>CM048745.1:619721215-621006816 GCA_026315105.1 Locusta migratoria
AGCACCCACATGATTTACCAACTGACAATCCGGCACTGTGAAGCGTTCTATGTGGGAATGACCAGCAACAAACTGTCCATTCGCATGAACGGTCACAGGCAGACAGTGTTTGTTGGTAATGAGGATCACCCTGTGGCTAAACACGCCTTGGTGCTCAGCCATCACATCTTGGCACAGTGTTACACTGTCCGGATTATCTGGATACTTCCCACTGAGACCAAACCTTCAGAACTCCGGGGATGGGAACTTGCCCTTCAGCATATTCTCTCTTCCCGTTGCCCACCTGGTCTCAACCTCCACTAAATTCAAATTCCCACCCACCATCTTTAACATCTTTGCCTCGGTTCTCTGGACAGAGCCTCTGCCTCAAGTGGTATCTCTGTTCAAATTCTTTGCTTTCACAGTATGTCTGCCTAGGTGTGTTTGTGTTTGTGTATATAAAATAAGTGTGGGTGTGAGTGTACTTGTTTACCCTCCTTTTTTCCACCCAAGGTAAGTCTTTCTTCTCCCGGGATTGGAATGGCTCCTTACCCACAACCTTAAAACCATCATCATTTCCTTTTTCCTCTCCTTCCCTTCTGCCTGAGGAAGCAGCAAGGATGCGAAAGCTAGCGTTTGTGTGTGTGTGTGTGTGTTTTATTTATTTGTGTTACTATCACTACCGGTGCTCCTTCGCCTGGTAAGTAATCTTCATCTACGTTTTATATATATTTTTCCTGCTAGGAATTTTTCCTCCATAATATACATATCATAAAGCTTTGCATGTTGCATATGTCTGCCCTGGTATGTGTGCGTGTGTATGTGTGTGGGTGTTGTAGTGTAACAGCTAATTTAGCTGTATACTACAGTACCATCTCGCCACGAGATGTACGGATTCATTATATATAGATAAGTAATGATATAAGAATTTTACTGTGTGCCGTGCACTCTTGTGTGCAGGTACGAGGACGTTGAGCAACTAATGCGGCCAAAGATAATTTTGTGCTGAGGAAGAGACCAGCGCGTCAAAACGTAAATGAATCCTGAAAAAGTCTTTGGTCATTATTGACGTCATAGAGAAAAGTGCTTTGTAAAAGTAGTTTAGTGAGTTCTAATTGAGACTCGGTCAAGTTATAACCTTGTGTAATATTGGCCTACGGGGCATGTTTTTGTTAAAGTGAAAACCCGAATTCTTCATTTGTGAAAAAGTAGTTCTTACTATATGTGCTTCCCCAATTGCAACTGGACGAAGTCTAGCCTGAATCCTAGCTGTAACTAAAGACTGAAAATATACAAATGTTTGAAGATTACGATGTTTAAACATTAACAAATCTGCTAAATTGGATGAGGAGTGATGTTTGGTAAATCAAACTACACATAATTTGGTTGCTGTGTCCTGAGAGGAGAGTACGATTTGTAGTAACACGGTCATCGGAACTCTATCTTGCTGGGAACACTGCAATGTGTGTGTTCGTTAATCTGTCCTTTTTCCCCCAAGGTAAGTCTTTCCTCTCCCGGTATTGGAATGACTCCTTACCCACTCCCTTAAAACCCTCGTCCTTTCCTTTTCCCTCCCCTTCCCTGCTCTTTCTGACGAAGCAACCATAGGTTTGCGAAAGCTCAATTTTGAGTGTGTGTATGTGTTTGTTTTTATTTATTTGTGTATCAATGAACCGGTGCCTTCTCGCCCGGTAAGATCGGATACAATGTAGCATTTCACGCACGGAAGTTCAAATGCAGACCACAAACCATGAAGGTAACTTATGGTGGCATCTAGTGGCATTTTTTGGCCCTTCCTGAGGCGCTGCCTCCAAATGTAAACTGCATGTGTATTTTTAGATACCGAAAACTGGAAAAGAAGTGCAGCTTGCATTAGGGTAGATACAGTAACTTGGGGGGTCATCTTATAGGCCAGATATATGCTTAAACTATAAAATTTTGATGAAAATTTGTACCTCATGTTATCTGCGAAAATACATGGTAGTTTATTCCATTTCTCAAACCAAAATAAACATGAGCATGTTATTTTTGATGCTAATGATTTATGGAAATGGGGGAGGGAAGGATGGGATCTTGATTATAGGCTGCACCATGGAAGCCAAAATTTGAAAGAAAAAAAAAAATGTGGCTTATATTCGAGCAAATACAGTATGTTTGCAGTAGCAATAGCTGTTCAGTATTGTATTCTTCAATACTTTCTTATTAAACTCGCAGCATTGTAATAGCTTTATCACTTTGCTGCTCACTGCTGCAGACATTCTTTTTTGTAGGCCAATTATAAAAAAAGAGTCAACACAAAGAAAGAGAGCACACAACAAAAACTAACAGCAACAAATATGTTAGTAATCATAATTGTCTTCTGCAGTGCAATGTGGCCGTGACAAACAAATCTAAAGTATGGTCAGGTTTGTTCTGTGATTGGCTTTTGCTATGATCACTCTAATGTAAACAACTAGTTTTAAATCACTTTATTATTCTTATCTGGTAACAAGTAATTTCTCTAGCTTTTAAGATATGTGCAGCCATTGTTTTGTGACTATTACTTATTGCTGTTAGCTTATGTATACTTTAATTATTCTTAACTAATTATTAATTGTCATATTTGAGCCCTGAGTCAAAAGGAATATAGACGAAAAGAAAGAACTTGCACTTTTAAAGTGTTGTAGAAAAAAAAAACCTGTGACTAGAAAAATTCACATATTACTGACAATTTGCAAACAAAGAAATGTAAGAATTCAGATGTGACAAAGGTGTTATAGGAATTATAGAACAGACTGGAAAGATTTTGGAACAAATTTAAGTTGTATGCAATTAGATTTGATCAGCCACATTTGTAAACATGCTGCTTTCGGATATATGTTTCACTCTACACAGCAACACCCACTGAAATGAACGCTTGTAGAATATGAACAGTTATTAAATAAATGGTGCTGAGACTGGTATTACACTGTCATATATCTTTGTCAAAGTCGATATGTCATTTATTTACATCAAAGATATTTGATAGAGTAATAGGAAACTTTGACATACAGGTATCTTTCATCAAAGAAATATCATCAAATGTAGTGCTGTATATTTGAATATAAAAGTTGCTTGACTTCTGTTCACTACAATGCAAAATGTAACCGCTATGAGCGCTAGCATCGCTGTCGGCAAACGACATGTGTTTGTTTGAACATAGCAGCAATGCCGCGCCGTAATTAACGTTTAACCCCCATTAGCAAGAAATGACTGTAAACGTGGAGTGCCAATACTGGTGTGGGTAATATGGTGGCACTGAACAGAATAGTACCCAAGTAATATGGTGGCACTGAACCGAATAATACCCAACTTAAGTATATAACGTCCTTTATTACTCAGGAAGATGGTATCACAAGAAAATGCAACTAGTCATTCTTATAACAACAACGCAATTCATACGCACCAACCGCGCTGCCAAAGAAACTGGCAGAAAGAGACACTACTCCGCCACATTGCTTTGTGACGTGAAGAGACCCTTTACAGTAAAATTACTGATATGTTGTGTCATTGTTAAATTATATGCAGTTTTGATAATGGCTAAAGCAGCACACAATAAAAAGTTGTTATTATCCGCTTTCTAGAAATGTGATGACCATAATACTCCTTGTTAACACCACAATTAAGACTTATTTCTAAGGAATATCGGACATACTCAAGTAATCCACGCATATTTTTTTTCTGAATTTATGAACGAAAAATGGGGTGCGCGGATTACTCTAATTTAGGTTGGTATTACTCCATCTGAAACAACAAAACATATTACTCCGCTTTGAAAAAACAGATCCCTTTAGGTCGGTATTACATAATAATATTTTCAATCAAATCTTTGACAAAGAAATATTATCAAATATAGTAATATTTCTTAGACTTTAATCTTAATTGTGGTGTTAACAAGGAGTATTATGGTCGTCATGTTTCAAGAAAGTGGATAACAACAAGTTTTTATTGTGCGCTGCCTTGGCCATTATCAAAACTGCATATAATTTGACAATGACACAATGTATCAGTAATTTTACTGTAAAAGGCCTCCTCACATCACAAAGCGATGTGGTGGAGTAGCATCTCTTTCCGCCAGTTTCTTTGGCAGCACGGCTGGCGTGTACGAATACGAACAGTTGCATTGTTGTTATAAGAGTGACTAGTTGCATTTGCTGGTGATATCATTTTCCTGAGTAATAAAGGACTTTACATACTTAAGTTGGGTATTATTTGATTCAGTGCCACCATATTACCCACACCGGTATCAGCACTCCACGTTTACAGTGATTTCTTGCTACTGGGGTTAAATGTAAATTACGATGTGGCATTGCAGCTATGTTGAAACACGCACATCTCGTTTGGCAACAGCGATGCTAGCGCTCAAAGCGGTTACATTTTGCATTGCAGCGAACAGAAGACAAGCAACTTTTATAATCATTTGATGATATTTCTTTGACCAAAGATACCTGTATCTCAAAGTTTCCAAATATCTTTGATGTAAATACATGACATATCGATGTTGACAAAGATATATGACCATAATACCAATCTCAGCTCCATTTATTTAATAACTGTTCATATTCTACAAGCTTTCATTTCAGTGTGTGTTACAGTGAATACGTTTTCACAGTAATTTGTTACGAATGAAATATTTTTCAATTTGAATGAGAATTTCTTCATTTGTGTGGCCATGATGTCCGTAGTTCCTTTCATAATTATGAATAGCAGTGTTTGTCCGTCTTTGCAACTACAATAAAAATGCGATTTTTCTCATCAGACGTCTTTCGTTTTAATGACAGTAAAATATCTTCAGTGGTCTGTAATAATAGAAATCTACAGTCGTTTTGTTTTTAGATTGAAAACAGTTCATTAACGAAACATGAAAAGTAGACCTAATATTTTGTTAGTTATGGAAATTTTGTCTTGTTTTCGCCTCACATCATGGAATGCCGGTCTGTTTCATGCAGTATCGCTGATTCTTCATGCTGTGCCATTGTTTTTTTACTACTTTTGATCTAAAAACAAAACAAACTAGATTTCTATTGTGATTCTTAAATTTCTCCCAGTGTATTTGATAATCAAAATATCCATGGGTGTACTGCCGTCTATAGGGTCCAACGGTTACAATATTTTGGCGATCATACATGTCGCCATCACCAGGTGAACTGACTGACTGAGCTCCTGGAAACGCGCCGACACGGAGATTCGCACGCTATGGCGGCTCGAAGAGAACTGGATTCTAGCCCATTAGTGGGCGATTTAAATACCCTCAGCCCATGGAGCGACCCCTCCGTGGTCCGCGCCCCGCGCCGCGCAGTGGTACCTGAGATGACGTCGATGTGAGGGCTCTGTCCGCCGTGGTCGTCACAATGTTATGTTTGCTAGATTTTGTTAAACACCTTAACAGCTTCAGGCTGGATGAGTCAGATATCATGGTGAACTTTGACATCGTTTCGTTGTTTACGAGGGTGCCCCTTTAAGAGTCACTAGATTTAATTGTTCAGAGGTTTCACGAGAAGACCACCGAACTTTTTAGGCATGTCTTGGCCTCCATGTATTTTCTTTTCGATGGTGAATACTATGAACAAATGGAGGGAATCGCCATGGGTAGCCCACTATCCCCGGTGGTCGCAAATTTGTACATGGAGAATTTCGAGGAGGAAGCCCTGGCATCATCTGAATGGAAACCTACTTGCTATTTCCGTTACGTGGATGACACTTTTGTCATCTGGCCACATGGTATGGATAAACTCCTTGACTTTCTTACACATCTGAACTCCATACACCCCAACATCAAAATCACTATGGAGACTGAAACGGAGGGTAAATTGCCATTCCTTGATGTCTTGGTCAAGAGAAGAGCTGATGGCACATTGGGTCATGGTGTGTATCGGAAGACAATGCACACTGGTCTGTATTTACACGCAGACAGTTGTCACCACCCTTCACAGAGGAATGGGGTACTTAAAACTCTAGTACATAGGGCACGCACTATCTCCGATGCAGAGTCTACCCCAGGAATTGGAACATCTGAGAACTGTATTCCGAAAAAATGGGTACTCAGAGTGGCAGATTCAGCGGGCTCTCCACCAAACCACTACAGCACAACCTGTGGAAACGGATGAAAACATGAGGGAGGATGTAGGCACTGCATTCATTCCATATACCGGCACACTCTCGGGGAAGATCGCCTGCAATTTTGAAGAAACACCGGGTTGGAACTGTCTTTTGTCGGCCGAATAAAATTCTTGCACTCGTGGGGAGCGCCAAAGATGATCTAGGTTTGAGAAAGGCTGGTGTGTACCAGATTCCATGTCAGTGTGGCAAGTCATATATTGAACAGACGATGCGTACCATCGAGGATCGATGCGTTGAACACCAGAGGCACACACGATTGATGTATCCGAGCAAGTCGGCGGTCACTGAACATTGTTTGTCGGAGAATCACGCAATGGAGTATGAATGCACTAGGATTCTGGTACAGACGTCTAGATACTTGGACTGTGTCGTTAAAGAGGCCATTGAAATTCGCACAAGTGACAACCTCATAAACCATGACTGTGGCTATAATCTTAGCAAAGCTTGGGAACCAGTGATTGGATTAATTAAGAGTAAATCTAGCAAATGTAATGTAGTAACGACCACAGCAGACAGAGCCATCACATCGACATCATCTCAGATGCCGTTGCTATTGGTTCCACTCCACGGCCACGCGCGGGGCGCGGACCACGGAGGGGTCACTCCGCGGGCCGAGTATATTTAAATCGCCTGCTCCCTTCGAGCCGCCGTAGCGTGCGGATCTCCGTGCCGGCGCATTTCCAGGAGCTCAGTCCATCAGTTCACCTGATGATGGCGACATGTATGATCACCGAAATATTGTGCCCATTGGACACAATAGACCGGCAGTACACCCGTGGATATTTTGATTAGACCACTGACAATATTTTACTGTCATTAAAACGAAATACGTGTAGTGAGAAAAATCCCGTTTTTATTATAGTTGCCAAGACAAACAAACACTGCTATTCATAAATATTGAATGAGAACGTTTAGTAGGTATAGTACGAGAATTTTATGGGATTGGTACGAGATTTGCACGCTCTGGTTATGACAATCTTGCACGCCTCTCTCTCTCTCTCTCTTTTTGTAATTTAACAGACGTGACATCCCAAGATAGCTGCCCTTGCATGCTTTTCAAAGCCGACAGGTGGTATCCTCATCTACACATATCAGCATTTTTATTTTTATTTTTTATTTTTATTTTTTTGTTGTCAAAATTTGGAGGTGCATGGATTACTCGAGTATATATGGTATTAGGAATATTTGATAATATTTCTTTGTCAAAGATTTGATTGATCGGGTAATATCGACCTAAAGGGATCTGTTTTTTTTTTTTTTTTTTTTTTTTTTTTTTTTTCTTCAGTTGTGTGCACTGAAGAGCCATAGAAACTGGTCAGTGTATGTACACACAAACACAGAAATATGTAAACACTCAGAGGATGCTGTGGTCAGTAATGCCTATATAAGACAAAATGTGTCTGGTGTAGGCATTACATCAGTTACTCCTGCTACAATGGAAGGTTATCACAATTTAACTGAGTTTGAGTGTGGTTTATAGTCGGTCCATGAGAGATGGGACACAGCATCTATGAAGTAGTGATGAGGTGGAGATTTTCCTGTATGAACATTTCTCGAGTACACTGTTAATATCAGGAATCCAGTAAAACATCAAATCTTTGACATCGCTGTGAATGGAAGATCCTACACAAATGGGAGCAACAGTGATTGAAGAGAATCATTCATCATGAGAGAAGTGGAACCCTTCTGCAAATTGCTGTGGATTTCAATACTTGGACATCAACAAGTGTCATCGTGTGAACCATTCAATGAAACATTATCAATACGGGCTTTTGTAGCCGAAGGCCCACTCACGTACCTTTGCTAACTGCAAGACACAAAGTTTTATGACTTGCCTGGGCTCTTCAAATTGATATTGAAATGTTGATGACTGGAAACATGTTGCCTGGCCTGATGAGTCTCATTTGCAATTGTATTGAGTGGATGCACATGTTCGGGTATGAATCCACTGATCCTGCATGTCAGTAGGGTACTGTTCGAGCTAGTGGAAACTTTGTAATGGTGTGGGGTGTTGCAGCTGGAGTGATACGAGACACCTGATACATCATGATAAGACTCTGACAGGTGACACAAAGTTACACATCCTAGCTGATTACATGCATTCATTTATGTGCATTACAATCAACTGGGGCAATGCCAGCAGGACAATGCTACACCCCACATATCCAGAATTGCTGCAGAGTGGCTTCTGGGTTTAAACACCTCTTCTGGTCATTATAGTCCATACTCATGAACATTATTGAGCATATAGGGATGCCTTGCAACTTGCTTTCGAGAAGAGACCTGCACCCACTTGTACTCTTACAGATTTATCGACAGTCCTGGAGGATGCATTATATCAGTTCCCTTCAGCACTGCTACAGATATTAGTCAAGTCTATGCCACATAGTGTAGTGGCAGTTCTGCATGCTAGTGAGAATCATACATGATATTAGGCAGCTGTACCAGTTTTTGGCTCTTCAGTGTATAATAGCTTACAGCTCTGTTCTTCGATAATTAGGAAATTTCTATGTTATTTTATTTCTGAAATGTTTATGCATATTTTGTGGTAGATACATGTTCGTCATGTTAATTACATTTTGTATAATTATATTGGTGTACTTATTTATCTTATTATACTTTAATGTTTCATATCATGCAATGAAAACTAATAAAGTGTTTCACATTTGTTGAATGCTCCTATCATTAAACCCTTTTTATGATCTTGTATATAAGGATATATTGAAACTACATAATAGATAATGTATGCAAAAAGTGCTTTATTTTTTAAGTTTAAAAGAACATTTTATTTAATGTTATTAAACTAATCAACCTGCTCATGAATTCTTTGGCTCATGAATTGTTATTATTTGGTAAGTTGTTTGAATTCATTGTGTGTGATAATTATTTGGTCTGTAATTATGCATTTAACTTGGATTTACTACAGCTCCATTTCCTTACCATATTTCCTGAATAGAACACGCATTTTTACATTCAGGTCAATTGTTATGAGCATGAGGCTGGAAGGATTGGTTGCATTTTTTTGTGCAAATTTATAAATCATAATTTCTGTTTTCAATATAATTTATAGTTCATGCTTGATGTCAAAAGATCATATGTAGACTGTAACTGTTGATGAGTATCTCACTGGTAAAGTATTTTACAGGGGTTTCATTGGGAACTCGCTCCCAAATTTTCTGTAGAATGTGATATGGCAATAATATCATATGGTTTATATATGAACCCCCATTAACCACAGACATTGCAGTGGTGGGGTGGCTTGCGTGCCTCAGCATTGCAGATAGCTGTACCATAGGTGCAATCAAAGTGGAGGGGTATCTGTGAAGAGGACAGACAAATGTGTGGTTCCTGAAGAGGGGCAGCAGCCTTTTCAGTAGTTACAGGGGCAACAGTCTGGATGATTGACTGAGCTGGTCTTGTAACATCAGCTAACATGGCTTTGCCATGCAGTTACTGTGAACGCCTGAAAGCAAGGGGAAACTAGTCGTTACTTCTCCCGAGGACATGCAGGTCTACTGCATGACTATATGATGATGGCATCTTCTTGGGTAAAATATTCCGGAGGTAAAATAGTCCCCCATTTGGATCTCCGGGCAAGGACTACTCAGGAGGATGTTGTCATCAAGAAAAAACAAAACAGACATTCTACGGGTCGGAGCGTGGAATATTCTAACCTTAATCGCGTAGGTCGGAGCATGGAATATTCTAACCCTTAATCGCATATGTCGGAGCGTGGAATATTCTAACCCTTAATCACGTAGGTAAGCTAGAAAATTTAGAAAAAAGAAATGGATAGGTTAAAGTTAGATGTGGTATGGATTAGTGAAGTTGGGTGGCAGTGTGAACAGGATTTCTGGTCAAATGAGTACAGGGTTATCAATACAAAATCAGTTGGTGGTAACGCAGGAGTAGGTCTGATAATGAATAAGAAAATAGGAATGCGGGTAAGTTACTATGAACAGCATAGTGAACGTATTATCGTAGTAAAGATAGACACGAAGCCAACACCGACCACAGTAGTGCAAGTTTATATGCTAACTAGCACGGCTGATGAGGATATCGAAAAAATGTATGAGGATATAACAGAAATCATTCAGAGAGTTGAGGGAGACGAAAACTTGATTGTTATGGGAGACTGGAACACGGTAGTAGGAAAAGGAAGAGAAGGAAATGTAGTAGGTGAATATGGACTGGGAAAAAGGAATGAAAGAGGAGATCGTTTGGTAGAATTTAGTGCAGGGCACAATTTAAAGATCACCAACACTTGGTTTAATCATCATGAAAGAAGGCTGTATATGTGGAAGAGACCAGGAGACACTGGAAGGTACCAGATTGACTTTAAAATGGTAAGGAACAGATTTAGAAATCAGGTTCTAAACTGTAAGACATATCCAGGGGCAGATAGGCAGGAGGACAAGGCCTAATACAAGTCCCTGGATAACACAGGATATACTGAACTTAATTGATGAGAGGAGAAAATATAAAAATTCTGCGAGTGAAACAGGGAAAAGGGAGTACATACGTCTGAAAAATGAGATTGACAGGAAGTACAGACTGGCTAAGCAGGAGTGGTTAGAGGACAAATGCAGAACCGTAGAAGAATGCATAACTAGGGGAAAGATAGATACAGCCTACAGGAAAATAAAAGAGATATTTGGAGACAAGAAAAGCAGCTGTATGAATATCAAGAACTCAGACAGAAAACCAGTACTAAGCAAAGAGGGAAAAGCTGAACTGTGGAAGGAATATATAGAGGGCCTGTGCAAAGGAAATAAACTTGAAGGCAGTATTCTAGAAATGGAAGACAAAGTGGAGGAAGATGAGATAGGATACTGCGAGATGAATTTGACAGAGCGCTAAAGGACTTGAGTTGAAAGAAGGCCCCTGGAGTAGATGATATTCCGTCTGAACTGCTGATATCGTTATGAGAGCGAATCGTGAAAAAATTGTATCACCTGGTATGCAAGATGTATGGGACAGGGGAAATACCCTCTGACTTCAAGAAGAATATCGTAATTCCAATTCCAACGAAAGCAAGTGCAGTTAAATGAGAAAATTACAGAACTATCAGTTTAATAAGTCATGGTTGCAAAATACTAACACGAATTATTTACAGACAAATGGAAAAACTTGTGGAATCCAACCTCAGGGAAGATCAGTTTGGATTTAGGAGAAATCTAGGAACACGGGAGGCAATACTCACATTACGACTTATCTTAGAAGATAGGCTAAGGAAAGGGAAACCTACGTTTTTAGCGTTTGTCGATTTGGAGAAATCTTTTGACAATGTCGACTGGAATACACTCTTCCAATTCTGAAGGTGTCAGGGGTAAAATATAGGGAGCGAAGAGTTATATTCAACCTATACAAAAACCAGACAGCGGTTATTAGAGTCAAAGGGCAAGAAAGGGATACAGATGTTGGGAAGGGAGTAAGACAGGATTGTAGCCTTTCCCCAATGTTGTTCAATCTGTACATTGAGCAAGCTGTAAAGGAAAGCAAGGAGAAATTTGGAGAGAGCATTAAAGTTCAAGGAGAAGAAATAAAAACATTGGGGTTTGCCGATGACTTGTAATTCTATCAGAGACCGCAAAAGACCTGGAAGAGCAATGGAATGGAATGAACAGTGTCTTGAAAGGAAGATATAAGATGAACAATAACAAGAGTAAAACGAAACTAATGGAATGCAATGTCAGAAAATCAGGCGATGCTGAAGGAATTAGATTAGGTAAAGAGACAATGAAAGCAGTAGATGAATTTTGTTATTTGGGTAGCAAGATAACTTCTGATGGCTGAAGTAAAGAAGATATAAAATGCAGAATGGCTTTGGGAAGTAAAGCATTTCTAAAGAAGCAAAACTTGTTAACATCCAATATTAATTTAAATGTTAGGAAGTCCTTTCTGAAAGCATTTGTCTGGAGTGTAGCATTTTATGGGAGTGAAACGTGGATGATAAGGAGTTCAGATAAAAAGATGATAGAAGCTTTTGAAATGTGGTGCTACAGACGAATGATGAAAATTAGATGGGTAGATCACATAACTAATGAGGAGGTGCTTAATCGAATCGGGGAGAAAAGGAGTTTCTGGCATATCCTGACTAAGAGAAGGGATAGATTTGTTGGACACTTTCTGAGATATCAAAAAATTGTCAACTTAGCATTAGAAGGAAGCATGTGGGGTAAAAATCATAGAGGGAGACAGAGGGACAAATACAGTAAGCAAATTCAAAAGGATGTAGGTTGCCATACGTATTCTTAGATGAAGCGACTTGCACAGGACAGGGTAGCGTGGAGAGCTGCATCAAACCAGTCTGCAGACTGAAGATCACAACAACAACATCTATGAAGGGCTGAAGAAATGATTTGCGCATTTGCATCTGATTTAGTGAGCAACACATATAGTGTCTTACAGATAAGCAGGGAGGACCAGTTCCATGGCTTACATGCTTGTAAAATCTGAATCCATTTGATTTTTATCTGTGGGAACAACGAATTATAAGATATTGGATTAGATGCTTTATTCACCTTTGAGCATTAAGTTTTTATAATGGAGATTCCATTATAGAAACATGCATAATAACTTGTTACTATATTGGAGTGGACAGTAAAAGTGGTTGAAGCAATGACTTCTAACTTGTTTGGAAACAAGAGTTAGATTTCTTGATCATTTTTTAAGCTGATGACATTATTAATTATTCCAATCAACAGACATGACCAAGAATGCATATTAGTTGATAGCCAAAAACCTCATCAAAAGATGATCATGTAATAACAGCTAAAACTGAAGACTTTTGACACATCTTCACCTCATGTTTCCCCTAGTTTCAGAATGCAGAAATAGTTATCTCCTCAACACAAAGTTTGAAAAAGTATTTTGAATGATCATGAGAATTTTGGCTCCCAGAAATTTAAATTTGGATTGTAAATTGAATTAGTCCACATGTGTGTTCAGTATTTTTGTGTATTGTGTTAAGAATACAACATGCAATAAATAATAATGCAAAGAATTTCCTCGTTTGTTTCACAATGAATACCCGTGATAGCAGTTGTCCCACACACTTGGAGGCGTTGGTGGGCACATGGCCAATGAAGGCATCCTCCTGCAAGTCCAGTGATCTAAGTGGTCCTTGTGACTGGCCAAGAATAAACTCTCCATTATCCAGTCGCAGCATGCCATCTCTTTGGTACCTCTTTGCACTCACTTTATGAAAGTGGTTCAATTTTACACGTTCTGTTGACTTGATGACAACTGGACCATTTCCCAAGTTGTATCTAAATTCCACATACCTGCCAGAATGAAAACACTTTATTAAATAAGTATGATACTGAGATATAAACTCTATCTACATAGACATACGATTAAAATGTTTTTAAATAATGTAATGCAATAAAATAGTAAATTTGCTCAGAGATTTATTGTGTAATGTACGCTTAAATAAACACTGCATGAAAATCTGCTTATGAAAATGAACTGTTATATGGACATTTTTACCCTGAACATATTGTTTTACTGTTTAGTTTACTGTATAGGCCTATACACAAATCATGTAAACATTTGATTCTACAATTATATTATTACAAAATTGTTGAGACTTTCGTGAGTGTGATGCCTCTAAGTTAGGATCTTCAACCAATGTTTGTTTAATTTCCGTAATGTTTTGCCAACCACATGTGCTGGCAGAGGTGTGAAAAACCATTAAACAAACATAGACACAGTGCTCTTTTTCTGGGGGAATGCTGAGGGATGCGTGCCCCTAAACTTTTTCATCCACCAAGTAACTTTTTATGATGTTGAGAACTTGGAAGAAAGCCAAAGATTTATTTCACGGATGTAAATTTTTAATTTCATTTTTTCATGTTGGTAATTGCAATAAGAATGATGCCAAGCAGTTTTTGGTGTGTGTTTCTGTCTTTCGCTGCAACATGTAGGATAAGTTGAAGATGAGAGACGAGCAGAAAAAAAAGAACTATTTTACTTGTTTTCCTGCATCTAAAAAATGAAAAACTGTCAATAATTTGTGTGAGTGAAAAGCCAGGAAATTCAACATCAGTGGATGAGAAAAGTGAAACTGTAAACCTGAACACTGAACCTATGTGTGAAAATGCAGTGAGTGAATGTGTGCATGCAGAAAATTAAATTATCATCCAGAATGTTGGACTTTGGAACAAGAAATCACATTTTGTGAGAAAAATATCTGGCAGATCATTTCAAACAGAAAACTTGGTTGCAGAATTTGCAAAGAAGTAGGAAGTTTAGATGTAGAAAGAGATAAACAAGGCATGAACATTGCACAGCTTTGGGCAACCATATCTGTGTCATCTGCAGGTGGTTCCAAAAAAGAAGAAATGGGTTTGATACCACATTCTCTTGTATATTTGAGTGTTTCTCGGTATTGCCTGCTTCATTTGAGCAGCTGTAGTAAAGTCAATTGAAGAGTGTCTGATACTTCTTTTTTTTCCCAACTTGTGATAACATCATGGGTTAAATCCAATGGGTGATATCCCATGCTTCAGTCATAAGTAATTTTTGCTGCATTATATCTAATGTCAGAGTGCCACAAAACCTACCTTTATTTCTTTTTTAGAAAAAGAGCACTGCATAGACCAAAGGACCAAAGATCCAGATAACACTTTGCTTTAACAGAAAAATTAAAATATATCATGCATCTTACATGTACAGTGAGCCCAAATCCTGTACCACAATGTCTAATATCAAATGTTTATATCTGTATTTTAAGTATGTAGTTGTTCAAAGATTACGTAAAAGTAAAATATCTTACCCATTAACGACAGCAAGTGATACAAAATCTCCAGTTCCATCTGACATCTGCTGATTGTAAAGTATGATCCCATTGTCACTGTATGTGCTGAATTCTACATCCACACTTAGTCTGTGATAAGCTTTAAGACGTCTTATTTGCACATAAGAATGTCCATTGAAAGCAGGCACCAGGTAAGCTGTTCACAAAATTAGTTATGAATTTATTCTTTTTGGTAAATTATGACTTTTAATTAAGCATGCATATGTATTATTAAAACTTACCTACACAATCTTGCCTGTCAGGAGTCTCCACATATTCGTCCCTGCACATACATGTTCCATGCACACACCAGCTGTTTCTCACTCTGCATTCTGAATCTGAGGTGCATAAGTCACCCAAAAGACTTATTATATGAACAGTAGCTGGAGTGGGCTGGAAATTCTCATCCAAAAAACTAACATCTGAAAAAAATATAAAATACACTCTCATACAACCTCTATCTAAAACTAAAAGAAATACATTCTTCTCAAATGATTAACAACTAATTTTCAAGACTCCTTTCTGTAATAAAATATTCATTTTTTACTATAAAGCCAATAGGTCAATAATAAAGTGTCTTATGGAAATACTAGACCTGATTGTACATCAGTTACTGGAGTATGTAGATGATATCTCTTCATTTCTACCAAACATATCAAAAACTACTCACTTGACAAAATAAATACAGTTAAAAAGTTTCATGGGTCACACCAGTGCACAAGTAAGGAAGTAGAAGTAATTTGTTGAATAATAGACCAGTAAGATTGATACTGATTTATACTAGAATTTTGAGACATACATATTGCACTATACAGTAAGAGTCCTCACAAATGGTTTCTAATCAAATCCCTTCACCTCAGCTATGCAGTTGGATTTGTTTAGTTGTAGAAGGATCAACATCAATAATAATGATGGGAAATCATTTAGAGAAAATGTATCTGGGATCCCGAAGGATGCCTAAGAGATCTCATGTCTATATGATTTAGGAGACAATATGAGTAGCCCTCTTAAAATACTTGCATATGGCACTCTCCTTTACTGTGTCTAGTACTGTCATCGAAAGAGGGAAATGAATTACAGAATGATTCACTCAAGATATCTGCTTGTGCTAAAAGTAGTAATTGAGCATGGACAATAAAATGTGTGAGGTAGCCCACATTTATTTTGGTTACACAATAAATCACACAAAATTAAAGTTTGTGAAATGAACTAAATACCTTTTATGAACACTTTTAAAAGTGAAATCATTACACAGAAAATTTTCTGCAGCTAGTGAATCAAAGAATACATATAAGGTGCTACAAATGTGTTAAAGAGTCTACCTACACTAAGCTCTTACAGAATTTCTCAGCAATACTGCTGTGTTATTTGGGATCCCTACCATATGTGATAGATGGAGGACATTGAAAATGTTCAAAGATGTGCAGCTCATTTTGTATGAGGGGGAGTTGGAAAATAAGATTTCCCTGTCAACTGTGGACAGAGTGTGTATGAAAGTAAAAAAATAGAACGAGACATTAAAGATAAGACATATCTTTATTTTTCTACATAAGTTCCAAGGGCATTGAGATATTTGTTCAAACCACTTTATAAGCTTCAAAAAGCCATCCAGGAAAAAATCAGGACATTGCATATGGAAGAAGCATTGAAAGGCTATGGGCAAGACACTGATACACCAGTGGGTAGAGATCGACCACAATCAAGCAGATGGCACTGTTGCAATGCCTGTGCAAAGCAGAGACAAGCTTCTCAGTCTTTTCCTGGAGCTACGGAGAGAAGGTGCATTTTGGACTCGTGGTCAAAGGCAGAAGTGAGAGCTGATATCTGCTATGAATGGGCATATAGAGTATTAGGCGCAGAAATTCATAACCGCCTTGGTGAGATGTGTGGGCCAGGTGTGATGTCGAGGCAAATGGTGCGGAGATGATGCCATAAATTCAGTGATGGGCGTCAGCAAGTACAGGACATACCAAGACATGGATGAACGGGCACAGCCACTACAGATGCAAATGTCAGGAAGGTGGATGACATGATTAAAGTGAACCAGCATGTCACCATCGATGGAGTAGTGGAAGAACTTGGAATTGGACATGGGCGAGATCACAGGATCATCCATGATCTTTGTTACAGGAAATTGTCAGCACAATGGGTACCCTGCCAACTGATCCTGACAAATGTGGAAGAACCCATGGCATTCAACCTGGAACAGCTCATGCATTACCATGAAAATGGCAATGAATTTTTATTTCAGATTATGATGGGGATGAAATGTGGGTCCACTGTTACACACCCCAATTGAAGGCGGCATCTATGAAGTGGAAACATCTGTCATCACCTCTCCAAAAGAAGTTCAAAAGCACTCCATCTGTGGATAAAGTGCTACTCACCATTTTCTGGGATGCCCAAGGAGTTTTGTTGCTAGACTTTTTGCAGGATGTAACCATCAATGCTGCACAGTACTGTGCCACTCTGTCGAAATTAAAATCTGAGGTGATGTGATAATAATAATAATAATAAAATTAAAAAAATAAAAATAAAAGAAAGGCTGCTTGGCTTTATTAGATCTGACGTTCTGTTGTTGGATGGCAATGTGAGACCACACACGGTGATGGCAATGCAAAACCATATTGCAACCATTGGTTGGGTGCATCTACACCATCCGCCATACAGTTCAGATCTCACAGTGACATCCATCTGTTTCCAGTGTTGAAGAATATTCTCAGTGGAAGGCACTTTGGAAGCAATGCTGATGTCAGACAAGCTATTCAGTGCTTCTTCCATATGCAGTGCCCTGATTTTTTCCTGGAAGGCTTTTTGAAGCGTATAAAGTGGTATGACAAATGTCTCAATATACTTGGAAATTATATAGAAAAATAAAGATGACTTATCTTTAATTTCTCATTCTTTTTTTTTTTTTTTTTTTTTTTTTTTTTTTTTTTTTTTTTTTTTTTCCTTTCGTACACAACTCTGGCCACAGTCGACAGGGGAAACTTATTTTCTAACTCCCTCTCATAACAACATAAAATAGGAAAGACAGTGTTGCAGATAAAGTAACTGAATTGGGGTGACAACCATCGTGGGTGTCCACAGAAATGTTTCCAAGAGGGGACAAGCTTCAAAGCTTGCAACTTTTTATAGAGAAAATTTGTTGATTTTAGAATCATATTGCACCATAAGAACTAGATTTCACTATGAGTATACAAAACATGTTGATGTCAAATGATTTCAATTGGATATTTTTTTAAAAGAAAATTACTTGGTTTGCCAAAAGGTGTAGTAAACATAAGTCATCAATACATGCTGTCTTCTTCTCTGCCCATTATGAACATAGATTCAACTGCTTTGATTTACTTCACACTATGTTAATGATATTCTCAAATTACATCACTTTTGTTCTGCAAAACCAACTAATAGTGTGTTGGAATGGGCTCTTTTTACAAATCTGTAAGGACCATCTGTACTTGGAAATGGTAGATACTATGTTGAGGAATACTGTATTGTGGCAAATTTCTGCAAATTTTCACATTTACCATGACTTCAGTGTGGCACATAAACTACCACCACTTAAAGGAAAAGGCATACATTTTTCTTGACAAGCCTAACTAGCAAACAAAGCAAAAGCAGGCATCACTGCTAATGTCACACTAATACCTGTTGAACTTGACAGCACTGGTCTACAATGTAATATAGTCACAGATAATCATTTCTAAAAAAGCTTAAGAATTCTGTGAGGAATAAAGGGTCTGTACTCCTCAACTCCAAGAGCGGGCAACTTCCCCCTCTGGTCTCCCCTTGTGAACACCTATGGCAACCATGGAGTGTCATGCATGGCTGTCAAAAACATTTGCAAGTGGTGTAGACAGTTTACAGGCAGACCTATCAAATTCATGATGAACAAAGGAGAAGAAGACTATCAATTTCTGATGAGACATTTGAAAAGGTACAACAAACTAGACATGTACTTTGGCAGATGTGACAATCACAGCTTAATTTTTTTATGAAAATGCAAAATCTGGGATTGGAGAAATCACATGAAGAATGGACTACATGAGATTTCTGATGAGAGGAAATTGTTATAATTATTGCCATTAAATTTCTCACATTTATTAATGAAGAATGGAGTGCTGCAGAATGATAACTAGATAAACAGCATGATGAAGAAAATAACAGTGTGGGCAAATAACACATATGTTCCAAAAATTCCTATGAATTTAGTTGGACTGTTAAGGAATGACTGGTTTTTTACAGTTAAGACAAAGAAATATCTTAGGCAGCACAGTGACTAACATGACAAATACAACGAAGAATAGTAGTACTGAACTGAGAAAATTCTCTTATATTCCTGTAACACCTCTTTTTCAACTTCAAAGACCTTTAACAGAATAAAAACCATGGACTACTGTCTACATCTGAAAATATATTATTTCTACATCCTGTATCATATAAATAGCACAGTAATTATAAACAGACCTCTCAGAAAATTTCTTCATCCATAACAACCTTACTTGTAATGAGGTCCAAAGCTTAAACTACATAGAAAAGCTGAGAAAAGGAAGTTATATAATGATCTCAATAACTAGGTATATGTAAAATATATGAGAGAACTTGCCCCAAAACAGAATACAGTTTGATTGGATACATATTTTTCTGCAAGCGAATAAATTTTCATGCTTTTGTTGCAATGATTATTAGGTTCAGTTCAAAAGACTATTCCGTTTCCTCCATGTCTGTTTGAACTACAGTCCTTTTAGGTATTTCCTTGTTTCAAAAAATGAAATTTGAAACTTAAAAGATATCATATGCAATACAAACTTTGCCTGGCCAGCCAGGTGTTGGTGCTCACTCACTGTTGGTGGCCTCGCCCTGATGAAGGGAGGCTGGTGCAAGTTCAGGTGGTTTGCCCATTGAGTCAGTATGCTCATCATAATAACTGTGGCCACTCCTATGTGGTGACAGGTCACGAGTTGATTTAAACAAAGGTGAGCTCACACCTTCAGCTTCAGGCTGAGTAAATCTTAATACTGTTGAATGATGTACAGGTCGCTCTGTCCCAGTACTTGCTAGATCTTCTGCTGTAAAATTAAAGTAGATTTCAGCAATAATTTGAATGCCATGTATTGATAAAAATAGTTTCAAGTCCCTCCCATCCTGCAGAATGAAGAAAATAATAACAATGGTCTAAATTAAATGTAGTTATGTATACCTGACACACATCCTGATGGGGTGAGTTCAAATTTGACTTGCGCACAGATTGTGCACTTCTGTCCCAAAACACCAGGCTTGCACATGCACCGTCCTGTCATTTGTTCACAGTCGTCCCTCACTGAACCATGTGGATGGCAACCACATGCTGAAAGCAGAGAAGATGGCAATCAATTAAGTTTCATAAATTACAATTAAACTATGTCCACTATATTCTGTTATAAAAAAGGTATTTTAGGCTACGCAAAGCAAAATTAATCTCATCAGAACAATTGTAGACTTATTACAGTTGTTCTACCTTAACTGGTTGTTTCATAGTATAGATCTGTAGGGAAAATTAAAAAGTAAGAATGGTTGGATATATGCAGGATCGTAGGACCTCAGCAATATACTGTAGTCACCTACCCCACTGTGAAAGCTTCTGACTCATAATGTAACCTTTACCATTAATTTCTTAAGGGCTGTCTCAACTATGGAATCCCTCCCAATTGCCTAACCCTTAAAATTGCCTTTTCTGGATTCCAACCATCCTTTCACAATGACATTCACTTCTTCAGATTCCAACAATCCTTAAACCTCACTAACAAAAACACATCTCCACGGTACAGGCATCCCTGGAACACATCCTTCTAATTTGCAATCCACTCTACCTACGTCCTATATCCCAAATTGATTCCATTGCTCTCCAGCAGCTGGAGCAGCATTCCAAACACCACCTCCACAAGTTATCCAGCCTGCTGTCATCCTACTGTCACCTTGGTGCAGCACTATCCCATCCTTATCCTACACACAGTGCTCCCTTCCGTGAACCACACATAGCACTCAAACCTTGCCTTGCTAACCTTCTCTGTTTACCTCATCCTCACAACCTCCCCGCCAACACCCCACAACATCCAAAGCCGAAACAACCCCAGAACACTGTGGTCAACCTATCCAGAAAAACCCTCAATCCCATAGAAGTTTAAGTCCTTTCCAAAGATCTTACCTTCAGCCCCACACCAAAATTTAATCATGTTGGACTTGTCAAAGACCTCCTCTCCTTCTCCCGATCCCTTCAGTGAAAACACTACTTTGCCACCAATCCCTCCAACCAAAGCTAACCTAATCCTGACATTGAACCCTGCCTTTCCCAGTTCATACCACTATCCAACCATGATCCATCCCCACTCAGTGGCATAGCTAAGTAGTTTGGCACCCGGTGCGGTGATCCAACTTGTCACCCTCCCTCCCACTACCACTCTCGCCAAACTTAGAAAGAATGGGAAAAAATTTCAAAGAGAGAGGAATAAATTTTTGATACACATAATAAAATGAGCAAAATAGAAAGTTAATTAGTTTGTAAACAGTCTGTATGAAAGGAAATAAATAAAACTAGTTTTTATAAATAACATAGTTTAATGGATTATTAATCAAGCAGAACAAATAGCTAAAGACTGTCTTAATGACTGGTGACTTTCACATGCAGTTTACAATCTCACCCGTCTAACTTTCTCTGTAGAAAATTTTGAAATTGCATAGTCAAAGTCAGTAGCTTTAGCCACACTATTTTCGGTTGACAAAATTGCCAAATTAGAGAGTCTTTCTTGGCTCATAGTAGAGCTAAGGTAATTCTTAATGAGTCTCAGCTTTGAGAAACTTCTCTCACAGGTTGCTACCGAAACACACAAACTTGAGAAAAATCTTAATGCAAAAGTGAGGTTCGGAACAGATTCAGATATTTCATATTTAACAACAAACTGTAAAACTCTTAAAGATGTCCATCCAAAAGATTCTTCTTTTGGGACATTAGCAGCTGTAGAATTTCTGCGAGGATATCTTCAGAAATCTCATTGTAATTGTCAATTAAACATTTTACAATCATGGGAAGTTCCTTTTATGAATCGTATTTCTGGTCTCTAAAACAGCAAAATGTTCTGATATACACTCCATATTTCTGAAACGTGTATCAATTTCTTGTTGGAACAGTCGATGCACTCTTGACTTTCTCAGTCCCTGGTGTAAAGTCAGCATCTCTTCTGCAGCCTTTTCCCAGGTATCATTTTCTTCTTCCTAATATTTGTTATTTTTTTGACAGGAATACCCATCTCGTCACAAGTGTCCTTCGCAAATCGAAAGGCTTTGTCCACAAGCAAATAGAAATCTCCGTATTGATTTACAGCAAACACTTCTTAGTTGTCTTTAGATTTTTAGTCAAATATTTCTTAAAAGAGCAATCTTCCTGAAATGCAATAAGTTAGTAATCAGTTGTCTGTTGTTGTATAGGAGGAAATACTTTTATGCATTTTTTACGGAGGTCAGATATTATGAACAGCAAACAGTAAGGGCCGGCCGCGGTGGCCGAGGAGACTGAGGCGCTTCAGTCACGGTCTGCAAGGCCACTACGGTCGGGGGTTCGAATCCCCCCTCGGGCATGGATATTTGTGCCGTCCTAGTTTGTAAGTAGCTCATAAGTAGTTTGTAAGTTTAGGGACTGATGACCCTGTAGTTAAGTCCCATAGACTATACAAACATTTGAACATTTTGAAACAGTAAGGAGATTTGTTCTAGCCGGCCGCAGTGGCTGAGTGGTCTGCAGTGCGTCAGTCACATTCTGCGCGGCCACTATTGTCGGGGGTTTGAATTCCCCCTCGGGCATGGATATTTGTGCAGTCCTTAGTATTAGCTAGTTCATTAGTAGTTTGTAAGTTTAGGGACCGATGACCCCGTACGAAAGTCCCATAAGCTCTACAAACATTTGAACATTTTGTTCTATTTGACATCACAATTGCATCAAATAATAAACCCATATGGTATTTTTTTGTAATTTTCTACGATTTTTCTTTACACACTATACCAGAGCTTTCCAAACTCTTCCTAGTCGTGACACCATTTCGAATATATAAAGTTTTACAAGAAACACACTGATTTTCATTTGAAAGATTTATCTATATAAATGATACTTTGAAAGAATATTAATTTTCATGATTCACTTGTACTTAAAGTGCACACTGAAGGATGTTTAGTATTTTTTGCACAATGTTCTCTCTTATTTTATCTTATTTTGCTGTTGTTGCGACACCCTTAGTGGCCTTACGCGACATTCCTGGGTGTCGTGACATCCAGCTCGGAAAGCTCTGCACTTAACATTATAACGTAGCACATTGATAGCCACAGCGGAAAACAGTTCTGGTTTTATGCTAGACTAGTTCATGCACGTTTGACCACTTGAACACCCTAGCACAAAGTAAATTCGTGATATATAATTAATACAGCTGGTTTGCTAAATGGCCATTTATTTTTAAGTTCAAATCATGAAAAAGGAACACAATGACCGTTTATACTCTAAAAGTGGCAGCAACATCTGAATAAGTATCGTAATCACTTTTAAAGCTGAGAAAAACATTTGATTCTCAAAAAATCATTAAAAAGAAAAAATTCTGGCATTTGGCTTCAGTAGTAAAGAAACCCCTTGTTATTTTTCTTACAACTATGGGAAGAAAAAGTTGTGTTAAAAAAATTCATAAATAATTCCATTTGCTTACGTGCAAATGAATAAATATTTCTGGTGTCCGGTCACTCACAATAATAGACAAAGAATGGCAACAGCTCTGTTGGTTCAGACCATTAACAATGATACATTAGCGTGGAAAAGAAAAAAAAAAAAGAAGAAGAAGAAACCTAGAAACCTCTGGCAAGTTTTGTCACCCCCTTGGAGTTGGTACCCGGTTCGGACTGCACCCCCTGCACCCGCCTAGCTACACTACTGCCCCACTCCCACCTAACTGCCCCTCTTGTCACCTTACAGGAATTCCTCACCTCCAACCTGGCATCACCATCCTTTCCTAAGTTTCTTCCTAAGAATGTCAACCTTTTGGCAGAAGAAACCAGATCCCTACACAATTTCAAGAAAGATCCTGACCTAACTATCCTTCCTACAGACAAAGGTTCCACCATTGTAGTGTTAAATCACAGTGACTATTTGGGTGAAGGTCTCTGCCAATTGTTTGATTCATCCGCCTACAAGGTATTCCAGGATGATCCCATTCCAAAAGTCCAGCACGACTTTCAATCCCTGGTAAAGTCCTATGGCCCTTCCAAGAATCTCTCACCTGAATCAATCTCTCTCCTTACTCCAAAGACACCCGATATACCTACCTTCTACATGCTTCCTAAAATCCACAAACCTAATTAACCAGAATGCCCAATTGTGGCTGGTTACTGTGCTCCCACTGAAAGAATCTCTGCCCTCACTGATCAACACCTCCAACCTATTGCCCTGAATCTACCCTCCCACATCAAAGATACCAACCACTTCCTTCACTGACTCTCCACCATCTCCACTCCTCTACCTCCTGGATCCTTACTCGTCACTGTTGATGCCACCTCCCTGTACACTAATACCCCTCACACTCATGGTCTTGCCACACTCAAGCACTACCTTTCCCAATGACCTTTAGACTCCAAGCCCAATACCTCATTCCTCAAAGCCCTTGCCAACTACATCCTAACCAACAACTGCTTTTCCTTTGAAGGAAAAGTATAGAAACAGATCTGCGGCACTGCCTTGGGCATCCGTATAGCACCTTCCTATGACAACCTGTTCATGGGCCGTCTAGAAAAAACCTTCCTAGCCTCCCAAATCGACAAACCCCTGGTCTGGTTCAGGTTCATTGATGACATTTTCATGATCTGGACTCAAGGCCAGGACACCCTATCCTCATTCCTCAACAACCTCAACTATTTCTCACCCATCCATTTCACTTGGTCCTACTCAACCCGACATGTCACCTTCCTGGATGTTAATCTGCATCTCTCTGACAGTTCCATCCACACCTCTGTCCACATCAAACCCACCAACTCTCAACAGTGCCTTCACTTTGACAGCCGCCATCCTTTCCACATCAAAAGATCCCTCCCATATAGCCTTGCCATGCTTGGAAGGCTTATCTGCAGTGATGAGAAATCCCTTAACCAGTATGCCAAAAGCCTCACAAAAGTCTTCACAGACAGAAATTACCAACCAGACCTAGTCCATAAACAGATTTCCCATGCCATATCTTCACACACCAACAGTCCTCACTCCAACCCTACTAACCAGCCACAAAGGAGTGCTCCCGTTGTCACCCAATACCATCCTGGACTAGAACAACTGAACCATATCCTACACGAGGGCTTTGATTATCTGTCAACATGCCCTGAAATGAGAGACATCCTACCTAAGATCACCCCAACTTCCCTAAAGTGGTGTTCTGTCACCCACCCAACCTCCACAACATCCTAGTCCAACCCTATGCCACTCCTAATCCCAACCCCTTACCACGGGAATCATATCCCTGTGGAAGACCCCGATGCAAAATCTGCCCAATCCACCCACCCAGCACTTCCTATTCCAGTCCCGTCACAGGCTGTGGCACCTGTGAACGAAGCCATCTAATATACCAAGTCTGCT
The DNA here is from genome assembly GCA_026315105.1 of Locusta migratoria. Lineage (NCBI taxonomy): Eukaryota > Metazoa > Arthropoda > Insecta > Orthoptera > Acrididae > Locusta > Locusta migratoria. The sequence goes on from CM048745.1 coordinate 619,746,763, forward strand.
GCAATCACTGCTCTGCGTTCTACATTGCAATGACAACTAACCAGCTCTTAGACTTTAACAGCTGCTTCACCACCCGTGCCATCTGGATCCTCCCCTCCTCCACCAGCTTTTCTGAACTGTGGAGATTGGAGTTATCCCTAAAGCACATCCTATGGTCCTGCAACCATTCTGGCATCAACCTCAGATAACCTAACATCCTACATTCCATGCCCCACAGTCCCCCTCCCCTCTCACATCCTACATTTTCCCTTTCCCTACAGTGTGCTTCCTGTTTTTAAATATATTTTTATTTTCGTTAACAGAGACAAATAAAATCACACACAAACACACGTACAAGCTTTCGCAACCATTGGTTGCTTCTTCAGAAAAGAGGAAGAAAGGAGAGGAAAAAGGGAAGGATATGGGTTTTAAGGAAGTGGAAAAGAAGTCATTCCAATCCCAGGAGTGGAAGGACTTACCTTAGGGAAAAAAAGGAAGGTAAACAAATACACACACACTCACACACATCCAAACGCAAACACACGTAGACAGACATTTGTAAAAAGCAAAGAAGTTGGACAGAGAATGCTGTCTAGGTGTGTTTGCGTTTGGATATGTGTGAGTGAGTGTGTATTTGTTTACGTTCCTTTTTTTCCCCTAAGGTACGTCCTTCCACTCCTGGGATTGGAATGACTCCTTTTCCACTTCCTTAAAACCCATATCATTCCCTTTCTCCTCTCCTTTCTTCCTCTTTTCCTGAAGAAGCGACCAACGGTTGCAAAAGCTTATATGTGTGTTTGTGTGTGATTTTATTTGTCTCTTTCGACGAGCCTGTCCTTTGTGTAAGTCATCTGTTTTTAATTCTTTATATTGCCGCGAGAGACCAAGAACCCCAACTGCCGGCGTGGCGCAGGGGATAGCGTCACGGACTGCGGAGTAGAAGGTTGCCGGTTCAATCCCGCCTACCGGCAAAAATTTATTTCTTTGTAATTTACAGTTCCAGAAGGTTCTACATCTTTCTTATGTTCACTTGTAAATTCTACTTGTTTCTTATGTTAACTGTTCTTCTAATTTCTGGTAAATTCTGTCTGTGTATAAATAGCAGAGCACTCTGCCTGAGAGGCAGTCAGTGCTGTGTGTATGTTGAGTTCGTAATAAATGTGCTTTCAGTATAAGTGCTGTGTTTAGTTGCCTTCGAAGTCAAGCCTACTTCTATTGCAACGTGACATTGTTTGGTGGAGGCGCCGGGTACACTGTGCAACAGCTGCATCACCGTGGCTCTGATTAGGCAACGTAAAAGCCGTCGCTTACACGGACTGGAACCGGAATACAAGGGATACACCGAGTACATCCTTCCAAAAGTCCGTATTATCAGAAGAATGATGGAGACGAAACCTGCAATAAGCCAGCTGCACATCAGACACCCGTCGGTGTTCTCTGGAGATGCTGGACAGGACCCCAACAAATGGCTAAAAGGGTTCGACCGAGTCGCCAAGAAAAACAGGTGGGATCATACGATGTGCTTGGCCAATGTTTATTTCTACCTGGATGGAACAGCCCAGCAATGGTTCGAAAACAACGAAGACAAGTTGAATGATTGGGAGACGTTCCAGGAGGAACTTAAGATGACGTTTGGAGACCGCCAACGAGAAATCCGCTCGGCGGAAGAACAACTGAAGAACCGGGACCAATGACATGGTGAGCCAACACAATCGTACATACAGAGTGTTTTGGCCCTGTGTAACGTAGTCAATCCGAACAAGACTGAAGCGGACAAAATCATGCACCTGATGAAGGGAATTGCAGAAGATATGTACCAAGCTCTTCTGATAAAAGACGTCGCTATGACCGAAGAGTTCATCAATTGGTGCCAGCATATTAAAGAGATGCAACAAAGGAGGGTTGGATGCAAGAAGTATGACAGACTCCCAAATGTAGTCCCTATGGCCATTGTGGAAGACCAGCAGGACTTGGCTTCTCTCATACGACAAATCGTGAGAGAAAAATTACAACAGTGCATGGCAGCCAGGACTATTAGACCGAGCGAGCATCAGATTATGGCCATGGATGTGAGCCCTGTAAGTCACAAGGTAGCCGACGCCACTGAGGACGAGTTATTTCAAACATTAGCTCCTGTCTGCCCCGTCAATCGCACCCGACGTGAAGAATGGCGTCGCCCTGCTATGACTTATGCTGCAGCCGCTAAACGGCAGCCCATGAACCGACCGACGCGACCACAGCCAACTCCTCCGGTAACTATGACGCCCCGCAGAAGAATAGACGTCTGGAGGACAGAAGACAACACACCACTGTGTTTCCACTGTGGACACCCTGGACATGTCATACGCTACTGCAGAGAGAGGAGGCGAGTATTCGATGATTATTTTGCCGCAAGACGTCAGCCGTCGGAGCAGTTCTATCCAAGGCAGTCACCTGCTGATGAGTTCAGTAGACCTCTGGGAAGAAGCCCATCGCCGTACCCTAGACGAAGTCGCTCCCCGACGCACCACCGCCATTCACCGTCGCCGTACAGAGGTACCAGCCGCTCCCCTAGCCGCCGCGCCCAGGAAAACTAAGCGAGGCGACCATCTACGGAGGTGAGGCCACCGCAGATGAAAATCCTCCATGGACGACAGTCGCCAAGATGTCGGGAAATCTCATCGACGTCATAATCGACGGCCAACCTGTCCGGGCACTTGTTGATTCAGAAGCCTCTTTTTCTGTATTATCGGATGATTAGCGCCGCACACTAAAGAAGACAATGTTCTGTGATACGGGAGCAACTGTGATGAAGGTCGCGAATGGAAAGTACGTCCATCCAGGAGGAACTTGTGTCGCAAGAATAATCATCAACAACATTACGCAGCCGTTCGAATTTGTCGTGTTAACAGAATGTAGTCACAATGTCATCCTCGGATGGGACTTCCTTCAGGCATCCCAAGCTATCATTGACTGTGTTAGATCTGAGCTGCAAATTGAAGAAGTTGTTCCGCCAGATACACGTCATACAGAATTTTCTGGGAAGTTATTCATCGTTGAGGCTTTTGAAATGTGGTGCTACAGAAGAATGCTGAAGATTAGGTGGGTAGATCGCATAACTAATGAAGAGGTACTGAACAGAATTGGTGAGAAAAGGAATTTTTGGCATACCCTGACTAAAAGAAGGGATCGCTTGGTAGGGCACATTCTTAGACATCGGGGAATCGTAAATTTAGCATTGGAGGGAAGTGTGTGGAGTAAAAATCGCAGAGGGAGACCAAGAGACGCGTATAGTAAGCAGATTCAAATTGATGTGGGTTGTCGTTCTTATGAGGAGAAGAAAAGGCTTGCTCAGGATAGAGTAGGGTGGAGAGCTGCATCAAACCAGTCTCCGGACTGAAGACCATAACAACAACATTCATCGTTGACAATGTGACGATACCGCCGTTGACAATGAGAAGAGTTGCAGTCACAAACACAGATGACTGGTTAAACTGTGAAGTTCTTGTTGATAGTAAAAAGTTTATCAGGCTCACAAAAGAAATTCACATACCAGCGGCTATCATAAGCATTACCGGTGGTCAAGGAGAGATTTGGATCACAAACTGTCACAAGCAGTCACAACTTATCCCCAAGGGAATGTGTATCGGGACAGCTGAACCAATCCAGGACGGTGAGCTCAACGTCATCAATGAAGACCCATGCCCTGCTATTAGTACAGACAACACGTTGGAAGAAACAAACATGGAACTGCCAATAGGGTCTGGACTGACCAAGGAACAACGCCAGCAGGTGTTAGGTATACTACGCCAATTTTCGGGTGCATTCACACCTCAGCAGGGGAAAAGTCAGACGAAACGGTCCTCGATAAAGCACCGTATCAATACTGGGGACCATCCGCCAATTAGCCAGCGTTCGTATAGAGTGTCGCCAGCTGAAAGACGGATAATTCGGCAGGAAGTGGAGAAGATGTTGCGAGATGACATTATTCAACCTTCGGAGAGTCCTTGGTCGTCTCCAGTGGTCCTCGTAAAGAAGAAGGATGGCACGTGGCGATTTTGTGTCGACCATCGGCGGCTGAACAGAATCACAAAGAAAGATGTCTATCCATAGCCGCGTACTGATGACACCTTAGACTGCTTGAAAGGAGCTACATACTTCTCAACTATGGACATGCAGACAGGTTACTGGCAAATCGAGGTTGACGAAGCTGACAAGGAGAAGACGGCTTTTATTACACCTGACGGCCTCTATGAATTTAAAGTAATGCCATTTGGATTAGGTAATGCTCCAGCCACATTCGAACGCATGATGGACAACTTGCTTCGACACCTTAAGTGGACGACGTGTCTCTGCTATTTAGATGACATTGTCGTTTTCTCGAAAACATTTGAAGAACATCTGAGTCGCCTGTCAACTGTGTTGAAGTGTGTTCAGGCTGCAGGTCTCCGCCTCAATCCTAAGAAGTGCCTCTTCGTCGCCAAAGAGATAAAAATCCTGGGGCACCTAGTCAACGGAGATAGTGTCTGTCCTGATCCAGATAAAGTAAGGGCAGTCACAGAATTTCCAACTCCTCAGCACATTCGTGATGTGAGAAGTTTTCTCGGGCTGTGCTCATACTACCGACGTTTCATAAAAGGATTTTGTAACAAGGCACGTCAATTACAAGAACTTCTGCAGGGAGACGCCAAATTTTACTGGGATGAGACAAAAGAAAGAGCTTTCCGAGCACTTAAGGAGGTTCTAATTTCTGCACCAATGCTAGCCTTGTACGACGAGAATGCAAAAACGGAACTTCACACAGACGCCAGTGGCTATGGGATTGGTGCAGTGCTTGTACAAGTTCAGGAAGGTGCCGAAAAAGTGATACCCTATGCGTCAAGAGTACTCTCAAAGTCCGAGATAAACTACTCTACAACTGAAAAAGAATGTCTTGCAGTTATCTGGCCTATCAACAAGTTCCGGCCGTATTTATTTGGCAAACCATTCACCGTCGTGACAGACCACCATTCTTTGTGTTGGCTGTTAGCTTAAAGAATCCATCAGGTCGACTAGCAAGACGGGCACTAAGACTCCAAGAGTACGATGTCACAGTGGTATTCAAGAACGGGCGCAAACACAAGGATGCCGAATGCCTTTCGAGGAATCCGTTAGTGGAAGACAACAGCATTAATGAAATTTCAGCTCTCACTGAATTAGATGACATTACAGCTGAACAGAGGGAAGATCCAACACTATTAAAAATGATAGAGGCCTTGGAGAAAGGAGAACCGGCCAATGGAGAGTTCCAACTTATAAACGGAACATTGTACAAGAGCAACTACGATCCACTGGGCCCCAAATGGCTACTTGTTGTTCCAGCTCATCTCCAGCCAGCTATTCTCAAATATTTCCATGATGCTCCAATATCCGGTCATCTGGGATTCGTGAAGACCCTAGACAGAATTAGACACAGGTATTACTGGAAAGGTCTCTACCGATCTGTCAAGCACTATGTGAGTCACTGTAAAGAGTGCCAGCGACGGAAGCATGTGCCGCAATTACCTCCAGGACATCTCGTACCGATTCCGCTGGCAGCAGCTCCATTCCACCGAGTTGGGATCGATTTTTTAGGGAGGTTCCCGAAGTCGACAATCGGTAACCGTTGGATAATAGTCTGCACTGACTACCTCACACGCTACGCTGTCACCAAACCTGTGCCGACTGCAGAAGCTCCAGAGATCACAAAATTCCTTGTAGAAGACATTATTTTGAAGCATGGAGCACCACGTGTCATGATATCTGGGAATGACCAGCAACAAACTGTCCATTCGCATGAACGGTCACAGGCATACAGTGTTTGTTGGTAATGAGGATCACCCTGGGGCTAAACATGCCTTGGTGCAAGGCCAGCACAGCTTGGCACAGTGTTACACCGTCCGGGTTATCTGGATACTTCCCACCAACACCAATCTTTCAGAACTCCAGAGATGGGAACTTGCCCTTCAACACATTCTCTCTTCCTGTTGCCCACCTGGTCTCAACCTCCAGGAAATTCTAATTCCCGCCCACCATCTTTAACATCTTTACCTCGGTTCTGTGGACAGAACCTCGGCCTGAAGTTGTATCTTTGTCCAACTTCTTTGGTTTCTACAAATGTCTGCCTAGGTGTGTTTGCATGTGGATATGTGTTAGTGTGTGTGTATTTGTTTACCTTTCTTTTTGTCCCCTAAGGTAAGTCCTTCCACTCCTGGGATTGGAATGGCTCCTTTTCCACTTCCTTAAATCCTGTATCCTTCCCTTTCTCCTCTCCTTCCTTCCTCTTTTTCCCGAAGAAGCTGCCAGTGGTGGTGAAAGCTCGAATGTTTGTGTGTGTTTTATGTTTCTGTCGACGAGCCTGTACTTTAGGTAAGTCAAAAATCTTTATTTTTTATATATATATATATATATATATATATATATATATATATATATATATATATATATATATATATATAAAATTTCCTTCAACCATATATTATGCCTCCCTTACAACATCCCTACAACAACCCCATCAAGTTTTATTTACATTCCCTCCGCGTAAACATGATTTTTCCCTAGTCAGATTACGCTCCCACATTATTTTTATGCAGGCTTGTCTGACATTTGGAATCACTCCCAAGGGCCTCACACTAAAAGTTACCATCTCTGGCTGTAACCCATCCTTTCATCCCGCCCTATACCAATTCCAAACTGAACAATCCATAGCCCTCACCCACCTAATCCTTAACCTACACATCAACTCTGCCAATGAACTCACCTGTCAACTCCTATCCCTAATCAAAATCCTCAACCTTTCCTCTCCCACATCTACACCTGCAGTCAGGCCAACCGCAAATTAGAACAGCATGCCACCCAGCACCTCAAAAAATTATCCAATCTCCTGGTCACCCACCTCTGGAAAGGCAATACTGTCTCCCTCAACAACCTCTCCAGTAAACCTCAACCTCCTCTTATTGCACACAAACCCAGTCTCTCCCATCTACTAAATCTCCCACTCCCAACTCCTCTCCCCCCCAAACCTCAAAATTCCAATCCACACAATCCGGAACCACAATATCCCAGTTCAGTGGTCAACCTCTCCTCTAAACCTCTCTCCCAATCTGAAACTTCTATCCTATCCAAAGGGCTGACCTTTAGCCCTACTCCCAAATTCAACCAAACAGCCCTTGTGAAAGATTTACTATCCTATACTTGCAGTCTTTGCTGGAGATATCACTTTGCCACGAAGAAGAAAAATAATCCTCCTCCTAATGATCCAGCTCCCCAAGACATAATTCAAATCGAACCCTGCCTGGAACAGTTCCGTCCTCTGTCACAGCGAGACCCACCTGCTCTTCCTCAAAATCACCCTCTTCAAACCTTCCAGGAATTTCTTACTTCCAACCTTGCCTCCCAGTCTTTCCTGAGAAACAATAATCCTACTACCAACATTACCGCAACTGAATCCCGAGCTATCCGTGATCTGAAGGCTGACCATTCCATCGTCATTCTCCCTGCCGACAAGGGCTCCACAACAGTGGTACTTGATCGGCGGGAGTATGTGGCAGAGGGAGTGCGTCAGCTTTCAGATAACACCACATATAAAGTTTTTCAAGATGATCCCATTCCTGATGTCCAGGCAGAGCTTCAAGGAATCCTCAAAACCTTAGGCCCCCTACAAAACCTTTCACCTGACTCCATTAACCTCATGACTCCACCAACACCCCACACCCCCATCTTCTACCTACTTCCGAACATTCACAAACCCAATCATCCCGGCTGCCCCATTGTGGCCGGTTACCAAGCCCCAACAGAACGAATCTCTGCCTACATAGACCAACACCTTCAACCCATCATGTGCAGTCTCCCATCCTTCATCAAAGACACCAACCACTTCCTCGACCACCTGAAATCCTTACCCAGCCTGTTACCTCCTGAAACCATCCTTGTAACCATCGATGCCACTTCCTTATACACAAATATCCCACATGCCCAGGGCCTCGCTGAAATGGAATATTTCCTTTCACACCGACCACCCACTTCCCTACCTAAAACCTCTTTCCTTAATACCCTAGCCAGCTTTATCCTAACCCACATCTTCTTCACTTTTGAGGGCCAGACATACCAACAACTAAAGGGAACAGCCATGGGAACCAGGATGGCACCCTCGTATGCAAACTTATTTATGGGATGCTTAGAGGAAGCCTTCCTGGACACCCAAGCCTGTCAACCCAAAGTTTGGTATAGATTCATTGATGACATCTTCATGATCTGGACTCACAGTGAAGAAGAAGTCCAGAATTTCCTCTTCAACCTCAACTCCTTTGGTCCCATACACCAATAACCTGATAACAGCCTTCACATCCTGCAGCTATCCTCCTTATCTGGTACAGAAGCAAATTGCCAGAGCCACTTCCTCATCCCCCCAAATTCAGAACCTTTAACAGAACCCCAGAAGTGCCCCTCTTGTTACCGGATACTTTCCGGGACTGAAGTGGACTCTGAATGTGGCTCTCCAGGAAGGACACGACTTCCTTAAATCCTGCCCGGAAATGAGATCCATCCTTGATGACATCATCCCCACTCCTCCGAGAGTGTCTTTCCGCCGCCCACCTAACCTCCATAACCTCCTAGTCCATTCCTATGAAATCCCCAAACCACCTTCCCTACCTTCTGGCTCCTACCCTTGTAACCGCCCCCGTTGTAAAACCTGCCCTATGAACCCTTCCACCACCACTAACACCAGTCCCATAACCCAGAGGGTGCACACAATCAAGGGCAGAGCCACTTGCGACAGCACCCACGTGATTTACCAACTGACATGCCTGCACTGTGAAGCGTTCTATGTGGGAATGACCAGCAACAAACTGTCCATTCACATGAATGGTCACAGGCAGACAGTGTTTGTTGGTAATGAGGATCACCCTGTGGCTAAACACGCCTTGGTGCACGACCAGCACATCTTGGCACAGTGTTACACCGTCCGGGTTATCTGGATACTTCCCACCGACACCAATCCTTCAGAATTCCGGAGATGGGAACTAGCCCTTCAGCATATTCTCTCTTCGCGTTGCCCACCTGGTCTCAACCTCCGCTAAATTCGAATTCCCACCCACCATCTTAACATCTTTTCCTCAGTTCTCTGGACAGAGCCTCTGCCTCAAGTGGCATCTCTGTCTAACATCTTAACTTCTTTGCTTTATACAGTATGTCTGCCTAAGTGTACTTGCATCTGTGTAAATGTGTGGGTGTGTGACTATTTGTTTACCCTCCTTTCCCCCCCCTCCCCCCTCCCCCCCCCCCCAAGGTAAGTCTTTCCTGTCCCGAGATTGGAATGACTCCTTACCCACTCCCTTAAAACCCTCATCATTTCTTTTTCCCTCTCCTTCCCTTCTGCCTGACAAAGAGGCTAGGCTGCAAAAGCTAGCTTTTGTGTGTGTGTGTGTGTCTGTGTGTTTATTTGTTGCTATCACTGCCTGTGCTCCTTCGCCTGGTAAGTGGACTTCATCTATTCTGTACGTATATTTTTCCTGTTAGGAATTTTTCCTCTCTCTCTCTCTCTCTCTCTCTCTCTCTCTCTCTCTCTCTCTATATATATATATATATATATATATATATATATATATACGCTAGCTTTCGCTGCCTAGCTGCTTCATCAGGCAGAAGGGAAGAAGAGGGAAAAGGAAATGATGAGGATTTTAAGGGAGTGGGTAAGGAGTCATTCCAATTCCGGGACAGGAAAGACTTACCTTGGGGGGAAAAAAAGAGGGTAAATAAACACACCCACACATATACACAAATGCAAGCACACCTAGGCAGACATACAAGACGTATGAAAATATTAAGCAGGGTGAGAACATAGAGATAATGGATTCTCAATATACCTGAGATGGAATTATATGATCCATTGCTATGAATAAAATTTAAAACAGTATCAGCCACAGTGGCCTTGTCACCCAAAACAAAGTTTAAGGCATCAGGGAGATTAAAAGTCCACTTTTGAGCAGTGAAAGTGGGTTATTCCAGTAAGATGTGGGCAACTGTCAAATGCTCTCCACTTCAACACTGAGGAGGGTCCTCACGACAGAGAAGGTAACTGTGCATCAGCCAAGTATGGCCAATACGTAGTCAGCAGAGGATGACAGAATCCCTGCAAGAAGTCTGCATAGAAGACCTCCACACATTTGTGGTCTTCTTTATTAATCTCAATTTGTAGGGTGCACCATTCTGTATTCCACAGACCAAGAATTTGACTATGTAACATCGAACAGAGATCAGTAACTGGTATACCTACACCCAGGGTAGGTTTACAGGTAGCCTCTTGCTTACCTGTCAGACAGCTCATTTCCATCTATCTCAATGTGCCTTGATGTCCAGAGAAATACTACTGACCACCCAAATCCATAGATGATGTATGTGGATTCTTGGATGGCTTTAATCAGAGGATGGTGAGGGAAGCACTGATCGAGGGCCCATAGACTACTCAGGGAGTCACTGAAATGAGGAAGGACTCCCTGGGGCAGAAATGCATATGATTGATGGCGTGAAGAATGGCTACCAGCTCTGTGGTGAATACACTGTAGCCACCCAGCAGGGTATGCAATTCGCTATGTCCTGCATGTGTATATGCAAAGCCGACATGGCTTTCTACCCTTGAGCCATCTGTGTAGATATTGTTGATCCCTGATACCCATCAAGAATTGACAGAAATTGGCAGTGAAGGGTCTCAGGGTGGACTAACTATTTAGAGTTCTGTGACAATTCCAGTCAAAATAGAGGTTGAGGTATACACCATGATGGAGTATGCGACTGGAATTTGAAGAGAGAGGGTAGTGGATAAGACTCCAATTCACTCAGAAGAGACCTAACATGGACACCAACCATTAAAACTGATCTTGGCCATCGTTGTGGAATATGGGGTACTCTGTTCGGAAAACGGAGATGGTGATTTGGATGAGTAGGCATACCACAGATGTTAGCTCTTTAATTCTTAGAGGAGGCACCCTGGCCTCCATGAGGAGTTTGTCCACAGGACTTGTTCTGAAAACCCCTGCGGTGAGCCTAACTCCACAGTGGTGGATGGGATCCAGAATCGGCAATTTGCAGGGTGATGTAGAACTATATACTACACTCCCATTTGCGACAGAACAAGGGCTTTGTAGCAATGCAGCAGGGTACTGTGGTCTGCACAAGTGGTACTGCTAAGGCAGTGAAGGGTGTTGAGGTACCACCAGCATGTAATATTTTCATAACAGAACATACACACCCATTCGCATTTCCAACTCAATGGGTGAAATATAATAGACTTATACTTATTACGTGACATAAAAATTAAACTGCTCTCCATTCCAGGTCTTGTTCCTCTTTCATGCACAGCCAAAAATACATAATATTTCACTGTTATTTTGTTATTATTGTATAGTTACTTGGGTGGTGGACTTAACTTGTTGGAGGCCTGGGGCAACAATACAAATTGAGGCCCTCCAAGTTTATGAATTTAAAATATTCAAACATTTCGACTGCTACAGGACAATGAAATAAGTTGCAGTTTACTGAGAAAAATTTCTGTGAAGCATTGTGACTTACTGACATATGACTAGAAATGTAATGTCCTTGTGTTACTTAACATAAAAACAGAAAACTGAAGATGCTTAAAGTTCAAGACATATCTGATGAGCTTACTATACTAAGGTGGGACACCTTTGATCCTGAAAGCTTGGAACCTTACAAAACCATGTTTGGAATAACAGGCAATCATAAACAGGACAGTGGTGTGTGTTATTTCCATTTCAAATGTATCATTGTACCTCAAGTAACATTTTAACAGAGAGAAATAGTAACAAGATATCAATACCATATGAGGAAAATTATATGTAATTTAATGGTGTCAGTGTATCATTACATATTCAATCAGAAGCATGAAAAACTCTTTGTTTAAAGTACTTACAATAGCGCAAAACACGCATTTACAGCAGTATACACCTGAAAGTGCTTATGTAGACCACAAAGTGCAGTATCAAAAGCTGCACTAATTACATTTTCAAATTTTCACCAAGCATATTTCAACATACTCATATACATAGCTATATACTGATTGTAAACCCTATAAACCACAAACAAAAACAACACAGAGTGAAGTTTCATGATGAAATAAAAATCATGTACTTTCACTTGTGGTCATATATACGACATTTTGTAATGATGTGGAATGTATCAGTTTAGTAAATGGTATCTATGCAAGACAATTTTTTAAGGTTTTTTAAATTATTTTTATTTCTTAAAGTTTAATCTAAAAAATCATATAAAGTGTAGAAGGAGTTGCCATTCAGAAATTCATTTAATTTATTTTTCAATACCAGTGGGCTATCTGTCAGATTTTTGATGCTACTTGGTAAGTGACCAAAGGCTTTTGTGGCAGCATAATTCACCCCTTTCTGTACCAAAGTTAGATTTAAACCCTGAATAGTGAATATCTCCCTTTCTCCTAGTGTTGTAGCTATGCACACTGCTATTACTTTTGAATTGGGTTGGATTGTTAATAACAAATTTCATGAGTGAATATATATATTCTGAAGATACCTAGATCCTTAAATAACTGTCAGCAGGATGATCTTGGGTGGGCTCCAGCAATTATTCTGATTACAAGCTTTTCTGCAATGAATACTTTTTTACTGAAGGTTGAATTGCCCCAGAATATGATCCCATATGAAAGTAGTAAATGAAAATAGGCATAGTAAGCTAATTTACTGAAATGCATATCACCAAATTTTGCAATGACCCTGATAGCATAAGTAGCTGAAATCAAATGTTTCAGCAGATCTTATGTGTGTTTCCTCCTATTCAATTCTTCGTCAATGCAACACATAAATTTTTTGAATATTCTACCTCAGCTACAGATTTCTGTTCAAAGTCTATATTTATTAATGGTGTCATGCCATTAACTTTATGAAATTGTATATACTGGGTTTTATCAAAGTTTAATGAGAGTCCATTTGTAGAGAACCACTTAATAATTTGCTGAAAGACATCATTTACAATTTAATCAGTTAATTCCTGTTTGTCAGGTGTGATAGCTATACTTGTATCATCAGCAAAAAGAACTAGCTCAGCATCTTAGTGTATATAGAATGTAGATCCATACCTTCTAGCACCAGCAAATTGCAATATTATAAACTCTTTTATAGTTTGTAATTGCGATGGTTTGTTTCCTTTAAAACTAGTGCCTGCTCCTAATTTCCTAGAAACATACTTTAATGTGCAATTTGATTTACTTTTGATGCACTTATTGCACTTCATTAGTTTGCTACAGGAATTGAAGCCATGATTGTAATAGTCCTCATAAATGTTCCCTAGTACACTGTCATCAACATCTCTTAATACACTGGACCTCATATTTTTGGGTGGCAAGGGTTCGTACTCACTGTGACTTGAGTGTTCCTGTTGCTCTGGACATGAATGTCATGTACTGCTTGAAGAACCACCATCAGGTTCAGTTTCCTCCTGTCCTTCAAATTCCATATACCTATCCAGCATAACATTGTGTATTTCTGTGTTGTCACCATTATATTTCTGAATTATTGTGTTATTTAATATATCTGCAAACTCCATATCCTCAATCCCAATGTCATTTCCATATTCAGCATGTCACAACTTGGTTCCTAATATTTGGACCACATGTGTAGGATTAATTCTGTCATGATATCACTGCACTGTACACAGTTTACACAGTAACTCACTTGCAAAAACTGCAACAGACAAATATGTACTGTGGCTATATCACTCATTCAACTGGAGCACTGGTTAGTGCAGCTACACTGTCACCACTTAGTGATACTAGCAAACAAGTGTGGTATTTTGCATGGAAATGACGCACACCACTGTTTTATGACTGCCTATTTTTCTAAGCATGGATTTGTGCATTTCTGAGTATTTGAGGTCAAAGATGTCCCTTGTAAGAGATGTTTGGTAACTTCTGACAAATCCTATTATAACCAGGGGACAAATTCTGAACATTTCCAACAGGACACAAAACATCAATCTAGTGAAGTTTAGAATACTTACATAAACATCCCTGATGACCTTCTGAGATCTTTGGCAATCCCCAGAATCCTGGTTCACAGCGGTCACACTTCAATCCACCAACTCCTGGCTTGCATACACACTGTTTTGTGAGGGGATCACATGTATCAGATAGTGAACCTGTAAATGCCATCATTACAGAATTTTGGTGAAACATGTTGAAAAACCATGTGGTGTTTTGTCGAAATGTACAATTTTGTAGCAGCATATGTACTTGTAAAGTTCTTGCACATTAACAGTGTTGTCATATTGGTTTTGACCAAATTTAGATCATTTTGAAAACTCCACACAGATTTCTGGATAATTTACATTTAAATTACAGTTAATTTACAGATAAATTACAGTTAACTTGCTGAGTTGAAGACAGACATGAAAAATAGACAATCACAGTCACACAACAAAATTTTTGGCTGTGCTTGGGTAGTGATTGTGTGAATTTGTGTGTATCTTTTTCTGATTTGGATGTGGCTGAGAATTGTGAATGTGCTTATCTATTTTCTCTACCTGTCTGTGGCTTGTTATTGACATTCCAATCTGAATTTTCCATTGCTAGAGTTACAATTATTATAGACTTAATAATCCACTATCACGTAATCTATGTTAACACCGTGAAAAGCTTTTCAACTGAATATGACAGAAGAGACTCACCAGTACTTGAGCATTTTGTTAGTGGTGTGTATTTGCTCTAAAGGTTTATTTTCATTAAGTAGCAATTATACAAGAGGCGCAAATAATTTTTTTTTAATTGTGTGGTCTTTATCATTATCAGACCTTTTAATATTCCTAGGTGGAGTCTCTTTTTTCATGCGCAATTGTAATTAATTAACCTGGGGTGATAAGGCTTTGTTATGACATTATTTTTATGATGTTATAATCAGAACAAGGATATTATGATATTACATGATAACAGGATGCGTTGGAGGGCCATGTAGTGATTTGATGGCAGTCAGAGGAAAACATTCTGGAAGTTTATTCATGAGTAGAGCTGAATATTTATGTCATTGGTTTTGTTACATCACAGTATGTTTATTAATCAGGATCAAGATATCAAACCGTTGGTTAGGTTATCAGGCCATTATTATTTGTTTGGTGGCAAGTAGATGAGTGAATGTAGTTTCCTGGTGTAGAATATTGCTAAATATCCATGTTTTTCAACCTTACTGAGTACGTGACTCCCTTTACAAGTTAAAATATTCCTCTGACCCCCTCAATCCCCTGTCCCAGTCTATTTATAGTTTAGTGATTGAGAAATCAAGGGCACTGCACAAGAGCCAGACACTGAGGGGGAGGGGGGGACGGGGAGGAGAGGGTGAGCTGACCCTCCATTCATTATTACCTCTTTGCACTGTGTTCCGAGCAACCCAAATATGGATCAGTTTCTCAAAAGAACCATGCAGACTTCCACGTCTAGCACAAGTAACAGTGATGAAAGTTAGGGGAAAAAAACTTTATAATGATAAGTACTTGAAGTACAGTTTTACCATCACAAATAATAAACCTCAATGTGTCATTTGCGGGGAAATATCGTCACGCGAGAGTTTGAACCTGTCAAAGATTATACATCACCTCTCAACTAAACACTCTAAGGAAGCTGGTAAACTATTGGAAACTGGAAACTCTTCACCAGCAGCAAACTACTATGATCCAGGTAATAAAATAGTATTCTTATTTGTTGGCTAAAGATAATATTGTATTATTAAGTAGGTATTTGTTTGAAATAAATCTCAATTTGCGATGTTATGGCTTCACTGTATGAGGTTTATAAAATAAATAATAATAATAACAATTTCAGGAATAAAAGTAACATTTTAGTAACAGTAGTACACAATTCCCATGTCACTATGAGGCTGATTCAACACTTTCACAAGAGATTAGCCAAAGTAGTCTTCCCAGAATATTACATTCTAAGGTGTTCATTCTTCTGTTTAAAATGACTTTTAAAATTACAGTAGTTAAAATTTGCCAAACTTCCTCTGTGCAACCTTCAAAAATTAGATGATGAAAGACAAAATTCCAACATATGAATATATGTGTTGGATTAACTTTTCATATGCTACACTAACCAATCGTCCATGTTTCCATTTGTTTGCTGCCTACATGTGTACTTTCACAAAGGAATTGATGGATGTTGTGCATCCAGATTGAAATTATCTTCAGCCCTTTGAGTAATATACATGGTGCAATTATAAGTATGGCCCCTCTCTCTTTTTACATACATGACCAAGACAACTGATACTTTACTTATAACTGTAAAAATAAGACAGTCACAAGGAAATTATGATGTGTGACAAAGACACTAAATGTCTGGCTGAAATCAGTCTACATGAGTTTTGATGTAATGCCTTCAATATTGTATACACTAAATGACTTATAGCACGTCAATAACAGTTAACATTTTAATGAGCTTGATATGACAGTCATGATAGAACACATGTACATGACTGATGTATATTGGAATTTAGTACAGGAAAAGTTGTGGGATCTTTACTGCTGCTTGGGGGACATCAATTTGTGATGCCGTTATCTTGTTACTATCTCATTACATTCCACACTTGTTACATCACTGAAATTACCTTTTTAGATTTTCTGCAGTGGCACAAAAGAAGAAGCCTATATAGACCTAGTTCCATTTAAAGATCATTGTCAAATTCACAAGCTGTAGATATTAGAAAGTTACTGGCATATGGCAGAAAACTGGGCCGTTTTCCTGAACATTGTAGAAAAAGTATACCTCAATGAATTTACATGTTGTGGATAATTTGAAGTGATTTGTCTTAGGTGCCTCACCCTGTGTAGTATTAAATGTCACTCTTCATGCACATAAATTTCAGTGCAGTATTGTAAAATAGAATTCTAGCAAGCTTACCAAGTTTGTTGCAGCCACACTGTGACGGACAACCTGCATTCTGAGGCCCAGGTGCAGGTGTCTTTCCATCAGGACAGCAACCATAAAAAGTTCCTGAACACATGTCTTCCTTGTTGTCTGCATCCGCTGTGAACATTTTTTCAAAAGATCAGTATGAACTGGAGAAAACAAACTGATTTCAATGTATTGATAATTAGAACAGTTTAGATATTTATACTATCCTCTTTGTTCCTCTTTACAAGAATGTAATTCATATGACAATATTAAATGTGACTATAATTTGTTTAATAGCCCTGTCTTTGGTATAACATTGCTGCTGCTTGTGAACTAGGAGGTCTATGTGAAAAAATAAAGAGGGTCATTTATAGGACGTGATTCCCCCCACTGGCTTTGACCCGTGACTTATGCGTATTGTGTAATAGGCAAACTACCTTTGACAAAATAGACTGTAGATGTCTATTCTGATTGCTAAAGTATTTTATACTAGTATGTCATAATGTTAAATGACGTGATTAGGCAGGAACCTAGCCTAAATTGTTGCAAGTTAAAAAGCGATGCTTGCGTGTTTGAAATATACTGATAGTAGTTCACAACTGTAATATGCAATGCTTCTTCCACATTACCAGTAAGTAAAATTTTAATGAGGACTGTGGTTTATTTAGAAACATCAATAAATTGAAACATTAATTATTTTCAGCTTGCTACTACTGAAATATAGGTTTTTCGACATATTGATGATGACATAGGCCAAAACACACAGTTAGAATTGTGCCATAAAATTATGCCAGTAAATAAATAAATAAAAATGTACTTAATACAGAAAGGGAATTTATTAGGTGTCTTACCAACTACAGTGAAAGCCATTTTTATCTTTCCAGTCATAACTACTTACTGGTAAGGCAGACTTGCACATGCAAGTCATAATTTAGAGCTACAACTATTATAAATTTACTGGCATATGGTGCGAAAGTTGTCCACTTTCCACCACAGGATGGCAAAAACTGTAGCTCAATTTATTTACCTGTGAATGGTGTGCTTCATTGTCTATCTTTTTAATATATAATGAACAAGTAACTGTTACAGTAGAAATTATTTCATGTAACCTTACAATACAGTTAAAGCTCTCTATAACATTACATGATCATGGCCCCCACATTCGATTGTGGGCCCTGGACCTAGAATCAGATACAGGTCCTCCCCCACTGTCTTTCTTTACTGTTGTGTACAGTAGTTTGCAATTTAAACTTTATATCTTAATCATGTTCTTTTTAGAATGTACTGTAACCTGGTGCAACAAGGTATAAATTTGATATGGTAAGCATCACTTATGAAATTATTTTACTCAAATTGAGACATTACCGGTACTTAAAATTGCACCGGCCGCGGTGGCCGAGGGGACTGAGGCGCTCCAGACACGGTTTGCAGGGCCACTACGGTCGGGGGTTCGAATCCCCCCTCGGGCATGGATATTTGTGCCGTCCTTAGTGTTAGCTAGTTCATAAGTAGTTTGTAAGCTTAGGGACTGATGACGCCGTAGTTAAGTCCCATAAGTTCTACAAACATTTGAACATTTGAACTTAAAATTGCCACAGCAGGCTGGTAGTCAGAATTTGGTTTCGGGGTAGGGTTATTGGGACGCGGGGGGAATAAACCAATTATGACATATATTGTAACTTTTGAATCTTTAAAACATAAGTTGAACTAAAGGTGCAGATGTATTTCAATAGAGACAATATTAAATTTTATTCAACACAAATCCCTAATTACTTTATCAGGAATTAGGTGAATAGTGAGGCTTTGGGGGTGGAGGGGGAGTGATTCCTTTCATTCCCCCCCCCCCTCCCCTGGCTATGGCCCTGGTTTAGCTTAACAGAACACGTGTACGTACTTCTGACAGACGCTGCTTCAGTTAAGGCGGACTTGCTGTACACACATGAAAATCTCATGTTTGTACAAATTAACGAAAAGGAAAAAAAAAAAAAAAAAAAAAAAAAAAAAAAAAAAAAAAAAAAAACGATCATTACATTACACCGAAAGCTGATCCTTCAATTCCACTTCAAGCCACACCAGAAGTAACGTGAAACTGCTGTTCCAACAGCATGACTTGAGAACAAATCTCTAAGTGGTATGTCAACCAGAGTAAAATGGACAAAGGAACAAATTATATCTTGCTTTTATTGCTGCTATCTAGTCTACTTGCTATTTAATACTAAAAGGATCACATGCTACTACATATAAGAACCTCTGGGGCCAAATTGGCCCCATGCAGTTTCATTGCTTATATGGCCAAATTGTGAAAGATAATTCAATGTAACCATCAAAAGTACTTTTATTGATTTTTAACAATGGGAGGTCCAGTTTGGAATATTGATAATATGAAGATGATCGCTGAGCTGCTAACAAACTCATATTCATACAACTTGTAATTTTTCAGCCACGACCTTCGTCAGAAAAAATCAACCTACTCACACAATCAAGCACTCGAGCATAACTCATCCATACTGACCACCATCCCCAGCTGCTCTACCGCAATAATACTGGAAAGTATGGTATTGTTGCCTCATATTGAAACAACAAGGAGACAACAGTTGGTTTTATTTCATCCACAGTATTACAAGGAAAAACATCCCGAAAACACAGAGAAACGCTATGAGGGGCCAAATTGGCCTAGCGGCTCTTCTAGGTAATAATCTTAATATTTAGGAATCTATTTGAAGTAGCACACTCTAAAAGAGGGTGCACAATACTTTATATATAAGATGAAAAAAATCACAAAAGTCAACTCATTTCATTGAAGGTTTGTTCAGGACACATGGGAAAAATTAGTAAAGGTGCCAATTCGCCTCTCGATTCTTCCAGTGTAAAATGATTTTTAAATGTCTTATAACGTTGTACTTTTCAGAATACCTGGTAGATTAATTTTGTATCACCTCCGTTTATCTTTCTTCTGCATTTCATCACGACAGTACCGGTACTACTACCCAGATAGTTCATCAATTGACTTTGCCAAGTTTAGTTTAGTTTAGTTTAGTTTATTATCATCCATTGCATCATATACATGATATTGGAATCGTCATGTTTCTGTACAGCATTGGCACTGTTCAGATTTACAAATTGTATAACATACATACAAATTAACATTTTACATTCTATTAAAAATTAGACAATTAGCTACTGTATTAGTCAGATATTAGACTTTGATATTGTACACTTCACTTAGAGATATACATATACAAAAAAGGTGCATAACTTTTATAGTATGGCTGCTTCATACAATGGCAATTAGTAGAAATACATAGATTTTTTAAAAGTTTGGTGATTGAAAATATTCTTCTATTTCATAGAAACATTTATCTAATAGGTAGTTTTTTAATTCTAGTTTAAAATTTTTGTCATCTTCTGCTTCCTTTATGTAAACTGGCAAGGCGTTGTAAAGTTTCACTCCATGGTGGCTCACATGCTTTTGAGTTTTTGTTTTTCTCACTCTTTCTACATGCAGATTCTTACTGGTGCGTGTATTGTAGTTGTGAAAATCTGAATTCGTATGAAAACTGGTCAAGTGTGTTCTGATATACATTACACTTTTATATATGTACAGAGAGGGTACAGTAAGAATTCCTAACTGGGAGAATAAAGGTCTGCAGTGTGTTTGAGGAGGGCTGTGTGTCATGATTCTAATGGCCCTTTTCTGTAATTTAAAGATGTCAGTCAAGTGAGATTTTGTTTCTCCCCAAAACATTATTCCATAAGATGCAATGGACTGGAAATAAGCAAAATACACTGATCTCGTACATTCTTTGCTACAGACTCTGGATGTTATTCTCAGTGCAAAACATGCAGAATTGAGTTTTTGTGATAAGTATGTCACATGTTCGTTCCATTTCAAGTTCTGATCTATACGGAAGCCCAAGAATTTTGTTGTCTGTGTTTTTTCTATCTCCTGGTCACCCAAATATAAATGGAGGTCTTCTTTTTCATTGGCCTTACTGTACTGAATGTAATTTGTTTTATTTGAATTAAGTGTTAATTTGTTTGCCTGGAACCAATTTCGAACATAATTAAGAACATTCCCAGTTGTAGTGGATAAGAATTTGCTGTCATCACTTATAATTATACTTGTGTTATCTGCAAATAACATAATTTTAGATGAGCTGTTTGGACTTTTAATGTCATTTATATAAATCAGGAAAAGTAGGGGGCCAAGAATACTACTTTGTGGGACGCCTGTTTCCACTTTCTTGGCATCCGATACCAATTTTATTTTTTGCTTATAGTGGGAAGATATGATTTCTACAACTTGGGTTCTGTCTTGGAGGTATGATTCAAATAACTTCCTTCCAATTCCTCTAACACCTAATGCCTCTAATTTTACAAGGAGAATTTCATGGTTTACTGTTTCAAAGGCTTTTGAGAGATCAAGGTTGATTCCAACTATACTTTTTTTATTGTCTAAATTTCTGACAATTTCTTCTGTATAAGCCTCTATAGCTGTTTCAGTGCTGTGCCCTGTACGGAAACCATGTTGGTTACAATTTAAAAGATCAAAGGTGTCCAAGTAGCTTAAGAGCCTGATTTTTATAAGTTTTTCAAAGATTTTTGAAAAAGATTGAAGTAAGGATATGGGTGTGTAGTTTTCTATTTTACAAGCATCCCCGTTTTTGAAAAGTGGTGTAACTTTAGAAATTTTCAGTCTCTGTGGGAACACTCCTTCACTGAATGATAAATTTGCAATGTGTACCAGTGGTTGCAAAATCTGTAAGGCCACTTTTTTTATTAGTGATACTGGCACTTCATCTATTCCTGCAGACATTTTTGTTTTAAGGCTATTGATTGCTTTTAGCATTTCTTGTTCATTTGTGGGATCCAATTTCATACAGTTACAGTACTGACTACTGCTGGAGCCGTTATTTTCTCCTGTTTACTGAATTTTTCGTTTAGTTTTGAAGGTACACTTAGAAAGTAGTTATTAATGTAGTTAGGCATATCTTCCTTCTTTATTTTAATGTTATTATTTGTCTTAAGCACAATATCCTGTTCTCTGCATCTTTTTCCTGTTTCCTTTTTGACAATTTCCCACGTAGTTTTCGGTTTATTATCTGACATCTTTATTAATCTGTCATTACTAAGTACTTTTGCTAGACTGATCACCCTTCTATATATTTTTTTGTAGTTGCTTACATATTCCTTGAAATTTGGGTCAGTACATGTTTTTAATTCAGAAGTACGTCTTCTCAAGGTCTTGGATGAGTGAAACGTATGTGTTCAAATATGCACAAAATGCGGTAAATTTAAGCTAAAACCAGGAAAACATTCAACAAAATATACCAATATGAGCTTAAAAACAACGAACTTTTACCTAAAGCTAATACAACATAAAACTGGAGAGATAGGAATGTATTAGGTGTTTTTAATACTACAGTGACACTAAAACTATTTAAGATAAATATAGAATAGTTATAAGATATTTATGGCTCTATGGTTAACTGCTAAATATTTTTCCAATTTAAAAAAAAAAAGGCCTTCCTAACATCTGCTATAAAATTTTTCGCATATTTCTGGAGACCCCTCTGGCTGACTAAATAGAAATTCATTGTTGAAATATCCGGTATCATAATGTCTGATGTAGTGTTGCTATAAGTTGATAATAATTTCACGGCAAATATGAATATGCCGACTATTTCATCTAATAACAAAAGTTTACTTACAAATTATTCGTAGAAACGGAGGGAACTGCAGATTACCACAGATGTTGCACAGGCTGAGGGCAGCCTCTGCAGACACTACTCACTTGTGGGCCTAAAGCACTGCCTCGTTATACGCAAAAAGGTGAAATGCGCCTGTCGGCGACATCAACCATTTCTGGTTGTTTCGACACAATTCGGCGGCCGACTGGGCGACAAATCGAATTGTGTATTGTCGCTGGTTCACGTGAAGTAACACTGCCGTGGTATTCAACACTACTGCACTGTTAAAGGAAAAGTAGAGACAACGATAAAGCTGCTCTCGATGGCGGGATTTGTGTGATTGCATCATGTTAATATTCTAAATTCGATGACTTTTTTCTTTTTACTAGGAAACAAGACTTTTCTTTAAATAGTGACAAATTTCGAAGGTGGTTATGGCTGGGCCCCCTCTACTTCGGGGCCCCCGGCGATCACGGTACTTGCGATTGTCTTAATCGGGTCCTCGATCATACAAAAATGTCTAATTGTTTCACTCAATGCCAACAAAATTGCTTGAAGCCTTTCTCATAAACGTGCTGACAAACTTCATTGGATCCTTTTATGGTTGACAGACTACAGACCTACTGAAGACGGTCTACATGGGTAGAATTTCAAAGAAGCTGTCAGTATCTGCTAAATCTGAAGGATACTTTGAGATGGGATTGGCGATTTTAACTTTCAGTCCATTACTTTCTAGGTGCCTAACTGAATTGCGGAGAAAAGGAGTTTCTGGCATATTCTAACTAAGAGAAGGGATAGATTGGTAGGACACATTCTGAGACATTAAGGAATTGTCGACGTAGGATTAGAAGGAAGTGTGTGGGGTAAAACTCGTAGAGGGAGACCGAGGGACGAATACAGTAAGCAGATTCAAAAGGATGTATGTTGTCGAACATATTCTCAGATGAAGAGAGTTGCACAGGACAGGGTAGCGTGGAGAGCTGCATCAAACCAGTCTACGGACTGAAGACCACAACAACAACAACTTTCTAGGTCCACGAAAGCCAACTACTGCTGAAAATAGATGAAAAAATTGTTCATAACTCGCAAATATTGCAAAACAAAATTAAAAACAGAAAAGAAAAAAATGAATTAATTTGATAATCTCTGATGAAATGCCAACTGCTTCAGTATTCAAAGTAAT
This sequence comes from Locusta migratoria, assembly GCA_026315105.1. NCBI lineage: Eukaryota > Metazoa > Arthropoda > Insecta > Orthoptera > Acrididae > Locusta > Locusta migratoria. The sequence continues at coordinate 619,770,533 of CM048745.1, forward strand.
GTCATAATGTCTTTAAGTTAATCACCAGCATCGCTACATTGACGGAAATTCCTTTGTTCTGATTTATCCCCACACGCTTCCCTCTAATGCTAAGTTGACGACTCCTTGATGTCTCAGAATGTGTGCCAGCAATCTATCCCTTCTCTTAGTCAGGATATGCCAGAAACTCCTTTTCTACCAAATTAGGTTAAGCACCTCCTCATTAGTTACGTGATCTACCCATCTAATCTTCATCATTCGTCTGTAGCACCACATTTCAAAAGATTATATAATCTTTTTTGTTTGAACTCCTTATCGTCCACGTTTCACTCCTATACAATGCTACACTCCAGACAAATGCTTTCAGAAAGGACTTCCTGTCATTTAAACTAATATTGGATGGCAACAAATTTTGCTTCTTCAGAAACGCCTTTTTTCCTTAGCCATTCTGCATTTTTACCTTCTTTACTTCGGCCATCAGAAGTTATATTGCTACACAAATAACAAAACTCATCTACTACTTTTATTGTCTCATTGCCTAATTTAATTCCTTTAGCATTGCCTGATTTTCTGACGCTACATTCCATTATCCTTGTTTTACTCTTGTTAATCTTCATCTTATACCCTCTTTTCAAGACACTGTCCATTCCATTCAATTGTTCTTCCAGATCCTTTGCGGTCTCTGACAGAATTACTACTGTGTCATCGGCAAACCGTAAAGTTTTTATTTCTTCTCCATGAGCTTTAATTCCTCTCCAAATTTCTCCTTGCATTCCTTTACTGCTTGCTCTATGTACAGTATTGAACAACATTGGGGAAAGGCTACAGCCCTGTCTTACTCCCTTCCCAACCTCTGCGTCCCTTTCATGCCCTTCGACTCTGTTTGGTTTTTGTGTAAGTTGAGTATAACTCTTCGCTCCCTATATTTTACCCCTGCTACCTTCAGAATTTGAAACAGTGTATTCCAGTCGACATTGTCAAAAGCTTTCTCCAAATCTACAAACGCTAAAAACGTACGTTTGCCTTTCCGTAGCCTAAGATAAGTCGTAATGTGAGTATTGCCTCCCGTGTTCCTACATTTCTCCTAAATCCAAACTGATCTTCCCCAAGCTCGGATTCCACCAGTTTTTCCGTTTGTCTGTAAATTATTCGTGTCAGTATTTTGCAACCATGACTTATGAAACTGACAGATCTGTAATTTTCACATTTATGTGTACATGCTTTCTTTAGAACTGGAATTACTATATTCTTCTTGAAGTCGGAGGGTATTTCCCATGTCTCATGCATCTTCCGTACTAGGTGGAACAATTTCTTCATGACTGGCTCTACTAACGATATCAGCAGTTCAGACGGAATGCCATCTATTCCAGGGGCCTTGTTTCTAATCAAATCTTTTGGTGCTCTGTCAAATTCTTCTCGCAGTATAGTATCTCCTCTCTCATCCTCATCTACACCATCTTCCATTTCTAGAATACTATCCTGATATCAAAAGTTTAAAACAGTTCCCGTCGGTTAGGTTATCAGGCCATCTGAGTTCTTGATATTCATACCGTTTCTTTTCTTGTCTCCAAATGTCTCTTTTAATTTTCCTGTAGGCGGTATCTACATTTTCCGTAGTTATACATTCTTCTACGGTATTGTATTTCTCTTCTATCCAACCTGAACTTCCTGTCAATCTCATTTTTGAGATGTCGGTGCTTCCTAAAAAATTAGTTTTATCAAAACTAGTACCGATAATTGCGCGAGTCTTCCGACGGAACGCGTGGCGCAGTGCTTCGGTCCCCAGCTCAGTTCCCAGCACGAGCATACATATTTACTATTTCTAGAATGTTTTACATGTTTCTTATGTTTGATGCACTTATAAATTCCAGAAAATTCTATCTTTGTATAAATAGTGGAGCACTCCAGGCAGGAGGCAGTCTGTACGCTTGTGTTAGCAAGAAACGTGTATTAAGTGTAAAGTGTTGTGCTCTATTAACGACCAGTCTTCGGATTCCGGATCACCTGTAGTTTTCAACGTGACAATATTATTAAAAATTTGAAGGTTGGAACTTACATAGTGGCCAATGTTTAATAACAACCGATACAAAAGCGTTACATGTTTTGCAACTATTACTGCCCTTCAAAGTAGTCACCAGCGTTGTGTAGAACCAGTTGCCAGCGATGTGGAAGGCGTAGTATACCGTTAGCAGAGCCTGATCTGTTGATGGTGCGAATGGAGCGGTCTACTGCTTGTCAAATCTCTAGAACAGTTGTGAAGCGAATACTACGAAGGTGTTTCTTCATCTTCGGAATCAAGATTTAAGTCCGGGTAGTATGGTGCATGGTACAGTACTTCCCCGACCAATCGAGCGAAAAGAGCAGCTACAGCTTGCGCTGTATGCACCCGCGCATTGTCGTGCAAAATGCTGAGTGGATTGCGCAGAAAGTGCTGCCACTTGTTTCGTATAGCTGGTCGCAGGTGACGCCCAAAAACGAACAGTAATACTGTGCTTTAACGGTCTGTCGTAGAGGAACGTAATGTGTTCGGATAACACCAACACAGTCGTAAACGAGAATCACCATAGAGAGGTTCTGACGCACTTTCGACGCCTATAATGACGCCATTCGTTGGATTGGCGTTTCAGTTCTGGCTCGTAAGATGAGGCCCATGTCTCATCCAGCGTTACGGTACGGCGTAAGAAATCCTCCCCTTCGCGCTCATAGCCCTCCAAGTGCGTCTAAAGCATTCATGTTTGCATTTCAGTTAATTCACACGAAACCCATCGGATGCAATTTTTCGCATGCCCAGGCGTCCCTTCAGGATGCGGAGCACAGTTTTGTGAGCTGGTTCGGTATCGTGGGCGAGCTCACGAATCGTCTGGAGTCGATCACTATCCACTAACGCGACAACAGTATGCACCTCTTCTTCAGAGACGCTAGGACGACCTGCCCGATGGGTGTCTGTCGGCTTTCGTAGAAGGCTTTTACAGAACGTGCTATCGACAAGGGTTTGCAAATCGATTCCGTATTTCTTGATTTCCAGAAGGCTTTTGACACCATACCTCACAAACGGCTTTTAATCAAATTGTGTGGTTATGGTATATCGCTCCAAATTTGCGATTGGATAGGGGATTTCCTGTCAGAGAGGACACACTTCGTAGCAATCGATGGTAAGGCATCGACTAAAACAGAGGTGATATCGGGCGTTCCACAGGGTAGTGTTATTGGTCCTCTGCTGTTCTTTATTTACATAAACGATTTAGGGGAAAATCTAAGTAGCTCTCTTAGGTTGTTTGCAGATGACGCCGTCATTTACCGTCTAGTAAAATCATCTGGAGATCAAAACCAACTGCAGAACGATCTGAATAAGATATCACTATGGTGTAAAAATTGGCAATTGACTCTAAATAATGAGAAGTGTGAAGTCGTCCACATGAGTATGAAAAGAAATCCATTATACTTTGTTTACAAGATAAATCAATCAAAAGTGAAGGCTGTAAACTCCACAAAATACCTAGGAATTACTATTACTTCAGACTTAAATTGGAAAGAACACGTAGATAATGTCGTGGAAAAGGCGAAACAGAGAGTGCGTTTTATTGTCAGAACTCTTAAAAGATGCATCAGAACTACAAAAGAAACTGCATACAGTATGCTTGTCCGTCCATTTTTGGAATATTTCTGCCCAGTGTCAGATCGTTATCAGGTGGGTTTGACGGAGGACATCGAAAGAGTCCAAAGAAGGGCAGCTTGTTTCGTATTGTCACGATACAGGGGAGACAGCGTTACGGAAATGATACAGGATCTGGGATAGGAATCATTACAACAACGGCGCTTATCGCTGCGGCGTGGGCTACTTACGAAACTCCAATCGCCAACATTCTCCTCCGAATGCGAAAATATATTGTTGACACCCATTTACACAGGTAGAAATGATCATCAGAATAAAATCCAAGAAATCAGAGCTCGAACGGAGAGATTCAGGTGTTCCTTCTTCCCGCGCGCTATTCGAGAATGGAATGGGAGATAAATAGTATAACGGTGGTTCGATGAACCCTCTGCGAGGCACTTAAATGTGATTTGCGGAGTATCCCGTGTAGATGTAGAACGTGTGACTGTCCTGTACGGCAATGGCGATTCCCCGCACGGCTCTTGAAGACCTTGATGACCCTGTCGTGCTGTAAGAACTCTGGCATTTTCAATCTTGATCCAACTGTGTTGTTCCTGTTTCGAAAACATAGTGATACCGTTACGTTAGACCGCTCGCTCACAAGTGACTGTGCGCACGCCGGTGACGTGGGACGGGCGAGTCCATTTGCTCGGAGGTGAGGTAGGTACGTCAGCAACGTGTGCTATCAGCGACAGTAGTAGATTCCATTGGGTAGTGTCTCCATAGCAGCGTGCCACTATTTAACCCTAGAACGGTCTGGCTGGGTCTGTGAGACCCACTAGTTGCTATTTCAATGAATTTATATGCTTATAGTAGCTATTCTGACTCGAGCGCTCTGCTAGCTTCATGAAACATGCAAGAGATAGCGTTAACATCATGAATAAGGTTTTAAATTGTTTAGACAACGTTCGGCAGCGCTCCAAAAAGTGGGAGTGTCTGTCAGAGCCAGCCCGACCGTTTACGTTATTGATTTCTAAAAGCGCGAACCTATTTTTATTTGGTGTTTCATCCAGTTTCAAATTCCTTTGTGAACTATTTCTGGTGTTCTAACACCACATTATCATTGTCAATAATGTAAAATATAAAATTTCAAGAGAAAGTGTTTCATACTGTGAAATTTGCAACAATTTTTACGATGATGAGAATGAAATTGACGAATCTGACGCGGACCCAGACTTCGAAATAAACAGTGATCTTGATAGCAATAGTGAAATAAGTGGGGATGAAGGGGAAGATGCTATAAGTGCAAGAACAGCGAAACTAAATACTTCTGCAAAATTTGCAAAATATTGTTGTGCTTGGTGCACGCAGAAATGGTTGTGTCGGCTGTTACGAAAAGTGACGATTTTAGAGGACGGTATGACAGAAACTATTCATTATATTCACAATTTCGATTTGTACAACAAAAATTCAACAAGTCTGCTTCTCAGTTCTGGAAATTATTCTCATTTGTATTTCAATCCAATTTACTTGTACTTCCAGTGTGCTTACATTTATTACTACAAAGAAGTATATTTTCTATTTTTTTATTTTACGGTAATTGTGAAATTCAGAAAGTTGAAGTAATGTCCCTATAGCATTTAGTAGGACCTAAACAATATAAATCCTCGTCATTTGATGTAAAAACACTGTTTGGCACTTAATTATTGGGTCCCACAGACCCAGGCCGACCGTTCCTGACACTGACACCGTTCTAGGGTCAACGTAAGTGGAGTGGGTAGTCAGGAGATAGGGGCTGACCTTTCCTGCAGCAGCGCGCGAAGAAGGCGGTCTGGTGGCAGTAGCTGCCCGAGGGGCAGTCCTGCCTGGCGGGCCCGCTGCCGCAGTCCAGCTCCCTGCCCGTCTGCTCGTCCACCAGCGGAGACTCCCCGTTGCACGGCTTCACCTCCATCCCTGCAGGCACACACACCTCAACAACTACTTTCGTCTGTGCCGCGGCGGAATAGCAGTGCGCCATGCTGCGTTGCGGGCGGCTTTTCGCTGTCGGAGGTTCGAGTCCTCCCTCGGACATGTGTGTGAGTGAGTGAGTGTGTGTGTGTGTGTGTGTGTGTGTGTGTGTGTTGCAATTAGATTATTTCAGTTTACGTAATTTGTAAGCTTAGGGACTGATAACCACAGTAGTTAAGTCCCATATATTCACAAACATTTGAATTTCTTTACTGTCATTTCATTCTCCTCGCCCCAGGCTGGGTTGTTCTTCGACAAAGTTTAAGAAGGTGAAGCACATTAAAAGTGACATGGGATTCATCAGTTTTATAGGGCGCGCATCATTTTAGAAACAGAGGGTCAACCCCAGGGGCTGTAACACCCGAGAACCGTATTTCAACGATACGGGTACTCAGAATGGCTTATTAAGCACTCTCCAATCCAAGTGGACAGTAAAACCTGTGAAGACTGAAGGAGCCACGGAACAGGACGTAAGCAATGGCTTTAGGCTAGGCGCAAATTGAGAAGCGTATACAGCTCGAGGTGCAGCGCACCACTGTGATTTTTTGTAACTAACGTAGTGGTTCCCTAATCAAGTTGCTCGGCGGACGTCTTTTAAAATATCTAACAAGGGAACCATCAGAAATGTAAATAAACGGATTTTGATGGGCTTCAATATGCTGTAGAGGAACATACCCTGGGTATAAAAGCTATCCGCTTTTTTATTTACTTTTTTTTTTTTTTTTTTTTTTTTTTTTTTTTTTTTTTTTTTTTTTGAGCGATACCGCAAAAAGTTCATTTACATTAACAAAGACTTCTCTTTCGTCCGTTAACTTTGGTACGAACCATGTGTATTTGATCATCTTCGAAAAAGCAGGTCCCCTGAACTGGTGTAAAATTAATGAGTGTGGATTTACGACAAAAATCATTCGGATTTCTGTTGTGGCACAGCAAGCAATGCAGGCTATAGCGAATAATGACGTGAAAATGAAATTACTACGGCAAAATTGAATATTTCTTACTGCTTTCACATAATGTACACTGTTTATTGATATTCTGTAAAATAAAATGGAATGTGCCGGACTATCCTGATAAAAAAAAAAAAAAAATATATATATATATAAATAAAGTAGCAAAAAGACGAAGAGTATCCGAAGACGGTACATCCAGCGTGGTAGCTGGAAACCTTAACCGCTGCGCCACGCCAACTTGGTTGGACTATGGGTAAAGTTACGCACCTTACATCGCGCAGACAACAACACCAGTATTCTAGACAGCCAGTACTGCGTTTACAAGCCTGAAAATTGCTTTACTTTCCAGCTGACCCCACCTGTAAATTTAAACACCCGTCGCATCGATAAGACTTTAAGAACCTTGAGTTTATAATCTTTGTAGCATAGTTTGCATCCTATAAGCGACGTTCTTGAGCTGTAATTTTATTTGGTTCCTTAAATTGCTGCAACCCACAAAACGGATATGTCGCAGTGGTAGATAAATACCCCTACACTGCGCGAAGTACTGACTCATCCTCTTAGATTCTGGAATCCGCAATGACTTTTGTATTGGTACTTACCAGAAATGTTTGGCTACGAGGGGCGTTTGAAAGTCCGAGAGATGGCACCAACGGCGCGTATCAAGGTCATGTTTAGTTAGAAGCATTTTTGAAAAGAACGCACACGAAGATTCAGCCATGTTGGTTTATTTCTTTGTGTTTGGCATTCGTGTGAATCAAGGAAGTCGAGTGATTGTCAAAGAATGGACGAAAAAGAATTTTCTATGGTGATTAAACATTACTTTATGAAAGGAAAAAGCCTCTGGAGACCAAATAGAAGCTTGATAAACGTTATGGTGACTTTGCACCTTCGGTTAGAACAGTCACCGCGGTAGAGTAACCGAGCGGTCTAAAGCGTCTCGCTGCGGAGCGCGCGGTTGCTCGCCGTGGAGGTTCGAGTCCTGCCTGGGGCATGGGTGTGTGTGTTGTCCGTAGGTTAGTTTACCTAGGTTTAAGTAGTTTGTAAGCTACGGACTAATGACCACGCAGTTTGGTCCGATAGATTTACAAACATTTGAACATTTGATTAGAACAGTTTGTAAGTGGTTTCCAAATTTTCGGAGTTGGCCATATGGGCGCCCTCTGTAGGTTACCACTCCAGAAATCATTGATAAAATCCATTATACGGTGATGGATGATAGAAGAGTTGAGGTGCGTGAGATTTCTAGTGCTGTGGGCATCTCGAATGAATCGGTACATACTATTTTGCAAAAACTTTTGGACATGAGAAATCTACCCACAAGCTTGACCAAAAACTGAATCGTTTGAAGTGTTGCAAGGAAGGTTTGCAGCAGTCCAGGAAGAATCCGCAGGACTTAAAGCGTCTTTGTGGATGAAACATGGATACATTACTATACTCACGAGACCAAAGAACAATCGAAACAATGGGTTACCAAAAAGGCGAAGACCAGTTCTTTGGCTGGAAAGATATTGGCGACGCTCTTTTGGGATTCGCAAGGGATAATTCTCATCGACTGTCTGGAACAGTGTGAAACTATTACAGGTGCAAATTATTCGTCTTTATTGGACCGTTTGAAAACCGAGCTGCAAGAAAACCTCCGGCGATTGGCCCACAAAAAGTACTCCATCACGACAATGCAGCAGCACATACCTCAGCAGTTGAGGTCGCAAAATTATTGGAAACAGGATTCCAACTCGTTTCACATCCCCTTCCCCCCCTCCCTTTTTATCCAGACTTGGCTCTCTGGGCCTACTATTTGTTCCACAATTTGAAGAAATGGTTGGCGGGAGGAAGATTTCATTCAAACGAGGAGGTGATAGCAGAAACTAAGAGCTATTTTGCAGGCTTGGACAATTCCTGTTATTTGGAAGGGATCAACAAATTAGAACACCGCTGGATGAAGTGTATAAATCTAAAATGAGACTATGTCGAAAAATAAAAATGGTTTTCCCCAAACACGTTAGTAGTTTTTATTTTTGCACGGATTTATCAAACGGCCCCAGTATTAGAGAAGAGGTGGGGCGATAGCAACTTTTGCGCATGCGTAAAGCAAGGTACGGGATACGAGATAAAGAATTCAATTATTTGGAAAGGTATATTGCTTAATGCAGTGAAAGCGGCGAGCCCCCAGTGATTTTAGGTACTCGCCGCAGCTGGTATTGAGGAGTGCAGTAACGGGTGATTCCAATGCCTAAAAAAGCAAGTGCAGACAAATGTGAAAATTACAGAACAACCTGTTTAATAAGTCATGCCTGCAAAATACTAACACGAATTATTTACAGACGAATGGAAAAACTTGTGGAATCCGACCTCGGGGAAGATTAATTTGGATTTAGGAGAAATTAGGAACACGAGAGGAAATACTCACATTACGACTTAACTTAGATGATAGATTAAGGGAAGGGAAACCTACATTTTTAGCATTTGTGAATCTGGAGAAAGCTTTTGACAATGTGGACTGGAATCACGTTTTGAGATTCTGAAGGTTGCAGGGGTAAAATATAGGGAGCGAAGAGTTATATTCAACTTGTACAAAAATCAGACAGCAATTATTAGAGTCGAAGGTCATGAAATGGTCGTAATGGTTGGGAAGGGTGTAAGACAGGGTTATAGCATTCCCAATGTTGTTCAATCTGTACATTGAGCAAGCTGTGAAGGAATGCAAGGAGAAGTTTGGAGAAGGAATTAAAGTCCAGGGAGAAGAAATAAAAACCTTGCGGATTTCTGACGACATAGTAATTCTGTCAGAGACAGCAAAGGATCTGCAAGAGCGAGTAAAAGGAATGGACAGTGTCTCGAAAGGAAGGTGTAAGATGTACATTAACAAGAGTGAAACAAAGATAATGGAATGTAGGGTCAGAAAATCAAGGGGTTTCTGAATTAATTGGATTAGGTAAAGAAACAATAAAAGTAGTAGATGAGTTTTGTTATTAGTGTAGCAAGATAACTTCTCATGGCCAAAGTAGGGGAGATATAAAATTTTGAATGGCTATGGGAAGAATAGCGTTTCTGAAGAAGCGAAATTTGTTGATATCATAGATTAGTTTAAATGTTAGGAAGTCCTTTTTGAAAGCATTGGTCTGGAGTGTAGCATTGTATGGGAGTGGAACGTGGACAATAAGGAATTCAGAGAGAAATATTATAGAAGCTTCGAAATGTGGTGCTACAGACGAATGAATGAATGATGAAGATTAGGTAGGTAGATCACGTAACTAATGAGGTGGTCCTGATCAGAATTGGGGAGAGAAGGAGTTTCTGGCATATTCTGACTAACAAGGGGAACACCAAGTATGGTACCAACGGAATTTGATGGGTCGTACGTACGTTGTCAAGGAATTCCTCCAGACCATCAAGCTAAAAGGATTTGTTCCAATGGGCCTTGATTTCTAAGAAAATCGAAATCAAATTCGCAGCATATTACACGCGTAATGTGTCTTCTTATACATGGCTGTTACCACTCAGCGAGACAGCGTGGGGTATTCGCAAGGTGCTAGGATCCCTTGCAGGAGACCTGGGTTCGATACCTAGCGGCAGAACAATTTTCAAAAATGTTAATGGCTAATTTTTATATTTAAAAAAATAATTAAAAAATAATTAAGCAAAGAAGAAAATATAAAGAAAGAAAAACAAAAGTAATGAATTATTAACAGCTAATCGAGAAATCGCTCCACGAGAAGACTCGATTCGAATACATTCATTACTGTTGCATCAGTTCAGCGCACCAGTCTTCGTTCCCATGATTAAATATGCCTGGTTTGCATCGCAATTAATTGACGACCGAACATTGTTTTTGAATGTCAACGACCAGTGTTTTCCAGTATCGCTGATGAAAACACCTTGCACCTGTAAAGCGGTGGCATTTATTAGATGTGCGTGGTGCTACAATGTTCTGTGTTTTCGGTGCTTCTACGATAATTATCACCCAGAATTTTGTACTGGTGTCAAAGAGAGTGACGATGGCGAGTAAATAACACTGCGCAGTAAGTAAAATAATCAATTGCTACTGTGTTATTTGCTATTATCCTGACTGTTTACTCAGGCTGTAACTTAGTGGTGGGTATAAAGGCATATAATTATGCACAATAAAAGAAGAGAAATGAAGAAAAGTGAAAATAAATGACCCGAAGGGGGAGATTTTTTTATTTATTTTTATTTTTTTGGTTATTTTTTTAAACGTTTGACTTTCCATTATTTTTGTTTTTCTTTCTTTATATCTTTTTCTTTGCTTAATTAATTTTTTAATTTTTTTGAAATATAAAAAGTAGCAATTACAATTTTAAAAAATTGTTTTGCTGCTAATTATCGAACCCAGGTCTCCTGCATCGGAGCCTAGCACATTGCCGATTACACCACGCTGTGTCGCTGAGCGGTAACCGCCATGTATAAGTAGACACGTTACGCGTGGTAATTTGCTGCGAATTTGATCTCGATTTTCTTAGAAATCAAGGCCCATTGGAACAAATCCTTTTAGCTTGATGGTCTGGAGGAATTCCCTGACAACGTACCTACGACCCATCAAATTCCGTTGGTACCATACTTGGTGTTCCCCTTGTTAGAATATGCCAGAAACTCCTTCTCTCCACAATTCTGTTCAGGACCTCCTCATTAGTTACGTGATCTACCTACCTAATCTGCATCATTCATTCATTCGTCTGTAGCACCACATTTCGAAAGCTTCTATAAATTTTCTCTCTGAACTCCTTATTGTCCACGTTCCACTCCCATACAATGCTACACTCCAGACCAATGCTTTTAAAAAGTACTTCCTAACATTTAAACTAATATAGGATATCAACAAATTTTGCTTATTCAGAAAGGCTTTTCTTCCCATAGCCATTCAAAATTTTATATCTCCCCTACTTTGGCCATGAGAAGTTATCTTGCTATACAAATAACAAAACTCATCTACTACTTTTATTGTTTCATTACCTAACCTAATTCATTCAGAATCGCCTGATTTTCTGACACTACATTCCAATACCATTGTTTTACTCTTGTTAATGTTCATCTTACACCTCCCTTTCGAGACACTGTCCTTTCCGTTTACTCGCTCTTGCAGGTCCTTTTCTGTCTATGATAGAATTACTATGTCCTCAGAAAACCGCAAGGTTTTTATTCCCTCTCCCTCGACTTTAACTCTTTCTCCAAACTTCTCCTTGGAATCCTTTTAGGGTGATGGTCTGGAGGAATTCCCTCACAACATACCTGCAACCCATCAAAATCCGTTGGTACCATACTTGGTGTTCCCTTTGTAAGAGAAGGGATAGGTTGGTGGGACACATTCTGAGACAGCAAGGAATCGTCTACTTAGCATTAGAAGAAATTGTGTGGATAAATATCGTAGAGGAAGACCGAGGGACGAATACTGTAAGTAGATTCAAAAGGATGTAGGTGCCGTTCGTATTCTCAGATGAAGAGATTTGCACAGGGCGGGGTAGCGTGGAGAGCTGCATCAAACCATTCTGCGGACTGACGACCGCAACAACTACAACAATAAAGGCGCGTTCACGCGAGTCAAGTTTAGTAGAACGATTTTACTTGATCAACAAAATCTGAATGAAAAACGTCGTGTGAACCTTCGTTTCAGTAGCGTTGATCAACTTTTTAGTGGATCAAGAAAAGATTGACTGAGTCAAACTTTTCCATTCAAGTGTTGATTCAACTTCGAACAAAACCACTTAGTTACACGTGTAAACCCGCTAGCTGATTTTAAAACTTACATAGCAGATTATGTATCGGTGTTTTCCGTATTGTAAAAGTATTGCGTTTTTAAATATCTCAAAAAATGAGTGTCGATTGGTCAGAAAGCGTGATGATAGACGCTTTAGAACTGTACCATAAGCATAAATGCCTGTGGAATCATCGTGTGGATACTTACAAAAATAAAGATGTGCGGGAAAATGTTTTGCAAGATATCGTGAACAAAACGGACAGTACAGATTTGACCAATGCCGACGTAAAAAAAAAAAAAAAAAAAAAAAAAAAAAAAAAAAAAAAAAAAAAAATAGAACAATGAACAAAAAGGAACATTCGTTAGTGTCCAAATAAAAAAAAAGTGGATTGGGAACGACGCTTTCGCCCTTTGCTTAATAAAATTGTTCTCAACTCTACTTGTAGCACAACTGTTAGAGTAGGCACCTCTTGGCACACCTTTATTTTTAAAGCCATTTTTACTGAACTGATCGATTTCAGTTGATACGTGTGAACGAAAACTGGTTCAAGTCGGTTTCAGCTTTAGTTGATCAAGTAAACTCGATCAACTAAACTCGCCGGCCGCGGTGGCCGAGGAGACTGAGACGCTTCAGTCACGGTCTGCACGGTCACTACGGGAATGTTTGTTTGTATAATGTATGGGACTTAACTATGGGGTCATCAGTCCCTAAACTTACAAACTACTTATGAACTACTTACGAACTAGGACGGCACAAATATCCATGCCCGAAGGGGGATTCGAACCCCCGACCGTAGTGGCCGTGCAGACCGTGACTGGAGCGCCTCAGTCTCCTCGGCCACCGCGGCCGGCGGCCACTACGGTCGGGGTTTCGAATCCCCCCTCGGGCATGGATATTTGTGCCGTCCTTAGTTGTAGGTAGTTGATAAGTAGTTTGTAAGTTTAGGGACTGATGACCCCGTAGCTAAGTCCCTTAAGCTTAACAAACATTTGAACATTTGATTTGAAATAAACTCGACTTATGTGAACGCGCCTTAACGTGGTCGCAGAGGGAGGCGTGCGGCTTACCCTGGCAGAGCTCCATGGGCCTGAGGCGCAGCTCCTTCTGGCCCTGGCAGGCCTCGACGCGCATGGCGCACTCGGACGGGTAGGTGCGCATGTCGGAGGCGCAGACGGGCCCCGCCGCCTCGGCCGGCTCGGCGGCGCAGTCGAACTGGCAGGTGCAGTGCGGGTAGTCGTCGGGGCCCAGCCGGCACGTCGCGTCGAAGTCGCACTCGATGTGCAGGCACGCCTCGCGCTCCGCGTCCACCGTGTTCTCGTGCGGCGCCACCGGCGGCAGCACCTCCGCCTCCAGCGGCGCCTCCTCCGCCTCCGCCGCCGCCTCCGTCTGCAGCGTCGTCGCCGCCGTCGTCGCCTCCTCCTCCCCCTCTTCCTCCTCCTCCTCTTCTGCGAAAGCACGTCTTTGTCTCATCTACACCAACGTATATACTCTGAAAATCACATTCTAGTGCACGGAAGAAGCTTCATCGAACCGCTTTCATAATACACTCCTGAATATGACAACGATGCCGTCAACATTCCTTTTGCACAGGAAGAGGTTGCCATTGCAATCTCCAAACTAAAATATAGGAAAGCACCAGGCCCTGATGAAGTTTACTCGGAAACCATCAAAATGGCTGCACCACAAATCATACCCTTCATAACCAACTTATTAAACGACACCTTACGGCTGTGACGGGTACCTGCTCCCTGTAAACTGGCAAATGCAGTGATCATTAAAAAAGCACCTGACAAGGACAAGGACGAGTTAGTAAACTGGCTATAGGCCAATTTGTCTAATTAACAACCGGGCTAAGATCCAGGAACGTCTCTTGTGCGAAAGTTTACAGTCGCACAGGGAGCTACTAGGACTTAATCCTACGCAGTATGGTTTCAGACGAGGCAAGTCAATTGATAACGCCCTACATGCGGCAACTGATACGGTCCACTCAACAACACTCAAATACGCTTTGGCCATTCTTGTGGATATTGCTGGCGCCTTTGATAATCTTTGGTGGCCGGTACTATTCACAAGACTACGGGAGCTAAGGGTACCTAAGGCCCTTTATAACAGTCTTTTAGACTACTGCAAAAATAGGGCAGTTAAATGGTGTAAGGGCTCTCAAAAAGTAGTGAAGCAAATCACCAAAGGGTGCCCCCAGGGATCGATCTGTGGACCCGTCTCCCGGAACATAACCTTTGAACCACTCCTGAACCTACACGAGTTGGTCAAAGGCACTGTAGCGTATGCAGATCACCTACTTCCTTTGGTTACAGCTGAGTCGAGAATGCAAATAGAACACAAGGCAACACATGTCCTGGCAACTACAGGTCAATGGCGCACACAGAACAAATTACAGATGGCAGCACATAAGACAGTCTACTTATTACTAAATGAATCCTAATCATGGACCCAATAATAAAACACAACAACATCAAAATATGCAGACAACACTATACACGTTATCTTGGTGTCCAATTGGACGAACGCTTGACCTTTATGTATATATACGACTGACGACCGACAGGGCCACCAAGATGTCTCAAAAACTTGCCAGGCTAAACACCACAACGTACAGACTACCTACACAAACACTACGTACATACCACATAGCCCTCTTCGAGTTAGTAATCTGCTTCGCGGCCAGTTCATGGGCACAGCGTCTGGCACTACAGACCAACGTTGCCACTGTTAGGACAGGTCAAAGAAGTGGCCTATTAAGGCTAACTGGATCCTTCAACACTACCTCAGACGAAGCACTCTGCGTGGTACTGGGGATACCACCAATAGACCTTACCATACGACTAAGAGCTGCTATGTACTGGCTGAAGGCGGGGAAATACGACAAGGTCCACGAACTTGTTGGACAAGAGATAACAGAACGGAGGCAACTAATTAAATGAAGAATGAACACATGTCAAAGGGAATGGGATAAATGCGAGAAAGGGAGATGTTTCTATGACTTTTTCCCGAATATGAGAGAACGTCTTCGAATGGGTCTTATCAATCCCAGCCGGGGTATGATCCACTTCCTAACGGGACACGGCCCCTACCCCACACACGTGTGGGTCTCAGTGGCAATCCATGCTGTACATGTGGAGAAATTGGAACCCCAGAACACATTGTCACACACTGTCAGCTCTACAAAACACACACTCACACTATGTTTGACACGACTAAAGACCTAAACGAACTAATACGAGATAAGAACGAATGGGACAAAATGAACAGGCTGACGGACGAACTCTCACTACGAAAAAAAAGACGAGTACACACAGAACGTAAGACGTAATGCAACACGAAACGCCCACAACAGAAGACAAAACACTTATGATGACACTGAAAGCGTAATCAATACAAAGATGACAGTCCCGACACAGAGGACGATATAAACACTTGCGAAATGTAACCTACAGATATAGCTCACCATAGGAGTCTCCAAATGAGAAAACTCCAGGATGGCAGGGCTCGAAGTAAATACCGAGGCCTCCCACCCTGGACTTTCCACTCTTATCCTTCAGACTGTCACTCAAACCAATCTTTCCTATCTTCTATTATTCTCTTCTTAAAATGGTTAATGTTTTTAAGTTGCCTTTCCATTTTCCTTATGATACGTTTTTACGTTTTTCTTTGTATTTTTTATGTAATTACTGTAAATGTATAAAGAAAATAATGTATCACAGTCGCATAAATGTATCACATAGTTTTTGTAATCACGACCAGCTATATACACAAAGGCAGCTGGTCAGCAACAAGGGTAAATAAATAAATAAATAAATAAATAAATAATAAACTCCTGTAAAATGAAAAAAGAACACCATGGATTTGCGACCCAGTAGAAGGAAATTTTATTGACAGATTTTGAGTATGAACACAATACACCATCACACAGACAGAGCCGTACGCACGTGATTACAGTCACTAGAGCGTGCGCGTAGTCGGCGTGCGAGCTGTAATTCTCTCGTGGAGACGATCGTAGAAGTGCCGAATTTGGTCTTTTGGAATGGCCTGCTTTGCAGTTTCAACCTGATGTCTCAGTTCGGTCACATTTAGTGCCACTAATGCAGACGACGTTTTGTGAGGTCACAAACATTCTCATTGGGAGCCAGATCTGGGGACCGTGCTGCTCAGGGTAGTTGACGTACCCCTTGAAGAGCACTTTGGGTGGTACAGGATACAAGTGGACGTCCGTTGTCCTCTTAGAAAATCATTTCGCCTTGTTGCTGCATATGTGACTGCAAGACGGGTTGCATGACGGTTTCATTGTACCCTGCACTGTCCAATGTTCTCCAGACGTTCACTAGAGGAGAACGGACAGTGCAGGATATGGCTCCCCACACAGTGACGCGTTTCGTTGGGGTGCCCTCCGCTCACGCCCCAACATCATTCACCTCGTCTCCAGTGGTAGTCACGGTAGGCGCTTAGGAAGGGACGGATGTACACGTGTCGTCTTCATTGATGAGAGCCATCGCTGCCTCGGTGCCAACGATTGCAGTACGTGCTTGTGGCATCGTGCATGGGAGCGAAAAAATCTGGAGTGTACGCGACAGAAGCAAAAGGGACCGATACCTGCATCTACTCTGGTGATCGTTGAGGCAACATTGAAAAGTGCATGGTACATTATCATTCAACCAGTCTTGCCACTGGTGAATCACCAACAATTCGACATGCTTTTCCAACAGGTCAACGAACGTCCACACGTATCCTGCACAACCCAACGTGCTCTTCTAGCTGAGCAGCGGAGGCGTGCGCATCGTCGGAGCAGCGCGCTCTGTTCCAGTTGCCGCAGAGCTGAGAGGAAGTCCGTGCTGTGGCGGGATCGAAGCAAATTGTTGTTGCGTTGTTTTAACAACGGTGCAAATTGTCGTGTCCTCCCGCACCACAGCATGGTGAAGAAATCGGCGCAGCAGAAGAAACCTGCAGTGAAGGGGCCGTCGATCACGCAACTCATCGAGGCTGCAGATCACGGCAAGAAGACCGAAGAAGATTGTACACCTCCCCCGCCCTTGTACATCTCGTGCAGTGGCGCGTGGGTCGAGGTGTACGATAATATAGTCGGCTGCTGCAAGAAAGAGGTCGGCATCGAGTCGGTCAACTCGAACGCCACCATTCGCTACAAGCAGCAACGAAGTCGGACCACAGGGCACTCAAGAGCGCTGTGGCCGCCTTCATCGTCGATGCTCCTCCCTTGAAGACGACGTCTGAAGGGAAGCGCGAGAAGTACACCAGGGCGCTCCTGAAGGGCCTGCCATGGTGCTGCGACGAGGCAGCAGTCCGGGAAGGGCTGCGGCGAGCAGGGTTCGGTGGTGTAACTGCTAAGTTGCACAACCGGACCAACAGGACGAGGCCGCCGCTCTACGTTGTCGCCGTGCAAACGGTCGATGATGGGGGCGACGCCTTCGCCCTGAGGAAGCTCTTGGGCTTTCCAGTGACGGTGGAAGCTCTCCCCGCCGACATGAACCCTCTCCCTCAGTGCTTCAAGTGCCAGGGGGTGGGCCATGTGGCCAAGTACTGCCGCAACGCAGCGCGGTGCGTCAAATGCTCTGGCGAGCATGACACACGAGACTGCGTGCGCGGCAGGGAAGAGACGCCGACTTGCGCCCGTTGTGGCGGTCCTCACGTTGCCAACTGGCGAGGCTGCCCGGCTTTTTCAAGCCGGAGCCAACCCGGAGGCGGCGCGGCGGCCGCTGCGGCGGCGCCGCAGCGTCGGCGGAAACGGTGGCGACGACGACGACGAGGGGACGGCGCGGCAGCCGCGCCCCCTGACCGCGACCGGCCGGAAAACACCGCCAACGGCGGCGCGGACCGGCCGAGAGCGGAAAGGGGGCCGGCGCCATCCGCCCCAAAGAAGACGACGCGGCCCGGGGACGACCTGCGCGTTGCCGCGGAAGAGGCAACGGCGGCATTCAAAGCCGCCATGGCAGCAGAGAGGGTGGCCTTCCAGACCCAACTTGCTGCGGAGAGGGACGAGGTCTGCCGACAGATTCGGCAGCTGCACGCCGAACTGGCGCGCGACCTCTACGACGACGACGCGGAGGACGCTACAGAGCCCGCCCCTGCGGCGCACAGCTCTGGGGCGACCACTGCTATGACGACCGGCGCTCCTGTGGTTTTGCAATCGCAGTCGACAGCTGCCCAGAAGGTGACGCCTGCCCAGCAGCGGGCGATTGATGAATTCAACACCAAACTGGTGGCCTCACTGGAGGGGCAATCACTGGAGAAGACGCTGAAGGAGTCGTGCGCCACCAAGTGAAGTTGAGGCCCTGACGACCGGCGGCAGGAACCTCTCCGCGCAGTCATTTGCGCGCAGAGGTACCGTGACGAATGGACGCCACCGCCGGAGAGAGGATGC
The DNA here is from genome assembly GCA_026315105.1 of Locusta migratoria. Lineage (NCBI taxonomy): Eukaryota > Metazoa > Arthropoda > Insecta > Orthoptera > Acrididae > Locusta > Locusta migratoria. The sequence continues at coordinate 619,789,166 of CM048745.1, forward strand.
AGAAACATCGCGGCTCGCTGCCGTACTTGGCCAGCCGGTCGAGTGTAGCAGTGCAGCCCAACGCAGCAGGTTCTGCTGCAGCACTAACGGATTGATGTCTTTATGACGACCTTAGCTCTGACACGGTAATCGATGCACGATACCCGCTACTAACATAACCTACCCTTGCATGAACTATCGCAGTTAGCAAGGAAACCGCTACTGCCCTTACTACCCGCACCTGACTGTCGCAGAGGATTTTTTCCCTTGGCGCTTGCCTTGGCACTTTTTTCCCTCTGCCCTTAAAACCGCTCTTCTTTCGAAGTTTTCGACCAATACTATCTCCCGATATGGACCGTATTAATGGATAATCTTATCCACACGTACGGAACACATCACAGTACCCGCTCCTGTGACGCCTACATTAACACATGCAGAGGTGACAGTAGAACTCTTGGGTTGGTCACCATGCTAGTGCGAGCGTGGAGGGGCTCCACTCTTAAAAAAATTTAAAAAAACGTGCTCTTCTAGGTGCACGTCAACTACCCTTCCCATCATTATCCCCAGATCTGTCCCCCACTGAGCATATTTGGGATCGGATGAAACGTCATGTTGTACGGTCTACACGAGCGGCACGAAATCTGGCCCAACTGAGGCACCAGGTGGAAACCGCATGGCAGCCATTCCGCACCTATACGATCGTCTCAAAGGGAGAATTACAGTTTGTATTACTGCTAAAGGAGGATAGACACGGTACTAGCAGCGACATAGCCGCGGAGGAGTAGCCGAGCGGTCTAAAGCGTCTCGCTGCGGAGCGCGCGGTTGCTCGCCGTGTAGGTTCGAGTCCTCCCTGCGGCATGGGTGTGTGTGTTTGTTCTTAGGTTAGATTACCTAGGTTTAATTCGTTTGTAAGCTACGGACTGATGACCACGCAGTTTGGTCCGATAGATTTACAGAAATTTGAAAATATAACAGCGACATTGTTCATGCTCTGGTGGTTGTAGTCACGTGCGTATAGCTCTGTCTCTGTGATCGTGTGCAGTGTACATCCTGAAGAAAGAGTCAATAAAATTTCCCTCTGCTTGATCGACGAACTCACGGTGTTCTTTTCCAGTTTCCATGAGTGTATTTCTCTACCGTTCCATTCTCTAATAGCCTGCGGGAAAAAGGAGTACCTAAATCTTTACATTTCAATCTGATTTATCTTATTCGATTCTGATGGTCGTATCTCCCTATGCGATAGTATCGTGAGGGCCGCAGGAGGATCATATAGGCAGAAGGACAAGTTCTGAAAGAAATCCTTGGATAACACAGGAGGTACTGAACTTAATTGCTAAAAAGAGAAAATATAAAAATGCAGCACGTGAAGCAGGCAAAAAGGAAGTACTGACGCCTGAAAAATGAGAGTGACAGGAAGTTCAGGTTGGCTAGAGGAAAATACAAGACCGTAGAAGAATGTATAACTAGGGAAAAGATAGATACCGCCTACAGGAAAATAAAAGAGATTTTTGGAGACAAGAAAAGAAACGGTATGAATATCAAGAAATTTTCGTAAAAATTACCATTAGATATTAAAATTGTGTAAGTATTCCAACACAACGAAAGAAAAAGTCACAACAAGATTCGAACCACCGATCCTAGAGTTTAAAGGCCAGAAAGCTGCCACCTAAGCTACAGTGACAGATGCTGCAAGTGTTTTAATTATTGGTACTTACATGTACTTTGCAAAACTTCGATTTTCTCTAGAATTTTTGAGAGTTGCGTCGAATGGTTTTGGCTGATTGTATTTGAGTTTCGAACTTCAAGTACCATACATACCCATTTGTTTTCCTTGTAAGTCTTCAAAACTGACTGGGACTGGGGTAAAGAGAGGTGGGTGATAATTCGGAGTTGAAGAACGAATATTACATCGGAAACAACAGATAATAAAAGACACAGCCACTCACTCGAGAAAACCGCGCGTAAAAACTTAGAAAATTATGCCAATCTGCTGATACATTTATCTTAGCTTAACAATATAGATCAACCATGTGGCAGTCGATGTAAATACATGCATCAATTTTTAACATTTCTACTATGTCTATCATTTGTCTCGTTGTTTAAAGACTAAGCCATTACAAAATGGAATAAGGTCACTTGGGGTATCTGGACTTTTTTCATAAAAGTTGTGGCAATAATATCACTTCAAGTAGTTAGCAGCAATGAAGAACAATGGTTTCTCCCTTGAACAAGCAGTCTCACCTATGTAAGTGTTGTGGTTTTCATGTGGCAGTTTTTTTCAATTTTCTAGTGCTGGATTTCTGTAGCAATGTGATCTCATCCTTACTTTGAGGAGCACCTACATGTTTAATTATCACTGTGACAGGTATTTTAGCGTAAGGTAGAAGCACAACAGTCACTTGAAACATTACTGGCAACATGTGTTCTCCTTTATTTTATTAGTATAAGGTGGTGGCCCAGTTACCCCAAAATTTTGAAAACTAGGGGGATTGGGCCAGGTGCTTGGGGTATCTGGGCCTGCCTAGGACCCATTTACCCCAAGCACACCTATTTACCCCAAGTATATTATCATTATTCCTTCTTTTTAATTGCTTATTGAAATCAATTTGTTTATTACTTTTACTTGTAAATTATGTTAATTTTATCTAGTGTAAAATATTATCATTTATTGAACAAGATGTGAATTCAATACAAGTGGGTGAATATTGTGTTGTCAAATTCTATGGAAAATCAAAAGTAAATTTCAGGCTATACGTTATAAAAGTAACAAACCAATCAAATGCTGGATTTGAAGTCCTGTTTTTAAAAGGACATTTCAAAACTACGAACTTTGTGGAAACAGAAGAAGAGGCATATATCACCGAAAATCATGTAGTAAGGAAGCTGTCAAAGCCTCTTAAAAGCAGCTCTGCTGGATTCAAAGGCATTATCAGCTACACATATGATAGAGTGACTTAATGAACATTTTGTAACTTTTTGCAAAATGGTTCAAGTCGTACCCCATTAACAGGGTGTCAGTGCAAGTGACTAGTGAATTAAGCCAACAGTCATCATAGGATTGGGAGGAAATTACATGTGGTGTCCCACAAGGATCCATCTTAGGGCCATTGATTTTTCTTGTGTACATTAACGACCTCTCATCAGTTACACTACCAGAAGCAGAGTTCGTTTTGTTTGCAGATGATACAAGTATTGCAATAAAAAGTACATCAAGCATAGTTATACAAAGGTCTGCTAATGATATTTTCATGAACATTAATGAATGGTTTAAAGCCAACTCATTGTCATTAAACTTTGAAAAGACTCACTACATGCAGTTCAGAACATGTAAGAGATTTCCCGCCAGCATATGCATTAAATATGAAGAAGAGCAGATAGAAGAGGTTGACAGTATTAAAGTCCTGGGATTACAGTTTGATAATAAATTTAGTTGGAAGGAGCACTCCACAGAACTGCAGAAACGACTCAACAAATCTGTATTTGCAATACGAGTGATATCAGATACAGGAGACATAAAGATAAAAAAGCTTGCATACTTTGCGTACTTTCATTCCATAATGGTATAATATTTTGGGGTAACTCTTCAAGTCAGTCAAAAGTCTTCAGAGTCCAAAAACGTGTAACACGTATTATTTGTGGAGTAAATTCATGGACGTCCTGTAGAAGCCTCTTCAAACAACTGGGTATATTAACTACTGCCTCTCAGTATATTTATTTCTTAATGAATTTTGTCATAAATAATATATCCCCATTCCCAACAAACAGCTCAGTTCATGAATACAGTACTAGGAACAAAAATGATCTACACAAGGACCTAAAAGCGCTTACTTTAGTTCAAAAAGGGGTCCACTACTCAGGAACATACATTTTCAATAATTTACCATCAAGTATAAAACATTTAGCTGGAAATAAAGATTAGTTTAAGAGGAGCCTAAAAGACTTTCTAGTGGCCAACTCTTTCCACTCCATTAGTGAATTTCTAAATTGTACCAAATGATGCATGTATCGGTATTCCTACTATATTAGTATTATTTTATTATCAGCTCAAAAATAAAACAAAAAAACTCAAAAAATGTATGTATCTGTATTTATATTATTAGTGTTGTCTATTATTCAGCTTGTAATTTTTTGGCCCACTTTAGGTTACGGTAGTAACACTAAAAGTGGGCCTTTGCGATAGTCTTTTCACAGCTCGAAATTTAAATGAAAATAACGGCTTAACTATTCATCTGACACGAAAATTGAATATCCGAATTTATAGAGGAGAAAATTCTCTACAACTTTGCTCGCTTGTGTTTTTTCATAACTCGTAGAGTTTCAAAGATATTTGCAAAAATAACGGCGATTTTGGAATGTCTGCTGTCTATCTGTTCGTAACGTGTTCCCTGTTTTTAAGACGAACCGTTCAACCGATCAGAATCAATTTTTACAGACATGATTGTAGGCCTCCAGACACCAAAACCTCCCTTTTTAAAATTTTTCGGACAATACATACGATAGTAATACCAAAAAAAGCCGTTTGTAATATAATTGTAATTGCAAACGAACCGTTTATCTGACACAAAAATTGAATAACCTAAATGGTAGAGGAGAAAATTTTCTACAACTTAGATCCCTTACGTTTGTTTCATATCTCGTATCGTTTGAGACATATTTGCAAAAATAACGGAGATTTGACACCCTCCATTGAATTACCGAAAATCAGCCGTTCGGAGATGTCACGTGACATTCCTCGCCCAGAACTCTCTGACATCTTTCGTTGCGTATTTGATGATTTTATTATTGTAATTTACGCGTTGTTATTTCAAAGCAATGGCGCACTGAAGAATTTAAAAAAAAAAGTTCTTCGTACGATAATCTAGTGTCTACAAATGCCATATTAGCATCAGTTAACAACGGCCATTAATAGTATGGCTGGTCGATAGCCATAGCGTAGTGGGTAAAGCGTTGGCATACGACGCCAAATGTCGGTGGTTCGTAACCCGCCAATACTTAATTTTTTTTCCCTAAAAGGGTTTCAGGCACTCTTATTAATTAATTTTTTATTATTTAGATTATTATTTTGGACCAAAATGTTTCCACAAACTTATAAAACTACAAATCTAAAGTGGGCCGTAAAACACGTCAGTGCTTTTTTTTTTTTTTTTTTTTTTTTTTTTTTTTTTTTTTTTTTTTTTTTTTTTTGTCACGTTCCACATCCTCGAGGAACTCCTCAACACGGATCTACGAAACGAAAAAACTAATCTAATCTAATCTAGTAGTTGCTCGGTAAGAAATGGCGATGTGTTGGTACTGACCGGAGGCGGAGAGCTGCTGCTGGCACTCGCCGTAGAAGAGCAGGTGTATGTCGTCGTCGGCGAGGCAGGCGGCGCGCTGCAGGTGGCAGACGCTGGGGTAGGAGCGGCCGTCAGAGCCGCACACCGGCTCGCCGCGCTCGCAGCGCCGCACGCACACGCACTCGCCGCCCACGCACTCCGCTCCCGCCGCGCACGACACGCCCTCGCACTCGTCTGCGGCACCGACGCACACCAAGCCCTTATACATGACGTGCACTGGCCGCCTCTTACCAAAGATAACATACACTGCGTGTGTTCCAATGACCTATATAAACAACATAAGGTGCTGCCATACTTGAAGCAAATTGAAAGCTCGGCCGCCATGTTTTACAGCGTCACGAAGGCGCAACTTTTTTTGGAGATCTCCTTGCTGGCATTTTTGTTCTTTGAAGATGTTCAGGGAACGAAAATATCGCCGGAATCGCTTTTGCCAGAAGTCACTTTGTACCATTTGTTACTTACTGAAAATACGATATTCCAACAGTCTTACTACCGCGATTCCAACAGTTATATGCTCCGTATACACTCGGCATTATTTCAGCTTAATAAATAACCTTTCAAGCTTACTACGATACATAAAATGTGAAACCAAAACACGTAAATAGCGTCGGTCTAACTATCGTATTCGGCGCACTAGACGTTGGAAAAAAATGGCTGCAACAGTTCCTAGTTGCTGCCGCAAGGAGCGCTGTTAACCCAGAGATAGCCACTCTATGTAGTTTATATAACTCGTTGGTGTGTTCCATAGACTTACTAAATAAAAACTGGACCGCTCGCTGGCGCTAGTGTCGCGTCCCCACATTGAACGTGGCAGAAGCCGCCATTTGCAGGGAAGCAGTGCACAAACATTGTTGGTTCGTGTGCTGCTTTTAATTGTAACAGTAAGAATAGTAGCAAATACGAAGTCAGAAACAGTGTTACTTGTCACACTCCATTACTTGTATACCGTACAGTATTTTCGTGGAGATATAAAAAATCATGAGCATTTGTTTTTGTTTAGGTTTCTTCTTACAAATGATTCTCTACAACTGATAGAAGTATTTTGTTGCATGTCACGTACTTACATTTATTTTGCATATAAATTACTAACCATACTAACACGATTTAATCGCTGAATGAGCTGAATGAAGAACTAGGCATACTTTTAATCAAATATATAAGTATGATGCAAAAGTAGATCTAATAACTGCTTTTAGACACTTCACTGCTGCTGATTGTATTTCGTAAATGGCCAAATATTTGATCGAATATTGCATACTCGGCCAATTTGACAGATATTATCTCTGTTAAAAAGTAATGTGTGAATGAAATGCCTATTTAAAGTTTTATGGTTTATAACAATTATTCATACCAAAATTCGAGGAAATTGAAAGAAAAATTACGTTTAATATGGAAAGGAATGTAGACAAAACTATGCTATGCAAAAATAAGCGTGCAAAACGTGCAGAGTAGTTGGCAAAAAGTAAACAGGACCTGACAGAAAATTAAGCGGATGAAATAATAATCGCACTCTCTGCTACTTTACAAATGTCATGAAATCATCTTAAGCAAATATATCGATGCAAAATCGCTCCACCTTCTCAGAAAAGATCCTTACATCCTTAAACTTCGTTTCTCTATGCAGACGTATTTCGGAAATTGGGCAACTTCATTCATCTAAGAATACAGACTGTAGTACTCAGTATTTTGTTAAACAAACATGCGATTATTTTGTGCGTCATTTTACACTTGTTGTGTCTAATACACTTGAAGTCACAACCTCAGGATTCTTCCCTGCAAATGGCGGCGATCAGCTGCTTCAATTCGGGGATAGTTGCCTCGCTTGTCCGTTACGGCGTGATGTGTTCCTGTTGTTGTGGTCTTCAGTCCGGACACTGGTTTGATGCAGCTCTCCACCCTAATCTATCCTGAGCAAGCATTTTCACCTCCTCATAAGAACGGCAACCTACATCTATTTGAATCTGCTCACTGTATGCATCTCTTGGTCAGTAACTATACTTGTTGTCTGTTTTGGCGTACGTCACTTATCACTCAGTTCATTGTCGCCGCCTGCTACTTCTCAGTCTTGAGTGGTAACCTACATCTGTAGTGGAGAGGACGTGTTACCCTTTATTTATAAAAATTTGTGCTGATGGCTTGGAAAAAGGTGGTCGTTTCAATGGAAGAAAAACTTAAAAGCTCCAAAAAGAATAGACAATGGTGAAACTTTATTTAAAGTGGCGCAAGATTATAACGTCGGGAAAACAACAGTTGAAGATTGAAAAAGGAACCGTATTGAAATTGAGAAGTGATGTTCTCGTGAGCAACCTCGACTGTTTTGGAAGATCGGAAAACCATGAAAAAATTGTGATTACGAAAAAGTAAGTGAAGCTTTGTTCCTATGGTTTTCTCAACATAGAGTTAAAGGTGTTCCCATGTAGGGGCCTGACTTTCAGGAAAGACCTTAAAGTTTCATAACGAGCTTATCGAAGGTGAACCTGATGTCTTGGCACTTCGAGTGCTGTCTAATAAATTTAATTGTTATATTCAGTTCTTGTTCACGTATTTAATAAAAATTTTATGTTCAAATAAACTTTTCAAACATTTTACGTTTTTTTGTATTATTTTCCGACCTTGCCGCAGCCGGCTCAGGTCGTAAATTACCTTCTGCGATCCAGACTCTTTTTACAAAATAAATATCTAACATTGCTGCCAGAATCACGCGACTGGGTTTTCGACTCTATGAGCAACAGGTTTTCTCATTGATAGCTGAAACGAGCATTTAATTTACTAATAAAAACACTTCTGGCATTCCTAGTGCACATGCAGTACTATACGTAACGTATTTGTGGAAAATTCAAAACTACTAATGTTAAAAGTGATGCTTGTCTTTTACATGCGTGACCAAGTGAAACGTATTGGTAATTCTTTATACAATAAACTGAATTACATAAATGTGACATACACTGTTAATCTTTTACTTTTTTTCAAGTAATGTTGTTGATTATCGACAGGAGGACTATTGCATTTAGTCTTGACTAAATTTATTTGAAAACAAATAAGTCATTTGCGGCGTATATCGTGTAGTGTTATATACAGCTTAGTGTGATTAGGGTGAATACCTGTAAAATCAGTTCTACTTGTCGAGTGCACCGGTAATGTTTCCCCATCGGATTATTTTAAAGTGAATACCGAAAGAGAAATTTGATAACATCGAATATGTTAATGTAAGTGTAACGAAATCTTTTTATGAGGCCATTTTTGTGGAGTGTTGCCCTGTATGGTAGCGAAACATGCACGATAAATAGTTCAGACAGGAAGACAGAGGATTTTGAAATGTGGTGCTACAGAAGAAGGCTGAAAATTGGGTGGGTAGATCGAGAAACTAATGAGGACTTATTGAACAGAATTAGAAAGAAAAGGAATTTCTGTCGTACCTCGACTACAAGAAGGGATCGATTGGTAGGACATATTCTTAGACATCAAGGAGTCGTAAATTTAGCATTTTAGGTAAGTGTGTGGCTTAAAAATCCAGAGGGAGACCAAGAGATGAATACTATAAGCAGATTCAAAAAGATGTAGGGGGCCGTTCTTATGAGGAGTTGAAGAGGTTTGCTCAGGATAGAGTTGGGTATAGAGCTGCATCAAACCAGTCTCCAGACTGAAGACAACAACAACAACGTAGTAACATGAGCCATTTGCGAACGGCTTTCAAGAAAAATGGATATGGCGATAAAGGGATAGATCGAGCACTCCATCCTAGAAGAACAGTGTTTGAGAATATGCGACAACAACAACTGTCGTCTGGAAAAAGTTTTTCTTCAGTTTATCCACAATATCACGGATCATATTGGGAAAGTTTTGGCCAAATTGCAAGTGGAAACAATCTTTAGAAAATTAGTGAATGTTTAAGATCGGTGAAAAATGCACGACATCCTCTAACATCGCTTGGGGTGTATAAAAGTCCGTGTAACTGTGGCATGGTCTGTATAGGAACAACGAAAAGAAGTGTCAATACCCGTTTTTACAAATTTTGACGACGTTACAGCGTTCAATAAATGAAATAAATCGCAATTTGCTGTGGTAATAGGAAAGAGACCGCGTGGCGAATGGAGGTTTGGGTGTGGCGGAAACGTGCTGGGAATAGACCTCTGCAGTCAGGCTGGTCACTGTGCCCTCGGAGGCGGAGTGGTCAACGCGTCTGTCTAGTAAGTAGGAGATCTTGGGTTCGAATCCCATCCGTGCACAAATTTTCATTCGCCGCACTTTGGTATTTCAACTAAACCTAGTATAATGAAGCCACAACTGATTGCAAATTGCGATTTATTTCACAAAAGGAATTGTCGACTGGGTTACATCGACAAATCAGCTGTAGCGGAAAATGTCTTTAGAAACGGGGATCATGAAATAAAATTCAGTGAAACTTGCGTGCTAGCCAAGACTTCACATTATTATATACGCATATACAGAGAAGCCATAGAGATCCAGAAGCACCACAATAATTTCAATAGAAAAGAAGAAGGTTTGAAATTAGATAAGATATGGCGGTCGACTTTTCACCAACGATGTGATAATCGATTGATTACCTGCAATCGATAGAAGTGATACTGGTCAGAGATAGCTTCAAATGTTCAAATGTTTGTGACGCTTAAGGGACTTAACTGCGGGGTCATCAGTCCCTAAACTTATGAACTACCTTATACTAAAGGCGACACAAACATCCATGCCCGAGGAGGGATTCGAATCCCCGACCGTAGCGGTTATGCAGACTGTGACTGGCGCGCAGCAGACTGCTCGGCCACTGCGGCCGGCAGAGATAACTTCATAGCTGTTAGCACGTGACAAGCGATGGCGCCCTCTATGCGCTTTGTATAAGCAGGACCTCTAGCGGCTAGCAGCGAGTCGTCGACTAACTCCGCAGTAGGCAAAGTCGGGACAAGAAAGTTAGCCCGGAAGTTTTAATTAATGAAGAGGGCGGGTGTAAAAGCCTACATGTTATGAATATTGATTCTGTTTTATTATTATTATTGCATAGGAAGGGTAGACCTGTGAACGAACGCACTGAACCCGTAAGCTACGGAGGCGGACAACTACGCTGAAGAGAGTGTAGAGTGAGGAGTGGTAACTCCAGAGCACAATGTGAGGTGGAGCGAGGAGTCGCATATTCTCGGAGGCCGCGAGAAGTTGTGGAGAAGTTTCGGCGGGTTGTCAGAGGGTGGTGGCGCGCTCACTCACCGCACTGGCCGTCGTGCGCCACGGAGAGGGCGATCTGGCGCTGGCAGGAGGCCTTCTGCAGCTCGCACACGCTGGCGTACGTCGCGTTGTCGCTGCCGCACACCGCGCTGGGCGCCTGCGAACACACAGCACGTTACAAGCCTCCAGTTCTTTACTTCCAGTTGCGGAGGTGTTATCAGTGTTAGACAGACCAATTTATAATATATATACATGTGGCATCTGTTCCGAAAGAAGAGACGTCACTTCTGATCCTGCAGTTGTTATTCTTTTCAATATTCACAGAATATATGACATCAACTGCGATTGGGCAAAGCTGAAAATGTGTACCCAGGCGGGATTCGAACCCGGGTTTCCTGCTTTCTAGGCAGTTGCGCTGACCCCTACACCACTGGGGACACGGTGATCACCGCCCCTGCAAGGACTACCTAAGCACGCCTCCCGTCAGATACAAATTCCCAGCTTCACCCTGCCCACAGTACACAAACTCGTAGTTACTCTTGCGTGAATTAGTTACTCTTACGGGAATTAGTTTCATAACTACGAGTTTGAGTACTGTGGGCAGGGTGAAGCTGGGAATTTGTATCTGACGGGAGGCGTGCTTAGGTAGTCCTTGCAGGTGCGGTGATCACTGTGTTCACAGTTGTGTAGGGGTCAGCGCAACTGCCTAGAAAGCAGGAAACCCGGGTTCGAATCCCGGCTGGGTACACATTTTCAGCTTTGCCCAATCGCAGTTGATGTCATATATTCTGTGATGTTAAAAAATTATAATACTTATCCATGACATTTCAATACTAAATTGTTACAAATACTTGATATGATACAATATAGCAACTACGTAAAAGATCTAAGGCAGTTTTTGCAAGAGACGTTGTTTAGCAACTTACAACACCATCTGCCGACTGTACTTATTACTACAGCTACAATTTGTAAACTGACACTATTTGATTTTATTATGTAGGCTGCGAACAAGATTATTAACAGGTCATCATTTAAAAAAAAAGCCTTTTCACTTTTACTATATATACATTATTAGCAACAACGTTTTGTGAGGGACTATCTTCCCCTCCAGGAGCATGGCCCCAATTAACAATTTCTTCCGCTGCCTCCAGGATAAGAATTTTCCTTGTTCTTTCGCCAGTGCCGACGGTGAATGTCCGTGGGTGGACTTTGTCCATCACACGTCCGTCCACGTGCCTGCCGAATCAGCCCTGCGTGGTGGGTCGGTACTGCTGACCAGGGCACTATCAGCTCACCAATCAGCGAGCTCCCTGGAATCACGCGGCCACTGGGCCTGGCGCCTTGCTGCCCCGTGGATTGAGACTCGTTGGATCTTCTCCTCTGAACCTCCGTCCAGACAAGATGCCTTAACCTGTCGCTCTGCCTAAGTTTCCTCCAACCTGTGGCCATGCCCCGCGGGGACTGGTATTCCACTTTGCTTCTCTGTAAACTGCCTTCTCGCTACTCAGTTAACTTCGCCTGACAGTAAAGTACCAGTTGAACTTCAGCTCTCTATTATTATTTCCTCAAAGACCGCTCCATGCACACATTACCGCTAAACATCCCGTTACAGTTTTAAGAATCCAGGCAGCACACAGTATTACCACCAGTCCTGTATAAATGGTAAATGATTTTTATTAATAAAGAACTTTTTAAAGAAAAAATGCCTATTAAAACTATAATGAAATATAACTATTACTACAATAAACATACTACAAATACAATTTTTGATGTATGAAATTTTAAAGAGGGCGCCACAGTCGCCAATGACGAACGCTGACGTCAGCTGTGTAAAAATTGTGACAGCTGCATCAGAATGAAAGTAACCTCCAACATGGAGGTCGAAATGTTTAATGTGTTTTAATAATTAAAAACTTTATGTATGGGACTCAGTGTTCTTTGGGACGATCTAAATCAATTTATACAAGTTTCCAGCCAAGATTGCGTTTTTTATTTATGGATAACTGGTTTCGACTTTCACAGACGTCATCTTCTAATCTCCTATATTTTACAATGTCACATCTTATACGGTTTTACCTATATCCTTTCATTACATTTGTCATGGAGTAGGTCTATACAAACATTAATGGTGAAGTTGTATCTACAGTATACATGCCCACACTGGTTACACAAGCGTCACTTAGTGACTTCTGTGCAACCAGTGTGGGCATGTATACTGTAGAATCAACTTCATCATTAATGTTTGTCTACAACTACTCCATGACAAATGTAATGAAAGGATATACGTAAAACCATATAAGATGCGACATTGTAAAATATAGGAGATCAGAAGACGAACGTCGAAACCAGTCATTTATAAATAAAAAACGCAATCTTGGCTGGAAACTTGTATAAATTAAAAACTTGTACAACAGGTTTATACCTTGACATGTATGTTATCTAACTGGTTCTTTTGTCTTTGTTTCAGCATTGTTAATGACCACGTAGTAGTCGAAATATAGATCTGTTAATAAATTAATATTTACGCCTGATTGTTGAAAAATTTTTCTACAAATCAAATAAACAGTCATTGAGAACAAGTGGCACCATGGAATCAAGCCTCATAAATACAGCAAGTGTTATACGGTAAGATGAAAGTCATTAAAAAACTACAAGAAATCAACACGCAATATATATGCTACTGAAAATTATTCAAAGCCGCACGTGTCTAAATGGTTCATGCAAATTCAAACATATTCACATTTAAATGTACTTTATAAAGGAACATAGGTACGAACAGGCTTTTGGAGTAAACGTGTTTGCATTGGAATGTGTTTTCATTTATCTGTTCGACGGAAATAAGTTTTAAATGAACAGTAAAGAACTGCATTTAACAGACTTACTCGTTTTTGAATGTGACATCTTCATTTTTACATTGTGTTACTGAATATTATGAAGTATATTTACGAAACAGAAAAGGTGTTTGAAATCTGTTCCTTATCATCGAATACCCCTGCATTAGTAAATGTTTCATGAAGGCCTTATACCCTCCTGTCACATTATTATCACCAAATTCGAGGAAGGACGCTCCCAATCTTACTTAATTATGTGTATCTTGAAAGTGCGCTGTGGAAGACAGGATACAACAAAATGATACCAACAAATTTTAAGAGTAGTGGAGAGGATGATCCAGGCAACAACTCATGTCTGGGAATGGCATCCACCAGTGCTACAGGGCGTTGGGATTATAGTGTTTCTCACGACGTCACCCCTTGTACAACAAACGTCAGTTCATGCAACAGCTCGCGCCGACTCTCACTGCATTAGCCTGTGATACACGTGTAGAATTTGTAAAATGGTGCAAACAAAGGGACAGAATCAAGCTGGCGTGGCGTGGAAGCTTTGCTGCTAGCTGTTGACTCAGAGCAAGACTTACACGTAACGGTACGACTCAGATACAGGCCCTGAATTGGCCGAAAGGGTTAGACCTGGCAAAATGCCCAAATAAAGGTAAGAGAAAAAGCCAGCCCTCCCATTGAATGAATGGCTTAGGAGTGAAACAAACCTGCACCACAGCCAGGCAGCCATTATGTATGTAAAGCATTGAATGGACACGATGTGTTTCTGTATAACAATGGACTACAGTGTACCATTGTGTCGTTAAACATCAAGAAAATAAGTGGCACCCAGAGAGTATAGTGTTAAAGTTGCCGCAAGGTGAATAGATGTGGAGTTACTCCATTATTGCCATTAGTGTAATCCACCATTTTCATATCGGACAGCGACCAGAGTATCCAGTTCAACCAACGGGACACTCTTTCTTTTGCAGATGCAAGGCTAGTGGTTTTCTTAAACAGTTGTGACGGATTTGTACATTTCCAACCTCAACATCACGTGTACAGCTGTTCCGTCACATCAAATGGCGGGACACGTCTTGCTAACGAAGGAGACTGTCGTAGGAGGACATAAACGTCCACATATTTCACAGTAATAGAGTTTGTCCCGAAACAACTCTTGAAATTTCATAAAATTAATTTTTAAAAACTATCAGCTGTTTATTCCTAACCTCATATATCTACCAGTTTCGGTCAATAGACTATCTTCATGGATAAGAAGGTGTTAAAACTGAATGGTAAAATGCTTCAAATAAAATACATCTGACTGAGACAAACAGGAATCAGTATAACTAAAAGTGTTAAAAATACAGTGGTCATCTTAGATAAAACCTATCAGTCAAACACAACTAGTCTGTTCTTAATGCACCGAATAAGTCAACTGTGATATAGCCGATCTCTGAATTTGGAAACAGCGTTTCGGTTGAGGACATTAAACATACGTAGCATCCTCATGCCAATGGCTATGCGGATGATTTTGAGTGTATTTTCCCACAATGGCGGCAACCGTTCAAAATGCGGATGATTTTGAGTGTATTTTCCCATAAAGGCGGCAACCGTTCAAAATTCTTTTACACAGCTCCTTCTTCTTTCAAGTAGAGGTGTAGGAACATGGTATCGCATTACCGAAGCTTGGGACTACTTTAGAAATATACCTGGTTGGTTGCCACTCTGGCCCTCTCATTAATTAGGCAGAGGCTCTATTTTCTTTTTTTTTCAGAATAATAATAATAATATGGTTTTCTGTTTCGCAGGACCTAATTGAGGAGCAAGATTCGATGGTCAGGGAACAACACAGCAGTACATGAAATTTTAACACAAGAGTGGTAATCGAAAAAACTTAAAATTAGTCCTATGCACATGACAGTCTTAAGCCTGAGCAAAAATAATAATAACGAAACAAAGGAATTAGCTTAATTTTTCTGTCTAGTATTCACGAAGTGAAAGCTGCTAACTAGTGGGAATAAGCCGATATTGTTAACAAAAAACGACGTTAAAGAAAATATGTATTGTGACGCCAATGTCAGAATTCTCAGACTACTGAAAAAGGGTCGACATGACGTTCAAGAACTTACACCACATATTGCTCGGACCTCCTATTTCTGAGCCAAAAATATCCTTTTTAAATAAGTAAATTACCCCAAAAATAACACCATACGTCATAGCGAATGAAATTAAACATAGTAGACAACTTTTGTGTTGAAAAATAACTTATTTCAGATCAAATCAAGCAGAATTTAGTTTTTGAGCAAGATCATGAACATGGGATTTCCATGACAGTTTACTATTTGAACAGTTAGAAATTTGAACTGTTCAGACTCACTTATCATATGCCCATTATGTGTAATCAAAATGACAGCTTTTGTTGAATTGTGTGTTACTAATTGTAAAAACTGAGTTTTACTGCGATTTAACATCAATTTACTTTCTACAAGCCATGAACTTATCTCTTGAACTGCATTATTTGATATGGTATGTCTATATTACAAACAAAATCCTTCACTCCCAAGACGGTATCATAAGGAAACAAAGATATTTTACAATTACCTGTTATTCTGAAAGGTATATCGTTTATATAAATAAGAAACAGCAGCGGTCCCAGAACAGACCCTCGGGGCACCCTACACTTAATTGTGCCCCATTGTTACTGCATTTCACAGCCATTTTAAACACTATGAAGAATTACCTTCTGCTGTCTTATGATAGTAAGAGGTGAACCAGTTGTGAACTACTCCTCTTATTCCGCAATGTTCCAATCTCTGCAACAATATTTGTGATACACGCAATCAAACGCCTTTGTTAAATCAAAGAAGACGACCAATGTTCGCAGCCTTTTATTTAATCCATCGAGTGCATCACAGAGAAATGAAAATATAGCATTTTCAGTCGTTAAACCACTTTTGAAACCAAACTGTACGCTTGAAACAAATTATGTGAACTGAAATGATCAATCAACTTTGAATATAGAGCCTTTTCAATAATTTTAGAAAAGACCGATGGCATAGAAATAGGTCTATAATGTCTACATTATCCCACTCTCCTTTTTTATGAAGTGGTCTCACTATGGAGTACTTTAATATGTCAGAAAACTGACCATGCTGAAAGCAAAAATCACAAATATGGCTAAGTATTGGGCTGACATATGTAGAGCAGTACTTTAGAATTCTGCTACATACCCCGTCATAACCACAAGAGTCCTTAGTCTTTAGTGATTTATTTATTGACTCAATCTCCCCTTTGTAAGTAACATGGAGGACTATTTCAGGAAACAGCTCCTGAAAGCTATTTTCTAACAAAGTTGTATGATTACCTGTAGAAACTAGGGTTCTGTTTAGTTCACCTGCTAAACTCAGAAAGTGATTATTAAATGGTGATAACAAATCACAAATCATGCTTACGTGCAGTATTGTTTGTAACGAGCTACTGCAGCTTGATTCTGACTTCTTCTAACAGTTTGATACTTTGTCAGCCACTTCGGCTGACTGTTACTGGCAGTACCCTGTTTTGAGCACTCAAGCGAAAATCAACCTTCGTACAGCGTGAGAAATGTGTTGAGGATCGCATTATGTTTATCATCTATATTATCAGCAATATAAACATCCTGCCATTCTTGTTCATTAATTAGGTTTAAAAAGGTCTCAATTGCAACTGGATTAGCTTTTATAAGAAATTTATAATTATCTTTAACTTTTGTTTGAGCACAAAGACCTTTTAGAGTTAAAATTTGTGTATCATGTTCTTAAAGGCCATTTACTATTCTGCTAACAGAGTGCCCCGCTAATAATGAAGAATGAACAAAAATGTTGTCAATGGTAGAACTACTACTGCCTTGCACTCTCGTTGTAAAGAATACTGTTTGCATCATTTGGTGAGAATTAAGCAAATCTAACAGCAGCCGTTTCTTGGGCTATCACTTATACAATTAATGTTGAAACCGCCACATACAACAAAATTTTTGTAATTTGCATAAAGTGAACCCAGAACCCTCTCTAGCTTGGACAGAAACATTTTAAAATTTGAGTCGGGGGACCTATAAATAACAAAAGTTAGTAGTTTAGTTCCGTTAACATTAATAATTCCTGCACAAGATTCAAATATCTTTTCTCTACAATATTTTGAAACATAGATGGATTGAAATAAAATATCGTTCTTAACATACATGACCATTCCCCACACTGCGAGGAACTCTTAGAGAAAAAGGGAACTAAACTGTATCCTGGGAAAGGAGATCTCTGAATTATCACACCATTTAAAAAGTGGTCTGAAATACCAATAATGTCAGAGTCCACATCCATAAGCAGTTCATTAACTTTATCTCTGACACCTTGTATATTTTTATGAAGTATAGTAATTTCCTTATTACTGAGATCTTAACCTTTGTCGAAAGTTGTTCCTTTGTTAGAGGAACCTACTTTGAGCAGAAATTCCTATCAGCTGTCTTCAGTCTAAAAAATGTGGAGCACTAACATCAACTACTACAGAAATTTTTCCATGAGTGACACTCCCATCCCCTACTACTCTGTCTCCTATGAGCTTTGCCAACTTTCCCTTACTATACCTATTGAGGTGCAGACCATGCCTAGTGAATCCGACCTTTGGATATTCACAACTGGCACCACTACAATGTGATACGTGCCCTCCATCATCAGCGTCTCCTCAAACCACATGTTAATACGCCTGGCAGCTATGTTATGGCGAAGCCTACCATGACGCTGCACGAAATGCACATTCGTACCACCAGATTAAGTGAACATCCTGTCCAAATCATCACCTATATCATACTCCCAGACGATTTCCGGCTCCACCCACTAACATTACCTGATCCTCTTTTGAGAAATTCCTATATTAAGTCCGCTATGTTAAAGTAACCTGAACTAACTCTGCACTGGCTTCACTGTACTGGTGACCTAGTTCTTACTCCCATGTACTTCCTACAACTGCCGTGAGAAATACGTAGCAGCAAAACCTTCTTCTTCTTAATAGACCCCTCCACTGATTTCGTCTTCCTAACAGCTGCTGCATACTTCCTACACCTGCGGGTACAGGGGGATCATTTCCACTTAACTCCGACTGTCGATCAAATTTATTAGCAACGTACAGAGTAAAACTATCTGAATATCTCCTCCTAGCTGCCCTCTTGCAAACTGCCAGTTCCCATTCCCCAGACCCCCTCCCCCTCTTTCCCTCCTCAGCCTACAAAATTCTTCTTCAACGTTTTCTCAGCTGCACCTGAATGGTACAGATCTTACGCTCCTGCTCCACAATCACCTTATTCCTGCTGCATATCCTGCAATTCTAAGAGAGAACCTCACTACAAAAGTTACAAAAAACAATATTTACTTATTATAATTTCAATTAATAATTATTAGTTCAATAACATTTCTAATAAACTATAATTAAAAAAATAATTTCAATAAAATATACTGAGACAAAATTAAATGAAATTATTTTTATTAAAATCAAAAAATATCAAAACAATTAATTAAATAAGTCCATTGGCTTCCCCACTGCTCCCCCCCCCCCCCTCAATGGAAATATACAAATCCGACTATTAACGCACCTATGATAGAGCCCACATTTTTCACTCATGGTAAAATTTTACAGTTTGTTTTCTTAAAAAAACTAGACGTTTAGGTTTCTACAAAGGAACGAGTTTGTAAAGTACCTTAACTACAGCAATCAACAAATCTCAGTCTCTACAAATCAAGTAAGTACTACTACTATCAATACAGAGCAAGTAACACTACCACAAAAACTTACACAGTTGCTTGTATAAAGAAAAAACGGCAGGTTGGGGCCGAGCGTCCCTCCCCCTCCAGTTCCCTCCCCTCCTCCTCACCCCCCTTGCAGCGCTATTCAGTTTCAACTTGGATGCCGACCGACAGAAGCGACTTCGCCGCCGTCGCGGATACGTTTCGCCGGAGGCACTCGCCATCTCGCATTCAGCAGCAGTTTGACTTGAACAGAACTTTGCAGTGCCGACCCGTTCTCGCGGCCTTGCACCGCGGCTACAGTACAGACTGATGTAGTCAGCCACGCGGTGGGATTCCATCGTCACCTCTCCTTTGTCGTCCGAATCGGTTTCTTATGCTTCAGTACTCTCCTTCTGGGTTAAGAGAACTCCGTCCAACATTCTGCTACCTGCGCAGCGCCAGCCATTGTGTGGCTCTGGTAAATTTGCATCGAGTTATGCAGTTTCTGTGCAAGTTAGCTACGTTCTCTATTCACGTCATCTTCTTTAGTAATACGGGGGTATTCGAAGATAAGGAACAGATTTCAAACATTTATTGCTACAAAACAACAAAAGGTACTATTCCAAAGGTCCTGGAAAGAGAAAAGGTCAACTTTTTATGCACCTTAGGTTACACGACAAATATCAAAATGATGGCTCATTTCTTCCTAACCTATGAAACAGTAGACCTCTTCTTATCCAATTCACAGCTTCAACAATTATATACCGCAGACTTTTAAAAATGCAGACTTTTATGTAACTAAAAGTCATGAAGTGTGAGGTTCGCAGACAAGAAGTTCAAAATGTTCAAATGTTTGTTAAGCTTAAGGGACTTAACTACGGGGTCATCAGTCCCTAAACTTACAAACTACTTATGAACTACTTATGAACTACTTACGAACTAGGACGGCACAAATATCCATGCCCGAGGGGGGATTCGAACCCCCGACCGTAGTGGCCGTGCAGACCGTGACTGGAGCGCCTCAGTCCCCTCGGCCACCGCGGCCGGCGCAGACAAGAAGGCCACTGGGGAAGAAGCTGATCTTCTGTTCCTCCTTGTCGCATTTAACCTCATGGAATAGCGTATTTCAGGGAACGTCGAATGTTCGTAGAAAAATGAAAAGGGGCACTATTTTGGATGAAGATAAAGGCCTCTGATTCAAGTTGAGGAGATAAAATAACCAGTTTTGAAGCACGTCAAGATAGGTTAGTCTTGTCACAGGTATCTTCATGACGAAGAAAGCTCAATAATCTTTGTTTTACATATATGGCACAGAATATGTTAATTGGTGAATATCTTTCATGTTCAATAACTGACACAAGATTTTCTCTTTCTAAGCTCTAACGTTGTGCTAATTAACTCCACCGGAAAGATAAAAAGTGGATTTATCGGAGAAAATTAATTGTTTGGAAAAATTGTCTTCTTCTATATAATATAAAAATCCAGCAAGTGAAGCAGGCAAAAGGGAATGACAGGCGGTTAAAGAATGAGGCTAACACGAAGTGCAAATTGGCTAAGCACGACTGGCTGGAGGACGAATGCCAGTCTGTAGAATATAAGAGTGTGTAACTAGGGGAAAGGCAGATACCGCCTACAGGAAAATAAAAAGAGACGTCTGGAGGCACAAAAATCTGCTGCATGAATGTCAAGAGCTCAGACTGAAAACCGGTACTAAGCAACGAATGGTAAGCTAAAAGGTGGAAGGAATATATAGAGGGTCTGTACAAGGAGAATAAATGCAGTGTTGTAGAAAGGTAAGAGGAATTAGATGAAGCTGAGATAGGAAATAGTCCACTGCA
The DNA here is from genome assembly GCA_026315105.1 of Locusta migratoria. Classification (NCBI taxonomy): domain Eukaryota; kingdom Metazoa; phylum Arthropoda; class Insecta; order Orthoptera; family Acrididae; genus Locusta; species Locusta migratoria. The sequence continues at coordinate 619,810,057 of CM048745.1, forward strand.
AGAAAAAAGCACTGAAACAACTGAGTCAAAACGAGGCCCCTGAAGGCAATGATATTCCATCTGAACTACTGACATCGTCGGAAAAGCTAGACATGAAGAAACTATTCCCCCATCTCTACAAGATGCATGTGACAGGGAAAATACCTTCATACTTCAAGAAAAATATAATAATTCGAGTTACAAAGAAAGCAAATGCAGACAAGTGTTAAAATTAAAGAACTATCAGTTTAATAAGGCATGGTTGCAAAGTACTAACACTAATTATTTACAGACGAATGGAAAAAGTGATAGAATCCTACCTCAGAGAAGATCAGTTACAATTACAAAACAAGACGAGAAGCACTAATTTCTGCAGCACACACTTATAAGAGTTCTAATGCAGTCTTTGCGTCTCCGCGCACGTTTCAGCGATACTTACGTCATTGCACGCTTCTGGACACACGCACTGTGGTTTTCCCGATTCTTCGATTTTGCACTCAGCGTAGTGGCTGCATTTGTGGTTCTCACAACCATCTGAAATAAACAAAATAATATTACTTTTTGGGCCCAGTAGAAATAAATAAAAATGAAAGACATAATGCATGAACTATATAGCAGTTGAGAGAATCTAGATATTTGGAAAGTCAGATTAAGACATACTATTTGAGCAGGACGTCAAAGTTGGAACGGCACTGGTGGAAGAGGAATTTCAGAGTGAGGATAAACTCTTAAATTGATATGCAGTCAGGAAAAAAACTCGACTAGCGAAATGCCTAGTGATAGGGAGCATATGAAGACTTGTACGGGGAGATTGAGAAATATGGGCTACTTCAGAATTGAAAATTATGATTTGTGGATACTTCAGAGAATGGGGAAGATCAGATGAACTGATAAAAGTCAGGCTTGAGCAGTGTGGTACCCCACCATAGCTCAGAAATTAAAAACGAATTATTCAGATACACTGAATAAACATTTTTGCTAATTTTTTCATATGTGCACGTGATTAACTAACTCCGTTCGACAGGCCTCGAGAGGCCCATTGGGTACTGACCGGCCGCCGGGTCATCCTCATCCCGCGGGCGTCAACGGATGCGGTATGGAGGGGGACGTGTCAGCGCCCCGCACCACTAGCTGTTCAAATGTTTGTAAAGCTTATGGGACTTAATTGCGAGGTCATCAGTCCCTAAACTTACAAACTACTTATGAACAACCTTATACTAAATACAGCACAAACATCCCTGCCCGAGGAGGGATTCGAACCCCCGACGGAGAACGGCCTCTCGTATCGCAGATCGCAGCATAACGCTTCCCCCCCCCCCCCCAGAGGAGATTAGAATAAAGGAAAGTGGCATTATCTATGCAGAGCACATACGTCAGTTGAAGCCTGACCGCCATCTTGGTCAGTGCTGGATTGCTATTTCTCTGGTAAAACTATGCGATAAGTCGACCCTATTACTTTTAATGCACTAGACTGGCAGTCACTGCGAAGTATGTACTTTCAAACAATATATTTTCTTGAATTAATAGTAATAAATACTCAGCATATTATATTTGAAAACTTACCGGCCGCGGTGGCCGAGGAGACTGAGGCGCTTCAGTCACGGTCTGCACGGCCACTACGGTCGGGGGTTCGAATCCCCCCTCGGGCATGGATATTTGTGCCGTCTTTAGTATAAGGTAGTTCATAAGTAGTTTGTAAGTTTAGGGACTGATGACCCCGTAGTTAAGTCACGGTCAGCACGGCCACTACGGTCGGGGGTTCGAATCCCCCCTCGGGCATGGATATTTGTGCCGTCCTCAGTATTAGTTAGTTCATAAGTAGTTTGTAAGTTTAGGGACTGATGACCCCGTAGTTAAGTCCCATAAGCTTAACAAACATTTGAACATTTGAACAGTCCCACGAGATTTAAAAACAAAAGCATAAACTAAAGACGACACAAACATTTTTTTGAAAACTTAATTTTTAAAGCCTAATTTGCACTTGGTTTACACGTTGTACATTAAGGCAACCGTCGAACGGTTTATTTCTGTTTTAAGTGACAAATAACATTAGTTCTACAATACGAACACTTCTCCAAAACTTAGCAATGTGGCGGAGGCAGGCTTCACTTTTTGAACCTAATGGCGTCTCCCTGTATTCTAACCTCCTTGGGCCCCCCGGTCGTTAAGTCAGTTTTCGTGACCGGAGCCGCTACTTCTCAATCAAGTAGCTCCTTCACAAGGGCTGAGTGCACCCCGCTTGCCAACAGCGGACGGTGTATGTACACGTAGTTGCACGTGTAAACCAAGGATGTTGGTGTAAACAATATGTAAACTGGACATTTCTCAGAGCAGTGTCATGGAATACTATGTAATATTATATACTCTGGCGAACAACATGCCTCTGAGTAAATTGTTACTTATAAGTAAGAGCCGCCATTAAATGTTCTTCGTTTCGTTTTGTTCTGTTGATCTGGATGCTCGTCTCAGTTCCCAACCTGTCCTGTGGGTAGTTCCTGTTGAAGTATTTTTTAATAATTTAATTATATTCTTGTGATTTCCTACTTGTAATTACTTTGTAAGTCTTGCCTATATAGATTTTGTTTTTAAATCTCGTGGGACTGTTCAAATGTTCAAATGTTTGTTAAGCTTATGGGACTTAACTACGGGGTCATCAGTCCCTAAACTTACAAACTACTTATGAACTAACTAATACTGAGGACGGCACAAATATCCATGCCCGAGGGGGGATTCGAACCCCCGACCGTAGTGGCCGTGCTGACCGTGACTGGAGCGCCTCAGTCACCTCGGCCACCGCGGCCGGCTCGTGGGACTGTCTCTGTTGCAGTTCATAACGCTGTCATATGCAATGTGGGTGGAATGGTGGTTCATATTAGGCGCACATTGCTTGGTATCACGGGCATCCATGAGTAACACGCTATGGTGTAGGTTTTTCCGTATGGAAAGAAGTTTTGGCGTGTTAACAGTATCAGGTCAGTCCTTTAACTGGTGGTGCCAGTACTCGTTATGGTTCCGTGCTGTTGTTCTATGGGCATCGAGTCTTTACAGTGTTTACGAACATGATTGATGTTCAACTGACTCTCTAAAGTTACTTACGGCATTACTCTACAACAATTGTAAAATTAAGCCATGTTATATTTATTGGTTAAACTATTCTTTAACTGGCAATTTTTGAATGGCAATTTTTGAATTGCAATTTTTTGGCTAGTGCCACTGTTCACGCCATTACATTCTAGTCAGGAATTTTTTAAGGTGTCTGTTCGGGTTTTAAAATTATGAAATATTATTAGAATTTTAACTCGTCTTTTTTAATGGCCAGTACTATTATTCACTTGTACCACTGTCGTCGTCTTCTTCTTCCGTCATGTATTAGGCTTTGACTCAAACTGGTCATTCCAGCGTTTTGCAGGACTTCCAGGACTTCCTTGCGAAATATATCGCCAAAAATGTAATGGTAATGTTGATTCGTCCATTCGCAGCAGTTTTGTCGGTATTCGTCAACCTTACGGTTTATATCGAAAATATTTACTTCCTTCCTGATATTTGTATTTCTTTTGTAGTCTAGGTTGGTGTATCCTGCTATGTACCTAAAGAATTTCACTTCATTGGCTTGTAATATCGTTTTATCTTCCTATTTTGTTATCCAATTGTTATTTTAGCATTGTAACCATAATTATTTACGTAATCTTTCGGATATATTTTAAAAGTTGTTTTACAACTTTTTCAACTTGTGCAGTAATTCTAGCCATAATCATTTAACTAGGGTGTTAATTCAGACCTACTATCTGTGTGCCATCTTTGTCAATATTGTCAGAACCATTGGCTTTGAAGTTCATTCTAGCCAGTTACTCTCTAAATTTCCTACCCAGATTGTGAAAAGTATTAGAGGTTACTACTAGTTCTCACTTGCATGATTTGCTCTCTTATGTTGTCTGTCACCAATGATTTATCTATCTACTTGTCCAGGTTGTTCTTGTTACTAAGTGTTTGTTAATATTATTTTAAAAGTTCATTCCTGGAAGAAATTGTTTTTGACGTTTCACGTACTGTTATGTAAGTTGCATTATTATTGTTTTTATTATCTTGTAATAAAATTGTGAATAAAGTACAATGAACTGATCTGTTTGTGACCCAATCCTTCCTCGCTCTGTAGCCATCATCAGACATTTCAGCCGTCGCATTCGCCTAAGGGCCGGACGACGGTAGTATTTCAGAAAAAGTGCAGTAGTAGGCAGCATCTGCCGTCACCGTTGATGTTATAGCGCGGCGAAGCTGGTGGCAATTGCAGATACGTGAATATTCTCCGTGCTCACCGACATGATTCCGTGTGACTACGATCTCTTTGCCAAAGAACCACTGGGAGGGAACCGGTAGATCACCAGCCATAACATTAACCGTGCCATAGGGCGTTCAATACGGGAAATCGACAAATATAGACGGGAACAAGGCACTGATGACTTCTGGGCGTTTGGCAGAACTCTGACCATTATGACTGTATGTGCGAGAGTATTCAGATATTTCTGGTGTCAGCAGTATAACGATGATTTTTGTGTCAACCGTTTAAGAAGTATGCCATTAATTTATTATGAGAGAAGTGACAGTTGTTTTCATATATCAGATTATGTTAACTTCACCACTTTTGATTCCAATTCTGAGATATTCAGTTTTCTTTTTACACTTTCAGTTTATTTAACACAAATTACATTGAAAATTATGTTCGTTTACATGGTGTTTGATTTTATACAACTACATGGCTTTACTATTACTAATCAAGGCACAACATTTTTAATCAGCATACATTTTGAAAATAAGTTTGTGTTGAAAAATTTTGTTACATGTTGATAACCATTATATTTTGGCGCATTTTTTGTGCTTTATCCTTAGTTATGTAAATAATAAGTTGTGATTTTGTAACATATTTTGATAGGTGCAATAAAGATTGGTTTAAAAAAACGTCACTTAAAAGAAAAAAAGTGAATAAAGCATCTACCTAGTATGCAGGAGCTCCTGGATTCGAATTCCGGCCGTACCACAAATTTTAATTCAATACCTTTCGCTCTGTTCAATAATTTTGAGAATACTTTTCAATTCCAGCAACGGCTCTATAAATGAAGAATATAACATGCTTTACGAGACCGTACAAAAAGCATTCACACAGAGGCCTGATGAATCAGATAGTCACGTAAAGAAGATTTCACCTACCGTCAATCTATTTCAGATTACTGATCGCAGAAACGTCAGTTCAATTACTTCCGGACATTGATATGTCCTAATTGTGCTAATTTAATGTTGAAACTTTTCCAGTGAGGAGATGTGGTAATAAACAATATAAATTTTAGATCACGGGACTGAATATCTCATTGGTGGAAAAACAGCCGAACACATTTGTTTCGAAAAGAAAAAAAATCATAAAATAACTTCCTCCTTTACCGAAACGTTTGCGTTTCCACTGTGATATGAACAAGATTCACAGAAATATATTTTACATCTATATATACATTATTCCGTGATTTATTAAGTTTTCAAATTTATACTGACTTTTTGATCACTCGGTACAAGCGATACCCTGCAAATCAGATGGGTTAACATATCCATCAATTTTCTCAATGTTTGTTTCCTATATGTGATGTATAGCCATGGACAAAGTTGACACTGCAATGCTTCCAGCAGTGTTGGAACCAGAAGGTGTATTACGACAGAACTGCAGGTAGTGTACAAAATCTGACGTGCACCTATCACAGACACAATGGACACATAAGTAAGGCGTTGGTACACCAGTGGCTTTGTGGACAGCTGCAACTCTTCGAGAGACCGGTTCGTAAAGCTTCTTTATAGTTTCAAATAGAATGTTAGCCATTCTTGTACCAAAACATCCACCAGTTAATTTGGTTCTTAGTCTTCTAGCTTCTAGTTTCTTGGTTTGGACGAAAGAGCTTTCAGCCGAGTTCTCCTCGGTCACTGTCAAGTGGTGACTCTCGAAGCATCGCTGCTGCCGTCGTTATACAGCTGTGGGGCTTCCTGTGACGTTGCTAGTGCTCGTGGCGCCGCCATATATGGTAACGTTATGGTCGGGTGCCTGCCGCTTCTGTTTCAACCGTCCGATAGCAGGTGCCAAGCTGTGCTTAGCTGCAAGTCGCCGTCTTTATTAAGAGCTTTTTCACATATTTTAATTTCGATGTCTCTCGATATTTTACTAATGCTTGGAATGCAAAAATTACAGAAACCATTGGTTACTTACGCAGAAAAGTCATTATAAACAAACATGTCTCTTAACGCGCCTTGGCCACCGCTAGTGTGGTTTCAGGTGTCAGCAGTGAGTGTCGCGACTGTGTTTGTTAGACTGTGCCTCCATTGAGACGGAGGTGTCCCTCGCCGCCGTGGGCGCACGAGACACCGCCATGGAGGTCACAACGGATACCCACGACAACGAAGAGCCGTCGGCCACGGCAGCCCCAGAGGGCCACGAAGGCGTTGAAAGGTCTGCCTTTCCCAGATGAACGCAGTGCTCCGGCCATCCTCCGCACCACTGCGGAGACTCTTCGCACCGGTAAGTACGCCTATGTAGGACACTCTTACCCGTTTGCGACTCCTCAGGAACCGGAGACTCTCCTCTCCCATACGCCACTGAGATTCGACCGACGGAAACTGTGTCCTGCTGGAAGTTGTGTCACGGTATGAACTCAAGATCGTCATTGCACATCCCGTATTCGTGCCCCAGAACTGGGCACACATCTACGCGTGGACACCTTTCTGGATCAGTGAATAGTCTGGCAGAAGAAAGCCCTAGAGGACCAGCTTTTTTACGACCAGATGTTCCAGTCCTCAGAGTAGTCCTGGAAGCCAAAGGGCCCCGACCATCGCTAGCTTGCTAGCTGTCAAAGATAATCCTGAAAATCAGCTCCGCCGTATCACCAATGCGCCAGGTCTCGTATCAACGGCATTTACTAGCTTGGCCTCCAGACGGGTTGGACTTACGATCATCCATCTCATTCAGCGTTAGCGTCCCTGTAGCAGTGACAGCACCTGGAGGTTTTCACGGCACTTGCTCCTCTCGTCACGTCGAACATTGGCTGAATCTCCGTTTTATTTACAACTAGCTAAAAACCCGACATTGCCCGGTTATTTTTATTCCTGCCTTGAATTAGTACTTCTCCTATCCCTTCTCTCTCTCTGTCCATTTTCTTTTATGGTAAAAACATGTTATATTTATCGGAGAATATATAAGAAATAAGGCGGTCTTGCATAATGTAGAAATTTATACATGCAGAATCCAAACAAAGATAGCAATCAAAATACGAATGGCATATAAAATTCGCACGATCTCATATTTATTGAGTTATATGTTGTACAATTGTATAATTTTTCATGGATATATTCAATTGCATAAGTGCTGTATGTCTGTAGAATCTGTTGCGAATACAATTAGTAGTGAAGAAGTAATAAATTAAACCTTGGTGCGTGATAGGGACGTTTTCCATGTCGTCATATGAACTACGTGTCGTACTGTGATACAATTTACAAGGTACATTCAGCTATATGTATACTACCTGTAAAATTTCCCACGACTACCTTTTGTAGTGTATAAATTATAAACTGTAACGTCATACCGAATACCGTAGTCCATGAACAGCGCAAAAGTTCCCGTAATATTTGCGGTGCGAGTGATTGGTGATTCACCCAGTATAAGTGAATAGTTAAGTTGGGCGCCGCAGAGAGGCAGTGGTTACCTGTCCTGGCTAATATTGCTCCACGAGATCTGAGGAGGAAAGCAGCTAAGGTAAAACTGATAAAGAATGTCAAGGCTCACAAGAACTCTCCCTTGTATGATGCTCTACAAAGATCCCCCAGCATGTCGTCTGAAATCACGAAAACCTTCCTGATGTGACACAGAAAGCACCAGTTGCTTCGACGTGACCTCCAAGTGGCAAGAAAGCTGGAACGAAAATCCATCGCACAGCAGCCACGTCGTGCAAGATCCATCAAAGAAGGTTGAGGGATTCCATCTACCACGCCAAACATGTTCGAGACTCAACCGCACCAGGACTGGTCAAGGGAAGTGTGCTTACAACATGAAGAAGTGGGGTTTCCTTCCGTTTTCTGACTCTGACTGCCGGGCAGACGAGCAAACCGTTGGGCACATCGTCAAACAGAGTCCACTGCGAGCATTTTATGGTGACTTGTACAGCTTACATCAAATGACAGAATGTGTTCTGGACTGGTTGTCAAATTTGGACATTTCCATTTAATTGTATATATGCAGGGCGTTTCACTAAGTGCGTTTGCCTCAGTAACTAATAAAATAATAGGTGACGGGAAATTTTAATGTGGTAGGTCAACACAAGAAATGTTACACTTTCTGCGGAGCTATGAACATAGTTTATTGTATCATTTTCCAAAGAGTTACAGCACAAAGATATAATTTATTAAATGGAACAATAGTTTTTTTCTATCGTGCATTGCATTCGTTGAAACCAGCTGCGTCCAAATCAATTTAAACTACATTCTTATCTCTGTTAGTTTGGGAGCTACAACCCTTCAAAGTTTCAGGGGCAGATACCACACGCTGTACATAATACATGGCTGTGTGGTGGGTGATGGATGTTATGGCGTTGGGAAGTTGATTTACATGAGATGTTCAAATGTGTCTCCATGTTCCGCAATGCATAATGCAATGCGCCGTCGAAAGGATCTGCGGACGAGATGTAACATCGCCGGTGTGTCGGAGCGACATGCGTCCTCGATGCGCCGTTCTAGATCATCTGGGGATGTGGGCTCAGTGACATAAACACGATCCTTTACATATCCCCACAAAAAGAAATCTACTGGTGTTAAATCGGGCGACCTTTCGGGCCATGAATGAGGATAATGGCGCCCAACTATCTTCCTGCAAACCTGTTGTTTAGTTCTTCCACAACAGCACGTGCAGAATGGGCTGCGTGACCATCGTGCTGCATCCACATATGGACTCTCGTGTGTAGACACACATGTTCAAGGAGACCACGCAAACTGTCGGCTATAAAAGCGCGATATAACTTACCTGTCAGTGTACCTGGGAAGTAGTGTGGACCGATGATTTTATCCCTAAGGATTCCGACACCACACGTTAATAGACCACCTGTGTTGACGGTCGACAGGTTGTACCCACCGAGGATTGTCTGCGGGCCAGTAGTGCATGTTATGGCGATTCACTGCACCATAATTTCTGAACGTGTACTCATCAGAGAGCATAACACTTTGTAAAGACTCCAGCGTGAAATTACGCATGGCCCACTCACAGAATGTCACTCTTGCACGGAAATCGTTGTCATGCAACTCCTGGGTCAGTGACAGGCGGTACGAGTGAAACCTGTGACCGTGTACCATACGCCACACAGATGTGAGACTGACAACAGCGACTGCAGCAACGGCTCGGAAGCTGACATGAGGATCGTGGTGTAGTGCAGCTAAAACAAACACCTCCGTCTCCTCACTTCTTGCAGGTCTTCGTCTGTTGCTGCGGCGCATTACCAAGCTGCCTTGTTTCCCAAAGTCTTTGTTCGGCACGTAAGAACGTAATGGCTGCCGGGGCTCTTCGCCTAGGATATCTCACGGCATACGCCGTGGCTGCTTCAGTGGCATCGTGTCGGCACTCGCCGAGCATCAGCAACATATCAACGTACTCGTTGTTCGTGTATGCCATCGTCAGCCGATGTCAGTAACTGTGGTATATTGAGCCCCGGCTGTTTGTGTGGCTCCAACTGTCGGGTATACGGCCGTGTGCGGCGACAGTCGACAGTCTAACAGCGCATCGAAGAAGCTTCTCGCTCCGTGACACCGGCGACGTTACAACTCGGCCGCACCACATTTAGAAGGCGCATTGCATTATGCGCTGCATTTGTGGTATCTGCCCCTGAAACTTTGAAGGGTTGTAGCTCCCAAACTAACAGTGATAGGAATGTAGTTTAAATTGATTTGGACGCAGCTGGTTTCAACGAATCCAATGCACGATAGAAAAAACTATTGTTCCATTTAAAAAATTATATCTTTGTGCTGTAACTCTTTGGAAAATGATACAATAAACTATGTTCATAGCTCCGCAGAAAGTGTAACATTTCTTGTGTTGACCTACACATTAAAATTTCCCGTCACCTATTGTTTTATAAGTTAGAGGCAAACACACTTAGTGAAACACCCTGTATATTGTTGTATACTTGTAAAAGCATACGATGAATAAATAAGTAAAACGACTGACCGCAGGGCCCGTGGTGCAGCAGGTGCAGGTGTTGGGCGCGGCGGCAGGCGTCTGCGCGCAGGTGGCAGTGGTTGTGGTAGGTGCGGCCGTCGGAGGCGCAGACGGGCGCCCACTCCTCGGGGCAGCGCGGGCACTGGCAGGAGGGCGCGCCGCCCTCCGGCACGCACTCGCCGCCGAACGCGCACTCGTGGCCGGCGCACGGGTCCTCCCAGCCTGCCACACAACACCACTCACCTAACAAGTGCAGTGCGCTAGCGGGCCACGGGTGGCGCAGCTGATTCATTTGCGCACCACACTCCCATGTAAAACTAGTTCTACGAGGGGTGTTCAAATGAAAAACCACTGTCAGTGTAACTGCGGTCTTTATTCAAAAATAATCACCACAGGTCTGAGCACAACAGTCGTTGTTGTGATTTTCAGTCCGGATACTGGTTTGATGCAGCTTTCCACTCTATCCTGAACAAGCCTCCTCATCTTTTTCTTCTCTGTATGTAAAAGGAAGTGTCCCGATTGACTGACTGACTGACTCATCATCGCCCAGTCCAAACCTCTGAAGATAGAAATTTGAAATTTGTGAAGAGTGTTGATCTTACTATGTAGGCGTCATTTAAGAAGCAATTTTTCGATATTCCGTCCGTAAGGGGGTGAAATAGGGGACGAAATGTTTTTTTGAAAATACGTAGTTATTTAGGCAATATTGAAGCTAGAACTACAAAATTTCGGATTTTAATTCACGTTTGGAATTTTAAAAGACATGTTTTTTTAATTTTTTTTTTTTTTTGAAATTCGGCAAATAAGGGGGTAAAATAGGTGACGCAAAAAATTTATTTTCAAAAATATGTTGCTGTTAACTCAAATTTTAAGCTACAACTACGAAACTTCGGATATGGAATCTTCTTGGTCAGGATTAAAAATCCATGATTTTTAGTATTTTGGAAAATCCAACAAGTAAGAGGGTTAAACAGAGGATCAAATATTCTTTTTTGAAAACATGTTGCTAATGATACAATTTTGAAGCTAGAGCTGCAAAAATTGATATTTGTATATTTGGTTAGCCGTTAAAAATTACGTGTTTCAGTATTTTTGGAAATTAGACTAATAAGGGGGTGAAATACGGGATGCAAAAATTGATTTTCAAAAATATGTTGCTGTTAACTCAAATTTCAAGCTATAACTACAAAACTTAGGATATGGACTCTTGATCAGCATTAAAAAGACACGAGTTTCGCCATTTTTGGAAATTCAAAAACTAAGGGGGTAAAAGAGGGGATCAAAAATTATTTTCGAAAACACTTTGTTGTCAAGACAATTTTGAAGCTATTGCTGCAAAAATTGGTATTTGCATTGTTCGTTATGATTTAAAAAATACATGTTTCTGTATTTTTCGAAATTCAACCGTCAAGGGGGTTAAATTGGAGAGGGGGTGTTTTTCGGAAATATGTTGCTATTTACGCAATTTTCGAGTTAGAACTACAAATTTTCCGATTTGGATTCGGGATTCAAATTTAAAAGACACGTGTTTCGGTATTTTTGGATTTCGATCAATAAGGGGTGAAATACGAGATGCAAAAATTGATTTTCAAAAATATGGTGCTGTTAACTCAAATTTCAAGCTATAACTACGAAACTTAAGATATGGATTCTTCATCAGGATTAAAATGAAACAACTGGTACAGACCAACCAGCCTACGCATGCGAAGCAGCGGGGGTTCAGGTAGTCTACTCATAAGAACGGCACCCTACATCTATTTCAATCTGCTTACTGCATTTCTCTCTTGCTCGCCCTCTGCGATTTGTCCTCCACACACTTCCTACCAATGCTAAATTCACGATTGCTTCCTGTCTAAGAATGTGTACTACCAATTGATCCCTTCTTTTAGTCAAGGTATGCCAGAAATTACTCTTCTCACCAAATATATTCAGTACCTCCTCATTAGTTACGCGATGTACCCACCTATTCAGCTTTCTTCTGTAGCGCCACATTTCATAAGCTACTGTCCTCTTCCTGTTTCAACTACACTTCTGCCATCAAATGCAGATGAAAAACGGGTATTTATTGGACGAATATATTATACTAGAACTGACATGTGATTACATTTTCATGCAATTTGGGTGCATAGATCCTGAGAAATCAGTACCCAGAACAACCACCTCTGGCCGTTATAACGGACTTGATACGCCTGGGCATTGGATCAAACAGAGCTTGGATGGCGTCTACAGGTACAGATGCCCATGCAGCTTCAACACGATACCACAGTTCATCAACAGTAGTGACTGGCGTACTGTGACGAGACAGTTGCTCGGCCACCATTGACCACACGTTTTCATTTGGTGAGAGACGTGGAGAATGTGCTGGCCAGGGCAGCAGTCGAACATTTTCCGTATCCAGAAAGGCCCGTACAGGACCTGCAACATGTGGTCGTGCATTATCCTGCTGAAAAGTAGGGTTTAGCAGGGATCGAATGAAGAATAGAGCCACGGGTGGTAACACACCTGAAATGTAACGGCCATTGCTCAAAGTGCCGTTGATGCGAACAAGAGGTGACCGAGACGTGTAACCAATGGCACCCCATACCATCACGCCATGGCGATGACGAATACACGCTTCCGATATCCGTTCACCGCGATGTCGCCAAACACGGATGCGACCATCATGATGCTGTAAACGGCATCTGGATTCATCCGAAACAATGACTTTTGTCATTCGTGCATCCAGGTTCGTCGTTGCATACTCCATCGCAGGCGCTCCTCTCTGTGATGCACCGTCAAAGGTAACCGCAGCCATGGTCTTCGAGCTGATAGTCCACTTTGCTGCAAACGTCGTCGAACTGTTCGTGCAGATAGTATTGGTTGAGTCTTAGAGACAAGTATGCTCTGTAGCCACTACCGCGGTTCAGAACGTCTCTGTTGCAGTGTCTGCCACTGGAGTTTCCTCCTCATCTCTGTATAGCTTTCGTGCTTACTAAATGAGCCGCTAACGAAGCGCGCTGCTCTGTGCCCCATTTTTTTATGTCCTCCATCAACCCTACGTCATACAAGAGTTTTGGAACTTATTTCCTCTGTTAAGGAATACACTTCCCGAGCATCCTTCCAATAAATCTCATTTTCAAAATGTTCAAATGTTTGTAGAACGTATGGGACTTAACTACGGGGTCATCAGACCCTAAGCTTGCAATCTACTTATGAACTAGCTAAGACTAAGGACAGCACAAATATCCATGCCCGAGGGGGTATTCGAACCTCCGACCGTAATGGCCGTGCAGACCGTGACTGGAGCGCCTCAGTCCCCTCAGCTTCGCGGCCGGTAATCTCATTTTGGCATCTAGCTTACCCACAACGGATTTTACATGGTTCTTCAAGTTCAAAGTTTTTCCTATGTCTACTCCTACATTTTTTGTGGAGGCAGATGCTTCCAGTGTTCGTCCTGCTATCGCGTGCTTACATAATAAAGGCTCTTTCTTTCAATCTGCTCAATTGCCTTTCCTTGCACCATGCGTCCATACGCTGCAGATCTTCCTGCAATTTGATATTCTTCCCAGTGTTCCGACTTCTTGATAAACTACAGCATCATCCGCAAAAGTCTCATTGAACTTCCGATGTCTCTACGTGATCTTTTATCTATATTTTAAAACCAACGGTGCCATAACAGTCTCCTGAGGAACACCTGAAACCACTTTAACGTCTGAAGACTTCTCTCCGTTGACAGTGACATTGTTCATTCTTTAAGCTAGGACCGCCTGTTTGCAGTTACACATTTAATCTGTTATTTCGTATACTCGCACTCTGTTCGTCACGCGACGATACCGAAGTCAAGAAACACGGCCCCTGCCTAGGATCCTGTAATATACTGCCCTCCGTATCTCTTGGATGAATAGCACGAGATGTGTTTCACATGATCGCTGTTTACGGAAACAATGTTGGTTCCTACAAAGCAGATTTCCGGATTCCATAACATAAAACGTATTCAAAAATTCTGCATCTCACCGATGTCATATATATAGGCCCATAGTTTTTCGGATCTAATTGACAATCCTTCTTGAAAACCAGAATGACCTGCACTTCTTTCCAATGCCTAGAAACACTTTCCTTCTTCGGTACACTGCTGCGAGAAGGAGGCAGAGTTTTCTCCCATTCGCCATGTAAAATCGAATTGGTATCCCATCAGGTAATTTCCTCTGTTCATTTGCTTTTCTGTCTGTCCCTCTGACTTTCATTTCAGTTTCAGCCATATTATTTTTCGTGGGATGTTGTAGAGAAGGAACTAAAGTGCAACCTTCCTCTATGTAGCAGCTTTGGGAAAAGACATTTAGTCTGCCTTTTGTGTGTCATCCTTGGTTTCAACGCCATTATGGTCACTGAGATCTCTGGTTTCGAAACGTTTGCGGATTTGACGTTTAAAATGCAATCGTAGTCTACCACAGGGGTACAACTGCAGCTGAAACGATGCTACCAGCCAGTAGGGAGTAACAGATGAATAGCATGATATAAACTGAGAAGTTGCTATTTGAAGTGCTGTTATTTTCACATTTTGTAATTTACTAAATGTGGTGGTGCTTTTTCTTATGCAAATATAAAAACGTAATTAAAGTAATACCACTGCTCCACTTAACGACAGTCTCTAATAATAAAATGTCAGTGTAGTCATACAAACGGTTCGTAACAGCCAAGTCGTAATCGTATCGTCCGAAAACGTTTTAAGAGCAGAAATGAATTTCAACCTGACGCGCTCAAGTTCAAAAGGAACTGATTATGATTATATTCTCCTGTTGTAGGCCCCTGCGCATTTGAGAAAGTGAAAAAGTTCCATAACCGGAACGGAAATCGACTCTATAGAGCAGTGGTTTCCAAACTGTGGGTCACGTTATCTATTCCGGTGGGTCGCCAGGAGACCGTAACATATCTTGCGGGATTAAAAAGAGCCGCGGTGATGTAGTCGAGCGGTCTAAGGCGCCTAGCTGCGGAGCGCGCGGTTTCTCGCCGTCGGAGGCTTGAGTCCTCCCTAGGGCATGGGTGTGAGTGTTGTCCTTAGGGTAGTTTACTTTAGTTTAAGTAGCTTGTAAGTTACGGAATAATGACCACGCAGTTTGGTCCGGGAGATTTACAACATTTGAAAGTTTTTTTGGATTAAAAAGAGTTAACATGCGTTTTGTAAGACTTAGTTCTTTCATGATATTATTTTCCACTCCTAAAAAGGAAACTCATATTTCAGCTCTACGCTTCCTTAATTCAAATGATAATGATTATGGACTATTGTTTCAAGTTTAAAGTTCTTATTTTCACATTATTCCAAGTGAAACTTGATGTTTAGGAGTATTACTTAAAACTGGTTCTTATTTTGGTATTTGCTTTCCAAGCATTGACAATGAATTGTCATGGGTAAAAAAAAAAAAAAAAAAAAAAAAAAAAAAAATTCGTTGTTAAAGTACAACCTTAAAATGCCAAGATTTATCAATCTCGCCGGTCGCGGTGGCCGAGGGGACTGAGGCGCTCCAGGCACGGTCTGCACGGCCACTACGGTCGGGGGTTCGAATCCCCCCTCGGGCATGGATATTTGTGACGTCCTTAGTCTTAGCTAGTTCGTAAGCTTAGGGACTGATGATCCCGTAGTTAAGTCCCATAAGTTCTACCAACATTTGAACATTTTGAATTTATCAATCTCACACACTGAGCTTACCATTTAATATGTATAAAATTCTAACCGGACAAAATAGTGAACCTATAAAAATGCTCTGTTGTATATATACTGGGTTGCGAAAAATTTTCCAGAAATATTGTGGTCTTACCACCGCAAAGAATGGAAACCAGTGCTACAGAGTCTATGCTAACCATCCAGTTACATGCGCGGATCTGTCAGTCATTGCATATTCTGAAGGAAATTCATGTCACGGATGTAATGCTTGTTTAGCACATAATACTAAATTCCTTTTTCCTACCGAAAAGGAGATATCTAGTGTTCTTTGAGCGTCCAAGAGTAAATTACGGTGTAGCAGTGTAATAGTCTGCGACGCAAGTACATTTGGTGTTGGCGGTCAGGTAAAACCGGAGAGGCGGTGTCTAGTTCTGCAGAGTCAACTTGCCGGCGCGGCGGCGAGAAGTTGTGCGGACAGAGTCTGTGAGCACACAGCAGGGGTCGCTTCCCGCGCCCCGGCCGGAGTTGGGCAGAGTTGGCGACGGAAGCAAGAAGCGATCGCCACGGCTGCACAAGCGCTGTCCGGGCCGGTGGACCGTTCTGCACAAGCCGCAGGGCGTGAGCTCCCAGGGACCACACTTCGCTTTGTCTTAAGAGGAAGCAGCGTACTACGTACTATGTGAGAGTATAGCAGTGACTCTTACGAAGTACACCCCTGGCCATTAAAATGGCAACGCCACAAAGATGACGTGATAAGAGACGCGAAATTAAACCGTCAGGAAGAAGATGGTGTGATATGGAAATGCTTAGCTTTTCAGACCATTCACACAACGTTGGCGCCGGTGACGGCACCTACAACGTGCTAACAAGAGGAAAGTTTCCAACCGATTTCTCGTACACAAACAGCAGTTGACCGGCGTTGCCTGGTGAAACGTTGTTGTTATGCCTCGTGTACGGAGGAGAAATGCGTACCATCACGTTTCCGACTATGATAAAGGTCGGATTGTAGCCTATCGCGATTGCAGTTTATCGTATCGTGACATTGCTGCTCGCATTGGTCGCGATCCAGTGACTGTTAGCAGAATATGGAATCGGTGGGTTCAGGAGGGCAGTACGGAACGCCGTGTTGGATCCCAACGGCCTCGTATCACTAGCAGTCGAGATGACAGGCATCTTATCCGCATGGCTGTAACGGATCGTGCAGCCACGTCTCGATCCCTGAGTCAACAGATGGGGACGTTTCCAAGACAACAACAATCTGCACGAACAGTTCCACGACGTCGGAGACCACGGCTGCGGTTACCCTTGGCGCAGCATCACAGACAGGAACGCCTGCGATGGTGTACGCAACGACGAACCTGGGTGCACGAATGGCAAAACGTCATTTTTTCGGATGAATCGAGGTTCTGTATACAGCATCATGATGTTCGCATCCGTGTTTCGCGACATCGCGGTGAACGCACATTCGAATCGTGTATTCGTCATCGCCATACTGGCGTATCACCCGGCATGATGGTATGGGGTGTCATTGGTTACACGCCTCGGTCACCTCTTGTTCGCATCGACGGCACTTTGAACATTGGCAGTTACATTTCAGACGTGTAACGACACGTGGCTCTACCCTCCATTCGATCCCTGCGAAACTGTACATTTCAGCAGGATAATGCACGACCGCATGTTGCAGGTCCTGTACAGACATTTCTGGAATCGGAAAATGTTCGACTGCTACCCTGGACAGCACATCTCGAGATCTCTCACCAACTGAAAACGTCTGGTCAATGGTGGCCGAGCAACTGACTCGTCACAATACGCCAGTCACTACTCTTGATGATCTGTGATATTGTGTTGAAGCAGTATGGGCATCTGTACCTGTACACGCCATCCAACCTTTGTTTGATTCAATGCCCAGGCGTATCAAGGCCGTTATTACGCTCAGGGGTGGTTCTAGGTACTGATTTCTCAGGATCTATGCACCCAAATTGCATGAAAATGTAATCACATGTCAGTTATAGTATACTATATTTGTCCAATGAATACCCGTTTATCATCTGCATTTCTTCTTTTTGTAGCTATTTGTATGAATAGCTCTGAATTTACATACTGGTATTAATTTTTAACTAAATGAAAGACTCTTTAGTCTTGTTTCTCAACATTTATTATTACACTATGATCTAAGTTTCGTGTTTCGTTTTCTAGTACATAACTGAACAGGCGTCTATCACCATTAATTAAGTAAACGTTTCCACAATATTAACCTACAATAACTATCTGTCAGCAGTTCATTTGCGATTTCGTATGGAGAACGTCATTTTCACATACCAAAATTATCACTCATTACATGTTTTGAAGGCAAGAACCCAATAAACTTGCTCTCTAAGAACCGGGAGAACACATGCTATATGACCCAAGACCAGAACCACATTCTTCTGCGCCACGTATTCAGGAAAAGAAACTATGTAGATAAGACAATGATTGAACCGAATTGGGGAGAAAAGAAGGGTAGGTCACATTATTAGACATGGAATAATCTTGATTCAGTATTGGAGGCAAGTGTGTAGGGTAAAAGTCGCAGAGGGAGACCAATACAGTAAGCAGATTCAAATAGATGAGGAGATGAAGATGCTTGCTCACGATAAAGTAGGGTGGAGAGTTGCATCAAACCAGTCTCCGGACTGAAGACCACAACTACAACAAGACGATGACTTTGTGAAATGTCTAAACATTTAAGTAACGTATAGGTTTTAGGTGTTTCTATTACACAAACGCATAGAAATCACACTCAGGTAAATGTATTGTAATTATGGTGCAAATAAAATTTCTGTGGTCACACCTATCTTAAATTCCGTTCATTTATAAATTTAATTAGATGTAATTCCAAAATTTTGCCCGCATTCCAATACACATTTTTTTTTGTACCTTTTGTGCCGAATGCTGTTGTTGTTGTTCTGGTCTTCAGTCCGGAGACTGGTTTGATGCAGCTCTCCACCCTACTCTGTCCTGAGCAAGCCTCTTCATCTCCTCATAAGAACGGCAGCCAACAACCATTTGAATATGTTTACTGTATGCGTCTCCTGGTCTCAGTTTAATAAAGCAATGTTGTAGGTTTCTTTTTCTTTTATATCGTATATGTATGAATATTGATGTCCATTTTTATTTGAGATTTTTGAGTAATTGCTGTGAAATAATAGGAATATTGTGTCGTTTATAATAAAATCGTTTTTTAACATATTCATTTATTGTTATTTCCTGTTTTAATTCATAATTTTTAGAGAGGAAATTCAAAATTAATGAGAACTGTTGTTGATTTGCCTGTGCGACTGGACGTGATAGAAGACTGCTATACAGGGCCAAACAAGTTATTGATCAATGAAAAATATTGAGTCAGCATAAATCAATAACAATTTTATTAATTAAACAACATTAATGATTCAGATAATTACTCTGGGTCAGCTGCACATTTACATAATTTCTTTTTCTTAATAACCGCCAAACCTTTCATGTAATGTCCACTGCTTCGATTCCTGTCATTTAAAAAATACCTACCCACCTCAAACCTTACAATATCTACCTCTCTTTCTACGATTTTTATCCCACACACTTTCCTCCAATGATTCCTTTATGTCTAAGAACGTGTCCTACGAATCAATCCCTTCTTTTAGTCAAGGTATGCCAAAAATTCCCTTTCTCCCCAATTCCGTTTAACACCTCATTGATTATGCGATCTATCCATCTAATCTTCAGCATTGTTCTGAAGCACCACGTTTCAAAAGCCGCTATCCTCTTCCTGTCTGAACTACTGATCGTCAATATTTCACTCAGAAGGCAACACTCCATAAACATGTCTTCAGAAAAAACTTCCTTACACTTAAATTAATATTTGATGTTACTAAAATCCTCTTCTTCAAAAACGCCTTTCTTCGCATCGCAATGCTTCATTTTATATCTTCTGTACTGCGAAAGCGTCGTATGTTACTTTACTGCCTTAGTAAAAAAATTCAGGTATCACCTTTATTGTTTCGTTAGCTAATCAGTGTCTTCTCATTTTCTTAGACTGTATTCCATTACTCATATTTTTCTCTTGTTAATGTTCATCTTATGTGCTGTCTTGAACATAGTGTCCATGACATTCAATTGCTCTTCCGGGCACTTTGGGGTCTCTGACAGAATTACAATGTCATCAGCAAAACGCAATGTTTTTATTTCTTCACCTTGAACTTTAATCCCTTCTCCAAATTTTCCCTTGGTTTCCTTCACAGCTTGCTCAATGTACTAATTGAATAACATTGGCAAAAGCCTACAATCCTTTCTTACTCCCTACCCAACCAGTGCTTCCGTTTCATGTCCTTATACCAGACATGACCAACATTTCCGCTCGGCGGGCGTGACCCGCCCCGCGGGCGGAGTACACTGCAGTTGACCATCCCGGCCGCGGCTGTGTGTCGCTGGTGCTCCATGCACCGCTGCACACAGTGCGCGGGCACAAAGTAACATATACAGAGGAGAAGCCCCCCCAAACCACTGTCCTACACTCCCCTCGTAGTTCCATAAGATGCTAGCAGGTGTCAGGCTGTTCCCTGGCCTAGGGTGCCTCTCGCATGTCACAGGGTAGCGTGGAGGGGAGACTGAGGGGAGAGCTCGTGCCGCCTGCCACGAGGCCACGGCTGTGTCGGCTTGCTGCCGTTTGAGGGGAGGTGGTGGTGGGGGCAGCCGCTACCTGCCGCCTGCTCTGGCCAGTTTAAAGGGCTGTTTCTGACCGCAGCGCCATCATGGGACATCTTACGGAACTGCTGGAAACCTTCCCTCCCCACACCCCTGAGCGTAGGACCGGGCCCTTACGGAGGCTTCCCGTCTGTATATATTTGTCTGTTGCGCGGGGCAGGGCCGCGGCAAGGGCCGCCAGCGGGCGGCGGCAAGCGCACGGCGAGGGCGCCCGCGGGCCGTGCCTGACTTAGCCTCTAATAACTGCGGTCCGGATTTTGTACAAGTTATAAATGACCCTCCCTTCCCTGTATTTTACCCCTGCAGATAAAGTAATTAAAAAGATTTCTCAAGGGGACTGTAGCTGTTAGGTCGGGGATCCTTTTATGTTTTTTTTTTGTGTAATTGCAGTCGCAATCCCTACCGACAATGGCGGCAAACAAGAAAGCAAGCAGCTTTGTGTGGTGTGTCGTGGTACTGACCGCAGGGCCCGTGGTGCAGCAGCGTGACGGGCTGCCTGGCGAGGCAGGCGGCCCTGGCGAGGTCGCAGGCGCTGGGGTAGGTGAGGCGGTCGCTGCCGCACACGGGCCGCAGCACGGGCTGGCACGCCGGCGGGCACTCGCAGCGCGCCAGCCCCAGCCGGCTGATGGCGCACCGCTGCCCGGGGCCCGCGCACGCCAGCGACGCGCACGGGTTGCTGCCTGCAACACAACACACACGCGCTACTATTAGCCCAATATTTTGACATGTTATAGCTGGTACTTATCGTAGTCAAAAATGTTCAAATGTTTGTAAATCTATCGGACCAAACTGCGTGGTATTCAGTCCGTAGCTTACAAACTACTTAAACCTAGGTAAACTAACCTAAGGACAAACACACACACCCATGCCCCAGGGAGCACTCGAACCTCCACGGCGAGCAACCGCGCGCTCCGCAGCGAGACCCCTTAGACGCTCGGCTACTCCACCGCGGCTTATCGTAGTTGCTGCTCACTTCTGACCACCCCTGTTTACGAGGCATAGTAAAGTAGCCAACTCGCACAATACGAAACCCTGAAGTGCCAAATGTTCAAAAATGTTCAGATGTTTGTATAGCTTATCGGACTGAACTACGGGGTCATCAGTTCCTAAACGTACAAACTACTCATGAACTAGCTAACACTAAGGACGACACAAATATCCATGCCAGAGGGGGGATTCGAACCCCCGACCGTAGTGGCCGTGCAAACCGTGACTGGAGCGCCTCAGTCCCCTCGGCCACCGCGGCCGGCTAGCCCTCACCCTTGACCGCTCCCTTTCCTGGAAATGTCACTGAACAGTCCCTCACAAAGTCCTCTCCCGCCTCAACCTACTTAAGCTCCTTTCTGGCCGAAAGTGCCCTATACACCTGCCGTCCCTTAATGCTTCCCGTCTAATGTAGTTTCCACTCTGCTTGGGTCTCTGCTTCCACTGCCTACTACCAATCCCTCCGAATCTTTGCGCGCCCCACCAGCCTTCCCTTCCCCATGTGAATCTTCTGACCTCATTCCTTTCCCAGACCTACTCAAATACCTGGAACACATCAGCATTACACCACCCTCTGGTTCCTCTCTTCCTGTTGAATCCCGGGATTCTGCCATGCTGTTACCGAGTTCTCCCTTCCTCCCTCCACCTCCACACTCTCTACATCCTCTCCCAAGATAACTTCTGTCAGCTACTCCTTCCGAATGACACACTCCGTCCCGATATCTATCCTTCCTACCAACCTTAATCCTTCCCTGTATATGAGCGCTCCCTGTCTCCCCCTGTCCTCATCTCCCTTCCTTGCTTGGCTCTCCCTTCCATTGCTAAACCTGTATGTAAAATTTATTATATGGCGAGACTAATAAGATAGACATTAAAATTGCTTTTAGAACAGACAATAAATTAGAACATAGGCTGAAGCATAAGATTGATGCAGGTGAGAGCTGGAAGGGGAAAGCAGGGGTATACCAAATAAAGTGTAATGATTGTGAAATGAAGTATATAGGACAAACGGGAAGGAATTTTAAGGTGTGGTTTTAAGTGCACAGTAAGAGAGACAATGGTTCACCTACAGTTCTAAGAACCAACCACGTGGAACACATATCACTCATGGAAGGAAATGATAAGAAAGATTTCACATGCACTGTACAAAAATGAACATATTGTCTGTTAGAAATTGGGCCCCACAAAGCTAGAAAGAATTTACACAGAGTTTGTACACCACCACATAATATATGAATATAACAGACCATTATCAAACTGCAACTAGTAACACATACACTGCATTTATCTGTTGGAAATCACTGGATGTAAAAAATAGAACACATTTCCGAGCACAATCAGAAGGAATATTCCAAAAAATGAATCTAAGTTCAAGACTCTAAGTTAAACATGCTAGACAACGAATCGCTACCATCTCTGCGAGTAAGAGAGCAGAACCAACAATACCTCAATGCGGTCCGAACACAAAGTGACCACCGAGTGGCGAGGAGGCATGCAAGCTACTGGCAAAACCCAAGACACGGCATTGGTGGGGACATGAGACTCACCCAGGAGAGGGCTCGTCGACTAGCTTGTAACCAAAGGGTGTAGAAACCTCTTTGGCTGCATCAGCAGCTGCAGTTGGTAACGACTAACTATCGACTCTGGGCCAGAGAGAACCATGCAAAGTGAGCTATCACTACCCACATTCAGACAGCCATTAGATTGATGCACATCCACTTAAAAGTAAAAGAAGTACACATTTTCACAGTGACAATAATAAATTATTAAAATAACAAAATCCTTGCAATATTAACTAACATTTCAGAAACTTACATTTTAAAACATGAAATAAAAATGCTATGCCTCATGCCATGAAATAAGTGGGGTTCTAGTTTTCACAAAATGCTAATCTAGCGACATCAAATAAATTACAATTTATAAAAAGAATATATGGAAGACGACAGACGGTCGTCTTTCAGTGTTCAAAATGAAATGCCAAGATCCCACATTACTAATTTATTCAATGACGACCGGTTCTGGTGAACTGTGTCACCATCATCTGGACGTATATATATATATTTTACAAGCTGGTCATCTTATTAAAATTGGATATAGAATAATAAGTGCAACATAGCACTTAGTATATAAAAATACACAAGTCAAAAACATGACAGCTTACAAAATTTTGTATTTTTTATAGTGACTAAGTCCTATGTTGCAATTATTATTTCATATCCATTTTACAAAATTTTGTAAGCTCTCATGTTTTTAACTTGTGTTCAAATGTTGAAATGTTTGTTAAGCTGAAGGGACTTAACTGTGGGGTCATCAGTCTCTAAACTTACAAACTACGTATGAACTACCTTATACTACAGATGACACAAACATCCACGCCCAAGGGTGGTTTCGAACCCCTGCCGGGGAATGGCCTCGCGCATCGTAGCACAGTGCCTCAATGTGCTCGGCCGCTCCGCAGCTTAACTTGTGTATTTTTATATAGTGACTAAGTGCTATATTACACTAATTAATTTATATCTATTTTAATATCCATTTTAATAAGCAGATTCAAATAGATGTAGGTTGCTGTTCTTATGAGGAGATGAAAAGGCTTGCTCAGGATAGAGTAGGGTGGAGAGCTGCATCAAACCAGTATCAGGACTGAGGACCACAACAAGAATAACAAAGTGAAATTATGCTAACAGGTCAAGCCAATTTGGACTTAGAACTGTTTAGCTGAGAGACTGAGTTACGTGGAATGCCAATGTCGCTTAGTTCACTCTATTTTATTTCATTTAAGGGGAAGCATTGAATTAAATTTTGTACTATGGTCGGGATTCGAGCCTGGGGCCTCCTACTTACCAGGCAGATGTTTTAGGAAGCTCATCGAAGAGTCTTGGCAATTTGGTATTTATTTCACAGGGAACTGAAGTATGTGGTGTGGAGGGAGACGTGGTGGAAGGCAGTCCGAGTAGTCGGTTTGTCCGTAATGCTCTGTTAGCTGAGTGGTCTCAAGTGCCTGCCTGGTATGTAGGAAGTCCCAGGTTCGAATCCCAACCAAATTTTAATTCAGTGCCCCACCTTACATTTAATATCTTTGGTATAACAATGCTTGTCTCAATAAACTGAATTCTTATTCATATTTTAATTCAAGACCATTTTCAGGAAAGCTGGTCGTTACCCTCATATGTTCTTATTTGGACCGTGTTATGCATCACAAGACCAAGCGCCGTTACCTTATATTTGTGATGTGAGCGCAAGTAATGCTGTTTAGTAGCTATTTACAGTGAGATTTCACGACTAAGTGAAAGAACACTAACCCTTCTTTGGTACAAAAAGTTGAGAAACATTCATAAATAAATATATTTTAAGAACATGTAAAATTTAGGTTCCATTATGTCAGTTATGACATATGGCACTTGTATTAGTGATGCATAACACCGTCCACTTGATCGTCGAAGATAAAATCACTAGTACAAATGGTCCCGTTTTTGTACACGTTGAGAGTACATGTACGAGAATGGGACAATTTCTGCTCGTGATTCTGTTTAGATTAGATTAGATTAATACTTGTTCCATAGATCATGTATACGACATTTCGTAATGATGTGGAACGTGTCAGTTTAGAAAATGTTGTCTATACTTGACAATCAATATTTTAAGGATATTTTTTTAATTTATATATATATATATATATATATATATATATATATATATATATATATATATTAAAGTTTTATCTTAAAATTCATCTACATTGCAGAAGGAGTTGCCATTCAGAAATTCCTTTAATTTCTTTTTAAATAGTAGTTGGCTATCTGTCAGACTTTTGATGCTACTTGGTAAGTGACCAAAGACTTTTGTGGCAGCATAATCCACCCCTTTCTGAGCCAAATTTAGATTTAACCTTGAATAGTGAATATCATCCTTTCTCCTAGTGTTATAGCTATGCACACTGCTATTACTTTTGAATCGGGTTGGATTGTTAATAACAAATTTCATGAGTGAATATATATATTGTGAAGCTACAGTGAGTATCCCTAGATCCCTAAATAAATGTCTGCAGGATGCTCTTGGGTGGGCTCCAGCAATTATTCTGATTACACGCTTTTGTGCAATGAATACTTTTTTACTCAATGTTGAATTGCCCCAGAATATGATCCCATATGAAAGCGGTGAATGAAAATAGGCGTAGTAAGCTAATTTACTGAGATTTATATCACCAAATTTGGCAATGACTGATAGCATAAGTAGCTGAACTCAGACGTTTCAGGAGATCTTCAATATGTTTCTTCCAATTCAGTCCCTCGTCAATGCAAACACCTAAAAATTTTGATATTCTACCTTAGCTACAGATTTATGTTCAAAGTCTAAATTTATTAATGGTGTCATGCCATTTTTACTGTATGAAACTGTATATATTGGGTTTTATCATAGTTTAATGAGAGTCCATTTGTAGAGAACCACTTAATGACTTTCTGGAAGATATCATTTACAATTTCACCAGTTAATTCCTGTTTGTCAGGTGTGATAGCTATACTTGTATCATCAGCAAAAAGTACTAGCTTAGCAACTTAGTGTATGTAGAATGGCAAGTCATTAATATATATTAAGAACAGCAGAGGACCCAAGACCGAACCTTGTGGGACCCCATTTTTGATAACTCCCCACGTAGAAGAATTAATTGTCTCATCTACATCATGTGAACTGCTTATTTCAACTTTCTGCACTCATTCCATTAAGTATGATTTAATCCATTTGTGCACTGTCCCACTCATACCCCAATACTTAAGCGTATCTAGAAGAATCCCATGATGTCTTTGACATATTCAATATTTTTATTTCAATTTTTATTGTTATGACGACTCAATACGGTAATATATTTTGAAACTTGATGATGATGATGAAGTGAGGTGGAACTGGTTAAGAAATAAAAAGTTTCAACAAACTGATTTGGCATTCCACATAATAAGTCGTACTAGATGGCCCTAAAAATGTGTAAGTTATGAGTGGCGATGCTGAGGGGCAGTGGGGGAGTAGCCGAGCAGTCTAAAGCGTCTCGCTGCGGAGCGCGCGGTTGCTCGCCGTGGAGGTTCGAGTCCTCCCTGGGGCATGGGTGTGTGTGTTTGTCCGTACATCTACATCTACATACATACTCCGCAATTCAACGTAAGGTGCGTGGCGGAGGGTACACTGTACCACTACTAGGCATTTCCTTTCCTATTCCACTCCCAAATTGAACGAGGAAAAGAATGCCTATATGCCTCCGTACGAGCCCTAATTTCTCTTATCTTGTCTTTGTGATCTTTACACGAAATGTAAGTAGGCGGCAGCAAGATCGTACTACACTCAGCTTCAAATTCCGGCCCTCTAAATTTACTTAACAGAAATTCACTAAAAGAACGTCGTCTTTCTTCCAGCGATCCCCAATTGAGTTGCCGGAGCATTTCCGTGACACTCGCGCATTGGTCGAACCTATTGGTCACAAATGTAGTTGCTCGCCTCTCAACCGCCTCTATGTCTTCCTTTAAACTGATCTGCTGCGAGTCCCAAACACTTGAGCAATACTCAAGACGTGGTCGTACAAGCGTTTTATACGCGGTCTCCTTTACAGGTGAAGTACATCTTCCCAAAATTCTCCCAATAAACCGAAGTCGGCTGTCTGCCTTAGTCACAACTGTCCTTACAT
This sequence comes from Locusta migratoria, assembly GCA_026315105.1. Taxonomy (NCBI): domain Eukaryota; kingdom Metazoa; phylum Arthropoda; class Insecta; order Orthoptera; family Acrididae; genus Locusta; species Locusta migratoria. The sequence continues at coordinate 619,837,267 of CM048745.1, forward strand.
GCTCGTTCCATTTCATATCGCTCTGCAAGGTTACGCCTAGATATTTGAAGGACGCGACAGCATCAAGAAACTCACTACTAATGCTGTATTCGAAAGTTATAGGATTGTTTTTCCCACTCAGGTGCATCACCTTACATTTTTCTATATTGAGAGCTAGCTGTCATTCTTCGGACCAACTTGAAATTTTGTCTAATTCAACCTGTATGCTATTACAGTCAGTTACAGACGACACCCTCCCATACACCACACCATCGTCAGCAAACAGCCGCAAATTACAACTTACCGTAGGTTAGTTTACCTAGGTTTAAGTAGTTTGTAAGCTACGGACTGATGACCACGCAGTTTGGTCCGACAGATTGACAGACATTTGAACATTTTTGATGCTGAGGGCGTATTGAGCCGTGCCCTAGCGGCCAGCCAGTGATCTAGGCGATGGGGCCTGCTGTGTGTGAGGTGGCAGGAAGCGCCTTGGCTTTGTGCTCACCGGAGCTGCACATGCCGCGGTAGATGACGCGCAGCGGCTGGCGGGTGCGGCAGGCCTCCCTGCGCAGGCGGCACTCGTTGGCGTAGGTGCGGCCGTCGGACGCGCAGACGGGCGCCACGTCCGCGGGGCAGGGCTCGCCGCAGCGGCACACCGGCCGCCGCTCCTCGTCCAGCTGGCACCACTCCGCCTCCGGGCAGCGCACGCCCGCGCACGGGTCTGCAACAGTTGCTTTATTACACTACTGGCCGTTAAAACTGCTACAACAATATCATTTGTAAAACAATTCATTTTGTCCGCGCATTTGCACAATTTTGAAGTCAGTGACTAGTTTCAGGCTCTACCGTCCATTACCAAACCATTAGCCTTTTTCAAACCTCGATAATCCAACGCATTTCACAAATGGCTGCTAAAAACGTGTTCATTAGCCTCTGTTGATACGTATCACTAGTTACATTAAAATTTAAATGGCAGTTAAAACTGCTGATACATCCACGGAGGACACGCTGGAGGCCCGTGGAAGGTTAATAAGTTTGTTTCTCTTCTCGCTGAAACAGGTGGACGGATTTGGAAGAAATTTGGAATGCAGATAGCTTATACCGCGAACTAATACATGGGCTACCTTTCGTAAACCTCCATGGGTGCATTGTGGAGGGTACGTTGCGACAAGCATCCAAATTGTTCGACTGGTCACCATGAATTCAACACATAAATGTATGTTTTCATGAAAGAGATTTTTATAATTTCAAAGCAGTGAATTTAGGATGGCGTAGGTACGTTGCGACTTTGACACGGTTCGACGAGTTCACCATGAGACTTGGCGCATATATTTATGTTTTCATTCATAAGAGGGAGAGGGAGAGGGAGAGGGAGAGGAGTAGGTGGAGGACGAGACGAATAGAAAAGGTAGGGACGAAGTGGACAGAGAATGAGAGATGGGAGATAGTGACAGGTGAAAGGATATGAACAGAGGAAGAGGAAGCTCTACAGAAATGCGAGAAATTGATTGCCAGGAAAAGGGGAAGGGCAGAGATAGGGGTAGCAGGATAAGGAGAGAGAGAGATGCGAAATGAGAAAATGAAGAGAGAGAGAGAGATTGGAGAGAAGGACACGGACAGAAAGTAAATGAAAGAAAAGAAAACGAAAAGGGCTAAAAATGTACTAACTTATGACTGAAATAAGAAAGAGCCCGGGTGTCGCCGAGATTTCACCTAGTGTAGTGGTAATAATAATACGCTACTGGCCATTAAAATTGCTACACCAATGGTCTTATGAATGAAAACATAAATATATGCGCCAAGTCTCATGGTGAACTCGTCAAACCGTGTCAAAGTCGCAAGGTACCTCCGTAAGGTCGGGGGTTCGAATCCCCCCTCGGGCATGGATATTTGTGCCGTCCTTAGTATTAACTAGTTCGTAAGTAGTTTGTAAGTTTAGGGACTGATGACCCCGTAGTTAAGTCCCATAAGCTCTACAAACATTTCAACATTTAAATTAAAAAGTTTACAGGTTCATACATCATTGCAAACCATGAAGCAAGAAACTTAGAGCTGCATCGACATCACAAAGTCTAGCCTGTGGTAGTAAGAAATAAATAAAATTGTTCCTTTTCAGGAATTTCGCAGCATCTTATCAGGAACTGACCAAAGGCTTTTAAAGAGAAATTTAAATCAAAATATTTATTTTTTTATTTTTTTATTTAGCCTGATCAGATTAGGGCCACTAGGCCCTCTCTTACATCGGACCAGGGTTTTACACATACAGTATTTCTTTACATGTGAGTTACCTATAAAATAATAATTATTTTTACAGATAAACAATTAATAACATAATTTATACAGGTTGATTACATGTAAAAGACTGAGACACCTTCTGCTGCTGCTGGTGTAATAATAGAAGTAACAACATTAGCAGATACAAGATGTACTTTTGAATATATCGAGACTGGTTAAGGCATGGCGAATTCTGACAGAAGGAAGTTAAGAACGCTGTACCTGGCGAGAGCAATGGCAATCGGAGAATATCTGGGAGGAGGAATGGATGTGACGTACCTGGACCGTCCGGTAATATGTCAGAAGTAATGAATATCAATATTTAATGTATAATTATTTTACAAGGAAAACGTCCAGCTGGTTGTAAACCAGCTTGATGTTGAAATATATGACACAAGATGGCACCACAGCATAGAGGCATGCAAATACATCCTATTTCCAATGAAATCACACTTTTCGAACATTCGTGGGTTACATCCTTATTCCAGGGAGGTATTCAACTATCTGCCAAAGATAATGAGTCGATGGAAACTCGCCGATCGCTGATGGAGATCATCGATCCGGCTCAGTGGGTGTGTAAAACGTGCTGCTTACAAGGTGAGGCCGCCAACTGTGAAATTAAGATTCTATTCATACTACGCATAATAAAAGGTCATGGCCAGAGGTGTAATTTGGCAACGCCCCAAGATGCACTTCCCAACCGTTGTCGAGAAAATCGACAATTAAAAAAAGCCGTTGCGGTGAAACACTCCCTACGATATCTACGATTAGTAATACTGTACAGAGGCGTGGCGCAGCGGTCCGAAGGTCGACGCCGGATCGAATCTCGCGGCATGCAACTTTTATTATATATATATATATATATATATATATATATATATATATATATATATATATATATATATCAGATGTGCTCGATGTCGTGCTGTTTTCTGCTTTCCATATTTCTATGACATCGAGCACATCTGATAAACGATGCGTTTTTACAAGAACAATTGTTTTTTAAATTATCTCTTGGGAAACACACCTGATTGACATTCTGAAAAATTGTTCTATCGTTCGTCAGGTTTGACTTACACTATACGTATTCGTTTCGGAATATCGTTTATAATTCTTCCGTTAACTATACGTGGTAAACATTAGGAAGACAATAACATTTGTGAAATACAACTTTGTTTTCGGAAAACATAATGATGTTCGTAGTCGCCAATTGCATATAATAAGTTGTTTGAAAGTCGTTTGTCGTGGAAAAACTGGCGACTTAGAACATCAAATGTTATTAATTGCCTTCATATATATATATATATATATATATATATATATATATATATATATATATATATATATATATATATGTGTGTGTGTGTGTGTGTGTGTGTGTGTGTAAATTTGAATTCCAAAAAACAAATAATAAAAAAAGTTGCATGCCGCGAGATTCGATCCGGCGACCTTCGGATTACGAACCCGAGCGCTTACCGCTGCGCCACGCGGCTGTACAGTACTACTGATCGTAGAGAGTATTTCACCGCAACGGCTTTTTTTCACTGTCGATTTTGTCGACAACGGCTGAGAAGTGCATCTTGGTGCTTTGCCAAATTACACCTCTGGCCATGAGCTTTCATTATGTGCAGTATGAATCGAATCTGAATTTCACAATTGGCGGCCTCCCCTTGTTAGCAGTAGGCAGACGTGCAGTATACCGCCAGGCGCCGCCACCTGTTGCTGGGCAACGCGACAGCCACTCTGCTGGAGGGCCATTTCCTCGATGAGAATGTGCCACGCTCCAATATTCGGCGCTGCGTGCCACAGCGCAGCCAAATAAATTGTCACACCGCACCGTGCGTGAGAAAGCCAGCCACGCTGTCGACGACACAGGTGTGCCCGCCAACATACCTGGGTTTCCGCGTTTCTGACACCGTATTATATGGCACATTTTTCCTCGATCATCACTTTTCGTAGTACTAAAGCCGAATTTCATTTCGGCACAATCGGTTAAACGGCTCACTATCATTAACTTTGGAACATTATGGAATACGACGAGTAGCTCACAACTGATTTACCTCTTACTTTAATAATAGGCAACAGAAGGTAATTCTCCGCAGTGTAGAAAATGGCTATGACATAGAATCACAATGGGTCAGAATTAAGTGCCCCAGGGGTCTGTTTTGGGACCATTGCTGTTTCTTATTTATATAAATGATATGCCTTCGAGTATAACAGGTGACTGTAAAATATTTTTGTTTGCTGATGATACCAGCTTGGTAGTGAAGTTGCTCGTAATGTTGACCCAGTATCAAATAATGCAGTTCAAGAGATAAATTCACGGCTTGTAGAAAATAAGTTGATGTTAAATCAAAGTAAAACTCAGTTTTTAGAATTTCTAACACTTAATTTGACGAAAGCTGACATTTTGATTACACATAATGGGCATATGATAAGTGAGACTGAACAGTTCAAATTTCTAGGGGTTCATATATACAGTAAACTGTCGTGGAAAGCCCATGTTCAGGATCTTGTTCCAAAACTAAATTCTCGTATATTTATTATTAGAACAATATCTTAAATAAGTGATTTTTCAACACGAAAAGTAGTCTATTACGCTTACTTTCACTCACTTATGACCTACGACATTGTTTTTTGGGGTAACTTGCTTGATGCAAAAAGGATATTTATGGCTCAAAAACGGGTGGTTCGAGCAATATCTGGTGTAAGTTCACGAACATCATGTCGACCCCTTTTTAGTAGTCTGGGAATTTTGACTCTGGCGTCACAATACGTTTTTTTTCTTTAATGTCGTTTGTTCTTAATAATATCAGCTTATTCCCACGATTACTAGCTTTCACTCGGTGAATAGTAGACAGAAGTCGAATCTACATCTGCATCACACCACCTTGACACTTGTGCAGAAAGGTGTACAGTATTCTGCGGCACCTATTTTCAATAAGCTGCCACAAGAACTACAGAATTTTAGCACTAATCCAGACCCTTTCAAATCTAAATTGAAGAGTTACCTCATGGCTCACTCCTTTTATTCTGTCGAGGAACTCCTAGAAAAGTTAAACAATTAAGGTAATTCATTTTTTTTCTTTATTGATTCTTTTCACTTTGTCTTAAGATTGTCGTGTGCAAAGGACTACTTAAAAATTTTCTATTACCGTTCTTGTGTAACAATTAATGTATTGACTTGTTCCATGACCATGGAGTCTCACTCCTCAATTGGGTCCTATGGAACAGAAAAAACCAATAAATAAATACTTACACGAGGGTAATTTTTACTCCTTTATTTGGCAATATCAAAATTGTGCACTGTTTTCTGCAACACGTTTCAATTTCGGAAAAGGGTTGTAGCCTTTCACCAATGTTGTTCAATCTGTACATTGAGCATGCTGTGAAGGAATTCAAGGAGAAATTTGGTGAAGGAATTAAAGTCCAGGGAGAGAGAATAAAAACCTTGCGGTATGCTGATGACATAGTAATTCTCTTAGGGACAACAAAGAATCTGGAAGAACAATTAAATGGAATTACATTGTCTTTAAAGGAAGATATGATTAACATTAACGAGAGTAAAACGACGGTAACGGAATGTAGTGTCAGAAAATCAGGCAACCTCAAGGAATTACATTAGGTAATGAGACAATAAAAGTAGTAGATGAATTTTGTTATTTGGGTAGCAAGATAACTTCTGATGGCCGAAGTAAAGAAGATATGAAGTGCAGATTGGCTATGGGAAGAAAAACGTTTCTAAAGAAGCGAAATTTGTTGACATCAAATATTAGTTTAAATGTTAGGAAGTCCTTGAAAGCATTTTTCTGGAGTGTAGCATTGTATGGGAGTGAAACGTCGACAATAAGGAGTTGAGACAAAAAGATGATAGAACCTTTCGAAATGTGGTGCTACAGACGAATGATGAAGATTACATGGGTACATCACGTGACTAATGAAGTGGTGCTCAACAGAATTGAGTGTCTGGCATATCCTAAGAGAAGGATGGGAGACCGAGGGACGAATACAGTAAGCAGATGAAGAGGCTTGCACAGGACATGGTAGCGTGGAGAGCTGCATCAAACCAGTATGCGTATGAAGACGACCATCACAACAACAACAAATATGACAAGGAAACTCCTTAGAAACTGTAAAAGACGGACTTGAAGGAGAATTATTGTGCTAAAGTGTTAGCGAAATCTTTTCTGGGACATTGCAAATTGATGATTGTTTACTTTGTTGAGGATGCCTGGCAAACCACTATAGAATGGACAACCAGGCCAAAAGATGAAGAACACAGCTTCTCCTGTACCAGTGAATGATGCGCGGTATGAAAGATTTGTGCAGTCGTCAGATTATGGGCCAAAAAGAAACTCTACGCCTTTTCAGTGGTACCTGATTGTGGGATTGTTAAAGAAAAAAAATTCGCATGGTGGTACTCGTGTCATTTAAGCTAATGTTTTCTTCGCACGATTTCTGTGTTCGTCAAATAAAGGATTAAAATAAGAATCTATATGCAATGGAGTAAGAGAAGATTTATTTACGAACGTAATTTGTATAAAAAACTACTATAATCGCAATTTTTCACTTTGCAATATAATCATCATGAACAGTTAAACAGTTCTGAAGTCGTGGGACCACCGTTGGATCCCAGCATCACAGAACTCCGTCGCCTGACCATTAAACCAGCTAGGAAGAGTTTCTTTCAGTATATTATTTTACAAACTGTTTCCTCCGGGAAATTCCTCCTGTTTTGGAAACAGATGATAGTATGATGGTGCCAAGTCAGGGCTGTACAGTGGACGATACAGTAGTTTCCAATGAAACTACTTAACTTGCGTCTATGTTCTTATTCAATGCGAGGTCGAGCATTGCAGAACGCCGCTGTTCGAGAACATTTACAACCGGACGGTTTGAATAACACATACAAGCTTTAATAATGTGTCACAGTACCTGTCAGGGTTTGTCATTCATCTTGTCAAAATATCTAATAGAAGAACGCCCTTACGGTCCCAAAAAGCCCTTGCCATGTTTCTCCGTGTTGAAGGACTTTGTCTGAATTTTCGTTGTTATGACAGGGATGCCACTCACTGGAATGACGTTTAGTCTTTGGAGTATAGTGCGCAATCCACGCGCCATCAAGTATGTGTGACTCAACATATCGTCACGATCCAGGTGACAGCTCTCCAAATCGTGCCATTCAAGTTGTTCTGTGTTCTGTCAACATTTTTGGCACTCTTCTCGCGCACATTTTTTGTAGTGAAGTTTGACAGAAACAATGAGATAATCTTCTGATTTCGAAACTAGTGGAATTTTCTGGCGCAGAACATCAACAGTGAAGCGCCTCATTTGGCTAATTGTCTCATCGACTTCATGGCAGTATGCCACCCAGATCGATCTTCATCATGAAGACTTGTCCTTCCTTCATTCAAAAGAGATTTTCCGTCATTTATTACATCTGCGCCTTAAACTTCAACAAGCTGTCGGTGAATTTAATCAGGACTATTCTGTTTGGCATTTAAGAATCGAACGCACTTTAGTCAGGGGGATTATTGACTTACATGACGACAAACGACGCAGTATAACTACACTACCAACACCGGCAGAGACATGACACGTCATGACGACGTAGTGAGGGGCTGGTCACGAGTGTACTACCGTGAACGGACGTCAGGAGATAGTTTGCGCGGACACGATGCGCTATTAATAGTTGAAAAATGACCCCTGTATGTCCGAAAGAACAGATACTACTAACCGACTTACAACCATACATTTTTTAAATACAGATTTCTGACTTCGTGGCAGCTTAGAAAGTAGAAATACACTAGTGGCCATTAAAATTGCTACACCAACAAGAAATGCAGATGACAAACGGGTATTCACAAGACAGATATAATATTCTAGAACTGACATGTGATTACATTTTCACGCAATTTGAGTGCATAGATTCTGATAAATCAGTACCCAGAACAACCACCTCTGGCCGTAATAACGGCCTTGATACGCCTGTGCAATGAGTCAAACAGATCTTGGATGGCGTGTACAGGTACAGATGCCCACGCTGCTTCAACACGATACCACAGTTAATCAAGAGTAGTGACTCGCGTATTGTGACAAGCCAGTTGGCCACCATTGACCAGAACGTTTTCAATTGGTGAGAGATCTGGAGAATGTGCTGACCAGGGTAGCAGTCGAAATTTTCCGTATTCAGAAAGGCCCGTACAGGACCTGCAAAATGCGGTCGTGCATTATCCTGCTGAAATGTAGGGTCGTAACACATCTGAAATGTAACGGCCACTGTTCAAAGTGCCGTCGATGCGAACAAGGGCTAACCGAGACGTGTAACCAATGGAACCCCATACCATCACGCTGGGCGATACGCCAGTATGGCGATTACGAATACACACTTCCAATGTGCTTTCGCCACGATGTCGGCAAACACGGATGCGACCATCATGATGCTGTAAACAGAACTTGGATTCATCCGAAAAAATGACTTTTGCCACTTGTGCACCCAGTTTCGTCGTAGCGTAAACCATCACAAGCGCTTCTGTCTGTGATGCAGCGTCAAGGGTAACCGCAGCCATTGTCTCCGAGCTGATAGTCCATGCTGCTGCAAACGTGGTCGAACAGTTCGTGTTGTCTTGCCAACGTCCCCATCTGTTGACTCAGGGATCGAGACGTGGCTGCACGATCCGTTACAGCCATGCGGATTTGATGCCTGTCATCTGGACTGCTAGTGATACGAGGCCGTTGGGATCCAGCACGGCGTTACGTACCGCCCTCCTGTACCAACCGATTCCATATTCTGCTAACAGTCATTGGATCGCGACCAACGCGAGCAGCAATGACGCGATCCGATAAACCGCAATCGCGATAGGCTAAAATCCGACCTTTATCAAAGTCGGAAACGTGATGGTACGCATTTCTCCGCCTTACACGAGGCATCACAACAACGTTTCACCAGGCAACACCAGTCAACTGCTGATTGTGTATGATAAATCGGTTGGAAACTTTCCTCGTGTCAGCACGTTGTAGGTGTCGCCACCGGCGCCAACTTAGTGTGAATGCTCTGAGAAGCTAATCATTTGCATATCACAGCATCTTCTTCCTATCGGTTAAATTTCGCGTCTTTAACACGTCATCTTCGTAGGGTAGCAACTTTAATGACCAGGAGAGTATAAGGGGGATTCGGAAAGTTAGTTGAGGTTGATGTCACGCGAATGAGTGGTGCTACCTTCGGCTACTGTGTCCTGTTATGTAGGCTGGTTCAATGCGCTCTCTACAGTGTAGCAGAGAGTTTGTAATCGGCCGTTTCTCTCATCAATACAACAGTTTGAAGTTGTGTCCAGCAACAGAAAATCCCGAGACGCGGACTATACGGCCTTTTTTTTTTTTTTTTTTTTTTTTTTTTTTTTTTTTTTTTTTTTGGGGGGGGGGCGATGGAGTAGCCAAGCGGTGGTTGCTCGCCGTCGGAGGTTCGAGTCCTCCCTGGGGCATGTGTGTGTGTGTGTGTGTGTGTGTGTGTGTGTGTTATCCTTAGGTTAGTTTACCTAGGTTTAAGTAGTTTGTAAGCTACGGTCTGATGACCACGCAGTTTGGTTCGATAGATTTACAAACATTTGATTTTTGTTTGTTTCTTTGGGCAAAGCAAATGACATCAACAGCAATTCATTTCGAAATTATTGAAGTGTATAAAACATTTTGAGTGACAGTGTTGTTCGATGTTGGTGTCGTGCATTTGGCGAAGGACACAGTAACGGTCGTGATGATATATGAAGTAGCGGACCGTGTGTTGTGAATGATGAAATTCTTGCGTAAGTGGATGAAGTGGCCAGGTACAATCACTATTTATCAACTCCGAAGGTCAGAACAACACAGGAATTAAAGCGTCACTGACATTTCTTTAGTGCTGCCAGAATAGAGGTGAGGCGTTTCTCGACCAGTTTGGCACTGGAGACGAGACGTGGATTCAATATGGGACTCCGAAAGAAAACAAAAATCCATTGTATAGTGTCACACCAACTCTCTTAAGAACCTACAAAAATGTTTCCAGACATTTTTGGAGCAAAAGCTCATGGCAACTGTCTTTTGGAACAAGAAAGTGGTTTTCAATGTTCAAATCTTTGTAAATCTATGGGATTTAACTACTGTGGGTATGTCCCTAGGCTTACAAACTACTTAAACTAACCTAAGATCAACACACAAACCATGGCTGTTGGAGGACTCGAACCACTGACGGGGAACAACCGCGCGCTCCGCAGTAAGGCGCCTTAGAGCGCTCGGCCAGTCCACCGTGGATGTGATGTGTTTTTTCTGATAGAATTCACGGCACAAGAAGCAATAAATATTGCGGTCGTCAACAGCCTAAACAAGTTGATAAGAACAAACAGAATAAACTACGTAGCATGTTGAGTCTCGGCATTGCTTTGTTGCATGACAATGTACTGCCACACATTTTCACACTCCCTTGCTAAGCTTTCCGTGGGAGGTATTTCCACATCCACCGTATATTCCTAACTCGAATTCTAGCGACTTCTACCTTTCCACAAACATGGAAAAACGAATTGGATCGTAGCGGATTCAGAGGATGAGATTTCGGAGCACCTTAGTGGATCGCTATACTCATAGACGGCACAATTTTTCGCAGAAGTTATATCGATGCTTGAGAAGTTTATGACAAATGTTTGAATTTGTGCGGGAATTACGTTGAAAAATTAAAGGGTGTATTGTTCTCTGGCATGTAATTTAAGTCCCCACAACAAAAGCGTTTTCTGAAATAAAAATATCGCAATCATTCTCTGGGTCACTCACGTTCATCCAATGGCGACAGTTGGAAAAGTATTCGGATCAGACTCAGAACCTCACTTTTCACTTCGCGGGAGTGGTCGCCTCAATCATTTCGTCCATACGGACACGCCTCCCGTCCTACACAAATTCTCAACTTACAACACATGACTGCTGTAGTGTCCCCCCGTCTACTGTCCCCCTTGCTCTTGGCTTTAACTTTATTCTCGCAGGACATCGGTACATTTTTGTGCATCGGCGGCAACTGAGAATTTGGGTACGAGGGGAAGGGTGTCTGGATAGCCGAGATGGACAAAGTAACTTCTCGCGAGAAACGGGCTAGAGTGCGGGTCCGGCAAAAATTTTCAGCTGTCACCGATGAATGAATTTCAACGTCCTGTAACAGTCAAGATCATAATATGTTGCCACAAGAAGAAATCAAGTGGGGCGAGATCACGTTAACGAACTATCCACGAAATACAATCTTCTCTTCCTCTTCACTTTTTAGGTAGCGTCTGATCAAGGTATTCTAGATCCCGCAGTCCAGAGTGAGGTGGGACTCCAACATGATCCAACATGATCCATCGTCGCATGTATTCTTGCTTTTTCGTAATTTTCTATATGTTACAAAAGGTTGTTAGTAATGATGATTTCAATCAAAAAACATAACAAGTTACATTTATTGCAGTATTTGATTCATTATTAATTGACAACGGTTGTCTTTGATTGATCAGCTTGTGAAGAATTAGGACGCCGTTTTTGGAAAGTCAACTCCATAGCTACTAATTGCTTTCCAAGCAGCAATATATATATATATATATATATATATATATATATATATATATATATATATATTAGTCCCAGAGAGTTTCGAACCAGCGACCGACAGATGCTGTAACTGTTTCAGTTATTCGTATTTACATGTACTTGCAAAACTTGAAAGTCGATTTTCTCCCAAATTTTTGAGAGTTGCGTCGAATGGCTTTGGCTGATTGTTATTTGAGTCCTGCACTTCACGTACCATAAATATCACAACATTCTAAAATCCGATGCTCAGGTTAGTTTCGCTAAAAGTTTTCAAAAAACAGTTAATCATCTGAGCCTTATGCACCACTGTTTTAAGGATGACCCTACTGAAAGGTAAAATAAAGATACAACACGTACTGGATGTGAAACTTCCTGGCAGATTAAAATTTTGTGCCGGAACAGGGACTCAACCTGGGACCTTTGTTTTTCGCGGGCCAGCGCTCTACCTATTGAGGTATCTGGACACGACGCATGATCCCGCCCGTGAAAGGTGAAGGTCCCAGATTCGAGTCCCGGTTCCGACACACAATTTTAATCTGCCCCGAAGTTTCATATCAGCGCACATTCCGCTGCAGAGTGAAAGTTTCTTTCTGGAAACATTCCTCTTAGGCTGTGGGTAAGCAAGCCATGTCTCCACCATATCCTTTCTTCCAGGAGTGGTAGTCTTGCAAGGTTCGCAGGAGAGCTTCTGTGAAGTTTGGAAAATAGGAGGCGAGGTACTGGCGGTAGTAAAGTTATGAGGCGGGATCGTGAGTCGTGCCGGGATAGCTCAGTCGGTACAGTGCTTGCCCGCGACTGGCAGAGGTCCTAGGTTCGAGTCCCGGTTCGCGCGCACAATTTTAATCTGCCAGGAAGTTTCATATCAGCGCACACTCCGCTGCAGAGTGAAAGTTTCATTCTGCATACAGGATGTGTTTGAACAAAAATAATTACCGAATGATTCACTTGAAAAAATTTTATTTGAGTTTTAATACTCGTTGTCTTGAACAAAAACTATTGTTGCAAATTAAAAATAAAGAACTAAGCACATGGACCACTAAATCCACGTTTTCTTCCGTTGCTGACATGGGCTTCAGTCTAAAGACTGGTTTGATGCAGCTCTCCACGCTACAGCGTCCTGCGCAAGCCTCTTCATCTCTGAATAATAACGGCAGCCTACATCCTTTCGAACTTGCCTACTGCATTCGTATCTTGGTCTACGATTTTTATCCCACACTCTTCAATGTTAAACTAATGATGAAGTCTCAGAATGTGCCCCAGCAATCGATTACTAGTTAAGGTATGGCACAAAATTCTCGTTTTTCGTCTTTTCAGTATCACGTCATTACTTACGCAATCTATCTTCAGCATTCTACTGCAGCATCAAATTTCAAAATATTCCATCACTTTATTTGTCTGAACTCCCGATCATCCACGTTTCACTCGCGTACAATGCGACAAATGCTTTCAATGAAGACTCACCAACACTTAAATATCGGTTCGATGAACGATGTCATCTTAGTTAGTAATTTTTTTTACAAAGTTCTCCTATTTTCAATAAAATAGTTACTTGTGAAAATGTAATATAACAAAAAGAATATTGTCAAATGATTAAAATTTACATCACCAAAGAGGATCGTCTCCTTTATTGCACATTTAAAAATTATGTATGTTCTTGCCACTAGTAACAAGAAGTATTCTTGTTACTAGTGGCAAGAACACACGGAATTTTTAAATGTGCAATACAGTTGACGATCCTCTTTGGTGATGCAAATTTTAGGCATTTGACAATGTTCTTTTTCTTATACTACATTTTCACAATTAACTATTTTATTGAAAATAGGAGAACTTTGTAAAAAAAAAAAAAAAAAAAAAAAAAAAAAATCTGATGATGATGTCATAGTTTATCGAAACTGGTAAAAGAACCGGCAAATAAACTAGCGATCTTGGCGGAAGTAAGTGTGTTTTATATAAATTTTCGATCGCTCTCCGTAGGCGTAATATGCCACTTAACTATAACTTAAATTAATGTTCTATGTCGTCTGCCTCCGTAGGTCAGTGGACGCCGGGCGGCGTGGCTTAGCGCACCATGTCAGAGGCCTGAAGGCCCTCTGTATAGTGAAAAATCTGAGCAACATCGAACAACAACGAACAATCACGATCTGTGACTACAGGGGAAAGAACTAACCGTAGAGAGAGAGAGAGAGAGAGAGAGAGAGAGAGAGAGAGAGAGAGAGAGAGAGAAAAGAAGAAGAAGAAGAAGAAGTGGACAGTGTGGTAGATTGCCATGCAGGGAGCTCGGGTTCGATTTCCGGTCGGGTTGGAGATTTTATCCACTCGGGGACCGGATGTTGTGTTGTCCTCAACATATTTTCATAATCATCATCGAGTGTAAGTCGCCCATGTGGCGACACCTAAAGACTTGCAGCAGGCACGTCGGACATGATCCCAGCTGGGATCTAACGGACAGAAATGCCACACGAAATCATGATCAATGTTCTATTTTTTTTTTTTTTTTTTTTTTTTTATATAAATTCAATCTTCAGAAATAATTTTCTTCCCGTAGTCATTCTATCCATTTTATACCTTCTTTACTTCGGCTACTCAAATAACAAAGCTCATGTACTATCTTTACTGTCTCCTATTCCTTCAGAATCCCCTGATTTTCACTACATTTCATTACCCTTGTTTAGCTGTTGTTAATGTCCATCTTATACCGTCCTTACATTACATTGTTCATTCCTTTCAATTACTATTCCAGGTCCTTTGCGATCTGTTCAAATGTTTGTAAATCTATCGGACCAAACTGCGTGGTCATCAGTCCGTATCTTACAAACTACTTAAACTAAGTAAACTAACCTAAAGACAACACACACACCCATGTCCCAGGGAGGACTCGAACCTCCACGGCGAGCAACCGCGCGCTCCGCAGCGAGACGCTTTAGACCGCTCGGCTACTCCACCGCGGCTTGCGATCTGTGACAGAGTTACAATGTCATCGGGAAACTGCAGAGTTTTTATTTCTACTCTCTGAACTTTAAATATTTCTCCAAATTTCTGATTGCTTAGCGCAGAGATTGAATTACATTGGGGAATGGCTACAGTTCTGTCTCACTCCCTCTTCTTCTAAGTTCTCACAATTGCAAAAGTTCTATCTCTTGTCAAAAGAAAAATTGAATAAAAACCCAATTATAAACAGTGCTAACACACCGACCCTCCCCCCCCCCCCCTACACACACACAAGGCACCACTAAGTGCCTCGTATCCAGTCCTGCGCTATGATTGCCTTCTAATGGACTTTTGAAAGAACACTGCTTGGACTTAGCCGTATTTTTAAAGAAAGCTACATTAAAACGGTTCTTTAAACCATTTTGGACCGAGTCTGACAGGGCGTCTACCATACAGTAAAACGCAGAAAAATCTACAGAACATATTGATATCAAATAATCGAAAAAATGCACTTGGCCGTCTTTGATACTATGCTCCTCAACTGCAGAGCAGTCGTGTACGTGTAAAGAAACCTAAGGGCGATCAAATCTGCTTTCTTGGAATGTGCCGTTGAGCTCTTAAAATTCGCGTTAAGCAGCACTTAACGTTTTGCTTGAAATAACGGGGGGCAGCGTTAGGGCGCTAGCTTTCGTCCCGCCGGTTCACCTGCAGTGGTCGTAAAGTGTCCCACTCACTGCCGCTAATGCGCGCTTGCAAATTGCCGAGGTCTGCCGCGGCCGATACGGAGGGTCACGGCGATACCGTTACGTTCCGCCCAGTCTGCAGCGCGATAGTCGGTCGTCACGCCACTGACGTCACAGCCTAACTCCTAGTCGCGCGTGTCACGCTGCCCGTACCCTCCCATCTACTGCCGGCCTACAGGCAGGGCTTACGTCGCCAGCGTGATGGCAATTACTGCAAGGCTTGTGCCCACATTCCTCTCTAAACGACGTAACGTCTCTTGCCGTTGATGTGGTATTATGGTCGTAAGTCCGGAGACTGGTTTGATGTAGCTCCCCATACTACTGTACTCTGAGCAAGTCTCTCCAGCTCCTCATAAGAATGGCAACCTACATCCATTTGAATCTGCTTAATGTATTGATCTCTTCTGCGATTTTCGCCCACACACTTCCCTCCAACACTAAATTCACGATTCCTTTATGTCTAATAATGTGTCCTATAAATCGATCCATTCTTTTAGTCAAGGTACGCCAGAAATTCCTTTCCTCCCTCTAGCGTGGGACAAATCTCGAACCCGGCCCCACGTAACCAAAGGATCAAGGAAGGACTGAGCCGGTTTTTATTCACACGCACATAATTGATGGACAGTTTACACACAATTTATTTAATCGACAATACACAGATAATAAAACAGTATTTGCAGATTCAATTAAATTAAAAAAAATTTAAACAATCCAACGCATAAGGGCAAATTTTGAGGTCAAGTTAATTATTCAGCACCTAATCATTTTAATAACCAACACGCCTGATGCGCTCTCTTAAAATATTCTTGCTATTCTTCAGGCGACCTTAAAATGCAGTTAATATAAACCTTATACCTTAAGGGCTCGTGTTTAATATGTGAACCTCGAAACAAGAATCTTTGGTTAAACCATGAATAATACAGCCAAGATATAAGACAATAAATCTTACAGTTTTTTTAATATTCTAGCTAACTGTCTTCCAGCAGGCCACAGACTTCCAGAAGTTTTAACTTCAATACATGCCACTACTTCGCGCCATTTTCCATAGCCTTCAGACATCACCACGTCAGTAACAGCATGAGCACAAAACATAACACTACAACAACTTGATATGAAGGAGGGAAGATTGAGTCATCGCTCAGTTCAACAACGGCGACGATACAATTCAATTACATCGCTATCAACCGTGACCGTTGGCCATGCAGAAGAATTCCAAATCAGGCCAAACGCACAGTTAAACTGTCCCAAACTCACAATAGCACTGTCTCACCGTAGCATAAAATGCTGATTCCGCTGTCTTGGAAGACGAGTTGGTAGCTAGTTCAAACTTAATGTGTGCAACACACACAGACAGTCATCGCCACAGCCTTGGGAACACATCAAGGCAGCTCGGCCAGTCGTTCCATTGCTCGGTATGGCTGCAACCAACACGTCGCGCAGCACAGCCGACACTGACTACTTCCCAGACAGCGACGTAACGTACACCTCCAGTTTACTCCCCATACCGGGCGTAGCGTCCCTCTCGTCTCCAGCACACACCTCCTAGCCACGCCCTCCAGAGACCCTTCCACTTGGCTGACTAGGCTCTCTGCCAAAGACAATGAGTCGATCGAAACTCGCCGATCGCTGATGGAGTTCATCGATCCGCCTCACTCCCCAATTCTGTTCCGCACCTCCTCATTAGTTACACAATCCACTCACTTAAAAGCATTCTTCTGAAGCACCACATTTCAAAAGTCTCTATCCTCTTCCTCTTACTTCTATGCAAGGTAAAATCCACCCAAATGAAAGAAAGGACTTCCATACGCTTAAATTAATGTTCGATGTTAACAAATTTCTCTTTTTCAAAAACGCTTTATTTCCCATTGTCAATCTCCATTTTATATCCTATGTAATGCAACCATCATATGTTATTTTACTGCTCAAGTTACAAGACTCGTCTACAATCTTTATTTTTTCGTTTGGTAATCTAATTACTTCAGCAATAACTGATTTTCTTGAACTACTCTCCATTACCCTTGTTTTGCTCTTGTTAATGTTCATCTTATACTCACTTTTCAACACACTGTTCTTTCCGTTCAACTGCTCCAGCAGGTTCTTTGCAGTTTGATACAGCCAAAACGCAATGTCTATTTTTTCACCTTGAACTTCAATACCTTCCCCAAATTTCTTCTTGCTTTCGTTTATAGCTACCTCAATGTAGAAATTGAAAAACATAAAGTCTACAACCAAGTCTTACTCCCTTCCCAACCTCTGCATCCCTTTCATGCCCTTTAACTCTGATAACGTTTGTCTTGTTTTCGTACAAGTTGTAAATTATTTTCCGTTCCCTTTGTTTTACTCCTGCTGATCTCAAAATCTGAAAGAATGTATTCCAATCAACATTGTCAAAAGCTTTCTCCAAATATACAAAAGTTAGAAATGTAGGTAAAATGAGTATTGCCTCCTGTGTTCCTACATTTCTCCTGAATCCAAACTGATCTTCCTGGAGGTCGGCTTCTACCACCTTTTCCATCCTTCTCTAAATAATTCGTATTATCATTTTGCTAACGTGACTTATTAAACTGATGGTTCTGTAATTTTCAAACCTGGCTGCGCCTGCTTTCTTTCTTGCGATAGCTATTTTAATTACATAGATGTGTATATCAACTTACTTTTTCAAATGGAACTATAGTAATTTCTGCTGCTAGTATCGTAGATGTCAAGGAACGAATTCAACGGCGTTTCACACGTACGATTAATAGTTACGGAGAAATTACAATATTTACAGCCTAGGATTTATCTGTTTTGAACTTCAAACAAGTGGTTGTCTTATGCAGAAATCTGTGATTTCTTACGCAAATAAAGAAATGAGTTACGTCCGATAAGGAGGAAACAGTAGCAACGCCACGAAGCCGTATAAAAGGGCCAGAGAGGATAAGTAGCTAGTTTTCTGTCTGTTTCGCGTGTAACGAAGGCTGGGGAGTTAGAAAACGAAAATGTCTTATGCATACCAAGAGAAATTAGAAGTACAAAGAGAAATTAGAAATAGAATATATAATTTCTCTTGGTTTTCCAAAGTACCCAGTAGTTTTCTGACGTGATCTAGACAGTAAACTAGCTCCTTATTCTCTCTGGGCATTGGCATCGCGGCGGTGCAACAGTGTTTCCTCCTTATCCGACGTAACTGTATTCCTTATTTCGGTACGAAATTACGATAGGACAGAAATTGGTTTGATGTTAAAAACAGTTAAATCCTGGTTGCTAAATATTGTAATATCTCCGGAAATACTTACGCATTTAGATGCGTGAAACGCAGTTGAATTCGTCTGTTTGAGATCTACGATACCAACAGCAGAAAATTTTATAGTTCCATAGAAAAATAAAAAAAGAAGTTGATATCGACATTTAGTTAATTAATATAGGTATGAAAAGAGACTATACGTCGTTTAGTGAGTGTCTTACAATTCATGTGGATGAAAGCAGAATTACGATATTTTAAACGGTTTCGGACATTCAACCTGACGTCAATGTGAGGTCCGTCCATGGCAATGCATTCCTCAGCCCTTCCGTGTAACGAATCGCCCGCTCTTTGAAATGCACCAGATTCTTGTTGTAAATTCTGGCATGCAGTGAAGACGTGGTCCTGCAGCGGTTCGTAATATTCGGTAATCACGAATTATTAAGTCCGAAGCGTCCTGTGCTTTCGGAAATGATTCACATAGGGATCGCAAAACTCGGTGTTTATTTCTGGCTCTTCGCCCTCAGCTGAGAAGTGGCGGATGAATCCATTAACAAGTTATACTTATAATTTGCTGAATTACTGGCTGTACCAGCACCACCTAGATACAAAGCCTCACAGCAGCCGTTGTCACGTCACATGCACCAGGCCGTGACCGCCTGCTGGCTGGCTGGCTGCTGGGGCACAGCCCACTGCCTAGTAGCGGCCAGCCACTCAAGTGGAGGTGACGGCTGGTCGGTGTGACGTGACACCGGCTGTTGTGAGGCCTTGTACCTAGGTGCTATTGGCTGTACTCGGTCACGCGTTTCTTTGGGTTATTTCAGATTAAATAGAAAACTATGAAAACAGAAAGCACACTTATCTAATGAAATTCCTTATACTTTGTCATTGGAAACTGCATATACATACTTCACTCCCAGTTCACCTTACCTCTACTCCCCTCTCTCTGACCATCTTCTTCCTTCCCTTTCTTTATCTATTTCTCTTCCCTATCTGTGTTCATTTCCCTCTCTCGCTGTCTATTTCCTCTTCTTCCATACCTGTTCATCTTCTCATCACTGCTCCCCATCTCCGCCCCTCTTTCTGTGTACCTCCCTGTCCTTCACCACCCCATCAATTTCCTCTCCCTACTCTCTCTCTTCTTACACATCTGTCTAGCCTATATATATATATATATATATACCGGGTGATCAAAACTTAATAAATCACGGAATAATGTAGATAGATAGGTAAAAACTGACACACATCCTTGGAATGACATGGGGTTTTATAACAACAAAAAGTTCAAAAAAGTCTGACAGATGGCGCTTCATCTGATCAGAAAAGCAATAATTAGGATAACACATTAAGACAAACCAAAGATGATGTTCTTTACAGGAAATGCTCAATATGTTCACCATCATTCCTCAACCATAGCTGTAGTTGAGGAATAATGTTGTGAACAGCACTGTAAAGCATTTCCGGAGTTATGGTGAGGCATTGGCGTCGGATGTTGTCTTTCAGCATCCCTAGAGATGTCGGTCGATCACGATACAGTTGCGACTTCAAGTAACTCCAAAGCGAATAATCGCACGGACTGAGGTCTGGAGCCCCTCTTTCTGTGTACCTCCCTCTCCCTCACCACCCCATCAATTTCCTCTCCCTACTCTCTCTCTTCTTACACATCTGTCTAGCCTATATATATATATATATATATATATATATATATATATATATATACGTATACCGGGTGATCAAAACTTAATAAATCACGGAATAATGTAGATAGAGAGGTAAAAACTGACACACATCCTTGGAATGACATGGGGTTTTATAACAACAAAAAGTTCAAAGAAGTCTGACAGATGGCGCTTCATCTGATCAGAAAAGCAATAATTAGGATAACACATTAAGACAAACCAAAGATGATGTTCTTTACAGGAAATGCTCAATATGTTCACCATCATTCCTCAACCATAGCTGTAATTGAGGAATAATGTTGTGAACAGCACTGTAAAGCATTTCCGGAGTTATGGTGAGGCATTGGCGTCGGATGTTGTCTTTCAGCATCCCTAGAGATGTCGGTCGGTCACGATACACTTGCGACTTCAGGTAACTCCAAAGCGAATAATCGCACGGACTGAGGTCTGGGGACCTGGGAGGGGAAGCATGACGAAAGTGGCGGCTGAGCACACGATCATCACCAAACGACGCGCGCAAGAGATCGTTCACGCGTCTAGCAATATGGGGTGGAGCGCCATCCTGCATAAAAATCGTACGTTCCAACAGGTGTTTATCAGCCAGGCTGGCGATGATGCGATTATCTCTCACCCGTCACGGTATCAGTTACAAATCAGAATTACGCAGTTCTTCGAAGAAGAAAGGCCGATAACGGTAGTTGTGGTAAATCCAACCGATACCGTGACTTTCTCGTCGTGCAATGGAGTTTCCACGACAGTTCTAGGATTTTAGGTAGCCCAAATTCTTCAGTTGTGGGCATTGACAGACCCTCGGAGCATGTAATGAGCTTCGTCGGTCCACAACACGTTACTTCACCAATCGTCATCGTCCGCCATCTTTTGAAACGCCCACACCG
The DNA here is from genome assembly GCA_026315105.1 of Locusta migratoria. Lineage (NCBI taxonomy): Eukaryota > Metazoa > Arthropoda > Insecta > Orthoptera > Acrididae > Locusta > Locusta migratoria. The sequence goes on from CM048745.1 coordinate 619,858,562, forward strand.
CAAATGCCCTCCGCTTCACTAAATTGCCAGGTAACAGTTCATGATGCCGATGGATTTTGTAAGGATAGAATCGTATGGTACGCCTAAGTGCCAACCAAACAGTAATGTATGGAATGTCAGTGCGACGTGCGACTGCACGAGCGCTGATTCCCCGTACATAGACGAACCCGCTACAGTCTCCATTTCTTCCTGAACTGTCTCAGAAGTATTACGCCTTGAGCTCGCTCGGCCACTACGGGGTCTATCGTCTAAACAACCCGTGACTTCGAACTTCGAAATCTTCTCGCCACAGCTGCATTTGTCAACGGACCTTTACTCGTTCGAATCCCCTTCCTATGGCGATAGGATCGTAACGCTCAACTAGCACATTCCCCATTCTGATAATACAGCTTCACTAAAAGCGCCTTTTCGGGTAACCTCAACATGCTGCGACTGCTGGTGCATCTCTCTCTCTCCTTACAGCTTCTCTTATACACGATTTTCATGCGCAGTCACTGACGTTTTGCTATCCAGCGCCATTTGTCGTACATTTTTTGAACTTTTTTGTTCTAATAAAACCACATGTCATTCCAAGCATGTGTGTCAATTTTTACCTCTTTATCTACATTTATTAAGTTATCAAATTTATACTGACTTTTTTATCACCCGTTATATATATATATACGAGGGTGCCGCGGCGGACCGGCCGAGTCCATTGAGGCGCTATGCTACGACGCGCGAGGCCGTTCCCCGTCGGTGGTTCGAATCGCCCCTCGGGCATGGATGCTTGTGCCATCTTTAGTATAATCTGGTACATAAGTAGTTTGTAAGTTTAGTTTTACGTGTATGTTACTAAATATGTTGATCCGATCGCTACGAAAATTCGCAGGATCACCTACTGGACTAATGTGGTTTTCCTAAAGATTTCATCAAAATTGCTCCAGACGTCTTGGAGTCTATACGGAACATACATATACATACATTTTATAGATATGATGTATATTAACTAGATACATATAAGCACTCCTGTATTAGGATGCAATGTTGTATCAAAATTTCAAACAATCAGTCAGGAGCTTTCTGGGATTAACGATTTTGAACAAATAAATATATATATATTTCCACATTCATATATTTACTACAAAAACATCAAGGGCTATACAAATTTAATAAACTCCTTGTATACATTTTTGGCAATGTTTACTGAGTAACAACTGTAAAAATATCGAAGAAAGAATTTAGAAGTAAGTCGATGGAGGGAGACGCTATAAGAACTTGGTAATTGGAACGAGAATCGCGGACCGCAAGACCGAAAAAAGCAGCAGCAAAACAGCCTCCTCTATAGTCTTGATACACTCGAGTAAGACAATTAATTATAATAAAGTTATCTTGGAAACCAGCAGCTTGGAAGAAAATTTAATTAATTTCAAGATGTGGAAGGGACGAAACTTTTTGAGGTCTGCGTCTTGTTTTAACTTACCCGAACAACGGAAGATAAAACAAAGACACCAGGACTTAATTTAACCGAAACCAAGATGACATCTCTTTGGTACTTTGAGAGCGGAAAGTGAAATTTACGAAGAACGGAATCCAGAAACTGTGACGGCACAATAAACGTTTTATGTTGTTCCCTATCCCGGCATACAGTGGTCATAAAGAACTACGAAGCAAATTGCTGCTTCTCATCCGCAAATGTCCGTTATTCATGATTTTTCGCCAGTTCGTACGACATACCTACATGGGACTTAGGAAATTCTTTCTTCCCTTCTCTTTGGCCATGTTCCCGCACATGTGGACTTGGCGTGTTAATATTTACGGGGGCTGGATGCCGTTCCTGTCGCTACCACATATCCCCCCAGGAGTAAATGTGTATCCCAAATGTCTGCGTATATTGTTATATTTGCGAAAGTGCAAAGTGTTACGAAATGTTCAAAAATTTTCGAGCGTACAGCCGCATAAAGTTGACTTCTTCTGATATTTCTCAAACTTATGCTAAGGACAACACACAGACCCATGCTCGATGGTGGACTCGAACCTCCAAAGGAATGCGAGGGTGAAGGTCGGGGTGAGAGTTTAAAATAGGGAAAGATTAATTTTTAAAACTCACAACCATCAACTGCGAACCAAATTCCTAAACATGCAAAAACACTGGAACTGTGATTGCGACTGTTTGACTCGTTTTCTAAGGGATGTTATCACTCGTTCGTAGCTTTCCTTCCCTGCATATGATTAACAAAACAAATTCATAATAAAATCAAGTTCATGAGAGAAAAGGGTGTACTAACTACTATTTTTGAAAACACGTGAAAGTTCACTTAATGTTGTTTATTTCACAATATTAGAACCCTGTGGCTGATACGTCTGTACGTCGACACATTTATCAAATAAATTTATAGCTTAGGAGCCCCCAGCCAAAAATGAATATTTGTCGCAAATTGTTTTCACACCATGTGGCTGTCTCAAACACCGTTTATGTTCGCGCCTATGCGACGACACGTGTTACATTAACAAATCACAGTCACTTTAATTCAATGTGATGCACACCTTGTTCCACCGGCTAAATATTCACAACACACAGTAGCACTCGATTCAACTTGGTGCAGTCTACGACGAGCAACCACACGTGGCGATTGCCACACACAAATCTAAAGTCTTCACCTGGACATCCACATGCCGACTGATGCAGAGCGACGCCACCCGGCCAGCTAACCCACTTGCTCCTGACCCGTCACTTCCTGCCCACGCGCGCGCCAAAAGCTCAACTGCCGGTTTTTTCCCCTATGTCATCAACTTCCCCATGTGAGCTGTTCTAACCGATTTGCCAACGTACAGCGCTCAGCCAATACATTTCTAAAACTTTACTCAAAATAAAAATAATTACACTACACATTAAATAAATGTCTTCTTAGGTTTTTATATTGGTATAAACATTCTTTGTACTATTTATCATAATCGTGCAATTTTTTATATCACAGATAAGTGATTTAACTGAATACTTCAAGATAAAATACACAAGATTAATTGAAAATAAAATGAGAAATAGTTAATATATTATTTTTATAAACAAACATTGCAATGCTAGTTGTGAAAATGTCTTGTATTCATTGGTAATTTATTACTTTTCATTGTCAATTAAACATATTACGCCAGATGTTACTATATCAGCTAATGTATTGTTTATTTATCAACAGGCTATTTTGTAATGAGGGTCTTAAAGGTTCCTAACTGCATCATATTACTTCAAATGCCAGTAGTATTAGAATATTTTATTTCACGCTGTGCACTGCACTGTGCCTGGCACTCGCCATTGTCCCAATCTCCCCTCACCGGAAACGAAAACTGGAAAATCCTAAGCTGGAAAAAGCCACCAACGTCGGCCTGCTCGCTGGCCTCCCGTCAGCTACAAGCACACAGCAAATCTCAACGTGGAGAATTTCTACCTTTGGCCTAACTATAAATGTTGTCACCCAACTGCGTACATACATTGCTACCATAATTAATAAGATTAAAATTGTGTAACATTTAGTGCATTGGCATGTCAATGTTTGCAGTGAACTTCATACTGTTTAATTATCAAATGCTATTAATTACCAGTATTTCTATTGGGCGGCAATCTCACAGGAACTAAATGAAATAAGAAAGAACCTAGCTACCGTGTAGTAAAACTGAATGATATTGTTATCAGTCAAGCGTCGAAAAAGGGATACGCACTATCGACAGTCAACAAAACCATCTATAGTTTTTAATTATCGATACATGGATAACAGCATCGGCTATTGCCCAGTCCTCCTTTAGCCGTTGTCTATTGTTGGCCTTACTCCATTATTTCTATGATAAGCACTACAGTGGAATGCTGCCGCTGCCATTTCTTTCTTTTGTGCTGTTAAGATAAGTTTCCAATTATGAGTAAGTTCATAACAAGAAAAAAGAGAAAAACCGACTTTCATTTCTACATTAGCGTTTTGGTAAGTTAAAATACGTGTACTACTATAATAGTTATTTATTTATTTACAGCAGGTGGAGTCGTTATTTGGAGTGACAATGTTTCAGTATATCATAAGGCACCTACCGAGCGAGGTGGCGCAGTGGTAACGCACTGGACTCGCATTCGGAAAGATGGTGGTTCAAATCCACCTCCGGCCATCCAGATTTAGGTTTTCCGTGATTTCCCTAAATCGCTCCAGGCATATGCCGGGATGGTTCCTTTCAAAGGGCACGGCCGATTTCCTTCCCCATCCTTACCCAAATACTCCGAGCGTAAGCTCCGTCTCTAATGACCACGCTGTCGACGGGACGTTAAACTCCAAGCTTCCTTCCTTCCTTCATAAGGCACCTCACCTTAAAGTTAGGTTTAAGAGTAATATTTTATCTAGAGGATGGATGCCAACAAGAGTAAAAGCACCAATAATCTTGGAAATAAAATTATAGACTTACGATTCCTCAATCAATAAGCAAAGTATTTATACTAATGCAAAAATTAATGCAAATTTTGCGAAACACCGAGCTACAGTCGTGGCTGGTAGGTAGTGAGCTTGGTGACACGCAACCGTGTCGTTGCCAGTGTTCAAATACAAAGAAACACATCTTATTCTAGAAATCTTCCCATTCCATTTTTACGTTTATTTTAATTTTGTGCATAAAATATTGCGGTATTTGTAAGAAGTTCTTACAAACGCAAACTATGTGCATAAAATATAAAAAATAAGTTAGCCCAAGTTTATTTTTAGAATAAATGAAAAACATGAGCCTTTGTAAATTTCTCTTTAACCGTTCGGACCCCCCGTTTGACAATATCCTGGCTGATCGATCATATTTCAGGCTTGCAGCCGGATCATGTTTACGTCTTCCAACGATATTAAGGCTGACAAACGTGCAGCCATCTTCAGGTGAGCACGAGACTGAATATTACCGGTGTGCGTCGTTCTAGATATACCGAAGATTGGCGCGGCGGCGCCTGCGCAGTGAGGAGGTACTAGCGCGCCGCCTGTCGAATTTGGCGCGCTCTGTGGTAGAAGCGGGCCGCGTCTGCGTAATGGTGGACTTACAAATCGCGCCATCTGTTGGAATGCGCCTTCATGCGTCTTAAGCGCGGTGGTCGAAAGAAATCACTTTTTGTCAGAGGTTGCACTAGATGTAGACCTATATCTCTGTGAAGCAATTAAAGAAATTACGGGGTCCCATGCTTTATCCATTTGAAAGCCGCAATCCTGATTAATCAGGTCTTCTGTCAACGGTATTTCAACGGACTCCTTAATAATCGAATCCCAAAAGGATCTTGTCGTTGCCAAAATTTGTGTTGCAGAATAATCCATGGAGTGTCTCGTGGAAATACAGTGTTCTGCTATGGCTGATTTGTTGGGCTGAAGTAGACGTGTATGGCGCTTATGCTCCACGCATCTTTCTCGTACTGTGCGAGTAGTTTGGCCAATGTAGGACTGACCACATTGACAAGGGATCTTGTAAATTCCCGCCTTCCTCAATCTCAAATCATCCTTCGCAGAGCCAAGCAAAGCCGAGATCTTCGCAGGTGGTCGGAATATCACTTTCACACAAGGCTTTTTTAGAATTCTTCCTATTTTAGAAGAGAGGTTACCCACATACGGAAGGTATGCCCTGGATCTGATTACCACCTTATTTTCTTCTTTTTGTTGTTGTTTACATTTCTTCCACGTTAGAAATCTTCTGGCTTGAAGAATATCCATTTTTCCTGAAGACTGACTGCAAATGTTCATGTTCCATCTCTTTAGGAAGGCTGTCATCAGATAGCACATGTGCCCAGTGCACACACCTGTGGTTTGTGCAGGGTGGTGGTAGCTTGTCGCCTGCAGATATGTGTGTGTGGGCTTCCGCTAGACGGAGTGACCCAGAGACCCATCAGTTCTTCGAGTGACAAGGACATCCAGAAACGGCAAACATCTTTCTTTTTCGATCTCCATGGTAAATTAAATATTCTTGTGGATGGAATTGAGGTGTTTCAAGAATCCTGCAACAAAAATTTTGGCAACGACAAGATCCTTTTGGGATTCGATTATTAAGGAGTCCGTTGAAATACGGTTGACAGAAGACTTGATTAATCGGAATGGCGGCTTTCAAATGGATAAAGCATGGGACCTCTTAATTTCTTTAATTGCTTTGCAGAGACATAGGTCTACATCTAGTGCAACCTCCGATAAAAAGTGATTTATTTCGACCACCGCGCTTAAGATGCATGAAGGCGCATTCCAACAGATGGCGCGAATGTAAGTCCACCATTGCGCAGACGCGGCCCGCTTTTACCGCAGAGCGCGCCAAATTCGACAGGCGGCGCGCTAATACCTCCTCACTGCGCAGGCGCCGCCGCGCCAATTTTCGATATATATAGAACGGCGCACACCGGTAATCTTTATTCCCACACCTGGTCCGATTCCTTCAACACATCCGCCTCAAGTTCATCCACCGAAAGATAGAGTCCCATAACCCACTAGCATCTCCTCTCCTTCTGGATCCCGGGCCCCTACCATGCCTTTACCGCCACATCCCTCCCTCCCTTCACCTCCACACTCTCTACATCCTCTCTGAGGGTGGCTTCCGCCACCTACCTCTCCCTGACGACGTTCTCCACAACCGTCCCGACGTCTATCCCTCCTTCCAACTTTGACGTCTCTCTGTAGATTGCTGCCGCCTCCTCCCTCCCATTCCCACTCCCATCCCTCGCTTGGCACACCCTCTCCTTTCTCCACCTCCCCGGGAGCTCCTTCCGGTTTCCCCCATTCTCCCCTCCCCCACCTCCTTCCCCTTTCCCCGCGCATTCTCCATCCTCCCCCCTCCCCCTGCAGGGCCAGTACAGTGCTAGTGTTTTTAAGTGTTCAGTGCTTCGTGTGTATAGTGTTTCGTCGCCCAGTGTTTTTCTAACGTTGTGTACACTAGTGTTCAGTGTTTTTTACCTCAATGTCGCCGTCATGTTATTTCTCGTCGTCTGCAGTGAGTGTTTTTTAGCCACCGTGGCAATGTCTTGTTTTAACAACCGTATATGTTCTGTCCGCTGTCATGTTGCCTTTTACATTCTCCCATATTTTCATCTTGTAATTGTAAAAGCGCCATTTTATCACCTTTAATTTTATATTCTCTTTTGTCCATTGTTTCCCTTCGCTCGGCTGTAGTGCAGCATCATCGGCTGCTGCCAGCCTGCCTGTATTAGGGCATTAAAATTCAATAAAGGAAAAAAAAATGGTAATCTTCAGTCTCGTGCTCACCTGAAGATGGCTGCACGTTTGTCAGCCGAAATATCGTTGGAAGACGTCAACATGATCCGGCTGCAAGCCCGAAATATGATGGATCAATCAACACGCCGGGAAAACTTCAAGATACACAATATCCTGGCTACTTGACTGAGTCAGAGGGCGTGTGTTGCAGAGAGAGCGCGCACTCACCGCAGGGCCCGACGAAGCGCAGCTTGAGGTCGGAGTTGTTGCGGCAGGTGGCGTGTCGCAGCGCGCAGAGGCTGTCGTAGTCGCGGCCGTCGGAGCCGCACACCACCTGCGGGGGCGGCGCCGCCCCCTCTTCCGCCCCCGCCGCCCCCGCCGCCTCCAGGTCGGGGCAGTCAGCGGAGCAGTGGCAGGAGGGCGCGCCGCCCAGCGCGGAGGGCACGCAGCGCCAGCCGGCCGGGCACTGCACGCCGCCGCACGGGTCGCCCTCCTCTGCAACAACCACAATTACACACGTGATACATCTCCGTGTGACCCACAAAACACCTCTAAAGCCCTTTCTATATAGGGCTGCCAGATCTCCGGGCGCCGCTCGGAGTGCCCGGGCTTGCAATGAATTCTCCGGGTCTACGGGCCAATGACTCTCATCTCTGAGCTTCAATGTAACCTTCATCTTAACTTTTTTTTTCGACGCTTTTTAAGTACTATGCTCATGTAGCGACGATCTACATCTAACTTAACGTAACTTAAACTAACGACGAACACAACGTCCATGCCCTGGGGGGGGGGATTCGAACCTCTGGCGGGAGCAACCTCGCGCACCGCGGCAAGACGCCTCAGTGCGCTGGGCCATTCCCGCTCGGCTCCTCTCTAGTAATTATGAATAACTTTATATAAATGTCAATTTCTTAGTGCATCAAAACGCTACTTTTCTCTTCTTCCTGTGAAAACTTTTCATTGTTGCGTCGGTAGTAATCGGCTAGCGCATTATTAAGCAAACACTGTTGCGGCAACGTGTCAACTGGCGACGTCTATTATTTGTGTTCGTTCGTTCATTGTTTATTATCAGTTTACCGGCAATTTTTGGAATACTCGGATCGCTTGTGAGGATAGACAACCTTACATTAACTCAGATTAGTGAGTAATAACAGTGAAATGAAGAGACGATATCTAAGTTCGTTCCGTGAAGAATGGTTGCAGAAAGAAAATTATAAAGAGTCGCTACAAAAAGTCGATACTGATCAGTGTATGTGTAAGTGTAGAATATGCACTATCTCATTTACTTGGTGGGAGGGAGGAGATGATTAGTTTTTTTTTCCTTTAGAATTCTTGTGTTACCCTGGTTGGGGGGGGGGGAGTTGGTCGCAGTTTGGGGGGGGAGGGCGGTGAGTCATTGGCCAAGGGGGAGGGGAGCACGTCTGGTCTCCGGGCCTGTGTCGAGTACAATCTGGCAACCCTATTTCTATACGAGACGTGCAACACGCACAAGGAAGTCGTTGTCAGCTGCAGCGCCCCTTGCGATAGCCCGCCGAACTACAAATAAGCGTTCAAACCAAAGAGGTATAAAAACAACATAGAGGGGCTCTGTCAACGACCTATATAAACAGCATAGACTGGCTAAGGTGCTGCCATACTTGAAGCCATGTTTTACAACGTCACGTAGGCGTAACCAGTCGTCTGCTATAGCACTGAATCATGTCACATTCACTTTGTGCAATGACTTAACAAACCATTCTCTACCTGCTTGTTGTTATTTTTATAGCCAAATATGGATAAAGAATAAATGATAGACAACAAGTGTGTGGCAGACAAATCGGAAAGTTTAATTACAAATGGCACATACACTGGATCGGCTAAACATCGTCTCATTCATAAAAAAAAAAAAAAAAAAAAAAAAAAAAAAAAAAAAAAAAAAAAAAAAAAATTGCCTTTTCACTGTCCTTTGAACAATATTAATTTCATGTATATTTGCCTAATCTGCTTACCTCTTTCCTCCGCAGATTTGGCTTTACATAAATGATGTATTCTACAATTTAAGTAATGTTTTAGTAACAGCTTTATTAGGCTGGAGTAATGAGATTCCTCCCAAAATTCCGAGAATACCATTAAGTGCTCGTAGTTGGTAAATAAAACAGGTCTGTTTCCCAACATTCTAAGTACATCTACATACATGGGCAAAAGAAAATTTTTTCTACAAGATCTTTAGATGGATCGAACAAACTGTCTTTTATACCTTGTAATCCGTTTAATCCTGCTTTAATCTCATTTTTAGAATCAAGAACTTCCAAGCAATCTAAACACTCAAGTTTTTTACTCACTTGCCTAATGATGCTTCCAGAAATATATTCAACTACTTTTTCGGAATATAATGTCAGCATTTCGTATTCTGGCACATAATCATGGTCACACTGAATAGGCCTACTGCTCTCGGAATGACTTAAATCATGATTTGCAATAGGTAATAAGAGGTTCAATGTCTCCTGCTTGGCTACATGACATATCTTCAAATGAAGCTGATTCAGCTACCTGACTTTTTTTTTGGAGATCTCCTTACTAGCATATTTGCTGTTTTAAGATGTTCAAGGAACGAAAATATCGTCGGAATCGCATTAGCCAGAAGCCTCTTTGTATCATTTGTTGCAAACATAATTTTTCCTCAAAATGCGATGAACAAATGCAAATGTATGCAGTAGGTTTCCACTTATCTCGCCTCATATTGGCTAACCATCGCTTTGTACGTTCTTCATTTTTCAAAGGAAAACTGAAAAATATAATTACAGCTTACTTTAGTTACTGTAGGACTATTTTATGCAGAAATGGTAGGACAAAAGAAGAGTACACGAAATATTAGAAAGGAAAACATACGAAAACTTACTGAAAATACAATATTCCAACAGTCTTATTATTGCGATTCGTACAGTTATATGCTGCGAATACACTCGGCACGATTTCAGCTTAATAAATACCCTTTTAAGCTTACTACGATACATAAAATGTGAAACAAAAACGCGTAAATAGCTTCGGTCTAGCTTTCGTGTTCGGCGCACTAGATGTTGATAAACATGGCTGCCATAGTTACTGGTTGCTGCCACAAGGAGCGCTGTTAACCCAGAGACAGCCACTCTATGTAGTTTATATAGCTCGTTGGGCTCAGTGATCTCAATTATTAACACTAGATACACAACTGTAGTGGTTTGGATCTGTGAAAATCGTGACGCTCTATTATGGTTATGTTGGCAACCCCATACGTATAGGTCGTGTTGTTATTTTCAGAGGACATAAGGATCAAAACAAGTTATGAACGATTGATTACTTTAATACATGCATGATGATGAAGTTAGTGTCGCTTATGGTTTTAGGGAAGTCAAAGGATATGAAATAGAGTTCAGAACCATATGTGAGTTATATTTTTCTTCATAACTAGTGTTTCTATCACATTTCATTAAATGAATAAATTGCACTGCTATATATGGTATTTCTAGTGTTCAGTTTTATATTTGCCTTTTGTCTACACTAATTTCCGTTTGAGCTTACGGATTGAATATACACACTATGTGGAAAATCATGCTTATATCATACGCTTCGAATCTGCCGTTATTACACTTTATTTAGTTGTCTACAACAGTGCAACTTATTCATTAATTCCAAAATGGGAGAAACACTAGTTATGAATCAAAATATAACTCAAGTATACGTTTTCCACGACTCGTGTCTTTTTCTACTGCTTCGATGTAGGAGTTCGGTTAATTACATGTCTCGAATATTTTGTAAATATTATTCATATTTTCAGAATAGATAGTGCCCGTTGTATATGAGTTAGTTTCTACGTAAGCAACTAGTAGAAACGATTATAAATTTCATAATGTTAAATTATTCGTAACAGCTGGATGGTGTATGACAGATATACGTTCACTAATATGGCGTCGACCGTCACGACTTCGTAATACACAGTACTAACTCCAGATTATCTTTGAGCTCACTGGAGAGGCTACAGAAAAGTTACAGCGCTCTGGGTGGCAGCACTGAGCAACACTGGGCGCCATATTTGAGAACGTCAGTTTGAAGCAGCAGCGTGAGCAGACGCTTCTGCTTGTAATCTAAACTAACGTGTAAGCGCTATTATTAGTGGTAAATCAAGCCCAGTGTATGTTCGGCATACAATTGCAACAACCGCAGCGATAAAACTGTTGGAATATCATACATGAAGGAAGAAATACGTAAAACTTCCAGGCAGATTAAAATTGTGTGCCGGGACCGGGACTCGAACCTGTGACCTTTGCCCTTCGCGGGCAAGCGCACTACCGACTGTGCTACCCCGACACGACTCACGATGTCGCCTCACAACTTTACTTCCGCCAGTACGTCGCCTCCTACTTTCCAAACTTCACAGAATATCTTCTTCGAACCATGCAAGACTAGCACTCCTGGAAGAAAGGATATGGTGGAGACATGGTTTAGCCACAGCCTAATTTTAATCTGCCAGGAAGTTTCATATCAGCGCACACTCCGCTGCAGAGTGAAAGTTTCATTCTGGAAACATCCCTTAGGCTGTGGCTAAGCCATGTCTCCATCATATACTTTCTTCCAGGAGTGCTAGTCTTGCATGGTTCGTAGGAGAGCTTCTGTGAAGTTTGGAAAGTAGGAGGCGAGGTACTGGCGCAAGTATAGTTGTGAGGCGGCATCGTGAGTCGTGTCGGGATAGCACAGTCGGTAGTGCGCTTGCCCGCGAAAGGCAAAGGTCCCAGCATACAATTTTAATCTGCCAGGAAGTTTCATATCAGCGCACACTCCGCTGAAGAAAGTATCATTCAAGAAATATGTATTTATATAGGTCGTTGTGTATCAGCGTGTATTTGCCTATAAAAATTCATTACACTTAACTTTCGCATTACCAAGTTTCAAAATTATGTTTACTTCACGACCATCAAAAAGCTAGCAGAGGACGGATGTATTTGGTGTGTTTTAATGCAATGACAATTGTTTATATAATGTACAAAAGCGTATTAACCATTGGGTAAGTAGCCTAGGTATATGAACTGTAATTAAACTATTATTGATACAAATTTCCTTTGAAAAATAAGCAGTTGCTAACCCAATGGGTAACCAGTGTGAGGCGTGATTAGTGGCAGCCTAAAAAGTATAGTTACATGTGCTCTTGTCATTTTGAAGAAAAGTTATGGGTGCTACCACCCAAATACCATTACAACACTATTTTCGTTTCCTGAGCTCTTACAGAAACCAAAAACTGTAAGGAGAGTACCAAGGAAACGTCAAATTGTGGAAAGCTTGATAAATACGAAATGTACTTCAAAGCATGAAATATCATTTGAACCACAGGCAGTATAAATGTAATTAAAGACATTAAAGAAATTCGCCTGTATTTATAGGGAAGATAAGTCGGGGAATACAAACGATTATTGACATTATAGTAACATCAAATAATGCAGCTGTTCGACGGTTATAAACATTACACTTAGGATGGAGTAGTAAACGAGAAATGCTTATTCGTAGTGGGAATTACTTTCCGAAATGCGTCGCCCAGAAATTAAGGAAAAATCGGGACTGGCAATGATTAATATAAAACCTATGATTCAGCGTTAGCAGACGCCCAGTAACACCTGACATGACACTGACGTTCTCAAAGATGGCGGCAACCTTTCCAATTGGCTTCAACTATGGCGGCGCTGTGGCCAGTCTATGTTGTTTATCTAGGTCTTTGGTTCAAACGGTACGAATTTATTGAGTCGTCTGCTTCACACGTCTGCTTCGTTTGTTGTCAACTTACAGCAAATGAATCGCAGCGTTAACATAAATTTTCGGAACTGTATGATATATTGTGTTGATTAAAACTTTTATTTGTGTTTTAGATTGCCACTGTGAAATGTATTTAACTGTTTTCATGCAGTTCATGCGTAACTACGTCGCTCACGTGTGTTAACGTCCTCATTATAAAATGCGATTACATACTTCCAGCCCCTGCGGTTTGTGGCGCCTATGTATATGATGAACAAGCTCAGGTGTCTACACATAGACCTTTCACTTTGATTACGCTTCAAATAATGTTCATCAAAAACAAATATTTCATCTGTTAACTACAGCATGTTTCAGGAGAAATAGTAAATATTTTAGAAGATGGAAATAAAGACGATTTGCAGTTAAAAATTCGTATAACGTGTGTCCAATTTTTATTGGGTACAGAGATATAGCTCTTGGTAAGTACAACAAACTGATTTGGATATTTTGACTGATTCTTTCGTCGGTTCTTGTTAGATCACCATATTAAATAACCTGTTTTCGACGCAGTTTAAAGTCTGAATATGTCCTAGTAAGCAGAAAACCGGGTAACTACGTGAATATGAACGTGTAGAACATACACAAAATTTTATTTTTAAGTAAGTATGATGTTGTACTACGAAGAACCTACGGATAAATTAGTGAAAACTTCTTGATTTGCATTTGCACTACGTTTGTTTGGATTTCATATTAACAGCTATATCTCTGTATTCAATAAAATTTGTACACAGGTTATATTAAATTTTCAATGCAATTCCTCTATAGTATCACCTCCTAAAATACTTACCGCTGAGTCGAAAAACTACGTTCCTCTGAGCAGGAGACAAGTACACATTCTTAAAACAAATTCCCGACTTGATTCGTTTGTCAGCTGGGTTCACCATTCGGTAGTCTGCGCATGCGCGAAACACTTCCATACGCGTGAGAATAGGATCCATCCTATACCGCCTACTAGCGATCGTATGCGTGCATCTTGTGCAAGTGGACGCGTTTACACTGTACGCGGCCGGCGTGACCGGTGCATCATGGGTAATCTCGTAAGTTCTCACTTCCAGTGTAGAAAGGGCTTAATGAAATATTCTTGTACCATGTTCTTTATTTTTGTATTCCCGAAAACCAATATTTATAGGATTAATAGTAGACGCACTTCTGCTTACATTATCAACTGGCGGCACATCAGAGAGCCCAGCAACCGCGTGGCCTGCCCGCGCTACAAACACGCGACTGTTGTGTGCGAGAGACAGTGCGCGAACCCACTTGCATGCCTTTGGCAGGTTGTATACGCGCGGAAAAGCTAAACAGCGGATCTGCTGAGTTGTTAGGTGAGGAAGCAGAAGACTTTGATGCAAGCTATGGGTGGTAAGATAGGTTTAAAAATAGATACGGTATGCGGGAGCTGAACGTGCTATCTGCTGACCCAGATTGTATTGAAGTTTTCAAATCAGAGTTTTATGATTACATCCTAGGCCGGACTTAAGATCAAATTCAAATTTTCAAATGTTTGTCAATATAAGGGACTTAACTGCTGCGGTTATCAGTCCTTAGACTTACAAACTACTTAAAGTAATTTATACTAAGTACAAAACGAACACCCAAACCCATGGGAGGACTTGAAACTCCGGCAGGGGCGACCGCCTAGTCCGTTATACCGTATATTGTTGAAGTGGAAACAAAAAATGTAAATTCAACTTAAATAAAGAACGGAAGTGTAACCTTTAAAGGGATACTGTATTCGATTTAGTTTGACATTCAAAACCTTTCAGAAAATACTATTGTACAAATTAGATGTTGATGGGTTATCCGAAACATTGTGTACTGGAAATCGTCTGATCTGTCACTTTCCACTTCTTTTACCTCTGGCAGTGTTGCTGATGTGAAAAATACCGAGTAGCACCGTGGTTCGGAAGCCACGTTAAAATATAGGTACCCCTATAACTGGCTGGGTAAGTCAGTTCGAAGACCGGAGGAAGGCAACGGCATATTACCTCCAAACACGATCATGCCTAGTAAAGCACTGAGGTGTTCAAACCAATCTTCGGATTGTTGACTGCTTTACCTTTTTTAACCCAGGTTCTACTGTATACAGGGTATTACAAAAAGGTACTGCCAAACTTTCAGGTAACATTCGTCACACACAAAGAAAGAAAATATGTTATGTGGACATGCGTCCGGAAACAATTTCCATGTTACAGCTCATTTTAGTATTTCTCTTTAAATGCAAATTGAAATAATTCGTGCAGACAATTGTAAATATACCCAATTGTTTCGTTAGTATGTACTATTCTTCCTCGATTCAGCGTCATCGGGCAGGAATTGTTGGTGTTGTCTTGATTGGGCCTCATGTTCTTCCACCTACGCTCACTGGAGCACGTTATCCTTATATCATACGGGATACTCTACCTGTGCTGCTAGAACATGTGTCTTTACAAGTACGACACAACATGTGGTTCATGCACGATGGAGCTCCTGCACATTTCAGTCGACGTGTTCGTACGCTTCTCAACAACAGATTCGGTGACCGATGGATTGGTAGAGGTGGACCAATTCCATGGCCTCCACGCTCTCCTGACCTCACCCCTCTTGACTTTCATTTATGGGGGCATTTGAAAGCTCTTGTCTACACAACCCCAGTACCAAATGTAGAGACTCTTCGTGCTCGTATTGTGGACGGCTGTGATACAACACGCCATTCTCCAGGACTGCATCAGCGCATCAGGGATTCCACGCGACGGAACGGTGGATACATGTGTCCTCGCTAACGGAGGACATTTTGAACATTTCCTGTAACAATGTGTTTGAAGTCACGCTGGTATGTTCTGTTGCTGTGTGTTTCCATTCCATGATTAATGTGATTTGAAGAGAAATACTAAAATGAACTCTAACAAAGAAATTAAGCGTTTCTGGACACATGTCCACATAACATATTTTCTTTCTTTGTGTGTGAGGAGTGTTTCCTGAAAGTTTGGCCGTTCCTTTTTGTAACACCGTGTATAATCGTTCGGAATGGAAAGCGTGTTGGGATGGCCGAAAAAAGAAATGAACGGAATGAATCTGGGTTCGGGTCCCGGTCCAGTACAAATTTTCACCTGTCACTGCTGGTGTATTTCTACAGACTGTAGTCACTAAGACAGGCTACGATAGCGGCAGGATAGCAGGACGGCAGTCGTTGTCAGGGAGCGGCTTCTGCGTAGGCAAGTAAACATCACGTGTTTAACAGTCAGGTTGTAATTGTGGGTTACTGCCTCTTCCCACTCTCAAGCAATAGCTGCCACATTTAAAGATGTATTTTATTTGAATTTTTGAATAAGTGTAAGGCCTTACTTTCTGAGTAACAGGTATTTTATTTCTTCAAGTTTATACCCCACAGCTCCCACTCAAACGTGAATGAGGTCATCTGACCTGTATTTTTATAAGCTTAAACGTTCCCTATATCAATCATGTCTTATATCAGGACATTTTATATACTTTTAAGTCAACTGATGGTTTTTAAACAAGTTTGTAATTTCCCCAGATCGTCTGATAATGCCTAGAACAGCCGAAACGCGTCACTTGTAAACAAGAAAAAGATTGTATTTGTGCAACCAAAGCTGGGTTTTGCCAGAATGTTAACTCTTGATCTACATATTGTTTTCCGTGTTGTAGTAATTTACTAACAGGGATAACGTTTGCAGCGTCGCTCCGCGAAACTCTTGTTACAGAACAACTGACGGTTGTCAGGCAGCGGAAAATGTTTTTCACCTCATTAGCCGCTATTTATGATTTGCCGTCCCTTATGGAACGCGCTCCTTTTCTCTTCCAAAACAATGAATCTGCATTTAGCGTCGTCCCGTTTAAGGAGAAATTAAATAATTTGACAGAACAGCGAGCGTTTATTCTGTTAGCATTAGCGTGCCAGCCTGACAATTCGACGGCAGAAAATGAAATTCGTTGCTGCTCCGCGTAAAGAAATTTCCACTTTCCTCCGGTCGGCGCGAGGCGATCCATTGTGACGGACGAGGGAAAGAGCAGCAGGGAGACCAGAAGAAGAAGAACCGCGTCAAGGCGGGCGAGGTCGCGGCCGCGGCCGCCCGGACAAGGCGCTTTTAAAGCGCTCCTTCCGCTGTTTGCCAGAAAAAAGGAACCTCATTTTGTGGGGGAATTCTTTTACAAGCGTCTCCGCGCTTCCACACCTCGGCGCCGACAAAGGACGAGGCGGTGTGCGCAGATGAGGTACTTAGTGAGAGGGTGGGGGGGGGGGGGGGAAAGTAGGGGGGCGGGGCTGTGCGGGGCGGCGCCCTCCCCTCGCAGCTCACCGGTTCTCTCGGGAAAACCGCAAACTTCGCAGGCGCGGTGCATTATGTAGGACCTCTTACGCAAAGCCTGCATTTTCACCCTTAAACAACATGTTAATCCTTTGCAGAGAGACACAATTTCCTCGCTCACTTTGTTTCCGAATTAGCTGACACATTCGTCTGCTATCATTAAAATATGAAATTAGTACCTACTAGTTGAAAAATGTTCAAATGTTTGTATAGCTTATGGGACTTAACTACGGGGTCATCAGTCCCTAAACTTACAAACTATTTATGATCTAGCTAACACTAAGGACGGCACAAATATCCATGCCCGAGGGAGGATTCGAATTATAACGTTGCCCTTGCTTCGCATGATGCCATAATTGTTAAAAGTAGATTCCGCGATTATATTTTTGGACAAAGAATTGATGGTACCGAATGTTTGAAATTTGAAATAAGTTAGTTAAAGTACAGCACAAAATGAACTTTAAAGCAAATAAACCGCGGATTGCATATTAAAGTTGGGCACCATACAAGCAACAGCACGTTATAAAACCTACGGAAAGCATCTAGCTGGATCCTGCACTTCGTATTGTAGAAGCTGGAAATGATAACTTTTATGTCTTATTTAATAAATGAATGTTCGAGATACTTTTTCAATGTTCAGACTATTCACTTCGCTTTTCATTGTTGTGTGACCGTGGGTGGAACATAAAGCTACTGGTAATGTTAAAAAAATTTAAAAAAATGATCGGACTTCGGGAAATTACAAAAGAAATGACTGCAGGTTCTAAAATCAAGCAAAGTATAGTATAAGGATGATTGATTGAAGTTTTGCAGACAATGCGAAGCGATTGTAATGGCGTCTGAACATTAAACTATTACGGACATAGAGGAGCTGAAAACAATAGAAAATAAGTATTTGACGTGGAGGGATTCATTTAAATAAAAGCCAAAGAGAGGTGATGATTTTAAATTTAAGTAATATATTTTTACCACATCTTGCATCACTATTACTTACATTGAATGGATACATGAATGGAAGACGTCCGTACGGAACGAACATAGACAAGAGTGTGAGTCAAACTCCTATCTCGGTTCCGTCTTCTCGCTTGTTTGGGAGTAAAAAAATGACGAACGAAATTAAATTAGTTGCATTGCGAGTCAGAGGGAACCGGACGCGATAAGTATCGCTGATAAAAAAATAAAAATAAAATAAAACTCTCAGTGTATCGTTACAGAATCCCCGACCGCAGTGGCTGTGCAGACCGTGACTGACGCGCCTCAGTCCCCTCGGCTACCGCGGCCGGCTCTAGTAGTTGAATTTCCGAGTGCATAGTGAGTGAGGAGCAACTAATCAAAACGTATGTTGTCCACTTCCGGACAAAATTGAGTTTGACATGGTTTTCGGAGGTATTTTATGTGCTCTACAGGCTCCTGTATTCATATTTAATCTATTTGTGCATTTTAACACTGAAATCAAAAAGGCATGGTTAAAATCAGACGTATATTGTCCATACCACTGAATGAATCAGAACATATAATGTACACCATTTAAGTTTTCATTTTGCTTTAATTTCCTACAACTTGGCAATACTACCGAGTTTAACACGTGTGAGGGCTTACAGTGGCGGCGCTAGGCGTCGGCGACGTCGGCAACCGCCGACGGCCTCGCGCCTGTGGGGGCCTCGCAAAACATGGTTAAAATTTTAGTTATTTTTTCTTTTTTTTTTATATTTGATGTTTAACGGCTCTTTTCAACTGCTGAGTTATGTAGCGACGACCTACATCTAACTTACACTAGCTTAACCAAAGGACGAACATAACTTCCGTATCCGAGGGTGGGATTTGACTCCCAACGAGAGCGATCTCGTTCACCGTGGTATGACGCCTTAATGCGCTCGGCCATATTTATTTCCGTATGAGTGCAGGAGTGATGCAATTTTTAGTTAAACACTTGCAAAACAACTTCTTCAGTATATTTTAGAAAACAATTTGGAAGAAGTATAGCCAAACGTTTATGTAAGAATTAGTATCATGCTAACAGTTCCAGTCAGTACAGCTTCAGCCGAGAGAAACTTCCCGAAGTTATAATTGATTAAGACTTACTTGAGAAGCACAATGAGCCAAGAAACAGTATCTGCGTTGTGAGTACTGTCAATTGAAGGCGAAATAGTGGCTAGTATTAATTATGATTGATCTTAAAAAAAGTCTGTGTAGCGAAAACACGAAAATTTCTGTATTTTAATTAGTGTTTGTCTGTTGTAATTTTTGTCATTACAATAATGCTTGTATGTTATAATAATAAAATTTTAGTATAATGATTATTGATCTATAATTCAGCTCATTTTATTTAACGTTTTCTTCCTTACTGAAAAAATGAATGGGGCCTCGCAAAGACGAGTTCGCCGACGCCCAGTTTTCGTGTAGCGCCGCCACTGAGGGCTTACAATACTTAAAATCATTGTAGCCTATGGCATTGTCGGCTTCTGGCATTGTTTGACACTACCTGAGCCAAATCTTTATTGTTAGCCAGCACAGCGGCAGTGTAGTGTTGTGGTTTGTGTGTATTGCTGCCAAGGGATTTAGAAAAAGAATGTGTGGTTGTTGGGAAGGATGGAATAGATTGTGGGACAAGAAGAAAAAAATGAAGAAGAAATGAAAATGAGAAATGGAAACTGCAGATTCGGCACGCATTGGGGGGGGGGGGGGGGAGTAATTTTCTCGTGTCAGCCTTAGAAGTTCCATGCAGCAGCTTCATTTCTGAACATATTGATTGTGATTGCTTACATGAAGAACCTGGAATGGACAAAATGTAGTAAATTTACTGTATCCTATAATATTCTGCCTGTAACAGAATGTTATGTTGATCCGGTTTTTCAGAGTAATGTAAAGCTTTGTAGCATTCCTTGAAGTAAAATTTTATCTTATGTTATTATAAATGAAAGAACTCATGTGAAATACGAACGTCTAATATAAGATAAAATATAAAAATTAATGTGAAGTAATGAAGGTATGTTACTAAAAACGCATCAAAACGTGTAATGTCCTATATGACAGATCAAAACGTATATTTTCCGAAATAGAAATGGATTTTGTAACGTAACTTAAAAAAAAAAAAAAAAAAAAAAAAAAAAAAAAAAAAAAAAAAAAAAAAAAATATATCTGTTGCAGGGTATTTCTAGCCCAGTACCTCAAACCGGATCTAACTGTGAAAACAGCTTAAAATTTTATTGAGTAGTTTAGCAGTTTTTCGCTTATCCTAGAAATTTTGAATCAACGGACATTATACGTTTTGATTAGTTGCTCCTCAAATATTGCACTTTTCATGTACGCTACTGCTTCAAACGACTGACCATTACAATGGAGTAGATCAGAAATAATCGCTCATATGCTGCGACAGTGTCGTAGAAAAAAAAGTGTTATTTGAGTTGCTCTTCTTTCTCCCGTGCTTGCTTAAACCCAGATAGCACGGAATTATTTTTGGTTAAATTCTTTTCTCAGAAGCTATTAATTACTTTCATATGTCTGCACAAGATCGTTATACGTGATTTTTTCACAATCACGCCATTAATTTTGCAATGCTGCCTTTCTTTCTGGAATAACGTCAAAATGAATGTTTGATAATTTTAATCTTATGAATCATTTTTATTAAAACAACTTTTAAGATGAAATATTTACATATAAATGGCTCAGAAACTGAAGAAAGTTCAAGAAATATAAACCCAACTACGAGGAAGTCTTCAATATCTTATGTGTGAACCTCGTCTTTCAAGCTGTATCCAACCACTTCGCAATCGACAATACAAGCTACAATTGATCTGCAATGGGATCAGGTTATTAAAAGAAATATAATATGACACTGTGCACGAATTCTTACAGACAAAATTTAAAAAGTAAGCTGCCGTTCTCATCCTACTGAAAGGATGTCAGCGCTATCTGGGTTACACAAATGGTGAGGATACTCCACCGTATGCAAGATACTTCAAAATTTGTTATTTTCCCCATACATGTTTCTGTACATTTTGGGCTATCATCAGTGGCGATTTCTTTATTGTTTCCGTGCGGTAGGGGGTTCGAATCCCCCTCGGGCATGGATATTTGTGCCGTCCTTAGTATTAGCTAGTTCATAAGTAGTTTGTAAGTTTAGGGACTGATGACCCCGTAGTTAAGTCCCATAAGCTCTACAAAAATTTGATTTTTGTTTCCGTGCGGGAATGGTAGTGTGAACAATGTTACGTATCGATCGGCCGCTTGCGTCGGAAGTTCGAATACTCCCTCGGGCGTGTGTGTGTGTGTTAACCTTAGATTATTTTAGCTTAGTTTACGTAGTCTTAAGTCTAGAGACTGATGACTACATTAGTTAGGTCCCATACAATTACATCCATTTGTACATTTCTTCATATTTGTTATTACATTAGGCTACGTTAAAATGACGTTAAAAGCACTGAGTGTATACGTATCACTTGTTGCTGTAATAGTTTTGTAGAGACTGATGACTACATTAGTTAGGTCCCATACAATTACATCCATTCGTACATTTCTTTGCAGGCCGCGGTGGTCGAGGGGACTAAGGCGCTCCAGTCACGGTCTGCACGGCCACTACGTTCAGGGGTTCAAATCCCCCCCTCGGGCATGGATATTTGTGCCGTCCTAGTTCGTAAGTAGTTCATAAGTAGTTTGCAAGTTTAGGGACTGATGACTCCGTAGTTAAGTCCCATAGACTATACAAACATTTTTTAAACATTTCTTCATTGTTGTTATTACATTAGGCTACGTTAAAATGACGTTAAAAGCACTGAGTGTATACATATCACTTGTAGCTGTAATAGTTTTGTACACCTTGTCATGATTATTTTCCGTATCTAAAGCTCCAGGTTTTTCGTGTTTTATTTATGATTTGATTATTATTCGTGATATACATTACGCTAATGTTGATATTTGCCGTATGGATTTGGCTCATAGCTATCGTGGAGAACATGTAATAATCACACCACAAAGAAAACACGAAAAACAGGAGAAAAGAAAAGGAAAAGAATCATGACAGTGTGTACAGTGTGTACTATTAGAACAACAAGTGATCAGTTCTATAATCTGTGCTTTTAACGTCCTTTCAAAGTAAATGTAAGAACAACAATAAAAAATCATGGAAAAATAACAAAATTTGAAGTGTCTCGCATACGGTGGAATATCCTCACCCTCTATAATTGTTGTTGTTGTGGTCTTCAGTCCAGAGACTGGTTTGATGCAGCTCTCCACCCTACTCTATCCTGAGCAAGCCTTTTCATCTCCTCATAAGAACGACAACCCACATCCACTTGAATCTGCTTACTATACGCGTCTCTTGGTCTCCCTCTGCGATTTTTACCCCACACACTTCCCTCTAACGCTAAATTCACAATTCCATTAGTTACGCGATCCACCCACCTAATCTTCAGGATTCTTCTGTAGCACCACATTTCAAAAGCCTCTATCCTCTTTCTGTCCACACTGCTTATCGTCCATGTTTCACTCCCATACAAGGCAACACTCCATACAAATGCCTTCAGAAAGGACTTCCTTAGGCTTAAATCAATATTCGATGTTAACAAATTTCTCTTTTTCAAAAACGCCTTTCTACCCATTGCCATTCTGCATTTTATATCATCTGTACTGCGACCATCATTTGTTATTTTACTGCCCAAGTAACAAAACTCATCTACCTCCTTTATTGTTTCGTTACCTAATCTAATTCCTTCAGCATCACCTGATTTTCTTACACTGCACTCCATTACCCTTGTTTTACTCTTGTTAATGTTCATCTTATATGCACCTTTCAGCACACTGTCCATTCCGTTCAATTGCTCTTCCAGGTCCTTTGCTGTATCTGACAGAATTACTATGTCGTCGGCAAAACGCAATGTTTTTAATTCTTCACCCTGAACTTTAATTCCTTCTCCAAATTTCTCCTTGCTTTCCTTTATAGCTTGCTCAATGTACAAATTGAACAACATTGGGGAAAGGCTACAACCCTGTCTTACTCCCTTTCCAACCAATGCATCCCTTTCATGCCCTTCAACTCTGACAACCGCTGTCTGGTTTTTGTACAAGTTGTAAATAACCTTACGTTCCCTATATTTTACTCCTGCTTGCTTCAGAACTTGAAAGAGTTTATTCCAATCAACATTGTCAAAAGCCTTCTCCAAATCTACAAAAGCTAGAAATGTTGGTTTGCCTTTTCTTAATCTATCTTCTAGGATAAGCCGTAAAGTGAGTATTGCCTCCCGTGTTCCTACATTTCTCCTGAACCCAAACTGATCTTCCCCGAGGTCGGCTTCTACCAGCTTTTCCATCCTTCTGTATATAATTCGTGTTAATATTTTGCAACCATGACTTATTAAACTGATGGTTCTGTAGTTTTCACACCTGTCTGCACCCGCTTTCTTTGGAATGGGGATTATAACATTTTTCTTAAAGTCTGAGGGTACTTCACCTGTCTCATACATCTTACACACAATGTGAAACAATTTTGTCATGGCTGGTTCTCCCAGAGACTTCAGTAGCTCTGACGGGATATCATCTACTCCAGGGGCCTTGTTTCGGCTTAGATCATTCAGTGCTCTGTCAAATTCATCTCTCAGTATAGTATCTCCTATTTCATCATCATCTACATCCTCTTCCCTTCCTACAATAGTGTCTCGAAGTTCATTTCCTTTGTAGAGCCCCTCTATATACTCTTTCCACCTTTCAGCTTTCCCTTCTTTGCTGAGAACTGGTTTTCCATCAGTGTCCTTGATATTCATAGAGCTGTTTTTCTTATCGCCAAATGTTTCTTTTATTTTCCTGTAGGCTGTATCTATTTTTCCCCTATTTATACATTCTTCTACATCCTTGCATTTGCCCTCTAGCCATTCCTGCTTAGCCATTTTGCACTTCCTGTCAATCTCATTTCTCAGTCGTCTGTACTCCATTTTGCCTGTTTCATTTACTGCATTTTTATACTTTCTCCTTTCATCGATTAAATTTAGTATCTCCTGTGATATCCAAGGATTCTTTGTAGGTCTTGCCTTCCTACCTATTTTGTCCTCTGCTGCCTTCACTATTTCATCTCTCAATTTTACCCATTCCTCCTCAACTGTTTTATTTTCCCCTGTTTCTGTCAATTGTTGCCTGAAATTCCCTCTGAAATTCTTAAGAACTTCAGGTTCCTTCAGTTTATCTAGGTCCCATCTCCTTATTCTCCTACCTTTTTGTAGTTTCTTCAGTTTCAACCTACAGTTCATAACCAACAAGTTATGGTCAGAGTCTATGTCTGCCCCTGGGTATGTCCTACACTTCAAAACCTGGTTCCGAAATCTATGTCTTACCATTATAAAATCTATCTGGTATCTCCCGGTGTCTCCTGGTCTCTTCCACGTATACAACCTTCTTTTGTGATTCTTAAACCAGGTGTTCGTTATAACTAAATTATGTTCCGTGCAAAATTCTACCAGGCGGCTTCCTCTTTCATTCCTCTTGCCCAGACCATATTCACCCACTATCTTCCCTTCCCTTCCTTGTCCTACTACTGAATTCCAGTCTCCCATAACAATTAAGTTTTCCTCTCCCTTAATTGTCTGAATAATTTCGTTTAGCTCCTCATATATTTCTTCGATTTCCTCATCATCGGCAGAGCTAGTTGGCATATAAACCTGTACTACTGTTGTCGGTGTTGGCTTCGTATCTATCTTGACAATGACAATGCGATCGCTGTGCTGGTCATAGTAGTTTACCCGCATTCCTATTTTCTTATTCATTATCAGTCCTACTCCTGTGATACCCCCAACTGATTTTGTATTTATAATCCTGTACTCACCTGACCAGAAATCCTGTTCATCCTGCCACCGAACTTCACTAATCCCCACTATATCTAACTTCAACCTATCCGTTTCCCTTTTTAAATTTTCTAATTTTCCTACTCGATTAAGGGATCTAACATTCCACGCTCCGACCCGTAGAATGCCAGTATTGTCTTTCCTGATGATCACATCCTCCTGAGTAGTCCCCGCCTCTATAATTATGGGAAATTAATTCGGCTAATAATTAATAATAACCAGATGATACTTCATACTTTGTAAATTTGTTAGTTTTATATTATTATTTCCAAAGTTAAGAAAATTTTGAAATATATCCTGAAAAATCCTGATTTTCTAGTTACGATGCTGTAGCAGGTAAAAATGAGTAAAATGAAATATGAGGAATACCGTACCGATTATTTCGTGACAGGACATTATACACCACACAGTCACCCATTGAGGGTGAAGAGACTTTCCGATCGCGAAATGTGCATTCTCCGTCCCCCAAATGCACCAGTTTTGCTTATTGACGATCCCATCCGTATGAAGATTGGCTTCGTCGCTAAACCAAACCACATTCACATTCGCGTTCACATACTAATTCCCACTATTCCCCTCAGTCACCCGTGCCTTCTGAACGTCCTAACGTAAGCCGTTCAGAAGTACTGATGATTTTATTTCATATAATTCAATAATTGTCACCATTTATATTATTGTAGGAAACATTGTTCACGAGTTATGGCGTCATAAGAATTGAGGTCCGTGAAAACAAAAATATAAGACGAAATTCGCTACAGATGCAATTGAAATAGACGTGATGTAGGACAATAAGATGATGGACTAAGGTGGAAGAAGATGTATCAAACAAAAATGGAATAAATACAACCCGGGTGACACCCGCTAGTAAATCTAATATATAAGATTTAATGTTTGTTTGTTTGTCTTTTGGTTCATATTTTATGCACGGCCATACCGCATAGATCAGACTGCGATAAAACTTTGTCAACTCATTGCTTGAACTCGCGCGAAGGTTAAAGGAATACTAAAATTAACTTCGAATGGTGCATTGCAGAGGGTGCTTTACAGTTAGTTAATTCGTTTATTAGGCCTTCACGCTGGAATGCCTGGACGGATATGAATGAAATTTCGACCAGAGGTAGCTTATACCCTGATTAGTACTTGGGCTACCTTACGTAAGACACCCCATGGTACGTGGCATAGGGCATGAAATGTAGAAGGAATATAGCTTATACCGCGAATTAATACATGGGCTACCTTTTGTAAGCCTTTGTAGTTGCATGAAAGAGGATACATTACAACAAACATCCAAATTGTTTGACTGGTCACCATGAAAATCAGCACATAAAAGTAAATTTTCATTAAGGAGATTTTTATAATCTACAAGCAGTGAATTTAGCATGGCAGAGGGTACTTTGCGACTTTGACACCGTTTGACCAGTAACCATGAAACTTGGCGGCGCATATATGTATGTTTGCAAATATAGAGGGATAGGAGTAGGTGGAGGAGGAGACCGATAGAAAGGGGAGGGAGGAGACGGAGAGATAGAGGGTAGAGGGGAGAGGAGGAGACGAACAGAGAAAGGGAAGAGGAGGAGAATGAGAGAGGGGAGATGGTGACAGACAGGTGAAAAGAGATGAAAAGACAGAGAAAGGATGAGAGAGAGAGAGAGAGAGAGAGAGAGAGAGAGAGAGAGAGAGAACGGAAGAGGAGAGGAGGAGATCGACCGAGAGAGAAGGAAAGAGAAGGTGGACTGAGAGAGAAAATGGACAGATGGACTAGTCATATATAAAGCTAGCCACATATAAAGTGAAAAGCAAAGAAAAGTTAACACGGTGCTTTTAGTCCATGAGATATACACAGTGTATCACTCCCTCCCCCACGTAAGTGCAACGCACAAAACGTTCACGCAACCACATGGAACTGTCAGGAAAATCCATTGAGGAGTTGTTCAATTAGCCCAACAAATTGTGAATGTCGTTTATGCCGTCAGTGTTGACCATTCATTTGAATACTCGAACTTTTTTTTTATTTTATTTTATTTTTATTTTTTTAAATTTTTTTTAAATATTTTTTTCTTAGGTTCGAATTGATAACGACTGAGAGAGAGAGAGAGAGCGAGAGAGAAACAGAACACTAAGGTTATAGGCTTTCGATCGAGATCAACCAGGAATGTTCGAATGTTGGTACCAATCGAGATTTAATCGTACCAAAAGAATTTTATATTCTGTACAAATTTAAAAGTATCGCCGCAGGTATCATGGTGACGTCCCGGCTGTACAATACTGGTGAGCGGCACTTGATGATACGACTTTTCTATGGCGTCCCTGCTATTATTTCCTTTGTTAGACGTTCTTACACGGAACGCTTATTGTTTCCTTTTATAACTCCCGCAAGTTGAGCTAAGAAAATTTCTTCGCGTCGAGGCCTATTGTCTGCGCACGGTACGTAAAAATAATACCCAAAAAGCCGTGTAATAAAGTCGGAAGTTGTCGGGAAAAGTTCCCTAATTTGAACACAAAAGGGCTGGCGCAGATCTCTCGGCAGCCAATCGGCTTGGCTCGGCATAAAGCCAAAGGCAACACGAAGAGTTAGCGGCGACGGAAAAGCCGAACACACCGCTCATAGCGGCAGTAGGGAGCTATTACGCTACACCTTTCATGCAATGCTGGTGTCGCATTAATATTTTGTATGATCTGTCAGTCATGAAAATGACGACCTTTGTTTTAAAATCTGCCACGTAATTTTTCATGTGGATAATCGGCGTAAAACGCAGCACGAAGAGCACTCGTAATAATCCAGTTTTTTTTTTTTTTTTTTTTTTTTTTTTTTTTTTTTTTTTTTTAATTCTTTTTCATACCTTCTCCCGCTGACATGCTACATAACAGTGAATGTACTGCTCCACATACTATTTTACCTAATTAAAAAAAATTAAAAGAGAACTTACACTTTTTGTCATAATGCATCACCATCACATTAACGTAGCACTGCCGATATCTCGACCGATTAGATGATGGCTTCCGTTTGGCGAGTGTCAATTTTTTCAACTCCTCATCTCTGATGCATAGAAAGTTTTGTCTTATCTGCTTTATAGGCTCCATTCCTTGTTTGTTCCTGTAATTTTTTTTCTCTTCAACGTTTCGGATAAAGCAAATTTATACTTCGGGGCATCAGCAGGTGCGCCTTTAACTTGTCCTTTCTTATGGAAAGCAGTTTGTATTTACTTATTTTACTTAGCTATCCTTTCAAAGTCCCCTTAATTTGCTACTTAATCCTTCTATTTAAGTTTCATTCTTTTATAGTACCACATTAGTTTTCGCATATTTTACATACCAGTACCTTCAAAAGCTGCATTTAGTAAACTTAGCAGCAGTCTAATACATTCAATTCGGATTTGTTTTTATTTCCTCAGATTTCTCCACACCATCTGCAATCTGTCTTGAACTTGCTTCTCAGATACGGAATCAATTAACTTTTTCTATCGTGTTTTCCATAGGTCTTAATTACTTGTTAGCTTAGGGGAATTCACTTTTCAATCCGTGTGTCGCCAAGTAGGGGGTGGGGATCTTAGCAGATAAGGGGAGCGGCCAGAAGGGCCTGTCAGAGCTTGCGGACCGCCAGGATCTCACTTTCCAGGGGCTTTAAGGGGTGGAACACCCCTTTCCCGGGAGAAAAGAAATCTTAGCACAGGATGACAGACGGAAGACCTCGACGATGGAGCAGCGATCATCGCAACAGGGAATCCTCCAATTGCGGGTGGTGTAATTGGAAACAGGTCAAAAGCCTGTGAGAAGACAATCGAACCACTAAACTGACTTAGCGACAGGTTGTTAACCTTTATGTCTGTACTTCACGCACCAGTTGTCAATAATAAAATATATGTGAACACGACATGTTTCGGGACGACATTTCCCATTATCAAGTTCTGTAAAACAAGGAAACGTAGAATAATAAGAGCACTACATACAAACGACTGTACCACAAATATTCCAATGAAACTAACTTCCTACCTACCACAAAACTTATCTGCTGCTAGGAAGCATCGTTAAACACAACAGCTGTGAATGAACATTGTCAAAAATAAAGCATTGCGCAGTACCACATGTTTCTCAGATGGCAGCAAGTTGTGCACTAACGGACTGCTGATCCAACTTCAGATGATTAACCACTGTCATTGGTGTCCAAAGATATTCTAGTCAAGATACCTAACATTTATTCATAAAATCAGTCAAAAATTAAAGGTTTTGTGACGGAAATACGCTCTAATTTTTTTTCAGTGAAAAAAGGAAGAAATCGATATTTAGCACATGCACACACATCTCAGTATTTCTCAAGAACGAGGTTGCTAAAATGTGCCCAGTAATGATTTTTAGATAGTTCTGTCTTTTCGTTGAGGGTTGTTAACCCGTTATTGTTATTGTGGTGGCGGCGGTGGTCTTCTGCCCGGAAACTGGCTTGATTCAGTCAGCTCTCCACCCTACTCTGTCCTGGGCAAGGCTCTTCATCTCCTCATAAGAACGGCAATCCACATGTATTTGTACGAGCTTAAGGAGAGTCGCACCGCCCAAAATGACATATTTCACATTTTTTACTTTTATGAAAATTATGAAAATATGGATGTTTAAGCTTACGTTAGTGTTGTGTTTATTGAAATATTCGATTATTTGTTATCTCAAATAAATATTTCAAAATAATAATGTACTGATATTTCTGAGAATTTTGTTTCCCATAATTTAGCATATTGGCATTTATCTCTGCGACTATATAGTCTACAACACAGATATTTATTTATTTATTTATTTATTTTTTTGTAGAGAGCTGTTCTTTTCGTAAATCGCCTACATTAACGGTACTTCGGAGTAAACTCTTTTAACTGCACATCCAGGAATCTTGAATTCAGCATTAGAGGGAAGTGTGTGGGGTAAAAATAGCAGAGGAAGAGCAAGATACGAGTATAATTACGGGGAGTCGTACGGCCCTATCTTGGAAATGTTAAATTGGCTGTATAAATGTCCCGTTTTCTCAGGAACTGTTGAGCATATAAATGTGGTGATTTTATTACACGTTGTCGCATGTTGTGTTGTCACTCAACACAACATAAATGGTAAGTACAGATTAGTTCTTACCTTCACATTCACTTTAAAATAACAACAGGAAAAAAAGTTATGATTTTCTTTCCCTAATATATAATTTTCGGTGCAAATTTTCACAATTTTAATTTCTTGAATTTTAACTATTACAGTAAATACTACTGAAATAGAGCTACAACGCCAGTGTACTATGTTAGACGGAAAATAATTCACTGATTTAGATTCGGAAGTTTCTGAGAAAAAGAGGCATTTATACTGAAAAATGTCATTTTGAGAAAACTGCGTTTAAATAACAAATTCTAATATACAGTCAACTGATACATAAAAAATGTTAGAATCCTCCTGGATGATAGTCTTCATCTCCTCCTCCATCTTCCTCAGCCAGTGCTGCCCTTCTATCTGGCTTCTTTTGACATATTGCTTGTTGCAATCCCTGCCTTCATGATGTGCAGTTGGTCCTAGTCCCTCACACTTTGAGGATATTCCAAAACCTGTAGTTTTTCATAAAAGCCACCAGTAAAAGAAGGAACAGCTTCAAAACAGCGTTCAAATATTGACCCTCCAACAAACAGAAAATAAAACACGGCTAGTGGGTAACAGTTGTTCTCAACCCAAAACAAATGTAGTAGGGAAGGGAGAACAGAAGATGCAACAGTTCTACTAAAGAAACTGCCTACACCACACTTCTACTTTGGAGTATTGCTGCACATTGTGGGATCCCCACCTAGTGGAACTGACGGACGATTTAGAGAAAGTTCAGTGAAGGGCAGCTTGTTTTGTATTATCGCGATATAGGGTGGAGAGTGTCACGAGAATGATGCACGACAGAATGGACACCATTAAAAGGCGTTATTCGTTTCGACGAGATCTATTTGCGAAATTTCTTTCATCAACTTTCTGTTTCGAATGCGAAGATATTTTGTTAGCAACCATCTACATAGGGAGGCATGATCGTTATAATGCGAGTGAAATAAGGAAAATAAGATCGAAAACTAAAAGATTTTCCGCAAGCTATTAGAGACTGGAACTGT
Source organism: Locusta migratoria (assembly GCA_026315105.1). Classification (NCBI taxonomy): domain Eukaryota; kingdom Metazoa; phylum Arthropoda; class Insecta; order Orthoptera; family Acrididae; genus Locusta; species Locusta migratoria. The sequence goes on from CM048745.1 coordinate 619,889,746, forward strand.
AGAGGAATATCATTAAAGCGATTCGATGAACCCTCTGCCATGCACTTCAATGCGACTTGTATTTATGTAGATGTAGATATAGCACAACTATCCCAATGTTTCACGAGCGGAAGGATTCCCTGTTCCCAGAATTCCTGTGGCTGTGACAAGAGACAGTCCTCTACTGTGTCATTCAGTTTGTCGTCCCAGTTGAAGCGTTTCCCTTTCAGATGTTTTTGTAGAGCACCAAACAGATGGATGACGAGACGACGGCGATGTATTACTGTAACAAATGAAAAACCTTCCGCCGTTATTTTTAATCAATTACATGTTTCGTGATTCCAATAATCTCATCTTCAGACCCTTATAAGATCCATGCAGTAATATGAGAACTATCCATCCATTTATAATCCCGCATATACCCGCTCACCCCAAGATGTAGCTGACAACTCCAGTAATATGAGAACTAGCCATCCATTTATAATCCTGCATATACCCGCTCACTACAAATTGTCAGCTACATCTTGGGGTGAGCGGGTATATGCAGGATTATAAATGTATGGCTAGTTATCATATTACTGCATGGATCTTATAAGGGTCTGAAGTTGAGATTATTGGAATCTCTAAACATGTAACTGATTAAAAATTGTAAAAAATAACGGTGGGAAGTTTTTCATTTACTAAAGCAAACAGATGGAAGTGACAGAGGACGACATGTCCGGGCTGTAGGGCGGATGCTCAAGCTGCTCCCACTGGAACTTGGCCGCCAGTACACTATGAGTGAACTTGGAGTCGTGTGGACGCGAGTTGTCTTGGAGCAGAACCACTCCTTCCCTAAGCAGCCCAGGCCGTTTGCTCTTGATAGACTTGCGTAGTCTACAGGGTTGCCCACATTAAACTTCACTGTTAATGGTTTTTTCGTGCTCGAGGCATTCGATGAGTAACGGACCTTGGATGTCGAAAAAGACGGCGAGCATCATCTTTGCCTGCTGAGGGCATAGCCTTGAATTTTTAGGGGAGGCCGAACGCTAAATTCGCGACGTATTTCAACCGGTTTCCATTTGGGGAACTCTCATAATTAGACTTGAATATGAGAAGCGAATACCTGCTCGCACTGGCATCCCCCCAACCCACCGAACCTCGTCTGAATCTGGATCCCCTGTATTTTAAACAGCAGGCCGACTGTTAATCGCCCCTCTTCCTCCCATTAGAAATCGATGGCCCAGTTTGAACCAATTTTCGGAGCGTATCTGCGAAGCAATTTCTCGGGCTAAGAACGAACCGAGGGGCGGCGGGAAGGACTGAGGCAATTCTGCCTGCAAGTAGGAGAGCGCAAAGTAATTTCAGGGTGCCGACCTGCGCCCCCTTCCCCGAATGAAGGGCTAAAGAGCTTAGGCGCGCGGCAGACAGCGGCCGGCCCACAAAGCGGTCTTATTTCCCCTCGGCTGGTGGCGCTCACACACGCACAGGGCGGGCGGCAGCCACGAGCGACTCTCCGCGACACAGTGTCCGGTAATTCCGGCAGGAGCCGGCAGGCAGGCAGGCAGGCAGGCCGAGTGTTTCCACAGCCTGGGAGCGCCGCCCGGCGCCACGTGCCGGACTCTCCCTTTAAGGCAGACACTCACTTCCCGCCGTGATCCTAAGCGCCCTTTTCGTACTCGAGGCATCTGACGCGGTGTTTTCCGAGCACCCACTTCACGTCGTCCTTTTCCGTGCCGCAAAGGTCCTTTCTCCGTTTGTCTCTGTATGAAGGGCAGTTGAGGAATCAGAAAATCTAGAAAGAGCTGCAATTCCGTTTACGTTGGTACCGTCAGCATCTGGTTGTCTGCCATACGGCAGGCGTAGACTGCATAGCCCTCCATGCTTCTCTGTCTTTTGCGATTTTCGTTCTTTGGTACCCTTCTAGTGGCTTGCTGACGTCATCCAGCATCTGGTACCTTCTTCTGCCTCTGCCTCTCTTTCCGGGAATGCAACCCTCAATTGCCTCTACCACAAGGCAATCTCGTGTTAAACTGTGACCTAGCCAGTTAAGTTTCCTGTTCTTTATCGTCAGCAACATCCTCCGTTCCTCTCAAACTCTATTCAGTACTTCTTCATTTCTGACTTTATCGCCGGCCGCGATGGCCGAGGGGACTGAAGCGCGCCAGTCACGGTCTGTATGGCCACTACCATCGGGGGTTCGAATCCCCCCCTCGGGCATGGATATTTGTGCCGTCCTTAGTGTTAGCTAGTTCATAAGTAGTTTGTAAGTTTAGGGACTGATGACCCCGTAGTTAAGTCCCATAAGCTATACAGACATTTGAACATTTTGAATTTCTGACTTTATCGATCCAGCTGATCTTCTGGCGTGACTGGCGCGCCGCAGACCGCTCGGCCACCGCGGCCGGCCCAACAGGGAATGAAAAGATGTAGTACAACTGAAAGTACAACGGAAAGTTGGCTGAAACCAGATGTAAACAGTAATGAGATTCTAAACTCAGAGTGGAATGTATACCGCAGAGATAGGCTAGACAGTGAAGGGGGAGGCGTGTTTATAGTGGTAAAAAGTGCACTAGTATCGAAGGAAATAGACGGAGATCTGAAGTGTGAAATAATTTGGGTGAAGGTCACGATTAAAGCAGGCTCGAACATGGTAATTGGATGTTTCAAAAAATGTTCAAATGTTTATAGAACTTATGGGACTTAACGACGGGATCATCAGTCCCTAAGCTTACAAACTACTTATGAACTAGCTAAGAGTAAGGACGGCACAAATATCCATGCCTTTGGGGGGATTCGAACCCCCGACCGCAGTGGATGTTTCTATAGGCCTCCTGTCTCAGCAGCTGTTGTGGCAGAACACATGAAAATATTTCGAGTAGATTTTCAGATCAAGTTTGGGAGGAGATTTTAATTTACCGGATATAGACTGGGAGACACAAAAGTTTATGACGGGTGGCAGGGACAAAGAATACAATTAAATTGTTTTGAGTGCATTATCTGAAAACTACCTTGAGCAGTTAAACAGAGAACCGACTCGTGGCGACAACATATTAGACCTTCTGGTGACAAACAGACCCGAACTATTCGAAACAGTTAACGCAGAACAGGGAATTAGCGATCATAAAGCGCTTACAGCATCGATAATTTCAGCCATAAATAGAAATATTAACAAATGTAGGAAGATTTTTCTGTTCGGAAAAAGTGACAAAAAGCGGATTTCAGAATACTTGACGGCTCATCACAGACGTCTTATCGCAAGTACAGATAGTGTTGAGGAACAGTGGACAAAATTCAAAGCCATCGTACAATATGCATTAGATGAGTATGTACCAAGCAAGATAGAGATGGAAAGCAGCCACCGTGGTTCAACAACCGAATTAGAAAACTGCTATGGAAGCAAAGGGAACTTCACTTCAAACATAAACATACCCAAAGCCTTGTAGACAAACAAAAGTTACACGAAGCGAAATGCAGCGTGAGGAGGGCTATGCGAGAGACGTTCAACGAGTTCGAAAGTAAAGTTTTATGTAATGACTTGGCTGAAAATCCCAAGAAATTTTGCTCTTATGTCAAAGCGGTAGGTGGATCAAAACAAAATGTCCAGACACTATGTGACGAAAATGGCATTGAATCAGAGGATGACACTCTAAAGGCTGAATTACTAAATGTCTTTCTCCAAAGCTTTTCACAGAAGAAGATTGCACTGCAGTTCCTTCTCTAGGTTGCCTCACAGATTACAAAATGGCAGATATCGAAATAATTGACAGAGAGAGAGAGAAAAACAATTAAAATCGCCCAAAAGAGGAAAGGCCGCAGGACCTGATGGGATACCAGTTTGTTTTTGCACAGAGTACGCGAAGGAACTTGCCCCCCTTCTTGCAGTGGTGTACCGTAGGTCTCTAGAAGAGCGTAGCGTTCCGAAAGATTGGAAAATGGCGCAGGTAATCCCCGTTTTCAAGAAGGGACGTAGAACATATGTGCAGAACTATAACGTCGGTTATTTGTAGAATTTTGGAACATATATTGTGTTCTAGTATAAGGACATTTCTGGAGACTAGAAAGCTGCTCTGTAGGAATCAGCATGGGTTTCGGAAAAGGCGATCGTGTGAAACCCAGCTCACGCTATTCGTCTACGAGACTCAGAGGGCCATAGACACGAGTTCTCAGGTAGATGCTGTGTTTCTTGGCTTCTGCAAGGCGTTTGATACAGTTCCCCACAGACGTTTAATGAACAAAGTAAGAGCATATAGTCCATCAAACCAATTGTGTGATTGGATTGAGGAGTTCCTTGATAACAGAATACAGTATGTCTTCCGAATTAAGTGTGATGTCTGATGTGCCACAGGGGAGTGTCGTTGGTCTGTTTCTGTTCACAATATATATATAAATGACTTTGCGGATAACATCGGAAGTTCACTGAGGCTTTTTGCAGATGACGCTGTAGTATATAGGGAGGTTGTAACAATGGAAAATTGTATTTAAATGTAGGAGGATCTGCACCGAATTGACGCATGGTGCAGGGAATGGCAATTGAATCTCGATGTAGACGAGTGTAACGTGCTGCGAATACATAGAAAGAAAGATCCTTTATCATTTAGCTACACTATAGGAGTCAGCAACTGGAAACATTTAATTCTATATATTATGTGGGAGTAGGCATTAGGAGTGATTTAAAATGGAACGACCGTATAAAATCAATCGTCGGTAAAGCAGATGCCAGACTTGGATTCATTGGAAGAATCCTAAGGAAATGCAGTCCGAAAACAAAGGAGGTAGGTTACAGTACTATTGTTCGTCCACTGCTTGAATACCTCTCACCGGGGCGGGATCCGTGCCAGGTGGGGTTGATAGAGGAAGTGGAGAAGATCCAACGGAGAGTAGCGCACTACGTTACAAGATCATTTGGTAATCGTGAAAGCGTTACGGAGATGATCGATAAACTCCAGTGGAAGACTCTGAAGGAGAGACGCTCTGTCGCTCGGTACGGGCTTTTGTCGAAGTTTCGAGAACATACATTTACCGAGGAGTCTAGCAGTATATTGCTCCCTCCTACGTATATCTCGCGAAGAGATCATGAGAATAAAATCAAAGAGAGATTAGAGCCCAGAGGCATACCGACAATCTTTCTTTCCGCGAACAATACGAGACTGGAATAGGAGGGAGAACCGATAGTGGTACTCAAGGTACCCTCCGCCACACACCTAATCTCAGCATTATTCGTAGCACTACATTCAAAAACCTCTATCCTTCTCCTATCTGAACTATTTATCGTACATGTTTCACTGCCGGAAAAGGCAACACTGCAGACAAATACCTTCAGAAAAGACTTCCTTACAGTTAACTTAATATTCGATATTAACAAATTACTCTTTTAAAAATGCTTCTCTTACCATTACTATTTTGCATTTTATCATACCGCGCACGGTAATTAATGTGTTCGTAAACGGCAAGTGCGAATTCTATACATCTCAGAGTGAAGGGGTAAAGTGTTCTGGAAGATCTTGGCCCAGTGATCATTTGTGTACATATTAGAAGAATGGATATACTATAGCTATCATACATCGTCAAAATTTTCAAAGTCACACACTTCCTGGAGCCCATCCAAATTGAGCTTTTGTACATGACGTGTAGTCTATGGAGGGCTTCAAACGGCTTACAAAAGCACCATTTATTCATGGGCGGTTATTGAGAAAATCTCTCTCTCTCTCTCTCTCTCTCTCTCTCTATATATATATATATATATATATATAAAAGAAAAACGAATTGTGGGGATAGTCACTTCGAAAACTTTCTATTCATTTCAACCACAACCATTCGAAATTTTTACCATATGTTCTTATGATGATATATGATTTAAATTTTTTCGATATCGTTGTCAGTTACCGAGATCCAGAGGTTGAAAATTATCATAGTTTTGCACAAAATCACAAAACCCGACTTTTAGCCATTTTAGCACCGTGAATCACAAATGAATAGCTCCATACAGAAAGGGCCTCAGCCTATTATTCCTAGAATCATCATATATTACTTTACTGCCCAAATAAAAAACATGCACCATCTTAATTGTTTTGTTACCTAATGTAATTACTTCAGCATCAGTAATTTGGAAAACTTTGGCAAAGGAGGAACAGCGACCTTCTATAGAGATATTTATGTTGAGAAACATTATAGATCGCGGAGAGTTCTGCAGGGTTGCGGTGGCTGCAGCAGTCACCAACGTGACTGACCAGCCAGAGAGCAGCCACGGCTGCCCTGCAGAACTCAGCACCGGCCACATTGGCTGTATGCAGGGTGCCCCATTGATAGTGACTGGGCCAAATGTCTCACGGAATAAGCATCAATCGAAAAACTACAAAGAACGAATCTTTTCTAGCTTAAGAGGGAAAACAGATGGCGCTATGGTTGGCCCGCTAGATGGCGCTGCCAGAGGTCAAACGGATATCAACAGAATTTTTTAAAAATAGGTACCCCCATTTTTTATTATATGTTTTGAGTTTTTATTGAAGTAATGTGTTAATTTCAGGTAATCACGCAGTAACAGTATGCGTTCTCATAATGTATGATCATTTCACAAAAGTACATGTATCCCATTGGAACAACCGAAATAAAGTTCAAACGTACCTACGCTCTGTGTTTTAATTTAAAAAAACCTACCCACTATTCGTCTAAAATTGTGATCAATCTATTTGTGAATATTGCAGCGACATCTATCACAAAGCGACAAAAGTGTTCCTAATAAAACATTTATATTTACTTACGTACTAGACGAATATGTAAGAAAAAAATGGAGGTACCTATTTAAAAAAATGCAATCGATATCCGTTTGACCGATGGCAGCGCCATCTAGCGGGCCAGCCATAGCGCCATCAGTTTTCCCCCTTCAAGCTGGAAAAGTTTTGTTCTTTGTAGTTTTTTCAATTGATACTTATTTCGTGAGATATTTGGCCCGGTCACTATCAATGGACCACCCTGTATATGTTTCTGAAGATTACCTAAGGTAAGGTAGAAACCCGTTAAATAAAATACACTGGTTTTCAACATAAACACTTCAGCATCGACTGATTTTGTTAGACAGCGCTTATGTACAGGCACAAAATTCTTGTGATTTCTTACCGTCGTTGCGGAAACAGTTCAGCGTGTTTCCAAAGCAGTCTGTTTAGACGCCATTGTACGACTGTGTCTCGATCAAGTATTGTTACAAATCGGGCACCACTTGTAAATTTTTGTCAATACAACATGTTTCGGGACTATTCTCCGTTTTCTTGCAGTCTGCTTTAGACATTTATGAGACGTGGTGGCCATTTTCATACACTTGAAAATAACTTTAACTCTCTTGACCACAATTGCACTTTGTTAAGGCTTTACGCGTTTCGATATACGTCATTATTAAAAGCTATAAATATGGTATTTATATTCCATCCGACACTTTGATAAAACATAACGAATGAATAACAATAACTTTACGCCCACCAAAAATCTATATATATCTCCCCTTAAAGGTATTAGTGTCATAGACACACGTCATACATGAAAGATGTTTACTATTCACTCCAGAGCATCTCTGTAGGATGGTCAAGTATATACTGAAGCCTGCTTGACAGTCCGTGACTGTGTGGAAAATCCCCTGTTTACGAGTACTGAAAAACAAGGACGTACATAGTAACATACGATGTTTGGAACGTGACGATTTCTGAATGAATCTGCCATTCACAGAATAACATCCGTTAGACTGTGGCTAAGCCAGGTCTCCACATATCTGTTTTTTTCCAGGAGTGCTGGTTCTATAAGTTTCGCAGGAGATCTTCCGTGTAGTTTGGAAAGTAGGAAGCGAGGTACTGGAAGGAGTAAAGTTGTGAGGACGGACCGTGAAGCGTGCCGGGATAGCTCAGCGGAGCCGGGAGCCGTGGCAAAGCGCGCTCGGTCAGAGGGCTGAACGCCTTCTGCATTAAAACAGCTGAGCCAAGAACACATCGAACAACAAGGAACAAACACGCCCAGCGACCGCAAGGAACAGTAAGACCCATACCAAAGGGGGAAAAAAGTGGTAGAGCGCTTGCCCAAATCTGCCAGGAAGTTTCATATCAGCGCACACTCCGCTGCAGAGTGAAAGTTTCATTCTATAATACCTTAAAAATTAATCTGCTATTAGGCTACGTCATCTTCTTCCTGTCGGTTAAATTTCGCGTCTATAGCACGTCATTTTCGCGGTGTAGCAATTTTAATGGCCAGGAGTGTGTTATTCTGTGAATCTCATATTGTTTCGGCAGCTATTAAATTCGTAGCTTCATATTTTCATATGTGCGTCCTAGTTTTTCAGTACATTGTTCTGCTTTCAGGGAACACATATCGACCAGTCATCATGAGTAGTATCAATTATGGTATCTTTCACAGTGAAATTAGTTCTATCATTGTTGGAACATAAGTAGGCATTAGTTTCCAAAGTGCCTAGAGAGAACAACAGTTGATAGGAAACAAAACATTGATATTTGCACTGTGGTGCATATATTTTCTGTGGAATACAGGTACGAAGATACGTTGTGTAAGTACGCAAAAGACAATTGGTTTGCAACGAGCCGTTGGTGACGACAGGTCTTTTCTATGCAAGTAGACAAAAATATCGTTATAAAAGCTCGGAAATTTCGTCGTGGCTGTTCGTGTTCACATTCTATAAGAATGTACATTGGAGCGACAATATGTAATTAAAGCGCTTAGAGAGGTATATTGTAAAATTGAAAAAGAAGTGTGATGGATTCTAAATAAATGAAATAATTATGTTTGGTTAAACAGCTGGACGGCTGAGCGCATGTAAGAAAATAAATAAAATAAAATAAAATAAAAAGCGGTACAAAGCAACACGGCAGTAGGCTCAGTGTTTATATTTTGTCATCTAACCTGATTATCAATTACCGCTGCAGGTAATTCAATCGTTTAATTGAAGTACATCCTAAAAATTAAAAAAACGGGTTTGTTACCGTGTCGACTAAACGTTTTTTAATTACATTTAATTAAGTTTAATTATTGGATCGTGGGAGCCTTGATTACACGCAATTTTTTTATCGTTGCTTCGCAGACCGGCTGGTACGGCGTGTGCTACACTGTAATTACCGAGTATTCATTTTGCGAATTTCATATGGAACTTTAGGAGCAGGGCGCGGTAGGAGCGCGGTGCGTGGGTGCGCGGTCGCCCCGCGTCGACTTGCGGTGTGGCAGCCAACGGCGCCGGCAGTGGGAAGAGTCCCAGTGGTAGGGGAGCTCAGGAAAAGGTGGCAACTGAGCTTTCCAGAAGCGGGTCAGAGGGAAATCTGGAAGGAGCAGGAAGCTTGGAGTTTAACGTCCCGTCGACAGCGCGGTCATTAGAGACGGAGCTTACGCTCGGAAGGTTTGCGTAAGGATGTGGAAGGAAATCGGCCGTGCCCTTTTAAAGGAACCATCCCAGCATTTGCCTGGAGTGATTTAGGTAAATCATAGAAAACCTAAACCAGGATGGTCGGAGGTGGATTTGAACCACCATCCTTCCGATGTCCAGTGTGTAGAGGGAAATCTAGCACAGATAACGCTCTCATCCTCGAGCTCACGGGGAATCACTCGCAGAGAACCCACCCCGCCAATGCCTGTACGCCAATTGTGTGAGTTAAATATGGCATGACAGTCGATGTCATCCATCCATGATGCCGGTTGTAGTTTAGATAAGGAACTAAATCGAGGTCACTCTCCACCAGTGATCTAGGCCAACACAGTGGGTTCAAAAACTAGGGGAACCCCTGCCCTCTTCACATACTGATATAGGCCAATGGGGAAGCTTAAAACTGGCTGCTCTCCCCTCCCCAACGCTCCTTAGAAATTGAGTGAGGTTCGTCATCCTAGGTCTGTACGGCATACTGAAAGGACACAGTGAAGTGTCAGTAGCAGTAGAGGTAACCCCAAAGGAGGGGAAAAAAAACTTCTAATAATTTTATGGATCTCACTGTTATATGCAGAGTACGTGAGTCATCATGACTTGCAGCCTGCACTGATGATATTCCATCATGGGAACGAAATCGATAAGTAAATGTTTGTAAAATAAATATTTCACATTGTCCAGCGGGTTGAAACTTCTTATTTTATACTTATGATTGTTGTTTACCGACAAACAATGCCTATTCAGTAATAGTCAATGTGTTATTATTTACTACTTTTACGTTTACTTTTCAGCAGCACAGTACCCCCTCTCGTGGAATCGGCCAAAAGGTTTTACCACGACGCATTCTCCTCGAAATATTATTGTCTTCTCTAATGACACAAATTCATAATAGTATTTCTTGTAGTGTAACTATGCTGCACCGCTGTCAGTAAGACGCCCTAAAATCTCTAATATGAATCTTAATGACACATCTAAAAGTAGACCTACATTTATCACATACATGACACGTTTCTGAAAATGATAAACGATTATCGACTGCAGTTTTTCGTATTTTCTCGCGTTTAATGAGGAACTATGAAACAGCACTTATTGACAGAAGTGGTATTCAGCTTTATTACATTTTGTCACAGAATGTTTTCTGTTTCGAATAGTGTCACCTCTTACGCTTCAGACGCTGATAAAACACAGAGCCATAGAGTTGTAACTAGTCTTGTGTAGTTAGGGGAACGAACTAGTTCGGAAGAGCGCTGCCACAGGCAAACTACGCCTCTTAGTTCTTCCGCTCCTTTTCCGAAGACTGACGGGTAACAGCGAGAGGGCGCAAGAGCGCGCAGAATAGCGTGATTCCCTTCTGCCAGTTGCCGTCATTTCGAGCTGAGATGCAGCTCAGTTCTAGTTTTAGTAGCGGTAGCAAAAGCCAAAACGAGCGGACGAATTAAAAAGAGAGACCTACTTCGCTGCCGAGCTGCGAACTAAATGGAGAGCTACCGGTCGCGATCTAAAATATGCGCAATAGGTCGCGAACTAAAATATGCGTGACAGGTCGCGAACTAAAATATGCGCGATAGGTCGCGAACAGAAAAACCACGTGTTTGCCTTCAGCTAATGAGATCCATTTCGATGTTAGCGTCTGCGTGCTAGATTACATAGTTCAGTGCTACAAAATTTCTGATTTGAAGTATCCTGCACTCTGCAATATCTGATTAATAAATTCCATAATGCCAAGATATAGAGATAACTCTAAACTTAAACGCGAGAAATTATCCACAAACTGTTTCTTTTGGTTTGCGTGATATCGTTAGCGGCTCAAGCAGCAAGGGCATGTAGCAGCTAGGTGGGTGAACTTCTCCCTCCACCTGCATGCACAGACGACGCCGCTCAGCCGTCACTGGGAGCGGACGGAATAGCAGAACTAACTAGTTCGCAGCAGAGCCGCGAACTAAAGTGAGCGCTCCTGATCGCGAACTACTATGCGCAAGTCTAGTTGTAACCATTCCCTATCGAAGGATACACACAAATGGTGCTCTATTAATGTGTGACCTGTTGTTTGACAACCTTGAAACCATTATCAGTACATTTGATATCCACAGATGGCATCTGCCGTGATGAGATCAAAATCATCCATCATTCCGGCGGTCTTGAGGTTTTTAGCGTACCAGTCACAAATTATTTTGTGATTTCGAACATAGCTTGTCTTCAAAGCAGCAACCGTAACACTGTTCATGCAAATAAGCAACTCAACAAGTTGCTTTGTAATTAAATACACTTTACGCAGATTTGGACAGTATCTAAGGGTGTGTTCATGAGAAGTATCAAATAATGATATGAGACGTATAAAATTATAGCATACTGTGCTCACACCGCATAAAATAACATGAAATTTGTAAAGAGTATTTAATTACAAAGCAACGTACAACTATATTGTTTGTGAAGTGCTCGTGTCATTGCATTGTAGAAAATAGAAATTAAAATGTCTTGAAAATGCTAGATTCCGTGGCTGTAGATTGCCAGAGGGTATAATACCTATCTGGAGCGGCGTTTCGAGAGTCGTGAGCGCAAGCGGAAGCAGCTAGTAAGGAATCCGCCACCGGCAGACGCAAAACGGATCGGGGCGGCGCGGCGGCGGCGATTTGCACGGTTAGCGACGGACGGGATGGCGCCGCGCCCCGTGCATTTGATTACCGCCCCCGCTGCTGGCGCCGTCATTTGGCCGCTCGCTAACTTCGTTCGCCGGTGTTGACGTCACCGGAAGCGCCGGTACAGCGACGCCCGCCCAAGAGGCCGAGCCGAGCCGAGCCGAGCAGGGTGCGCGCCGCTGTCCATATCGACGCCATTACGCTATTCGTGTCTGCCTTCTCGTAGCGACTGCAAAGTGCAGAAAAGTGGCAAACCACTACCACGGCAACCGGAATAGGTATTTTGGTAAAAAAAAAATAGTCTTGGTTACACAAAAGCGACGTTTCATTCATTTGTAAATGACGCGTTTGCCTATTCTGGGCCTCATCAAACTTGTAAAAAAAAAAAAAAAAAAAATCGTACTGACGTGTTTTACGGGCCACTTTACATTTGCAGTTTTACTAGTTTTTGCAAACATTTTGGACCAAAATAATAATCTAAATAATAAAAAATTTATTAATAAGATTGTCTGAAATCCTTAGCGGAAAAAAAAAAATTAAGTATTGGCGAGTTCCGAGCCACTAACTTTTAGCGTCAAAGTCTAACGCTACGGATATCAACCAAAAGTTGTGACCTTTAATCTCATACTATTAATGGCCGTTGTTAACTGATGCTAATATGGCATTTGTAGACACTGGATTATCATGTATCGTACGAAGAACGATGTGTTTTTGTTAATTCATAAGTGCGTCATTGCTTTGAAATGACAAAGTGTAAGTTACAATAAGTTCTGGGCGAGGAATGTCACGTGACATCTCCGAACGGCTGGTTTTCGTTAATTCAATGGAGGGTGTCAAATCTCCGTTATTTTTGCAAATATCTCTCAAACGATACGAGATATGAAAAAAAAAAAAAAAAAAAAAAAAAAAAAAAAAAAAAAAAAATATCCCATAAGAAAACAAAGTTGTAGAGGATTTTCTCCTCTATAAATTCGTTTATTCAATTTTCGTGTCGGATGAACCGTTTATTTGCAATTTAAATTACATTGCAAATGGCTTTTTTGGTATTACTAACGTATTTCTTGTCCGAAAAATTTGAAAAAGGGAGGTTCTGGTCTCTGGCGGCCTACAATTATGTTTGTGAAATTTGGTGCTGATCGGTTTAACAGTTCGTCTTAAAAACAAGGAACACGTTACGGACAGACAGACAGACATATCCCAAAATCGCCGTTATTTTTGCAAATATCTTTGAAACGCGACGAGATATGAAAAAAACATAAAAGAGCAAAGTTGTAGAGAATCTTCTCCTCTAGAAATTCGGTTATTCAATTTTCGTGTCAGATGAATAGTTAAGCCGTTATTTTCATTTAAATTTCGAGCTGTCAAAAGACGATCGATTACTACAGTAATCTAAAGTGGAAAAAAAAAAACAAAAAAAAAAAAACAGGAGTTACCTAAAAATTGTAAACTCTTTCCTAAGCAAGATATATTAGAAATAGGGAAGGTGGAGAACTGATAAAACTGAAGGCCACATGACCACATTCACCTTTTGGCGTGGGGGGGGGATGATATCGAACTACTACGTACCGCTGAAGAGAATGGTATTCGAAGTACTGGCAGGGGACGGCTCTTATGTAAGTAAAAAAGCTTTGCGCGGTTAAATTAGGTTTTACCATTGACTTCGTTGCCCCCTATTCTTCAGCAACAGTTATCGCATCTGAAGTAAAGGTGATATTTTATTGAATTTAATAATTTGACGCTCTGCTACCTGAAATCAGTAATTTTACTGATTAAACTGTGCTCTTTAGCGATATTTATTAGTTCAATCTTTATTCCCCACACGCCAAAACGTGACTGTGGTCATATGGTCTGCAGTTTCATCAATCTGCACCTTCCCTATTTCTAATATTTCTTGTTTTAGAAAGATTTTACATATTTATAGTTAACTCCTGTATTTTAAACATGTTTGTAAATTTCCTCCCTTTCAACGTCTGATAATGCCCAGATGAGGCGAAACGCGTCGTGTATCAATAAATGAAACGTCGCTTTTGGGCAACCAAAACTGTTTCTTACCAAAGAAGCTCAGTTGTGTGTGCTGCCCTCAGTAGTGAAACTGAAAAGCACCTCCGATCATTGAGAATCGGATGATCCCGTACATTCTCCTGTGCCTTCATAATTGTAATTACAGGGTTCCAATTTTTATCCAACTGAAAGCCGTTATCACGATTTATAAGATTCTCAGCAAGGCTCATTTCCACCTCTTGCTTCGCTGAGCCCAAAAAACCGAGACTGAAGCTAAACTTGTTTAATGTATCCATGGAGTGTCCTAAGGAAATGCAGTGTTCTGACACTGCTGATTTGGACGGTTGCAGAAGGTGGGAGTGTTTTTCTTGCTACGTACAACGCTCTTGAACGGTTCGAGTCGTCTGGCCTACGTAAGCAGAACCACACTCGCAGGGAATTTTGTAGACGCCAGCTCTTTACAATTGCAAGTTGTCTTTAACAGATCCGACTAGGGCCAAATTCTTCGCTGGTAGACGGAAGAGGACCTTCATGCAGATTCTTGGAGAAAGAATGGCTATACTCCACGCCAAATAAGGAAGGCCATGCGTAACTATAACAACAAGAAACAATATGCGATTGTAGACTTTCTCGGCGTATTCCATTAATGAAGTCTTCTCGGGTAATCAGCCGAGTGACGGCGTCGTCTTGTCGCAACGTTTCGATGAGCTTCGTGCTCATCATCTTCTGGCGAAGCTCATCGAAACGTTGCGACAAGACGACGCCGTCACTCGGCTCATTACCCGAGAAGACTTCATTAACAAGAGACAAAAGGCACCGAGGAAAACGAAGGCGATAATAAATTAGATGCAGTCCGTCCTTATGCTGGTAATGTGTCCTCTAAAATAGGCAGATTGCTAAGGAAACACAAAATACAGGTCTTCTTCCGTCCAACAGCGAAAAAAAGCTGGCGTCTACAAAATTCCCTGGGAGTGTGGTTCTGTTTACCTAGGTCATACGACTCGAACAGTTGAAGAGCGTTGTACGGAACATGAAAGACACACCCGCCTGCAACCGGCGAAATCAGCAGTGGCAAAACACTGCATTTCCATGGGACACTCCATGGAATACAATGATAGGTTAATTTAACTTAGTGTTTGTAGTTTGAATGACTGGGGACTGATGACCAACGTAGTTTGGTCCCATAGGATTACAAACATTTGAACATTTGAATTTTGCGAATTATTGAGAACAGAATTAGACATGAAAGAAACTTCTTCATATTTTGTGGCATGTTTTGACCCTCAGGTAACTAATATGTCGGGTACAGTGTAAGAGTGGATGAGCCAGTCATTGAGATGATGTAAAAACTACATCGAGTCGTAAGTATACAAGCTCTGAAACTTCGAAAAATATCTAATTGGAAGTATTTAAGCAACATATCTCCACTGCAAGTCGAAGCAATCGTATATTGACGGTAATGTATACCGCAAAGTGTGGCATTTTTGTGTGTTCACAGTCCTTTATCTAAGAACAGATATTTTAAGCATAGTTTGTCAAGTCACATTTCACTATGATCACACTATTTTTTAATAAGCAGTTTTGTTGCCATTCCGTAACAGTGAATTTCGAACAATGTCTTAAAATAATTTCTAGTCGACTCACGGAAACATATCTGAATATTGCAAAATCTAAACATAATTTATCTTTCTAAAGCTGTAACAAAATACTAACATCTATTTTTATTTGTTCGTTTGATCTTGTCAATCACAGAACTTTTACTTGGACTGTCAACAGACGCTTTATGAGGCCTCCTGATATAAAAATGGAACTGTAGCACGGCATGTGAAATGTTTCAGTACTGGCTCTTCGACGCACATGTAACGTATAATACTTCAAGTCATAACGTAAAGGTGTTAGTTATAATAGGTCAAAGTAAAAGAGAGTGGCCAAATATTCATCAAATGTGTAAATTCAAAATAATGTACTATCGTAAAATTAATGCTCTAATGTTTGTAAACCTATTGGACCAAACTGTTACGTTCACCAGTCCCTAGACTTACAAATTACTGAAACTAACAGTAAAGACAACATCCACTCTCATGCCAGAGGTAGGACTCGACCCTCCGACGGAAACGGTCGCTCAGTCCGTAGAATGACGCCTTAGACCACGTGGCCATTCCGCGCGGCGGCAAAATTGAAATATAACTGAAGGTAACAGGTGTTCGTTATAATGGCACCTCATAGTTAACAATTAACTAATTGTATAAGTACAATGAAATATGCGAAAGACATCTGCTTTGTCTGTCGGCTTCTTCTGATGCTACTTTGATGTCAGTTACATTCTGTTTTTGTTCTAAATTGTTATAACTTCGTTTTAATATGGCTAACTCGTTTTAATTTTAGTTACTTGACGATTGACAGATAAACATGCCTCAGTGCACAGACTCCAGCGCTTTCCCCAGTGATCACACTCTCCTTGGAAGTGGTTGACTAACTGCTGAGCCTACTTCAGGAACTATTAAAACGCTCCTAGTTCCTTCGAATCTCTCGCCACAGTCCCCTCCACATTCCATCCCACGTCTTCGGTCTCGCACATAGCGACCGCCATTTATTCTTCCAACTGACCGGAAAGTATGTCCCGATAATCATTAAAAACATTCTAGAAGGTACTGAGATCTTCGACTCCGTCAGTCAACTTTTCGAGAACTTCATACGTCACAACGATCTTGGAAGATATGTAAGAGGATGTGATACTTGATGATTGGTAACGATCTTGATTTTTCCCGGTTTCTCTCAGAATTATGAAGACGCAGATGTCTATATATTACTTCCCAAAAAGAAAATACTACAACTAGTCATTACTCTGAAATGAATAAATGAAACACAGCTTAGTTGAATAACGGTATTCCGAATGAAAAAGTGCGCAGCGATTAACAAACAGATATAGTGATATAGTGCTTCCCTAGCATCTATGTTCTGTTGTCTTAGGACTGCCTCTGGATCGGATTTCGAATATGAATGCAATAAATTTCCCCTTGCTCTTTGTGGCAAGTAGGAAGAAAATCTGCAGTTGTCATTGAAACTTCGAACTATATAAAAATGAATCATTTTTGTTATTTCATGAACAAATAGAGCAGATTTCTTCTGTCTGTTACAATAATCAAAATCGTTTGAAACTTATCGACAATACTGAAAACTTGAAAGTATTTTTGTGGCATTAACAAACAAACATAAATGGCAAATGTTCAGTTTGTTGGATGAATATCCATGAGTTGCAGTAAATATCACATTTACTTATTCCATGTTTATAAAATACCGTCGCTTGTGATGGGCACTTTATTATGTACTGCTGCCACTAGTTTTTGTTTTGTTTTGTTTTTTGCTTTTTTTTAATTAGGATCTTTTCCATAGCGGAATATTTGTGCCTGATTACAGATATTTGTAAAGCTTCATTGGATTTATTTAAAATGTTACTTTATCTTTCAGTTAATCGTCTAAATAAATTATTTACACACATTGTGCCCCTGATGAAAAACGATTATGTTAAAAGATAATGTCGTGTACTCACACACACACACACACACACACACACACACACACACACACACACACACACAGCAGTCTTATCGCTTCAAACTGCATAAATAACAAATAACTTTGAAAACAGTTCATTAGTCCTTAATGAAGTTATCCGTGTATAATGAAGCACCAGATTTACAAATAGCTTTTGATTTTTACACAAAAACTGTTCTTTTCATTGTTTCCTTTTAAGCACACTGGCTGCTGCTGCTGCACCGGGCGCAATCAGCGAATGGACCGTGTTTTTAGAGATTATTAGAAGGGGGATTAGGATTTCAGGAGAGATTATTAGAAATATCGCAGAAAGCCGTAGTAAATGTAAGCAGAGTAAAAATATAAACACACACACACACACACACACACACACACACACACACACACACACACACACACATACACTTTATTACCTTTGACAACGTAAACTCCACTGGTCAAAACAATAAGGGAATAAGTTGCGATACTGAAGTATTGTCATCGACAGATTGAACTAAAATGGTTCGATGTTTTTCTTCCGGGTCTACGGAATGGAGACAACGACAACCGAGATTTAATAACAGCAACTTGCCGCAGAGGGGGTTAGTGTTGGTTTGTTTACTCTGCCAAACGAATTATACAAGCAGTTGTGTTCAGATAGAGTAGTGAAAAGGTTGTGCAATTAACAACAACGTGACTTACCAGAAGCCATAGTAAGACTGGTAGCGAGACAGACAAATGAGGTGGCTGCAACTATTGGAATGTCCCAAAGTGTGATTTCCAGGACCTGGACACGATTTCGGACACCAGAAACCGTTGAAAGAAGGCAAGACCAAGGTCTTCCACGGGTAACATGAGCAAGAGATGACCGTTACCTCTGGTTAACCGACCGCTGAGACAGGATGCTGACTGCAACTCAGCTGCAACGCAACTTCAAGGCAGCAACAGGACGCGCGATATCGACACATAGTCCTAAATCGCATTCGGGAATGTGGCCTCTACGCTCGGAGTCCTATGGTGTGTGTCCCATTAACACCACGAGACCGTTTACCCCGCAGAAACTGGGCGGAGGAACATCAGGATTTGAGTCGGAACTAATGGCGCAGGGTTTTGTTCACAGATGAGTCAAGATTTTGCGTTCAGCTGGACAATTGTCGGTTCATAATCTGTAGAGATCGTGGAACTCGGAATAATCCTGCTTTTGAGCAGGAACCATTGTGATGGTGGACGAATGGTGCGTGGAGGAGTCAGTATTGGCGGACGCGCTGACCTCTATGTTGTTCAGATATATAGAGACGAAATCGTTAGACCTTTCGCTGTGCCCTAGAAAATGGATTTCTTCTGGTGAACGATAACGCTCGTCCCCACAGAGCAGCAATGGTGAATAATATGCGTGAAGCTGAAGGAATTCAACGAATGGAGTGGCCAGCTTTGTCACCAGATTAAAACCCGATTGAGCATGTATGGGATGCACTTGGCAAGCGCATTGTAGCCACACCAGCACCTCCCACAACAGTTGCAGAGCTGGATGCTGCACACATGGAGGAATGCCTAAATGTCTCTCAAGAGCTGATTGATAGCTTCATACTGTCAATGCTACCCTGGTGTGCAACTGTACCCTGGCCATCCGAGGAGATAACGCAACATATTAGAGAGAACCGAGAATGACTTTTTCACTATTTTCGTGTGGTGCCTCGGTGTAAAAGTCATGTAAATCTCAAGTAAAGAGTTGAGACCACGACATATCATACTGTACCACCTACAAATTACAATTGTAATAAAATACGTTACCACATGTATATTGTGTATGATGTATCACTTGATCCAATACTTGTTTTGAGCAGTGCAGTTGAAAAGTGATAAATGGAAACCTCATCATCGATGCTGAAGTCTGACTACAAGTAGCGATAAACTTACTTCCTATCATCATTTTGCGAGGGGGGGGGGAGGGGTATCACTGAGGGAATTCTTCTTAGCGGTTTGAAAGTATATGTGAAGTTTGTTGGGAGTAGCTCAGTGCTATAATTTTCGAGCAATGGATGAACGAAGTTATAGTATTTGAGTGCCGACAACTTCAATGGAAACCCAGTTTCTGTTTATAATACCGGGTGATCAAAAAGTCAGTATATAAATTTGAAAATTTAATAAATCACGGAATAATGTAGATAGAGAGGTAAAAATTGACACACATCCTTCGAATGACATGGGGTTTTATTAGAAAAAAAAGTATTGCTAGACGCGTGAAAGATCTCTTGCGCGCGTCGTTTGGTGATGAGCGGGTACTCAGCCGCCACTTTCGTCATGCTTGGCCTCCCAGGTCCCCAGACCTCAGTCCGTGCGATTATTGGCTTTGGGGTTACCTGAAGTCGGAAGTGTACCGTGATCATCCGACATTTCTAGGGACGCTGAAAGACAACATCCGACGCCAAAGCCTCACCAAAACCCCGGACTTGCTTTACAGTGCTGTTCACAACATTATTCCTCAACTACAGCTATTGTAGAGGAATGATGGTGAACATATTGAGCATTTCCTGTGAAGAACATCCTCTTTGCTTTGTCTTAATTTGTTATGCTAATTATTGCTTTTCTGATCAGATGAAGCGCCATCTATTTGAACTATTTTTTTCTATTAAACCTCATATAATTCCAAGCATATGTGTCAATTTTTACCTCTCTATCTACATTATTCCGTGATTTATTAAGTTTTCAAATTTATACTCTGTTTTTGATCACTCGGTACTTGTCTTACCGTGTTAAACGTTAAATGAGTTTATACCTCTTACCTAAATGAGCACAAAATAACAGAATTTTATGTCTTTAAAAGCAGTCAATACATCTTAGATTTATTGAAAATGAAATTTGTTAGATACATTGAATACAACAGGTGGGGATCGAGTCCTTGGATAGCCTTTTAGTAATATAGAAGAGTAACGATATGGTTACAGAGAAATTATTTTTGAAAATACTTTTTCATCCTCTGTGAGAGAAAATTTCATTAATGGCATTAGTGTAAGTGTCTGACCAGCCAAGTTTCAAACAATCTCAAATCTGAAATGACAGGTTTATTTATATAATTATTTAGTAAATTTGCGAACATCCAGCTTCTCCTCCAAGCTACTTCTCTATATAGAGCAGACGTTTAGCATTGGACTTATGTTCACCTGTACCTAGACGATCCAGTATATTTTAGTGTACATTTTCGACAGCAGCTTAAAACCATGGCATGTTAATTTTTATATTTGAATATTCCACAAAATAGCAATCAGTGATGGAATGTGTGCGAGAATTGTTCGCTAACCGTGTGCTCTTGCGATTCGGTAACATTCTGTGGCCTTCGAGATGGCCAAATTTATCCATTTGTGATATTTTTTCTTGTGGGGATACCTCAACAGCATAGTCTACAGGACTCGATCGAGAACCCAGGATGAGAGAAAACAGAGAATTTGGGATGAAATTCACGGTATCCCAGCTAAGATGTTACCGCGATTAGTGCATTCGTACAAGAGGACAATATCTAAAGGTCGTAATTTAAAAAAAAAAAAAAAAAGATAAATGACATCAATGTTTCGTAAATGGCAAAGTTGTAAGATTTCGATTACTATGAATTAAAAATTTTCTTTCCTTCATTACGTCAAGTTTTATTGGATTGTGGAAATGTTCCTTTTTTTTGTGTGTCACCCTGTACCATGCACCATGTTATATGACATGATATTATACATCCTGTCACTATATATACACGAGTAGGTCAAGATTTTTTTATTTCATGCAGTTTTCCAGCCAAGATAGAATTTTATTTCTTAGGATGACGGTTTCGATGTGGCTTAGATGTTATCTTCTGATCTATAAACTTAATGTTCGTGCAAAAGAATATATTTACAAACATAATAACAATTTTTTGTATATACATAAAAAACTATGGGTACATACCTCCTGTACCTCTCAATGTCACATCTCATACTGGCTTTATCTATATCCTCTCATTACAAATTTGTTGGTACAGTTGTAAGCATCCTTACAGATGTGAAATACAAGGGTTGATGGTAAAGTTGTATGCATCATTAGATTTACTACAGACATTTCCACCACCACTACACAAGAGCCACTAAGTGTGAGGTACCTGATGGACAAATACGTACAGGGATAGAGATATTGCATATGTACAGCTGTCCATGATGACACACAGCCTTTTCCCTGCTGGGCCGTTGCATATAGTTAACAACCTTGTGTACAAATCATATAGTATTTACAAAATTGTTGGGGGACAGTTATCTAACTAAGGTTCACTTATACTCCTTGCCAAAATCTGTTCATAAACTGGAGCGTATTGTAATACTCCTATTATGGGTTATTGGAGTACTTTACAGTGAATCATATTCTATTTATTGTTAAGATATTACTTACTACTTTACTAAAATTATATATGTAGAAGGTCTATGGTAATATATTCATCAGTAAAATGCATTATATAAGAAGGTTATAGTGTCATAAAACACCAACTATGTGTAGGTTCTTGTCATGAAGGCTAGCAGCACGGGTTACAAGGAAACAATACTGCAAGGTATTTTAACATGTTGATGGGTTATACATGGGATATGCCAATATAGAGGGTAATAACACGTTACAGAAGCTGCTATAAAGAATCCCAGTAGCTTGAGGTTTACATTGAGGAAGGGAATACCAATAATATGGTTTTGAGAAGTATATAGTAATAAGTTCTCACGCTATAAACCGACCGGGGTAATACTGAGTTATATTTCTTATAGGCCTATGACATAACCACACTAAATATGTGCCTTAGATAAAACGGTATATATCCTAAGGTCTGTGTCATAATTTAAAAATCTGTTATCCCAATAGGTTTGTTACATAATATCGTTAGGAATCTGTCGAAAGTATCTGCATTATATAAAAGTACCAGACATTCTGAAAATCATTATGTCAGATGCATTTGAATAAAAAAAATTATGATGCAAAATCTAAGTAACCCATTGGGTCATTTACAGGTAATTGAAGGGAAAACCCACAAAGAGCTAAGATAACTATAAAGTTGATCTTTAAATTGTTGAATATGGTCTCCTTTACCATGTATGCTTGTATTTCACATCTGTATAGTTGCATAGAATTTTACCAAGAAATTTGTAATGAGAGTATATAGCTAAAGCCTATATGAGATGTGACATTGAGAGGTACAGGAGGTATGTGCCCATAGCCTTTTTTGGTATATAGAATTTTTTTTTGTTATTATGTTTGGTAAATATGTTCTTTTGTACAAACCTATATTTCGCAGCAACAATAAAATAAGAGATGTCCTAGGCTCAATGAAGGACAAAACTGATAATTTGCACACAGCTTGAGTCTATGAAATCGGTTGTGAATGTGGCCAGTTATACATTGGAGAAACTGGGCGGCCGATTAACACAAGGATAGTCGAGCACGAGAGGTACATTCGACTGGGACAGCATACGAAGTCGGCAGTAGCAGAACACCTGGAAGAGTGCGGCAAACAGATAGGTTTTCAGGAAGCCACTGTACTGGCAAAACAACCCTTCACTTTGAAGAGGAAAATCAGGAAAGCAATAGAAATAGCTAAGCGACTCGGAAATATGAACAGGGAAGACGCGTATAGACTTCCGCAGTCTTGGTTGCCTGCAGTAGCAGCTCTTCGCGACGCCACCGCGCGCAGTGCAGTCCACAGGGGCCCGCATAGCCCGGAGCAACAGCGGCCGCGCGTACACAGAGCAAACAGCAGGTTCTAGCCGGCGCTAGGCATCACTGCTACTTCACTGCTACCACCGCTCCTCATGCACCAGTTTCAACCAATGGCAAACATTAATGTAAACGTCAATCAAGGACTCCCTTTTCATCAATCATCATCATCATCATCATCATCATCATCATCATCATCATTAGAGACTGATTATGCCTTTCAGCGTTCAGTCTGGAGTATAGTACCTCTAATAAAATTCCTCCACGATCCCCTATTCATTGCTAACATTGATGCCTCGTCTGATGTTATGTCTTTTACTTCAAAATCATTCTGCACCGAATCTAAGTACTTTCTTCTTGGTCTACCTCGACTCCTCTTACCCTCCACTGACGAGTTTATGAGTCTCTTAGGTAACCTTGCTTCTCCCATGCGTGTAACATGACCCCACGATCTCAGTCAGTTCGCTCTAACTGTTTCATCTATGGTGTACATTCCCAGCTTTTCTTTGATTTCCTCATTATGGACACCTTCCTGCTATTGTTCCCATCTATTGGTACCTGCAATCATTCTTGCTACTTTCATATCTGTAACCTCTACCTAATGAATAAGGTAACCTGTATCCACCCAACTTTCACTCCCATACAACAAAGTTGGTCGAAAGATAGAGCGGTACACTGCTAACTTAGTCTCGGTACTTACTTCCTTCTTGCAGAAGAGAGTAGATCTTAGCTGAGCACTCACTGCATTAGCTTTGATGCACTTCGATTCCAGTTCTTTCGCTATGTTGCCATCTAGTGAGAAAATACATCCCAGGTACTTGAAACTGTCTACCTGTTCTAACTTTGTTCCTCCTATTTGGAACTCAATCTGTTTGAATCTCTTTCCCACAGACATTACTTTCGTTTTGGAGCTGCTGATCTTCATATCATAATCCTTGCACCTCTGATCGAGCTCTGAAATATTAGATTGCAACCTTTCAATCGAATCGGCCATTACGACTAAGTCATCCGCATATGCGAGACTGCTTATTTTGTTTTCACCTACTTTAATCCCGCCCTGCCAGTCTACTGTTTTCAACATATGATCCATGAATAGTATGAACAACAGTGGTGACAGGTTACAGCCTGAAGCTACCCTGCACCATGAGCTTAATTTACCATCTACTCTTAACTGCTGCCTGACAGTCTACGTAAAGCCCTTTAATTGCCTGCAGAAGTTTGCCTCTTATACCATAATCTCGAAGAATTGACAGTAGCTTCCTCCTAGGAACACGGTCATAAGCCTTTTCCAGATCTATGAAACATAGATCCATCAATAGGAAGAAATAAAGGAAACACCAATGAAAGAGAGCAGAAACCACCAATCATAACTGGCAACATTGAATACCAGCTTTCCCTCATCCAGCAGTAAACGTAACACCCAAAAGATGGACGCTTGCAATAGTGGCCGAAACGTCGGTGAAATATTTGATATATTGACGATGCGGTCCAATACGAGGAAGAGTTTTATCAACAATGACAACGGCCGAGCGCTCTAAAGCGTCTCGCTGCGGAGCGCGCGGTTGCTCACCGTGGAGGTTCCGAGTCCTCCCTGGGGCATGTGTGTGTGTGTGTTGTCCTTAGGTTAGTGTACCTAGGTTTAAGTAGTTTGTAAGCTACGGACTGATGACCACGCAGTTAGGTCCGATAGATTTACAAACATTTTTAATTTTTTATTTATTTATTTATTTTTTGACAACGGCCGCGGAAGCCTTCGTTTACATTCGTTTACATTTATGTTAGTAGATCAGAAGATGACGGCTAAGACACGTCGAAACCGGTCATCCTAAGAAATAAAACGCGATCCTGGCTGGAAACCTGTGTTAATTGATTCTAGATCGCCCCAACGAACCACGAGTTCCACGCATTTTTTTTTATTTTAGTGTTTTTCAAATGTTCAAATGTTTGTAGAACTTATGGGACTTAACTACGGGGTCATCAGTTCCTAATCTTGCAGACTACTTACGAACTAGCTAAGACTAAGGACGGCAGAAATATCCATGCCCGAGGGGGGATTCGAACCCCCGACCGTAGTGGTCGTGCAGACCGTTACTGGAGCGCCTCAGTCCCCTCGGCCACCGCGGCCGGCTTAGTGTTTTTGAAGCATGGCTCTGGCCATGGAATATTCGCCTTTTGTTGTGCTGCGAAGGGATTATTTCCCATTCCGGTCTTACCTCTGTTTTTCAGTTGCCCCTGACGGTACAAACTATGACGCTGGTGATGAATTTGGCCGGCTCGTTTGCTTGACCGCCCTCCCCCTTGTTAATTATCCAACTGGATTAGGCGCGCGGACTGGCGCAGAACGGCATCTAATCAATCGCAGCCGCCGGCACAGATAGCGGGGGCGTCGGCGAACAAAGTAGGCGAGCCGGCATTGTGCGGCAGCAAGTAAATAGCGAGTCAAGGCACGGCGGATAACTCAATCGGCGCAGAGTCGGCCAGGCGGCGGCCCGAAGAGAGCGGCCCCCCTAACGAAGTTTATCCTGCGTTATTTGCAGTTCCGTCGCAGATTAAATAAATCGGCGCGCTGCCTCGCCGGCAATAATCCGGTTTGGCCGGCAGTGGGCCAGTTGTAAATTCACCATCGACCCGCACGTCGACCGCGCCGCTGTTTGCACAGCGACGGCCGTCCGTTTGGATAATTGCCGCGTTTTTCGAAATCGCGCGAGCCGATTGTCCGTCGATTCTGGTGTCGGCGCGTGACCGGTGACGGACGGATCAGCGCTCTGTCACCGGCGGCACCGTCACAGTGCCTGCCCGTCCGCTGCGCAGGTCGGCCGCGTCTGTTTCGGGCCGGCAGTCTCGTTTCTACCAGCTTCTGGCTGCCCGAACCACTTCTGTTCCAACAATACTAAATAGACTCGCGAGTAGAAGGGGGTTCTCCGCAGAACTTACGAGAGAAGGAACATCACGGACTGTAAGGCGCCGTTCATACTAAGGCGATATAAGCGATTATCTAAGCCGCGGCGGAGTGGCCGAGCGCATTGAGACCCTATGCTCCGATGCGCGAAGCCATTCTCCGTCGTAGGTTCGAATCCTCCCTCGGGAATGGACGTTTGTGTTGTCTGTAGTATTAGTTTATAAGTTAAGATTACCTGACATCGTCTGGTCTGGAGGCGATCAATTCGTTTTATAGTTTCCAAATGATAAGCCAAGATCGCAAACTAAAAATTTATTAAGTGACGACCGGTTTCGGTGCACTGTGTCACCATCATCTGGTCATATATATACAGGGTGTTTTACTAAGTGTGTTTGCCTCTGTAACTTATAAAATAATAGGTGACGGAAATTTTAATGCGGCAGGTCAACACAAGAAATGTTACACTTTCCGCGGAGCTATGAACATAGTTTATTGTATCATTTTCCAAAGAGTTACAGCACAAAGATATAATTTTTTAAATGGAACAATAGTTTTTTCTATCGTGCATTGGATTCGTTGAAACCAGCTGCGTCCAAATCAATTTAAACTACATTCCTATCACTGTTAGTTTGGGAGCTACAACCCTTCAAAGTTTCAGGGGCAGATACCACTAACGCTGCGCATAATGCAATGCGCCTTCTAAATGTGGTGCGGCCGAGTTGTAACGTCGCCGGTGTCACGGAGCGAGAAGCTTCCTCGGTGCGCTGTTAGACTGCCGACTGTCGCCGCACACGGACGTATACCCGACAGTTGGAGCCACACAAACAACCGGGGCTCAATATACCACAGTTACTGACATCGGACGACGATGGCATACAAGAACAACAGCGCATCGAGGAAGCTTCTCGCTCCGTGACACCGGCGACGTTACAACTCGGCCGCACCACATTTAGAAGGCGCATTGCATTATGCGCAGCGCTTGTGGTATCTGCCCCTGAAACTTTGAAGGGTTGCAGCTCCCAAACTAACAGTGATAGGAATGTAGTTTAAATTGATTTGGATGCAACTGGTTTCAACAAATCCAATGCACGATAGAAAAAACCATTGTTCCATTTAAAAAATTACACCTTTGTGCTGTAACTCTTTGGAAAATGATACTATAAACTATGTCCATAGCTCCGCAGAAAGTGTAACATTTCTTGTGTTGACCGACATTATAATCTGGCCATCTTATTAAAAAAATTGGGTATAAAATAAGAAGTGCAACGTTGATTGTTTTTATATAGTTACTAAGTGCAATGTTGCACTTCTTATTTTATACCCAATTTTTTTTAACACGATGACCAGATTATAATATATATATGACCAGATAATGGTGACACCGAAACCGGTCGTCAATAAATTGTTAGTTTGCGATCTTGGCTTATCATTTGGAAACTATAGTTTATAAGTAGTTTGTAAGTTTAGGGACTGATGACCCCGCAGTCAAGTCCCATAAGGTTAACAAAAAATATTGAACATTTGATTATATCTTGAAATGCTCAACCAGATGTTATTATTGTGAGATTAAGTCCTCTCTGACTACAACAAGCTTTTATTTCAAACACACAATCGGTTTCGCGTCTTATACATACAACATCGAGTGCTTAAAAGACTATTGCCGCTTAGCCACTCCCCAGCATTCACGTCGGATGTTAAAATACCGAACTCTACCTTACGATCACGTTCTCCTTAAAACGATAAAACAATGACCGCTGCTGCGGTAGTCATCTCTATATACACTCCTGGTCATTAAAGTTGTTACACCAAGAAGATGACGTGCTACAGTCGCGATATTTAACCGACAAGAATAAGATGCTGTGATATGAAATTTATGAGCTTTTCAGAGCATTCACACAAGGTTGGCGCTGGTGGGGAAACCTGGAACGTTCTGACTTGAAGAAAGTTTCCGATCGATTTCTCATACACTAACAGCGGTTAACCGGCGTTGCCTGGTGAAACGCTGTTGTGATATATCGTGTAAGGAGGAGAAATGCGTACCGTTTCCGACTTTGATAACGGTCGGATTGTAGTTTATCATATTGTGACATTGCTGCTCGCGTTGGTCGCGATATACTGACTGTTAGCAGAATATGGAATCGTTGTGTTCAGGAGGGAAATACGGAACGCCACCATGGATTCCAACGGCGTCTTATCACTAGCAGTCGAGATGACAGACATTGTATCCACATGGCTGTAATGGATCGTGCAGCCACGTCTCGATCCCTGAGTCAACAGATGGGGACGTTTGCAAGACCACAACCATCTGTACGAATACTTCGACGACGTTTGCAGCAGCATGGCTGCGGTTACCCTTGACGCTGCTTCACAGACAGGAGCGCCTGCGATGGTGTACGCAACGACGAACCTTAGTGCACGAATGGCAACAGGTCATTTTTCGGATGAATCTAGGTTCTGTGTACAGCATTATGATGGTCGCATCCGTGTTTGGCGACATCGCGGTGAACGCACATTCGAATCGTGTATTCGTCATCGCCATACTGGCGTATCACCCGGCATGATGGTATGGGGTGTCATTGGTTACACGCCTCGGTCACCTCTTGTTCGCATCGACGGCACTTTGAACAGTGGCCGTCACATTTTAGATGTGTTAACATCCGTGGCTCTACCCTTCATTCGATCCATGCAAAAGCACACATTTCAGCAGGATAATCACGACCGAATGTTGCAGGTCCTGTACGGGACTTTCTGGATAAGGAAAATGTTCGACTGCTGGCCTGGCCAGCAAATTCTCCAGATCTCTCACCAATTGAAAACGTCTGGTCATTGGTGGCCGAGCAACTAGCTCGTCACAATACGCCAATCACTACTCTTGATGAACTGTGGAATCGTGTTCAAGCGGAATTGGCATTTGTATACGTACACTCCATCCAAACTCTGTCTGACTCAATGCCCAGGCGTAACAAGACCGTTATTACGGCCAGAGGTGGTTGTTCTGGGTACTGGTTTCTCTGGATCTACGCACCCAAATTGTGTGAAAATGGAGAAAATGTAATCACGTCAGTTCTAGTATAATATGTCCAATGAATACCCGTTCATTATCTGCATTTCTTCTTGGTGTAGCAATTTTAATGGCCAGTAGCATATATACATACAAACATATTTGCCGTATATCCACTCCCCTGCGTACACGTCGAATGTTAAAATATTGAAGGCTACCTTACATTCACGTTCTCCTTAAAACGGTATATATTAAAAGAAATTACGACAACTAAAGTCAGTCGGTCAGACCAAACTACCCGTCCGATTTCCTGATTGTTGTTTTAAACGAGAGGTATTCATCCATAGATTTGTCATAAACTATCAAAATTTACATAACTTTCGCCTTCGGTTTTCTATACTCAAAGGCAATTTTACTTTTGTGTATTTTTTTATGGGGATGTCCTTGCTGTAACCTAAAGGCAGTCGGTCATGCCGTTCTATTCAACCGATTTCTTTCAATTTTATTTTAAACGTAAGATATTCACTTGCAGATTTGTCATGAAGTATCGGAATTAACTTAAGTCTCTCCATTCTTGCATTGAATATTTTAATTGATTTGTTTTACGATATCTTCGCTTCTAATTAAGGTACGAAGTTCTTTTTCACCTAAGAACACTCAGCGGATCAAGCTCTTTGTTTGCGCTTATAAACACTTGCATTGATTGATTCTGAAAAAAGCTATGCGTGAACATTAAACTTTGCTTCAATTTTTTCCCAACTTTTTTGACATTCCACTAATGGTACGAAGTATTCGCACGGGTCCTCTAGTATTTATTATACGGAAGTTGGAACTTAAATAGTGGCAACTATTTATTCACAGCCGATACGAAATCTTCATATGTTTGCACTTGTTACTGTCCTTCAAAGTAGTCACCAGCGGTGTGTTGTTGCCAGCGATTTGGAAGGCGTACTATACCCTTAGTAGAGCCTGTTTTGTTGATGGTGCGAATGCAACCGTCTACTGCCTGTCAAATCTCTGGAACAGTTCTAAAGCGAATGCCACGAAGTGGTTCCTTTGTAATCAAATCAAAGTCACAAGGACTTAATTTCGGAGACTTTAGTGGATGGTACAGTACTTTCCTGTTCCATCGACCCAACAGAGTAGCCACAGCTTGAGCCGTACGCACCCACGCATTCTCGTATTCTCGTGCAAAATGATAGGTTGGTTGCGAAGAAAGTGTTGTCGATCGTCGATCGCTGTCCACTAACGCACCAACAGTGTGCGATTCTTCAGAGACGCTAGGGCGACCTGCCCGATGCATGTCTGCCACAGTTTTCCGACCTTCGATGATGGTTTGTACCTAACGTGTGACTGTTCTGTACGGCAATGCCGATTCCCCACACGCCTCGTGAAGACCTTGATGACACTATAGTGCTGTAGGACCTCTGGCACTTTTAATCTTTATCCAACTCGGTTGTTCCTGTTTCGAAAATAAGCGATACCTTTACGTTAGACCGCTCGCTCATAAGTGACTGTTTTCCCTCTATTGTACGCACACCAGTGACGTGGAACGGGCGAGTCCATTTGCTCGGAGGTAAGGTTGGTATGTGCCATCAGCGACAATAGTAGATTTCATTGCAAAGTGTCTCCACGCAGTGTTGCCACTACTTAATTTCCAACCGTCGTATACTCCACCATCAGTATATCGTAGCAGCGCTCATTGTTTTATCATTTTAACGAGTGACGTGAACGTAAGGTAGCGTACAACATTTTAACGTCTGAACACTGTGAGTGACTAAACAGCAAGTACGATTTTTTTAAAGTTTTAAGCACCTAATATATGCCTCTATAAGTCGCGAAACTGTTAGTGCTGTTTAAATGAAGCCTTGTTGCAGGCAAAGCGGGCTTAATCTCACAATGATATATACGGTATTTATTATCCAATATATTACGACGATTTATTGCTAACAAGACTCACTACAGGAGAGGATAAAACGGCCAAACCAAAGAGATAAACATTTTTTGGGAACACAAGTTTAAATAATTGAGTTACAGATATGAGCTTAAGTGAAGAAGATGTTCTTGCTTATTGGATAAAGGAAACATGGGTACATCCCTACTATCTTACCAGCCTTCACCATAGATCGGCTATTTATCGGGTGTTGTCTCAACATGAATCAATAGTCAGGGAGTTTTATCGAATGAATCCTATAAACTTTCATTTTCTGAAACCCCTTTGTCACCAACCCTTGAAAAATGGAAACAAACGAAGATTCACACTCCAGGAAAGCTATTTCTTCAGATGAAAAACTTCTAATTATAATAGGATGACTAGATATGAAAATAAAGAGCAGTATTAAAAAATTTAATAGATTTATTTTAATTCCGATTTTAAAAATTGTACCAATAAGTTCCACTTTATTGTGGCAATGTAATAATTTGATGGAATACTGAAGTTGATGTAATTGCAGCAATTTAGTACAACAAATTCTTTAACTATCAGTATATACAAAACATTACAATTTAAAAATTATGAAAATTTAAAATAAAATTGTAGGTGTACTCCGTTATTTGTCAATATGAAATAACAGTACATTGTAATGTTATTACGTTAATCAAAATTTAGCTTGTAGCTCATTATTGTCATTGTTAATTCTGTCAAACTGAATGATGAATACTCTCTGAATTACAATTGAATTACTTATTTTGTGTGTCAGAGTTCCAGAATATTGACATTGTGAGTTAATAACATACAAGTCTGATAACCCACTTATCCTCTACATAATAAATAAATTTTTATTTCTGATACTATTTGTCGCCATGTGACACTCGTCACAGCACTGTCTTACTGTATCGGCAGTGGAATAGTTGCAGATGCTTTGATAAGCTTTCAATAAAGTAATGAAAGCAAGCGAAGAGTTCTTTCCGTCACGTTCACAGCTTGGTGACCGGCAAGCTGTACCTGAAGAGAAATGTCACTTATGTTGTGCAGTTGCGCTTACGTGAACATATTCTTTTGCCTCCCTCTAGATTTCATGTCCGTGCGTGTCGCGTATCGTATATTGCTTACGATGTATCGCTTATCTTATATTGCTATAGTGTGAACGGCGCATTTTATGAGTGAACAGAAAGGTAGTAGACGAAACCTTAAAGGCAAAAAGTTGTAGTAGAACAAGGACTGAATAAAATGAATAAATGATTACCTTTTTTCTCACAAACTAATCACACAAAAACTGCGAAACTTCTGTCACTTCTCGACCTAATCTCCCTGCTGCTGTAAACATTTTTCACAACGACGACGCCATGATTCCATGGCCGCTGCCAACGCTTTTTGAGTCGTCTGCTTTCAATGAGCTGACAGGCGCTTCGTTTCAGGATTTAAAAACGGCATTCCTGTCTCATCATTGGTTTCAGCCCATGAGAAGGAAGTGATGTGACTTCAGGATGCTGTAGTAGCAGATTGGCCGTGACGAGCAAGGATGTGGACATAGGTCTGTAACTAAAAGAACTGAAATACATCGCAATTTGCGATCACTTATGGCTTCACTGTACTAGGTTTAGATGTAATACCAATGTGCGACGAACCCGGGAACTCCTGCTTACTAGGAAGACGCGTTGACCACTCCGGACACAGTGACCAGCCCGACCGCAGAGGACTCTTCCCTGCACGACTCCCTCCACACCCAAATCTCCATGCAGGAAAGAGTCCTCTGCAGTCTGGTTGGTCACTGTGTCCACGGTGGCGGAGTGGTCAACGCGTTTGCCTAGTAAGCAGGAGATCCCGGGTTCGAATCCCGGCCGGGCACAAATTTTCATTCGCCGCACATTGGTATTACATCTAAACCTAGTACAGTGAAGCCATAACTGATAGCAAATTGCGATTTATTTCATTAAAAAAATGAACGCTGTAACGTCGTCAAAAATATATAATAAAATAACTGATTAATCCACGTGAGCTATTTATTAGATGAAACAAATACTGTACTTTGATGTGCTTGTGGTGGTACAATTTGTCCTAGGTATCATACAATTCTTCTATGTAATAGTAAGCAATACTAACATCAAGCAATAGTACTGTAGACTTCTCGCTCTAGTAGATGAAGCTCTTCTGTTGGACTTGTTGGAACTGTCGAACTCGTGGGTCTCGTCGTACTGTCTGGAACTCCCATACCGTCTGTCGTTGCTGTGGTGCGCCGTCACATCTAGGCGAACCCCTTTCATCCTATTGCCCGTCACGCGAAGCAAGCAAAGAGGTACAGAGACTGCGGGCGCCCCCGGCGGCCCAAGTACCGTGGAGCCACTTATCGCTCCTTCGTATACTGGCGTGGTGACTTGCGTGGGCCACAACGGGAAGCCTCACTGATGCTGTCACCATGTGTCAACATGGCCTGACAACATGCCACATACGCAGCCTTGTGGTTATACGTCAGCAATCGCGGCACCCACACTTTTAGCATTTTCAGGTCCTTCTGCTACAGTACCCACGAAAATGCGAACTTTGGAGGCGATGAATTCCACAGCTCTTCATTGATCCTCCAAACCAATTTCCTCCACTCTCTCGATCATGTTGACACACCGACTGGTGTGAGGCGAATATTGCCTTGGTGTGTTGCCACACGATGTTCTACCCTCTATGAACCGTAGCATCACTGAACGCACATTGGACACATCCGTGACACCAGCACCACCATATGTCTCACTCGTTCTTGTTGTGATCTTCAGTCCGCAGACTGGTTTGATGCAGCTCTCCACGCTGTCGAAGTCTCTTCATCTGAGAATATGTTTGGCAACCTACATCCTTTTGAATCTGCTTACTGTATTCGTCCCTCGGTCTCCCTCTACGATTTTTACTCCACACGCTTCCTTCTAATGCAAAGTTGACAATTCCTTGATGTCTCAGAATGTGTCCAACCCTTCTCTTACTCAGGATAGGCCAGAAACTCCTTTTCTCCCCGATTCGGTTAAGCACCTCCCCATTAGTTACGTGATCTACCCATATAATTTTCATCAAAAGCTTCTATCATCTTTTTATCTGAACTCCTTATCGTTCAAGTTTCACTCCCATACAATGCTACACTCCAGACAAATGCTTTCAGAAAGGACTTCCTAACATTTAAATTAATATTGGATATTAACAAGTGTCGCTTCTTTAGAAACGCTTTTCTTCCCATAGCCATTCTGCATTTTATATCTTCTTTACGTCGGCCATCAGAAGTTATCTTGCTACCCAAATAACAAAATTCGTCTACTACTTTTTTTGTCTTATCACCTAATCTAATTCCTTCAGCATCGCCTGATTTTCAGACATTGCATTCCTTTACCTTCGTTTTAATGTTCATCTTATATCTTCCTTTCAAGACACAGTCCATTCCATTCAATTGCTCTTCCAGATCTTTTGCGGTTTCTGACAGAATTACTATGTCATCGGCAAACCGCAATGTTTTTATTTCTTCTCCCTGCACTTTAATGCCCTCTCCAAATTTCTCCTTGCATTCCATGTCTCACTCAACAGCTGATAAATCGGTGGCACAACATGTAAATGCTCTTGAACTCTCTCTTTAGCTACACTATAGCAGGTCAACAACTGGAAGCAATTATCTGGGAGTAGGAATTAGGAGTGATTTAAAATGGAACGACCATATAAAATCAGTCGTTGGTAAAGCAGATGCCAGACTTGGATTCATTGGAAGAATTCGAAGGAAATGCAGTCCGAAAACAAAAGAAGTAGTTTACAGTACACTTGTTCACCCACAGCTTGAATAATGCTCGCCGGTGTGGAATTCGTACCAAGTGGGGTTGATAGAGGAAGTAGAAAAGATCCAACGGAAAGCAGCGCGCTTCGTTACAGGATCATTTGGTAATCGTGAAAGCGTTACGGAGGTGATCGATAAACAACAGTCGAAGACTCTGTCTGAGAGACGCTGCCGGCCGCGGTGGCCGAGGGGACTGAGGCGTTCCAGTCACGGTCTGCACGGCCATTACGGTCGGGGGTTCGAGTCCCCCCTCGGGCATGGATATTTGTGCCGACCTTAGTTGTAAGTAGTTCATAAGTAGTTTGTAAGTTTAGGGACTGATGACCCCGTAGTTAAGTCCCATAGACTGTACAAACATATTGGAGAGGCGCTCTGTCGCTCGGTACGGGCTTTTGTCGAAGTTTCGAGAACATACCTTTACCGAGGAAGGTACCAGTATATTGCTTCCTCCTACGAATATCTTGTGAAGAGGTCATGAAGATAAAATCGGTGAGATTAGAGGCCACACGGAGGCATATCTCACAATCTTTCTTTTCGCGAACAATACGTGACTGGAATAGTAGCGAGAATCGATAATGGTACTCAAGGTACCCTCCGCCACACACCGTCGGGTGGCTTGCGGAGTATGGATGTAGATGTAGATGCTGCCTCTAGACTTCCATGTGACACACATTACTGCCTCTCCATCATGCATTCACAATGTGTGCGCGCGTATTTTAAAACAAACCACGTGTTTCTATCAGTAGCCAGTTCAGAGAAAAATAAATTGGAAGTGCTATAACGTGAATGCACTTCGTAATGACTGGATTTCAGCGGGAAGAAAACGTATCGATTGTAACACTCACCACACACACACACCCACACCCACACACAAACACACACACACACACACACACACACACACACACACTCTCTCTCTCTCTCTCTCTCTCTCTCTCACACACACACACACACACACACACACACACACACACACACACACACACACACACACACACACACACCAGAATTTACTTACCGCGTGATACATTAAATGGCGTTTTACGGGGCTGACCGCTCCCTTCACCCTCGGCTTCATAACCGTAATTTGGTTGCGAGCCCACCGTAACGCGCCCCTGCCACAGCAGCGCGTCCGCAGCCCGCAACACGCCCCCGGGGCCCGCCCCCGCGCCTGCTGCCGCCGCAACCCGCAGCGCGCGGCCGGCCGCAACCCTCGCCCGTGCTGACTCACGGTCAATTATTTTATATGGCCGCGCGGCCCCATAAAATATGCCACCTCTCTCTCCAAATTTGTCCCCAGGCCGGCATCGGGCAGGCCGGGATGCCGGAAGAGCGGCCCGCCTGTCTTGCCGAGTGGATTGCTGCCCTGCCGCCGACTGCACAAGGCAGACGTATTGGACCGCCCGCGCGACCGGACACCCATCATTCTCAATATCGGCGATACACGCCGTTTATCTCGATTCCGTGATTCTCGATTGGATGGAGCGCCGTCTGCCGTAGGTAAAGACGGATACGTGGAAGGAAAAACGGCGCGCCTTGCAAAGGAATTCCATTACTACTCTGCCCCTTTCAGGCAACCAGTGATTTACTGATCCCTGACTTCCCTATCTATCTCTTGTAAACATGCCTCTCTCTCTCTCTCTCTCTCTCTCTCTCTCTCTCTCTCTCTCACACACACACACACACACACACACACACACACACACAAACACACACACTACTTGTCTCCCTTCCTACCTCCGTCGCACCCTTCATTTCTTTATTTTTGTACATTTCATCTTTCTTTATAAAGGGAAGCATCGTGTCGTTTACGTAACATACATATAACAACACTAGGCCCTCCGGAGATAAAGCTAATTAAATTTAAAATACCAGTGGGACCTCTACAGTGAAGAGAGAAAGAAGTAATGAGTTCAAGCAAAGTTAAGTACAAATTTATAAGCGCCAGAAAAAATCGTAAATGTTAAAATACATAAATAATATTTCATGAATCTTTTGAAACCATGTCGAATGAATTACCTCTGAACGGAATATTAACACACCGGCACCTAAAAAGAAAATGCAAAATTATTTTGAAATTCATCTTTCGCCGCATAATGAATGCCTCCAAATTGTTTCCGCTCAACTGTATCGCTGGATTGGTCCAGTTGTCTATAACAAAACTGAAAATAGTTGTAGAAGTCTTAAAAACTATGACAAGAGTTCTTAAACACTATCTAATAATAGCAGTAATAATTTTTTAATTTATCTGTTGGCACAAAAGATTTCCACACCGACATCAAAGAGTGAAGAATCCAGAAAAAAATGTTAGATAACAAAGAAAAAAATAGGGTTACAAGAGTGACAGTGAATCACTGATTAAATTTATTTTATAACAATAGTAAAGATATCATTTGAGATGAGCTACACGTTACAAAGTGTTTGCATCATCTTTTAAATATCCATGTCAAGATTAACACCTTCACATTTAATTACAGACAATTATGTCGCAGCTTCCTATTACCTTTCTACGTCTACGTATAGACTCTGAAAATCATATTGAGGTGCATGGCACAGGGTTCCTTTCTCTACCGTGACATACTCTAATAGCAATCATTTCGATCTGATTTTTCTTATTGTATTAAGATGTTCATGTCTCCTTATGCAGGTGGATGATAACAAATATTTTCACTTTCGGATGAGAAAATGGCTAAAATAAATTTCGCAAATAAATATCGGTGCAACGAATACATATTATAGGTTTTATAAAAAACGACTAACCCTCATGCAGCCTGTGACTTAGGTGGCTTGCGAGTCTCAACGATACAGATAGCCGTAACATAGGTGCAACCACAGCGGAGGGGTATCTGTGGATATGCTAGATAAACGTATGGTTCCTGAAGAGGGGCAGCAGCCTTTCCAGTAGTTACAGGGGCAACAGTCTGGATAATTCACTGAGCTGGCCTTGTAACATCAATTAATGTGGCTTTGCCATACAGGTATTGCGAATGGCTGAAAGAAAGGGAAACTACAGCCGTTACTTTTCCCGAGGACATGCTGCTATACTGTATAAAAATATGATGATGGCATCCTCTCGGGTAAAATATTCCGGAGGTAAAATAGTCCCCCATTTGGATCTCCGGGAGGGGACTACTCAGGAGGATATCGTCATCAGGAAACTGGCATTCTTCGTATCGGAGCGTGATATGTTAGTTACCTTAATCGGGTAGGGGGATAAGAAAATTTAAAAAGGGAAATCGACAGGTTGAAGTTAGACACGAAAATAGATAATTACATTTACACAACTTAAATTTTCGGCCATGGCCTTCGTCATAAAAAGAAACACACAGATTCGCGCAATCACTTAGACAACTATACACACACAACTATCATGTCTGGCCACTTCAGCGATGTGTCTGAGTGAACGCGTCTGCCTAGTAAGCAGGTGATCCCGCGTTAGAATCCCGGCCGGGCACAAATTTTCATTCGCTGCACACTGGAATTACATGTAAACCTTGTACAGTTTTAACAATACACTAATTTTTTATTATTATTTGTTTATCTTTGATCAGCGATGCTTATCGCCTCCGGTTCCCTCTGACTCGCAATGCAACTAATTTAATTTCGTTCGTCATTTTTTACTTCCAAACAAGCGAGAAGACGGAACCGTGATAGCAGTTTTACTCACTCTCTGGTCTGTATCTGATGTGACAACATGTCTTTCATACCTGTATCCACTCATGTAAGTAAGAATAATGCAAGCTGTTGCTGAAAATATATTATTTAAATTTAAAAGCATTCATTCTCCTTGGTTTTCATTTTAATGAAACTCCCCCACGTCAAATATTTAATTTCTTAACGTTTTCAACTCCTTCGTCTCCGTAATAATTTAAAGTTCAGACGCCAATACAATCGCTTCGCTTTGTCTGCAAAATTTCAATCAATTTCTATCAATCAATCAATTATCCTTATACAATACTTTGCTTGATTTTAGAACCTGTAGTCATTTGTTTTGTAATTTCACGAAGTCCGATCATTAAAAAAAAAAAAAAAAAATTATTCTATCATTACCAGTAACTACATGTTCCACCCACGGTCACACAACAATGAAAACCGAAGTGAACAGTCTGATTATTAATCTCCTACGGAAAGTATCTCCAACGTTCACATATTAAATAAATAAAAGTTATCATTTCCAGCTTCTACTATACGAAGCGCAGGATCCAGCTAGATGCTTCCCGTAAGTTTTATAACGTGCTGTTGCTTGTATGGTGCTCGACTTTAATATGCAAACCGCGGTTTATTTGTTTTACTGTTCA
Source organism: Locusta migratoria (assembly GCA_026315105.1). Classification (NCBI taxonomy): domain Eukaryota; kingdom Metazoa; phylum Arthropoda; class Insecta; order Orthoptera; family Acrididae; genus Locusta; species Locusta migratoria. Next base: position 619,928,917 of record CM048745.1, read on the forward strand.
TTTTGCGCTGTACTTTAACTAAATTATTTCAAATTAAAAAATACGGTACCATCAATTCCTTGTCAATAATATAATCGCGGAATCTACTTTAACAATTATGGCATCATACGAAGCAAGGGCAACGTTAAACGTTATACAGTGAAGCCATAAGTGATCGCAAACTGGGATTTAGTTCATTAAAAATGAACGCTGTAACATCGTCAAAAATATATAATTGTATACAAGCCGAGGCTGGGCTACTGACGACATTTAATGGTGTCTCGATACCTCTGTTCTCCCTGATGCGGGAATACAGTATTGTGGCTGCGAGCATTACAGAATTAAGAGGCTATGCTAATAGGAAGGAGACAGTGTGGCGAATGGAGATTTGGGTGTAGCGGAAGATGTGCAGGGAAGAGTCCTTTGCAGTGGGGTTAGTCACTGTGTCCTCGGTGGCGGGGTGGTCAACGCGTCTGCATAGCAAGTAGGAGATCCCGGGTTCGAATTCCGGCCGGGCACAAATTTTCATTCGCCACACATTTATATTACATCTAAACCTAGTACAGTGAAGCCATAAGTGATCGCAAATTGCTATTTATTTCGTTTCAGTAAAATTGGCGTTTTGTGTTGTTATAAATACACAAAGGTGGTAGGGAGAGCCTCTTACGTGAGTAAACAAAGCTTCGCGCGGCTAAATTAGGTTTTACCATTGACTTCGTTGCCCCCCCCCCCCACCATTCTTGAGCAACATTTACCGAATTTGTTGTAAAGGATCTATTTTATTGAATTTAATAATTTGATGCTTTGCTATCTCAGTGATAAGTAATTTTATTGGTTAAACTATGCTCGTCGATGGCATTTATTAATTTATTCGTTCTATCTCACCCCCCCCCCCATTGCCAAAAAGAGAATGTGTTCATGTTTTTTTAGCCTGCACCTTCCCTATTTCCAATATTCCTTTCTTAGGGAAGATTTTGCATATTTTTAGTTATCTCCCGTTTTCTAAACAAGTTCGTCAATTTCCCCTTTCAACGTCTGATGATGCCTAGAAGAGGCGAAACGCGTCATGTATAAATAAACGAAACTTCACTTTTGTGCAACCAAGACTGTTTTGTACGAAAAAGGTTACCTTTATGGATTCTTTTGCTATGAGATACATTTAGGCTCCAAGATCGAGTTTTATTCTCTGGACTAGGTACTGATACGTATTCATTGTGAAAGCGTAAGAGAGACGACGGCACATTACGGCACATAAAACTATAGCGGCGGCTGCAGAAACAAGGCTTAGCATGTCAATACTTTCACAATCTGGTCTCGAAAATAGAGTTTAAGATGAGACTTCGCATGTTAATACATTCCTGGACATTACAATTGCTACACCACGAAGATGACGTGCTACAGACACGAAATTTAACCGAAAGGAAGAAGATGCTATGATATACAAATGATTAGCTTTTCAGAGCATTCACACAAGGCTGTTCCCGGTGGCGACATCTACAAAGAGCTGACATGAGGTTAGTTTCCTACCAATTTCTCATACACAAACAGCAGTTGACCGGCGTTGCCTGGTGAAACATTTTTGTGATGTCTAGTGCAAGGAGGAGAAATGTGTACCATCACTTTTCCGACTTTGATAAAAGTCGGATTGTAGCCTATCGCGATTGCGGTTTGTCGTATCGCGACACTACTGTCCGCGTTCGTCGCGATCCAATGATTGTTAGCAGAATATAGAATCGGTGCGTTCAGGAGGGCAATATGGAACGCCGTGCTTGATACCAACGGCCTCGTATCACTAGCAGTCGAGATAACATGCATCTTATCCGCATGGCTGTAACGGATCCTGCAGTCATGTCTCGATTCCTGAGTCAACAGATGGGGACGTTTGCAAGACAACCATCTGCACGAACAGTTCGACGACGTTTTTAGCAGCGTGGACCATCAGCTCGGAGACCATGGCTGCGGTTACCCTTGACGCTGCATCACAGACAGGAGCGCCTGCGATGGTGTACGCAATGACGAACCTGGGTGCAAGAATGGCAAAACGTCATGTTTTCGGATGAATCCAGGTTCTGTTTACAGCATCATGATGGTCGCATCCATGTTTGGCGACATCGCGGTGAACGCACATTGGAAGCGTGTATTCGTCATCGCCATACTGGCGTATCACCCGGCGTGATTGTATGGGGTTCCATTGGTTACACATCTCGGTCACCTCTTGTACGCATCGACGGCACTTTGAACAGTGGCAGTTACATTTCAGATGTGTTACGACCCGTGTCCCTACACTTCATTCAATCCCTGTGAAACCCTACATTTCAGCTGGATAATGCACGACCGCATGTTGCAGGTCCCGCACGGGCTTTTCTGGATACAGAAAATGTTCAACTGCTGTCCTGGCCAGCACATTCTCCAGATCTCTCACTAGTTGAAAACGTCTGGTCAACAGTGGCCTGTGACAATATGCCGGTCAGTACTATTTATGAACTGTGGTATCGTGTTGAAGCAGCGTGGGCATCCAAGCTCTGTATGACTCAATGTCCAGGCGTATCAATGCCGTTATTACGGTCAGAGGTGGTTGTTCTGGGTACTGATTTCTCAGGATCTATGCACCTAAATTGCATGAAAATGTAATGACATGTCAGTTGTAGTATATTTGTCCAATGAATACCCGTTTATCATCTGCATTTCTCCTTGGGGTAGCAATTTTAATGGTCAGGTGTGTAATATACGTAAAGACTGTCCACTCATATAAAGTTTGAAGCACACTACCCAAAAATTCCAAGAAATAGTATCTTTATTATTTGTTTAAAAAATTATAACAATTTTAATGTAATTAATGTTATAAAATATTATCAGTGACATCATAATGTACTTTATTTTATTTAAGAAATAAGGATTGTAGATACTTAAATAAAAATTACAATATAAAGTCCAATAATTCTAAAGGATACGTCAATGGTGTCCGCTCAAAGAAGTTTTAAAGTACACTATCCAGAAAATTCTGAGAGAAAGGGCTCTAAAGTTTTATGTGCAGCATACAGACGTCAGATATAATAAATTCCAAAGGCATTTGACACATAATGACGCTACCAACTGGCTATTTATTTATTAATTTTTTTTCTTTTTCCCTTGAGTAGACCGATGTTTTGCTGTCATTTTGTTCATGTTCGTTCTGGGTTATAAGCGACCAAAATTTTGAAACTTTTTTATTGTCTCTTCAGTTACTATATGAAACTGAAATAATTGCTGACTAGTGCGTTCCAATTCCACTCACAGGTGCTATAAAAATAAAAATCTGCAAAGGTTTGTACAAGGCCACGCCCCCTCCTTATTCTGATTTCCTGACATTATTTATTCCTGCAGCATTTCTTGCCATATTTTTTTTTTTATTTTATTTTTTTATTTTTTTTTTTTTGAATTAGTGTGCTGGTAATGACCGTGTAGTACATATAGAAGGCTGTTAAGTAACATCACTAATACTAATTTTGTATTCCTTGGTTCATGGTGTTTGTTTGCAATGGCTGAAGAGTCCAAATTTTACGGAAGTTGTGTGTAGATGTAGTAATGCAATCTGCAGCATGCTTCGTTCCAGTAACTGTTTAAAAAGGTTAGGAAGGCAAGGCTATAAGGGATAACAGTGGATGTGTGTTTGTTTTCGTGAACTATCTACTGATGACAAACCTATAAATGTTAAAAACTTCTACACTTTGTCTTTCTGTTCCACAATATTTGTTTATTGGTTATGAACTGGCTTTCAGATTCTTAGGCCATCATCCACATTCAGAAAGCTACATCCTACATATTATTCCATGTATACAATAGTCTTTTTCTATTCACAGTCTTTTTGCTACTTTAATCAAAAATGTGTAATATTGATTTATTTAAATGTTTCTCTGGAATTTACATTTTGATTTTACTATTACTCACCTGGACAATATTGTAATGTTAATAGTATCCATTCTTTTACTATCAAAATCCAACAAAAGTTAGATGTATTTATTCAGATTACAATTATGTGTATTACATTATGCTTGATAATACATATTGTGGAACTGAAACACACAGCGTTAAAGTTATTAATATCTTTGTGTTCCTCCACGTACCGGCGGAAGATATAAATACGAACCTATACATTGTGTGACATATCATGGGCAAATCCAAGAAAGCTGATCATGATTGTAGTAAAGATTCATATAAACACACTCCGTGCATAGAAAAATACAAATTCGTAATGAAAAGGACAACTTTTAACAATGTAAAATCCTATAGGAATGACAATAATGGAGGATAGGTAACAACTCACCGTAAAGAGGCTCACTGAGCTGCTGACAGGCACGAAAATAGATAATCACATTCACACAACTTAAATTTTTGCCATGGCCTTCGTCATAAAAAGTAACACATACATTCACGCAATCACTCAGACACATCGCTGAAGTGGCCAGTGACCAACCAGACTGCCAATTTTACTGTATAGTTGCAGTTCGTAATCGACGATGGATGTATTGTTTGTTGTTTGTATATCTATCGGACCAAACTGCGTGGTCATCAGTCCGTAGCTTACAAACTACTTAAACCTAGGTAAACTAACCTAAGGACAGACACACACACACCCATGCCCCAGGGAGGACTCGAACCTCCACGTCGAGCAACCGCGCGCTCCGCAGCGAGACGCTTTAGTCCGCTCGGCTACTCCACCGCGACAAAGGATGTACTGAAATGTAACTGTCCTGTTCAAACAACTTACGGGTATGCTGCCGGGTGACGCCGTTGACAACCGCCGATATGCTGTTGTGGCATGCCGTATATTGGTCAGACAATCAGGACTGTGGAAGACCGGTGTATTGAACATAAACGTTACACGCGCTTACAACAGCCAAGCAAATCCGCTGTTGCAGAACACTGTCTTGACACCGGTCATCCTATGGAATACAACAACACGGAGATCCTGGCATGCACCTCCACCTATTGGGATAGTGTTATTAAGGAAGCGACCTTATAAACAGAGATGGTGGTTTTTGTTTAAATTCTGCTTGGAATCCGGCACTGTCTCTCGTCAAAAAGCAGACGGATAGGATTAATGCTGCCTCACCTTTTGATTAAGTCACTATCGACATTTTTGATGTTTGGTCATCTTTGGTTGTGTTGACTCTGCTGTGACTTGTACTGTGTGTGTTATCTTCCTTGTTTACCCTTTTCAAACCGAGGTATTAAATACGCTTGCACATTGCTTCCTTAAGTGCAGTTGTGCCTTGAGAATGGCAGGGTGTTCTCCTTCCGAAATATCGGCGGTTGTCGACGACGTCACCCGGCAGCATACCCGTAAGTTGTTTGAACATTCATTAAGCCGGGAAAAGTTAAAGTCTCACATTGCAACTGTCCTGTTCATCGTTTACGGAAGCATATGAGAATATAAAATATCGCCCTGCGCGGTGGTACTGCCCCCTCCCCCCTCCCACCTAGAGACGGCCTCTGCTACCGAGAGTAGCTCTCATGGAGTGACGAGGGAGGTAGGTTGTATTTGTGGGGCAGGCGGGCAAGATGCTAGTGGCAGTCGAGTATTGGCTGGTGGTGCTGCACACCGCCGCGGCGCGGCGCGGCGAGCGTTGCAGTGGTATAGGCACGACAGGCATTTGTTTGCAGCGGGCCAATAACGCGCCCGCCTCCCCCTCCCCCCTCCCCCCACCACGCGGGCGCATTTTTATTCCGCGGGCGACATCCGCCTCCGCCTCCGCCGCCGCCGCCGCCTCCACCTCCGGAACTGCCGACTCAGCCCCACGGCAGGGGTGGCGCCGCAAATTCCATCACGAGGCAACACGGCGCAGCGAAAAAGCACCCACTGCCCGTATTACCTTTTCTTTTTTTATTCTCTCGCTGTCATAGTTTCAGACGGCGACACGAAAAACGCGAAAAATGTACAATGGCCATTTATCTTCTCGTTTTAGGCGGCGGGAGTGTATTGTTATCCGCGGCGTGCAGCCTTTAAGCCCCTGTCGGGCCACCTACATTCTCCGAACATTAAGCGCCTAATATACTGTAGGCTGTATTTTTCGGCACAAATTGCCGGTGTTGTTTCGGATTTCCATAATCGGATCCTCTGTTCGCTTTCAGCAGTCCTTCTACACAGCAGCTTTCTTTTCCACTTTCGCGCGTGAAATTGTTTCGTATTATCTCTACTGGGGCATGGTATTTTTCTTACCAATAAAAAATATATGCTGTAGCACTATTTTTTTCGGTTAGTAGCGTGTAAGTCACAGTGAATATTTAGATTACTTGGATTATAGACAATTATTGGAGAAACAAGGAACGTGAAATGTATAAGGCATCGAACTTTAGGTTGGTATCTTTGCTGTATCAAATACGTTCATCCATAAAAGACGGCCACGGTGGCCGAGGGGACTGAGGCGCGTCAGTCACGGTCTGCACGACCACTACGGTCGGGGGTTCGAATCACCCGTCGGGCATGGATATTTGTGCCGTCCTTAGTCTTAGTTAGTTCATAAGAAGTTTGAAAAAAAAAAAAAAAAAAAAAAAAAAGTTCAAATGTTTGTTAAGCTTATGGGACTTAACTACGGGGTCATCCGTCCCTAAACTTACAAACTACTTATCAACTAGCTAGTACTAAGGACGGCACAAATATCCATGCCCGAGGGGGGATGGGGGGATTCGAACCCCCGACCGTAGTGGCCGTGCAGACCGTGACTGGTGCGCCTCAGTCCCCTCGGCCACCGCGGCCGGCAGGGACTGATGACCCCGTAGCTAAGTCCCATAGACTCTACGACATTTGAACATTTTTGAACATCCATAAAAGAAGGAATAACCTAGATAAAAAGCAACAATGCAGCAGAATAGGCACACAAATTACATGCTCTAATAATTTGCGTTTATTTATTACAAGGGACACCTTTGACCACGAACGCTCGGAACCACACCCAACCGTGCTTAGAATAACGAGCAACAAAACAGTGGAGAGCGTAATTTCCATGTAAAACGCAGGACTTTTCTGTTAGCGCTACTAGTCGGTGACAAAGTGTAGCCGCACTAACCAGTACTCCAGTTGCGTGAGTGCTACAGCTGCAGTACGATTTGTCTCTTGGAGATATTTCATCATGAAACTTCGCTCTGTGATTTATAGTTAATTTGCTGCACCTACGTATAAGCCGATGTTGCAATATGCTTGGCAAAAGCCAGGGTATCACATTATATACCACCATCATCATTTGAAAATGTAATTAGTGTGTTGTTTGTAGTGGCCATTTGAGCAGCAGCTGAATATTATGTATTTCACTGTACTGTTTTTAAAGAAAACGCGTTTTGCTACTGCAAATGAAGGGTTTTTATTTTTATAATTGACCCAAACGCGTTTCGCCTTTGTCACAAGGCATCATCAGTGGGTGTAGCACTTGCTACTCCATATCAGTCTCTTTCCGGCAACCAGATTGAAAGGTTCCGCTGTTTTCTGAAAACATTTTTTAGAAAACAGTGGAACCTTTCGACCTGGTTGCCGGAAAGAGACTGACGTGGAGTAGCAAGTGCTGACACCCACTGATGATACCTTGTGACAAAAGCGAAACGCGTATGGGTGAATTATAAAAATAAAAACCCTTCATTTGCAGTAGCAAAACGCGTTTTTTTAAAAACAGTTCAGTGAAGTACATGTAATTAGTGTGGCTTTGGATATTGGACTGTGTGAATGCGAAAGTGATAACGTGGCTTTAGTAAGGTATTCACATCGTTGTCTCCCACTTTGTTTTAACTACTTCATTAGAAACCCGCATCTACACTTTGAGGACGAATATAAGCACTCACAGGTGTGCGGTGCTGTTGTATGTGTTTTGTGCTTTTATATGTACTTTAAGCAGAGATTTTTTGGCGCTGTTTATTGAATATGTAATAACACACTGACGCCATTAAATTATGTATAATTTCCTTCCTATTGTATTGATATCTGTTTCTCTCTGTTAAAATATTACTTAAATTACAATGCAAAATTTTTCTTGCAAATGACGCACACCACTGTCATGTTTATGACTCGAAGCATAGTTTCCTGAGGTTCCAAGCGTTCGATGTCTAAGGTGTCCTTTGTTAGTGTAGCACTGTCAAAACAGACCCACGGTCTTCAAGTAAACATCAACACCTGATATTTGCCTCTAAACATTAATTTGCAAAATTTGTACAAAAGTTATGAACAAGAAGTAATATGCAAGCAGCCACATTAATTCCAGTTACGTAAATCACAATATGTATTCCAAGACAGTTTTCGTTAAGTGACCTCGATTACCTCTAGATTTTTATTTACTCGTATCACTTTTAGCACGTCAAGTAATTTTGCAGAATATAAATCAGCCTCTGATTTAACCATATTATATTTTTTACAATTTAAGGTTATATTATAGGTAGTTAACATCCTGCGCTACTTACTCGTATATTTTAAAATATATTACGAAGTAGTCTTAATTTTGTTTTCAAAATTAAAGAAGAAAAAGTGGCGTGTGTCAATAATGTGTGACAGTACAGTGAAGAAGGCTTTTATTAAAGACATTTCAGACCTCTATCAACTTTAGTTCTTAAATACAATTTTTTTATCTTCAATTTAATTAAAACATTTTCAAGAAGATTCTCATTTAAAGAGATTTTTTAAATTGTAAAAAAAAAAATGAAAAACTCTATTTTGTGAATGATGTCATGTGGAATTTCAACATTTTTTTCCATCAAATTGTAAAATCTTTAAAATCTTTACGTGAATGATTTGAGATAGCATCGCTCTACCAGTAGACATAAAATTCTTTAAAGACTCGAAATGCCGTTCAGAAAACTACTTCAATCGTTGGATTACTTTACAAATCAATTAATGTGGATAGCATTTTACTTTAACGTCGTAAGCAAGAAAGTTTATAAAGGTTAGAGATTAACCTTAAAAAAACTTTGTAAATAGTTAAATGCTTTAACACTGGCTGAATAGTATGTCAGTAATTTGCGCTTAATAATAAGCAAAGTGATATAAAAATATGTTGACATGTTTTCTAAACTATTTATTTTATAATCACATAATTTTACTGTTTTTTTTTTCTGTGACATAAGCAGATACTTTCTTCAAAATTTGTTGCTTGATAAGGAATAAATTAAAAATGTGCTAATTTATGAAATTATACTGGAGAATAACAGCGATCTTGATGCAATGGTTAAAATAAAAATAAAAATAGTTAAGATCACAAATTTCTTGTTTTATTTGAAGACTGGTTCAGCATTTCAAGACTGGTTTCGGTACACTAGGGGACCATCTTCTGGTCTCTGATGTTATATCAGAGACGAGTTGATGGTGTGTTATATCAGAGTCCAGAAGGTGGTGTGTTATAAGATATCGGAGACCGTAACATGGTCAGTAATATCACAGAACAGAAGATTGTCTATTATACCAGAGACCGAAGATAGTCTGTTATATCAGAGTCCAAAAGGTGGTCTGTTATATCAGAGACCAGAAGATAGTCTGTTATATCAGACACCAGAAGATGCTCTAAGGTATGAGAGACCAGAAGAATGTCTGTTATATCAGAACCTGGAAGATGTAATCAAAAGTATCCGGACAGCCACAAAAACATACGATTTTCTTATTAGGTGAATTGTGCTCCACGTACTGCCAGGTACTCCATATCAGCGACCTCAATAGTCGTTAGACATCCACAGAGATACGAATGAACTCACGGACTTCGTAGTCAGGTGATTTGGGTGTCACTTGTGTCAGAGGTCTGTACACTAGATTTTCATACTCTTAAAAACTCCTAGGTACACTATTACTGTTGTAATAGTGGAGTGGAAACGTGAAGGGACTCGAACAGCAAAAGAGCATACAGGCCGACCTCGTCTTTTGACTGACAGAGACCACTGACAGTTGAAGAGGGTCGTACAATGTAATAGGCAGGAATCTATCTAGACCATCACACAGGAATTCCAAATTGCATGAGGATCCACTCCAAGTATTATGACAGTTAGGCGGAAAGGAGAAGACGTGGATTTCATGGTCGAGCGATTGGCCATAAGCCCCACCTCGCTTTGTATAAAGAGCGTAAATATTGGATGACTGAACAGTGGAAAAACGTTGTGTGAAGTGACGAATCGCGGTGCACAATGATGCGATCCGATGGTAAGGTACGGATATGGCGAAAGCCTGGTGAATTTCATCTGCCAGCGTGTGTAGTGACAATAGTAAAATTCTGAGGCGGTGGTGTTAAGGTGTGGCCGTGTTTATCATGGAGGGAGCTTGCACCATTATCGTTTTGCGTGGCATTAACACAGCACATGCCTACATTGATGTTTTAAGCACCTTCTTGCTCTCAACTGTTGAAAAGCGATTCGGGGGTGGCGATTGCATCTCTTAGCACGATCGAGCACCTGTTCATAACGCACGGCCTCTGGCAGAGCGATTACTCGACAGTAACATCCCTGTAATGGACAGGCCTGCACAGAGTCCTGTGTTGAATCCTATAGAACACATTTGGGATGTTTTGGAAATGCCGACATCGTGCCTGGCCTCACCGACCTTCATCGATACTTCATTGCAGCACTCCGTGAAGAATGGGCTGCCATAGCGCAAGAAAGCTCCCAGCACCTGATTGAACGTATGCCTGCGAGAGTGGAAGCTGTCATCAAGGATAAGGTCGGGCCATCACCACAATAAATTCCAGCATTACCCATGGAGGTCGCCACGAACTTGTAAGTCATTTGCAGCCAGGCGTCCGGATACTTTTGATCACAAAATGTACGTAACCAATTGACAGTACTGTACTGTAAGTCATCCAGAAATGACGCAAACTAACGTAGTAGCGCACAACACGTCTCGAGGATTAAATCCTCTGGAAGTATTCGACACTTTTTTGAACATTCTATACATTTTTTTCGTTGCTTAATAAGCAGCCAAGATCGCTAATTATATGTTATTTAGATGACCTTTTTCGACATTGTAGCTATGCTGTAGGAATATGTGGGTGAAATTTTATTTGTGTTGTGACATGCTAGCAATAATATTGTCGAACAAGTACCTACATGTACGGGTTTGAAAGGTTTTGTCTGTGACGTGGCGCATGTAAATGACAAATCCGATGATGGCACTATAATCTAAAGAAATATAATTAGCGATGGTTTTTATGTGACAAAGTCAGAAGTTTTCATTAACTGAGTAGATAGTTATGTTGTGACGATGGATTCGGATGACTATCAGTCACCGTTATTTTCACGCATTTTTCACGACTGTTTGCTGTGATATATGGTTGCCACAAATCGTCATTTTGCTGGCATATAAAAAAATCCAATAAGGTCCCCGCATTACCATTATAGCAGGAATGACGTTATCATCGCCCAGTAGATTATGTTAGATTTCTGGTAAATAGCCTTGTTACAGTATGCAGTAATTTGGCTCGCGTGAATGGGGGGCATAGATAAACGTCTCCCGGTCCTCTGAACTAGGGGGCAGGCACGCGAACCGTAGTGCCGCATAACGCGTCTAGGCTTTTGTTTTTCTCTTCGCGGTGTAGACGACCCATGTCGTTAGTGACGTAAATTCATTCCTTTCAGTTTTCGAAGTAAAGACAGGTAAAGAACTAAGAGAATTGTATTGCAGTTCGATATTTGTCTCAGAGTTCGTTATGTTTCGTGTTGGTTATAGAAAGAGCTTGCATTCATTCGAAAACCTCCTTACCGGTCTTTTTAGTTACATCGTCATTAAATCTCCATTTCCCGACAGGTATACGCAGGGATAATTCATGACATAAATCTCAACTTTTCCACGTTTTTGGTCTTCAGCCTTTCCAAAACTGCCGCTCCAATCATATGGTGCATCCTTCAGGAAGTCTATGCTTAAAGTAAATGTTATCGATCTTATGAGTAATATCATTGGGTTATAAAGTAAAAATATTCTGTCTGTGTGCTACTCCTACCTTCCTTCGATTTTCCTCACGTTTGTTATACTCATTACAAGTTGTCTTCCACTCAGTTTCTCACATTCCAATAATATTCTGCTCTCTACCTTATCTTCCATTGAATTTTGTTAAAAAAATTGAAGAGTTTTGTTTTGTTACATCTTCGGTTATGCTAATTTATGTCATGCATTTCTTCATTTCCAGGATGTACTCGTACGTATGTGGTGTATCAGGTATCCTCACTTTAGCACTACCATCTTAACTTTTAATCTCTTGATCCTTTTAAATTTTTTGTTTAAAATCTCACATCCGAATTTAATATCATCAGCCAAGTGGTTTATGGACAGAACGTGAGCCTATAAACACCTACCAGTATTGCATGCGAGTCTTTAGGTGCCTTTCTAAGCTTAAAACAAAACTTTAAATCGATCCTCAATGTTCTGTTCGCAGTTCACAAGCGCTAAACAAGCACTTCGTCCAACAGGTCCTACACGGAAGACAAAGATGATCAACGGAACTACTATTTAGGGCAGGGTACCAACACCGGCCGCTACGCAGGTACAGCGTTGTGATTCGCTTGTGTTGCCCGATCGACAGTTCTGAGTTGATTCAGCGAACTTTATTGTCAGAGGTTGTATTTGCTGTTGTTTAAAGACAACTTTACGACCTCTCAGAAAACTGAATCCTACAGTTAAGTGACACTATGTGGACTGTGACTTAATTATGAACGTTTCGGCGGCGCGAGAAGCACCCGTGGAGAACACCCGGCCCTCTTGGCTGCGGGAAAGTAAAGGAAAGCAAAGCCCTCCTGCCGCAAATTTAGAGATGGGTAGTTTTAAAAATTGAAAGAGAAAAAAACCTTGTAAAACTTTCTCTACCCGCTGGACGGCTGAGATAAATATTGTTTGAAGTTCTTTAAAAAATGTACTTTCCCGGGCCATTAATGTATGTTGATTTCCCTGCTGAAACGTATTTTAGTATGTTCAAATGTTTGTTAAGCTTATGGGACTTAACTACGGGGTCATCAGTCTCTAAACTTACAAACTACTTATCAACTACCTTATACTAAAGACGGCACAAATATCCATGCCCGAGGGGGGATTCGAACCCCCGACCGTAGTGGCCGTGCAGACCGTGACTGGAGCGCCTCAGACCCCTCGGCTACCGCGGCCGGCTATTTTTGTATGTTTCCTTTTGGGCGTTATAATGTTTACTAATTGTTTTGTGAGTTTTTAAATGAGCTTTTGGGCAGTGTGGTAACACAACTTCTTTATATGAAAGATGAGCCTAGAGACGGTTGTTGCAAAATTCCCTGTCTGTTGACATACAAGTTTCTTTTTATCATTATAGAGAAAAAACATCAAGTAAGTCGAAAGGGACATTGGCGATGTTCAAAATTGTGTGAAAAATTCAGGGCAATAAATGTCATTGAAGGTTTTGTAATTATTAGTCAGACTGGACGTTCAATAAGAGTACCTGGCTTAGTACTGAAAACTTATGTTATTGTCAAGATCTTTTATTCAGAGTTTTATTTGGTTTTATCGGTTTCGGCGGATATAACCACTATCATCAGAAATAAAACAAATTTTTTATATCTGACAAACCCACAACCCGCAACACACAGACAGACAGAAGTAATGTATATTATTTAGAAAATCACGTTTCAACAGCAACATTGTAGAATGTGTTTACACATTAAGAACCTTAACTGTTGCTGACGTTAGCACTGTAGGTGCATTTATTGATCCTCTTCTTTGTAATTTTTTTAGTGCTGACGATGGAGGCAAGATCCGCCTAAACCGGAAAAACCAAGTAATAGTTTGAATAAGCGATCTTAGCAATAAATTTACATTAAAACAGATCATACCCAGCAATATGTGTAAATTGTTACTATTGAAAGGTGTTATTTGTTATTTGCCAAATACATGTTATGTGTTGGGTGAAAGATGTTTCCCTGAATATTGCTCAGCTCGTTTCACGTTCCTTTGGTCTAGTCCTGAGTAATTGTTGACGCTTGTGTTGGCCACATCACGATTGAAATTATCCGCGATTTGAGTGACACATGTGATGATGGTGTCGTGGTGTGTAATGTGTGTTCATGGGTGCGACAATTCAGAGAAAGCAAAACGTCGTGTCACAACACACCAAGACAATCCCTGTTCCGCACCATCCTATCTTACGATATTATCGATCGAACACAGAAGATTGGTTTGGAGGATCGCGAAAAGACAGTGGAACACATCCCTTCCGAATTTGGCATTTCCGTGGGTTCTGTGCACACAGTCTTGCACGAGAAACTGAAAAATGTTTGTAAAGTTTAAGGGACTTAACTACGGGGCCACCAGTCCCTAAACTTAGAAACTACTTATGAACTACCTTATAATAAAGACGACACAAACATTCATGCCCGAGGGGGGATTGGAACCTCCAACGGGAAACGGCTTCGCCACAGAGTGAGTAACATATACAGAGAAGCAGCCCTACCTAAACCACTGTCCTACGCTCCCCTCGTAGTTCCGTAAGATGCTAGTAGATGTCAGGCGGTTCGCTGGCTTAGGGTGCCTCTCGCGCATCAGAGGGTAGCGTGGAGGGGAGGCTGAGGGGAGAGCTCGTGCCGCCTGCCACGAGGCCACGGCTGTGTCCAGCTTGCTGGCGTTTGAGGGGAGGTGGTGGTGGGGACAGCCGCTACCTGCCGCCTGCTCTGGCCAGTTTAAAGGGCTGCTTCTGACCGCAGCGCCATCATGGGACATCTTACGGCACTGCTGTAAACCCTCCCTCCCCGCACCCCTGAGCGTAGGACCGTGCCCTTACGGAGGTTTCCCGTCTGTATATATTTGTCTGTGGCTTCGCGCATCGGAGCATAGCGCCTTAATGCGCTCGGCAGCTCCGTCACGCCGGGGAAGTGAAAATGCCAGGTGGGTGTCAAATGCTGAAGTATGACCACAAAGCTGCGCGTGTAGCTTGTTGCCAGTAAATGGTGACACGTGATAACGGCATGAATGGGACTTCTTTTCATCGTCTGTGACAATGGATGAGACATGACTGCCGTTTTTCAATCTTGAAAGAAAGCGCCAGTCAGCTCAGTTGCATTAGTGGTTTTTCAGTTGTCAAAGCAGAATCCAAACGTTCGCATTGGCCATGGTTGTCGTTTTGAACTTGTTTACAGATGCATGGAGATTGCGTCGAGAAGTGACAGACATTTCACAGTGTGCTTGTGATTAGTTCGTATGCACATCGTATTCCATAAGTAGTTTCGAAGCTACAGTAGCCTCATGATTAGTGGAGATGTTACAAGAAGATTACATTTTCCTGCACCAAGTGTAGCTAAAAGTAGTGGTGGTGGTCTGTGGTTTTATTCTTGAGACTCGCTATCTCTTAGTGTATTTGTTACTGGCAAAATAGGATATGATAGCGGAATTGGAATTCATACCAAGAGTAAAATCACAAACCACCACACTACGTTTAGCTACATTTACTGCAAGAAAATATATTGTTCCAGAAACATCTCTAGTGATGATGAGCCTGCTGTCGCTTGAAAACTAGTTATGGAATAATAAAGAAACTTCCATAAAAGCAACTGGTTGCGTATTTATACCAAAATACATCGCCAGGCAGACTGAAAGCCTTTCAAAAATAAAGACGTGTGACAAGAATTTGGATGTACAAATCATTCATAAACTGTATTGTGTCACTAGAAATTAAATATGTCAATGTGAAAAAGATGAGAAGTGAAATGGTAATTGGGGAGTGTCCCTCAAAACAGGGAAATTTGTTTGTGATACTCTTACCAACTTAGTTTGTACCATACGCCTACAAAACACTTGTGAAATGGCCACGTCATGAAGCCCCTACAGAACGGAAAATCTACATAATGAAATGAATAAATATTACAACAGTATAGATGTAGAGTGTCTGTATCTATAGATGCAGCATTATTGAGAAAAAATAAGCAGCCGTGCGAGGATAGCTGCGCGGTATGATTCGCGATGTCACGGATTGGGCTCCCGCTCGAGGTTCGAGTCCGCCCTCAGGCATAGGTGTCTGTGTTGTACTTATCATAGGTCAATTTAAGTAAGTCTAGGGAGCAATGACCTCAGCACTTTAGTTCATCATCGGGAAAAAACCGGAGAAACGTAAGTGAAATAGATATCTAAGTAAATTAAAGCAAAAAAGGTAAATTTTGCAAGGTTACTTCAAAAGAGTATACTACAGTAGAAACATTCGAAAGAACGGAAACAACGGCATCGTGCATAACGGTAGACAATAAAGTTTTACTTTTTTTCTCCGGCTTAAAGGATTTGCATACACATTTCGACAACCAATATTTGGCGTGGCCACGTATGTCATAAGTAAAGGCCTGACATCGAAGGACCATATGGCGAATGACGTCATCATCTGATGTTGAGGCATGAACGCGAAATCGTGCTGCTGTGCAAGTCTTGGAGGCTGGTTGGCGGAAGCTGACTGTATGCCAACTACTGCATCTCACAAGGAAAGTACTTGGAGTCGAACAAACATTTGAAGATTTTGCCTGTCATGAAGAACTATCGTAATTATAGAAATTCCACTTTTGTCAGTGCACAGCTCATGGATACATTTTTTCATATTCATGTCTCCATACAATTTAAATTAAAAATGCTTCATAAGTAATGCTTCGCTTGATAGGTAATGTTTATTTCATATTCAATGTTGGAACTCCATCATCAGCAGACATTTTCCAACTGTTTCGTCTCTTGAAACACAATGGCTTATTGCCACAGTGTAAGAAGTATTGTAACCACGGTTAGGTAACTCTCCAGTACTCAAGGTACGGTAAATAATAATGGTCATCTCGCGGAATGATTCTTTCTACAAAAGAATTTTCAACTGATTGTGCGCATGTAAACTATCAAGGACCATCAGCGTGTTGTCTGGTTGGTGACTAAGTAGTTTGTAAGTTTAGGGACTGATGACCCCGTAATTAAGTCCCATAAGCTTTACAAACATTTGAACATTTTCTGGTTGGTGACGAGTTACACAGCAACTCCAGTACTAGTCGGGTCAGTCGATCAGCGTTTCATAAATTATGAGAAACGTGTCGGAAATGCGATGAAAGTTGAGTTTGGAACTGTGAGGAGTAAACATTTATCGCAATTTCCAGAATTTTCAACGCAAATTTCTCATTTCGTCACATGCATTTTCTTGGTATAATCATGTATTAGTTTCACCTTTTTCCTGGTACTTTTCTATGCATTAGCCTTTTTGCTGAGTATTCTTCATGTTTCGATTTTTAAGATGAAACCATTTGCTATGCTAGTATCACATTGTTTCCATTTCCTCGTCCCTGCCGTGTAGTATTCACTGCTGCTGGAAGAGTTCACAGATTTATCTAAGCTCCGCAGACGCATTTGATTGGAAACTCAAAATACTTTTATTGCGTTTTTCATAGACGTATCGCCACCCTCTCGGAAGTGGGTTGTGAAGACGATTTTTTCTACTGCAGGTCACAGGAAATGGAGATGGAGTAGTCGATATGGAATACCAATTCAGAGGAATGGCTTATTTCGATAGTAAAGACGAATTCCACTGATCGTCGTCTCTGCATAAATCTGGCGAAGTATTCAACGTTGAGAGCCCCATGTTTGCCGTTGCTGACGTCACTGCCAGTCGTGTGGAAGGAGCTATGGTTTAAGACTCCGTCGACGTCTATATCGTGAGAGACGGGGCAGTTCGTATCTCAAGAGAGGTTCGAGTTAGGGGAACCATTACAGGCACGGATCTATCAACTGCTTTGTGAGATCTGTTACTAAGGAAAACGTATTTGCGTTCCTGACGTTATGTTGATGTTCTTGTGAACTTGTCGCAGGTAGTTGGATCTCTAAACAGGATTGTTGGGTTGGTAGCTTGACATAATTATTTGATAAATACTAAACACACGACCAATGGACTGGAAATAAATGATATATATATCCTCGACTTTCTCAAGACGTCATGTCTGTCATCTCCTGAACTTCATATGACCATACGAAAAACACCATAGTAACGGAATTGAAATGTCCATGGCAAAATAGACGTTTCAGTTCTTAACTGACAGAAATTTTCAGACTTGAAAATAGCTTCTGGTTATCCCCAAAGGGACTGATTTGGAGAACTACTGTACACAGTATATGTAAATGACCTAGTGGATATTATGATAAGTTCTGTGATTATTTTGTATATAGCGGAATAACAATCTTGGCAAATTTTAGCGGACGGCAGAAACAGTTCAAATGTTTGTAAGCCTGTTGGAACCAAACTGCTATGGTCATCAGTTCCTAGACTTCCAAGCTACTGAAACTTATACTAAGAACAAAACACACACACACACACACACACACACACACACACACACACACACAAGTTCGAAAGAGGACTCGAGCCTCCGATGGGAAACGGCAAACGGTAAAAATGACGACAATGGATGGACTCTCGAACATGATTAGCAGTTGACCTTCTTCTTTGAAACGCTTCTCGTCTTATCCACTCCCATGTACGGCTGCAATTCAAGCAGATGCCGTAAAAAATCTTAACATTTCAATTCAATGTGAACGTATTTCCGTTTCTCAGAAACACTTTTCTTGATACAGCTATTCCACATTTTACATCCTCTCTGTATCAGCTTAAATAACAATACATATAACTATGACGCATGACTTTGCTGATGGTGTCCTCAGACGTCGGAAATTACGACAAAAGGAAGAGTTCAACGGTATGCAGCTTTAGATACAATATGTTCGTTTTAAATAATAATAACAATAATAATAATAATAATAATGTTGTAATGGCAACACAGATGGAAGCCACATAGGTGCGATTGACACACGTGTTTATCGCAGAGTAAATAAATATTTTGTTCAACCCACAGTATCACGTCAGACATCCTTTATAGCCCCTTACACTTAACAGATACAGTTCTCAAACTTCGCGACGGAAAGGTGCCTCTGGGCGTGAAGGTTCCAAGAAGCCTTTCCAATTACGAGACTGAACCTGTCCTTCGAGTTCTCGCAGCTATTTGAGCCACACGGCTTTAGTTTACTCTTACTCAGCAAATTACATTGGTTCTTTCGCCAAGAAAGCACCATCGTCGCTAGATGCGTAATAGAAGTAGGAGAGATGGCTGTAACGGCCTGAAGCCTGAAGTGAAGTGCCGCTGTGTGACAAAGAATGAAAAAAAAAAAATGATTATAAAAAATCTGGCCGTGGAGAAAAAACATTGCTAGTTTTCAAACCGGTTGTCAGTGAATAAAATATTAATGTGCGAACTTGGCATTTCATTTTGAATACTATAAAACGATCAGATCGCCTCCAAACCCGACTATGTCAGGTAATCATAAAAACATGCTGATAACGTTGCTTCTCCGACGGGATTCCTGAAACCTTCCCAGTGATACCGTTGTTTTTTCAAAGAGGAGAAAGAATAAGTTGGGAAAATTAAGCTGGAATGCACTAGGGCTTGAAATAATTGAATGCCGCCCACTGAAAATTTGTGCCAAACTGAGATTCAAACCCGCGATTTCCAATTTGGGCCAGTGCTCGGCCTAACCACTTGGCTATACGGACCATGCCTTCCGTTTGCCCCAAATACTCACTTTTCACGCTACAGATCTAGTGTCCCCATCGTCCTATATGCTAACCATACGAATTCCCGCATGAGGTCAAACGATTTTTCTGCTTCTGCGGCGAAGAAATGAACGTCCACACCTTCTTCGCGTAAACATACATCTATCTCTATGTATTGGTGTGGTGTTCGTTCCTTCGGACATGTTCTCAAATGGTTAAATGTAAATCTATGGGACGTAACTACTGTAAGCCGCGGTGGAGTAGCCGAGCGGTCTAAGGCGCTTCGCTGCGGAGCACGCGGTTGCTCGCCGTCGGAGTTTCGAGTCCTCCCTGGGGTATGGGTGTGTGTGTTGTCATTAGGTTAGTTTACCATAGTTTACGTAGTTTGTAATCTACTGACTGATGACCACGCAGTTTGGTCCGATAGATTTAGAAACATTTTTATTTTTTTACTTAACTACTATAAACTAACATACGCTAAGGACAAAAAATACGAGTACGACGGCGAGTACTGTTTCAACTGTTCAACTGTTTGTAATTCTATGGGGCTTAATTGATCGGTTATTAGTCCCTAGCTTACTAACTATTTAAACTAAGTTAAATTAACCTAAGGACAACACACACATCCTTGCCTGACTCGGGAGGCCGCGCGACTCGTAACGTGGCGCTCCAGACCGCTCGGTCCCTCCAGCGCGGCTGCGGCGAGTAGCGGAGCGCTCCGCAGATAGGCGCCTTAGTACACTCGGCCACTGCACCGCGGTTCGGACGTTTTCTACAGAGCGTACGTCACACCTGGACTCGCAGCCTGCTATAAATACTTTCTAAGGCAACGAACATGTCCGAAAGAATAGGCACCACATAAGCTATTCTGTATATCTCTGTCTGTTGGTCCGTTTCGCTTTTAAAGTTGAGAGTAGTAGTTACGATTCTGTACCGACTGATTTTATTATGTTTCTGATGTCATACTCACATTAGTAATTATAACCCATAACTGATACAGCATTCCAAGTCTTGTAATGACACAGCATTAAAAGATAATGTCACAGTTGCAAAAGCAAACTCACTGGTTAGTAGTAACGTTTTTCGCTCTTAAAGCAGGGATTCCGGCTCCCTGGAGGAAAGATCTCGAACGACGTCCACTGAGCCTTGCAAGACCGCTGGAAAAGTGATTTAAATATGAAAGCTGAGATAGTGATGTAGCAGTTCCCGAAATATCGCTACGACGGAAGGCTGTATGTGACATACGTCGTTTACTGAGTGCAAAAAAAGCGCCACCCTATATTTTCAGGGCTAGAAAGCGAGGTACTAGACGTACTACAGCTACGAACATTATTTACTAGATGCCAAACCAGTTATACAGAAAATCCTTGTGAAATTGTAGTAACTAAACAGGAGATTGCTATCCCTATGTCTCTGATGTTTTCTTTTTGTTTGTTGATTTTTTTGTTTTTTTTTGTTTTTTGTTTTTTTGTTTTGTTTTCCGGCATAATCGGTAAGAAGTGCGACTGGAAATTACATAAAAGACAAATATGTCACCCTGAGGTAACAGTCACTGTCGATATGAGGAAATTTTTTATCTCCCACGTGAGATGTTTCAATGTCATATGACATTATTTTGAAATGTGAGTACCTAACGAAGAATATCTTTGAAAGCGTATCCATTAAGTAGTGTATAGTACTGTATAGTTCTTTTACATACATTATTAATGGCTCAAAAATTACTAAAAAGGTTGTGATTCTACTGCCAATATCGCATTGCAGTGGTGGGAGGAGGAATTGACATATGGATAGAAGGGAAGATGAAGGGGTGGAGGAAGACGAAGCATGGGTATGAAGCGGGGAAGGAAGCGACTGACAGGAGGAAAAGCAGGTGGACTAACAGAAGATCAGAATACGTACGAGGGTTGGAATTTAAACAGTGGCAACTACTTATTCACAACCGATACAAAAGATTTACGTATTTGCACCTGTCCTTCAAAGTAGTCATCAGCGTTATGTAGATCCCGTTGTCAGCGATGTGAAAGGTGTGGTATACTGTTGGCAGAGCCTGTTACGCCTGTTGATTCTCTGGAACAGTTCTGAAACGAATGCCATGTAGCGGTTGCTTTATTTTCGGACTTCCCAATCCCATCAGCCGAACAGAGCAGCCACAGCTTGCGCTGCATGCGCCCGCGCATTGTCATGCAAAATGATGGCTGGGTTGTGCACAAAGTGTTGCCGCTTCTTTCTCAAAACGTGATGCTCCAAAAATGAACAGTAATACTGTGCATTGACTTTGTTTCGAAAACATAGTGACAGCGTTACATTAGACCGCTCACTTAGAAGTGACTGTGTTTCCTTCGATTGAGCGCACACCATTGACGTGGGACGGGCGAGTCCATTTGCTCGCAGGTAAAGTAGGTATGTCAACAACGTGTGATATCAATGGCAATAGTAGATTCCATTGCATAGTATCTCCACAGCAGTGTTGCCACTATTTAAGTTCCAACCCTCTTAAATTCCCGGGTAACGTCTGATGCTGATGCTAGTTAAGAACGTATCTTTGTGCTGTGACAGGATTAGCAGTGAAATTCGCACAAGTCAATCCGTAGTTTTCCGGGGTGGCGAGTTAAGCCCTTTTTAAACGATGAACGAAAGTGAACAAGATCGATAATAGTCTACTGAAGCGCTCCTAGCGTACGAGCCCTGAACTACAATCTCATGTAAGATCTTGTGGCAGCGTGTTTAGACGATAAACGTAATCAGACAGTAATACTCGACGTTGAAAGGGGGGTTATGACTGGCGATATGTTGTGTAGGAAGTCATTGTTTAATACTGGAATTGAGGAAACAACGCTAAATGTTATTGACGGCCAAACAAAACTTTGCAATGTTTGTTTTTGGTCAACTTAGTGAGGTAAAGTGCTGGGAAGTGAAACAACGTTTCAAAACATCGGCATCTATTTTCAAGCGAAAAAATAAACATATGAACACAACCAACAATATTTATAAGAGCATAAATAGAGCTTGTTTACTTTATCTACTACGGTTTGCCCGCTGACGTCATGCACAACTGAATTTTTGTCCTTCATTTGGACTGACTTTTTCATTTAAAATGTTATTTAATGAAAGTTGCGTCATCAAATTACAATCTCATTCAAATAAACAATTGGTTTCAGTCTTTTCTGTTACAAAATTGCAAAATTTAAACCATTTTTCGGTTTCAGATATACGACCTCAATTTTAGGAGGACGCTCAATTGAGAAAAATATTTAAGTCGTCATGAAACATTTGCAATTTACCGCTAATAAAGTAAAGATTAACACGACACATTTGCGTGCAAACCATGCAACCGTCAAATAAAACATGAAAATCGCGTGACGAAAATAGGTTAACTTCAGAGTCGCCATGTTAGCAGAAGACCGTTCCATTAAAACATTCTTCTCGTGATAGCTCACGCTGACGTGACGTGACGGTTCGATGACAGTGTGAATTCCGCCATTAGAAATACAGTGTGGAATACATTCTGATCATAAATTTCGACAAAATGCAAAATATACGTAAACTAGCTTAAACCCGCGGCTCCGCTCGCATGTTGGTTGGTTATTATAGATAAGCTATCTTTAAGTAGTGTGCTATTACACTGGTTTTGAAGGATGAAATGAAATACAATACCTTCTTCAGAAATAAACATATTTAATCAACATTCAAATAAAAAATAAAATTATGTGAAGTGCTTAATGATTTACGTTTATCAGGAAAGTAAGTAGTGTATATCAAATCACACTTAAAAATGCACTCGTTTCGAAGAATCCAATCACGAAATTCAACAATAATGATTGTAATAATATCACAGATCGATCACTTGATGTAATGCGCGTAACGTGAAATCGATTTTTTAAAAGAAATTTCTCTTTTTACTGCTTTATTTATTTATTCTTATATTTCCATATTCGTATGCTTATCCTTACAGAGAAAGAGCTGAAGACATTGTAGTACGCATAGACCAAAGATATGGTCTGTGGCACCACGTTCGCTGTATGTAACCTCCTTGTTATAGAGTCGCAAACGTCATCGCTGCGCTTCAGTTCGAATTTTTTATAATTTGACGACTTTCAACCACCATATCTTCCACCTCCGTATAGCTATCGGCATGGAACTGCTATGGTGTACAACGGGAGACTTCGGACAACAATTGCACACAGACCATTCGTTTGCGTTCTGTAGTTTTCGCTGCAGAGCGAAATATTAACACACACACACATACCTAGAATTTTATATACATCGATAACTTTCCATCGCAGTATACTCCAGCCTTTTATCATTATCAACCCTCAAGCAACATTGCAACCAAGAAAACCATTTTCAAAGAGTAAATATAATTTTCAAAGAGTAATTATTGTTTTGCATTTCGCGTTATATTCTTCAAATTACTAAATATCCATCAGATCGTTATAAAACCGTGCCTAAAACCTTCCTCAGGTATAAATTAGTAACTGTACAGACATTTAAGTCTCTGCGTCTTGTGGTTCGGACGTCATAAGCGCACACCGAACAGACACTCTCATTAATATATATATATAGATAAATAGCTATCCGATCGCCTTAAAACCGTGCCTAAAGCCTTCCCCGGGTAAACATTAGTAACTGTACAAATTTTTAGGTCTTTATGTCTTACGGTTCAGACGTGATAAACGTACACCGAACAGACAATCACATTTATAGATTTAGATATGAAGGAAAATGGCGGACTAACTGGAGCTGTGACTGCAGCTGACAGCTACTAGCTCGCGCATGCGCAGTGAACCTAGTAGTACCGAATTTAGAACTGGCTCTATTTCTTCATCGCTATGATTATCGCGCTTCAATACTATCGCGATTCGACTAGTGTACCCGTTAAAACGGCAGACGGCCGCCATTGACGCAACTTATTATCAATCTATTACAAGTTCGTTCATCGTTTAAAACTAACGGCAGCTGCAGAATAATTGTGGGCGCCTCCTTCGGCTGACGCTTCGGCGCCGCCTCCCGCTCGTATCTGACACGAAAGCGAGGCCCCTGCAGGAGCCGCCAAGCCGAGCGACACGCGATTCGCAAATGAAAGCAATCACCGCCTGTCCTGACTCCACTGCGTCAGCCTCTGGTCTTGTGGACGCTGGGAATCGCAGAGGGAAAGGTGCCGAGTCGCGCGGCACTCTACGTAGGAGACCAGCACCCGGGCACGGGCGCAATTTGTAATGTGTGGCCGTTCCTCGATTTCCATAAATCACTGGAGGCGAGTAGCGACATGTTTCACTTAACATCATACCAATATTTTAATTTTTATTTGCGAGCGGGAATATGACTCGATCGTAATATCTGTAATAGCATCACAGTAAATATCGGCCCGTAAGTTTTCATTTCGGTTGCTCTTCCTGTTCTGAGTGCTTCACGTTTTCTACTGCTGTCTATTTTTGGCAGGGTGGTGACACATTTGAAACAGAAAATATTTGGAGGCGGAAAGCTAAGTTCAGACATCTCGAGCACATGACTGTTGAAGCAGTGAACGTGTTCAAATGTTTGTAAGGCTTATGGGACTTAACTACGGGGTCATCAGTCCCTAATCTTACAAACTACTTATGAACTACTTACGAACTAGGACGGCACAAATATCCATGCCCGAGGGGGGATTTGAACCCCCGACCGTAGTGGCCGTGCAGACCGTGACTGAAGCGCCTCAGTCCCCTCGGCCACCGCGGCCGGCTAGTGTGAACGTGTTCCATTGTTTAATTTTTTACAGGAGTTATAAAGTGAACACTACAAGGTCATGTGGCTGCCATCACACCATTATTATTATTATTATTATTATTATCATTATTATTGTTTATTATTATTATTATTATTTAAAACGAACGTATTGTATCTAAAGCGGCATACTGTTGAACTCTTCCTTTTGTCGTAATTTCCGACGTCTGAGGGACACCATCAGCAAAGTCATGCGTCATAGTCATATGTATAGTTATTTGGGCTGATACAGAGAGGATGTAAAATGTGAAAAAGAACCGTTGCGGCGAATGTGATTTAATATGTGTTGCTGGCTGTAAAAGAATAAATACACCTTGGCTTTGATGAAAGTTTCTCGTTTTTGGTTTGTTGGCAGTTTTTGAATTTACTAGAGTTCTAGCCAAAATCCAGTGAAAATAAAAATATATTTTAGAACGGAAAGAACCCACACTAAGCTAAATGGAAAAGAAAAAATCCTCCTAGCAACAAGGTTGTGCATACACCTGTTTATGAAACAGGACTCAATGGTTAGTGGAACATTATTCGACTGTTTTTATGACCAGCAGCTAAACACGATGCAAATAATAACTTCTGATTTTACAGTCAAATACTCTTGAATGTTTCCTGACGTACGGGGTATTTTTTAGTTTTTGATTGTTGCCGGACTGCCCAGCTTTCTTGCCACGATTTTTGAATCGAAAATCAGTCAGCTATCTTCAGATGAGTGTCCGGTTCAATCTCGAAACTTCATAAAATTGTCTATCCATTGGATAGAATATGCGAAATATTAAACCACTAGAAACAGGAAATAAGGATAGTGAGTAATTATTCATTATAATGTCGGTAATTGATGTAGACGACGCTAGGGAATTGAATATGATACTGTTTAGTGAAGAAAGTACTTTGAGTAAAACGCAAAGTGGCAAACTTTGCCATATGCAAGGCAGTCCCATGTTCCATATGCTGTGCCGGCCGCGGTGGCCGAGGGGACTGAGGCGCTCCAGTCACGGTCTGCACGGCCACTACGGTCGGGGGTTCGAATCCCCTCTCGGGCATGGATATTTGTGCCATCCTTAGTATTAGCTAGTTGATAAGTAGTTTGTAAGTTTAGGGACTGATGACCCCGTAGTTAAGTCCCATAAGCTATACAAACATAAAGAAATATCCATACGCTGTATGCGGCGACTCCGCGATTTATTCGTGCAGCGTATCCGCTCACACAGCATAGCAGCGTGGTAAGGCAAGGGTGCCGTCGTTCGAGAAGCGATGTAATGACCCGCGGGCCAACACGCCACCCGGGGGCCAATTCCGAGGCTCGCCCTCTGCACTGCAGTTTGTTATGAAACATCTGTGCCATAGATCGCTGTTCAGTACTTTATTCCAGATTGCAGGTTTTGACAAAACTGTGCTGTCCTCTATAGATCTGCAGCTCTACAATTTAAAATATTTCACATATCTACATATCCTTAAGAACTGCATAATTCAATGTGTTGTGTCTTAATTTACAAAAGTTGAACTGCGTAGTTATTAGGGTGCTATGTTTTAAAATGTAGATTATCAGATCTTAGGATGATAACAAAGTTTTGTCGAAACTGGTAATCTGGAACACAGTATTGAACAGTTATCTCGGCATATACGAGGGTTGGAAACCAAGGAGGTTAGAATAGACGGAGACGCCCTTACGTTGAAAAAGTGAAGCCTACCTCCGACATATTAATAAGTCTTGGAGATGTGTTCGTATTGTAGAGCTGATGTTTTATGTCAATTAAAACAGGGATAAAACGTCCCGCGATTTTGCCGGGATGAACAACGTGTTAAAAGAAAGAAAATTAGCGTTAAAAATTAAATTTTTGAAATATCTTATGATGAGTATTTATTCAATAAAGTGTATTATTTGAAAGTATATACTTCGTACTGACTGTCAGTTTAACGGACTGATAATAAGAGGGGCGACTTAAAGCACAGTTTTAACGGAGAAATAACATTCCATGACCGACCAAGATGGTGGACAGGCTTCAATTGACGTATAAGCTCGGCATTGAAAACGCCATCTTCCTTTATTCTAACCTCCTTCGTTGGAACAAGTACTGGCAATACTGTTGTGAAGACACTATGCAATGGAATTTACTATTATCGCTAATAGCACACGTTGTTGAGATTCCTACCTCACCTCCGAGCAAATGGACTCGCACGTCCCACGTCACTGGCGTGCGCACAGTAAATGTTCAAATATTTGTACAGCTTATGGGACTTAACTACGGGGTCATTCGTCCCTAAACTTACAAACTACTTACGAACTAGGACGGCACAAATATCCATGCCCGAGGGGGGATTCGAACCCCCGACCGTAGTGGCCGTGCAGACCGTGACTGGAGCGCCTCGGTCCCCTCGGCCACCGCGGCCGGCGCGTGCGCACAATCGAGTGAAAAACAGTCACTTGTGAGCGAGCGGTCTACGCCGTATCATAACACTGGATGAGACATGGGCCACATCGTACCAGCCAAAACTGAAACGCCAGTCCAACGTATGGCGTCATTATGGGTCGCCGCGGAAGTCTATAGTGCGTCAGAGCCCCATATGGTGAAAGTTATGGTAATTCTCGTGAACGACTGTGATGGTGTTATCCTAACGCATTACGTTCCTTCACAGTAGACCATAAATGCACAGAATTACTATTCGTTTTTGGAACATCGCCTACCAATATCTTTGCAAAAGAAGCGGCAACACTTTCTGCACAACCCAGCCTTCATTTTGTATGACAACTAGCTGAACCCCCGCTGCTTCACATGCGTAGGCTGGTTGGTCTGCACCAGTTCTTTCTTTTTAATCCCGATGAAGAATACATATCTTAAGTTTCGTAGTTATAGCTTGAAATTTAAGTTAATAGCACCATATTTTTGAAAATCAATTTTTGCATCTAGTATTTCACCCCCTTATTAGTCTAATTTCCAAAAATAGCGAAACACGTGTCTTTTAAATTAGAACCCCGAATCAAAATCCGAAAATTTGTAGTTCTAACTCCAATTTAACCCCGTTGATGGTTGAATTTCCAAAAATACCGAAACACGTATTTTTTAACGTCCAACCAACTACACAAATATCACTTTTTGCAGCTCTAGCTTCAAAACTGTATCGATAGCAACGTGTTTTCAAAAAGAATTTTTGATCCTTTATTTAAACCTCTTACTTGTTGAATTTTCAAAAATACTAAAAATCATGGATATTTAATCCCGACCAAGATTCCATATCTGAAGTTTCGTAGTTGTAGCTTAAAATTTGAGTTAACAGCAACATATTTTTGAAAATCAATTTTTGCGTCTCCTATTTTACCCCCTTATTTGTCGAATTTCAAGAAATGCCGAAACACGTGTCTTTCAATTTCGAACCCTGAATTAAAATCCGGAAATTTGTAGTTCTAGCTTCAAAATTGCCCAAATAGCTACATATTAAAAAAAAAAAACAAAAAAAAAAAACGTTCCATCCCGTATTTCACCCCCTTACGGAGGGAATATCGAAAAATCGCTTCTTAAATGACGCCTACAAAGTAAGATCAACACCCTTCACAAATTTCAAGTTTCTATCTTCAGTGGTTTGGGCTGGGCGATGATGAGTCGTCAGTCAGTCAGTCAATCAGTCAGTCAGTCAGTCAGTCAATCGGGACACTTCCTTTTATATATAGAGAAGATGTTCTGGCGCATGTGGCGCCAGCTGTGGCTGCTCTGTTCGATGGATGGGACTGGGAAGTACTGTACCATCCACCATACGCCCCGGACTTTAGTTCTTGTGACTTTGATTCGAAGATGAAGGAACCACTTCGTGGCATTCGCTTCAGAATTGTTCCAGAGATTCGACAGGCAGTAGACCGCTTTTCTGCACCTCTCAACGATGTCAGGAGTAGAGGTCTGCATTATGTCCGATTTTTACCGGCGAGTCCCGCTCGCCCCTCTGGCTCTCGGGAGTACACGGCCGAGCGTCCTCTTCTACCGGTCGCGGGCAACCGATCGCCAGCGCTCGGTCGAGCGCGCCGAACGCTCGGCCGGTCGCCAGTAACCGGCGCACTCAGCGCCAGCCAGCTGCACTGCGTCACACTACTTACATTAATAACTACACATTAATACTGCTTACATTAATACTTGTTCCGTAGACCATAAAATACGACACTTCGTAATGATGTGGAACGTGTCAGGGTAATAAAAGGTGTCTGTACAAGATATTACATTACACAAAATGTTATACGACACAAATATATTTTGTATTATTTTTTTCTTTTTCTTTCTATGATTATTTTTACTTTTTTATTTTTTGTTTTTAGTTTTACTAATTCATATCTAAAAATTTATGCATTGAGTAGAAGGAGTTGTCATTGAGATATTCTTTTAGTTTGTAAATGCTAGTTAGCTATCTGTAAAAAAAAAAAAAAAAAAAAAAAAAAAAAATGTTCAAATGTTTGTTAAGCTTATGGAACTTAACTACGGGGTCATCAGTCCCTAAATTTACAAACTACTTATCAACTACCTTATACTAAGGACGGCACAAATATCCCTGCGCGAGGGGGGATTCGAACCCCCGACCGTAGTGGCCGTGCAGACCGTGACTGGAGCGCCTCAGTCTCCTCGGCCACCGCGGCCGGCATCTGTCAGGTTTTGATGATGTTTGATAGGTGACCGAAGACTTTTGTGGCAGCATAATTCATCTCTTTACGTGCCAAAGTGAGATTTAACCCTGCGTAGTAATATCATCGTTTCTCCTGTTGTTATACCTATGCACACTGCTATTACTTTTGAACTGGGTTTGCCACGGCGGATTAGCCATGCGTGATACGCACGGCCCTTCGCCATCTGGGGTTAGGGTCCCCTCTCAGGCATGGATGTCTGTGTTGTCCTTAGGTTAGTTTACCTTAGTTTAAATTGTTTCCAAGCTACGGACTAATAACAAAGCAGTTGAGTCTGATAGATTTACAAACATGTAAACATCTGTGTGAACTGGATTGGATTATTAACAACAAATTTCATCAGTGAATATATATATATATATATATATATATATATATATATATATATATATATATATATACTCTGAAGTAACTGTTAGGATGTCTAAATCGTTAAATAGGTTAGGTGTCTCCAGGATGATCTTGAGTCCGCTCCAACAATTATTCTGATTACACGATTTTGTGCAATGAATACTTTTTTACTGAATGGTGAATTACCTCAGAATATGATGCCATACGAAAGCAGTAAATGAAAATAGGCGTAGTAAAGTAATTTACTGAGATTCTTATCGCCAAACTTTGCAAAAACCCTAATAGGATACGTAGCTGAACCCAAAAGTTTTAGCAGACGATCAATGTGTTGCTTCAAGTTTAATCTCTCATCAATTCACACATCTAAAATTTTTGAAAATCTCTGGTTTCCCTTCAAAACGAACGAATAATTTTGAAAATTCTACCTTAGCTACGGACTTCAGTTCAAAGTCTATATTTATCACTGGAGTTGTGCCATTTACTGTACGGAACGGTATATGCTGTGTTTTATCAAAAGTTAATGAGAGTCCGTGTGGTTAGAACAACTTAATAATTTTGTGGAAGGCGTTATTTACGATTACATCAGTTAGTTCTCGATTTTTGGATGTGATTACTATACTTGTATCATCAACAAAAGGAACTAACCTTCATCAACTTAGAATGGCAAGTCATTAATGTATATCAGAGATGAGAGACCACCGCTTCATATTAACAACTTATTTCTTTTACAAATGTCTTTCGTTGTTTACTATCAGTTCTATAACCCAAATACTACAATTGTATATGTTACATTTGATGTTTGATGTTGTAAGTTTAGGGAATCATGACCCCACAAGTTAAGTCCCATGAGGTTTACAAACATTTAAACATTTTTAACTATTTTGTAAACTACTGGAGTTTCGACTATTGAGGTGATCATGTCTTCCAGTAACTGCAACGTTAAAAACTGTAATTTCCGTATATAGTATTTTGTTCCGTTCGGTAGACAAACGGTAATACAGTAGTCTAATCGTGCGTTATGTGCAGAGTATCTCCAAACTCGGCCATGTATACATTGTACTGATATTGACTGCATTGCTCAAAGCCAGGTCGGTTTCTAATGTGATTCCGCAGTGATGAGCGCGCGGCGGTCGCGCTGTCACCGGCCGAGACTGCGAGAGCGCTCGAGCGCCCGGCAGTGCTCGACGGTTGCGCCGATAACCGAGAGGCGGAGAGCGACCGGCCACAAATGCCGAATTAGACGGCCGCAGCCGTGCCCCAGCGTGGGCCTACCCCAGCCGTCGAGCAGCAGCACGAAACGGGAAACGCTCGAGCGGTTGTTTTCATCGAAATGCAGAGCTCTAGTCAGGAGTCGCCAGAAACGACACATGGTTCGGATTCCACGTTAAGCTGTAGGTCCCCTTTCCCCAGTTGGATAACTGGGGTAGGCTAGGAACACGCAAGTCGGCGAAGTGGCGTCCAATTGAAAGACTTGCACCAGTGCAATGAGGCACACGAAACTATTATTATCATCATTCGCACCATCAATAGAACAGACTCTGTTAACGGTATCACATCACTAGCAATGGGTTCTACACAATGCTGGTGACTACTTTGAAGGGCAGTAACAGGTGCAAACATGTAACGCTTTTCTATCGGTTGTGAATAAATAGTTGCCACTATTTAAGTTCCAACCCTCGCATATTTCACAAGTAACACTTTAGATCGCCCCCTTTCCTTGAATAATGTCAAGCATATGCAACACATTTCTTTAAACAGTACTTAATTATGTACGGCAAAACAATTCTTTCCTTCGTCAGGCAACTTATACATATTATCATATTATTATTAACTGTGGATACAGTTCTATAATTTTTTACAGCAGACCTTATTTCACTCTACATTGTTTATATTAATACAAATATTCGGCAAGACCCAAAATTATTCTCACGAGCCGCCACTGATACAAGGTCATTTTAAAGTGATCATTAAAGTTTTGTACTTGGGTAAATAAAGTACGGGATGGCGAGTGGGTAGAATTCCGAATAAGTAGGCAAAGATTCGAATGAAAATCTTGGTTTATTTACTCCTAAAGCTACAACATTTTTGTAGGGCCCCGAAAAGGAAAGGCGCAGCGGCCGATGACTACTAAGGAACCTTGACTGAAGAAAAGAAAAGGAGGTACGGAGGCCGGAACAAGAGAGGGCGATGACCCAGAACCGACCGCGTACCCACATGACCTGTAGTTGGCGGCTGCATCTCTTCATCTACGTCTACATAAATACTCCGAAAATCACATTGAAGTGCATGTCACAGAGTTCATAGAAGCGTGTTTATAAAATTTCTCTACAGTTCCATTTTCTAATAACGCGCGGAAAAAAGAGCCCCTAAATGTTTCCGTTTTTCGATGTGATTTATCTTATTATATGATAATAGCAAAGGTAGCGTCCCCTTGTCAGTGGAAAACCGACGTCAGAGCTGTGCCTAGCACGCCCAGCGCATGTGATCACTAACTACTAGCGGCCGGCTACATGGAGAGCTGACTGTGGAAAAACTCTGAAATTATGCGCCTCTTCATTAATAATTGACCCCATACAGGTGCTGCCGAAATGAGGGTCTTGGAGTGATCCTATTTCGGATCTTTCACGAATGAATTTGTGGCCCTAGAGTTTCAATACAGCATACTACGGAAATGATTGGAGTCGCTCTACACTTCAAAACGGCACGATCACCTTCCGTGTGGTCATAGGTCAATGATGTCAGAGAAGGGTTGAATCGTCAGGGAGAGAAGTCATTGATTCCCAGATTCGTTGAAAATGTCACCCTATTGCTCACCATGTAGCAGATGTTATCAAACATTATTTTAGACCGTGTAGTGTTTGGGCACCAGCGCCAGAAAGAAATGAAGTGGTTACATTGATGTCTTCTGTGCCATCCACTGAGAACTTTTAGTGTGGATTCTGAGCTGTGGTGGGTCTGAAATGTTTCCCTCGGCCACCAGTAAGACAGCTACGAGATTTCAATGCTGCACCAGAGTCGAACATAAGAGTCACGGAACTCCCAGTGAGTTTCTGCAACTTCGCGACTGCAGCGCTGCCAAGCGGGTGGGTCGTGTAAACATACCGCGAAACCATTGAGTAATGAATGTGTATTTGGAGTGAAGCAGCAAATTCAAAATACCTTCTGTATTTACGAGCTTTTGTGGCGCTATAAATAATAGCAACTATCAAAAATATAATTCGTAAAACTCTCATTTGCATAGGATGCTCAGAAGAAACAGAATAGTGTTATGAATAACAACTGTTCGTTTACGGTGGTTAGTTGTACTTTTAGGCATATAAGTAAATCTTTAACAATTCATTCACGACCAAACATCTCCTTTTAAATCGCAATCGCAAATACTTGATCACTATTTCATAATATTACTGTTGTGTAAAAGTAATGTCTGAATGCTTTCAGTAGCACATAATCAAATATTTCAATAGTCGGCTTAGTTTCGTACCTCAGTTTCACAAAAATGATAAGCCTGTATACTATCATATCTTGGGGGTTACCTATTAGTTTGATAAAGTGAATATGTATCTACAAATAAATAGCATGTCCATATATAAACTGCTAATGTTAAAACGTCACATTCTTCAAGATATTCAGTTTGATACCTGCCAAATAGCTAAAAAGATTATGATAGGTAGACGAAAGGCACAGAAGCAAAGACAAGGTGAAAAGATGGTTTATAAGGCGATGTAGAGTCCAGTAAAAATCATTTATAGTTTTGAAATATTACGACGTCCCAAATCAGCCAAAACTAAACTCGTGCAACTAGCCAGTACGCATCGAGCATGCGAACATAACCATAATCAGTTCCTTTTTTATACTTCAGCACATCAGGTTTCAATTAATTTCTGATTTCCAAAAGTTTTGTACGATATAAATATGGCTCAGGTATTGTGAACGTATGAATTACACTGTTTTTTGTGTAGTCCATGGGACTTAACTACGGGGTCATCAGTCCCTAAACTTACAAACTACTTATGAACTACTTACGAACTAGGACGGCACAAATATCCATGCCCGGAGGGGATTCGAACCCCCGACCGTAGTGGCCGTGCATACCGTGACTGTAGCGCCTTAGTCCCCTCGGCCACCGCGGCCGGCCTATTACACTATAATGACATTTTTTAAAATTATAGACTGCCATTAACAGAAGCAGTGATATTACTTTAATTATGTTTTTATATTTGTATTAGAAAGTTCACAACCATGTTTAGTGACTAGGAAATATGAAAGTAACAGCATTAGAAACGGCATCGTCTCAGTTTGTATCATGCCATTCCACTGTTATTCCCTACTAGGCGCTTGGAGCGCTAGTATCGCTTCAGCTGCAATTTTCTCATAGTTTCGCGACTGTCTGCGATTGACTGTGGCTAAACGTCGCGGTTCTCACCTACACGCAGAGACGTTGAAAGAAGGAATGAAATGTGGTTTAAGCGAGGGCGAGATTTTCCTATTGTGTAACACGTCCACTGTGAGAGTGGGACATAATAGTGGTTAAACGTGTTGCTCTTCTGGCATCATTAACGTACCTTACACCTTAAATGGACTTTGTGGTGTGATCTTTTTCCCTTCATACCTGTCGTTTGAATCATCGTAGAGCCTCTTGGAGATGATCGGCTGACTCTGGTGTCATACGCTGTACGAGAGACGTACTTTATCGCGGTGCAGCCTTATTGCAAAGATCTTAGAGCAAACGTTTTCGAGGAGTCAACATACATATTAATTCTTTCTACTTATATCTCGCGAAAAGACCACGAGGATAAAATTAGCGAGATTAGAGTCTACACCGAGGGAAATAGATATTTTTTCCACCAACAAATGGAATAGTAAAACGTGGAATTGACGATGGCATACAAATTTATAGACAACTTGTACAGGAACCAGACAGCAGTTACAAGGATCTAAGTGTATGAAACGTAAGCATTGATTAGGAAGGGAGTAAGACAGGGTTCTAGCTTTCCTCCACGCTATTCACTCTATACATTAAGCAATACGCGAAGAAAAGTAATGAGAATTGGAATTATAATTCAATAAGAAGTTATGAAAACAACGTGGAAGAGCGATTGAACGAAACTACTTAAACTAAGGTAAACTAACCTAAGGACAAACACACACGTCCATGCCCCAGGGAGCACTCGAACCTCCGACGGCGAGCAACCGCCCGCTCCGCAGCGAGGCGCCTTAGACCGCTCGGCTACTCCACCGCGGCGCATTTTCTTGAAAGGAGGGTAAATATGAACATTAAGAAGAGCAAAACAAGACTAATGCGATGTAGTCGAACTAAATGAGGCGATTCTGAGGGAATTTGATTAGGAAACGCGGCAATGAAGGTGTCAGATAAGTTTTTTACTTCCACAATAGTGCAGAATGGGAATGGGAGGAAAAGGATCTCTGAACAAGGGACACTTTTTATATTAATGTGAGTGTTAGGAAGTCTAATTTGAACGCATTTGTGTGGAGTGTAGTCTTGTACGGGAGTGAAACGTGGACGATAATAGGATTGAAGCTTTTGAAATATGATGCTACCGATGAATGATGAAGGTTAGGTAAGTATATTGCGTAACTAGTGAGGAGGTAGTAAAAAGAAAATTTCCTGGCGTATCTTGACTAAAGAAGGGATCGATTGGTAAGATACAGTATGTGGTGTCAAGGAATCGTCAATTCATTATTGTATGAAAGTTTGGGAGATAAAAGTAGCAGAGGGAAACCAAGAGAAGAATAAAGTAGGCAGGTTCAAATGACTGTGGGCTGTCGTTCTTAACCGGAGATGAAGAGATTTGCAAAGGATAACGTGGAGAGCTGCATCAAACCAGACCAGCCTCCGGACAGAAGACCACAACAACAAAAAACAAAAAGTTCCCTCTTTCACCGATGGTAGAATGGTTGCTAACAACTTTCGGGAAAAAATTTTATAAGTTTGAAAAGGAATGACATTAGGGATTTCGAGAAAGTAATCCATTAATTCTGGTGTGAGTGTAGTTGAAAACGCTGAACAGTACTCAGAGAAAAGATGTAATCTTGCTTGTAAAACTTCCTGGTAATTTTTATCTCGTAAATTGTGGTCAGTATTTAGAAACTGTCGGGAGATAATTGCAGTTTTCTTCTCTGGCGTTTCTGAGTCCGCGTATTTCACTCACAGTGACAACTTAATGAACAGTGCTAATTGCATTTCGACTTAGAGAACGCGCCCGACCTATTACGGCTTTAATAAAGGGCACAGAAAGGAGTTTCAGTGAAAAAGCTGTAAAGAAAAAAGGGTCGATTGTTAGACTGACAGATTATAGCACAGGACCACAAGGGTAGGATCACTACTCAAGATGGGAGAAGTAGACGAGAAAATGGATGCTGTAGTTCAGGAAACCACTAGCAACTCGCTCGAAGTGCTAGAAATCACAGAAAACCTTGATGAGTACGACTTTCAGAGCAGACTTTCTGAATACAAGTCTTCTGCCTTCACTACGATATCCCTGGCTCGAGAAAGAAGACCCCGGGATAATTTAGAAATGTTTATCAGTTAAATGGTAAGCATAGATGACGGTACTGCGACAATTTTATGGATGCTTTGGGGATGCTTATGGAAATGAGGTGGCGAAATATTTCCCATGAAGAAACCCAGGCTTTGACGGATTACATGTCGTGCAGTTTAGAAGGTCTGTAATTGTAGGAAATTTGAATACCATACAGAATCAGGAACGTTGTCGGGTTTTGCAAGATTTTACACTAATGGCGTAATGATCACGCCTGTCACATGTAACCATCTCAAGTTAATGTGTACGACTCATGGACGAGAGGGAATTTCGAATACGGGTAAGTGATCTGTGTGTAGGGAATTCAAGAAAAGAGCTTATGTATAAATATGCCAGTACTTCATGGATAGTACAGTAGTACAGATAGTTGTCTATTCTCTCTTGTATTTCTTGTTTGTTTCCTTTTTATAGTGCGATATGCACAAACAGATATTCGATTGACAGAAGGTTACAAAGAGTAAAATCTGGGAGACAGAAAGTAGAATTACGTTCGTCATTTATATGTTGAGGTATGTTAAATTTTATGGGGTTTAACTTCTATTCCGAGTACATAAATCTCTAATCCGCTGTGGCGAAACGTTAAACCTCCAGTCATTCCTTATCCTCCTCTTAAATCTGCAACCGTTTTACAATACGAGTTTCATAACTGCGTCTACAATCTCATTGTAACCGAAAGGACTGTGGTTTTTAGGAGGTATATTAAAGTGCTTTACATGCTGATATGCAGAATATTTATTGTTGCACGTAGAAAAAAAAACAATTCTAAAAATAATAATTAAAATACGCGTTTCTCGCGATATGTAATACCATTACGTTATGAATGTGCATGTTGTGTTTCCCACGTATGTACTATTACTGTAACCACCCCTTGAGACTTACGGAACAAATCTGTCTACATCGTTATCACGTGAGGTATTTCTCATCTTGGAATAAATGAAATATGTAAATAGACTTTTCAGTGAAAATGGTTACATGTTGATGCGTTTCAAGTTATTATATTTACGTATATACGGCGAACACTTTGTATGACGTCGAAAAAAGAGACAACAACAGAAAAAGGAGAAAAAAACAATGGATATCAGACAACCTGAACAAACAAACAAATGTCAAAGGTCACAACCTGGCTGGTCGACGCACGCTCGGAACTTCAGAAAAAGTTATTTCAAAAACAGGGGAAAATGTGCGGAGCGCGCCTGTTTGGAACACAATTGTTAACAAATAACACTGTATTTATTTCGCCCTGACTTGTCTTCAGCAGTCTGTTTAATAATTCTCTGGATTTACCTGGCTTGGAAGTGTCTTCATGTCTACCGTACTTCACGCACATTTTTTATTTTCATTTCTGAAAAGAAACCTCTTTTTACGAGGCTCTTTTAGCGTTTTAGAGTTGTTGCGTACACGCGATTCATTTTTGATGATGCGTACTGTTTATTTTGATTGCTATCTTAATAAAGTGAATTTGTTAGTAAGAAAGAAGGACAGATAAATTATGTACAAGATGTCGCCTCAACGACTGATCTACACGCAAATGTGAGAATTTATAGTCAAAAATTATGTATACGAATATGTTCAACAATCCACCTATGGCACTAGTCGTAGTGTGTGGAGACTATTTTGTCAACATTCTACTCATATCTTTAGGTGCTAAGATTTCATCAGCCACGGTGGAGTAGTCGAGCGGTCTAAAGCGTCTCGCTGCGGAGCGCGCGGTTGCTCGCCATGGAGGTTCGAGTCCTCCCTGGGGCATGGGTGTGTGTGTTTGTCCTTAGGTTAGTTTTCCTATGTTTAAGTAGTTTGTAAGCTACGGACTGATGACCACGCTGTTTGGTCCGATAGATTTATAAACATTTGAAGATTTTGATTTCATCAGTATAATGAACTAGGGAAAAAGTGCAAAGGTAATCGTAGGATCAGTTTCTTGCAATATCTGGACATAATGAAAGTTTCATTTATCAGTAAAATCACTAAAAATTTAGCTACGTCTACGTGATATGTGTGTAAAGATGGACCTTTTACGATACATGGCGATATAATCTAAAGGAAGATGGAAGGAAGAGCACAGCTTTAAGTCCAGTGGGCAACATGTTCATTATGGACGGCGAAGTAATCAGTATATATCTCTATTGCTACATCCACAAAGAAAACAAAATTAGTTGCCTTAGTGTTTTATAATGACAAAAAATAATACCCAAAATTAGCCGTTCGCCGTCGAGGTTTCGAGTCCTTCCTTGGGCATGGGTGGTGTTGTCCTTAGCGTAAGTTACTTTAAGTAGTTTGTAAGCCTAGGGAATAATGACCAACGTAGTTAAGTCCCTTAGATTTACAAACATTTGAACTTTGAACCCAAAATTATTTTACTGAAAGCAAACACCGTTCCATCAGTTTAATAAGTCACAGTACTTCTATGGAGCGGTGTTTGTCGACTATATGCAAAACTGAAAACAAAGATCATTCCTCTGAATGACGTCCATTTGATAAAGAATATGTAAAAACAAACTTTTATCGCAGAAAGCTTTATTATTATTATTATTATTGAGAACATTGAAGACGACAATCAGTAGTTATCTATATAAAAACCGTTGGGCATTCACCTCATTCTGCTATCTTTCTTGAGAAAATGCAGTGTACCACCGGCTGGAAAAAGAAAGCGGCAATCGATCTGTACCCATCAGAACTGTAACTGAATAATGTCGCTTTGCAGCAATTAGTTTTATTATTTTATAAACAAATTAGTGTACAACCTAGCGAAGCTCAAATATAACTTCGTTTGAATCTACCCAATGTGTTTTTGCCAGAATTTTCGTAGTTAATGAGTGAGAAGTTGACAAATGACGCATCAATAGTTGTGTAAAAGAGTATTCAGGGTAATGAAGATAAAGATACAGATTTCAGATAATTTTTGCACGAATTGTCATAGGTTGGAAAGTGGATAAAGGGGGTATGAAATTAAACAGACCTGCAAAAACTTAATTACCTTAAAGAAATGCAGGCAATTAAGAAGACTTGATTGGTGCTTTGACGGAAATTGAAATGTGTCACAAACAGCTGCTGCTTGCTATCAGAAGGAACAAGCAGAAAGTTAATCCCCTCAAAGCTTAAATTTTTTTCGCGAATAAAATTACAAACTTTTAAACTGTTAAAATGACTTATTTGAATCAGGTATTAACTTTAGTACATTTAGAGATCAGGCAGTAAGGCAAATGATGTGTCAATAAGATAAAAATTCCTAAAATGTATCTTAAAAAATGAAACGTTGTTCAAATAATTTTAGAAATTCCTTTCTGAAAGTAAGAAATGAAATACCACACGGAAACATCGGACATGTTATGTACAGAAAATGTGGCAGGTCAAATATCTATCTAATTATTTTCTTCATTTAATACTTTGAAACAAATCATTTCACAAAATATTTGAACGTTTTCATTTTTTTTAAATTCTTCAGCTGCCATGAGTGGCTTCAGCCGAATTAGTCACTCTTCATATCTGGTGGTGAGTTGCATTACAACTCTAAAACTGAACTAAAGTTTTATTTTATGCACTAAACGTTTGTTTGGAGCTTGAACCTTGAGTGAAAGTTACACACAGTTTTTGTTCTTTTTTGTGTAGACGAACCATTGCAAATAATTTTGTAAAAGGCAGATTTGCTTAAAACTTGTAATTAATTTTAATGTTTTGGGGCAATTTGGGCGAAACTTATTGTTCGTTGAAAAACCTACCGTTACTTTATATCACTTGAAAACACTGGTAGTGTTTTTATGAAATGCTGACTAAATAGCCGGCCGCGGTGGCCGAGGGGACTGAGGCGCTTCAGTCACGGTCTGCACGGCCACTAAGGTCGGGGGTTCGAATCCCCCCTCGGGAATGGATATTTGTGCCGTCCTTAGTTGTAGCTAGTTCATAAGTAGTTTGTAAGTTTAGGGACTGATGACCCCGTAGTTAAGTCCCATAGACTCTACAAACATTTGAACATTTTTTGCTGAATACATATAGGATATGTGCGAGGTTTATTTTTTCTTGCTGTGTACAGTTTCCTCTATTTCACTCTTCTATTGCTGTTACGTAAGCATTAGGTTCAACTAGTTATTTTATTATACCTTTGTCCTCTTTATAATTATAAATGGCATATCGATCATGGAGTTGCAGGGACAGAAGATGGAGAGGGGGGAGGGTTGAATGTGCATATATATGAGAAGTAGTATGTGTTAAAAATATTTATCGTTTTAATGTTTAGATAATGGGAATTGTGTTTTGCTTCATGTTCACAGGAAAAGTTAATATGCTGGTGGATTGGGGATTACATTGAACATTGTGTTATCAGCGTATCTCGTATATAAAATGATTTTCTGTATTTTTGTAGAAATTTGTTTAAATTATTTATGTTGTAAATGACATAAAATGTTTTGGCAATGATATCTGATGTACTGGCGCCACCGAGGAGGCCACAAGTTTCTACATTTTGCCAATGAGATCTTTGGTTAATTTACTGTAGTTAAAGAATCTCTAGTAGATCTATAAGTAAATTTGTTTCCACTATCGGATTCTGCTTTATTACTGACAATGCATTATCTTTACATTTATTATTCCCAAACGTCTGTGTATGGGGGAAACAGATCTCCTGACCTATATTATCAGGTCTGAGAAGTTTCAAATTAGGCAGAAACACCTCTTGAAGAATAAAAGGAAAACTTAATGTTGACATTTCTTTTGACAACAGTACTACAATTGACAATAGGAGCGCTTTTGAAGTGTGACATTATCCCATTGTCGCAAGGAATCCGGGTGCTGAAAGCAAATAAATTTATTTAGAATATGATTTTACCTTTCCTTTTACAAAGAGTCATAAAAAGACAGTTGCGAATAACAAACGACAAACATCTAACCTGATTCTGTACATTATCGTTTTTTATGGTCATCTCGAGATATCGCCAGTGCAATATGAAAAGGGTTTGTACCCTGGATAAACCTGTTTTCACGCTACATATACTTTCAAAATCAGACCAGCTTTCACTCGTACCTATCGCACAGCTTTGTTTTCATCTTCTTGTACACTTGCTCCATTGCAGACCAGTCGATTCTGAGCCATTTAGTCTAAACTTAGAAGGAGACCACTTGGATATCAGATGTTATATATATATATTTTTATATTTATGGTACTTGAAGTTCAGAACTGAAATAACAATCGACCAAAGCCATTTGACGCAAATCTTAAAAAGTCTCGAGAAAAACGACTTTGAAGTTTTGCAAGTACACGTAAGTACCAGTATTTTAAACAGCTGCAGCATTTGTTGGTGTAGCTCGGGCGGCAGCGTTCTGCCCTCACAACCATGGAGTCTGTGGTTCGAATCCGGCTGAGACAGATCATTTTTTTTCTTAGACTTACACTATAATAATGCCTAATGGTAAATTTTTATGAACAATGCACGTATTTTTGTTTATTTCTAATTTTCTAGGGTTTATCACAAAGAAAACAAAAACCAACCAACCAATCGAATCGTGTGCGAAGACTAAATTCATAGAGGATGTAAACAAAATTTACACTATTTCAAATTCAGTTGTATAAAACATTTTGGGATCACTAATTGCACGTGTTGTGTCGGTTTTTATTGATGTCTATGTAGGCGAGATGAACACCTTGTCGTCGTCTAATACGATGGTTTAGTAGGCCAGCTGCTTGGAAAGCCATTAGTAGATATGAAGATGACTTTCCAAGAACAGTGTTGTAGCTCTTCAGAATCTGAACAAAGACAACCGTCGACAATAAATAGTGAAGCCAAACTGTAAGACAGTAACTCGTTATGATTTTTTAAATCGAAACCATCATTATTATCAACCATTAATGAAATACGGAAAATTACGAATAAATAAAATACGTGTATTGTTCGTAAAAAGTATTCGAACACAATTAAAAAATAAAAAATATAAAAAACTACTGCCACAGCAGGATTAGAACCACCGATCCAATGATTGTAAGGCCAGAGCGTTATCACCCGAGCTACAACAAAAGATGTTGTAATTGTTTCAATAAATGGTACTTACATATACTTGCAAAACTTCAAAGTCTATTTTCTCTAGAATTTTTTAGAGTTACGTCGAATAGCTTTGGCTGGTTGTTATTAGAGTTCTGAACTTCACGTACCATAAATATAAACGAACTCCAAATTCCGATACCCATGTGGTCTCCTTGTTAGAAATTTTATTTTATTATAGAAAACAGCCAAGATAGCTTATAATCGTTATTCGGATGACTGGTTTAGGCAGACTAAACGGCCATCTTCGGCTGTGTGGATACTTACAGATCCGAAGTGGGGTTTAATCTGCCGGATCCTGTCATCCGAATAATGATTGTAAGCCATCTATAATAAATCAATTGAACAGATCGCCCCTTCCCTCATGTATGGTAAAGTGTTATGAGAAATTTTATTCGTTACCTCCAAAGGATCCTTCTCAAGACTATGTTTACCTGCAACTATTTTCTTACTCGCAGTTACCATCTGATGTCAATCTCTACATTTTGGTGTTCATCCTATAATTGTAGGTTTGTTGTTGTTGTTA
This sequence comes from Locusta migratoria, assembly GCA_026315105.1. Lineage (NCBI taxonomy): Eukaryota > Metazoa > Arthropoda > Insecta > Orthoptera > Acrididae > Locusta > Locusta migratoria. The sequence goes on from CM048745.1 coordinate 619,972,263, forward strand.
TGGTCTTCAGTTTTGAGACTGGTTTGATGCAGCTCTCCACAATCCACTATCCTGTGGAAGCCTTTTCAACTCCACATAAGAACGGCAACCTACATCTGAATCTGCTTACTGTGTCCATCTCTTGGTCTTCCTCTGCGGTTTTTACCCCACACACTTCCCTCCGACGCTAAATTCACAATTCCTTGATGTCTAAGAATGTGTCCTAGCAATCGATCCCTTCTTTTAGTCAAGGTATGCCAGAATTTACTTTTCTCCCCAATTCCGTTCAGTACCTCGCCATTAGATACGCGATCCACCCACCTAATCTTCAGCATCCTCTTCTTGTCCGCACTGTTTATCGTCCATGTTTCACTCCCATACAAGGCAACACTCCACACAAATGCCTTCAGAAAGGACTTGCTTAGGCTTAGATCAATATTTGATGTTAACAAATTTCTCTTTTTCAAGAACGCTTTTCTACCCATTGCTATTCTGCATTTTATATCCTCTGTACTGTAGGTTAAGCCCTGCTAATAATAAATGATGAATACTCATTACTAACAAAAATTGGTCCTTAATATTGTAGGTTGTAAATGAGTTAAGGAACTTAGCATCCTGATCTAAATACTCGGTGTTCGCAGTTTTACCGCAGTGAGCCTCGTCTGGATTGCCATGTAGCTGGTGTCCGGCTACCTGTTAGCCGAGTCGCGGCGTAATATTTTCTTTTTTGGGAGAGGCGGTGCCTGCGGTCGGCGGACAGTGTGAGAGTGGTTGTTATCGGCGTGCTGCAGGGCGCTGCGCTGTCGGGTTTATCTGCCGCTGCCGGTGGGGGTGGACCGGACCGCGCCTATCTCGACAAGTGTCACTGGCTGCTGCACGCGGAAGCACCTGTCGCCATATTGCTGCAATCTGCCGGACACTTTCACAATTTATCTTCACTCTCTGCTAGCACTGCCTCGAGCCCTACAGCGGGAGAAAAGTGTCCGACGGCACGTTTACGCTGATGTCTCCAGTGCCCTGTAGAATTTCTGTGATATGTGGTTCGTTCTGATTAATTCTAATCCAGCCCACTTTTGTGCTGTAATCACAAGAAAATTTTGTAACTTAAAGTCTCTTTGATTTTGAGTAGCTGGATATTAATCTTCGGGAAGTTCTTAACTATGTAGTTAACGTTGTCTGAGAATAGTCTCAGAAAAGCTATCAACGTTATTCTTATATTTACAACGAATATTTAGAGCTATTTTCCATTTCAGTCAAGAAAATCCTGTTTTACCTCTCGCGTAATACTGTTTGTCTGGTTCGACTTACCTTATCCGTTTTTTTATTTTTTATGAATAGGAAAACAAGTGCCAAGAATGCAATTTTTATGTTTTATTTATTCAAGACGACTGGTTTCGACACTCTGTGGTGTCATCATCTGGTCTCATTGCCATTAAACTGCTTATTATAGAGCTCCACATAAAAAGGTTAGGTATACTGGATAATACATATAAAATCATGTGCTGGTGGAGAGTCCGATATAAAATAGAGTTGAGTTTTATGCACGTGCTCAACCAGACATGTGCACTATAGAGGTTATATTATTTTACGTATATTTTACTGTTTTAATTTTGACCAGATATCCGTTTTATATCTATCCACCAGCACATTATTTTTTATCTAACTATTATCCAGTACGCCGCGCGGGAGTAGCCGAGCGGTCTGGACCGCCACGTTACGGATCGCGCGGCCTCCTGCGCCGGAGGTTCGAATCCTCCCTCGGTCAGGGATGTGTGTGCTATCCTTAGGTTAAAAATGTTTGTAGAGCTTATGGAACTTCAGGGTCATAAGGGTCTCCAACTTACAAACTACTTATGAACTAGCTTATACTAAAGACGGCACAAACATCCATTCCCGAGTGGGGTTCGAACCCTTGACGGGGATCCTTAGGTTAGTTTAACTTAAGTAGTTTGTAAGACTTGGGACTGATGCTCAACGAAGTCTGGTCCCATAGAAATACGAACATTTGAACATTTTATTATCCAGTACACTTACAAGATTTTATGTGGAGCTCTATAATGAGCAGTTTAATGTCAATGAGACCAGATGGTGTCATCATACAGTGTCGAAATCGATCACCTTGAATAAATAAAAGATAAAAATTGAAATCTTGGCATCTGTCCTATTTATACCATGACATACCTCCCTAAGAGGAGTAAAATAAGTTTATTTATTTTTATTTCTTGCAGGTATCGCAAGATAGCATGTGGTTTTGCCTTTATATAGCTACTTCAGTTGATTTCTTTTTGTTATATTCTACAACATACTTGTAAAAACTGGTAACATGTATCACGAATTTTGTGAATGAATTTACATAGGCTAATTCGCGGATAAACGGCCATCCTGGAGATATGGTGAACGCGTGTAATTGTTCCACAATCCGCTGCACAGCGCTGCCTTTCACCTAGTAGCGAGTACGTGACGTCAGAGATTGTTGCTCGACCACATGATTCTTTATATTAATCAAAAGTAAGTTAGTTACATGATTTTAGTTTTCAGTATACCTTGAAATTATATTGTATGTCATAAATTTTCGATTTAAACATATCTTAGGTTGTGATTATCGACGGAACATTACATATAAAAGTTGCTTAGGTCTATCTGCATACTGGTACGTAGGATTGTTTTAGTTTGTATGCATCATGTTTGATTACGCGCTATCGCCATCTCTCCAGATGATTGGAAGGGACGGTCATACCATCATCGGGATAGTTGGCAACCTTAAAAGAGCTCTGTTACCGAAGTGGTCCACAACTAAACCGATCGACTCTATTTCAGCAGCAAATGTGACCAAAAGTCTCCTGAAAGACAAACAACTTTACCTCTACCAGGACCTTCTACAAAAACAGGCAATGTTTGGCCTGTCATTTCTAATAAAACAAACCAAGTCACTCCGACCACAATTCTCAACAATATATTATCTTTGCCGGTTAGATCCGAAACTCAAAGAAACGTAGAAAAATAAAATTAAGGCTACAAACTTAACCTCAAAAGAAGATGTTAATAAAACTGAAAGCCGGCCGCGGTGGCTGAGGGGACTGAGGCGCTCCAGTCACGGTCTGCAGAGCCACTACGGTCGGGGGTTCGAATCCCCCCTCAGGCATGGATATTTGCGCTGTCCTTAGGATTAGCTAGTTCATAAGTAGTTTTTAAGTTTCGGGACTGATGACTCCGTAGTTAAGTCCCATAAGCTATACATACATTTGAAAATTTCAAACTTAGAACTGCAACTTTATGAGAAAGGAAAAAGAACTAGGCCTATTGTGAAAGAAAAAAATAGGTAAAGGAACCAGTAGCTGACATCTTCATAAATGAAACTACTTTAATATGATATTTATGAATACAAGTGGATGTTGGGCACAAACACAAGTAATCTTCAGGTTCTTTGATCTTTTGTGATTTGATATTTATTATAACTCACTATGTTTAGGTGCATTAAAAGGTAAAGAAAAAATTATAACAAAAGTATAAGTACAGTCATCAGTAGTTGACACTAGTCAAGATGGCTACTAGAAAAATATGATAGTTATCAAATTACACAGTAGATGACGCCACCATACAACAACAGTCAAAACTCAGTCTATGAATAAAGCGATTTTCTTATTTTAAGAAATTTTATTTGAAAGTGTCAACTACTGTTGTGTCAACTACCGGTGCCTTTACCTTACAGGTGGATAACGTTCAGGACTGGCAGGATAAAGAACATGCTTAGAGTCCAGAACAAAGACGACTCAAGTGACGGTCTTTGTTGTGAAGAGGAAGAGCGCGTTGGGTGAGGTAGGTCTACTCGAAAATGAATAAAACCTGTGACTGTATTGAGAGAATCAGGCGTAAGCGCTGTTTACACGTATCCTGCACAGCGTATGTGGATGTGTGCCATCGATGTGGCAATGCCATTTTAAAAACAAAATGTAAGGCTATACAGTAAAACTTCCTTTTTAGGAAGTAGCGTCGTCTTGCTGTAAAAGTGAATGATCGATCTCATCTTCAGGCAACAGCGCAATACATGAATAAATCATCCTCGAACAATAAATTTCGGACGTGACGGTAGTTTCGAAAAATATCGGCCCTCTCATTCGCGCTCGTGTTATGGCAACCCACACACCGATATTATCTGCGTGGAATGGCGTTTCTATTAAGGAATGTGGATTTTAACAAATAAGTGAATATTTAGAATTAATGTAGCAAAATAGGTGAAAACAAGCTCATCAGCCAATAATGTTAGATCTAAATCACCAACTCCAAGTCAGTTAATAAATCGCTGAAACCATTCACAATATACTATTCTTTTCGTATAATCCGTACAATGCAATTGCTGCAATGCAGTAATCTTATACGGATACAACCCCAATTCTTTGGTTGCGGCCTTATGTACTGTCCTAAGAGAGACTTAAGCTTCTAGTGATAGTTTCCTTATTGATTTTGTTGGACTCTGCAACATGATGTCCGAAATGTCGTCGATCTTCCGTTCTGTTAAAGCCGTAGGCCTACCAATTCGTGGTGCATCATGAACTCAACCTGTTGTCCGGAATTTGCGAATTAAATTACATACAGTGTCGCGATGTGGACACCTAGACGTAGGAAAACGCAATCTAAATTGTCATCTCACATGCTCCGTGATGTTTCCTCCTGCCTGGAAAACCAAGGCTCTTTCTGCAACAGTACGTATTCTCACTACACTCAGCGTATACAAGAACAAAACAATAAAGAAGTAACACGGAAATCGGCACTGCGGAGAGACTTTGCGGACACACTGTATGACATTCCTGCAGTCCAGAACTCTCCTCTTTAGGAGTCAGTATGTTTTCGAAAGCAACCATCACGTGGAACACAGATGCTATTCATCTACGTATCCGTGAGGTCCACAGGGTAATATGTACAGACTCCCAGGTAGATGCCGTTTTCTTATTACTTCCGCAACGCATTCGATACGGTTCCGCACCGTTTTCTGATGAACTACGTACGAACATTTGGAATTGTGTGACTGTATTGAGGCGTTTCTAGCTACCAGAACGCAGCATGTCATTCTCAACCGAGACAAATACGAAAGTTGGAACTGAAATAGTGGCAACACGGCGTGGAGACACTATGCAATGGAATGTACTATTGCCGCTGATGGCACACACCTATCTTACTTTCGAGCAAATGTATTCGCTCGTTCCACATCACCGGCGTGCGCACAATCTTGGGAAACAAAGTCACTTGTGAGCGAGCGGTCTAACGTAACGGTGTCATTATGTTTTCGAAACAGAAACAACGGAGTTTTATCAAGATTGAATGTGACCTCTGGGTCGTACAGCACGGCAGTGTCATCAAGGTCTTCAAGAAGCGTGCGGGGAATCGGCATTATCTTACAGAACAGTGGCAGGATGGGTAAAAGCCTTCCACGAAGGTGACAGACATACTTCGGGCAGGTCGTCCTAGCGTCTCTGAAGAAGAAGTGCATACTGTTGCGGCGTTACTGGACAGTGATCGACGCCAGACAATACATGAGCTCGCCTACGAAATCGGATTTGCGCATACGTCTGTGCTTCGCATCCTGAAGGAACGCCTGGGCATGCGAAAAATTGCATCTCGATGGGTTCCGCATGAATTGACGGAACTGCAGAAATGGATGCGTTACGACGCTGCTCAGACGCACTTGGAGCTACATGAATGTGAAGGAGAGGCTTTCTTACACCATATCGTAACACTGGACATAAGAAACGATTTGAAATCGAACGACCACATAATATTAACAGTCGGCCATCTGGATCCTCCCCTTCTCCACCAGCTTTGCTGAACTGCGGATATGGGAGTTATCCCTGCAGCACATCCTGTGGTCCCGCAACCATCTTGGATTCAACCTACTGTGTGCTTCCTTTTTTTCCCCTCCTACTATATACATATCCCCCTCTTTCATACTGCATCTCATTTTCCGCCTGACATTGCGTCTGCTTGTTGTATCTCCACCCTTATCTTTCCTCTCCACCCCCCCCCCCTCCTACGCTCCTTTCCCCCCTCCCATCCCTTCCGCTGGCCAGACAGATGAAAACTAGAGGAAGGTAACAGGTTAATATTGAATTGAACACGAAAGTGAGTTTTCTGTCAATGATTGGAAATGTTTTGAAAAAATGCACATCAGAGTTTTTTCAATTAGAGATCACTTAAAATAGTTTATTGTGATTGCGAATTTCACCCAATACTGTCCAAGTACAACCCAATTCTTTCAATTGTTACACCGAGAACTTTTTAATGAATCAGTGCCAGTAAAGAGATAAAACAATATTTTAATTTGCCAGTGAAAGTGAAAGAATAATAATTGTTATATTCATTTGCTGTCAGTACCAAACATTTTACTTAACTGTAAATTAGAAGTCATGCAATAAGTATTAATTAAATTTTGGTCATGAAAACTGTTTTGTTAAACTAATTCTAAGAGCAGCATTTACTTAATGGCCAAATAATAATTAACAAGGAGACTGTAAAAGAAGTAGCTTCAAGTTTTACACATTTAACTTTTTCATAGAACTGTTTGAATTACTGAGTAATGACTAACGATTTTATTGTTTATTAGAGTAACTTCATTCTGAACAGCAAAAAACTACAGTGTTATATTAACAGGGCAAATACTATAATTAAATGAAGATAATGCATACGCTGTTTCATAAAATAGCTTGTAATTGTATCTTTATTAACGATCTGCTTAATTAATCAGACAACTTAAATACTTAAATTTCGATGCATGTATTTCACTGCGATAGATGGACATCTTGCACCAACTAAACTATGAGCAAAAAGCATTACGGTGAGATACGTATTACAGAGAAATCGTAAACATTGCAATGCAAATAGTTGCTCCTTGTTGCCGTCATCCATCTTGTTAATTGATGTGTTTGAGAGTAATGACTTTTGTGTACTATGTCTTGTGTTTCTGCGATAAGGCCACGTAGTTTTGGTACCTTTCCACACATTAATTTCAGTAATTAAAATTTGCAATTATGCAATGATGTAGATCATTTATTATTTGCTGATGATCAAGTTATCATAGCACAAGACGGGGAGGATGTGTAATCAACTAGCAATAGCATACAAAAATTGGGGTCTGAAGATTAATTTTATATATATATATATATATATATATATATATATATATATATATATATATATATATATATATATATATATATAAACAGATTACTTGACTAATAATCTAGACGAACTATATATAGAGGGAAAGAAAATAAAAAAAATTAACACTTTCTGTTATTTGAGGTCCATTTTAGAAATTGAGGGAAAATCAGACTCAGAAATTAATAAAAGAATTAGCTCAACTCAGTCCTATGGAGCAGAAATGTGATGAACAGAAAAAAATCATATATAAATCTATATTTGAAAGTGTAGTTCTGTACGGAGCTGAAACCTGGACCAATAACCTGAAGCACACTCAGAATCTACAAGCTTTAGAGATGGATTTCTGGAGATGATCGGCCAGAATTTCTAGGAAAGAAAAAAGAAGAAACGCCGAAGTAATAAGGCGGATGGTAATAAAAGAAAGACTAGATGAATTGATGTATAGAAAGAAATTACGGTGGTACGGACATGAACGAAGAATGGAGGACACCAGAATACCGAAAGTGGTACTAGAGTGGCGACCTGCGACCACCTGGATCCAAAATGTACAGCTTACAATGAGGAGACTGGGCGCAGAAGAAGAGCACACACAAGATCGAGACACCTGGAGGAATATACTGAATAATTAGTGTAAAACCTTATGTACTAGGTGTACTCATATCTGGGCGAATTATTATGTTGGAGGTAAACCTCTGTAATGAGGAAAATATTAATAAATAAATAATAATAATAAATTTTGCAATTATTCACTTTTTCTGCCACATGTAGTGAGATGGGTACAATATTCAAAATTATTTCTTAGATTATTAATTTTTCTCCTTATGAACTAAATTTAGTTAACTTTAAAATTGAAGTAAGTTTCAAGTAATTTTGAATACAGAAGACAGTCACTAGTACCAATTAAAGAAAGGAAGGGGATACTTTAAAAAAAAATTAATTTTTTTTTCAGGAAGGGAATATACTTTCTCCGCCACGTAATTCTACTGGACAAACACTTGTTTTTAAAAGAACATTTAAACTGGCAAAGTGTAATACTCCAAGATATTATCAGGTTCAAATTAAATCACTATGTAGGAAACTTATATGGTACAGTGCCAGAAGAGCTCTTACAATGTGGATCTTAAGCTGGAATAAAAACCATGACAGATACAAGGTTCTCTAAAAATCCACGCAGCTTTAGTTCAATTTTCTATTCATTTGTGCTTCACGTGAATGTACAAGCTGGATGGTACTAGTAAATTTATATTTAAAAAAAATTAATTCATGTAGCAATTTCAGTAATTTTCTATGACAAAATCGTGTAACACTTCAATCGGCAGCGAGGGATTCTGTAGCAAACTGTTGTCAACGCCCTGTCTCACGTTTAGCGCGTTGCATAGTGTCAGGGGCTTGGCTGGCAGTACACTGGCAGTGAACTGTTCTCCCATATCGTTTTCCTTAGGTAATCTGAGGTATTATCAAGCATAATCACAGACATAACGTACTTCATACTGATTAAGAGTAATACGATAACTTCCTCATTTTATTCAGCCATCAGCGCATGACCTGCACACCCCCAAGAGACGCCAAAGATTTCCATGAATCTGAAAAGACCAATATCTGTAACAGTCATTACTACTGTAGGTGAAATGTACCAATAGCTATAGTAAACAGAAGTAATGTTCTACAACTGCCAACCATGTACAGTCATTGTTTGGAGCTGATACTCTGTTACCTAAAAACTTCAAATTCTCCATCTTTCAGTGGAGAAACATACAAATCGAGTATTCTATTCTACATGGAAGCAATTAGTTGTTCCAAAATTGTGTTCACTATTCTGTTAAACGTTCAGTAAGCCTTTTTGTTATCTCATTACTGCACCATCACCGTCATTGTACTTTTAAACTACGAGCTTTCTCAATAGAAAACACTGTTATGAACTAACAGCACATTTTAGTATGTGCTAGTACTTAAGTATAGCATGAAACAGGACTAAAATGAATATTTACAGCTCAGATTAGAGTGATACTTGTTCCACAGATCATGAATACAAGATGTACTGATGTGGAAAGTGTCAGTTTAGTAAAAGATAACATCACATGACATACATTTTTATTTTTATTTTAGTTTGTGTTTTTTGATTTTTTAATGTTTTTTGTAAAATTACTGTTTTTATGTAAAACTCATCTACTGGATAGAAGGAGTCATTATTCATAAATTCTTTCAATTTGTTTTTAAATGCTGTTTGCCTCTCTATCAATGTTATCTGATCAGTGGCCACAGACTTTTGTCGCAGCATAACTGACACCTTTATGTGCCAAAGTTAGTTGAACCTTGAGTAGTGCAGATCACTCCTAGTATTGTAGCTACGTTCATTGCTATTACTTTTGAATTGGTTTGGGTTATTAATAACAAATTTGATAATATGTATATATTAATAAAAACACATTTAATAAGAGTATATATAATCTCGTATTAAAATTATTGTTAATAACACATATATAATTGTGAAGCTCCCTAGATCCTTAAATACATCTCTGTAATACGATCTGTGGTGGGCGCAAGAAATAATTCTAATTACACGCCTTTTTGCAATGAATAATTTTTAGCTTAGTGATGAATTCCCCCAAAATATTATGCCATATGAGAGCAGTGAATGAAAATAGGTATAGTAAGCTACTTTACTGAGGTGTTTGTTACCAAAATTTGGAGTAACCATAATAGCAGAATTGTTGAACTAAAACTTTTCAGTATATACTGTCATCTTACACACTACAATTTGGAGCCCCCTAACGTCAGAGGATTGGAACTTAAATCAGATAAGCGGGAAAGTTGAGCAAGTAAACTGCATCTCTTGTAATACCAAATATTCGGAAACAAGGTAAAAAATTTTGGAGACATTGCTTTTCACTACGACCTCGTGAAAAGAAGGAGCGGCTTGCAGGTAATGGTAGAGTGAGATGTTGACAAGGATCTAGTTCCTCCGCGGCGTTAGCCACAGAGTGGCAGCATTCGGTAGCACGTGAGCAGAAAAACGTTATGTTGGCAGTGGTGGCGGCGCGCCGCAGATGCCAACAGCAGTGGCGCGCTGCGCTCCCACGCCGTCACGTCGGCCGTTGGGAAATATGTCAGCCAGTGGGCGCCGAATGGAAACGAAAAACAGTGTCGCGTTGACCCCAGCGGTGAAATAAACTGGCAATTCCGGCAACACGGCCGGCCGCATTCCGACTGGGAACTGCCCCGCTAATAGAGATTTACAGGGGGTGGGGACATGGCCGGCCTGTTCGGAAAAGCGACGACAGGGGGCTCTGCGTTCCACGCTGTCCCGACAGGAAATTGTTTCGCGCCGCGTGTGTGTAAACACAACACTGAAACTTTTTGTACGAGGAGTACTTTTGAGCAAAAGGCTATCTGCACCGGTGGTGGTTCACAAGGATCCATCTTAGGGCCATTGCTTTTTAATGTGTACATTAATGACCTCTCATCAGTTACACTAACAGAAGTAGAGTTCGTTTTGTTTGCAGATGATACAAGTATTGCATTAAATAGCTACGAGCATAGTTCTATAAAGGTCTGCTAATGATATTTTCATGAACATTAATAAATGGTTTAAAGCCAGATCACATACATTAAACTTTGAAAAGACTCACTACATGCAGTTCAGAACGTGTAAGAGATTTCCAACCAGTATATGCATAAAGTATGGTGTAAATCAGATAGATGAGTTTAACAATATTAAATTCCTGGTATTACAGTTTTATAATACATCAGTTGGGAGGAGCACACCACAGAACTGCAGAAACAACAAATTTGTACTTGCAATACGATTGGTATCGGACATAGAAGACATAAAAATGAAAAAAGCTTGCATACTTTACTTAGTTTCATTCGATGTCATATGGAATTTTTGGGTTCTTTGCTGTTCTTAATATATATTAATGACTTGCCATTCTATATCCATGAAGATGCAGAGCTGGTACTTTTTGATGATGATACGAGTGAAGTTATCACATCTGACAGACAAGAACTAACTGAAGAAATTGTAAACGACGTCTTTCAGAGGTTCTCAGCAAATGGACTATCATTAAATTTTGATAAAACACAGTACATACAGTTCCGTACAGTAAATGGAATGGTACCATTCATAGATATAGACATAGATCAGAAATCTGTAGCAAAGGTAGAATATTCAAAATATTTAGGTGTATGCATTGATGAGGGGTTGAACAGGAAAAAATACATTGAAGATCTGCTGAAACGTTTGAGTTCTGCTACTTATGCTATTAAGGTAATTGCAAATTTTGTTGATATAAATCTCAGTAAATTAGCTTACTATGCCTATTTTCATTCTCTGCTTTCGTATGGCATCATTTTCTGGGGAATTTCATCATTGAGTAAAAAAGTATTCATTGCACAAAAGCTTGTATTCAGAATAATTGCTGGAGCCCATCCAAGATCAACCTGCGGATACTTATTCAAAGAGCTGGGGATCTTCACAGTAGCTTCTCAGTATATATATTCACTTATGAAAGTTGTTATTACCAACCCCACCGAATTCAAAAGCAATAACAGTGTACATAACTACAACACTAGGAGAACTTCACTATTCAACGTTAAATCTAGTTTTGGCACAGAAAGGGGTGAATTATGCTGCTACAAATTTCTTTGATCACCTACCAAACAGCATCAAAAGCCTGACAGATAGCCAACTAGCATTTAAAAATAAATTTCTAAATGGCAACTCCTTATACACTATAGATGAATGTTTAGATATAAACTAGTAAATCTGAAAAAAAATATTGTGTCATGTAATATTTAGTACAAAGTAATAATTTGTAAAGACACCTTTCATTAACCTGACACGATCCACATCATTAAGAAGTGTCGTATTCATGATCTATGGAACAAGTACTAATCTAATCTAATCTATGGTGTAATATTTTGGGGTGACTTTTTAGGCCAAACAAAAGTTTTCAGGGTACAAAAGCGTGTAATACGTATTATTTGTGGAATAAATTCACGGGCATCCTGTAGAAACCTCTTCAAAGAACTGGGTGTATTAACTACTGCCTCTCGGTATTTTTATTCCTGTATGAAGTTTGTCATAAATAATTTTTCCCAACAAACAGCTTAGTTCATACATACAATACTAGGAACAAAAATGATCCACATAAGGACTTACAAACATCTACTTTAGTTCAAAAAGGGGTCCAGTACTCAGGGACACATGTTTTCAATAATTGACAAGCAACCATAAAAAATTTAGCTACAAATAAAGATTAAGAGGTGCCTGAAACAGTTTTTATAGGCCAACTTCTTCTACTCCACTGTTGAATTTTTGAAATAGAACCGATTGATGTATGTATCTGTATTCATACAATTAGTATTATTATATTATCAGCTTGTAAAAAAGTATGTTTCTGTATTAGTATTATTATGTTATTAGCTTGAAAAAAAAATTGACAAGTTTCACATCCACTAGGATCTCCTCAGCACAGATCTATGGTACGAACAACTAACATCTAATCTAACCGGCCAAAGCTGCCCCATTACTGCGGAACTAAGTTATAACCGAACTCGTTGCTGAATTAAATACCGGGGCTGCGCAGGAAAGGCAGCGAGGTCTGTGCTATCATGTCACGGAATGCGCGGCATCTCCCGTCGGAGGTTCGAATTCTCCCTCGGGCATGGGTGTGTGTGCTGTCCTTTGCGTAAGATAGTTTAAGTAGTTAGTAAGTCTAGAGAGACCTATGACAGCAGTTTGGTCCCTTAACGTACGTTTACATGGGTGACATTTTACCGAAATAGCGTTGTCGCCAACATTGTTGTAATATGACTACAATACATGGCAATATTTCGGTATGGAAGGTCAATATTGCTGATATTGCAGGTAACTGACGAGGTAATGCCAAGGGATTGCCGTGTTGTCGGTGAAAGGTGAAGAACATTTCGTATTCAGGGCAATACCTATCTCTGTCCTTGTCTGTAAATGCATCCCTTTCACTCTCCTGTTTCGTGCTTCTATCGCCGAGATCGCTGTAGTCAACTGTCTGAGCAAAATCAGTATCGTTTCGCTTTTGTTCATACTAAAGTATGCGCACTTGCAGCGTTTGTTTTGAAAGTAGATTTGCTTACATCTGTTGTCGCCCAGTGATTTTATTGTATTAGTAATGGAAAAATAATGTAATGACAAAACCATTATATTTATTAACGCAATACATCTACGTTCTGAGTTTGGGACGTTGATACCAGCATGTATAAAGACAGAAACGCCAAGAGAGATAGTTTGTCTTCTTTTTGTTTCGAGTAACATTATTAATTGTAGGAGAGCCGCCCTCACTTATACAGCCTCACATTAATCCATTTTGTATGCAGCCATCTGTAAACACTTATGGCCCGCAAATTTGTTACCGAAAATATTGCTGGGCAATAGATTCCGGTATGTTGTCGTTGGTGTGGCTACAATACCTGTGGCTGTCAAATTGTCCGACATTTTCGCGATATACGGTCGACAAAATGCATTTTATGGGCCATCTAAAAGTACTTTTATGTTTAGAAAAGTCTGGACATTCGTGAATCAAATACCAGACGTTGCATTTAACCCTTTCAGTACCACATTACGAATTCAGCTTTGGAAAAATGAAAATTCAGTGTTTTCTGAATTACTATAGCACACTAAACATCAAAATAAGTGTTTTAAATTTTTTGATCACACTATTGTTTTTTATGTCATGTATTTCATGCACAACACAAACGTTTTATCGAGGTATTTTATTACTTGGGGTTCTATTTTGTTGATAGTTAACATTGCCAGATCAATAATGCTACTATAAGCTTCGTCACTGCACCAAAGACAAAACAGTTCACTGCTGAAATAAAATGAACCACACTCACGCTCACACTCACAGCCACATACAGACGGCAACGTTAACACAACTTCCAAGACAGACAAAATTAATGCCTCAGAAGTTGCTACACGACATACAAACGGCAAAATGTCGTACTACCCTATGACTTTAAAGATTGATACACAGAATACGATACAAAACAGCTTTTAATACGTTGTTGTCGGGGAACAGCATTGGGAACGAAAGGGTTAACAAGGATACCCAGACAACTTAGTTATAATAATACTTGACAAATTTTCTAGCACTGTTAGAACAATGGCACAATGTGAATTAAACATTGTGCAAAATCGTGCAAAAATGTGCAGAAACACGATTTAACGCTCAGTTGCAGTAAATAAGCACTTCCACCACCATGAACCGCAGACATTGCCAAGGTGGGTTGGCTTCCGTGCCTCAACGATACATCTACATCTACAAACATACTCCGCAATCCACCGTAAGGTGCGTGGCGGTGGGTACACTGTACTACTACTAGGCATTTCCCTTCCTATTCCACTCCCAAATAGAACGAGGAAAAAAAGAATGACGATACGCCTCCGTATGAGCCCTAATTTCTCTTATCTTGTCTTTGCGATCTTTACGCGAAATGTAAGTAGGCGGCAGCAAGATCGTACTACACTCAGCTTCAAATTCCGGCCCTCTAAATTTCCTCAACAGAAATTCACGAAAAGAACGTCGTCTGTGCTCCAGGGATCACCAATTGAGTTGTCGGAGCATTTCCGTGACACTTGTGCATTGGACGAACCAAGCTGCTCGCCTCTGAACTGCTTCTATGTCTTCCTTTAAACTGATCTCCTGCGGGACCCAAACACTTGAGAAACAATCAAGACGTGGTCGTACAAGCGTTTTATACGCGCTCTCCTTTACAGATGAAGTACATCTTCCCAAAATTCTCCCAATAAACCGAAGTCGGCTGTCCGCCTTACTCACGACTGACCTTACATGTTCGTTCCATTTCATATCGCTCTGCAGTGTTACGCTCAGATATTCGAACGACGCGACTGCATCAAGAAGCTCACTACTAATACTGTATTCGAAAGTTATGGGATTGTTTTTCCTATTCAGGCGCATCACCTTACATTTTTCTACATCTAGAGCTAGCTGCCATTCTTCGCGCCAACTAGAAATTTTGTCCAAGTCATCCAGTATGCTATTACAGTCAGTTACAGACGACAGCCTTCCATACACCACAGCATCATCAGTAAACAGCCGCAAATTACAAATTACTCTGTTCATCAGATCATTTATATAGATAGCCTTGCAAATCCACAGCACAGGTGTATCTTGGAGAGGTATATGGTATATGGTGTAACACGCACAGGTGTGCATGTTTTCATATGTGGGACCTAAATCGGTACAATTATTTGTGAGTTGGAATTTTTCTCTCTGTCTCAGCAAGAAACACGAACGTTGCAACCTGATGTTTTCTGTTTTGTCGTACATGGGGCGCAATTGAATGGCTCCTGGCCATATAGACTTCTTTAGTGTTTCATGTCGTTTCCACCTCTTTGCCCTTTACAGCCACTGCCCCAGTAGTCCACTATCATTCGTCTGCTTTACCTTACCCATTCTCCTGGCGCTACACATATGTTGAAGTACTACATGACCTGAAAACATACGATTTTCAATAGCATGTCTGAATCTCCAAATGACAAAACATTTGTATATTATGTTGTTCAGTACACTGTTCTGAGTCACCTCTACAAATATTTTCAACTAAAACCTTTACAATTTCTGTGAGTGTGTATTCTATGGATGTATGAATGTGAGTTTAACGCATTGAGAAGATAAACGTAACTACATGCAGTCTCTACAGAATCTGGCTTACATGTGTTAGACACACGTGTGTTCAGTATCTACACCAGCAGCACTGTTTTGTCTACGGCGTCGTCGATATTTTGTCGTTTAAATAGAAGTAAGGCAGTGAAAGTGGGCGTCTGTACTTACCATGTTTCTCCTGAGTAGCACCAAGTCGTCCACCAACAAAAGTCCGCCTGTATCACATCAGTCGTCATTATTAATATCATCTGCGTTGTCGCATGAGATACTGAGTGATTTTTAGAAACCATGGTCGTAGGCGTATAGTCTGATGATCAGGAAGTGTGGGTGTCCATGTCTCTTTCCCTTTTCACCCAAATAACAAACGTTTTCACCGGCATAAGTTAATAATCGGAATGTACAAAAGAGAGGCATGTGCTCAATTTGATGACCTGTTTGGGAGCGTTGTTGTTTCAACTACTTTTTTTTCGTTTATTCAGCGGACGAAAGACTAATCCTTCTCATAGGCTCTGAGTTGCCTCAAAGAGAATATTGATGACATGTGGCCTCAACTGTTCTCCTCGTCCCTGAGAACTTGTTACTATATTAGGGAACAGACTATGAAGTTTGTGTAACACACTTACTCCCGTTTACCACTGCAAGTGCTGGAGGGACAAGAAAGCGAGTCTTTTCATCGGTAGTTGAAAATGGAGACCCCTGAAATGCATTATTCAATAAGACTTGCAGTTCATCAGGTATCAGGAAGCTAAACATCACACAAAATTAAAAAGAAATGAGTTAATAGAGAAACGTGCCTGACAAGTGGGATTTCCTTCTTTTGTAGGGCAAACAAATAATTTGTTTGTTGAGAGGAAGAATCGGTACCGGTCAGACAGTCACTTACAGCAATGACAGGGCACAGTGGTTCTCCTAGTGTAGTACACTTCGACTGTGGCCAGGAGTCATTTCATTTAGGTCTTGTGAGTGGAATCACACTCCTTGAGAGTCAGTGTCTCTAACTCCACAAGTTAATCCTAATTTTCAAATTTTCCTGGTAACTTTCCCAAACTTTTCGTTCATCAGAAGGTTCACCTTTCGTTGAACGTCAAATGATAAAAATTTTATCGCAATTGGATGAACCGTTGTTAACTCAGTGTTGACTGCGTTTAGAAACACATTGGAAAAAGAACTTGGTTCGAATTTTGCGACCTTCCTTTTTAACTGTCCCTATGTTTTTTACTGAAAATTTTTCCAAGGCCATAACGAACAAAACAAAACAAAAGCAGAATTACCCCTCTCCGTCGTGCGAAAAGTCAGTTATAGTGCTGAATTCAATCACAAACACATTGAAAATCGTACTTTGTTTTTCTCAAATTTTCCAATTTTCCGGTAGATTTTGCAAAACATTTATTTAATACAAACCTTCTCCTGTCAAGCCGTACTCAAGTGATGCTCTTACAACCATGTGGCAATTGATTTTTTTCATAGAAAAAAATTGCTCTGGGTTTTTCCTAACTTTTCCTACTATCCGTGCGACTTTTCACAATTTTGATTTAATACGAACCTTCCTCTTGCTTTCAACATGAAATAGACAAGATTTTATTACAATTGGACGAATGGTATTGATAGCTCACGGAGAAAAGCAGTTCCAGTTTTTCCCGATTTTCCTCTTTTCCAGAAAATTTTTCTATATTTTATCACTGTTTAAACCTTCCCTGGACTTACAGGAATATTTCAAGACTAAAATTAGCCAAATCGGTTCAGCTGTTCCCGAGTTTTAGGGAGACTAACGAACAGCGATTCATTTTTGTACATTTAGATTCTAAAATCCGATACCCATGTGGTCTCCTCCTTTTTCCAGCACTCACATGGCGTCAAATGTTCCCCAACTATAACTGTGTCAAAGATTGTGAAGTGAAACATGATATTCTTTTCGAAACATCATATTTTGTTATATGTATCGCATTGAGACTCCGTAACTACATTTCATGTTTCTGTGAGAAGGGAAAGGGAGAAAGGGAAGAGGATAAGATCAGTTCAGTCAATAACACTAATGTCCAAAAGAAAATTTGCTTTGCACATGGCAGAAGTAGACACGACAGGAGGTTACGATGTCGATGTCCACTAGTAGATGCCGTCCAAAATGTGTACTCATAGTGGCCGCGGTGTAGTAGCCGAGTGGTATAAGGCGGTTGCTCGCTGTCGGACGTTCGAGTCCTTCCTGGGTCATGGGTGTGTGTGTGTGTGTGTTGTCCTTAGGTTACTTTACCTTAGTTTAAGTAGTTTGTAAGCTACGGACTGATGACCACGCAGTTTGGTCCGATACATTTACAAACATATTCATAGTGCCGAGCTGCAGGATCGCAAATGGTGTCTGTTCTTTCGGACATATCTGAAAGAAGAGACAACAACTGCGACATTCTTAACGGTACACAACAATATTTTTATAGATATGTGAAGAAAAAAGTATTGTTTTTACGCTTGTGGCAGTTGTTTGCGTTCTATATTTTTACATTGTTTCTGCTTCACTGTCAGATTCACACGTTCAAATGTTTGTAAATCTAAGGGACTTAACTGCTGTGGGTATCAGTCCCTAGGCTTACAAACTACTTAAACTAACTTACGTTAAGAACAACACACACACACACACAAACACACACTCACACAGACATACATGTCCGAGGGAGGACTCGAACCTCCGAACCTCCGATGTCAAGCGATTGCGTGATCCGGAACAAGGCGCCTTAGAGCGTTCGGCCATTCCTCCGCGGCACTTAACTGTCACCTGATTATAACGCTTTGTAGCAGAATAAACGCAACCTTTCAAAATTTGAGAATGTTGAACAGATGGGGCATAACAGCTCTTAGATAATTGCAGAACGACATGTTGCCATAGTTGTTTATTTTTTCCTCAGTGCTACCGATTTTGGTCATATACCATTATCAAGCGTTGGCAGAGATTAGCTAATTGCTTAACATGTCATTATACAACAATTCAAAATTATAACATAAGAATTTGCTGTCATCGTTCTAGTCATTGATAGTATCACAGTGGCTGACTGTTACAGTCAGCAGCCACTGTGATACTATCAACGACTAGAACGATGACAGCAAATTCTTATGTTATAATTTTGAATTGTTGTATAATGACATGTTAAGCAATTAGCTAATCTCTGCTAACGCTTGATAATCGTAAGTGACCGAAACCGGTAGCACTGAGGAAAAAATAAACAGCCATGGTCAACATGTCGTTCTGTAACTTTCGAAATTTGTTTTTTGCTTTAACTCGGGCGTCGCTTTTACGAGGAGTAGCCCAGCTGCGGGCGCCTGGAAGCAGACTGCGCTAAGGAAACTGTGCGCCGCAGCAGCAGAAGCCACGTCCCGCAGCCCCGCTCCCTCCCTCCCTCCCCTCCCTCTCCTCCTTCCCCTCCCCGCCAAAACGCGACTCTTATTACTATCCGAATCGTAGCGCGGCCCCTCCCCGCCCTCTACCGCAGGGCAAAGTGTGGCCCCTCCAAGATATCTGCAGCGCGCCGCGGCCAATATCACACTCCGTTGGCTTCCTCGGTTATTTAAACAGATAGCGCGCCTACAAATTGGCTTTAATCCGGCGCTATTCTAAGATTCGCACGTGGGGGCGCGCACGGCCGCCGTTCTGACGCCGGAAATTGCCGCCGTTCGTCTCCGCTTCCGGTCGCGACTCCCCCCTCCCCTCCCCTTCCCCTCCAGACGGCTCCCCCCACCCTTTTCCGCCACAGCCGGATGTTCGGCTCTTTTCGAAATCCGCTCACCGGTAATGCGGGCGACATTTGAAATTCTAAATGCCCCGCCAGGTGGCCGGTTGTTAGAGTAATGAGAACGTTTCTTCTCACCTTTCAGAAGGCGCTGAGTAATTTTCACGCCGCGGAGGACTGAAAGGAATTCCTTTTATACTTACGTCACCGGAGGTGTTACCGGTGGAGGAAATAATTTCAAATCAAAAGGGATATTCCTGAAACTTTCGGCACAGGCATTTGAGTATGGCAGCCAATAGTTTGAATGGTCTTCAAATTTCTAATTCTTACTTTGGCATTTTCTGAATTCTACATGTATCCAGCTATAAACCCTGTTCCGCATATGTATTTGGGAAATAAACTGGTAAAATAAAAGTCAGAAAATTGAGTGGTTAATAAAGTAAATGAAAGAGATCCGAATACTGAGTTGCCAATAATTATGGAATAAAGTGATGAAGGAACAAGGATATAAGAAACCATTGTGTTATTTGAAGTGAAAGTTAGAAAAAGGTTTAAAAACCTTCTACACCTTAGAATACTGTTACAGATACATCAGGTAAAAGCTGTAGCGGACGTTGGACCACATACTGAACAGAACAATGACCAGTACGCATCTCGGCAATTAGTTATCACACGCATCGACCGACTACTCATGTTCCTAAGCAATGTAACATACTTGGTTCAACGAGCGAAGCTTCACAAAGTGAGCAGAACAATCAAATAAATACTGAGGAAAAGGAAGATTCGTCATGCAGTCATACAGTGTACCACCCTGTAGTGGTTCATTCAAATTCAAATGTTTGTAGAGCTTATGGGACTTAACTATAAGGTCATCAGTCCCTAAAATTACAAACTACTTATGAACTAGCTTATACTAGACGGCACAAACATCCATTCCCGAGTGGGGATTCGAACCCCTGACCGCAGAAGCCGTTCAGACCGCGACTGGCAGACTGCTCGGCCAGTTGTGGTCAGTCACGCAGTGGTTCAGTCGTTCTGTCGACAGTCAGCTAGTGTTTGGGCCAGTCTCTCAGTCACCGTTGTTCAAAGTCGCCCGACAGGACACGGCCGCGCACAGCCACCGTCGTGCACTACAGTCGGTGTCACGTAGGAAGGCGGCCTAGTTTTCAGCCGTTCTGCGCATCCCCCTCCATTACGGCACTGGCAGCCAATAATGTCCATTCCATAGGTTCGTGGCGGGCTGCGAGTTACCCAATGTTTTTCCCTCAGGCTCCACTGTTGGCGCTCGGCCGTATTTCCTCCCCTCCTCGCTTTCCTTGTCGCTCCGTTGCTATGCGCGGATGCGCCTTCCTACATGACGCCAACTATAGCAGCCAGAAGAGGAGTTAAGAAGAGAGGTGTCGTACGGAAAGAGGATCGCATGGTTAGTCGCACTTAACTGGGTTGGTAGTAGGGACAAAGGGATGCGGCCTTGCCTTGGAAGTCACTCGTGAACTAGACGACGGAGGTAACCGACAGCTAAGGACGCAGAGTATGGTTTATAACGGAGTATGACGATCTGTGATAGGAAGGCTGTCATACAACGGAAATGCCTCGTTTCGTTTCGTTCTTCCCCAAAGATAACTGAAGAGGGTGAGCCAGTGAGGAATCTGCGACACGAATATAGTATTCACAGTGACTAGAACCATTATTGAAGGTATAAAAAAACATCAACGTTGATTTTTTTTTCTTTTAACAATGACATGTTCCATACTCTTGGCGCATCTTCACATTACCGTATCTTAAACTGCGGAAGCTGCATTCATCATGATTAGAATCATCAAACGGTTGATCAATTACGATTTTTTTAATACTCTACACTGAAAAATTCGCATTGGGCATGATTAAAATCATTTAAAAATTGGGATACGTTATTATCATTAAAAAGACCGTAGCTTGATGGGGTATGGTGGCGAGGTAAGCATGTGATTACAGACCTGTCTCCACTTAGTGCAAACCCTAGCGGCATACACTGCAAAAGGCTCGTTCATCTCTGAGGTATGGGGATTCGCGCAAAGTTCTCAGACCATACCTCTCTGGAAGACGATCAATTTATTGCTTCCTACCAAGTATAACTAACGAAAACACTATTAGGATAAAATCAAAGGCACCACTAGCTGCAGTAGTTTAAGCAGCGAAATGAACACGAGCGATCAGGAAAAGCAGTCACAATGGTCCACAGACCAGACCCCGCCGCACGTCGTGAGTTGGCTTCCGGAGAATAGATAGATGCAGATGCTTGCGCTGGTGTAAGGGGTATTGAGCAGATTGCATAAACAGAAACTATCGGACTGAAATCCGTCTTGTGCTGCTCAAACATACTTGTCCCTACTCCAACTACACCTTCTCATCTGTTCACTATCAATGTGCGAAGTCAGTAAAACCTAGCGAAAAACTAAAGTTCGCCACTGCTTTCGCAAACTAGTACAAAAAAGTTATGTCAGGACTATGAGTTTTTTACTTATTATTAATGTATTCATGTACTATCACCCAAGGTATAATCAATCAATGTCGCATTTGATGGTGGGCATTCCTTTGTGCACAATTTTTTTTATTTCCTTTGAATAAGAAGACTATTTCTTTCATCAGAACACGGTGTTTCAGTCCGTTTTTTAACTTACCTTTGAATGTTCAAATGTTTATAAACCTAAGGGACTTAACTACTTTGGTTATTACTCCCTAGGCGTACAAACTACTTAACTTAAAGTAACTTATGGTAAGGACAACACAAACACCCATGCCCGAGGGAGGATTCGAACCCCCGACGGCGAGCAACCGCGCGCTCCGCGGCAAGGCGCCGCAGAATGCTCGGCCACTCCATCGTAGCTACTTTACCTCTGACGAACTTTTAATCAAATATATTTGGGCTCAATATTTTTCTACGTGCAACGCCTGCCTGAATTATACTTGCTAGTTTAAGATACTCCTTAATGGCAGCGATCCATTTCATTGGCTCTGTTTTGGTCTCAATTCTTTCGTGGAATTCTGCTATTTGTTCTGCCAACCTAGTGGATGCCGTGCTTTTAATGTGCCTATAATATTTAACTTTTCTTTTCCTTATGCAACCATGTATGTTTTTGTATTCTTCTGTTTCCTTATTACTTATCAGCCTATAAGTTTCTACGATAGTAATTTCGGAGCGTAATAAATCCTAATAATCTTTTTTTTCTTTTGAATTTCTTAAATATAATTCTTTCTATTTATAATTAAAGTTACTGCTCCGTGAAGACATCCAGGTTTGATTACATTTCTGTAATGCCCAAATGTACTGAATTAAAAAATGACTTTTTATATAAATATTTCGTATTAATCTGAATGCATTTTCCATTTTTGACAGCGAACTTTGTTTTCATTTTTCTTCTAGATAATTTATTGCATGATTTCCCCTAAGTATTTAAATTAAGAAACCATTTTTCCGTATTTTGTGTTCGAAGCTTTGGTGCATTTTTTGTTACACGTTATATATCCCCTTTTTTCAAATGATATTTCGAGTCCTTCTTTTTCCGCAACTTCTTTAAAAAATTAATTTTTTTAGCTAGTTAAAATCACCAAAGGCGAGGAATTCTCACATTACTTTTAACTAACTGCATTAATTGATATATATTTTGAATCTACTTTTGCTCTCGCCATTCTGTAACTACCTTTTCGAAAACACATTTAAAGAGTAATGGGAAGAGTCCATCTCTCTGTATTACACCAGTTTCTATATAAAATGGTTCGTAGATTTTCCAATGAATTTGACTTTAGAGCTTGCGTCATATTATTAGTCTATTACTACTGTCTCACGCCACTCTATAAGCTTATTACTAAATTGGAAATTCAGGAGTCCGGTACCAGTTGCATTATTCCGGTCTAATTAATTCCCGGAGGAAATTTATTTCTTTGAAGAATTATCGCAAAAATTTATTATAGTAAGGGTGTGATAATTTACCCGTTAATAGGTTTATTTTTACGATAAAGAATAATTATTAATAATTTTGTAACATATGATTACGTGGAGGTGTTATCACTGTAGTTGGGACGCGGGTAAGACGAACTATTGCCTTTTTTCGGAGGTCTGATGTTTTTTACTGATGGCGCTCGTGGTATACTCTCTCTCTCTCTCTCTCTCTCTCTCTCTCTCTCTCTCTCTCTCTCTCTCTCTCTCTCTCTCTCTCTCTCTGTTAGAGCCCGTCGCCACCACGTGTTCTCTATTTCTACATCTATATAGCTACACGTTTACATGCCTGACAGAGGGTCGATTGTACCGTTTTTAATTTTTCGACGTTTTCATTATAAAATAGCACTGGGCAAAAAAGAAGACTTAAATGTTTCCGTTTTACATCTGATTTCTCTTATTTATTGTCTACCTGGGTATGTCGGTGCCAACAAAATATATTCGCATTTGGAGGAGAATGTCGATGGAAGAAATTTGGGAAAGAGATTTGGGCGCAACGAATAACGCCTTTCTTCTAATGATTTCCACCCCAACTCGTGCATTACTTCTGTGACACTCTCTTCTCTGCATCGCAATAATACAAAACGAGGTGCCCTTCTCTGAACCTATTAATGTACTCAATCAGTTGTACCTGGAAAGGGTCCCACGCTGTGCAGAAAAGCTATAAAGGAGGAGGGGCTGGAACTGTCTCTTGCTCTAAACGTTCTTCCGATGAAACGGACTCTATGATTTGCTTCCCTACAACATATTCTGTGTCCTCTCGAATTTAAGTTGTTCGTTATTGTAATTCCTAAATAGTCAGTTGAATGTGCGGCCTTTAGATTTAATAAACTCCTGGTGTAATTGAAGTTAAAGTGTTTTTCTTTTTTGTACTCATGTGGACGCCCTCGCACTTTTCATTAGTCATGGTCAGTTGTTTATTTGCACCGTTCTGATATCTAAATCGTTTTGCAGCTGCTTCTGATCCTCTGGTGACTTCACTAAGCGATAAACAATAGCATCAACCACAAACTGCCTAATAACAGCTTTAGATTGTCTTAGGAAGTCAAAGAATAGCAGGGGTTCGTCAGTACTTCCCTGGAGAATGTGAAATATCACTTTTTTTTACTTGATGATTTTCCGTCACTTCGTATGTAGTAGGTCTTTTTTTGACAGGAAACTGCGAATTCAATCGCACAATTGAGACGATGTTCCATAAAGAAACAATTTTATTAGAATCCGCTTGTCAGATGTGGTATCAACAGCTTTCCGGAAATCTTTATTGTCAATCGTGTTTTTTTGCTTCTTACCCTGAAATCACGACGTATCCTGTTGTCCACATTCCTAGTCTTGACATTCTCTACATATAAAATTAACCCTTTCCAGCTCAGATTTTATTAATTTGTGAACAAAAGTATTTCCTTGACTATTTCTATTCGTAATGATTGGAATGATTTTTAAGATTTTTAGTTTTGTGAGGGAAATTTTTGATGGCTTCATATGGCATCATTGAGCAGGTTATGTTTGCTTTACAGTACCTTTTTCAAACCGTTTACTACTAATTTAAAAATCTTACATTATTTGTTGATGAAATTTTGAAATTATTTTGTTTCCTTTACCTTTATATAATATTTTAACTCAGACATTAAGCAACAATACATATTTTTCAATGCGTTGTAGCCTAATGCTCCTCTTTTTCCTCGAAGTAAGCCAAGCTACCCGCAATGAATTTTGGAAAGTCGTGCAGTGTTCTTTATAATCTTTTGTCAAATGGTTGGGCCGAGAGTAACAGATAAAGGGGATGATGCCATATGGCATCATTGAGCTGGAAAGGATTAATTGAGTTGGAAAACATTAATAGAATGCTAATAGTTGATTCAATACGGTGAAATTACATGTGTCTATACTGAGGCACCGCGGCAAAGATGTAATTTCATTTCACCCCCCCCCCCTCCTATTAATAGGTATAATCACATGATAGCAGAGTGTGTTTGCCTAGAGTCTGCATAATTTACAGCGTACAAATGTCCTGACTAGTGTACATATGCAGGCAGCGTTTGAGAATCGGTGCAAATATCGACTGGTGTGTTCCGGTAAGTAAGCAACAGTGCAGCGCTCGGCGGGTAGCCTGATTTCAGACGCCACTGGCCGTGACACGGGCGCGCTCGCCTGCTGTGTTAGTAAACAGCAGCCGACGACAACAGCACGCCGGCTTGTTGTCTGTGAAGTCTCTGACAGCCGCCGCAAGAGGCAGCATGTCCGCCACCAAGCGGGGGCGGTATCAGCGCCAGGCCAGCAGACACGCTAGCAGCACACAGCTCCCACTGTCCGGACACGTCCCAAAGAACAGGCACCACACCAATCTACATAGTGAATCACCTAACACTTGCACCGCAAATATTGCGGAAACGGAAAGTGCGATTGATGTGCGGTTTTCACAGAATTGATTGGTAGTCAGGGGCTCGTATTTTTAGCCGGCAAAAAGATTGTAATATTACGTAGAAAGTGTATTTTTTATGCAAACATACAGTTTTTTAATGGAACAATGGTTATTTCTATCATGCACTGAAATTTTGGACACTAGCTGTGTACAAAGAATTCTGAATGACTTTTTTATCACGTTTAGTTTCGCAGCTACAACCGTTCAAAGTTTCGGGGCGGAGGCTGCCATAGCGTAGCTGACTGGCCGAGTGGCTAGCCCCTGGGGCACAGCCCACTGTCTCATGACCACCAGCCTGTTAGCTACGCTGTTGTAGCCTCCCCCCAAAACTGTGAATGGTTGTAGCTGCCAAACTAAATGTGATAATAATGTCATTCAAAATTCTTTGTACACAGATGGTGTCAAAAATTCCAGTGCATAATATAAACAACCATTGTTCCATTTGAAAAATTGTAAGTTTGCATAAAAATACACGTTCTAGGTATTTTCACAATCTGTTTATTACATAACAATACGAGTCCTCGACTACCAATCCATTCTGTGAAAGCCGGCCGCAGTGACCGAGCTGTCTGCAGCGCGCCAGTCACAGTCTGCGCGGCCGCTACGGTCGGAGGTTCGAATCCCCCCTCGGGCATGGATATTTGTGTCGTGTTTAGTGTAAGGTAGTTCATAAGTAGTTTGTAAGTTTAGGGACTGATGACCCCGCAGTTAAGTCCCTTAAGCTTAACAAACATTTGCAACATTCTGTGAAAACCGCACATTAATCGGATTTTCCGTTTCCGCAATATTTGAGGTGCAAGTCTTAGGTGATTCACCCTGTATATATGAGGGAATGAGGAAAAGTACGTAGAAAAACATTTAATAACTACTATAACGCTGGGGATTCTACGACTGCTGCGGTTCTGGTGAACGAAGCGTCAAGGAATTGCTTTCATAAAGACTGACTCAATGTTGGAGTTTTGGAACTGGACTGACGTGTTTCGTATAGGTAGCCATTTATTGTAGACAGCCATTACATACTTTTTGTTTATTTTCATACTATGATACTAACTTTTGTGCAATTTATTACATGTCAAGTCCTGTAGATGTGACAGCGGGCGCAAAAAAGGTTTAGGTGCAAGGTATGTTTCGCAACGAAGATTACGAAGAGGGCAGGGGGGAATTAATACTGAACCCTACAGAAAATTCGAAAAAGATTCAAAATTTTTTAGTTGTTGTTCATTTATTTCAACAACATAAAGATTGCTGATGTCTAAGTCTAAGCCATGCTGGAATGACCGCAAGGTCTAAGGCGTCATACTTTGGTTTGTGTGGCCGCTCTCCGCCGGAGGTTCGAGTTCTCCCTCGTGCTTCTGTGTGTGTTTTGTACTTAGTATAAGACAGTTTAATTAGTTTCCACGTTTAGGGACCGATGTCTTCAACAGTTTGGTTCCTTAGGATTAAAAAATTAGATCATTTGTAAGTCTAGAATAAGAAAATATCTTTTAGTACAATCGCAGCAATAACAACACACTTTAAATATCGTATAATGCAAGCACATACCTTACGACAGGTAAAAGAAAAGAGAATATAGATTTTAAAAGAGATATTATTGTATAAACACTGCTCTGAAACTAAAAATGCTGCAAAAGAAAAACAAGTTTTTGGGTTTCGTTTATCTGAAAAACCTTACATGGTCTTGGAATGTGGTAAGAGAAGTCATTATAAACAATACATACTTTTTAAAGAATTTTGAAGAAGGCGATAAAGATTTATAAAAATAAAATTTGTGGCGTTCGGTAGTATTCGCATGGATATAATTACAATAATTATTTCACAACTATAATGTCGAAGATAGTGATTCCACCAAAGACAACTGCTGAGACCACGGGAGCACCAGCAATTGGCAATACCATTTGCTTCATTTCCGTTAGCGGCCGCGCATTACCAACACCACTACATGTGTCTCACCTGATCGCTGAAAGTACACTTAAATAGCTGGCGGATACGGCATGAGAGACAGTGTCATTAGATTGAAGAAAATGTGTATCAATTCAGGACACTAAGCTTCGATTCAGGAGAGTGTGCATCGGGTCAGTAGTATACACCGATTCATGACACAGAAATGCGATACGCAGAACACAGTCCTCAAATTGACACAGAGCTTCGGAATTTCTCAAGGCTTGTTTACGAATTGAGATTTAGAAATTATCACAGTAAAGGGAACTTTGAAGTGTTCACAGATGTCTGGAGGTTATCAGTTTGGAATGATTGTACTTCTTCAACGACCGAAGTCGAGGACTCATTTGTATGTAATACATTTCACATGTTATTTAAGTTGTGGTTGTTGTGGTCTTCAGTCCGCAGACTGGTTTGATGCAGCTCTCCACGCTGCCCTGTCCTGTGCAAGTCTCTTCATCTCAGAATATGTTCGGCAACCTACAACCTTTTGAATCTGTTTACTCTATTTGTCCCTCGGTCTCCCTCTACGATTTTTACACCACACGCTTCCTTCTAATGCTAAGTTGACAATTCCTTGATGTCTCAGAATGTGTCCAACCAATCTATCCCTTCTCTTAGCATATGCCAGAAACTCCTTTTCTCTCCGATTCGGTTAAGCACCTCCTCATTAGTTACGTGGTCCACCCATCTAATTTTCATCATTCGTCTTTAGCATCACGTTTCAAAAGCTTCTATCATATTTTTATCTGAACTCCTTATCGTCCACGTTTCACTCCCATACAATGCTAATCCAGACAAATGCTTTCAGAAAGGACTTCCTAACATTTAAATTAATATTGGATGTTAACAAGTTTCGCTTCTTTAGAAACGTTTTTCTCCCCATAGCCATTCTGTATTTTATATCTTCTTTACTTCGGCCATCAGAAGTTATCTTGCTACCCAAACAACAAAATTCATCTACTACTTTTATTGTCTCTTTACCTAATCTAATCCCTTCAGCATCGCTTGATTTTCTGACATTGCATTTCATGACCTTAGTTTTATTCTTGTTAATGTTCATCTTATGTCTTCCTATCAAGACACTATCCCGCCCATTCAATTGCTCTTCCAGATCTTATGCGGTGTCTGGCGTAATTACTATGTCATCGGCAACCCGTAATGTCTTTATTTCTTCTCCATGCACTTTAATACCCTCTCCAAATTTCTCCTACCATCCCTTCACTGCCTGCTCAATGTGCAGATTGAACAACATTGGGGAAAGGCTACAACCCTGTCTTACTCCCTTCCCAACCTCTGCGTCCCTTTCTTGCCCGTCGACTGTAATAACCACTGTCTGGTTTTTGTGTAGGTTGAATATAACTCTGCGCTCCCTATATTTTACCCCTGCTACCTTCAGAATTTGGAAGAGTGTATTCCAGTCGACATTGTCAAAAGCTTTCTCCAAATTGACAAACGCTAAAAACGTAGGTTGTAATGTGAGTATTGCCTCCCGTGTTCCTACATTTCTCCTAAATCCAAGATGATCTTCCCCGAGATCTGATTCCACAAGTTTTTCCATTCGTCTGTAAATAATTCGTGTTAGTTATTTGCAAGCATGACTTATTAAAAAGTTGTGGTATCTTTCTGTTAACACTTTCTACGCTGACTCCCTTCCCACCAGGAAATTGCAAAATATTGAAATGTGGTGGAAATATGATTCTTGCATCAATTAAGATAGAAAATTATGTTAGATGAATATGATTTTATTTTGGAATATACGAGGTATATGCGTAAGAAAGTCCTTTCTGACGGCATTTGTGTAGAGTGTTGTATGGGACTGAAACATAAACGGTCAACAGTGCAGACAGGAATAGGATAAAGGCTTTTGAAAAGTGGTGATACAGCAGAATGTTGAAGATTAGGTGGGTGGATCGGGTATCTGATGAGAAGGTACTGAACAGAAATGGGGAGAAAAGGAATTTCTGGCATAGCTTGAGTAAAAGAAGGGAATAGTGAATTTAGCGTTGGAGGGAAGTGTGTGGGGTAAACGTTGCAGAGGGAGACCAAGGGATGACTACAGTAAGCAGAGACACATGTGGGTTGCCGTTCTTATGAGGAGATGAAGTGGCTTGCTTAGGATAGAATAGCGTGGAGAGCTGCATCAAACCAATCATCGGACTGAAGACCGTAATACAACACAAAACACATGCGAGGTATGTCCACAAAGTAATTTCCGTTTGGTTATATAAAACAAACGTGTACAGATAAAGAAAAAATATTTATAGTACAAAATTCTACAAATTTTGAACTACTTTCCTACACAGCTTCCGAAATTTTGTAGGCACTTGACATAGCTTGACACAAGTTTTTGTATGCCTTCTTCATAGAAGGTTGCCGCCTGTGTACTCAACCATGTGGTAACATGTTCTTTCAGCTCTAGTTGGTCTGTACCACAGTCTACATGACATAAATAAATACATCAATAGTCAAACCCACAAATGAAAATGAAGTAGGGACCATGACTAACAATACAAAACCCGTCAATAAATTACTCGTGGAACATAGACGTACCTGAATTATTACTAGTAAATTTGTGTGGAGAGAATGAGTCCCCTCTGTCAGTATCTCCAATTTATGATCCTTGATCCCCATATAATATATGTAAAAATCAGCTTGAAAGGAGTAATTTTCACGTTTGTTAAGATGCGTAAATTAACTACGAAGCATCATATCTTGGACTTTTCTCAGTTCTCACTAAGTTGAGTTAGTCTGTAAATGCTGACTACTGGCGGGAGATCAATGAACTACCTCCACAACAAGTGAGGAAACGGCTTCCGCGAGAGAGACTGTCAGCTGGTTGATAGACGCGTGCCCGTACACCATACGTGCGCGATTCAGCTAGCCCGTGTGGTGTACCTGCGTCGTGCGCAAAGTGCACCTTCTCTTTAGCAGTAACTCCGCCCAACAAATACAGGGTGAGTCAAAAGTAGCAGCAAACCCTTTTATTTCAAAAACTGTGCAGGAATTGCGAAACCTGAATATTCCATTTAAGTTTGGGTGAGGTGCTCTGTCTTTCACGTCATATACCGAACATGGGCACCATCTTGAAATTCGCCATCTTTTAAAAAAAATTAAATTATCTTTTATTTTTAAAAATTATAAGGAGCCGTGTGACACATTTAATAACTTCAGGAAACTGAGGAACAACTGATTCGTAGTGTTTTTGAGACACATTTTATGGAAAGTAAGAGAGAAAGTTACCACCTTCATTCAGAACGAAGGGAAACACCACTTCTTACAGCGTTTCCAAATAGTTTAGAACAATAGTTTCCAAACTGTGAGTAGCGGCCCTCTAGTGGGTAGCCTTAGCCATTCAGGTGGGTGGGCAGACGACTTTAAAATATTGAAGATCAGTATCTTACGGATTGAAAAAAAAAAAAAAAAAAAAAAAAAAAAAAAAAAAAAAAAAAAAAAAAAAAAAAAAAACTGAAAGTGTGTTTTTAGAAGTGTTTTCAGTTTAACGCTATTATTTTCCATCCCATAAAGAAAAGTAACAGGCTACACCACTTTTTTAATGGACCAATTTTATAAGTATGAAGTTTTATGATCAAATATTTTCACGGGATGACCTGTGTCACTTAATTTCATTACTTGAAACTTTCGAGCTGAAATACTGTGGTCAATGCGTATACTTTTCCCTAACGTTTCGCCTTCTACTGTGGAAGGGGAAGTTATATATATATGGACGACGGCATCTCAGTCCGGAAAAGCTTATGGGACTTAACTGCGGGGTCATCAGTCCCTGAACTTACAAACTACTTATGACCTAACTTATACTAAAGACAGCACAAACATTCATGCCGGAGGAGGGATTCGAACCCCCAACGGGGAACGGCCTCGCGCATCGGATAGGTGTCTTTCTCTTTCCTGATTGAACAGTATAAGTAATCTTTCTACATCTACATCTACATACATACTCCGCAATTCACCGTAAGGTGCGTGGCGGAGGGTACACTGTACCACTACTAGGCATTTCCTTTCCTATTCCACTCCCAGATTGAACGAGGAAAAAAAGAATGCCTATATGCCTCCGTACGAGCCCTAATTTCTCTTATCTTGTCTTTGTGATCTTTACGGGAAATGTAAGTAGGCGGCAGCAAGATCGTACTACACTCAGCTTCAAATTCCGGCCCTCTAAATTTACTTAACAGAAATTCACGAAAAGAACGTCGTATTTCTTCCAGCGATCCCCAATTGAGTTGCCGGAGCATTTCCGTGACACTCGCGCATTGGACGAACCTACCGGTAACAAATCTAGCTGCTCGTCTCTGAACCGCGTCTATGTCTTCCTTCAAACCGATCTGCTGCGGGTCCCAAATACTTGAGCAATACTCAAGACGTGGTCGTACAAGCGTTTTATACGCGGTCTCCTTTACAGGTGAAGTACATCTTCCCAAAATTCTCCCAATAAACCGAAGTCGGCTATCTGCCTTACTCACAACTGTCCTTACATGCTCGTTCCATTTCATATCGCTCTGCAATGTTACGCCTAGACATTTGAACGACGCGACCGCATCAAGAAGCTCACTACTGATGCTGTATTCGAACATTATAGGATTGTTTTTTCTACTCATGCGCATCACCTTACATTTTTCTACATTGAGAGCTAGCTGCCATTCTTCGCACCAACTAGAAATTTTGTCTAAGTCAACCTGTATGCTATTACAGTCAGTTACAGACGACACCCTCCCATACACCACAGCATCATCAGCAAACAGCCGCAAATTACAACTTACTCTGAGTAGTGAAATATTTTACGTCACTTAATAGGCTTTTTATATACGATCACCTGAGACATATGCAAATACTTTCTCAATGAAGTATCAACAGTGTGCACATTAGTGTGTGTTTGTTCCTTGAATATGTACCCAATATTTTCAATGTGTTACTTTAAAACACTACCTCAGAACCCAATACATTTCTTGTGTGTCAGTGATCTTGTTTTTTTTTTTTTGCAATTAGTGACATTTATTTTTACTATTCATCCACAGTTGCACTGAGTAGATGGAAATTTCACTTTTTGCAGGGGTACTGTCTTGACTTAATAGGCTGTCGATCGTGTTATTTCTTTTATGATTACCTACATGTTTCCCAAACACAAATGTGTTATTCAGCACTATTTGACTGCTGTTCCATACTGTCTCATAACTAAATCTGAATCTGGAGTCTCGAAGTTAATTGACTATGTCTTATCAGCTAGGATCCACACACGGTCAAATTTTTAAAAAATCCTTCCAGAGGGTAACACTGTGATTGACGTTTTCATTCAGATGATTAGTTTTAATATTATCAAAAAGGAACAACTTCCTGTTGTTCTACAAAACTTTTTCAGAACATCTGGAAGTTTTTTTATTTTTGATATTATCTTGTTCTGTCAAGCACCGTCGGAAAAATCAATTAATTTTAGTTTTAACCCTTTCAGACCCTCTGGCTACAATTGTGTGCATAACTTTTACAGTGTCTAAGATAGATCAGAAACATTTTTTCTCAACTGAAACAACATGCAAATGACAATGAGTGTTCAACCCTTCCATCGTGCACACTTACTGTCAACTTCGGAAGATCACTATAAAAATACCAAATAATCAGTGTTGCACTGCGCACCAGCTTGTGAACTCCAAAGAACACGCAAGTTGTGGGTTACTTGTGTTCCACTGTACAACTGAAAAGTAGTAGTAATTATTTTGAATGGCAACTATTGAATGATCAGTTTATGTAGTACAAAAGTTAGTGCTACAAAATTATTTATTTTATTCCATAAAAAGAAACCTTGCTTTTCAGGATATGCAGTTTTTTAGTATGTAAATGGATGCAAACAACAGCGTAAATCTTGCTTCTAAAATCATTAAAAACATAACTTAAGAGGAATACAGCAAAAAAATAATTTCCTTCCTCCAGAAAGAAATCAGGTTTTGAAAGGGTTAATATCCATATCGTGGTTATTCGCTAGAGAACGATACGGTCGCATGTGTTATACGTGGCTTCATAGATTTGTTACTGTTTGCTTCAATCAATGCGCGAGTGTTGCTGAAATACTTAGGGAACTCAAAGGGGAATCGCTGGAGGGAAAGCGACTTTCTTTTCGAGAAACAGTCGAAGAAATTTAGAGGGCCGGAATTTGGGGCGGACTGCAGAACAATTCTACTGCCACCAACTTAAATTTCCCGTAAAGACCACAAAGGTAAGATAAAAGAGATTTGGGCTCGTACGGATGCATACAAGCATTCGTTTCTCCCTTGTTTTATATGGGAGTGGAACTGAGTATTATACGCCCCGCACCTTTGGGTGCTTTACGGAGTATATGTATAGACAGTGGCGGCTGGTACTTGAGATGACTTGGGATTTATTGAGCACCGGGGATCTTAATAGTGGCGCCCCCCACCCCCAAAATTGTGCAAAGCGACACTTTGGCGCACCTATGCGAGTGGCGTCGGGGGTAAGCGCCCTGGTATGCCCCCCTCCCAACCTTTAGATATATTTTCGTTAAAAGATTTGCAGAATGTCTTTCCTCGGTTTGTATGCGCTTTCTTCAACTCGAGCTACCAAACTTCTTTATTTCACACTTTTGTTCCTAACTTAAAGCTGAGTAATTTGTTTCTAAAAGATAGTGAACTTCTTTCATATTTCTTTGTTATGAAACACCAAGAACATATGAATATGCACATGAACACTAAAACATAGTAACTGATTACATTGTTAAGTGACTGTAAAAAATTGAAACTGTTACGATGAAGAGACAAGCTACTTTCGGGTCATATGACAGTGTAAGCAGCACCTCTTCATAAGGTTGCACATCCACAAAGGATGCTCTCGCCCCACATCTTTACGGCCGCGGTGGAGTAGCCGAGCGGTCTAAGGCGTCTCGCTGCGGAGCATGCGGTTGCTCGCCGTGGAGGTTCGAGTCCTCCCTGGGGCATGGGTGTGTGTGTTTGTCCGTAGGTTAGTTTACCTAGGTTTAAGTAGTTTGTAAGCTACGGACTGATGACCAAGCAGTTTGATCCGATAGATTTACAGACATTTGAACATCTTTTCAAACAGTTAAGTATTTGTTACAACGAAGAGTATATATGTCATTCCCTCAAAATCGCGACACATTTGCTAAAACGTCCAAAGTATATCTGACAAAAGTCACTGCTGTTCCTGTATCTGTCTAAAAAGAAGATTAAGGTTTTATAAAATTGCTTGCAGTCGGTCTCGAAACCACTACATTCGAAGGCGCAGCGCGATGCTGCTAACCACACGGCTTTTCTTGCAAAGTGTAAAGTAGTGACTTCATTATTATTAATGATTGGATCTTCTGACTGTTTTTACAGTTGATGCGTCTTTAATTTATAGTTAAAAGATATTTCACCAAATATGGTTTTTCATGAGTCTTCGATGCGCTGAAAGCAAATAGGAAAAGCAGATGTTGCCTTATTGGAGGATTTGTCGATACGCGAGGTGTGCAGTAGCTCCATTGTCTTTGCTTCGTGACCATTTGTGCGTATCCGCCAGAGCTTGAGTAGCCAGGAGCTGGCATCCCTGGCAGCTCCAACGCCAATGTCAGATGCGGCGTTTTCCTAGGCCCCTCCCTGCCGCGGGAGGGCCCCATACGTTGCCTCCAGGGGGTTCAGAAGAGAATTTGAACCTCAGCCGCGCATGCGCATTGCAATGCGCCCATATTAAGCGGCCGCGCTACGACTCGGTTCGTGCTGTCTCCGCGACGTAAAATGTTTCTGATGCGATAAAATACTTTGAATGTGCGTATAAAATGATCTGATAGAAGAACGAAAAGAAGAATGGTAGTTTAAAAACTATTTATTTATTTGCTTTTTTCACGACGAGCTTTTTTCCGGGGGTTCATTGAACCCGTGAACACACAGGACGCGCCGCCATTGTATGTAGATGTAGAAGCTGTGTACGTGCAACATGGAAGTGTATTTTTTTCCGTAAAGAATGCGCCCCTGCTCGGCGTGTACTGGAGAAGTTTTAATACGGGCGCAATAAAAGCGCGGACAGCGGCGCCGGTGGCTGCGGCGACGTAACGAGCGGGTATTGGCGGAGGTTAAACGACGCGCGCGCCGGCTGCCGGCTGCCGGCGGCTGTTAAAACTTTTCAATATGGCGGCGCGGTAATGGCCGGCAACGCGGCTGCCTTATATACGGCCGCCCTAAAACTCCAGACTGGCGCGACAGCCGCGCCCCATCTCTCCATTACTGACAGCGACGCGTCCTCGCCAGCTGACGCCAACCACTCTGCTGGACATCCAGAACGACACACACACACAGCGACCGTTCACATCAAAACTGTTTCATAGATAAGTCATGGTTGCAGAATATTAACACGAATAATTTACAGACGAATGGAAAAACTTGTGGGATCTGATCTCCGGGAAGATCAGTTTGGATTTAGGACAAATGTAGGAACACAGGAGGCGATACTCACATTACGACTTATCTTAGAAGATAGGCTAAGGAAAGGCAAACCTAAGTTTTTAGCGTTTGTCGATTTGGAGAAGCCGGCCGCGGTGGCCGAGGGGACTGACGCGCTTCATTCACGGTCTGCACGGCCACTACGGTCGGGGGTTCGAATCCCCCCTCGCGCATGGATATTTGTGCCGTCCTAGTTCTTAAATAGTTCATAAGTAGTTTGTAAGTTTAGGGACTGATGACCCCGTAGTTAAGTCCCATAACATTTACAAACATTTGAACATTATGAATTGATTTGGAGAAAGCTTTTGACAATGTCGGCTGGAATACACTCTTCGAAATTGTGAAGGTATCGGGGGTAAAATATAGGGAGCGAAGAGTTATATTGAACCTATACAAAAACCAGACAGCGACTATTAGAGCCGAAGGGCAAGAAAGGGATGCAGAGGTTGGAAATGGAGTAAGACATGGTTGCAGCCTTTCCCCAATGTTGTTCAATCTGTACATTGACCAGGCAGTGAAGTAATGGAAGGAGAAGTTTGGACTCGAACCTGGGACCTTTGCCTTTCTCGGGCAAGCGCACTACCAACTGTGCTGTCCCGACACCCGGTCCCGGCACACAATTTTAGTCTGCCAGGAAGTTTCAAAAACATTGTGGTTTGCCGATGATATAGTAATTCTGTCAGAGACCGCAAAAGATCTGGAAGAGCAATTGAATGGGATTGGCAGTGCCTTGAAAGGAAGATATAAGATGAACATTAACGAGAGTAAAACGAAGGTAATGGAATGAAATGTCAATCAACTGATGCTGAAGGAATTAGATTAGATAATGAGATAGGTCGGGGGTTCGAATTCCCCCCTCGGGCATGGATATTTGTGCCTTAGTATTAGTTAGTTCGTAAGTAGTTTGTAAGTTTAGGGACTGATGACCCCGTAGTTAAGTCCCATAAGCTATACAAACATTTGAACATTTGAGGTAATGAGATAATAAAAGTAGTAGATGAATTTTGTTATTTGGGTAGCAAGACAACTTCTGATGGCCGAAGTAAAGAAGATATAAAATGCAGAATGGCTATTGGAAGAAAAGTGTTTCTAAACTAGCGAATGTTGTTAACATCCAATATTAATTTAAATGTTAGAAATTCCTTTCTGAAAGCATTTTCCTGGAGTGTAGCATTGTATGGGAGTGAAACGTGGACGATAAGGAGTTCAGATAAAAGGATGATAGAAGCTTTTGAAATGTGGTGTTACAGACGAATGATTAAAATTAGATGGGAGGAGGAAAGGAGGAAAGGAGTTTGTGGCATATTCTGACCAAGAGAAAGGATAGATTGGTTAGACACATTCTGAGACATCAAGGAACTGTCAATTTAGCATTAGAAGGAAGTGCATGGGGTAAAACTCGTAGAGGGAGACCGAGGGACGAATATAGTAAGCAGATTCAAAAGGTTGCCGAACGTATTCCCAGATGAAGAGTCTTGCACAGGACAGGGTAGTGTGAAGAGCTGCATCAAACCAGTCTGCGGACTGAAGACTTCAACAACAGATAATGCATTAAGATTAACGTATTATGCATCTACATCTAAGTGCAACATCTTCGCTAATCATATTTAAATATAAGTACAGAAAATGGGCAATGCTGGCAGTAGAAAAAAATTAGTTTGCAAAACGAAGATCCCGCGAACACAGATTATACCTCCTCCAAAGGCGGGGTGAAGAGGTGTCATTTCTTTGGGTGCCTGGGCATGTTGGGATTGGGGGTAATGAAGCGGCTGATATGGCTGCCAAGACGGCCTGCATTGATCCAAATGTCAACGAGTGTGCCATTCTCTTGCGGGACGTCTACTCTGTGCTGCGCCAGACGTCCCTTCAGTTGTGGGAGGAGACGTGGCTGGCAGTGACAGGTAATAAACTGCGGTTGGTTAAGCCAACTGTCCGACCGCGGCGGACCTCCTGCCAGCCATTCAGGCGGTCTGAAGTGACCCTTCCGCATTGGCCACAGCCATTTGACCCACAGATTTTTATTCCGTCGAGAGGATGCACCGATTTGTGATGCTTATGGCTTGCAAATCACTGTACGCCACATTTTAATTGAGTGTATTTTATATCGTGCTGAGAGGGCAGCGGCTAATCTTTGTGGTGCCCTACCCACGGTTCTAGCTGACAACAAGGCGAGTGTGACGAACGTTTTACAATTTTGTGTTCTCGACTCTGGCCTAAGCTCTTAGGCTGGAGGTTTTAGTGTGTTGCAGGAGGGCTCGCTGTTAATTTTGAAGATCGATCAGCGTACCACTATATTCTGATATAGTGTTTTAAGTACTTCTAAGGTTGTATACTTTAGTGGGCCACTTTACATCGCTGATTTGCAATATGTGTTTGTGCGTTTGTTTTGTTGATAGTGCAGTACACTCCTCTATTGTCTGTTATTATTTATTTACTGTTGCTCATTTCACACTTGTCGTCTAATTAGTTTGTCGGGGCGCTAAAGACCTTGCTGTTGTGCGCCCTAAACATCCTACCCTATCTATCCTATCCTAATCACATTTAAGTGCATGGCAAAAGTTTCGAACCGCTTTTATGATATTTCTCTACCGTTTCGTTCCCCAATAGTGCGCGGGAAAAATGATCATATGAATTTTTCCGTTTTCGATCTGTTTTCTCTTATTAAGATGACCCCGTCTCCCCATGTAGGTGGCTGCTGAGTAATTATGTTCGCTTTATGAAATAATTTATACTGGAACAGTCACTTTTTACTAATATTTTTATTAGCAAGACGTGTTCCGGCAGCAAGCTGCCATCATCGAGTGCATTTCACAGTTACAGGTTCATTAGTGTTTTGTTATGTTTTGTGTTGTGGGTGACAGTGAGGTTATGGTTGGAATTTTGACCTGTTCAGGAAGATACAGCTATTTTAGTATGTATGTTTCGTGGTTATAGCTTCTTGTATTTACTTACAGTTTTGGCGATAATCTTGTCATCTGGCACACACAAGAAGACAGTTATGTACGCCGGCCGCGGTGGCCGAGGGGACTAAGGCGCTCCAGTCGCGGTCTGCACGGCCACTACAGTCGGGGGTTCGAATCCCCCCTCGGGCATGGATATTTGTGCCGTCCTAGTTCGTAAGTAGTTCATAAGTAGTTTGTAAGTTTAGGGACTGATGACCCCGTAGTTAAGTCCCATAGAAAAAAAAAACAGTTATGTACACACCACATGTAGACATTTTGTATTAGATGTTTACACTGTACCAAAGATCCTTACAAGGGAACGTCCCCCCCCCCCCCTCTGATTTAGTTATAAGCTGGCGTAGTGGATAGACCTTGAAAAACTGAACACAGATCAATCGAGAAAACAAGAAGTAGATTTGTGGAACTATAAATAAATAAGTAAAATATAAAAACTGAGCAGTCCACGCGAAAGATAAGCAACGTCTAGCACATTGAGAACACAAGACGGTTGTGGTCCGGTGGCTGCCGGGCGCCGTGGCTCAGCGCGCCCAGTCAGAGGGCTAAATGCTCTCTCTAATAAAAAAAATAGCTGAGCCAAAGATTCAACGAACAATCAAGAACGAACCTAAACAACGACCGCAAAGGATAGATTTACCTGAGAACAAGAAAAAAAGAAAAAGTGGGGGGGGGGGGGGGAAATGTGGTTAGTGTGAGGAGTTGTGGAGCGAGAGGTCCTTCGTTCAAGCCTTCCCACAGGCAAAAATTTTAATTTTTCATATTCAAAAAATTATTATCTGTCCGTCCGTCCGATGCAAGGTAATTGCGCCGTAGTATGTGGACGCTACGGCTAAACAAACATCTAAACACACGACGTTAGTCGTCTACTGTACACGGCGGAGAGAGGATTAATGCCGGCAGCAGCGGTCTGCGGCGCGCCAGTCACAGTCTACACGGCCGCTACGGTCGGGGTTTCGAATCCCCCCTCTGGCATGGATGTTTGTGTCGTATTTAGTATAAGCTAGTTGATAAGTAGTTTGTAAGTTTAGGGACTGAAGACCACGCAGTTAAGTCCCTTAAGCTGAACAAACATTTGAACATTTGGATTAATGTCACCAGTATCGTATATAACACATCAGAGGTGTGGAGGAATCGGTTGACCTTGCGATCAAATGTTCTAGGTTCCCATTGGAGAGGCACTTCCTTTCGTTTCCTAATCGTACGATTTTGCGGTGCGGTCGCAAAACACAGACCCTAAACTGATTGCAGCGAACAGAGACGTCAGTGAACGGACGGACAGATCATAATTTTGCGAAAATATATATAAAAAAGACATTTTAGTTTGAGGGATCGTTTGAGCCATGGACCTCTCGCGCCACAGCTACGCACGCTAGCCACAGGACCACAACACTCCGATGCTCATATCTTGCTTGACGTTGCCTATCTTTCACACGGACCGTTCAGTATTTATATTTTTATTTTTTTAATCGTTCCACACAACTTCTTCCAGTTTTCTTGACTGATGTGTGTTCACTTTTTCACGGCCTATCCACTGCGCCAACTTATAACTAAATCTGAGGGGGTGTGATGCGGAGGTTCCCTTCTTAGAAGCTAAGGTAACCTATTTACATCTATATTTACAGTGAATATGTCATAAAATGTGCATATGTGTATGGCAAATGTTGAAACAGATGTTGCTAGGATGTAGTTATTTTCTTACATTATTAGTTTTTAATTTTAATGAAATAGTCAATAAAATTTACTTTATTAATTTTACATTTTAATGAAATATGCATTCAACACTGGATAAATTTTTAAAGAAATTGGTATTGTTACATCCAAGTTTGTCATTTAGCAGAAGGTCACCATGTATTTTTTCACGGATGAAGATTTCTAATTCTTCATACAGGTCCATTAGATGCCCCTTATCCATTTTATGTAGTATATGAAGATCACTCTTAATATTCTGGAATGGATGACCTGTGTCATTTATATAGGTGGCTACTGATGATTTATTAAAGGTATTGGTGTGGTAGGCATTTATGTGTTCATTGTATCTTGTCTTGAATTCTCTCCCAATTTGGCGTACATATAGGGCTTTGCAGGCGTTGCATACTATTTTGTAGACGCTTGAGTATGTGTGTTTACCAGTATGTTTACATTGTGTTTCAGTGAGTGTTGCAATTCATTGTGTGCTTTGAAGGTTATGTTGATGTTGAGCAAAAGATGTTTCTTTAGTAGAATTGTTGCATCTTCTAAGTGTTCTGCCAACGAAATGTAGTCTTTGGTTTGCTTCCCTAGAATATTTTCAGTGTCATTTGAAATTTAAGTTGTTTGTAATTGTTACTCCTACGTTCTTAGTTGCATTTACATCCAGTAGTTCTCACTGATTTACCGTGTAAATGAAGTTTAACTGGCTTCTTTCAGTGGTCATATGGATGACTTCACATTTCTCATTATTAAGGGTCAATTTCCACTTTTTGCACCAAGCAGATATCAGATAGCGAGTTTTACAGTCACAAGTGCATTACTGTGTGGTTATTTTCGTGTTTTATTCAAATGTTTCTATAACTATCGGACCAAACTGCTGAAAGACGACTATCCATGGTCTTCCATATATTTTTTATAAAATTGTAATTTATTGGATATCGTTACATTAACATTTTGTTAAAACTAGAACCCCACTCTTTTCGAGGCATGAGGAACAGCATTTTTATTTCATGTTTTAAAATATTAGTTTCTGAAATGTTAGTTAATATCGCTAGGTGATTGTTATTTTAATACGCCACTGTCCCTGTGAGAATGTGTACTTGTTTTACTTTTAAGTGGATGTGTGAGGATATAATGGCTGTCTGAATGTGGGTGGTAATAGCTCACTTTGTATGGTTTTCTCTGGCTCAGAGTCGATGGTTAGTCGTTACCAAACACTGTTGCTGATGTGACCAAAGAGGTTTCTACACTATTTGGTTACAAGCCAGTCGACGAGCCCTCTTCAGGGCGAGTCTCGCGATCTTCTTGTAACGATACACTTAAATTTTATTTTTGTTTATCTTTGATCAGCATATTTAAACTAAATTATTTCAAATTAAAAAAATTCGGTACCATCAATTCATTGTCCAGAATATAATCGCGGAATCTACTTTAACAATTATGGCATCATACGAAGCAAGGGCAACGTTATATTCTCTCCCCACCACCACTAGGTTTTGCCAGTTTCCGGTAGATTTCCCGCCTCCTGGTCACTCGGGCTTCTGGTCACTTTTTGCTCTGACTGCGGTGAGGTGAGGTTGGTTCTGCTCTTGTGTCTACGGAGACTGTAGCGATTAGTTGTCTAGCATGTTTAACTTAGACTCTTGAACTTTTCAATCCAGTGATTCCCAACAGATAAACGCGATGTATGTGTTACTAGTTGCAGTTTGATAACGGCCTGGTATATTCAAACCTATTGTGATTATGTGGCGGTGTACGAACTCTGTGTAAATTCTTTCTAGCTTTGTGGGACCCGATTTCTAACAGACGATAAGTTCATTTTTGTACACTACATGTAAAATCCTACTTATTGTTTCCTTCTGTGAATGATATGTATTACAAGTGGTTGGTTCTTACAACAAAGCCTTCGGCTTCCACTATTGTTTGTTCCACGCCCATCAGACAAGGAACTATGCATGTATCCTTCTGATTTCCACTACAGTCAATCGGGTTAACTTTGTACCACTTTTCTCCATTTTTTGAAAATACTGTACTTAAAATAAAGTATGCATTACAACAGACATTGTAATATTTTACATCTACAGTTACTGAGTGCTCGGGAAAGTAAAAATGTACACTAATTATGCCCTGTTAGGGTAAAATTTCGATTTTAATACTGGTACAAAGTTACACTGTCATTCAGGGTAACTTTAGACCAGTCTTAAAAAACACAGAATGTTTCCTATATCTGATGCTCTGGGTAACTTTATACCATGCCAAAAGGAAATCAGGTGTTAATATGAAGTAAAAACAAAGTGTTAATTCAGTCTTGACGTTTTACTCTGAAATATCAAGATATATGTGTCGAGTTGGCACCGACAGCTCTCATATTAAGTAAACACAAATAGAGAAAAAAACCATTCATTGCAATCAATTGTTTATAATACACATTACAAATAATAGTACACACATTTCTTCATAACACAACATACTCAATAATTCTAAATAGGAAATAGACTCCTTCATATATCTTCATCCGATGAGCACAGGAACTCATCACTGATATGAACCATGCCCCTTTTATTAAACAGGCTTCATGCAGGATTCATCAATTATTTTTGTAATATACTGTCCTTGTTGTACTAAGTTGAATCCTCTCTCTCAGGCCACACGTATTTTTTTCCTTTGTTAACCATGCAACTTTTTCTGAATGTCATATGATTGCCTCGCTCCTCTATTGCAGTGATTTTTCCAGGATAACAATTACCCTCATACACTGCAATGACACAATCATTAGCATGAAAGTCACCTGCACATGTAGGTGATTTGCTAAATATAACAGTTATCATTCCTTCTTCTACAACCATGTTCCCCTCAGCTATTACAATAGGGCCGTTTACGAGTTCCATTTCGTTGGTCATACTTATGTTCACATCTAATTCAGCAAGAATACTGCAGCTATCAGGAGCATCTGCTGACACATTCTTTTTATTCAAAGTTCTGAGTGTTCTAGCATATGTGCTTACCCCACCTCGTCTTCGGTCCTGATTTTGGTCGTGATGTTCCAAGTTGTATAAATTCTAGCACATCCCTCGGTTGATTTTCTTCTTCTGCCTCCATTCAGGTTCGTATCATCTTTCTGTTGGTACCACTTACTTCTTTATTCTCATAAAATGCCCTAACATCTTCTGCAGACAAACCCTTTCCTGGTTCTATGGGCAACTTATAATTTTTGATAGTCTTCTCATTGAGATCTGACTGTCTCAATGTCTCCAAATAGTTCTTGAATAATTCAGTTCCCACACTGCTTATCATTGCTTATTATTGAACCTCTATTGTAATTTTTGAATAATTTAGAAATGAGTGACAGCAGTTCTACAATCACCTGACAAATGTTTATATGTTCATTGGGATGTGAATTTCCAAATTTGTACTCACAAATGCGCTTCTGTTGGTAGGTTCCACCATCAAAATCACGTAATTCATGCCATACTAAGTCATTTTAGAAATTTTAATGCTACATGATCTTAATTTATTATTCTAATTTCAATTTCGTAAACATTGTACCATGGTCCTGGTAATTTTGTACCGGTACAATGTTACCCTGAAATGAGCATGAATCTGCCACTAGCTATATAACAGTGGCTATGTCGATATAGTAAATTAGAATTTCAAATCAAGTTATATCATTGCAAACTCAAAGCATTATTTAATTGTTTAAAGACGAAATATTATTAAGGAGGTCATTAATTGTACTTAAAATCACAAATTGAAATCACTAATG
Source organism: Locusta migratoria (assembly GCA_026315105.1). Taxonomy (NCBI): domain Eukaryota; kingdom Metazoa; phylum Arthropoda; class Insecta; order Orthoptera; family Acrididae; genus Locusta; species Locusta migratoria. Next base: position 620,016,971 of record CM048745.1, read on the forward strand.
TCAGATGCTCTCTTCACAGTCAACACAATAAAAGACTAACCACAACCAAAAGAGCTTGTAAGAATGTGGAAAGGCAGTTGAAATACGAAATATAAATAACAGAGATAATAATAGTGTTACTTTTGGTACAAAATAATATCACTATACGGAACACCAGGCAACTGAAACAAAAAGAGGGAGTGGTACAAAGTTACCCCGATTGACTGTAACATTTCGCGATCTTCTCACCCCGCCTATTTTAATTTTGCTGTTTCTTCTCCGAACTTATAGATGCACTTAGTCTTTATCAGTAATTCTCTCCGAGCCTTGTACAACCTCCTTCAGTAGCTTACTTATGAAATTCTATGTATTTCTAAGGGTTGCATGACGTAGTTTTTATTCTCACTTAACCATATTTGTAATTATTTCACTTTTCCGGTTTTTGATATTGGACTTCATCCGTCTCCTCAATCGCTCCTACTCGCATGTTGCTGTATTGCAGTAGCTTCTTTATGAAATCCTGCGCAGTTCTAGGGGTTGCATGCCAGTGTTAATTTTCTTTATTTTTTGGAAATTGAATTTATACATTTTTATCGGTTTTTGGAACCACGTGGGTCCGAACTCGGACTTCTGGGGTTTGCAGATAGTCACCTGAATTCACGCCACTTCTCATAAAACCAGTGCTTAGATATTTGTTTGTATGTATGTAATCTTCTCGGGTTTGCAGCCGAATACTAAAGTCAACTTGACACAATATTTCAGCGGGGCAACTGCCCGCCATCCTCAGGTGAGCTTGCTGATAGACAATCTCGCCGGAACTTAGATAGTTTACTCGGAGATTGCAACTTAAGAGTCCTCCCTGATTTTGTGTAATAAATCCGATTTTTAACCACTTCACCTTCAGTGGAGTGCAATTATGTAACGTAGGCGTGTGTCGCCGTTAGCGTGTTTGCTCGCGGTCTAATCTAGATGCAACTATACTCACGCACCATCCCAAATCAGGCACGACAGACCGGAGCCATATTCGCAGTTTTATTGTATATTTTGATGTGTGGTTCCTCCGGGTTTGCTGAATTTCGCCTACGATATCGGCGCCTGCTTCTGCCTCGTTTCAGCAAGCTGATTTTGGTGATTTTCGCTGTTGCGTTGTGTGTGTGTGAGCGAGTGAGTGTTGTTTGTAAATCCTCCCCCAGTAGCGTTAAGTTCTGTGTGATTTATGTTAAATTCAATGCTGCGTATCGTCAGTATTAGCTTATGTAAGTGAGATGCATTTTTATTGTATTAACAAAATTGGTTACCCAATTTGCTTGCGCTCGACCTGAATAAACAAGTTAAGTTCAGTATAATCTTGACTTGTCTATAAATTGTAGTTTTCGAGCACCTTCCCCCTTTTATTTAATATTGTTTTTCACTGGTGCTGAGAACAAGCTCTGATGCGATTTTTTTATGTTTAAGTTCCGTTGCACCATAAATGTTTTCTTAGCCACCTTTATGAAATAACTTTAATTGTAGTGGCTTGTTTATTAATGCCTGTGTGTAATTTCGTGTGAGCTGCTACGTATATTGGCCACTGTATCGTTAACTTCATGTTATTAGAGTAATTTGAACCAAGTCAATTCTCAATTTGGGCCAGGGAACAAGGTTTTGCAGCAGGAAGTAGCCGGTATTTCACACGGACCTTTTGCTAATTTTACTGCTAAAATTAAGCTCTTTTATAACAGTAAACTCTTATCTGGGTACCTCCTACCAGAATTAAGCTTTTATTAACTACAGTTGTCCACTTTTACTGCTTGGTCATTAGTCCCTAGACTTACAAACTACTTAAACTATCTTACTCTCGGGACAACACGCACACACACACACACACACACACACACACACACACACACACACACACATTCCCGAGATGGACTTGAACCTCCGGTGGGAACGGAGATCCAGTCCGTTGCATGACGCCTTAGATCACGCGGCCATTCCGCGTGGCTGTGATTTATTGTTCCGTTTTTGTTAGGATGGATATAACGAATAAGTTTAATTCTTTCTCGCTGGGGACTGGGGAGAGACTGTTGGCCACGATAAAATTTGTTCAACTGCTTGGTGTTATAGTTGACTGTGTTTGGTATACAAGACGCTGGCAACTAATGAAGACAACGAAGTTGTGGGCAGGGCCAACATCGCAATTTTTGTTTATTAATGCATGATGACCGGTTTCGACACTCAAGGGTGTTATCTTCTGGTCACTACTATAACCGGCATTAATCTGTTTAAGCTCCACATCTATTTTGAAATTGTATTAGATTATAGCCAAATATAAAATAGTTCTTTGCTGGTGAAAAGTCACACATAAAATAATAAAATAGATGTAGACGAGGAACCATTATAGTGCACGTTGCTGTCTGAGCGGCTCTATAAGTTTATACTTACGATTACGTATCGTCTTTGTTTTGAAGAAGCAGTTGTAGACGGTTAACGTACTACGTTGTATATCAATAAGCGAAAGGTTATAAGCAACAAATGAGTCAAAATGTATGACAATAATAATAATAATAATGATAATAATAATAATAATAATAATAATAATAATAATAATAAAAGTGAATGAATTTCCTTTCATTGATGTAGAATAATGTTTGTAATGTGTCAGACTCCGTCTTAGCAGTACTGCCATTTACAAGAAGCAAACTATAATATTACCTACCTAAAAACATACTGGCCAGTCTTCCACCTCCTGTGCATCGTGAATAGGTGAAGTGCTTTAAAGCAGAAGGCGACAAAGTTCTTGTAGCTCAGAGCATAACTGCGTGCTGTGCAGCACTATGCGTTCCAGTGCCCTATTTCATACATAAGAGTACAGTTAGTATCCGATGTTAGGAGGGACAGGCAGGGACGTTGTAGGTAACCGTCCCGTTGATGTCGTGGGCAATAGAAACGCAGCACAAGCTCACATTGGGGAAGGACGGACAGGGAAATGAGTCTCTTTTCGGTATTGCGTTTGGACACACAAAAGGATCGAGGAGTTTGATTGTCTAATTTGTTAGTGTAATCAAGTCAGCAACGAAAAGAAGTCCAAACAATACAAAAGAAACGTTAAGGGTATACTAACATTGTGAGTAACGGTCAAAGTTTTTTTTTTCTTTTGCTTTTTTTTTTTCATCTCCGACGTCATCATCTTCACTGTCATCCTTCTCTTTCACTATCTCTGCGACACTGATCTTTCAGATTTAAACAGGTGGGCGTGCCTATGGTTCCGACCATCTGACGCGGTTGATGAGATCCCGGTGAACTGCTGTGATACCAGAGTTTCTTCTGTCTGGCATTCGTATCGAGCAGGGTGAAGCGAAATTCGCGCACCCTGCGCATATTTCCGACAGTAAAAGGACGTCGAAGACTCAGATGGATGTGTGTTCCATTCGTCAGTGTATTTCAGAAATACATAATTACACCAACAAATTTCTAGGGTATTTAGAAGACGCCTTGAGGAACAAAATGATCATAGAAACCAGGTCCAGAAACGTCATCCAATGACGCTACATTGCGTCGAAGTTGCTGGAGGGGATGTCTAGCGGCAGGAGCTGGTGCCTGTAACTCGAACTCTCCGTAGCGTCGTTGACTGGCTTTTCCGGTCATGGGATTCTACGCTCATTTTGTTCCTCAGGACGCCTTATTCATTCCATTGAAATTTGTCGGTGCTATTGTGTTATTCTGGAACACACTGACGTATGGAACACACAACCATCTCAGTTTTCGACGTCCATTTACTGCCGTAAATATGCGCTGTACGAAATTATGTGAAAGACATTTGTTATTGCTGGCATGTGAAGAATCGCGCTGCTAAGCCCGAGTGTTCGAATTTTGCTTCACCCAGTATATTGAAAAAAAAAAAAAAAAAAAAAAAAAAAAAGCACAAAATCGTTAGTGTGAATGAGTTATGTACACACTAGGAGAGATCATGCGTCATTCTACGTAGTCTTAAATTGTACTGAGATTTCATAAATTTGGACAACACATACAACGATGAAAGCCCAGCTTTTTTTTTTTTTTTTTTTTTTTTTTTTTTTATCCAGTCATTCCAGAAGCTATGTTAGTAGTATTGCAATACTGAAAAAGGGAAAAGAGACAGGGAATCACATTGATGCAGTCAGTAAGAACGTTACTCAGTTAGATGCGTGCTTATACTACTGCCACAAGACAAACGACTGAATGTACGATTCACAGTAAAAACATCTCCATTGGGCAGCGTAACAAAAACGACTCGCGCATACTCAACATTCTCATTCGTTTCACGTTAAACATGTGCACGCCTATAAACACGCACTATCAGAAACATAAATTATCCAACATTATATAGATAGCATGCAAGTCGATTATCTTCAGCCCGGGGAGAGAGCGTTGGTTAAACCAATGAAAGCGTGTTCAGGTGGAGGAGCGCCATAATGGTCATGCAAAGACTTTCATGTTAGTTGTTCAGCTGTGCCAATAGTAATGAGAGGGTAATCTGTTTCGCCAAACTGATTAATTTAGATGTGACAAGCTGCAAAAGCTAAAAACCCTCACCTTTGCACTTACCCGTGTCAGGTGCCTGGCTGATGGTGCGTTGTTTTCCTGTATCGATACCAGTGACGATACGTGTTACTACGGAAACTTCAAATGAACCAATTACTACACTGTTTTGTGAAATACAGCATTCATAAACCCTCGAGCCTTTAACATACATAATTTTAGATACCGCGAATATTGTTCGTTTCGACATTACACTACCACTCTCGGCGTTTTTAATGCTCCATAGTTTAATTGATTTGTTCATTGAATTATACTACATGTAGAAGGTATCGCATCTGTAAAATTGTGAAAGGGTAAACAACTGATGTAATTAACCTTTTAATTGCAATGCACAGTCTTTACGTTGTTTTGGTAGTTACATTTTCAGATTTTACGAACTGCTTCTTATGCTCTACTAGACCCTGGTGTTTGGCAGAGTTGATTCCCAAAAAACCAGTATACAATTAACGTTTTCAGATCATTGCAACCCGTACATCCTTTCTGCCTCAGAAGTAATAAACCGGAAAACACAATGCGTCTCTAGTTGTAAGATTGATGTTAACCGACTTTTAAAGTCATTGTACTTGTACAAAATCAAAACGCCAGTCACTTAAAACAACAGAACATATAAAATTACGTAATGTTTTCTATGGGCGAATTGAGAATAAGACTAATAATGGTCTGAACTGTATCCGACTACACTTAGGTTTGAATGAGACTGCTTTCTGTAATCACTAATTTGCATTTAGGTCTGGAATACACATCAGTGGCCTTAATTTGTGTCTCTTAAGTTAAGAAGTAGGTGTAGGGGATGGAGAAAACTAAATGAACACCTAATGACAGTGTTTAGCTGATCAGAACACCAGGAGATCTGACGAAGATACCAGCAGAGGGGTCCAAACGTTGATTGTGTGAGAGGTAACGGAAGCAGAATATGACGCGGTCTAGCAGCCTGAAAATTTTGCCTTCACTGACGACGGCCACTCAGCTCTCTAGACTGACGTACGGACTTCTGATGTTCAATACGAAGAACTTGCCTTTCCCCGAGAGAGGGACTTTATTGGCACACATTCATTGCACATCACGTAAAGCAAATATAGTGTCGGGAAATAGAAAAAAAGAAAAGAAGATTAAAATGCACCTGTCACAAGGAAAGTTGTTACACTGTATTCAAGATTTCCAGCTGAACTAGAAATTGTGTCAAGTTATAAAGGTAGAATGGTGAAATATTAAACAGTACTCAAAGGATTTGTTGCTTGTATTATCTCATTTACTAATTTTATATGTGCTACAAGATAATAAACTCCCTGAAGAGAATCAATGTCATCGAGGTAGAATATTCTATAAACCAGGTATCCTGACTGCGAAGTCTTTCTCTATCCAGCCAGCGCCAAGGCGCTGATCTACAATACTACTTTCTTGCTGCTGTCGTAAACAATACCAGCTGTTTAGTCAACAGTCGAATGTGCTTCTTCGTCAGCAAGTGCTTCTGTCTCATCTGTGGGTAGAATAAAACAAAAGAACATAAAGAAATTACAAAAAATACATAAACGAAGAAAACCACGTGTAAAATTAACAGAAAGTAAATGAAGAAAACTAATAGAAATATGTGAAATTTTAATGGAAAAGAAAATTTTGTGCATAGGTATAATAAAATAAACGTTTAAATTAATCGTTATAGCATGAAAGAACATGAACTGGAAATTTAAGATGCATTGCGAGGAATTCAGTCTTTCAAAACTGTAGTTGTCCTGTCTCATTTATAGCGCACTCTTACTGGAGTGAAGATCTACTTAATGAAAGTCATGCCTTTTGTCAGTGCGAGAATATACAAGTTAGTGAAGCGATGCTGAAGCAGACATACTCTTAGGTTAATAAAAAGATGCAGATGGAAGAATAGATAGGCAACAAGAAGCTAGTAATTTAAAATTTTAATCCAGCAGGTACTGATTTAAATTTTAATCTAGCATTACAGCACGTAATGTGCTGTATAAACTAAGTATAAATTACAATAAGCTCTTTGGGTATCAACGAAAATAACTTGTTCTAGAAAAATACAGAATTCTGCTGATAGTGTATCAATACACTGTCGGCTTTACTTGTGTGAAATCCTATCTGAGGACTGTTTTACAAGTTGTGTGGACATGAAAATAAAGTATTTCACTTAAAATTGTACCAAAATAAGATATAACACCAATAGTTTTTTTACAGTGTAGCCGTGGGTTAAAATTATGAAAAAATCCTGACAGTGATTTTCCAATGATAAACTAACACTCGCCCTTTTTAAGTCGCTAAAGTTTTATTTGTACCTGGTCTGAACCTATACACAATATCAAAAGTAAATTCAGTAGATAAATATTTTAAGCAACATCTGGGACGTTACTATGTGTATGTAATGAATAAAGATGATCTCTTTTAACGATGTATATTTTAAAACAGTGTAGTATTCGAGTTAATAACAATTTTTGTTCTGTACTACAACTTTTGTATTCAAAATGTTCAAATGTTTGTATAGGTTATGGGACTTAACTACGGGGACATCAGTCCCTAAACATACAAACTACTTATGAACTAGCTAATACTAAGGACGGCACAAATACCTATGCCCGAGGGGGGATTCGAACCCCCGACCGTAGTGGCCGTGCAGACCGCGACTGGAGCGCCTCAATCCCCTCGGCCACCGCGGCCGGCAACTTTTGTATTCCAGAGAAGTGCACAGTGGAATAACCATCACAGATGAGTTCACACGGCGTCCCGAATGGAGATTTCAAACAATGTGTGTCTCAAAACAGTAGAAGTGGGAAGAGAGTATGTCACATGCCTTCGGTTCGTTGTAAACGTTTGGTACAGAGAAAGGAAGTATGAGCGGGAATAGAGCGTTGTCTCAGAGGCTAGGGTGTCTTGCGTATAAAGTGAATTCCGTAAAATGTTACGTCCCAGATTCGAATCCCAGTTCGGCTTCAGTCCTAATAAAGGAGAAGCGATTTAATCTTAGATGTCACGGTATTTGTACCGTTCAATTATTAGAAAACTATATAAATAAGCTTCTTTGCTTTCAAGTCGCGACATAGGTGCCTCAATTTGATTAGCAGTTAAACGTGCTGAATGACGAGGCTGGTACTGAGTTACTACGTTTCTGTACCCTCGCAGGATTCACTGGTTCCTGTCCTGATCACGATGTCGGAGGTAGCCTTCAACAACAAGAAGATTTTATTTGAAGTTACACAGCTGAAAACCGAGACGATTTACTACAACAGTTACTCGGCGAAAGACTCAGGACACGGTTAGTTGTCATTTCTGATCGCAGTAGGCAAAGTTATGCGGTGCATCCGTCAGCATCGTGGTAGCGCAGAACAGGGCAAACAAGAGTAGAGACGCACGTACGCAGCTAGTAGATTAGTTTTTTTTTTTCAGATTTTATAATAGAATATTCAGAAACACTAAAAGGTTACTGTTTTGTATAGTAAAGAGGTACTTAATTTTCTAATGGAATTAATGATTAGGGCAACATTCAGTCAGATCCACAGAAGTAAACTATGTCAGAATTAAATGTTTCAGAAACACATGATGATCTTAGAATTGTTAAACCCAAATGTGTTAGCATTACGGAGATCGTCATAAGAAAAGAGTTTTAAAAAGGTTTAAAAGCTCAGTAAAAGTTAATGATCATGGAGATGTAATGGATTATATCAGAGAGTTGAGACAGAAATTGACGTTTAAGCAAAATCCGGTAACAGGTTAATTCGGAATAGGAAAAAAAAAAAATAGTAAACCTGACCAAATGGAAGTTGAGGTACTCTTAGAATCCTCAGATTTAATTAAGAGGATGGAAGAATAGGAAAATTTAATAATTAATACCCTAAGAATAGATGTTGACAAGAGCGGAGAATCTAAAGAATATATGAATCTATGAATGTAGAATTTCACGGCCGGTTGTTGTATTATTGCCGATATTAAATTTCAGTAAATAAGCGCGTGGTCCAGGGCATGATCGTTTGCCTGACATTTCGTCTTCCACTGCCGAACACATCTTCGGATGTTTCGCGGACACAAAACGCTGTTTCACACTTAAGTCAGCTCAGCAAGATGCACTGTTTATGGGTATCCTCGTAACGGTTGCCACCCCCATGAACCACAGACATTGCCGAGGTGGGGTGGCTTGCGTGCCTCAACGATGCAGATAGCCGTACCGTAGGTGCAACCACAGCGGAGGGGTATCTGTGGAGAGGCCAGACAAACGTGTGGTTCCTGAAGAGGGGCAGCAGCCTTTTCAGTAGTTACAGGGGCAACAGTCTGGATGATTGACTGAGCTGGCCTTGTAACATCAGCTAATGTGGCTTTGCCACACAGCTACTGCGAACGGCTGAAAGCAAGGGGAAACTACAGCCGCTACTTTTCCCGAGGACATGCAGCTCTACTGTATGAACATATGATGATGGCATCCTCTCGGGTAAAATATTCCGGAGGTAAAATAGTCCCCCATTCGGATCTCCGGGCGGGGACTACTCAGGAGGATGTTGTCATCAGGAAGCACAATACTGGCATTCTACGGATCGGAGCGTGGAATGTTAGATCCCTTAATCGGGTAGGAAAATTAGAAAATTTAAAAAGGGAAATGGATAGGTTGAAGTTAGATATAGTGGGGATTAGTGAAGTTCGGTGGCAGGATGAACAGGATTTCTGGTCAGGTGAGTACAGGATTATAAATACAAAATCAATTGGGGGTATCACAGGAGTAGGACTGATAATGAATAAGAAAATAGGAATGCGGGTAAACTACTATGAGCAGCACAGTGATCGCGTTATCATTGTCAAGATAGATACGAAGCCAACACCGACAACAGTAGTACAGGTTTATATGCCAACTAGCTCTGCCGATGATGAGGAGATCGAAGAAATATATGAGGAGCTAGAGGAAATTATTCAGACAGTTAAGGGAGAGGAAAACTTAATTGTGATGGGAGACTGGAATTCGGTAGTAGGAAAAGGAAGAGAAGGAAAAATAGTAGGCGAATATGGACTGGGCAGGAGGAATGAAAGAGGAAGTCGCCTGGTAGAATTTTGCACGGAACATGATTTAATCATAACAAACACGTGGTTTAAGAATCACAAAAGAAGGTTGTATACGTGGAAGAGACCAGGAGACACAGGAAGGTATCAGATAGATTTTATAATGGTAAGACATAGATTCCGGAACCAGGTCCTAAACTGCAAGACATACCCAGGGGCAGATATAGACTCTGACCATAACTTGTTGGTTATGAACTGTAGGCTGAAACTGAAGAAACTACAAAAAGGTAGGAAAATAAGGAGATGGGACTTAGATAGATTGAAGGAAACTGAAGTTCTGGAGAATTTCAGAGGGAGATTTAGGCAACAATTGACAGAAACAGGGGGAAATAAAACAGTAGAAGAGGAATGGGTAGCATTGAGAGACGAAATAGTGAGGGCAGCAGAGGACAAAATAGGTAGGAAGGCAAGACCAACAAAAAGTCCTTGGATATCACAGGAAATACTAAATTTAATAGATGAAAGGAGAAAATATAAAAATGCAGTAAATGAAACAGGCAAAATGGAGTACAGACGACTAAAAAATGAGATTGACAGGAAGTGCAAAATGGCTAAGCAGGAGTGGCTAGAAGGCAAATGCAAATCTGTAGAAGAATGTATAAGAAGGGGAAAAGTAGATACCGCCTACAGGAAAATAAAGGAGACGTTTGGGGACAGGAAGGGCAGCTCTACGAATATCAAGAACTCGGATGGGAAACCAGTTCTCAGCAAAGAAGGGAAAGCTGAAAGGTGGAAAGAGTACATAGAGCAGCTCTACAAAGGAAATGAACTTAGAGACGATGTTGTAGGAAGGGAAGAGGAAATAGATGAAGATGAAATAGGAGATACTATACTGAGAGATGAATTTGACAGAGCCTTGAAAGACCTAGGTCGGAACAAGGCCCCAGGAGTAGATGACATACCCGCAGAGCTATTAAAGTCTCTGGGAAAGCCAGCCATGACAAGACTATTTGAACTGGTGTGTAGGATGTATGAGACAGGCGAAATACCCTCAGACTTTAAGAAAAATGTAATAATCCCCATTCCAAAGAAAACAGGTGCAGACAGGTGTGAAAATTACAGAACCATCAGTTTGATAAGTCATGGTTGCAAAATTTTAACACGAATTATCTACAGGAGAATGGAAAAGCTGGTAGAAGCTGACCTCGGGGAAGATCAGTTTGGATTCAGGAGGAACGTAGGAACCCGGGAGGCAATACTCACTTTACGTCTTATCTTAGAAGATAGATTAAGGAAAGGCAAACCTACATTTTTAGCTTTTGTAGATTTGGAGAAAGCTTTTGACAATGTTGACTGGAATACACTCTTTCAAATTCTGAAGTCAGCAGGGGTGAAATACAGGGAAAGGAGAATTGTTTACAACTTGTACAAAAGCCAGACCGCAGTTATTAGACTCGAAGGGCATGAAAGGGAAGCATCAGTTGGGAAGGGAGTAAGACAGGGTTGTAGCCTTTCTCCAATATTATTCAATTTGTACATTGAGCAGGCGGTGAAGGAAAGTAAGGAAAAATTTGGAATAGGGATTAAAGTTCAGGGGGAAGAAATAAAAACATTGCGTTTTGCTGATGACATTGTAATTCTATCAGAGACAGCAAAGGACCTGGAAGAGCAGCTGAATGGAATGGACAGTGTGTTGAAGAGAGGGTATAAAATGAACATTAACAAGAGCAAAACAAAAATAATGGAATGCGGTCTTAGAAAATCAGGCGATGCTGAAGGAATTAGATTAGGTAACGAAACAATGAAGGTGGTAGATGAGTTTTGTTACTTGGGTAGTAAAATAACATGCGATGGTCGTAGTACAGAGGATATAAAATGCAGAATGGCAATGGGAAGAAAAGCATTTTTGAAAAAGAGAAATTTGCTAACATCGAATATTAATTTAAGTGTAAGGAAGTCTTTTCTGAAGGCATTTGTGTGGAGTGTTGCCTTGTACGGGAGTGAAACATGGACGATAAGCAGTGTGGACAGGAAGAGAATAGAGGCGTTTGAAATGTGGTGCTACAGAAGAATGCTGAAGATTAGGTGGGTAGATCGCATAACTAATGAAGAGGTACTGAACCGAATTGGTGAGAAAAGGAATTTTTGGCATACCCTGACTAAAAGAAGGGATCGCTTGGTAGGACACATTCTTAGACATCGGGGAATCGTAAATTTAGCATTGGAGGGAAGTGTGTGGGGTAAAAATCGCAGAGGGAGACCAAGATACGCATATAGTAAGCAGATTCAAATAGATGTGGGTTGCCGTTCTTATGAGGAGATGAAAAGGCTTGCTCAGGATAGAGTAGTATGGAGAGCTGCATCAAACCAGTCTCCGGACTGAAGACCATAACAACAACAACGTAACGGTTGATTCGTAACGTCGTGAGACCGCTTTCTAAGCTCGAGAAGTCGCGCCGACGTTGGTTATGCACCGTATGGTGAAGAATTAGTACTACTTATGTTATTTGTCACTAATGTTACAACATATCCAGTTTAAGTCCTTTTTCCTTTCTAGTGAAATTTCGTTTTGAGCAAAAGATTTTAGATGACTTTTCTGTCGATCCTAGCGTCGTAACTATTTCGTCTTCTGGAACAAAGATATCAGAGAAATGAATTTGACGGTTTTCAGTTCCTAGTGCATGTTGTGCTACCTCAAATTTAACCGTCTTGCGTAGGTACAATTAGTTTTGTGTCCCTTATGGCGCCAAAGATCTATGCCCACCAGTTGCCACAGCAGAAATGTAGTAATCCCTGGTACAAGTATACATACGAACTACTAAATGAACCAATAACACTCGCCTAAAGTAAGACAAAACATTATCAACGCTTCACCACACACTCCGCGATCTTAGGCAGTGGTCTCGTGACGTGATGAGGCGACGTTGCGTGGATACGCATAAACAGTTCGGCTAGCTGAGCTGACTTCATTGCCAACCAGTGTCTGCAAAGTCTCCAAAGATGTCTTCTGCAGTAATAGACGAAACGCCGGGCAGATACTGCCAATAAATTTGAATCTACTTTACCTTGTGTAGAACCTAACGATGTGTTATTTATTAGTCACTACGTTTACATGCGACACATCTTTAGGAAGACGAAAACCGAATTTCGTAAATAGTTTTTCGCTGTGCTGTTTACATGGTATAGCGTGAAGCGGATTTCATAACCCTCTTAACATGGCGGCTGAAAAAACAGTTGATTCAGCTCCTGATTTAAGTCAGCAAAATCGCTACTTTTTATAGTTAAATACATAGATTCAGTACTCACTCTAATATTTATACATCTCTTTCACTGAATAAAATGTTACTTTATCCATATGAGCCGAAAATTATTAACAAGAAAACACAATCTGAAGAGCCGAGAACGTTTCAAAAACGGTTGCGTTTACATGGGCACGAAAACCGATTGTGGAACTGGAAAACCACTTTACAGAATTGGATTTCCAGAATCGATTTTTGAGTGTTTACATGACCAACCGAAAGCGTATTTGGGAAATCGATTTACGAAATCCGGTTTTGGGAGCCCATGTAAACGGGGTGAGTGAATGAAAGTCGCGTAGGGAACACATGTTTGTGTCGAAAATAACGTGTCAGTATCTAATAATAAAGTAATAACTGAAGAAAATAAGATACTGTTTCTGAAACTACTAATGTTAATACAGTTGAAGTTTTTAATAATAAAATCATAAAACAGCAAATTAAAACTGAAAAGTGACAAATTTCATTGAAGCTTCTATGTCTCCATCCATAAAAAGGTGCACAAATTGCCAGTTGATTTAAAAGACAACGAGAATTGCTTAAAGACAAATGTAATAAGATTTCAGATGATGTTTCGACATGAGAAGTTTTCTGGAAAACAAAATTACAAGTAATTCGTTCGTAGATGTAGATTTGAGGGTTATTTTCGTCAACCATTTTAAAATAACAATACTGGGCGTAGCAGAGAGCGAAAGGTTATGTAAATTTAGTTCGTTCCGATGTATCGGCTCTCACTGAAAGGTTGTGCGCAGCCAGCAGAATATCACACGTGTCAATTTACATAAAGATTGACTCCGTGTGGCATGTGTGGCCAACTGGGGCATTGCTCGGCCTGCCTGTTGCAAGTCTTTTCAGCTGACGCCACTTCGGCGACTTGCGTGTCAATGATCATGAAATAATGATGATAACGACGACACAACACCCAGTCTCCGAGTAGTCTCCGACCCAGCCGGGAATTGAACGCTGGATCCCTGTGTGGCAACCACCACGCTGTCCACTAAACTGCGGAGGCGAACGTCAATTTTCATGAATACACAGATCGTTATTGGAAATTGATCGGTAACTTATCAAGTATAAATATAGTACAATCAGAGGCGGTAACGACGAAACGACTCTTCAGAGTACAAGTGAATCAGTCATTTCGGAAAGGCCATATCAAACGATGTAAATTTTGCAGGAGAAAGAAAACAACTGTTTGTAATGCCATACCGAATTTTTAAAATGTATTCTTATATATTTCCATTAATTGTGAGGGATATGATCTTTTCACATGGAATAAACTGTTTCTTCGAGTACCTGGAGATTTTGAACTCCCCGATTTTCAACACATATTAAAATGTGGTGGGCGATGGATATCACCTTTCCGAAATGACTAATTCAATTCTTGAAGTTATCGAGATTAGAAAGCTATCTATCTCTACTTTTTATCGTATTGGTCGAATAGTTCAACCGTCAATAAAGAACGAATATTAAGATAGAAAAAAGTGAAACTCGGAGGCATCCACTAGCTAAGGACATAGAAAAATATACTGATACGTTTCTCTCAGCTGAATACTATAAAGACACCAGTTATCGGTCGAAGTAATTACAAACAAATACATCCATTTCCAATATTTTTACTACTACTATTTGTCTGTTTGTTTAAAGATTAGACTATTATAAAATGAAATGTTTTGAAATAATGTGGAACCTAGAGCGGATTAAGGTTTAAAATATTAATTAAGGTTTAAAATATTATCTGCATAGACTTAAGAATTACAGTTGACTCTAGTTACATTCTAAATTCGAGCTTTACCTTCGTAAAACGTGATCCATTTCACTCAGCCATTGAAACAAGTGGGTAGTAACCAACGGAGAGTTCATATATTTCAACCGTTTGTACGTGCTCCAACACCGATATTAAAAAGAAATGGTCGGATGAGTTAAATTACAAGGAACGTCGACGTATATTGTAGCCTACCTATTATATTTTTTAATTTGCTCATCGTAGGGGGCGATCATATTACAGCAATTTAAAGCAAAAATGCCAAGGTCACAATTTTTTTTCTATTATTTACGCAAGTCGATCGGGGATCAACGCTCAATGGTGTGATCTTCTGGTTTCTGCTACTCTTAGCATTTGTCTGCTTATGAAAGTGCTCCACATACCATTTATATAGACAAATATAAAATCGTGATGGTGGATAGTTTAACATAAATCAATCACATAGATATATAGAAAGAACCATGATATTGCACATTGCTGGCTCAGCGCCTACATAAAACTTTATTAATATTTGATACATCATAATTTATTTCCAAGTAGTTTTAGCATATAGGAAACACTCAATAGTTAAATGTAGCCATGATGGCTATGTTTAGAAACCGTGACTGTAAAACGATAAATATATATTCGTATTTCTACCACCATTCACTTTATTTGCTATTGTTTAATCAAACATAGCACAACGCTTTTGAGCATGTTGTTCATCATCAGGAGCTTTTTATATATACAGAAATGTTAAGTTACGTATAATTTACTTGTTTAAAGTCTATTTGTTACTATCGGTGATTGGGGCTAGTTTGGAGGGGGGAGGGCAGGGGATGGACATAAACTAAAATGTAGTTATTGCAATCCTGTCTTCCCCCCCCCCCCCCGCAACTATTCCGAACCACCAATAGTAACAAATAGACTTTAAATAAGTACATTATAAGCAACTAAACATTTCTTCATGTATATAAAGCGCCTGATGATAAGTAAAACATGCTCAAAACGCGTTGGGCTATGTTACATTAAACAATAACAAATAAAGTGACTGGTAGCGGAAATACGAACATTTGTTTATTAACTATCAATAGTATCCCACGACATTGTCGGAATTTTGTGAATAACAAAAGACGAATGAAATGAGTCAGCGCGCCTCGAGAACTTTCTTACCCGCCAAAAGCGCGCATAGAAGCGTCTTGCTACGGCGCACATAGCTCGCTACTGTTTCGGGTATCGCGACGGTAGGATGTGCCGAAGCATGGAATAAGTTGGCCGCTCGATTAACATCAAAGGTAGTTCAGTAACCCATTTTTACGTAACAAAAGTTTTATTGTATCTTGTGTATGCGAGCGCAGTTGTTTATAGTTTGCTACTTTACTACGACAGAATAAAAGTAGCGTGCACTCCTAAAACCTACACTGCGTTATCAGTTTATGTCAGTGTCTACAGGACGTCACTCAAGATTTACAGTCTCACTTCATGGCAACAGATCTGCGGTATCATATGACAACACATCAGGTTAGTGAAAAACTTCATAAAAGAACTTTTTGTCTTCTGACGTGATATGCCCCTCCCGTGTTCTGCATTGCTAGTACAAACAGCGACAGGTAGCCGTATGTCGTGGGAACAAAACTGAGGGAAAGGGGACAGAAAATGGAAGTAAGTGCTGTTCGAGGTGGGAACTGTAAAGTTTGAAGTGTCGACGTCACATAACATCTGTGACGTTCTAGTTGACATGAACTTAGTGGCACCAAGCATCCCACTCCTGATTCTCCAAGTCGGGCTATGTCTCGCATACCGGCGCGAGAATAATAAACGCAGATGTTAGCATTTAAAAGAGGACGTGTAGCTGGGCTCAGAGGAACCGTTGGAGTAACAGTCGAAAGGTTCGCCTCGATGTTGGCAGGACTGGCTGAACAGTCAGGAAGGAAGCGGAGTGTCTGCAGAGACGACAGGACGTGAGGACGGAGCGACGCCACAGACGCACTCAGAGGCATTCTCATCGATCCACGTTCAACTCGTGCTTCAGTGATCACAAGGACCATTAATAGGAGCCTCGCAGAAAGGGGGGCAAGCTCAAGGCGGCCACTATCGACCCCTCTATCTACATCTACGTGATTGCTCTGCAATTCTCTGGACTCCCATTCGGGAGGACGGCGGTTCAAACCTGCCTGCGGCTATCCAAATTTAGGTTTCCTTGAATAACTTCAGGAAAATTGCGATATCGTTCCTCTAAATCAAATGTTCAAATGTTTGTAGAGCTTATCGGACTTAACTACGGGGTCATCAGTCCCTAAACTTACAAACTACTTATGATTTAGCTACAACTAAGGACAGCACAAATATCCATGGCCGAGGGGGCACTCGAACCCCCGACCGTAGTGGCCGTGCAGACCGTAGCTGAAGCGCCTCAGTCCCTCGGCCACCGCGGCCGGCTATCGTTCCTCTCCATCTTTAACCAAAAACAATCCGAGCTTACGATACTTCTCTAATGAATACGTTGCCGACGGGACCCTAAACCCTTCCTAAACCCTTCCGTCCTTTCGGAATTCTCTAGCGCCAGAGAGACGGTTCATAGCACCATTTTTAGACTATTTCTCGACTGTTTCATCCTAGAAAGGCACGCTAAGTAACAAATAACAGCAATATCATTTGGTGCTAGCTATGATTTCTGTCATTTTATTACGATTATTTCTTGCTATATAGTTGTCGGCCAAATAAGGAGGAAGCTGGTGTTAGAAATTTCGTAAATAAAACTCGACCCAACGAACCACACTGTTGTTTTCATGATCGTTACCCCAACGTGCATATCATGTCTATGACTCTCCGCTTCTGTTTGATAATACAAAACAACTGCCTTTCTATTGACGGCCTCATCCCTGCGCAGACATGTTTCAGAGGAGGAGGTTCATTCGTCTTGTAGTCTCTAAGTGTTCTAATAACTGTCCGCACAGTATTTTCTGTGTGTTATTTCCGATTAAAATTACTCGTAACAGTAATTCCTGGGGACAGTTGTACACCAACACGCACGTTTGCAGTGGTGTCGGATACATTCAGCCTGTAATCTCATTGACTGGAGCACAGTTTCTTCGGTCGCTTCGTATTGAGTGCCGATGACAAGCGAAGACGAGACCTGGGAAAGCCTTGCAGAGCGGCTCGATACAAGACTGACTTTCGCCCGCCATACGGGCCGACTATCAGGAGTGACTTGGTTAAACCCTATCATGTTTCCGTCAACGCGAAGCAAGTTGTTTATTTCAACTTTATGCGTGAGCACACGTACTACTACATTGCCATAACGAGAATACTGTGGATACTCCACAATATGTCAAAAACCTCGTTCGTAAGGTTGCACGCACACATCTAGCGTTTGACCAAAGCGTAGTGTCCCACTTGTCCTCGTTTGGCCCCTGTACCAGCAAAATGATGCAAGTAGTTTGGACAGCTGGTAAAAGCTAGCCAATAATATGCTCAAGAGAACCTTGCATAATTTACCAGTTCATCAGTGGCTCCAGCTCGATACAGCAGATTTGAAGAAACCTGTTTTCCAGTGAAATGAGATGTTCGTCCTCACCTAATTTCGATCATTATCAGAACTATAGACAATGTTACACTGTACTAGCGACATATCCTTGCTGGACGGGGTAGCTATATACGAGGGCTTGAACTTGAATAGTGGCAACACTTCTGCGCAGACACTATGCAATAGAATCTATTATTGTCGCCGATAGCATACGTTGTTGACATACCCACTTTACCTCCGTGCAAATGGACTCACCCGACCAACGTCACCGGCGTGCATACAATCGAGGGACACAGTCACTTGTGATCGAGTTGTCTAACGTTTGTGTATCACTATGTTTTCAAAACAAGAACAACGGTGCCAGATCAAGATTGAATATGCCAGAGGTCGTACAGCAAGACAGTGTCATCAAGATCTTCAAGAGACATTCGGAGAATCGGCATCGCAATATAGCAGTAGCACGTATGCGCAGACGCATGCAGCGCAAGCTGTGGCTGCTCTGTTCGGTCGATGGGACTGAGAAGTACTGTACCACCCACCAACCCACCCGGACTTAAGTTCTTGGGACTTTGATTTGATTGCGAAAATGAAGGAAACACTTGGTGGCATTCGCTTCAGAACTGTTCCACAGATTCGACAGACAGTAGACCTCTACATTCGCACCATCAACAGAACCGGCTCTGCTAACGGTATAGTACAGCTTCCACATCGCTGGCAATGGGTTCTACAAAACGCTGTGGAGTACTTTGAACGACAGTAACAGTTACAAAAATGTATCTCTCTTTTACTGGTTGTGAATAAATAGTTACCATTATTTAAGTTGCAACCCTGGAATGTACATCTATGGGAATTTTCATGGAGATGATATTTATAGTATCTAGGCCATCCTATTGTGCATGGCGTAGGATAATGTTTCAAATATTTGCTAAGCTTAAGCGACTTAACTGCGGGGTCATCAGCCCCAAAACTTACAAACTACTTATGAACTACCTTATACTTAAGACAGCACAAACATACATGCCCGAGGAGGTATTCGAACCCCAGACGGGGAACTGCCTCGCGCATCGCAGTAGAGCGCCTCAATGCGCCCGATCGCTCCGCCGCGTCGACAGAGGATAGCTTGAAATGCGAAATTGTAACCGATCACCACTAAATTTGGCAGATGGTTCTTATTTCTAACTGGAGGTGTGGTGGGATGTGGAGAAACACGGAGCCGGGGGTAACCGAACGATCTCGGGCGCCACGTTGCGGATGGCGTGGTTCCAGAGTCGGAGGTTCGAATCCTCCCTCGGGCATGGATGTTTGTGTTGTCGTTTGTTTAAGTGAGTTCATAAGTAGTTTGTAAGTTTAGGGACTGATGACCCTGCAGTTAAGTCCCATGAGCTATACAAACATTTTTTTGAGAAACATGGATAGTGTGAGATAGATGGAGAGAGGGATGAGGAAGAGAAGGTGATAGAGAAGTAGACCGAGAGACAGAGAGAGGGTGGAGGTGATTGACAGAACGAGCTGATGGACAGGTGAAGGAATGAGATGAAGATAAGGGACAGATAGAGAGACAGACCAGCAGGTGAAGAGAAGAAATGGACTACCGGGATCAGGAAAAATAGTCAATGTAGGAATTTGTGATATAAATTACACGTACATAGTATAATGGCGAGGTAGTCGAGGAGAGGGGGAGAAATTGGGCAGAGACAAGAGTTACTGATAAAAGGGTCCGCTGCAGCTGTCTACTTAAGGAAAAAAAAATAAAATAAAAAAAATAAAAAAAAGAATAAACACAACCGGTTTGCAACTTTATGTCGCATTTTCGGGTCAAATACCCGAATAAAAAGGAAACACCAGACCATAAGCAAGTGACAAACCAGGAAAAAAACCTATCTGGATAAAGATGGAATAGAAATACCCACAGAGAAGGATGGTACACCCCTGCCGTATTTAAATGGCGTTTCCGCACCGTATTTTAATTATCGCACCCATTTGGTTTTTAGGTTTGGTCGACGAGGGCGGTTGTCGCCGTGATGTTTTATGTATGAGTGTTCTGACAGCGGTGGTTGTTGTTCTTTGTATTTGGGAGCCCCTGGTTAATTTTTTAATCGTATGTACCATACTTCTCAGTGGATATTTGTATTCCATCTTTGTCGAGATAGGTTTTTTTGCCTGGTTTGTCATTTGCTTATGGTTTGGTGTTTCCTTTTTATTCAGGTATCTGACCCGAAGATGCGACTTTAAGTCTCGAAACAGTTCGTCTTTTTTTTTTTTTAAAGTATGTAAACAGCTGCAGCGGACCCTTTTATCAATTATGCATAATCTCAGCTGTGGATGTTCGTCTAAAAAGGTTTTATGTTAGAGACAAGAGTGATGGATAGAAGGAGGAGAAGGAGTAGGAGGCAGAATAAGAGGGGAGGAGGGATCACGGACCTTGGTGGAAGGGCGATTATTGAAAGAGTGAGTGAGAGGAGGGAGAAGGAAAGGGAACCAATGGGTAACCACGAGGTTTCTTGGAGCGGCCAACGGAAAATACAGGCTCCACCGCAGACGTCATGCCACGTAAGCAAGGTAGTTCCGAGCCGGAGCGATCGCTAGCTCAGTGGCTGCCCGCTATGACGCAGTGGGCAGTGCCCCAGCGGCTGGCCAATCGGCTAGCAATCGTGCCGCCTCGGTACTACCTTGCTTACTTGGAATGATGTGTGCGCTGAGGCCTGTCTTTCTCGCCGACCACGTGTTTTGGCTAGTGGCGTCATAAAGCGTGTGACTAGCCAGGTTTCATTTAACTATTTCCTTCTTTTACTTTTATTTTTCATCTGCAGCGTTCAAAATGTTCAAATGTTTGTAAATCTATCGGACCGAAATGCGTGGTCATCAGTCCGTAGCTTACAAACTACTTAAACTAAGGTAGACTAACCTAAGGACAACACACACACCCATGCCCCAGGGAGGACTCGAACCTCCGACGGCGAGCAACCGCGCGCTCCTCAGCAAGACGCCTTACACCGCTCGGCTACTCCACCGCGGCACCCGCAGCGTCTTATCGTATCTTGAAGGAGAAAAGTAAACATTATGAGACACATACTTATTGAAGTAAGACGGAGGTCGTTGTACGTACTGAATTTCGCCACGAATCCTTCACTTCCGTGAACTGTATCGGAAACTGTAAATCAAGACGTAAAATCCGCGGTAGAGCATATCCCGTGTGGCAGGAAAGGGAGCGGAATAGAAGGAAATACGGCGAAACAGGAGGAATGTGGTGGGCGTAAAAGTTTATAGGAGAGTATCGATTTGTGCGGTGGCGCAGCTGTGCCGGCGCGCCGCGATCCGTCAGGCCTGACTCATCCAGCCGTGCAGATTAGAGGCCGGCAAGGCGGTCGGCTTTCAGCGATGCGGCAGAGGCGGAGGCAGAGGCACAGGCAGAGGGCAGAGGTTTGGGGTGGCCAGGCGCTTGGCGACGCCGGGCACGTAGCGGCGCGGCCCTGCCCTCCCAGATATACGACGCCGATACTGAGGGGGGGAGGGGAGGCCACGCCCTGCTTATTGGTTTCCGTCTGCCGCTGCTACAAGTCAGCCGCGATCCTCTGACAAGCCCTCAACAAGCCACTCCACCGACCACCTCACACACGCGACACAATTTACCGCACTGACTGCGGACCTCAGTGCATTACGCCTGCAAGGCTGTCACTTGAATTCCGATTGGCAAACGTATCTTCTAATATATAAATCAGAGTGTCCGTATGTTTGTACGTGTTGCATACAAATCTACAGTTTTGTTCCAATCTTTATGAAATTTTGTACACGTAAGCTTCAATCCATGAGGACGGTCCCCGTAAGTGTGAGAATCACATACGATATATAGTTCACGAGATATGACGTCATAAACAATGAGATGCGCGAAAAACGGCGGCATTTTGCGACAAGCCGGCCGCGGTGGCCGAGGAGACTGAAGCGCTTCAGTCACGGTCTACATGGCCACTACGGTCGGGGGTTCGAATCCCTCCTCGGGCATGGATATTTGTGCCGTCTTTAGTATAAGGTAGTTCATAAGTAGTTTGTAAGTTTAGGGACTGATGACCCCGTAGTTAAGCCCCATAAGCTTAACAAACATTTGAACATTTTTTTTTTTTTTTTTTTTTTTTTTTTTTTTTTTTTTTGCGACAATGCTGCTCATTTTCTCCTAAACCAATGGACCGATTTCAACCAAATTTGGTATACACATTCCTTACCGTGAAGTAACAATTGCTCCATGGTTAAGAATCACAAACAGCACATGGTTCAAAATATATTAAGTCATAACCAATAGAAATCGCAAAAAATGCCATATAGTGCGGCGAGACTTTCGAAATACACTGTATGAGAATGACAGTACTTAGCGACTTGCAAGTAATTTCAAACCTTTATTAAACTTTTTCTCGCTGACAACCATAGCAAAATGATGAAAGGAAAAAAAGTTTCTCGCTCACTACTTTTCCACTGTTTATGGAGTAAAACTACGGAATTCGGTTTGACGTTACAATTTATAATTTGTACACTACTAATTGTAGCCGCAGGAAATTTTACAGACAGTATACACGCATATAGTTGAATGTACCCTATAAATTGCATCGCAGTACGACACGTAGTTAGTGAGATATGAGCACATAAACAGTAACGTTCCGCTGTTCATGGACTAAAAATACGGAATTCAGTATGACGTTACTATTTATAATTTCTACACTACAAATTGTAGCCGCAGGAACTTTTACAAACAGTATACACGCATATAGTTGAATGTACTGTACCTTCTAAATTGTTTCACAGTACGACATGTAGTTCATGAGATATGAGAACATAAACAGTAACGTACATGGAAAACCGCCCCATTACGCACCAAGTTTTAATCTATTACTTCTTCACTACTAATTGTATTCCCAAGAGATTTTACAGACATACAGCTCGTATACAAATGAATATATACCTCAAAAATGGCAGGTATAAATAAATAAATACCAGGGCAAAGCCGGGTTTTCAGCTAGTTATATATAAAAATGAATCACTATTTCCCTTTGGCGCGTCATAACTTGAAAAGGGATCCTGCTGTTTGGTTGATATATATTCCGATCGTAATTCTCACCCGTCAGGGGCCTCGACGTTTGTTCTCTGGGTAAGGGCTTGCCGAACCCAGGGTTCCTAAGCTGGGAACTGCGTCGCGGTAACAGTTCTTTATCCTATTAGCAAATTATTGATGTAGGAGGGGAAGGTAGAAGGATTGGGAAGGGTACAATTGTCATTGGGTGCTTTGTTATTGTTGTGTCCTTCAGTGCGGAGACTGGTTTGATACAGCTCTCCATCCTACTCTATCCTGAGCAAGCCTCTTCATCTCCTCGTAAAACCTGCAACTTACATCCATTTCAGTCTGCTTACTGTATTCATCTCTTGGTCTCCCTCTGAGATTTTTACGCCAAACGTTAAATTCACGATTAATTGATGTATAAGAATGTGTCCTATCACTCGATCCCTTATTTTAGTCAAGGTATGATAGAAATTCCTTTTCTATCCAATTCTGTTCCGTTCCTCCTCGTTAGTTACACCATCTACCTACCTAATCTTCAGCATTCTTCTGTAACACCACATTTCAAAAGCCTCTATCCTCAACCAGTGCGTATTTTGTTGTTAAATATGTCGGTCTGTAATTATATGGGTCCGTTCTTTTGCCTTTCTTATTCACGGGAGTTACCTGCGCCTTTTTCCTGACGCTTGGAACTTTGAACTGGAGCAAAGATTAGGGCGATAAATGCAAGGTAGTTAAGGGGCCATTACCTCAAAATACTCTTCGTAAAACCGAATTGGTACCCCAACTGGATCTGGCGACTTGTTTGTTTTCAACTCTCTCAGCTGTTTCTCTACATCGGCTATGCCTATTACTACGTCCTCCATTTGGGAGTTAGTGCGATCGTCAAATGAAGGTATGCTTGCATGGTCATCCTGCGTGAACGATTAAATCTTAAATATAAAACTACGACCTTCATTTTGCTGTCGATGGATAGTGGGGGTGCTCATAATGTTCTGGCTAATCATAGAACTTTACAACAGAAGGACACTTCGGAGTCGATCATTGCTTGTATATCAATGGGTATTTGATGGGTTCTCCTCCATACTAATTCATTGGAGATTACTTGTAGCCACCACATCCTCAAACTGTTGTTCACAAATATTTGAAGTCTGATAATCAGCTGTTAGTAAGTTTTCCATGGTTCACAGCCGTAGGGCAGTACTTACTTCACATTTGTATTGAAGATGCGTAGTTTTGTATAACTTTCAAGTTTCCGTTATTTCCAGATTGGTCTCAGCACTGCGGATGCTTCTTTAGCCTTATTTATTCTGTTTCCTATATTCTCGATAGATATTGACATGCTGCGTAGGAAATGGAAATAGACTGGGCAAGATGGAACAATAGTTTTTTCTATCGTGTATTGGATTCGTCTGCGTCCAAATCAATTTAAACTACATTCCTATCACTGTTAGTTTGGGAGCTATAACCCTTCAAAGTTCCGGGAGCGGAGGCTGCGATAGCGTAGCTGACTGGCCGAGTGTCTATCCCTTGGGGCACGGCCCACTGTCTCATGACCACCAGCCAGTCAGCTACGCTGTCGTAGTCTCCGCTGAAGGGTTGTAGCTCCCAAACTAACAGTGATAGGAATGTAGTTTAAACTGATTTGGCAAGATAAAAAAAACGTGGTAAGACAAGCCCTGGAATGGAACCCACAAGTAGCAGGAGAAGTGGCACACTAAGGAATACATAGAGAAGGAGTGTAATAGCAGAAGGGACCGAGAAAGGAGGGAAGACCTGGACTGAGATCAAGACACTGGCGCAGAACCGGGGCCAGTTGCGGAAGTTCATTGATGCGTTATGCTTCACTTATGAGATATAGGAAATAAGTCGTTGCTTGTATTATCATGGCACAGCAGCATTGGTGACAATAGCGTGTGTGAAACGGGTTGTTCTGTCCAGACTCTTCTTCTGAACCTGACGAAACATATATTGAGAAAACAAATGCTATATACATAGAAGACGTTGCACTTGCATGAGCGTCCTGGTCAACGCAGAAATTTAGTAGGAAGAAATATGTACAATAGAAGAAAGTCTACCCGCTAAATGTTTCTTCAGGCTTACTTACTTTTCACAATTGTTGTTGTGGGTTGTTAGTTTGTTACGTCGACCACGTCTTCGCTGTTTGTGGTCGCACAAACGCCGAGCCAGAACAGCGAAACCTAGCAACATATGAGATGTGAGTTTCTGGTATAACTGAAAACTAGACTTTCTTGTTTGTGCTAAGCAGTTACTCACCTTCATAATATGAAGTATCAAATGCATTCGTTTTCGTTCGTGCTAATCTACAACACTTTAAGAATTATGCGCTTCTTCAAACAAAAAGTGATTTAAATGTGCTTGCTAAACAGAAACGGAACTAAGTCACAGTAATCACATATGATATTATGTGAATGAGAGGAAAAAAATTCAGAGAGTTATTTCGTGTTTTTAATAAATTGTTGCGAGATGAGAGCTTGGAGTACATGAAGTAACAAGTCATGTTTCGGGAAAGATTCTTTTCCGTTGAAAAATGTACAGTGCTGTAAAAAGGTGATGGAAGATTCAAAATGTGTATTACATCGGAAACAGGTCTCGGAAGGCTTCTGCCTACGAAAGACAACACTGGTTCTAAGAGGTCAGAAAATACTATCTTGAATAGTAGATGATGATGACGATAATGATGGTGATGATAATGGCTTATTACATGATACAAACGTTCCAGATAAAAGATGAAACAAAAAACAAGTAAACTACATTATTTTTACCTCTACTGTTTTTTACAACTATGACACTCCTCTACATTCAACATATATTGCATATGTTAATTCAATTTTTGTTGCAGTTAATGACGTAGAGGAAATACAACAACAATCGTCAGCATTTTTCCACTTGCCTCTAACTCTTTATTGCACATCTCTCCTTTACTGAAGACAAGTTCAGAGTTTCAGGAAATGAGGAGAACACGATAAAACGACAGATTTCTGTAGATATGTGGCAAATTTTTAGGAATGGTTCTGTTATGAGACTGATATTGTAACTTATACGCTGAAGAGCTAAAGTAGCTGGAATGGGCAGGCGTAGGGAAACACAGAGATGTGTAAACACTCAAAGGACGGTGACGCGGTTGTCAACTCCTCTATAACAGGTGTTTTGCACAGGCCTTAGATCGGATACTGCTACTACAGTGACAGGTTATCACGATTTGGATGAGTCTGAAGTGCCTGAACGTGGTGCTATAGACGGCGGACGCGAATAAGGTCACAGCATCTTCGACGTAGCTATTAGGTGGGGATTATCCCGTGCGACCATTTCAGGGAGGCACCGTGAATATGGGAATCCAGGAAAACATCAAATATCTCTAAGGAGAATCTTTCAACGTGACAGAAGATCAACCCTTCCGCAAGTTGCTGCGGATTTCAATACTGGCCCATCAACAAGTGTCAGCGTGCGAATCATTCAATGAAAAATCATCGATGTGGACTTCTGGAGCCGAAAGCCCACTCGTGGACCCTTGCTGACTGCACAACACAATGCTTTACGCCTCGCCTGGACTCGTCAACGCCGATATTGGACTGTTGATAACTGGAGACATGTTGCTTGATCTGACGTGCCTGGTTTCAAATTGTGTCGAGAGGATGGAGGTGTATGGGTATAAGATAACCTGATGTATCCATGGATCCTATGTCAGCAAAGGACTGTTCGAGGTGATGGACGCTCTGTAATGGGGCGGGGCGCGTGAAGTGATATGGGACATCTGATACGTCTAGATACGTGTCTGATAGATGCTGACTAATGTTCCTGTTATCCTGGCTGATGACCTGCATCCATTCATGTCCATTCTGTCGGACTTTGGCAATTGCAGCAGGACAATGGGACACTCCATACGTCCTGAATTGTCTCCAAGAACACTCTTCTTAGTTTAAAACGACTCCAATGGTCACTAAACTCCGTAAACATGTGTATTTGGAGCATATTTGGGACGCTGTACAATGTGCTGTTCAGGTGAGATCTCCACCTCCTCGTACTCTTAAGCCCTGTTTACACGATGATCGCGCTAGTAATGAACAGATCATGTTGCGAACCATCAAGCGACGTAAACGCGGAACTACTAGCATTTCGTGAGCGCAGACGGCGTTTCGTACTAGCTAGTACGCTTTAGTTTCTAAATTTGCTAATAGCGAAGTGGGTGCGCATGTGCAGAAATGAATTCGTCATGTGGTTTTCATGTTTGTGTATGGAAATAGCCGCGTCCTTACTGAAATTGCTTGCTTTGTTGGAGTGGTACGTCTTGCATCAGTGGAGTGGAACAGAGCAGGAATTGCGCTTTCGATTGAGGCATACAAGGTTGCTGCAGAAAATACTCTCTATTGTAAGACGGTATAATGACTTATTTATGAAGAAAATAACAGAAAAGTGTAGATTTATACGAATTTAAAATACGTCTTGTTGATTAATTCATATTTTTAAAATTCTATAAATTTAGGCATTTCAAGAAGTCAGTTGCACATAATTTCGAAAGTGTGATGTTAAAAGCAAAGCAAAATTTAGTTGACGTCCCATTATGGATCGGAAATTGAAATTGCTGTGCAGACTTCAACAGCAATATTTGTAAGAGTCGGTACAGAAATTCTTTTTGCAAAGGCTAGGCTTTCGAAAGGTTCTCCTGTCGCCAAAAACCGCAATGTTAAAGCGAACCTGCGAAAAATAACAATTACACGAAGTAACTGACGCGTATCTTTAATGCCGCGGTGGAGTAGCCGAGCGGTCTAAAGCGTCTCGCTGCGGAGAGCGCGGTTGCTCGCCGTGGAGGTTCGAGTCCTCCCTGGGGCATGGGTGTGTGTGTTGTCCGTAGATTAGTTTATCTAGGTTTAAGTAGTTTGTAAGCTACGGACTGATGACCACGCAGATTGGTCGGATAGATTTACAGACATAACTTCAACAAAGCTAAAAATGTAACTCAAGTGTAAAAAGTATTTCGTACCTTCAGCTTGGCGAAATACTCTCTCATCACCGTATTTTTGTCCTTGGACGAACGAAAGCAACTTGGTAAAACACTCAGCACTTAATATTCGTAAAAAAAAAAAAAAAAAAAAAAAAAAAAAAAAAAAAAAAAAAAAAAATGGAGTCATTGAGGTCCTCTGGTATGAGTTACTTCATTATCTGCATGCATTACACATTTCGTTCTTCGTCTCTTCGTCTCAACCAAGGAAACATACAACTTCTATTTCTTCTTCAATGTAGTATTCTAACAAACATTGCCACAGCTCCTGCAACCGCCGACAGTGTAAGCTTCTTAAGTTGTATATTATCAGCTATGACATACACCCAAACGTGAACAATCCAAGTATACAAACAGTAATAAGCCCGTATTTTCGCAAACGCAATGCTGTTAGTTGTAATCAGACGTGTAGACGGAAGCTTATCTTATTAACGCAACCAAGCCTGTATGATCGCACGTCATTAGTACCGGGTTAGTACGCTTGGAGCGCTGCAACGGACAGTTATTAGTTCTTGTGAACTTTCGATAATCGTGTGAACTAGGCATTACGGACATATGGACAGCCCTGCAGGATGCATGGAGTCAGCTCCCTCCAGCACTACTTCAGTCATTAGTGGGGCCCATGACGTGTTGAGGCGTTTCAACGTGCTCTCGCAGGCGCTACACAACAGGTGTACGTTTTTTTGCCTCTTCAGTGTATTTTTTCACACGGAGTTTCGTTACTGATAGTATTCACGACAGATTCCATTTTAGCTTCCGTATAAACTATGGCATCGCTGTGATCTGCTTATTTCCCCTTTTGCGTGTATTTTCGCGATGCCTGTCCATTTCACCAACCGCTTAGAATACTGCCGCACTGCGGCAGTAACGTGACTGTACAATGCGAGCGACACGTGCGTCCATCGTGTACTGTCGTGTATTGTCGGCCGCCTTCGGCCCCATCTGAGCGTAAACCAAGCTTAGTTCCGCGTCCTGCCGTCTGCAATTGTAAAGTGAACGGCAGCGCCGGCGCGCCCATATAGGCAAACTAGGCAACTGCGTAGGGCGCTGGAAATTGGGGGACAGCAAATCTGTCGTGCGCGACCAACCGTCGTGCAGTTTAGTTTGCTGTTGCGCTGCGGTTCCAGAAGCGATGAATTCCCGGATACTCCACATAGAAAGAACAACAGGCAAGAGACATAAAGCAAGTCAATGTTGCATGCATTCTCTTGGACTCCTCAGAATTTTATTAGTAAGCATTCAATGAGTAGACGAGTAGGTTTGCAACTAATCATCCCGTGATGAAGGCTGGCGATACTGCAATAAGTTCAATCGACGAGAGATTTCATCAGACTAACAACCTAAATCGTGTATTTGGCTGTCTGTACAATACACATAATGTACAAAACAAAACTCCTAAACCTGTTCTTGAAGAATGTGTTAATTTGTAAGAGCCTGTAACACAGACAGACTCTAAAGATATTCATGCCACTGATCTATGCTACGATTACAAGCCACTGCTAGCAGAGTACCCGATAACTCAGGGTCACAGAACGTTCTGAGTTTTATTTGTAAAAATAGAGTTATAGACATTGTACCTAATTTGGTTACTGCACTGAGAGTGTTGTTTAATCATCCTGTGTCTGTAGCGCAGCTTCTCGAAATTAAAACTGTAAAAACATATCTGCGATCCACAATGACTCAAGAAAGACTTGGGAGGTTCGCAACTTTGTCAATTGAATGAGAAACAGAAGACACCATTGATTTAAAGGAGATAACCTCAGATTTTGCAAAAGCCAAGGCAAGCAAAATAAAATTTGTGTTACTCTTTGTATATCATAATGAGACTTATATTTCTATCAATTATTGTTAACTATCAACCAAAACCTTTTTAAAAGACAAAATGCAAAAAAAAAAAAAAAAAAAAAAAAAAACTATGAAAAATTAACATTATTGTATAAGAGTGTATGATGTTTCCCATTATAATGGGGAAATATGTTTATGTAATGTATATGTTGTGATTATGTATTTGAATAAAAAGATGGAGAGTGTATTTTACATATATGTTTTATTGCGATTTTAGTAAGTGGGGCGCCATTAAAATAATTTGCCTAAGGCACCGAATTTGCTCAAAATGTTCAAATCTCCGGAAATCTATCGGACCAAGCTGCGTGGTCATCAGTCCGTAACTTACAAACTACTTACACCTAGGTAAACTAACCTACGGGCAAACACACACACCCATGCCCCAGGGAGGACTCGAACCTCCACGGCGAGCAACCGCGCGCTCCGCAGCGAGGTGTTTTAGACCGCTCGGCTACTCCACCGCGGCCAAATTTGTTCAGGCCGGCCCTGGTGAACGGGTAATACGAACTGCTTAACTAAGGTCAACGAACACACCCATGCTAGAGGAAGAACTCGAACCTCCAATGAGAGCAGACGTGCGCCGTAAGGCTGCGTTTATAGACAGCGGTGCCTCCGCGGAGGAGCAACCGCTGTGATTTTGCGAAGGCAGCAGCGCTCGTCACTCACACAGCAGGTGTTTCCGCCGCAGTGACCTTGGGCAGCCTGTTCCCATCTAGCCGTCAGAGATATGGCGCACCGAACTGCCCCATTAGCCTCCGTGTAAGCGGTTTGGAAGTGCAGCCGCTGGTACTTTGCGCCCCAGCCGCGCCTACAAACAGGTGCCACGCTGCCTTATGAGAAACAGCGCACTGCCAAACCGCCGCGATTCCTCCTCTGCGGAGCAACCGCGGGCTATAAACAAGGGCTAAGAGGTGCCCTAGACCGCACACATCTATTCCCGCGCGGCCACCCCTACTGTTCCTTCTGTCGTAACACCAGGGCCGGCACAAGGCACGTGCGAAACGTGCGGCCGCACTAGGCGGCAAATCTGTCGCCCCCCCCCCCCCCCGTTTTTTTTTTTTTTTTTTTTTTTTTTTTTTTTTTTTTTTTAGGACAAACTCAACATTCATGTCCAAGAGGGGATTCGAAACCAAACCTCGGAGGGAGCGGCTTCGGGAACTGTGGCATGGCGCCTCGACTACCTGCCGGCCGCGCCTGTTGAACAAGGGGACGCAGGAAGACTGATTTCTTGCTCGCCACTGTGGCAGCGCCGTCGTGTTTACGCCGGAGGAACAGAGAGGGCACACGCCAGTATTCTTATGAGTGGAGCGCTGCCAGCCTGTTACGCGCCGTGCGTTTACTTACATCTAATTTTGCGGAAGACGAAATCTAATTTGGAAATTCGAGTGCAATGTTCCCATATTGCTAAGCCCTTCAACGGCAGTTTCCAAGTGTTTTATTCTTCCCGCTTTATGAAAAAAAATCGTTGGACATTACTACAGTCAAAGACGTCCAATACCTACAATGAGTGGCCAAACACGCCGCTAGTTATTACAAGGGACAAAGGCATTGGTAGTAAGCCTGGCATAGATGGGTTTCGACGTATTTTACAAAATTTTTGCTATCCGTTTCTGATTGATAGTCGGACGTTTTGGTTTTTGAGCCATGAAAAACCTTTCTCCACCTGCATCAACAATTAAACTGCACCCGTCACTTTTGTTTGGCAATACTAATCACACACTATCATTTTACCAACATTTATTTACTGTATACTATTTTCTGTTGAATACATTAGCTGTTCGCAACCACTGAAAAATGTTTATTTACATTAACTGTAAGTTCATGCAGCACGGAATTAAGCGAGTGGTCTAAGGCGCTGCAGTCATGGACTGTGAGATTGGTCCCGGCGGAGGTTCGAGTCCTCCCTCGGGCATGTGTGTGTGTGTGTGTGTGTGTGTGTGTGTGTGTGTGTGTGTCCTTAGGATAATTTACGTAGAGTAGTGTGTAAGTTTAGGGACTGATGACATTACTCCTATAAGATTTCACACACATTGGAACATTTCTGTAAATTCACAAGATTTATTCAAATTGGCTAGATTTCTTCAGTCAGGTTAGATCCCATTTTTGAGCTGGTGCCCAGAGACTGCTTTGTACAAATATGTAGAGAATGTCACCAATCAATCTGCATTTTTTTTTATTTTCCACATTTACATAGATTTCGGTCACATTGTGGCTATTCTCAATGCTTTGAGT
This sequence comes from Locusta migratoria, assembly GCA_026315105.1. Taxonomy (NCBI): domain Eukaryota; kingdom Metazoa; phylum Arthropoda; class Insecta; order Orthoptera; family Acrididae; genus Locusta; species Locusta migratoria. Next base: position 620,049,203 of record CM048745.1, read on the forward strand.
TATGTTTACATCTAACCCATGATGCTGAACGTATATGTCAACATGACGGTTTAGATGTTAGCACATATTAAAAGCTTCGAGACATGTCATTCAGTGCCGGAAACCTACACAATATAAATATATTTCCACAAACGTTTTGAAAAAAAAAGGGGGGCGGCAATTTAGAAGCTCGCACGGGGCGGCACTTGGGCTTGCGCCGGCCCTGCGTAACACAAAGGGAAAGCTGTCAACAGCACGTGCTGTACCCGGTCGGTCACCTACTGACGGACTGGCCACGCCCGACGGACCGTAACGTCGATGATCTGGCGCGAACCCGTGTATCCATCCCCGGATCGGCGGTAAGTCTCATGTATCAATGAGTTGAGGATCATGTAAAAGCACAGACAAGAAGAAGGGCAAGGCATCATAAAATCTGTTAAGACGCGAAGAAATAATCTGCTCGGTATTTGGCGATGATGCAGAAGGTACAAGCTGTACGGCAGTGGCGTAACTATGGGGGGGGATGAGGGGGATAGAACCCCCCCCCCATAGAGCCTGAAAAAAATAGTATAACAGCAATCTGGTAACGGTAAAGATTGAAAACTTGTGGTGTTTTACCATAATCTTTCATTGGATGGGAGTGAATTACTTTCTTCAACAGGAGTGGTACATGGTAGTCTGTCTGGAAACTGACTAAAATTTTGCTCGTCAAGCAGATCTATCCCCCACCCCCCCAAAGCCAAGTCCTAGTTACGCCACTGCTGTACGGGAATCAGACAGAAGACGATCAGAGTACAGGCGACTGGAAAGGAGGGGGCCATAAATCTGGAGTAAATCTGGGGAGTCCCCGGTAACGCCGGCTGTGTGTGTGTGTGTGTGTGTGTGTGTGTGTGTGTGAGTGCGTGTGGTGTGTGTGTGTGTGTGTGTGTGTGTGTGTGCTGGCGTCGTTCCACGCGCGTGTTGGGCCGTAAAGCACGCGCCGCAGCCGCAGCCGTGTTTATACCGAGACGTGACCGCCGCCCTGCAAACACCCCACCTGCGCTGCGCTGCCTGCCTCTGCCACTGTGCACACTCACTCCTCTCACCTTCTCAAAACACCGCACTTCTCCTCAATACTCAACCACTCTCCTCCAAATTTATAAGCAGCGGCGTAGCTAAGTAGTTTGGCACCCGTTGCGGTGATCCAATTGTCAACCCCCCTCCCCCCTCCAACACCACCACCACCACTCTCGCCAACCTTAGAAAGAATGGAGAAAAATTTCAAATGTTCAAATGTTTGTAGAACTTATGGGACTTAACTACGGGGTCATCAGTCCCTAAGCTTACAAACTACTTATGAACTAGCTAAGACTAAGGACGGCACAAATATCCATGCCCGAGGGGGGGGGGATTCGAACCCCCGACCGTAGTAGCCGTGCAGACCGTGACTGAAGCGCCTCAGTCCCCTCGGCCACCGCAGCCGGCGAGAAAAATTTCAAGGAGAGAGGAATAAATTTTTGATACACGTAATGAAATGAGCAAGATAGAAAGTTAATTAGTTTGTAAATAGTCTGTATGAAAGGAAATAAATAAAACTAGTTTTTTATAAATAACATAGTTTAATCGATAATTAATCAAGCAGAACAAATAGCTAAAGACTGTCTTAATGACTAGTGACTTTCACATGCGGTTTACAATCTCACCCGCCTAACTTTTCCTGCAGCAAATTTTGAAATTGCATCGTCCAAGTCAGTAGCTTTAGCCACACTATTTTCCATTGATAAAATTGCCCAATTAGAGAGTCTTGCTTGGCTCACAGCATACCTAAGGTAATTCTTAATGAGTCTCCGCTTTGAGAAACTTCTCTCACAGATCGCTACCGAAACACACAAAGTTAAGAAAAATCTTAATGCCAAAGTGAGATTCGAAACAGATTCAGAAATTTCATATTCAACAAAAAACTAAAACTCTTAAAGATTTCCATCCAAGAGAGTCTTCTTTTGGGACATTAGCAGCCTGCAGAAATCTTCGCAGCCGTAGAATTTTTGCGAGGATACCATCTTTAGAAATCTCATAGTAATTATCAATTAGACATTTTACAATCACGGGAAGTTCCTTTTCTGAATCGGATTTCTGGGCTCTAAAACAGCAAAATGATCTGATATACACTCCATGTTTCTGCAACGTGTATCAATTTCTTCTTGGAACTGCCGATGCAGTCTAATATTGACCTTCCCAGTCCCTGGTGCAAAGTCAGCGTCTCGTCTGCAGCCTTTTCCCCAGGCATCATTTTCTTCTTCCTAATATTTCTTATTTTTTCGACAGGAATACCCATGTCGTGACATATGTCCTTCGCATATCGAGAGGCTTCGTCCACAAGCAAATAGAAATCTCCATATTGATTTATAGCAAACACTTCTTAGTTGTCTTTAGATTTTTAGGCAAATATTGCTTAAAACAGCAATCTTCCTGAAATGTAATAAGTTAGTAATCAGTTGTCTGTTGGTGTATAGGAGAAAATGGTTTTATGCACTTTTTACGGAGGTCAGATATTCATGAACAGCAAACAGGAAGGAGGTTTGTTCTAGCCGCCGCAGAGGCTGATCGGTCTGCGGCGCGCCAGTCACGTTCTGCACGGCCACTACGGTCGGGGGTTCGAATCCCCCCTCGGGCATGGATATTTGTGTCGTCCTTAGTATTAGCTAGTTCATAAGTAATTTGTAAGTTTAGGGACTGATAACCCCGTAGTTAAGTCCCATAAGCTCTACAAACATTTGAACATTTTTTTCTATTTGACGTCACAGTTGCATAAAATAATAAACCCATATGGCATTTTTTGTAATTTTCTACGATTTTTCTTACACACTATACCAGAGCTTTCCAAACTCTTCCTAGTCGCGACACCATTTCGAATATATAAAGTTTTACAAGATACACTTACTCTGATTTTTATTAAAAAGATTTACCTATATAAATGATACTTTGAAGAAATATTAATTTTCATTATTCACTAGTACTTAAAGTGCACACTGAACGAACTGAATGATGTTTAGTACTTTTTCCACAGTGTTCTGTCTTATTTTATCTTAAGATTTTGCTGTTGTTGCGACACCCTTTAGTGGCACACCCCTGGGTGTCGCGACATCCAGCTAGGAAAGCTCTGCACTGTACATTATAAAGTACCACCTTGATAGCCACGGCGGAAAACAGTTCTTGTTTTATGCTAGACTAGTTCATGCATGTTTGATCACTTGAACACACTAGCACAAAGTAAATTCGTGATATATGATTAATACGGCTGGTTTGACTAAATGGCCGTTTATTTTAACGTTCAAATCACGAAAAAGGAACACAGTGACCGTTTATATCTAAAAGTGAAGCAACATCTGAATAAGTATCGTAATCAGTTTTAAAGCTAGGAGAAACATCTGAGTCTCAAAAATTCATTAAAAAGAAAATTTTCAGGCATTTGCCAGCAGCAGAAAAGAAACCCCTTGTTATCTTTCTTAAAGCTAAGGGAAGAAGAAGTTGTATTAAAAAATTCATAAATAATTCCATTTACTTACGTGCAAATGAATAAATATTTCATTCGATCTTCTGAATATTGCGGAAGAAAACTCTGGCGTCCGGTCACTCACGATAATAGACGAAGAATGGCAACAGCCCCGTCGGTTCAGACCATTAACAATGGTACATTAGCGTGGGGAAAAAAAAAAAAAAAACCTCTGGCAAGTTTTGTTACCCCCTTGGAGATGGTACCCGGTGCGGACCGCACCCCCCGCACCCCCCTAGCTACGCTACTGTTTATAAGTCAAACTTGATACGAGGCTGTTCAAAGAAGCTTCGGGCATGCAGCCGCATAAAGTTTACTTCTTCTAATATTTCGGCTGAGGACCGTTCAGCCATCTTCAGAGACAGTCGAAGACTGACGCTCCAGCACGCGTTTTGTGCTTACAAACGCGCGGGCCGCGCTACTGCGCATGCGGCCACATATACAACAAGGCGCCAAAGACGTTACTTGGCGGCAAGGAAGTACACGTATGTGTAAATTATGTCTGTGGCTGCAAGGCCGATTATTGCGGAGAAATCGATGTGCTATGATCTGTGCTTTGGCGGCGTCTTTGTAAATTTATTAAAGAAAGTGCTGGATTCCAAGATTTATCTAAACTGAAGCCGTTGTCTCTGTTAATTAAATACGTCCCCAAGCGAATTTCTATTGCTTCTTTCATCACTGAGTCCCAGAAAGATGAAGTGGAAGCTAAAATTTTGACGTTATCGTGCGTCATGGAGTGTCCAGTATCAATACAGTGCTCTGCCACTGCCGATTTATTAGGTTGTTAGAGACTGGTATATCTTTGGTGTTCCGTGCATCTTTCCTGGACTGTACGTGTCGTCTGTCCTATGTACGAAAGGCCACATTCACATGGGATCTTGTGAACCCCGGCCTTCCGGAGCTGCAAATCATCTTTTATAGAACCCAAAACTGCTGCTGTCTTTGGTCGGGGGCGAAAAATTATTTTAACTTTATGTTTGTTCATAATCCGTCCGATTTTCGACGACAGGCTCCCAACATATGGCAGAAAAGCCATTGATTTAAAAGTTTCCGCATCATCGTCTGTATTCTGTAGACGTAACGTTGGCTTCATACGTAGTGCCTTATGTATCTGCTGTGGAGAGTAACCGTTTTCTTCAAAAACTATCTTCAGGTGTAGAAGCTCGTCCTGCTCTCACCAGCATTGACGTGTGCTCTATGGACCAGCGTTATAAGAACACTCATCGTCTGGGATGGATGATGGAAGCGATATGCATGTAAGTATAAATCAGTATGCGTCGGTTTCCTATATACTGAATGTCCTATGGTGCCATCGTCTTTGCGTCGTACCATTACATCCAGAAATGAAAGGCATCCCTCTTTTTCGACTTCCATTGTAAACTGGATTTGGTTATGGATGGTATTCAGGTGGTTTAAAAATTCTTGTAACTTATCTTCACCGTGAGGGCCCACAACAAATGTGTCATCAACATGCCTCCAGAACACTGTGGGTTTCAATCTGGCAGATTCCAGATTGATACGAGGCGCTTTGGGTGTTCAAAAATATAAGTAGCACAAAGTTTCTCAACCTGTGGGTCACGACCCACTAGTAAACGAATATTTTAATGATTTTCACACATGCGGTCAGAAGTATTCTCACATCAGGATATATCATACGTACATTTAATGTTTAGACTACTTATACCATTTGTGAATTCAAGCGACCAAACTGTCACAATTTATTCTCCATGCACATCCGTTTCAACACACTGAAACATAATTTATCATTAACTAGAGGACCCGTGCGAATACTTTGCACCGTTAGTCGAATGAAAAAAAAGGTGCGAAAAATGGAAGTAAAGTTGAAAGTTCGCGCATAGCTTTCTTCAGAATCAATCAATGAAAGTGTTTAAAACCGCAAATGAAAGCGCTTCATCCGCTGAGTGTTGTTAGGTCAAAAAGAACTGCGTACCTTAATTAGAACCTTAATTAAAACCGATTAAAATATTCAATTCCAGGACAGAAGAATACCGCGTTTGAATAAGAATAAAGGATGGAGAGACTGTAGTTAATTCTGATACTTGATGATAAATCTGCGAAGGAATAATGTTTGTTTAAAGGAAAAATTAAGGAAATCGGTCGGATAGAACGGCCTGACGGACTGCCTTTAGTTTACAGGAAGGACTTCCCCATAAGAAATATACAGAAGGAAATCGCGTTTGAGTATAGAAAAAGGAAGACGACAATTATGTAAATTCTGATACTTTATGACAAATCTGTAGATGAATAAGGAAATCTGCGTGGTAGTTTGGTCTGGGTGACTGACTTCAGTTTTCGTAGATTCTTTTAATATATAAGAAGATACTCTTCCGAAAAATTGAAGTCTTAGCTGTACTGTGGTAATGGACGGTAGTAAGCATTCACACAGTCACTTATGTTGCACTGTTTGATTTACGGGCGTACATCTAATAGCGTGTATTCATTCCCTTGCTTCTAATAACAGACTTTAACCTGCCCTGCGTTGATTGTATTTGATTTCTTGTTACTGCTGCGTCAATCTTCCCCCATTCTTGAATTTCTGATTCTTCTTTCTAACTTGTCCCACAAATGTACAGTAAGGGTCATATCTGGGGTCTGACGTGGTGTTTGTAGGGTGTGTGTGTTTGGGGAACGGGGGTTTTATACCAAATCCACAAATGTTTATTGTATGCTGTATGTCTTGGATCATTGTCTTGTTGGAAATGGTAGTCAGTACTCAAACCTAGTTTTTCAGCACTGAATTACAAATTTATCTTTAAAATAATCATATACGTATAGTGATCCATAGTTCCATCAATAAATACCAGGTTCCCCACATCTGACGCAGCTATGAACCCCCAGACCATGATAACGCCATCGCCATATTTTACAGTACAGGTCATATTAGCAGGTTCCAACTCGATATTTCGTCTTTTCCACACTAAAATACGCCCATCTCGTGTCAGAGGAAGTGACTCTGTTCCAGAATTGAATTCTTCGTCAATATTGATTTGAAAATTGCAACCTTTTCTTCCTATTTGCCGTGCTTACATAGGGCTTCTTTTTTTTAATTTTTGGAACTTGACCTGTAGCCGGCTCGATGAAACATCCTCCGAATAGTCTTTGGATGAACTTTGTTCTCATTAAAGCTCGTGTATTTGTGCAACAATTTCTGATGAACATATTTTAGGCGTTTTCTTAATAATCTCTACAATGTGCCCCTCTTCTCTTTCTGAAACGTGACTTGATCTTACAACACGATGCCCATTTATCAAAGTTTTTGGCTTTTTGTACCTGTTGACAACACTGCACACTGTATTTCGGCTCCTCTTAACGATCGTTGCTATTTAGGAATATCATTTAGCCTGTTCATGCAAAGTTACCATTATCCTCCTCTCTTCTGTAGTCGTTTCCTTCCCTTTTCAGCCCATGTTGCTGTCAGTGGCGTATCTGCGGGTTCGGCACACTGACCTTGCTGCTGTCTTCATTCAGCGACATTCAACTCGGAACTGTGGATATGTGTTTGCATTGTACTGTCGGTGCGTGAATACTTCTACCCACGTCAACCACAACCAGTATCAGCGTTTCGCTCTCTGGATTATAACCAGTGCTTTGGATTTAAATAAACTGTGCATACGCAAACATTTGCAGCACATGGCGTGAATAATGGACATAACAAAGTCGATAGTTCATCATTTTCATTATAAAGGCGGGATCTACTACTAACAAGTGTGTGGATACTTCTGTCCACCTGTACACAGAATATTATCCTTGATAGCTGCTAAGTAGTTCTTTTTGTTCACTATAGCTGTTTCGCTTTCATGACATTCTTAACTGGTCTGCAAAAGTTTAAAAAAGTTTCTTTTCACAAATATTTTTCTAATATATAGGACATCACAATAATTTTGAATGCATAAATTACATTCCATCTCTTGTTATTACGTAAAGCATCTGTACCAATATATGATAGTATTTGGGTGCATTTGTCAATAACTTGTTGTTAATGATTTATTAGTTTAATGACTTTCATGTTTGACAGCTCTTACGAGGCAATATGTTTTCAAAGCTTTTATATTCTGTATTTCCTGTTGTCTTTGGCTATGAAATAGTGTGCCTATCTAGTCTCTTGAGGTACTGTATGTTTTTCGAAAATTTGTATTATCTTTGATTATGAAATTCTACATTGCTCTAGTTTCTGAGATATTGTATGTTATTCGTAATTTGCGCTAACTTTGATTGTCGAACATATGTATCAAAAAGCGTTACAATGAACACTATGTTTTGGATATATTTTATTATTTTTTTATATTCCACTTAGAATCTACTATTAATAACTCAGACTGGTCGTATTTCTTCATTTGTTTGACTGTTTCATAATTTCTAAGTTGTTTCCAGGGACACATAGAAAAGAATTTTTTTCTGTTTTTGTATGATGTGCGTTGCCATATAGTTCATCCGATTTTGATAAAACCCACCAGTGGATAGCGGGATTTCTTGACGTGGTTGCCCAGACGAGTTTTAAAATCTTATATTTTGAAACAAGTGTATTTCGTGAGTATTATTACGTTCATTATGTTTGTTTCAACCCAATAATGAAAAAATAACAATTGAGTTATATCGTCTCTTTATTTCAATCTAACGAACCTGAAAATGCTCTCTGCCCACCTCCTCATCCTTTCTTTCTCTCTCTTTCCGTACATCGTCCCCCTCCATATCTCTGTCCATAACCACCTCTCTCTGTCAATCTCCTCTCCCTTGGATCTATGTTCATTTCCGTCTGAAAATTCAGTAAAATATTTAGTAAAAATTTGAAGTAAATTAGTTAAGAACTTTCTGATATTTGTGGTATGTCCCTCTGAACTTTCATTATAGGTGTAACGTAAATATTGTAGTGTTTTCGGTAACAAAGTTTCCCCTTTATATTTTACATATGTATTTATGTATCAACTGTATGTTAATTCGACTATGCCTGTAACTTCTATGCAAATGCATGCAGTCAATTGAGAATGTTTTATCGCAAGTTGCAACAAATATCTGCGAATTTCTTGACTGATATGTTACACTCCGAACAATCCATTGTGTTAACATCTGCTGGCTGAATGTTGAAAACATTATGCTTTTCACACGGTCAGTTTTGTGTGGCTTGCTCCCGAGTTGGCACACTAAAAAGTTTATATAGTCTTATTCAAAACAGAGAAACAAAGCAACATTTTCCACCCGCTGGTCTTAAGATGAATTAATAAAAGAAATACAATTTCCTCTTTCTCTTAAATACGAGTGTGTCAGTAAACAAGTTGCAAACTGAGGTACACGCGCCAGTACTGCGCGTTGTGCGGGGGTATTTTCTATACCACTACGACACCTCCGTCCTGTTGGTTGCAGCAGTATAAAGAACCAAATAAAGTTACATCTCAAGAGCGTCACTTAGTGGATGCAAACGCTGCCACAAAGATGCCAAACTCCAGGCTTTTAAAGCCTTTTCAAACGACGGGTCGAGTGTTTAAATTTACAGGTGGAGCCAGCTAAAGGGTAAAGCAATTTTCAGGCTTGTAAACGTAGTGCTGGCTTGTCTGCCTCACTTTGTAACTTATTTACTGGCTCACCCTCATACAAGTGTTTTCTTCCCTTGGGCGTAGCAAGGCACTGTAGCTATACATAGATATGCTGAAACTACGTTCTACGGTCTTATTCATCCATCCACCAGAAGTAATCTGGATGGACTACTCAGTGCTACCCGTGCAAAACCGGGGCTGGTCGCTAGAAAATGTACAGGGTGAGTCAGGAGGAAGGACACATGCTTTGAGGGGTGATAATATTGGGTGATTCCGAACATGTAGGCTTTCAGACTCAACCCTGAAGGTGTTGCCCGCAGTACGCAACGAAACGTCGGGACAAGAAAGTTTTACAGATGGACCACGGCATCTTAGCCCAGAAGTTTTAATTAATGACAAACATAACCCATTTAACAGTGTCACTGTGCAGCCCACTTGGGCATGGTGCAGTTGTTTACCTCAAGTCTCAGTCCGACAGTGCTTGTCGTAGTGCTTGGTACTACAGCGTTCTTACGTGAACAAATAATACAGTTTAGTGCAGTGAAAATGCCACGAATCTTCAAACATGCAGAATATGCTGACATAATGTTTTTTTCTATGGTTTGTCCAATGGGAATACGAGAGCTGACGTGCGAGAATACCAACAACGATTCGCTAATCGAAGAGTGGCAGATAAAGGGTGTTTGACGAATTGCGTGAGCGTGGTACGATTCCCAGCGTAAATGTTGTCTCTGAGAGTCTAACACAACAAAATCTTAACTAACCAGAGGACATTGTTCAAGTAGTGCAATGCAGCCCAGCTACTATCTCTAGAAGAATTACTGTCCATCTTTGTATTCCAAAAACACGAATAATACGCACAGTACATGAGCAAGGTCTGTATCCATTTTGTTGTGGCGTAAAGTCAGCGCCACACGCCAGACGCACGAGAACGGTCGTGAAGAAGGCAGCGGATGACCGGCAGCCAATCACACGCCGGCGCCGCGCCTCCTGGAGGGAGCAACCGAGAAGCGCTCTCTCTATAAGCAGCTATATCTAAGCGTCTGGAGGAGCCCATCTCAACGGCTCCGAAATAGGCAGTTACTAGGACTCAGCGCACAAGAAGACGCCGCCGCGAGAAGTGATAGACGGATATATGTCAAAAGTTAAGTAATTGTAAACAATCGTAAATAACACTTGTATTACTAATCATTATAGCTGTTTTAGCTGTCCACGTATCCCATCGTGTCCTGAGAACATCCTTTCCTGAAAGATAGGACACATGGCGACGAAGACGACTAAACACATGGCGACGAGGACGACTGAACACATTTCATCGTACATCTGCATGAAAGACGCGCTGTCGCTAGGAAAGAACTCTGTCATTGGATCATTGCCAATGATCAGTTAATTCTTCGTATTCTGTTCACTGATGAGCCAACATTTACCTGCAATGGAATAAACAACAGGTGTAACTAAAATGTTCAAATATTTGTATAGCTTATGGGACTTAACTACGGGGTCATCAGTCCCTAAACTTACAAACTACTTATGAGCTACAACTAAGGACGGCACAAATATCCATGCCCGAGGGGGGATTCGAACCCCCGACCGTACTGGCCGGGCAACCGTGACTGAAGCGCCGCAGTCCCCTCGGCCACCGCGGCCGGCATTATTTCTTTGCTGTCGTTTAGATTCATCTGTCATCTTGATCTACATATATACTTCGCAATCCACCGTGAAGTGCGTGGCGGAGGGTACACCGTGCCACTACTAGACATTCCCTTTCCTATCCCATTCTCAAATAGAAATAGGGGAAAAAAGGACGTCTATATGGCTCTGTACGATCCCTAATTTCTCTTATCTTGTCGTTGTGATCATTATGCGAAACTTAAGTAGGCGAGATGAAGATCGTTCTACAGTGAGCTTCAAATTCCGGCTCTCTAAATTTCCTGAACAGAATTTCCCGAAAAGAACATCGTCTTTTCTCCAGCGATTCCTATTTGAGTTCCCGGAGCATTTTCGTGACACACGCGCATTGGCCGAACCTATCAAAAACGAACCTAGCTGCTCGCCTTTGAACTGCTTCCGTATCTTCTTTTAACCTTGAGCAATACTCAAGACGTGGTCGTACAAGCGTTTTATACAGATGAAGTAGATATTTCCAAAATTCTTCCAATAAACCGAAGTCGGCTGTCCGCCTTAACTCACAACATGTTCGTTCCATTTCATAACGCTCTTCATTGTTCTGCCTAGATATTTGAACGACGCAACTTCATGAAAACGCTCATTACTAATGCTGTATTCGGACATTATGGGATTGTTTTTCCTACTCATGCGCATCATTTTACATTTTTCTACATTGAGAGCTAGCTGCCATTCTTTGCACCAACTAGAAATTGTCTAAGTCATCCTGTATGCTATTACAGACGATTAAAGACGACACCCTCCCATACTCCACAGAGTCATCAGAAAACAGCCGAAAATTACATGTTACTCTGTCCACCAGATCATTTATATAGATAGAAAATAAAAACGGTGCTATCACAGTCCCCTGAGGCACGCCCGACGATACACTCGCCGTCGAGAACAACGTACTCCCTTCTATTACTTAGGAAGTCTTCCAAACACTTCGTCTTTTTCACTGTTAATTGTGTGTTTCTTATTTTTATTTTTACACGAAAACTAACTGACTGTTTGAACATCTTCTGTAAGGAAACTTACATAATTAAACAAACCATACCGTAACAGTTCCTTAATTTACCGGCTGATAAAAAAGTCAGTATAAATTTGAAAAGTTAATAAATCACGGAATAATGTAGATAGAGAGGTGAAAATTGACACACATGCTTGGAATGACATGGGGGTTTATTAGAACGAAAAAAAGTTCAACAAATGTCTGACAGATGGCGCTTCATTTGATCAGAAAAGCAATAATTGGCATAACAAATTAAGACAAAGCAAAGACGATGCTCAATATGTTCACCATCATTCCTTAACAATAGCTGTAGTTGAGGAATAATGTTGTGAACAGCACTGTAAAGCATGTCCGGAGTTATGGTGAGGCAATGGCGTCGGATATTGTCTTTCAGCATCTCTAGAGATGTCAGTCGATCACGATACACTTGCGACTTCAGGTAACCCCAAAGCCAATAATAGCACGGACTGAAGTCTGGGGACCTGGTAGACCAAGCATGACGAAAGTTGGTTGGGGATGATGCGAGTCTGTAACATATCGGCGTACCTCTCACCCGTCACGGTAGCAGTCACTGACGTTTTGCTGTCCAGTGCCATCTGTCGGACATTTTTTTAACTTTGTACTTTCATTTGGTTCTAATAACACCCCATGTCATTCCAAGCGTGTGTGTCAATTTTTACCTCTCTATCTACATTATTCAGTGATTTATTAAATTTTCAAATGTATACTGACTTTTTTATCACCCGGTACTATCACGTGCACTTTTTCCTTTCTTAGATGGTTTACCGGAAACGGTTAAGAGAAGGGCATATATTTATTACGTGTTTTGTACACTATCATCTGGAGGTCCCACGCCTCCTCTTCCGCCTCCGCTTCCCCCCTTTTCTCCTCTTTCTTCTCGCTTTCCGCCTTCCTCTACCCCGCGGGGTCCTGTGACGTCAGTTTTAACAGTGCTTCGTTTAGTGTTGTGTGTGAAGCGCTACAATACGTGTTTTTATCTGCGTCCACAGCCAACAAACAAGTGTCGCATCGTGTGTTTTAATATCGTGTCTCCGAGTGCTCGCCGTCCTGTGTTCGCTGTCATACCGTATGTTTTTAATGTCACCGTGGCCCTTCGTTTAAACAGACTAAATGCGCTTTTAATCACATGTCAAGCTGTCTGTACTTCAAATTTTCACCATGTATACGTATAAATTCGCCGTTATTTTATCTCCTGTTCTATTTTTAAATGTCTTCATGTATATATTTTCATTTCTCTCGGCTGAAGAGCAACCCATGGAGCTGTTGCCAGCCTACTGGCATTGTAAACGGTGCTAGTGTTGAAACACAATAAAGGAAAAAAAAAATACACTAGCAAGCACGTTTGCTCCTGAGTCGGCCTGAATATGAAATTTAATTCTAGTAAAGTTTTCACATTTATTTGATCTCCATTCTTACCGACTACGACTAATTTAAATGATGAAAATGTTGATACTACATTTCTGGTATTCGATGTAACTTTCATTTTTACTGTGAAAGGCGACGTGACGCTCAGTGGAACACCTTGCACGAGTACAGGCAGCAGGTACAGTGGGAGGTGCAGGTAGTTCGTGCAGATAAGGCCGCGGCCTGCGTGCGCTACACATTCTAGCGACAGCGCGCGACATCCAGCGACGCGACACTGCTGCTACAAGCGGCCACATTCGGCGACATGGTCGGGTGTCCGACGTGAGCGCAACTTCTCTCTACAAGATGGCCGCTACAACCGATCAGCTGTTTCTAAAGTTTGCCGTCCGTAAACCGTGGAATAACGATAGCTCCAGAGTAAGGCAATAAAGTTTTATTAACTTCAGGAAATAAGGCGTAAAAAACAATGCTGTGCATTACATTTAGAAAGCGAGGAATATTCGTGTACTATTTCATTAGTAACTTCTAATACGAAAAAAGACTATGAAGATCACCTGACAAATTCTTCGAAAGTACAACGACGAGTACAGTAAGTTTCGACTATCTTCTCGATGAGTTTTTGTGACTAAAAACCATCAACAACTGAATAAGTTCGTAATAAGACTTACTGGAAGACTAAAGTAAATCATTTATTCCACATATTTTTGTGAGTAGTTGGGGTAGCGACCTCGGCTACGAAGTTGTAGTTTCTGCGGTCGCTGGTTCGCTTCCCGTTACATCTTATATTTTAATTACTTCAATTACAACCCTTTCACCTGTTATTTGTGCAAAGTTTTATGTATTATCTTTAGAAAGCACCAAAATTTTTTTAAAGGTTTTACCGCTAGTTCATCTTCATTGCAAACACACGTATACAACTGTAGACCTACCAAACACATTACATTCATACTGAAACATTAGATCCAGACATTTCACTCCCAAACGTAATTTACACGCATCGCGTTTGACATCCAAGAGTTATCTCTCTTTCAGGAGAAACTTGTTACTGCAAATGCACTAAGCACACAAATGCGAGTAATTCTTCAAATTACGTTCAGCGTGGTGTAAATGAAACATTCACTTAGAATAAAAATACACAAAACTGATGTAATAGAAAGAATTTAAAAATTTAACTTCAATCGCCTATAAAAGCCAAAAGAAAATTTGCGAGCTAATTATCCATAGGAAAATACTTGATTGTATGTGCAACTTCAGTTTTACGCCGGCCGCGGTGGCCGAGGGGACTGAGGCGCTCCAGTCACGGTCTGCACGGCCACTACGGTCGGGGATTCGAATACCCCCTCGGGCATGGATATTTGTGACGTCCTTAGCATTAGCTAGTTCATAAGTAGTTTGTAAGTTTAGGGACTGATGACCCCGTAGTTAAGTCCCATAAGCTATACAAACATTTGAACATTTGATTTCAATTTTATTTGCTGTAACTTAACAAACCGTTTCAGTTTCATAAACTTCAGGGATTATTAGCTCGCAGAATTCTTGCGAAACCCTTTATAAACTCTAAAAGCAGTAGACTGTCAACGAAACCCGACACTTTGTAGCGCGGGCGACACCGACAAGATTCAAACAGGCTGGTACCTCAAACGTCGCTCGTTGTAGCGCGCGACACGCAGCGACAGGCAGCGCCACAGTCGGCGCTCACGTAGGACACACCCGTAGTAGTACATGCGGCCGTCTTTTGTCGCGTGAAGCTGTCGCTAGAATGTGTAGCGCACGCAAGCCGCGGCCCAAGGCAAAATAACTGCACTCGTTGTTGTACTTTCGAAGAATTTGTCCGGTGATCGTCATAGTCTGTTTTCGTATTTGAAGTTCCGAATGAAATGGTACACGAACATTCCTCGCTTTGTAAATGTAATGGACAGCATTCTTTTTACGCCTTATTTCCTAAAGTTAATAAAACTTTATTGCCTTACTCTACAGCTATCATTATTCTACTGTTTATGCGCGGCAAACTGTAGAAACAGCTGATCGGTTCTAGCGTCCATCTTGTAGCGAGAAGTTGTCGCGCTTACGTAGGACACCCGGCCGTGTCGCCGAATGTGGCCGCTTGTAGAGGCAGTGTCGCGTCGCTTGAATGTGCAGCCCACGCAAGCCGCGGCCTAAGACGGCGTGTTGCAGCGGCGGCCGCCTCCCAGCGCCGCTTATGCGATTAGCGGGGGCGGTGGCGGCTGTCACGGGGCGCGGCGGTGCGCTAATACGCCTACGGGTTCGGCGGCGGCAGCTCACGTGGAAACCTGCGCCGCCTCCTCACCCTACCTGCCGGCAGGGCACGCGCGACTGCGCTTCTCTCCCAGCGCGTCGGAATTCCTGTCTAACCAGTGCGCTCCACGAACCTCAATGTTGCTGCTTCTGGTGGACTGACGCACCACGTTCACCGTCCAAGTACACGGTCTGACTCGTGAATCACCGACTTCGATCGAATTTCTATCTTAAGGCTAGTTTACACGACGACACTAGGTTTCATGAAACTGCGCTACTGGCCAGTGCGCATGCGCGGCAGGCGTTCGCGCAACTCGTTGCACCACCCAACTTTCGTAAAACTGATTGCGCGTGTTTTTAGGTTAGAATACAGAACAGAACACAACATAAAGGGGGAAAGGAAGAAATAATACGGTTTTGGAAACATATATGCGATGCAAAGGTGTTTGTGCCATTTTAACGATGAAAATTTCACGAATAAGAGGCGGCGTGTTAGTGCTCTTAAAGCAATTATTCGTGAATTAAATATTGATGGGTTGACGATTAGTAAATTCCAGACTAAAGTACATTCAATTCCAAATACCTATACAAAGAAACTATGGCAATTGTCGATTTGAGATCACGTACAGGTATTGTAGAGATATCTATTTGACAAGAAACGTAATGCAATTTGTAATTTCAGTTCTGTTGACAATGCTTCACGCATAACAGTATCTTGTTTCTTTATTGCATTACTAACTCTGTTTAAAAGAAACGTAAACTGCTCTGGTGACATTCTGAGTTGATTAAAATAACTTCTAGAGAATTCGATCACAATTTTTTTCAGCAACCGATATGACGTCTTTTTATGTTTAGTCTTATGCAGAGACTTCACAAAGAGAAGCAATAGCTCCGCCACAACTTTTACAGCTACCAAAACTTTCATTCTACAGCGACTACGGCATTCACAAAACAACGAAACTGAAGTGTATAGTATTGGCACCGTGTCTACAGACATACACGAAACCAGTTGCGCGCAACTAATTTCATGAAACGAGTGTCGCAACCTGGTGTAGTCGTGTAGACTACCCTTTATCTTAATCTTCTCAATATACAAGATGATCAAAAACTCAGTATAAATAAAAAAATAATCACGGAGTAATGTAGATAGAGAGGTAAAAATTGACACACATGCTTGGAATGCTTACAGGATGGCGCTCCACCCCATATTGCTAGGCGCGTGAAAGAGCTCTTGCGCGCGTCGTTTGGTGATGATCGTCTTCAAATGTTCAAATGTTTGTAGACCTTATGGGACTTAACTACACTTACAAACTACTTATGAATTAGCTTATACTAAAGACGGCACAAACATCCATGCCCGAGGGGGGATTCGAACCCCCGACCGCAGCGGCCGTGCAGACCGTGACTGGTACGCCACACACCACTCGGCCACAGCAGCCAGCGATGATCGTGTGCTCAGTCGCCACTTTTGTCATGCTTGACCTCCTGGTCCCCAGACCTCAGTCCGTGCGATTATTGGCTTTGGGGTTACCTGAAGTCGCAAGTGTATCGTGATCGACCGACATCTCTAGGGATGCTGAAAGACAACATCCGACGCCAATGCCTCACCATAACACCGGACATGCATTTCAGTACTGTTCACACCATTATTCCTGGACTACAGCTATTGTTGAGGAATGATGGTCAACATATTGAGCATTTCCTGTAAAGAACATCATCTTTGCTTTGTCTTAATTTGTTATGCTAATTATTGCTTCTCTGATCAGCTGAAGCGCCATCTGGCGGACATTTTTTGAACTTTTTCTTTTTGGTTTAATAAAACCCCAAGCAAGTGTGTCAATTTTTGCGTCACTACATTATTCCGTGATTTATTAAGTTTTCAAATTTATACTGACTTTTTGATTGAAATTGACGTGATTGTGCCTCTATATCACTCAGCAGCCAAAAGTACACATCGCAAACGAATAGTGTTTGTATGTGGTTGTAGGTATTACTTTCCCATTGTGCATTATGCTGGTAGAGGGTTGATAGCGATAAGGAGTGGAAGATATGGGAGTTGAAATTTACAGACTTATATATCATTCTACGTGTGGATGTCAATATTTTGCTCTTCAATAAAAACTGCACACTGGAGACGACCGATCTCTCTGTGTTGTTGTATTACAAAGTCTCTCGTTGTACACCATAGCAGGTCCATGTGGATAGCAATAACAGGGTGGACGATATAGTGGGTGGCAGTCGTCAGCTTATATAAAATTCGGACTGAAGACCAGCAATGACATCTGACACTATAATTGCAAATAGGTTATATACCGCGAAACGTGATGCACATTCTTCAGTTTTTTTTCTGCAAGAATCTTACGAAAAAAAAAAACACCTAAGTGCATATTGCAGTTTGAAAATAAAAATACCCAGAAATATGCCACAGCATAAGAAAGAAATATAGCGTTCTTGATCCGTTTGTAAAAGACAGAAAACGGAAGTGACAAGTGGATCTACATACGAGAGAAACTTGAAATTTGTAGACGTTGTTTGTCTTACACAGTAGGCATCAGAGATTTTCCGATATTCCCGTCCCTAAAGGGGTGAATTAGTGGATGAACGTTTTTTTTTGTAAATACGTTGCTATTCAGACAATTTTGAAGCAATAAATACAAAACTTCGGATTTAGATTTTTTATTGAAATTTTAAAAACACATGTTTCGATATTTTTGGAAATTCAACCATTAAGAGGGTGAAATAAGGGAAAATTTTTTAAGGGTGCTACTAAGACCATTTTGATGGTAGAAATGCGAAAATGTGGATTTGGAACCATTGTTAGAACTACAAAAAAGAAAAAAAATGCATTTCGGTATGTTTTGAATGCTGCCATCAGTGGTGCAATAGAGGGTGGGAATTTCTATCAAAATACTTGATTAGAAAAGCATTTTTGAAGCTAAATCTATCAAAATTTATAGAAGTAGAAACAACCAATGCAGACCATCCAGTCGAGGAGTGCGAAGCAGCGGGAATTAAGCTAGTTGAATATAGGGAGACATGTGTTTCGCCTTTTTGCTAGGCAGTAGTTTCTGAAAATATCAAGGTCAAAGTTGATGATGGAAAGTCACGTTTTCAATGCTATACATCGAAATATCGGCCGAAGATGAGCATTATTTTACTGATGTATATGGAATCAGAAGTTAATGACGTTCCAGTAATTAAATTTTATGTTTTCATGCTGCTGGTGACTTTTCGAGCGCCGTCACCACTTGAGTAATCCTTGGCTTGGACTGTCAAAAAAATTGTGAATCCGGGTTAGAACCTCCATCATGACCTTTTTTGTTAGAGTTTGTTCTATATATTACGTAATATTTCATATTTGTAATCATTTTTTGCGTTATTTTGAAGTAGAGCATCGGAAAGTGTGATAAATATTCAGTAAAATGTATTATCTGTTTACAGCTATTTTATTTGTGATACATAGTGCAAAACAATAGAAATAAGAAGTAAATTTAAATTAAAAAACTTCTAAAATATATCATTACGTAATTAAAACTACTGGCTGCCTGTTCGCCGGCGTTCGCACAGCCAGCAAGGCGAAACGTGTCATAAAAAACAACGACAACACAAATATTTCTCACACCATGCACAACACACGAACGCATATTCCCATATTCACATGTCGTCCGAGATATCGTTCGTGGAAAAGATACCTGATTTCTATTCCTGAAGACAGTTCTATTAGATATTAATTTCGATGCGTACCAAGACTATAAAAGTATATTTTTAAGGAAAGGCACGGACAAATGATTATCGACCACGACATAAATTTTAATAGCATCTGATCATGAATTTTTCTGCTTTCGCGTAATGTGGCATGAGTCTTGCAATGGAATTGTTGACCTGCAGAAACCAGTAAACGTCATAAGGTTGACACTGAAAGGTGCATTTCGGTGGTGTCACTTTAACAGTGCAGGTCGGTTTAGCATCATTATCGACAAAAGTCGTGTCGGAGTGCGTGACGTCGGTGCGGCCACCCCGCGAATCTAGTATCAAGCAAAATTTAATTTTCTGTGCATAAGGTGTGAGAAATATTCGTGTTTTGGTTGTTTTTATGAAACATTTCACACTACTGGCAGTAAGATGGCCGACGAATAGACGGCCAGTGATTGGAATTACCTAATAATATACTTCAGAACGTTTTTATTTATTTCTTATTTGTAATGTTTTTGCACAGTGTATCACATATGAAACAGCTATAACATATTATACACTAATCATACTTCCTGATGCTCTACTTAAAAATAACGCAAGAAAAAGTGTTACAGATATGAGAATATTATGAAATACATTTTTTAAAAATCTAGCAAAAAATGGTCATGATGGAGGTACGACCCTGCATCCTCGGTTTGATAAGTCCAAGCACTGGACTGATCGACCGGCGACGATCTTTCGATGTACATCACTGAAAACGCGATTTTCCATCTTTATCTTTGACCTTGATTTTATCAGAACCGACTGTCTAGCAACAATCCGAAACACGTGCCCCTTTACATTCAGTATAGAACATTCATACAAAATTTGATCGAAATCGGTGACCCTCATCCGCTATATAATGTAAACAGAAGTAGCGCAATAGACTGACAAGAGAATCACCTCAGATGTAAATCAAGCAAATTAAAAGTAACTTACATTTATGTATTGAATACCAACGAAGATGCCTAGCACTGAGTACGAGAAACATGTCAGATACTGCAGTATAAATTTAATTTGCAAACTAAGTAAATTTTCTTATCATTACAAATTGCTTCGAAACTGCTGACCATTCTCAGGTGCGGACTGCTTAGTTGTGTTTTG
This sequence comes from Locusta migratoria, assembly GCA_026315105.1. Classification (NCBI taxonomy): domain Eukaryota; kingdom Metazoa; phylum Arthropoda; class Insecta; order Orthoptera; family Acrididae; genus Locusta; species Locusta migratoria. Next base: position 620,069,418 of record CM048745.1, read on the forward strand.
CCATAAATACGTACTAGAACGAAAAATTCTCCTATAATGGTACAACAAAGGTATAAAATAGGAGTGGCAAGTGTAGGATGCATGCATCGCCACTCAGGGATACTCGCTGCTAGAGATGTACCCCCACTCGAGAGCTCACTGTGCTGGGGAATTAAGGTGAACTCTTCATAAATCAGGAATATGTCAACATTTTTCATTTTAAATTTCTTTTTGTAAATGTATACATCTTGAATTACAAACTGCAACTGTAGTGTAAAATGGCGATTAAACTTGATATAAATATGTAATGTGTTTCTTTTATGTATGTTTTCTATTCTTGCACAACTAGTTTTGAAGCCACTGCAGATTCATCATCATTAGAGATGTTACGGAACGTCTAACTAAACATGGTACAACTAAATATAATGTTACTGCAACTTCTTCACTGATGATGAGACTTCAGTAGCTAGAAAGCTAGTAATGGGAGAATAAGAAACAACTAAAAAAGCAACTAGTTTCAGCCGCGCGGATACGGTCGTGCGATCTGGAGCGCCACGTTACTTATCACGCGGCCTCTCGCGTCGGAGGTTCGAGTCCTCCCTCGGACATGGATGTTAGTGTTGTCCCTCGTATAAGTTTAAATAGTTTGTAAGTCTAGGGATCGATAAGCAGAGCTGTCTCGTCTATGAGGATTATGCACTTTTTTTAATCGAGTTTCAAGCTAGTACCAAAATAAATCGGCAGTTGTATATTTTTAAATGTTCAAATGTTTGTAAAGTCTATGGGACTTAACTACGGGGTCATCAGTCCCTAAACTTACAAACTACTTATGAACTACTTACGAACTAGGACGGCACAAATATCCATGCCCGAGGGGGGATTCGAACCCCCGACCGTAGTGGCCGTGCAGACCGTGACTGGAGCGCCTTAGTCTCCTCGGCCACCGCGGCCGGCATATATTTTTAAGTTACTAGATAAGTAGAGAAGCAATTTATGCTTTTTTACATCTTTGACTCTAGCCAGAACATGGTCACCTTTTGTTGTACTGGTTTACAAAGCTTAATTCTACCAAAGTTGATTGATTACCTGTCGTAGTCGATAGAGGTTATGAATTCAGGAGGACTTCAATTTTTTTTCAAGATAAATTAAATAAACACCGTCACTAAGATTATTTGACTGTACTTATTTGTAAGCTTACCGAAATTGACGTAAAACAAACTAAACGGTAATTAATTGTTAAAATACCATAAATTTTTAAGTGCAACTCTGTCTGCAGATCCAGCGAGATCCAGCTCGTGCTAAATTTAGCTGTAATGTTAACCAGGATACCTCGACAACTGATTATTTCATCAAAAATACTTTTTACTTGATCAGTATTTACCTTCGTCCAAAATTTAAACCGATTCATACAACATTAGAATGTAGACGTGACGTGTTTCAAAAAACTACCACAAAACGGACGCAAATATATTCCGGAGTAAGGACACAAAATGTTACCTTTACTTCAGATTTATTTTCATCTCAACTGACAACTTTTGCAAAGGGAATTAATCGAATTGCACAATTTGCCAGGACGTCAGCAGTGGTTTCTCCTTCAGACTACCTTGTATTTTGCAACACAGTTGCAGTTAGTTCTAATGTGTATGCAAATGGACGCTGGTCTGAGCTAAACCAAACACTGACGACCCCATAACCCTGGCTCGAAAAGGAACAGAGTACCACGAGTAATGAAATACTCACTGCCATTCTGCACGCGCCTACCGCGCTGTAATGATAAGAAAATTACCTTTTTTTTTAAATATGAAATTTACGGTGCAGTACCTGTCATGTTTCGCCTACTCAGTGCTGTGCATCTTCCAAGGTCTACAATAAATAATAATAATAATTTCGTATGGCTCATAAATAAACTACTTATAACTTGACATAAAAGTTTTCTGGGTGTTGTACCGCGACATGATGTAAGAAGATTATTACTTTAATAACCGACGTTTCGACCAACGTTACAGTCGTCGTCATCTAGGTATACTGATGTGAGCTGGTTGTTACCAATATTTACTTTCAATTAGACATTACGTCATATTTTTTTTTTAAATCAGCGATGTTAAAAACGTTCAAATGTTTGTTAAGCTTAAGGGACTTAACTGCGGGGTCATCAGTCCCTAAACTTACAAACTACTTATGAACTACCTACAACTAAGGACGGCACAAATCTCCATGCCCGAGGGGAGATTCGAACTCCCGACCGTAGTGGCTGTGCAGACCGTGACTAAAGCGCCTCAGTCCCCTCGGCCACCGCGGCCGGCTCAGCGATATTATTGGTGGATTCTGGCGGAAGAATGGAAACTTAATTATGATAGGATGCTGAGGTGGAGGGAGTGGGGGTTAGCCGTTGCCTATTGCTTCTTGCATAGCGAGACATGATTGGTGGTCATCGGTGAATGAGGTGAAGGCTTCCGTTCCTCTCCTGCTGGCCGTGGGCTTACTAGTGACGCTCGCTTGTTGTGTTGCCAGCGCGGCCCATTTCGCTGTGATGGCTGGTAGCCAATTTAAAAAAAAAAAAAAAGTGACGTAATGTCTAACTGAAACTAAACATAAATATAGTAACAACTAGCTCACATCAGTATACCCGGATGAAGGCCACTGTAACGTTGGCCGAAACGTCGGTTATTAAAGTAATAACCTTCTTACATCATGACGCTGTACAACACCCAGAAAACTTTTATGTCATCTGACTCTGGCCGCGGAAGCCTAGGTAATAATACTTATAACTTGTTTGATTTAGATCTGTAGTGATTATTTTTCGCAGTTTATTACGCTACTTCTGTTTAAAGTATATATTGGTGCTATTTTCTCACACTGGTTTTTCCATCGTTTTCATTCTTATGTGCAAAATTCGCATGGCGTACCTTGATAACATATCTCTTGTTTCATCTTTTCTGTCCACACTCCTTGTAAGAGCAATCTTCTCTAATCTCGAGATTTGAATTTTCTGATCCTGACAGGTAATCACCAGTGTCAGTTACCTTTAAATTAATGTAGGAAATCAGTGACGTAGCCTGTAGCGACGGAGACACAATGAAATCCAGTCGCTCCGGTTCATTTAGTGCGGATGTTAATGGCATATAAATAACTGACGCGAGGGGGAATAAGGTCCGATGGGTAATTAACTAATTAAACGCCGAAATATCGATACAGATTCAGGACGATGTATGACATGCATCGCTGCGTAATGAGGTGGTGAAATCTGCGCGTAGCTTCTGCTGGTGAAATAATTATGAGCAGGCACACCCGAGCGTTATATTTCACGATCCACTTCGCAATATTGTTCACGTGTGGTCGGAGACAGAAAACCGTTTGAAATAGTAAATGCAGTCCATAAATCCACAAGGCCCTTGCATTACAGCGTTCGTGTTCAGTTTTTCAAATGTAAATCTCTATTGTATATTTTATGAATAAGATGATACAGGGGCTCAGCAGCAGGGCTATCTCGGCCTATATTACACTGACGCTGTCGCACCGAAGGTTTCAAAGTATTGTTTTCAGACTGCTATAGCGTTGTTCATTTACGGAGAAACACTAATTGTTTACTCGATGAAGAGGCGTAACAACGGAATTACAATGCCACCAAGTACAGAACATAAGTGTAAGAACAGAGCATTCAAACGAGACATAGATGTTGAAATAGTGGAATTTCAGATACAAGGCACATAAAATTCCGATTTACACATACTGAAGATGTTAATACTTTACGAACGTGCAAAACAACGGACTGCTGAAAATTTGGTAGTACTTCGTCAGTTGATTTTCGTTTCGTTATTTCATTGTTAATTACAACATTTTTAAGTCGATTTAAGGCGACAGTACGCCCCTTGGGATCTGAATAAGTCAACTGCTAACAGAAAGAAAGTACAGTAATTCATTTTTCTTTTTAGAAAAATGTATCTCTCACTTTTAGTAAACAATGTATTTTGCGCAAAAACACATTTAGCTAATGTTTCAATAGAGTAACTGAATTCTGAGACATTTTAATTTATAATCGTTGAAATTGTACACATTGTCGAAAGAGACGCCCATACGTTTTTGTTTTCTGGCGACGCATAATCAAAACTGATTTCTTGCTCGCTGTTTGTGACTGAATCGCTACCACCCAACAACTTGGAATACCTTTTCGTCATTCACTAAATGTTTTTAATTTTCGAAAGACGGTATTCGCCACCAGGAAGGCTTGCAGCATTTGGACGTCATGGTTTAAAGCCCAGCGTAAAATAGCCGCGCAGTTGTATGGAAAAATTTACGAAGTCGTAAAATAGAAAGAATGGACCGACTGAACGAAAGAATATTGCGCTACAATATTTATTTTGCTCTGAAATGAAACACGATATAACGTAGGATGCAATATTTGATAGAGAACATCATATACGAAGGCCGTTCCCAAAGTAAAGCAACGTGCAAAGGTGAAAGTAACTTTATATACTGACGTAGGTGGCTCAAATTTCACATCTTAGTGGAGTACTATTACTTGTTGTGCATATTCCGATATATCATTTTTCATAGAAAATGGAAAAGGATTCAAAGCTGAAATAGTGTGCAATCATTGAATACTTGACGAAGAAAGAGTACGACATTGTCGACATCCTCAGCGAGCTGCAAAATATATTCGGAGTCAGCACGATTCACAGGAGCCGTGTGCAGAGATAGTGAAGAGGCTTAGAAAACGAGAAACTACCACGAAAAACAAATCACGCCGTTGAAGGACCATAATGACGCGGATCGCCGACGACTGTAAGCATGGATTCGTGCGGCTAGGCAAATCTCAGTTTCTGAGCTAGCTGCACAGCTGGACAATGACCACAACATCGTGAATGAGACGGTGGAAGACGTAGGCTATCGGAAGGTGTGTGCGAATTTGGTACCGACGCAGCTAACACGTGATGTGTAGCACCAAAGTCTGCTCTGAGCTGTTGAAAGCATTTGAAGCTAATGAAGACACGTTTTTATCTGATCTGTTTGCAGGGCATAAAATATGGATATACGCTTATGATCCGGAATATATATATATATATATATATATATATATATATATATATATATATATATATATATATATATATATATATATATATTCAAAGGAGTGGCACTACGCCGCTTTCTCGAACGCCTAAAATGTTCAAAAGCCAGCGATCAACAAAGAAGCTCATGGCGATAGTTTTTTGGGATGACAAAGGAGTCTTTGTCGTTCATTTTCTTGGATATAGTTATCTGGAAGCTCCGAGAAGCTATAAAGAAGAAGTGAATCAAAATGAATTTGAAATCGATCTAAATTTATCATGGTAATGGGAAACCCTATACGTCTTAGGCCACAAGCCAGGAGATTGACAAATTGGGCTGGTCATCGGTGTCTCCCCATCGGGCAGTCCAGATTTCGCACCTTCTGCTTGTTTGGCCTAGTGAAGGACATCAGTCTTCAGTGACGACACTTTCAGTTCACAGATGAGGTGAAAGTGGCATTCAAGCAGTGGGATCGACAGTGCAAACGTGAATGTATCCCTGGAGGATTACAGTGTTGTATTCAACGAATGCGGAAATGTATCTCTTGTAATGGAGAGTATGTTGAATAGTGTGTAGTTTGAATGGTCTACGACATGTTTTCACTTTCTTTACTTTCGGATCGACTCTTGTATATTACAGAATGTTATATATAGCATGATGTTATACGTTACATATCATTTGTGGTAGGAAGCGATGATTTGCATGTAAATGACACAGACCACTGTTGTTTTTACTATCGAGTGTTATTCTAAACATGGTTTCTTGGGGTTACGAGCGTTCAAGGTCAAACGTGTCTCTTGGAAGTGGTGCTATATTATACTCCTGATTGGTACACTATGTGACCAAATCTATCCAAACACCTGCTTGAAAATGACTTACAAGGTCGTGGCCCCCTCCATCGGTAATGCTAAATTTCAGTATGGTTTTGACCCACCATTAGCTCTGCTGACAGCTTCCACTATCGCAGGCATACTTTCAATCAAGTGCTGCAAGGTTTCTTGGGCAATGGCAGCCCATTCTTCACGGAATGTTGCACTAAAGAGAGGTAGGTTGATGACGCCTGGCGTTCCAAAACATCCCGAACGTGGTCTATAGGATTCACGTCAGTACTCTGTGCAGGACAGTCCATTACAGGGATGTCATGTGTAACCACTCCGCCACAGGCCGTGCATGATGAACAGTGCTCGAACCTGTTGAAAGATGCAATTGCCATCCCCGAATTGCACTTCAACAATGGGGAGCAAGAGAGTGCTTATCAGTGTAGGCCTATCCTTTAGTAGTAGCCCCTCTCCATGAAAAACACGACCACAACATAACACCACCTCGTCAGAATGTTACTGTTTTTCACCACACAAGCTGGTAGATGACGTTCGCCGACCGCGGTTGCCGAGGGGACTGAGGCGCTCCAGTCACGGTCTGCACGGCCACTACGGTCGGGGGTTCGAATCCCCCCTCGGGCATGGATATTTGTGCCGTCCTTAGAATAAGCTAGTTGATAAGTAGTTTGTAAGTTTAGGGACTGATGATCCCGTAGTTAAGTCCCAAAGCTATACAAACATTTGAACATTTTTTTTCGATGACGTTCACCGGCCATTCACGATATCCACACCGTGCCAGCGGATCACCACAATGTGTACCGTGATGATTAATTCACTCCACGCAACTTTTAGCACTGTTCAATCGTCTAATATTTACGATATCCAAGTTATCTCCCGCCTGTGACAGTGCTTGGAGTGGACCCTGTGTGATGGTCTGTTTAGATGCCTGCTTATTACGCTGCAACGATCCTCTTCAAGTGTCGTCGGTCTCTGCCAGTCAAAGGACGAGGTCCACTTCATTGTCACATCAGAAAAAGTGGACCTGTGGATGTTTAGGAGTGTGGAAATCTCGTGTACAGACTTCTGACACATGTGCCAGCCAATCACTTGACGCTGTTCTTCAGTTCCGCAAAGCTCTCTCATGATGTCTAACGATTAGTGAGGCCTCTGACAAGGAGTATCTGGCAGTAGGTGGCACCAAAATGTACTTAATATGAAAAACGTATGTTTTGGGGGGTTGTTCGGATACTTTTGCACATAGTATATATATACTATCACCAGCTAGCAGTTTACACGAAAGCAAAGATTGCCTGAAGTATTAGACACATTTATAAATAAATGAATAAATATGTTTTAATATTTAAAAAACCATCTTGATCGCAGAAATATCCGACTAACGCCGTTTGCCACGATCGATTCAAAGAGCACAACCTGCTAGGAGGAAATGAGTGATAAAAAATTAAATGCCTACTTCTCCAGTTTTTTGTAGTAACTCTTTTCTTTTTACTTCTTTGCTTTGGGAGATACGAGCCGCATCCAGAAATACTTTCCGCAATCTTTTTAAAATCAATACAACATAGTTATATGAAAAATTTATTGGCGACAGTTTCAAGGTTTGTGCTGTTTTTTGACACAGTCCCTAAAAAAATTAAGACACTTGTCATATCGTTGGATGAACTTTTGTATTCCTGTGACGTAAAAGTCTGCCGCCTGTAAACGTAACCAAAGTGTCACAGTCGTTTGCATCTCTTCTTTGAAACGGTGTGGAAACTGCGAAGTGCCATTATATAAAAGAGGGGTGGAATGCTTGCTGAAGCTGTTGTGCTTCCTTTGAGAATGCTCGTCACCGTACCGTTCGGCGCACAGTAGCTGTTTTGCAGAAGTTCGGATGGACGCTGTTTGATCTTCTATCATCCAGTCCTGATCTTCCTAACTGTGATTTCGATGTTTCCCTGTACCCCAACGAAATCTCGACTTCCTACTGGCGTTTCGACAACGACGAAGAGCCGAAGGCGACTGTCACACGCTGGTTTCATTCTCTGACGGAAAACCTCTTCGACACACGAATATAAAAGTTAATCCCGCGATGTGACAAGTGTTTAAATTCTTTAGCTGACTATGTCGAGAAATAGCTCAAACATTGTTGGACTTGTTTAAAATATAGTTTTTCATGCAACTACACTGCTCTGTCGCGGCGGAGTGGCCGACCGCAATGAGGCGCTATGCTGCGACGCGCGAGGCCGTTCCCCCCTTGGGCATAGATGTTTGTGCCGTCTTTAATATAAAGTAGTTTCTAAGTAGTTTGTAAGTTTACTTGGAGCGAGGCATCATGACACTACCATAATAGTAAAAAAGTCATTCTCGTTGTCCTCTAATGTAGTGTGTGACCACCTCGGACGGCCAGTACAGTTGAACACTTCCGTCGCATGGACCTGATGAGCTCTTGATGAATATTTAGCCATTCTTCCATGCAATATCGAGGTCGGAAACCGTTGTGAGAGGTGCTGGTCTGGCTGTAGTACGTCTGCCAACTGCATCCCAGACGTCCTCAATCGGGTTTAAATCCGGTAAATAAGCTGGCCACTTCATTCGTTCAAAACAGGCAAATTGCTTAGGATAAATAAAATCACGGTTATCTTTCGTCCACCTACGAAGAGTTTGGCCTTAGTATGATCCGTTAAAGATGACCTGCAACTGAGAAAATGGGGTGTTTACAAGATTCCTTGTGAGTGTGGCGCAGCATATATAGGCCAGACAATACGAACTGTACAGGAACGATGTGTAGAACACGAAAGACACATCCGTCTACTCCAACCATTAAAATCGGCAATAGTAGAACTTTGCATTTCCATGGGACACACAGTGGAATATAGTAAAACTGAAATTTTAACGCCAGTCTCCAGTTTCTGGAATCGCTTATTAATGAATCGGTGGAAATTCGTCTGGCCGACAATCTTATAAACCGTGACAACGGCTTTCAGCTCGACAAAAATTGGAATCCTGTGATTAATCTCATCCAGTCACAGCGTGATCGACGCCATCAATCTATTATCAATGATTAGAAACATGCAATAGAACTACAAAAGAAACTGCATACAGTACGCTTGTCCGTCCATTTTTGGAGTATTGCTGCCCAATGTGGGATCCTTATCAGGTGGGTTTGACAGAGAACATCGAAAGAGTCCAAAGAAGGGCAGCTCGTTTCGTATTGTCACGATACAGGGCAGACAGCGTTACGGAAATGATACAGGATCTGGGATGGGAATCATTACAACAACGGCGCTTATCGCTACGGCGTGGGTTACTTACGAAAGTCCAATGTCCAACATTCTCCTCCGAATGCGAAAATATATTGTTGACTCCCACTTACAAAGGTAGAAATGATCATCAGAATAAATACGAGCTCGAACGGAGAGATTCAGGTGTTCTTTCTTGCTGCGCGCTATTCGAGAATGGAGTGGAAGATAAATAGTATAGCCGGCCGCGGTGGCCGAGGAGACTGAGGCGCTCCAGTCACGGTCTGCACGGCCACTACGGTCGGGCGTTCGAATCCCCCCTCGGGCATGGATATTTGTGCCGTCCTAGTTCGTAAGTAGTTCATAAGTAGTTCGTAAGTTTAGGGACTGATGACCCCGTAGTTGAGTCCCATAAGCTTAACAAACATTTGAACATTTTTTTTTGGTGATAAATAGTATAATGGTGGTTCGATGACTCCTCTGCGAGGCACTTAAATGTGTTTTGCAGAGTATCCCATGTAGATGTAGATCTAGAAGATCTAGAAGATCTTCCACCATCAAGGGCAGCACGTACAACTCGGCTGTATCGCGCATGCGCAAAATGATACCAGCATTTTTGGCATGCGCAAGAACCACTGCACCTGGGCTCTTCAGTGCTTGCTACTCACCTGAAGATAGCCGGACGTTTCCAGGCCGAAATATCTTGTCAGAATGACGACGGGATCCGGCTGCACACCCGAAAGTTACTGGATGAATAACCCCTGTTTTAAAAAATTTATGGTTTTGATACGAGAACGTGGCAGAAGTATACAGGGATCGTTAGGGGAGTGCACTGTGGGACGTAGAATGGGCCTAAGTTGGGGAGGGAAGTTTTCTCGTCTGGGCGGTGAGCGGCGAGCGCGCAGGTGTCGTGTGCTGAGAGTTGGCCAGCCGCTCCCAGCGGAGGCTCGCGGTCTTAGCCAAGTGTGCGCCGTCACCGCCTCCCACAAGTTTCCCCTCCAGAGAGCTGCTTAACTCAATAGCGCGCCCCCAGCTGGGGGACGCTCTATGTGCACGATTCATGCCCTGCTAACGCGCTGCCGGGAAACGTGTCGCGGCTGACTGAGGTACTTGGTGGCACAGAATACACGAGCAGAACTGAAACATGCAGTGAGGAACAGGCCACGCGGCAACGCCAACACAGGGCGGGGAATATCATTGTGAGCCGCACTTGTGGATACCTGTGTACATGAATGTATAACAGGCCTCTCCAACTCATGTGCTTCTGGAGCACCGTTGGGCACCGAGAAAAGCACCGGTGCTCTGCTGCAGCAGTCGGTGGTGTGGGGCACAGAACACCAAAAATAACAGAAGTGCAAAGACCATGTTATCACACGGAAACACAGAAAGGCCGGCCGCGGTGGCCGAGGGGACTAAGGCGCTCCAGTCACGGTCTGCACGAACACTACGGTCGGGGGTTCGAATCCCCCCTCGGGCATGAATATTTGTGCCGTCCTAGTTCGTAAGTAGTTTGTAAGTTTAGGGACTGATGACCCCGTAGTTAAGTCCCATAGACTATACAAACATTTGAACATTTGAAACACAGAAAGACAGCATCGCTACTAGTGGCCTGGCAGTGAACTTCCAATCCGAAAAATGTGGCGCAAAAATCCATATGTTTACTTCTAGATACACGAATAAGAAAACGTCATATTGGTGTTAGATGACAATATTTTTCATTTATTCTTTGAGAGTGGATTTCATAGAAAGGTTTTTGAGACTTGCAAAATAATATATACGAGAAATTTAAATCAAAAACTAACATTAATTGCTTGTGGCTTTTGTTTACAGTCGGCCAAACTTCGTAAATGATGTTGTGGTAATCGTTTTGACTGTAAAATTGTTTGTTTCTAAAACTCGGTACAGCGATTTTCACCGTGTGGCGTAATCCCATGGAAATAAATATAATTTTGCGCATGTCAGACTAAAAATCATCTGATATTGCATGCATCTATGTAAATGATTTTTCAGTATTCACATAAGGCACAATTATTTTCACTCATGTGACCAAAACAGGAATAGTAGGTTGTACAAATAAATAATTTTACAGCCATATACACTGTCCTGCAAACAAGAATGTAGGCCTACTGTAATGTCTACAAAAACCAATTTATTTTTATTTCGTTGATTACTATTTGTGCATCCTCAGTCATATGAAATGAAACTTCTGTACAGTTCAAATAAATGAAATTTATGAAACTCACAAAATGCACACAGAAGATCGCAATTAGGAAGACGTTGCTATAGAACCTCAGCACAGAACACCACCTACGAATCAAAACAAATATGGAGGACTGTAAAGCGTAAATCATCCAATAGGAAAGCGAGATGAAAAATCGCAAAAGCTCGCAGCGCTCCATGTGGCCTGGCAGCCAACCAACATCGTGTTACCGGAAATCGCTATATGAGTTTCACTCTCCTGGTGTGGGGCACCTGAGGCAGGCGCAGCGTTCTTGTGGCAGCGCGTGGAGAGGCGACAGTTGTTTGTGAAGGGAGCTAGGCGCGTCAGTCTGTGTACTGGTATTAAAACAAATAACAATAATGCCAACTGTGTAAACAGAGAGAAAAAGTAGTGTTATTCCACTCCTTATTTTGCACTAATTTTCGACATTCTTCGTTGATATTTGACTGCGCTTTGAAGCCACTAATTTCCCTACATTTGGAACAATCGTTTTGGCAGCTGCAAATACGAAGTATAGCTTCCAAAGAAGCACCAGACAGAAATGACCTTGTTTTTGTTTTGTTAATATTCATAATTGAGAATGTTTGTCCACAAACGATCGTTGTTCCGAACATAGCAACACACATTCCAGCGCAATGACATGAATCCTCGGGAATTGTTGTTGATCAACGCCTGTATAAAATCAAATAAAATCACCATTTTAATGGTAATAGCGGTCTGTCCAAATTGAATCGTACTGTAGTTTTATCAGCTCAATTTGCAGACTTGATGGGACATCCTCTGGGCGCACCGAAAGCGGCGTCATAAAAATTCTGAATTTAGGTTTCAGTTGCTTAATTTCTTCAAACCTATGTTCAAATTATTTATGCAATGAGTGTACTTGCCGATGTGGTCATAAATACTGAAATTCAACGAAGACGGAAAATTGTGTAAATTTCCTCTTGAAGCTGAATTTTGAAAACAAAAAGCTGCAATTTGAATCTTTGAATTCGGTCACACAAACTAAGTAAGTTCCTAGATATGTTAGTACAATCAAAAATGTGTATTTTTGTTTTCTTTCAGAATGAACAGTATAAAGAAGCCTTACCTCTTCAGGCAATTCTGATTTTAATTTAGTAATCAGTTCGCCTCTGTGAGGCCCAACAATCCCCTCTTGTGATAAGGAATGTTTATTTTTGTAGTGACGATCACTGTCGATGCTTTGATATTTACAGTTGAGTGGCATATTAAGCACTGTCACTTCAGGCTTTAAAAAATATATCATTGAGCATTAAAAACTGGGACACTTAAATCTGAACATTTTTGCTCATGGTGAACGTACGCAAGACAGAGTAACAGTGTCCAGTTTAAAATATTCAGAAAGGATACTTCAGCGCCACAAAGGTGACGCAATAGCGAGCGCTGTCTCTGTCACACAGCGGCGCCGCGGTGGAGCGGCCGAGCGGTCTAAAGCGTCTCGCTGCGGAGCGCGCGGTTGCTCGCCGTGGAGGTTCGAGTCCTCCCTGGGGCATGGGTGTGTGTGTTGCTCTTAGGTTAGTTTACCTAGGTTTAAGTAGTTTGTAAGCTACGGACTGATGACCACGCAGTTTGGTCCGATAGATTTACAAACATTTGAACACAGCCGGCCGCGGTGGCCGAGGGGACTGCGGCGAGCCAGACACGGTCTGCACGGCCACTTCGGTCGGGGATTCTAATGTTTCAAATGTTCAAATGTTTGTATAGTCTAGGGGACTTAACTACGGGGTCATCAGTCCTTAAACTTATAGACTACTTGTGAACTACTTCCGAACTAGGACGGCACAAATATCCATGACCGATGGGGGATTCGAACCCCCGATCGTAGTGGCCGTGCAGACCGTGACTGGAGCGCCTCAGTCCCCTCGGTCACCGCGGCCGGCACGTTCCATGTCCCAAAGGGTGCAACAATTGCTTTTTTCATCCAGTTGGCTTACCGGTACGTTATTTCATTGTTGTGATCTTGTTCCCTCTCTTCCTTTCCTCTTCATTTCGTAACTGAGTGATATACTGCGTTCCTGTACTCTGTCAGTACGTCGCTGTGCTATGCAGAGGTTTAGCTCTCCTCGTTATTATGATGAGTCAGTATTTTCGTGCAGATGAAGGATTACTGAAATATTTCAATAGTTTACCAGAAGGAGATTCCGAAGGAGAAGATATTTTTGAATGAGATGAGTTGGATGATAATGATGATACAGAATACCAACTTGATGGTGCACGACAAGGCGAATCGTCAAATTCGGTAGATGAAGATTCAGATCATGCACAAAAACATGCAAATAACTCTGCGGTTAATGGATCGATTCCTATGACACCACAAATTCGTACTCGCAGCCGAGGAATAAAACGAAAAGAATCGCATCCAGTAGTCGATAGTGAAGAGACTGCAGCAGATGGATTGCACCAGGCCATGCGCCTGGAAGATTAAGGTGTCACATTGTTTCTGTGGAAAATCCAGGGACAACGGGCAATGCGAAGAAACTTATAGTCAGAGGAAGTTACTTGAGTGCATGGCGAGTGTTGACAGACAATAATATTATACAGAAATTGTATTATTGTACAGAAATTACAGCCCGCGAAATTCTCCAAGATGAAACTTGGGAACTCGATATTGCCTAATTAGAAGCTGCTGTAGGCATAAGGTATGTGTGTGGAGTGTAGGGAGGAAAAAATTTTCCCCTCAAACTTCTATTGTTACAAGTGTGTGTGTGTGTGTATGTGTGTTTGGGGGGGGGGGGGGCACCATTTTTTTCTCGTACAATTGGAAGAAATAAGTTCAAATAAATCATGGGATATTTTTAGATTTGATGACTAACAAACTATTCCTGAAAGACTGAAGACTGATGGCTTTGCCGAGCTACCCCAATCTGAAAAACCATTTGTAGACAACTGTATCCGGAACTATAAACCTGATGCATTTATAAGCGTAGATGAGCAACTCTATCTTTGGAAAGCTCGTAAACAAAAAAAACTGTGTGCGCAATGCAAGAAATTCGTATGTGGTCCTTGTGCTGGAAGTGTTCAGTATGTGTGCCCAAAGTGTTTTGTCCAAGATGGTGGATTTGATTGAAATCATTTTGTAGAAATAAACTAGTGTGTTTTTAATTATGTATTTATTTGCATATGAAAATTCAATTTCTAATAAATGTTTTTACGATGTATTCTTTACCTTGATCTATTTTTAATTAATTTAATAATACTTCTGTACAAATTTCTACGCTTAGCACATTGGTAATGGTAAGCGTAATACACTAGCGGCGTTAAAAAATTTAAACTAAATTAATTCAAAATGTTCACATGTTTGTAAGGCTTAAGGGACTTAACTTCGGGTCATCAGTCCCTAAACTTACAAAATACTTATGAACTACCTTATACTAAGGACGACACAAACATCCATGTCCGAGGGAGGATTCGAACCCCTGACCGCGGACTGCCGCGCGCAACGCAACACGGCGCTCCAGCATGCGCGGCAAATCCGCCGCGGCCAAAATCAATTCATCAAGTAAAACTGAAACGAATAAAGAAAAACACCACCGGTCAAAATGACCGGTAGCGGTCCTTCTAGGAAGTTCGCTAATGCTGGTCCTCTTTAAACTATTTCTTCCCAGTGTTGCGTACACGCAACACAACATTTAGCCTTACAAAATGCAGTCGAAATGGACTTACTATACAAAACTCACCACACATGTGTTAAAAGGCATTCACGAGCTCTCTGTACATGCGTTAAAGTTTCACAATTTCCTTAACACTTCGTAAAAAGATGCAAGATTTACAAGCGTCAGACGGTCTACATACACAAGAAATGTCAAGTTCAGCTTCACACAGAGTGTTTTTAAATATTTAACGAGTGATGCCATCAATGTAAGTCAGAGTTATCATATAATAGACAATATTACACAGTTTGAACAAATAGAAGAATGTGATCAAAAAAACTAAATGTTTCTATTTTTTTTACTAGGAAACAGCGCAACATTATGGGTGGTGCAAATTACAACACGTACTGCTAGTTTGTAATATTTGTAATGTTATTTCAATTATTTCAAAGAGAACCTGAGCCGACCGCGGTGGCCGTGGGGACTGAGGCGCTCCAGTCACGGTCTTCACGGGCACTACGGTCGGGGGTTCGAATCCCCCCTCGGGCATGGATATATGTGCCGTCCTTAGTGTAAGGTAGTTCGTAAGTAGTTTGTAAGTTTAGGGACTGATGACCCCGTAGTTAAGTCCAATAAGCTTAACAAACATTTGATTTTTTTGAGAGAACCTGATGACTAAATACAACACTTTTTCACAATTTCTATTTTTGGGAAGAAATGGGTTAAGTAGGTCGTGTTCCCATAGGTGTCACAACATCTGTGAGTACTGCGCTCGATGCCCACTCGCTGAAGGTGCTGAGCGATCTAATATTGATGTTTGGATTGAACAAACTAATTTGCAGGAAATGTCTTAACGTCAGTGCAAGAGTATTGTGTGTAACAGGACAATAGTTTAGTACGCGGCTAATAAAAATTAATACAGTTTGGAATGTACTCTTTCTCTTTGGTGTCAATAATACGTATGCAGTGGGAGACAATAGGCCAACATGACGCATGTGCCAATACCGCTGCAAACATCTTGCTACGCAGTATTGTAGTGAGGGAACACCGCGTGTACCCTGCCAAAACAGACACGCGCACAATGGCCAGGGAGAGAAAGCAGAGGATGCAGTTCACGAATTTCATTGCTCTAAAAAAAAAAGCTTGTTTACGACTAGGAACAAGCAAAAAAACATTTGTTGGCCAATAAAGCAAACATCGGGCTCTGCAAACACGCAGAAGTAAACAGAGTGAAGAGAGAGAGAGAGGTAGACAGAAGTAGCGAGAGAGAGAGAGAGAGAGAGAGAGAGAGTCGAAATGCAATTGCGCTGGCCGCTGTGCCCAGTTGTACCGCGGGGATAATGGAGCCACGAGTCTGCTAATAAAGTGCAGCATTTCATTACGGGGCCCGCCGCCAGGGCGCCGCCTGTGGCGATAAATTGCGACAAACCGCGGCGTCAGCTCAAGTGGGCCCGCAGGCAATTGTTTCGCCCACAATCCGCCCGTTATGTGTAATGAATATTCAGGGATCGGCTGACAGTTTATTTTTCACGATTGCTCCCACAAAAAAATAACGCCCCGTCGGAAACGAATGTGGAATTGGTTACGTTCGTATATTCTCGGATGCCATCGCCGTCAATTTATTGCAACGAAACGCTACTGCCACAACTTCCTCTCCAGCCAGAATACAATGTTATAGCTTGCTTTTGTTAATGTTTGAACGAGCCGTTTGCAAATGTTGTTGTTTGTTTCAATGGATCATAAAGCACTTTAATTTAGCGTACCCATTGAAACTTTGTGCAGCGTTTCCGAGTATTTGAGGACAGAGTAGTATCTGAGACAAATTTGGATTCGAGGAATGATTTCAGGCACATTAAGGGTCAGGCGTCCAGTGCAATTAAAACGTGATGTTCGCCCTCTAGTCACCGCAAGCATTCGTGTAGCACGCCGGTGATTTTTGAGCTCAGATAATTTCTGGAGGTTCCAAGAGATTTTAGAGTTAATGTTGCCACATTAACAACATCTACAGTTAAACACATGCATTGATAATGGCCATTAACTGGTCGAAATCATGTTTTGCCAATAAAATTTTTTAAAAAAGACGCACTGATAGCTGAAAATTCTCAGAGTACTGGAAACATATCAAGGTCGTGGAGCGCAAACCATGGAAAGTAACCTGATGTAATTTTTATGTTTTTCCTTCACGCCTTCCTATTTCCATTTTAGGTTGTCAAGCTATTGGTTAATTAAGTTTAAAGGTATGTTAAAAGTTGTTCCTTTGCTCTGGGTAGTTGTTTGTTAATGAAGTTTAAGGATAATGTAAAGTATCCTTTTAATTTTGTAATTTTGTGCACTGCCCAGTTAATTGTTAAACCTCATGTTAAAGAGTTATCAGGGGATGTTCGTTGGGTAATGTTGTTTTTTAATGATATTTTATTGGTAAATAGATTGTTATTAAATAGAACGACAAACGACACGTGCTTGGTCCCGCCCTTCCAAAAAGTTTCATAATATACCTTCCTTGATTTCGGAATCGACTGCTGCCCTGGCAAGCACATTCTCCAGATCTCTCACGAACTGAAAACTTCTGGTCAATGGTGGCCGAGAAACTGGCTCATCACAATACGCTAGTCACTACTCTTGATAAACTGTGGTGTCGCGCTGAAGCTACATGGGCAACTATACCTGTACACGCCATCCAAGCTCTGTTTGACTCAATGCCCAGGCGTACCAAGGCCGTTATTATGGCCAGAGGTGGTTGATCTGGGTACCGATTTCTCAGGATCTATGCACCCAAATTGCGTGAAAATGTAATCACATGTCTGTTCTACTATAATATATTTGTCCAATGAATACCCGTTTATCATCTGCATTTCTTCTTGGTGTAGGAATTTTAATGGCCAATGAGAGCTAGTGGAGGTAGCGTGTTATAGGAATGGAAGGACTCAGTTGCAGTGCCAAATTACAATATGATAGAAAATTGGAAAGCAAGGAGAAATTTGGAGAAGGAATTAAAGTTCAGGGGGAAGAATTAAAAACATTGCGTTTTGCCGACGACATAGTAATTCTGTCAGATACAACAAAGGACCTGGAAGAGCTGAAAGGTGCATATAAGATGAACATTAATAAGAGTAAAACTAGGGTAATGGAGTGCAGTGTAAGAAAATCAGGTGATGCTGAAGGAATTAGATTGGGTAACGAAGCAATAAAGGAGGTAGATGAGTTTTGTTACTTGGGCAGTAAAATAACAAATGATGGTCGCAGTACAGAGGATATAAAATGCAGAATGGCAATGGGTAGAAAAGCGTTCTTGAAAAAGAGAAATTTGTTAACATCGAATATTGATTTAAGCCTAAGGAAGTCCTTTCTGAAGGCATTTGTATGGAGTGTTGCCTTGTATGGGAGTGAGACATGGACGATAAACAGTGCGGACAGGATGAGGATTGAGGCTTTTGAAATGTGATGCTGCAGAAGAATGCTGAAGATTAGGTGGGTGGATCGCGTAACTAATGAGGAGGTACTGAACAGAATTGGGGAGAAAAGAAATTTCTGGCATATCTTGACTAAAAGAAGGGATAGATTGGTATGACACATTCTTAGACATCAAGGAAATGTGAATTTAGTATTGGAGGGAAGTGTGTGGGGTAAAAACCGCAGAGGAAGACCAAGAGATGGATACAGTAAGCAGATTCAGACAGATGTAGGTTGCCGTTCTTATGTGGAGATGAAGAGGCTTGCTCAGGATAGGGTATTGTGGAGAGCTGCATCAAACCAGTCTCCGTACTGAAGACCACAACAACAACAGAAAATTGGATTGTTTCAATTGTACGGAAGTCTCCTCCTGCACTCAGTGGACATGACATTCTATGACAACAATAAAGAGATGCAGATGTGTGTTGGGATAAAGGAATGATAGGTGTGGGTTTGGCACATCCTTTATAGGCGCTGTTCCCTCTCTGGCAGTGACAGTGTCCGCGCTCGAACAAACGGAGGCTGGTCGTTAAAAAACAATGGCTGGTGGGCACAGGTGGGCCGCGGTGTTTTTCTGGACTGTGCCGCGTGTTTACACGGCTAAACTGCCGTCTGCAGCAGCCGCAGCCGCCGGCGACAGCGGTGCGTGTGCTGGTTGGCTCGGTGCTTTGAAGTCCGCCGGCCGTCGTGGGAGGGGTGGCCACCCCGTGTGTCTGTCCGTCTGTCCTCAGAGGGTCACCCCGTGTGTCTCTGTGTCCTCGCCGCGTCACATGTGAGGCAGACCTCAGGGGCGGCCTGCCGAGGCTTCAAACGCGAAAAGGCAGCCGGCTCTACTTGATCTGAGCAGTGCACCAGCGCTGCGGGAGGCCTGTAGCTTCAATGCGAGAGCCTTGTAACGGTTTCCACAACGAAACCCTGCCTCGTAATTTGGTAGAAACTCCAAAGAATTTATGCTGATATGTAAAGTACACTACGCGATAGCACTGTAGGTGCTACCGATGACAGTGCTACCACAGTCAAACATACAGGGTGTTAAAATAAAGAATGGCCAAACTTTCAGGAAACATTCCTCCCACACAAAGAAAGAAAATATGTTATGTGGACATGTGTCCGGAAACGCTTAATTTCCATGTTAGAGCTCATTTTAGTATTTCTCTTTAAATATAAATTGAAATAATTCGTGCAGACAATTGTCAAAATACCCAATTGTTTCGTTAGTATGTACTGTACTTCCTCGATTCACCGCCAGTTGGCCCAATTGAAGGAAGGTAATGTTGGTAATTGTTGGTGATGTCTCGATTAGGCCTCATGTTCTTCCACCTACGCTCACTGTAATCCGTTATCATGATTTCATACGGGATACTCTACCTTTGCTGCTAGAACATGTGTCTTTACAAGTACGACACAACATGTGGTTCATGCAAGATGGAGTTCTGCACATTTCAGTCGACGTATTCGTACGCTTCACAACAACAGAGTCGGTGACCGATGGATTGGTAGAACCGGACCAATTCCATGGCCTCCACGCTCTCCTGACCTCAACCCTCTTGAATTTCATTTATGGGGCCATTTGAAAGCTCTTGTCTACGCAAATACAGAGACTCTTCGTGCTCGTATTGTGGACGGCTGTGATACAATACGCCATTCTCCAGGGCTGCATCAGCGCATCAGGGATTCCATGCGACGGACGGTGAATGCATATATCCTCGCTAACAGAGGACATTTTGAACATTTCCTGTAACAAAGTGTTTGAAGTCACGCTGGTAAGTTCTGTTGCTGTGTGTTTCCATTCCATGATTAATGTGATTCGAAGAGAAGTAGTAAAATGAGCTCTAACATGAAAATTAAGCTTTTCCGGACACATGTCCCTATAACATATTTTCTTTCTTTCTGTGTGAGGAATGTTTCCTGAACGTTTGGCCGTACCTTTTTGTAACACCCTGTATAAAGTACAATACGCGAAAGCACTGTTGGAGCTACCGATGACAGTGCTATCACAATCAAACATATACAGTGGCGACACTCACTGCTGTGAAGCTTGTTACCAACTGACAGTTGCGACACTAGCGCTCCTAGAGTTTGGCAAGCCACCGAAGGAGTGATGCTTGTTTATAATTATTTCTCTATGTAATTAACGAAATAATTAGTATAATTTTTTGCTTTACAAGCAATCGTAATATATCCGTACCAAAAGACTGGAAAGTTTCCCAAGTTACTCCAATATTCAAGAAAGGCAATAGGAGTGATCCCCAAAATTACAGGCCAGTCTCATTCACGTCGATTTGCAGTAGGATTTTGGAACATATACTTTGTTCGAACATTATGAACTACCTCAAAGAGAACGACCTATTGACCAATAGTCAACACGGATTCAGAAAGTGTCGCTCTTGCGGATACAGCTTGCCCTTTATTCACACGAAGTGTTAAGTGCCATCGACAAGGGATGTCAAATCGATTCCATATTTCTGGATTTCCGGAAGGCTTTTGACATTGTACCCCACAAGCGGCTGCTAATTAAATTGTGTGCTTATGGAATATCTCCAAACGTGCGATTGGATTCACGATTTCCTATCACAAAGGACAAGGTTTGTTGTAATTGACGGTAAGACATCGAGTAAAACAGAAGTGATATCTGGCGTTCTCCAGGGAAGCGTTATAGGCCCCCTACTCTTCCTCGTGTTTATAAACGATTTAGGAGACAATCTGAATAGCTCCCTTAGACTGTTCGCGGATGATGCTGTCGTTCATCGGTTAGTGAAGTCAACAGAGGATCAAAAGCAACTGCAATGCGATTTAGACATAATTTATACACGGTGCAAAAATTCTCAATCCACATTAAATAAAGAAAAGTGTGAAGTAATACACATGCCCAGTAAAAGAAATTCGCTGAACTTCAATTACGCGATAAATCAGTCAAACCTTAAGGTCGTAAATTCTACCAAATACCTAGGAGTTACAATTACGAACAACTCCAGCTCCGCCAAAGAGACTGCCTACATCACACTTGTGCGTCCTCTCCTGAAGTACTGTTGCCCATTTTGGGACCCTCACCAGGTGCGACTGACGGAAGATATTGAGAAGGTTCAGAGAAGGGCAGCTCGTTTTGTTTTATCACGTTACGGGGAGGGGGGGGGGGGGAAGCGTCACGAAAATGTTGCAAGAATTGGGGTGGAAATCATTAAAAGAAAGATGTTATTCATTGCGGCGTGATCTGTTTGCCAAGTTTCAGTCACCGATTATTACTTATGAATGCGAAAATATTTTGCTAGCACCCACCTACTTAGGGAGACATGACCATCCCAATAAAATAAGACAAATCAGATCGAAAACAGAATGATTTACGTGTTCTTTCTTCCCGCGCGCTATTAGAGAATGGAACGGTAGAGAAAAGTTGAAAGTGGTTAATGAACCCTCTTACAGGCACTTAAATGTGATTTGCAGAGTATCTATGTAGATTTAGATGTAGATGAAGAGACATACGTAATACGGAAATTGATGTAAAAACAACCAAACTTAACAGATTCAGTGGTATAACGAACAAATTCGGCATGAACTTATAATGACAAATATGTTTATATTTGCAGCTTATTCCGCTGAAAGAAAGTGGAAATAAAAATCAGAGAAAGATAATTTTTTTATTGTGATCTGTTCTTACTATGACAAGAGTTTTTTGACACGTATCAAATCAGTGAGGAGTCTAGTGATTAGCACATTTTTAGGCTTCACTCGTCTTTCTTATACGATAATATTCTTTTCAGTGTGGTTACTTTAGCTTCAAAAGACAGTGTTTTGAAGATTCTTGCCGTTTGTCGTTCAGCTGTAGCGACAATCGTGGAATTAGGTTCTTCTTTATTGAAAACAGTTTGATTGCTTTTTCAAAATTCCTTTCACGTCTGTGACGTTTTACCTTCAGCTACAGCTGTGTTGGCTGATTTGATACGTTAAGTATTGTGGTTACTAAATTCTGTATTCGTTTCCTACGTTCAAGCCTCACTGTTCTTTCTGGAATTGTAGTTAAGAAACGTTAACGTTCCTGAGTAGAAATGTGACGTCTTTCTTCCAGAGAGCAGGGCTTTTGGTGTTTCCTAGACAACTTTTATTTCTAATACAAAATGAAATTATTCAGTAAACGCCCATTGGTTACAAGATAACTGTAAATAAACTCTCTTGCAATGTGCCGTTTCGTACCTTGTCAGGGATCTTAAAAAACCTAAGAAAGACGAATGTGCAGCTATTTTTAAGTTATCATCTACTTTTATGGTACTAAGTATGTTCCCTAGTGCAAAAAATTAGCATAAATCAATATAAACGATACTATTCGCACAGCTAGGAACATTACATGACATAGATCCGTTCAGTAATTCGAAACAGTCCTCCAGAATTGTCTACAGCAGATATATATATATATATATATATATATATATATATATATATATATATATATATATATATATATATTCTGTTGCAGCTTTTTTGGCGTTTTAGATTAGTTTCAGTTTTATTTATGGCCTTCTGTTTAGTATGAAATATTAGCTTTTTAGTGGGCGTATACAATTTCTTTTGTTTTCATGGTATAAAAATGCAGTGCCTGCTTTTCTCAGTGTCAGGGAGGTTTTATTTCATATTCGCCGACGTGGAGTGGGTAAATTTACTTTTAAATTAATTTTTTGCTGAATTTTTTATATAAGCTCTCTTCTCTCATAGATGATAGTTTATAAAATAACGTTCACAAAATATATATCTGACTGGCCCAGAGACTATCCCCTGGGGCACGGCCCACTGTCTCATGACCACCAGCCAGTTAGCTACGCTGTCGTAGCCTCCGTCCCCTAAACTTTGAAGGGTTGTAGCTACCAAACTAACAGTGATAGGAATATAGTTTAAATTGATTTGGACGCAGCTGGTTTCATCAAATCCAATACACTATAGAAAAAACTATTGTTCCATTTAAAAAATTATATCTTTGTGGTGTAACTCTTTGGAAAATGATACAATAAACTATGTTCATAGCTCCGCAGAAAGTGTAACATTTCTTGTGTTGACCTACCGCATTAAAATTTCCCGTCACCTATTATTTTATAAGTTACAGAGGCAAACACACTTAGTGAAACACCCTGTATATAGTCAATGCGATTTTAAAAACTTGAATATATGAGTATGTATGCACGGACTGTTAGATAGTTGTTCTGTTATTTAATAGAAAGTAGGTAAAGGACAACCAATAATGCTGAAACACGTATGGGTGATAGAAGAAAAGAAAATCGTGCTTCGCTCAAGACAGATATCTTCTAAGTTATTTGTTAATCAAAGAGAAACAGTGAGAGCTTCAACCTCCAGATGATTAATATTTACAGTTATTTGGTTATTATCACACATGTGGCAGATAGTAGTAGCTGTTAGTGGAATAGTGTCACGTTCAAAACTGAATTCGAAGGCTGGACCCCTTAATAGAGCACAATACACTTGGAACAGGTTTATTGCTGACACAAGCGTACACTAGGAACAGACTGCCTCCTGCTTGGAGTGTTCCGCTATTTGTACATAGAAATAATTTTCTGGAACTTACAAGTACATCCAACATAAGATACACATAGAACATTCTAGAAATAGTAAATATAAAGAAATAAGTTTTTTTCTGCTAGTGGCGGGGTTTGAACCGGGGACCGCCAGCACAGCGATCTGCGATGGTGACCAATGCAACGCGCATTTCGTCGGAAGACTCGCAGCTGCAGTTTAAGAAAATTCCCTCAAATTACTAAGTGTTTCTTAACTCTTCGGATTACTTTCGAACAAATAAACTTTTTATACCCTTTTATTTACATAATTTTCTCTATTTATTTGACTAAATTTCCTCTATTTATTTGACTAAATTTCCTCTATTTATTTGACTAAGGAAATTGGGAAAAAGTTTTCCTTCAACTAATAATTGGGTTTTCTTTAGCTACTCTGATTACTTTAAAAAATATTTCTTTGCAGAACTGAGCTAATCGCTTTGTTCAGTTCCCAAATTTCGTTTTTGGAACATTTAGTTACATTCCGTAATTGCCTGCCACATATTACTAACATTTGCTATTTCTCCCCCTAAGCTGTTTCTTCAACCGCGGTATAATTGTGCGGCGTTTAATCGACCGTCACAAAAAATGTTCAAATGTTTGTTAAGCTTAAGGGACTTAACTACGGGGTCATCAGTCCCTAAACTTACAAACTACTTATGAACTACCTACAACTAAGGACGGCACAAATATCCATGCCCGAGGGGGGATTCGAACCCCCGACCGTAGTGGCCGTGCAGACCGTGACTGAAGCGCCTCAGTCCCCTCGGCCACCGCGGCCGGCCGACCGTCACAACATGTTCGTTGGTACAAAGGCAGAGTTGTTCTGAACAGGACTGATGAACTTGTACAAACTCAAATGACGCTCATTGACATGTCAAAGTGTTTCTTAAATAATTGCAGGTTTATTGTCTTAGGGATTACCACAATAGACAGAGTATCGGACGAAAAGTTCGTTACTTTACCGACGAGTAATGTTCTGCGAAAATTATAGATTCAAATTATGTAAAGAAAAACTACGATACATTAATGAATAGGTTTTCTCAAACAGTTTATAGAGGACCAACAACCGATTATATATTTCATACCATTCGCTCCTATTCCAATTCTTATCTGTACAGCACCAACCATCAGATTCCGTTGGTACGGCGTCAGCACACGACGTCATTGCATATTACATAAGTTAATTGTATAACCACGTCTTGAGTTTCATACATATCTGCGACTGGACAGGGAGAGTGTCGTCAAGTCCATCTAAAGCGAAGGCTTCGGCACGCCCGTCTGACATCACGTAGAGTAGGTCGGGACTGCGTGACCGGTGAGTTACGGCCCACTGATCGTAGTGGCCAGCCAGTCAGCTAGGCGACCGCGGCCTGCTCCGCGTGACGTCACACGAGTGCGTCATAGGCCAACGAAGAACACGGGTCGCGGTGCATACGTCACGTCACGTGATCGCGGTAGGCCCCAGTCAACGAAATCGCTCTTACTGGCTGGGCGCCACGAGGCGGTGCGGTGTGCTCCAGTAGCTAGCCAGACAGCTAGCGCTCGCAGCGTTGGGGCAGGCCTACTTCCATCACGTGCCGTGCCGTAGGCTAGGCACCTGGATATAGACGGGCACGCACATCCGCCATTTTTGTTCATTCGCGTCGAAGCGAGACGGCAACATGGGGCATTCAGTATGCTCTCAGCATGGTGGTTGTGCAACTGAGAAATGTTCTGATTGTTCAGAAAAAAGTTTCGTTTCTCACTGGACCCAGAAAGCCTTAAAGTATTGATAACAAAGTGCCGTCGTTAGAAATGGCCACCTATAAGGACTTCAGAACTATGCGATGTGGATTAAATCGTTTGTAATTACGCACGATTTCATCATATTTAAAACGCCAAGCTTCATAATTTTCTTTTTATCTAAAGGTCCGACGAAACTACTTCTGTTACCGACTTTGATTTATACATATATTACCGTTAACAAACAGTATCAATATACAGGCTAAACAATATTAATCACTTTTAAAGCTGCGTACTGTTTTTACTAATTACAATAGCTCATACGACTCGTGCTTCTAAACCATGTTCGAAAGTACTGAGATGTCAAAATGCACGAACTTCTGTGAACCTTCGTCACAGCCATGTTTACCGCAAAGTGTTTTAGCTCCAAATTAGACCCTTCTTATTCACCTAATGATTTGTTATGATTTTATTAGAGGCTTTGGCCATAAGTCGAAACTGAAAACGTTTTTAAACATTAACTAATTAAAAATTATTTTTTAGTTTAATTTTGAAGACAGCCGATTTGGTAAATAAAAAAGAGCGAATATTTGGAAACGATTGAATTTGACAGCATTACCAACTGTTTTCAGCGATCCATTCCACGCTAATTCAAAAATGTTTTATTGTATCGTAGTTTACCACAGTAATGTACTTTCATAGCTTGTGCATTGAAAAAGCGTTTAAATGGGTTTTGAAAAACATTCCGACCTTAGAATGTATTCTGATAAAATTTATCACATCACATTCGAAAACGCAGAGTTATAACGAAGCAACTGAAGTACACCTGATATCCTATAAAACTGAGTAGCGAAAAATTGCTTCAAATACACACCCAGGGGGCAAATTAAAAAAAAAAAAATCTCAGGTGTATTACAATTATTATGAACAGATTAATTTTTAATCCAAATCTTTATTTACTTTTTGATGTACAGGGTGAGGCAGCTAAGTAATAACACTCATCGTGTCGCCCCAACAGTAATAGATATAAAGATGCCGTTTGGACAGTGAACTCCAGGGATAGGGGCTACTTGAATACATCACATTTCATGTTTGCGCAATTTTTTTATTACAGAGATATGAGCCCATCTTTAGATTTTTTTATGGAACCCTATGTTAAATTTTAGCGTAACATGATGGGCTTAAAAAGACGGCTTCAAATATGTGTATATCATAATATTTAGGTGAATAATTTTTGAGACACAGATACGTTCCCGTACCGTACTCGTCCTTCCAAGAGGCGTTGTTTGTGTAAGGACGGACTCGTGATGTTTACCGTGTAGTCTACACAGTAGGAAAGGTCGCATTGGACGACGCCGCTTCGAAGGTCGAATACGATAGAACATCTACACGTACATCTACATACATACTCCGCAATCCACCGTAAGGTGCGTGGCGGAGGGTACACTGTACCACTACTAGGCGTTTCCTTTCCTATTCCACTCCCAAATAGAACGAGGAAAAAAGGAATGCCTATATGCCTCCGAACGAGCTGTAATTTCTCTTATGTTGCCATTGTGATCACTACGCGAAATGTAAGTAAGTGGCAGCAAGCTCGTACTACACTCAGCTTCAAATTGCGACCCTCTAAATTTCCTCAACAGAAATTCACGAAAAGAACGTATTTCGTGCAGCGATCTCCAATTGAGTTGCCGGAGCATTTCCGCGACACTCGCGCATTGGTCGAACCTACCAGTAAGAAACCTAGTTGCTCGCCTCTGAACTGCTTCTATGTCTTCCTTTAAACTCGTCTTCTGCGGGTCCCAAACAATTGAGAAATACTCAAGACGTGGTCGTACAAGCGTTTTATACGCGGTCTCCTTTACAGATGAAGTACATCTTCCCAAAATTCTCCCAATGAACCGAAGTCGGCTGTCCGCGTTACAACTACCCTTAGATGTTTGTTCCATTTCATATCGCTCTGCAATGTTACGCCTAGATATTTGAACGACGCGACAGAATCAAGAAGCTCACTACTAATGCTGTATTCGAACATTATGGGATTGTTTTTCCTACTCATGCGCATCACCTTACCTTTTTCTACATTGAGAGCCTTTTCGAAGTCGAGAAGAACACAATCCGCCTGTTGACCTTCATCCATGGCTCGGAAGATGTCATGTGAGAAAAGGGCAAGCTGAGTTTCACATGAACGATGTTTCCTGAACCCGTGCTGATTCATCGAAAGAAGCTAATCCGTTTTCAGGAAATTTACTATATTCGAACTGAGAATATGCTCCAATATTCTACATGAAACTGATGTCAACGATATTGGCTTGTAATTGTGTGGGCCAGTTCTCTTTCCTTCCTTATAAACGGAAGTCACCTGCGCTTTTTTCCAATCAGTAGGAACTTTGCGCTGAATTAAAGATTCGCGATAAATGCAAGCTAAGTAGGGGACCAATGCCGCAGAATACTCTTTGTACATATGTGTCTCAAAAACTATTCGGACAAATATTATGATATACTAATATTTGAAACCGTCTTTTTAAGCCCATCATGTTACGGTAAAATTTAACATAGTGTTCCACCAAAAAAAGAAACAATGATGGCCTCATATCTCTGTAATAAAAAGTAGCACAAACATGAAATGTGATGTATTGAAGTAGCCCCTCTTCCTGCAATTCACTGTCCAAACGCCGTCTCTGTATCTAGTACGGTTGGGGCTACACAATGGGTGTTATGACTTAGCTGCATCAGCATGTATGTATTAGAAGTGAAGCAAGCGGTATTTCAAAGCAATTACAGCAAAGAACTTCGCCTTTGAGAAGCTCTCGCTGTCGCCACTTGGGACAAAAATGGCAGCGGAAGCTGGTGCTACAGCAGAAGTTGATGCGCATGCCCGTCTACATCGAGGGGCTGTATCCGCGGTCCTTGTTATCGGCTGGCCTCGGAGCACTGCGGCCTCTAGCTGGTGCCATTTGTGCCGCACTATGCCGTGACATTTGCGAAGTGCCACTAGAGCTCCAGTTTGTCGTGACATTTGCCAAGTGAGGGCAGTCAACGCCACCTAGATACGAGGCCTGTGCTCCGCCTGCCAAGAGTAATCGTAACACAAGCGAACTATTTGTCTTGTGTTGCGCTGAGCTGAGTTTGGGAATACGTACACGTTGCACGCTGTGTTTCAGAATGTTCGTAATGTTATTTATGTGGTTCGCATACATATTTGTTTTCGTATAAGATATTTATGAACTATTAGTAAGATATCTTACCGATATTGCAATCGGACGATTCATATTAGGAAATTTGGCACATACCAGCAAAAATTTGCACAGAGAATCACATAGATAAGATGAAAAGCATTCTGAAACACAGTGTGTAACGTGTACATCTACATATACATGGGATACTCTAAAAATCACATTTAAGTGCCTGACAGAGGGTTCATCGGATCACCTTGATACTATTTTATCTCCCATTTCATTCTCGAATAGCGCGCGAAAGAAAGAACACATGAATTTCTCCGTTCGATCTCTGATTACTCGTATTTCATTCTGATGATCATTTCTACCTATGTAAGTGGGAGTCAACAATATATTTTCGCATTCTGAGGAGAACGTTGGCGATTGGAGTTTGGTAAGTAGCCCACGCCGCAACGGTAATCGTTGTATCATTTCCGTAACGCTGTCTCCCCTGTATCGTGACAGCAAGAAACGAGCTGCTCTTGTTTGGACTTTTTCGATGTCCTTCGTCAAACCCACATGATAAGGATCCCACACTGGGGACCAATACTCAAAAAATGGACGGACAAGCGTAGTGTATGCAGTTTCTTTTGTAGTTCTGTTGCATCTTTTAAGGGTTGTGCCAATAATATGCAGTCTCTGGTTCGCCTTTCCCACGACATTATCTACGTGTTCTTTCCAGTTTAAGTCTGAAATAATAGTAATTTCCAGGTATTTTGTGGAGTTTTCGGCCTTCACATTCGATTGATTTATTTTGTAAATAAAGTTTAACGAACTCATGTGGACAACTTCACACTTCTCAATATTTAGAGTCAATTGCCAATTTGAACTCCATAGTGGTATCTAATTCAGATCCTTCTGCAGTTGGTTTTCATCTTCAGATGATTTTACTAGACCGTGAATAACGGCTTCATCTGCAAACAACCAAAGCGAGCTACTTAGATTTTCCCGTAAATATTTTATGCAAGTAAGGAACAGCAGAGGACCAATGACACTACCCTGTGGAAAGCCCGATATCACATCTGTTATAATTGATGCCTTACCATCGATTACTTCTTTGACAGGAAATCCCCTATCCAGTCGCAAATTTGGGGCGATATACCATAACCACACAATTTGATTAAAAGCCGTTTGTGAGGTACGGATTCCCAAACTCAGGACAACGCTATGTAAGATAAGTAGTTTGCTTGTGTTGTGACTACTCTTGGCAGGCCGCGCACAGGCCCTTAGTGTAGGCGGTGTAGAGTGTTGTAGAGTATACTGACCGCAGGGCCCGCGGTGGCTGAGGCGGGTGCCGTCGCGGAGCTCGCAGGCGGTGGCGCGCAGGTGGCACTCGGAGGGGTAGGTGCGGCCGTCGGTGCCGCAGACGGGCCCCTCGTCGCCGGGGGCGCCGCGCGGGCACAGCTGCGGGCAGCGGCAGGCGGCGCGGCCGGACTCCAGCACGCACTCCGCGCCCCACGGGCACTGCTGGCGCTCGCACGGCTCTGCAACACGCGCGGCCACACGCCGGATCAGAATCCACGCCTCTGGCGACGCATTCACACATTCAACTTACACTCAACAGCCCGAGAAACTGGCGTAGGAATGCGTATGTCGACACTAAGAGGACGGCGCTGCGGTGGGTAACGACTGTTCTGGCACAGGGAAGCCCTTCGTCCCGACACCTACACTTCCCACCAATCCTAGTCCCCTCTGCTTCCCCTCCTCCTCCACTTCCTCCCATGCTTCGCGGTCTCCTCTTTTCCCATTCCTGGGAGTTGTGGCTGGGAGGCGACATGATTTGGTTTGGTGACTGGGGCGACAGTTGTGTTGACTTCGTTTTATATATGGTTTTTGCTTGAGACTTTTGAGCTGTAGATTACGTCTTAATTTTCACAGTTGTATTGAATGTATAGGTTCAAAATTCTATTTGTCACCTCAGTATGAAAATTAAGTTGGTAGACCTGTTACTTCGCAGTTAATAAAATTTATATGTTTGTTGAATTTTCCTTTTTTTATGTTTGAGCATGAAAATCCGTTCTCAGGGGCTGATCTAATATATAAAGCAGTGTGTACGTATATTTGTACGTGTTGCATACAAATCTACAGTTTTGTTTCAATATTTATGAAATTTTGTACACGCAAGCTTCAATCCATGACGACGGTCGCCGCAAGTTTCAGAATCAGATACGATATACAGATCACGAGATATAACGTCATAAACAATGAGTTACGCGAAAAACTGCTGCATTTTGCGACAAAGCTGCTCATTTTCTCCTAAGCCACTGGACCGATTTCAACCAAATTTGGTACACACATTCCTTACCGTGAGGTAACAATTGCTGCATCGCTAAGCATCACATACGGCAGATGGTTCAAAAGATATTACGTCATAACCAATAGAAATCGCAAAAAAAGCCATATTATGCGGCGAGACTTTTGAAATACACTGTATGAGAATGACTGTACTTAACGACTTGCAACAAACTTTAAACATAATTTCAAACCTTTATTAAACTTTTTCTCGCTGGCAAACACAGTAAAATGATGAAAGGAAAAAAAGGTTCTCGCATTACTACTTTTCGCTGTTTATCGAGTAAAGCTACGGCTTTTGGTATGGCGTTACAATTTATAATTTCTACACTACAAATTGTAGGCGCAGTTAATTTTACAGACAGTATATACGTACATAGTTGACTGAACCCTCTAAATTGTATCACAGTACGACACGCAGTTCATGAGATAAAAGCACATAAACAGTAACGTTCGTGGAAAACCGCCCCTTCCCGCACCAAGTTTTAATCTGTTACTTCTTTACTACTAACTGTATTCCCAGGAGATTTTACAGACGTACAGCCCTTATACAAATAAATATATACCTAAAAAATGCCAGGAATAAATAAATAAATACTCGGGCAACGCCGGGTTTTCAGCTAGTATTTAATAAACCAATGAATAAAAATTCGAATAATTGAGTCCCTGTAGTTCAGATAATTTGCCGCCCGTCACAAAGATACTGTTTTTGACTGGTCCTTTTCCTTTGTAGAATTATCCTTTACAAAATTTCACCATACGTTTCTCCTGACCAAAACTGTTAGATATATTCTTTCACTTTTAGAATATGCTGGGACAATATTAGAGAACTAAATACTCGAATAACTGTTTAAGATTTTTTTAAGGTTCATAGATTCTCTATTCTGAAATCAATAGTTAAATTCACCACACTTTCACAGTACACACTTTATAAGTTCACAATGCGTGATTATTTTCGTCAAAGTTTGTATTAATCTCTCTCAAGATTGTTCATCAGTTTATTACGGGAGGCAGAAGTTTCTAATTCTTCCGACCTTGCCTATCCCGATCAAAGTCCAAAGATAATTTTCGCTCTCGCGTATGATCACGATATAGTAGTTTATATTAAATTTTAAAGATTTTCTCGGGTTTTTCCTATGTTGGAATGAAACCGCGTATAATACTTTAAGTACTGAGGGATAGTCCCACTGAGAGCTAAACACATAGAGAGCTGAGCTCATAGAGAGCTAAAAACATAGAGGGAGATTAACTCAACTGCGGGTACTATTTATAATAGCAATCTGACAAATGATCTTTGATATACGAGGTGTTTTGACCTAAGTATTCGCAGGATACTATTACTCTTAATTACGCTGATATAATTTGAATTTACTAAAAGTTTTGAAAAATAAGAAAATTCTGCTTCTTAACAAATAATTAAAATTACGTAACGATGAAAAATGTCGGAATACCGTAATTCTAATGCTGTGGTTGCGATGTGGTGTTACGGAGTGCCGGCCGCGGTGGCCGATGGGACTGAGGCGCCCCAGTCACGGTCTGCACGGCCACTACGGTCGGGGGTTCGAATCCCCCCTCAGGCATGGATCTTTGTGACGTCCTTAGTCTTAGCTAGTTCATAAGTAGTTTGTAAGCTTAGGGACTGATGACCCCGTAGTTAAGTCCCATAAGTTCTACAAACATTTGAACATTTGTTACAGAGTCTTTACGCTTTCCCACCTGCCCCCTCTCCCCCTACCCACCCTCTCCTGGGCTCGTCCGAACTGGGCAATTTCTACCTGTTGGTGATAAACGGAAGACTCGAACTCGGCAACTCTTACCTGCTCCTGGCAGACCGACTGCACAATCTCGCAAAATGCTTCCAAATCTATACTTACCAAGTGGCAAACATCTGCCCCTATTTGTAGAGTTCTTAAGGAATAATGTCAATATTGTGCCAAGGGATATATATATATATATATATATATATATATATATATATATATATATATATATATATATATATATATATAAAAATAAAAATTATACATAGATTTTATTAAAGATTTTACATATAAAAATATTTGTAGAAAACAAATGCATTTAGTTTGGCTCATATTCTGCTTGTGGCTGCTTGGTATGAAACGCACTTTACAAAGTATAATTTGAAAATTTCACCATTCCTAAGTAATTCAATTTCAGTTTCAGGAAAGCGTGCCTCTACCTCGATTTTGAGTCCGTTTGGATGGTGATATTATTTTTTGCTCACTTGATTATTATATAAGTATCAGTTTGTTCATGCTTCAGACATTTCACAAACTGAAAGATGTTTGGGTGACGAGATTCACACGAAGCACGAAGCATTGAATCGGGAATGAAAGCATTCACAACCGTTAGTCGTCCTCCACAAGGAAGCGCAATCTCCGTCCCAAACGCCTGAAGCAAAGACTGCATCTTCTTCATCAAAGTAGTTTCAGTCATGTAATAATCGAATTTTGTGATGATGTCGTCTTGTGGTTGTATGATGGCCATATCAGCAAAAATTTCAGAAACATCAAAAGGATTTAAATAGATAAGCCGAAATATGTAATTTGACTTTCTGAGCCGGTCGCGGTGGCCGAGCGTTCTGCAACGCGCCAATCACAGTCTGCACGTCCACTATGGTCGGCGGTTCGAATCCCTCCTCGGGCATAGATAAAAGCTAGTTCATAAGTAGTTTGTACGTTTAGGGGCTGATAACCCAGTAGTTAAGTCCCACAAGCTATACAAACATTTGAATATTTGAATTTTGACTTTCTGCCGTATTATTCGCTTCCATGACTAAACTGAAGTACAAAACTAAACACTATGTGATTCTACACAAATGTCAGCGAGCTGGTGTCATTTATAGGACTGGCTATGAACGCCTTGGGTCGGACAATTCTGCTACCTGCAAGTGGAAGTTCCCCAGTTCGAGTGTGGGATTAACTGTATTTTCCGGAGTACCCTTGTAATAGCCACTAAAAAGTTGCCCAGTTCGGGTCTGCCCTTTACGCTTTCCCACCTCCCCCATCTCCCCTCTCCCCTTCCCCACCCTCTCCTACACCTCCTAGCCCCTCCCTCTCCCTCCCCTGCAGCATTACAGTGCTCAATTATAATAGTGAGCTACATCTACATCTACACGGAATACTCTGCAAATCACATTCAAGTGCTCGGCAGAAAGTTCATCGAACCACCTTTATACTATACCTGAGTGGGAAGTAGGAAAATATTACACGACAACATCCATTCACTTGGAATTTGTGGTCGTGCGTTCACGTTGCAACGAGTCACTGAGTTCTATGCACGAATGTTTGAATTTATGAGGTTGTTCCCCGTCTGTTGACAAAAAAAATCTTTCAATGCAGTTCTTTCGTTGAAACTTCCTGGCAGTTCTAGTTCTTTCGTTATTTACTGTATTCTGTTTACATCTGATGGTCATTCATTAATCTACAA
Organism: Locusta migratoria; assembly: GCA_026315105.1. NCBI lineage: Eukaryota > Metazoa > Arthropoda > Insecta > Orthoptera > Acrididae > Locusta > Locusta migratoria. The sequence goes on from CM048745.1 coordinate 620,104,016, forward strand.
GGCATACTCTGCAAATCAGATTTAAATGCCTGGCAGAGAGTTCAACGAACCATTTTATACTATTTATCTCCCATTCCATTCTCGAATAGTGCGCGGAAGAAAGAACACCTGAATCTCTCCGTTCGAGCTCTGATTTTTCGAATTTTATTCTGATGTTCTTTTCTGCATGTATCCGTGGCAGTCAACAATATATTTTCGCATTCGGAAGAGAATGTTGGCGAATGGAGTGTCGTAAGTAACCCACGCAGCAGCGATAAGCACCGCTGTTGTAACGATTCTCATCCCACATCGCCGGCCGCGGTGGCCGCGGGGACTGAGGAGCTTCAGTCACGGTCTGCACGGCCACTACGGTCGGGGGTTCGAATCCCGCCTCGGGCATGGATATTTGTGCCGTCCTTAGTCTTAGTTAGTTCATAAGTAGTTTGTAAGTTTAGGGACTGATGACCCCGTAGTTAAGTCCCATAGACTATACAAACATTTGAACATTTTTTCATCCCACATCCTGTATAATTTCCGTAACGCTGTCTCCCCTGTATCGTGAAAATAAGAAACGAGCTGCCCTTCTTTGGACTATTTCGATCTCCTCCGTCAAACACACCTGATAAGGATCCCCACTGGGCTGCAATACTCCAAAAAAGGACGGACAAGCGTAGTGTATGTAGTCTATTTAGTAGTTCTGTTGCACCTTATAAGGGTCCTGCCAATAAAATGCAGTCTCCAGTTCGTCATTCCCACGATATTATCTACGTGATCTTTGCAGTTTTAGTCTGACGTAACAGTAATTCCTAGGTATTTTGTGGAATTTACAGCCTTCACTTTTGATTGATTTATCTTGTAAACAAAGTTTAACATATTTCTTTTCGTACTCATGTAGACGACTTCACACTTCTCATTATTTAGTGTCAATTGCCAATTTTTACACTATCTAGTGTTCTGCAATGTCGAATGATTAGTGCTTCTTAAAACGTGAGCAGCAGAAGAAAGTGTTGGCATGTGTTTTAATGTCTTCGTCCTCTTCACCGTTTTTCTGTACAACTTTAGTGTGTTTTAATTCTGTACGCGTCTTCGGAAATCACCTGTTTTACGTCAAGCAATGTTTATTGCTTAATTATCCAAAACAAATGTTTTATCGACTGATGAGCAGCCAATCGGATGCTGTCAGCCCGTCCCAAGGGCTTTACAATTACTAATAAAGAAATAGAAGCGCAAGCAGTCAGCAGCAGATTCCACGGAGCAACGCCACATGTTACCCTGCACACACAACATTGCTTCGTAAGACTAGAGCTAGAGTACGGAGCAATAACTTGGATCAGCTCAGAAACTCAAAAAGCCAAATTAGCCGAAAGCTTAGAATCGCTACCACCCTCGCTAAAAGGTACCCGTCACACATAGTCAGTGAATATGGTTTACAAAGACTATCAATTTCCCAATAAAGACACTTTTAAGCTCAAGACATTTGTCCTATCCCATTCCAAATTTCGGTACCCGCTTCCAGCACACAAAATAGCAAAATGCCTAGAGGAACTACACCCTGATAAAGCAACCGATCTCCTACACTGAAACACAATAAAACCAACTATATGTCTAGTGATAATGTCAGTGAAAACAAAGTAGCAAACAGTGTACGGTAAACTGGACACAATGCTTATTAGAACCTTACTTAATAAACGCTTTAAACGACAGCAACAAGTCATATCTAATATAACAACGGGCACAACTGAGAATATTCCAACTTCGATCAAAAGAAATAAACAAAATAAACCCAGAAAGAAAGAAACATTAAGGAAAATTACCCTCCCCTAGCCCAGGTTTTGGTAGTCTCCTTAAGTGCCACAAGGCGAATGACAGGGTAGATGTACAATAGACTAAAAAAAGGAAGGGAAGGAAATAGTAACATCTAAATAGAAAAGAATAGTCATGAGACTAACTTCCATAAACATAAGGAAAGAAATAAGTCAAATGCCTCTCTGATGAATCAAGTAAACAATGTCGCAACATTATCACGTTCCTAATAAATACGGCGGAGATGGAGTTCATTCGTCCATCAGCAGCCGTGTGGCCCTCAACCCCAAAAGAGACATGATAAAAGAAGATCGGTTACTGCCGCTGTACTTGCAGGTTGTCACGAATCAAGTGAGTGTGAACATGCTGTTATGGTTGATCCACGAGAGGCAGGACACAGCATCTCCGAGTTATCCCTGAGGTGGGGATTTTCCCGTACGAGCATTTCACGAGTGCACAGTGAATATCGGGATTCCGGTAAAGCATGAAATCTTCACCATCGCTGCAGCAAGAACAGGACCCATGATAACACAGGAGAATCGTTCATCGTGACATAAGTGCAACGCTTCCGCAAATTGTTGCAGATATCAACACTGTGATATCAACAACTGACAGCGTGCATACAATTCAACAAAATATGATCGATACGGGCTTTAGGAGCCGAACACCCACTCGAGTACCGTTGCTGACTGCACGGCACAAAGCTTTCCCCCTCGTCAACACCGACTTAGGTGACTAAAAACATATTGCTCTGGTCTGACGTGTCTCGTTTCCAATAGTATGGTGCGGACGTGTACGGGTACTGAGACAACCCATGAGTCCATGAACTCTGGATGTCAGCAGGGGACTGTTAAAGCCGTGGAGGCTCTGTAGTGGTGAGGGTGGTGTGCACGTTGAGTGATGTGGAATCCCTGATATGTTTAGATACTAGACTTGCGCATAATAGTTCGCGATCGGGAGCGCTCACCTTAGTTCACGGCTCTGCCGCTAACTAGTTCGTTCTTTTAGTTTGTTCGCTCCCAGTGACGGCTGAGCGGCGTGGTCTGCGCATGCAGGTGGAGGGAGAAGTTCCACCACCTATCTGCTTCATGCGTTGCTCCTTGAGCCGCTAACAATATCACGCAAACCAAAAGAAAAAGTATGTGGATAATTTCTCGCGTTTAAGTTTCGAGTTATGTCTATATCTTGGCATTATGGAATTTATTAGTCAGATGTTGCAGAGTGCAGAATACTTCAAAGCAGAAATTTTGTCGCTCTGAACTACGTAATCTAGCAGGCAGACGCTAACCTCGAAATGGCTCTCATAAGCAGAAGGCAAACACGTGATTTTTAATTCTGTTTGCGACCTATCACGTATATTTTAGTTCGCGGCATATCCGGCATATTATCGTTCGCGATCTATCCGGCATATTTTAGCTCGCGACCGGTAACTCTCATTTTAGTTCGCAGCTCGGCCGCGAAGTAGGTTGCTCTTTTTAGTTCGTGCGCTCGTTTTGGGTTTTACTACCGCTACTAAAACTACAACTGAGCTGCATCTCAGCTCGAAATGACGGCAACTGGCAAGAGGGAATCACGCGATTCTGCGCGCTCTCGCGTCCTCTCGCTGTTACTCGTCAGTCTTCGTAAAAGGAGCGGACGAACTAAGAGACGAGGGATCCGCAAACTAGTTCGCGTAGTTCGCCTGTGGGAGCGCTCTTACGAACTACGTTCGCGAACTACACAAGACTACTAGACACGACTCTGACAGTTGACGCAAACGTACGCATCCTGGCTGATCACCTGCATCCATTCATGTATGTTGTGCATTCCGACGGACTTGGCTATTCCAGCAAGACACTGAGACGCACCGTACGTCCAGAATGGCTACGGAGTGGCTATACGAACAGAGGAAGACTCTTCTGAAATTAAACGCCTCCGAAGGCCACCAAACTCCCCAGACATGAACATTGTTGAGCATATCAGAGATGCCTTGAAACGTGCTGTGTAGAAGAGATCTCCATCCCCTCGTACTCTTGCGGATCTATGCACCTGCTGGATGCATGATTTAAATTCGTCCCAACGGTACTTGAAGCATTAATCGAGCTCATGCCTTGTCGCTGTGTCGACACTTCTGCGTGCTCGCGAGGGCACTGCCTGATGTTAGCAGGTGTACCAGTTTATTTGGCCTTTCAGTGTGTAAATGTGTCGTATGAGGACAGTCATTGCCCTCCCCTTTTATTGCACCAATACTCCAACTCGAAATCGTCTCCCAAAGGAGCTTCCATCATCTGCCTCGATATTTACCCATCTTACCAGCTATACGCCCTCCTCCCATAGCAAGGGCTCTTTTGTCCCTTTGAATCCACTCCACCCAAATGTAGCGCCTTGGTTCGTTTTCGTGAATCCCTTTTACTCTTCCCCCTCTCCCATTTGTCTCGTCCTACCAACTTTCACAAATCACCTCCAACACAGTTCCCCACCCCTTCCTTTCCATGAGCAAGGCATCTGGCACTGTAGCTCGCGAGTGGTTTCTAATTAACCCAGATAGCGCGGATATATTTTTGGCTTGAATTTTGCTTTAAAAGGTATAAATTTCCTTGCTATGACTGCACAAAAAAGGTTACATGTGTTTTTTTCACAAACTCATAATTAGTTTTGGAATATTGCCCATCTTTGTGGAAGGGCGCCAAAACGAATTCTGATAAATCTTTATAATTAAAACACTGTTTGAAGATGAAATATATACATAAAAATGTCGCAAAAATTAAAGAATGTTCAAGAAATACAAACCTATGTACGAGGAAGTCTTCAGTAACTTGTGTGTGAACCTCAACTTTGCAGCCGTATCCTACTACTTTGTAATCAACAAACTAAAATTGATCTGAAATGGAAGCAGGAGATTCAAAGAAATGAAATACGACACTCCGCACGAATTCGTATCAACAAGTATGAACAACCATTGTCGTCCTTCTGGAAGGACATCAGCCGTATCTGGGTTAAAGTGTGTGCTTATTGAATATCGCCACAGTTGTGCGATTAGACTCGTGATTTGCTGCCGGAATGGCACAGTTCATAGTAACTGACGGAAGGTCGTCGGGTACAAAAGAAGCGATATCTGGCGTTTCCCAGGGAGGTGATATAGGGCCCCTACCTGTTCAATGTCTTCACTAATCTCTGACTGTTCCTGATGATGCTGTCGTTTATCGGTTAATAAAGTCACCAGAAGATGAAAAGCAGCTGGAAAACAATTTCGATAAGATATATTTATGGTGAAAAAATGGCAATCGACCCTACGTAATTGATAGTAAGAAATCATTACTGTGTCCACTAAAAGAAATTGGTTAAACTTCATTTACGTGGGGGAGTAGAAAAATAATTTTTCCCCTGTCGACTGTGGGCAGAGTTGTGTATGAAAGAAAAAAAAAATTGAATGAGACATTAAATATAAGACATATCTTTATTTTTCTACATAATTTCCAAATAGATTGAGACAGTTTTGAAACCACTTTATAAGCTTCAAAAATATGGGCGTTGCATTAAACGACTGTGGGCGAAAGACGACACAGCAGGTGAGCGCGCACGTGCAAGACACCGATATGCCATTGCGTAGAAGTCCACCATGAATATAACAATGACTTTCCGCTTCGGGTTGTGACGAGGAATGAAACGTGGTTCCACCCCCGAATCGAAGGCCACATGAGTGGAAACATCCGTCATCACTTGTCAGAAAGAATTTCAGAAGCACTCCTTCTGCAGGTAAAGTGCTACTCACCGTTTTATAGGACGCCCAAAGAGTTTTATTGCTGAACTTTTTTGTGGATGAAACCAATTCTGCGCGGTAGGGGAAACTGGGACACGTTGGCCACTTAAAAAAAAAATTGTTAATATTAATGTACTTGACATATTTAAATTTATGAAATTATTGTTAAATATTAGATAGGTCTTTACTGAATCTGGATGGCAGTTTTTAAGCTTGATAATATCAGTTGAATATTAGAAAAAATTAATTGCTGTACATATGTGAATTGGGGAAATCTCCCCCTACCTAGGAGTAAGTAGGCCCAGAGGCTGGGGCACGTTGTCGCATGTAGTATTTTGGTAACTATGAAATCAAAATAAAACTAACAGTTATCAAGAAACGTACTTTATTGTACATATATCAAGTTGAATATTGAGGACTATGACAAAAGGACACGTTAAATTTATTACGATTTATAGTGTCTTAGTAGAAACCAGTCAATTCTAATCAATGTCCAGCTCTAAAGGATCAGCACACTTTTAACACTCAAAAATAGTCCACGGATTTCATTTCTCACGCATCTCTGATGAGCCTAACGCTTACAGTTCGTGAACCGAATTTCTTGTTCTCCAGTTGAATGTCTCAAAAAGGCACTATGAATCTTCCTCATTGTCATCATTATCACCATCTTTCCTTTTTGAAAGAGGGTTTTTGTAGCATGTGATCTAAATTTTCTTTAGTGTTTCTTTCTAATGCTTTGGTCCAATGGAAAGTGTTGAAATTCAGTTTCTGTTTACTGAGTTTCAATTACCTGTAAAAACTGGCATGCGGTCTGTCTGTACTTAGCACAGTACCTCCAGTACGATTTTCTTGGATTCCCAAAGCTTTCTCTAACAGTCCTCACAGATAATTTCTTTTCTTTTACTTCTAAAACTGCTCTTAGCATCGTACCTTCAGAAATCATTCCCCCTTCATTCTTCTATAATTTCGGAACATTTTTATGATACTACAAATAAAACAAATGTTCAAACCAGAAAACAAGGAAATGAACGGGGTTCTGACTACTCAGATCACTGTTTAAGATTAAAATACTGGTTGGCGTTTATTCAACGCTTCTTATCTTGTGAATATGACGATCTTTTGACCTCTGAAACGTATCAAAATATTTTTCACTTTGACAATTATGTTATTAATTTGATAAGCTGGAAGAATTATAAACGTTCTTAAACCTTTCATCGAGTTAAAAGCAGTATTGTTCCTGTAGGGCGTGACAGGTTGTCTCGGCTGGCCATCGTGCCCCGTTCTCTCTGGGCCAACCTGCCCCATCGCTATCTTTACAATACATTTTGTTCCTTGGAAAACTTACTGAAGCGATTAAGACTGTATGCCATACACAAATAATTCTTGAAGTACCACCTTTTATTATACTACGTTGCGCCTAAAACAAGCAAAAGTTAAATAACACACATTAATCGACGAGTAGAATTTTACTGAAACACGCACAAAAACAATTAATGACTACAGTGTGTCCAAACCTTCGCCCTGTTTAAGGAGAGAGACAGTGTTACCTGCTTTCTGATTGATTCCTAAGACGATCTAGCGTCCATTGTATGAACTAATTCGACTGGGTCATCCTGCCTCTATGGCCAACGTGCCACGGTCTCCCCTACTGTGCCACTCTGTCGAAATTGAGGTAATTCAGAAAAAGCGCCCTTGCCTTCTCAGTCTGGCGTTCTGCTGTTGGATGCCAATGCGAAACCACACTCGGCGACAACAAAGCAAAACATTAATGCAACTCTTGGTTCGGAGCGCCTACACAATCAACCATACAGTCCTTATTTCGCACCAAATGACTCCCATCTGTTTCCAGCTTTGAAGACGCTTTGGAAGCAGCACTGACTTCGAACAAGCCGTTTAACGCTTCTTTCGTAAGCAACGCCCAGATTTTTTCCTGGAAGGCGTTTTGAAGCTTATAAAGCGGTATGACGTATGTCTCAATGTCATGTAAAGTATGTTGAAAAATAAAGATATGTCTTATCGTAATTATCTCATTCTATTTTTTTCCTTTCAAACGCAACTCTCAGCACAGTCGACAGGGGAAACGTTTTTTCCAACTCCCCCTGGTACATGATGATGCACCCGTGCCGGCCGCGGTGGCCGAGAGGACTAAGGCGCTCCAGTCACGGTCTGCACGGTCACTACGGTCGGGGGTTCGAATCCCCCCTCGGGCATGGATATTTGTGCCGTCCTAGTTCGTAAGTAGTTCATAAGTAGTTTGTAAGTTTAGGGACTGATGACCCCGTAGTTAAGTCCCATAGACTATACAAACAAACATTTGATGCACCCGTCGCCCTACTCCAATGGAAGGCAAGCGCCTGTCGCAGCCGCAACCAGAGCAACAAAGCAGCCGACACGGTTGCCGAAGCTTAAGGCGTACAACTCGGGAATCGCGAGCACAAGAAATTAAACAACAATGTTTCCGACCAAAGAAGACGCAGAGAAGCACAACGCCTAGCGATACTAACAGAGAACTATTTCTTGCAGATGGCGCTGTGCCTCCCAGTATTCCTACACCGCACTACGATTGGGGCGAGCGCGCTATACAGTCTAGCATAACGGCCCACAGCGACAGTTCGCTTTAGATGCTTTCCTTTTCAACGTCGACAGCAACGATCACCACGCCGAAGTCTGCTGATGCCCACGGACTTTCTTCGTTTCTACTTGGATACATACTGCTTGTGCCGGACTACTGACCTCGCCTAGCTTCGAACGTCGCCCGGTATTCACATGCCCCTATTGACCTGTATTCGGGGCCTCAGTGAAACCTTTCCGCATCAAGGATGCCACAGAGTGTTGCAAATTCGAACTTGGCGACAAATTGTGTTCACCGACTTGGTGAATCTAAAGTTCCGTTACTGTGAACTTTGTGTCAATAAATCTTGGTGTCACAAATTTTCGTGTGATTTCGAATTACAGAGGCCAAAATTAGTAACGTTGAAGTAGATATCCTCGGAGTGGCGAAGCAACTTAAATCACTTAACAAGAAGTCTTCTGGTTCGGACTGTATACCCATTAGATTTCTATCTGATTATGCTGAAGAGATATCTCCTTACTTAACAGCCATATACAACCGCTCTCTCAAAGAAGGATCTGTACCAAAATTTGGAAAGTTGCACAGGTCACACCTACATTCGAGAAAGACACTAGGAGTAACCCACAAAACTACAGGCCTATTTCATTGACGTCAATTTTAGCAGGATTTTGTAACATATCATGTATTCAAATAATATGAATGATCGTGAACAGAATGATCTGTTGACCTAAGGTCAACATGGATTTAGAAAATAACGTTCGTGCGAAACACAACTAGCTCTTTACTCACACGAAGTGATGAGTGCTATAGACAAGAGTTCTCAAATTGATTCCGTAACTCTAGATTTCGAGAAGGCTTTTGACACCTCACAAAAGGCTTTTAATCAAATTGCGTGGTTATGGTATATCGCCTCAAATTTGCGACTGGATAGGGGATTTCCTGTCAGAGTGCACACAGTTCGTAGTAACCGATGGTAAGGCATCGACTAAAACAGAAGTGATATCGGGCGTTCCATATTTACATAGATTTGGCAGAAAATCTAAGTAGCTCTCTTAGGTTGTTTGCAGCTGACGCCGTCATTTACCATCTAGTAAAATCATCTGAAGTTTAAAACCAACTGCAGAACGATCTAATTAAGATATCAGAATGGTGTAAAAATTGGCAATTGACTCTAAATAACGAGAAGTGTGAAGTCGACCACATGAGTACGAAAAGAAACTCGTTAAACTATGTTTACAAGATAAACCAGTCAAAAGTAAAGGCTGTTAACTTCACAAAATACCTAGGAATTATTATTACTTCAGACTAAAACTGCAAAGATCGTAGATAATGTCGTGGGAAAGGCAAACCGGAGGCTTTGTTTTATTGGCAGAACACTTTAAATATGCAACAGAACTACAAAAGAAACTGCATACACTACGCTTGTCCGTCCTTTTTTGAAGTATTGCTGCGAAGTGTGGGATCCTTAGCCGGTGGGTTTGACGGAGGACATCGAAAGAGTCCAAAGAAGGGCAGCTCGTTTGGTATTGTCACGATACAGGGCAGACAGCATTACGGAAATGATACAGGATCTGGGATGGGAATCATTACAACAACGGTGCTTATGGCTGTAGCGTGGGCTACTTACGAAACTCCAATCGCCAACATTCTCCTCCGAATGCAAAAATATATTGTTGACTCCCACTTACGTAGGTAGAAGATCATCAGAATAAAATATGAGAATTCAGAGCTCGAACGGAGAGATTCGCGTGTTCCTTCTTCCCGCGCGCTATTCGAGAATGGAATGAGAGATAAAATAGTATAATGGTGGTTCGATGAACCCTCTGCCAGTCACTTAAATGTGATTTGCAGAGTATCCCATGTAGATGTAGATACATAAGTGAAATCGTAAATTCAACTTAATACGCAGCATTTAAAATTGCGAATAACGTAAACTGGAAAGAACACAGAGAAATTATCCTGGGGAAGGCGAACGTTGCTCTATCGGAACACTTGATCATGCAATAGTTCTATTAAAAGAAACTCCCAACACTACACTTTTGCGTCCTATTTTGGGCAATTGCTGTGCAACTTATGATCCTCGCCTGATGGGACTGACCAAAGACATAGAAAAATACAGATAAGGGCTGTTCGTTCCGTTTTATCGCGATACAGGGGAAGAAGTATGGAGAAATAATAATCAGAATAAAATAAGAAAAATCTGTTGCTATTAGGGAATGTACAGGTGTAGGAATAGTTTCAAATTCGTTCAGTGAACCTGCTTCTGGGCACTTACACCTGATATATGGAGTAAATATGTACGTGTAGATGTATAGCTCCCCTCCCACGCAATGTTACACGCAGTCTACATACAACTTATTGCTTCGCTCGTCAACGACTGAATCCCGCTGCACCAACACCTCATCTTTAGTTGTTAACGACATCATGTGTCTCGCCTGTGTGAATATTTTAAAGAATATAAAAGCCCACGTTTCAGTTTTAATCTATAAGCTCGACTGTATGTCTTTTATCGTGTGAATCGTTATTTCGGTTCTAACTTTGTATATTTCACCAATTATTACGTTTGAATATGTCATGTCTGCCTGTCTCATATATTTCTGTCACATCGTTTTTTATGTCACACCTCTGATTTTGTAAATCAGTTGTCACTCATCGCTGATGAGTAACAGATTGTACTGCTAACAGCTCACCCCCGACCCCTTGCTGGAGGGGGGAGGGGGTAAAATGACCATAAAAAACCTCTCCTTATTTCCACTCAGGTTAATTCAGCCACAATCTACGTTAATAAAAATATAAATGTTTGTTTATTAAATCCGTTAGTCTCCACACGTTCTGTAGTAATTGCTTTGAAATGTTGATACAGCGTTGTATTCTGTTATAGGAAGGTTATTAGATACTCATTTCTTCTTTTTGTGCAATAACGTTTCCGCATTACAAACGTTACATTAATTGATATAAGACACATATTAGAAATAGGAATAAGGAAATATAAACTCTTTTTACAATGCTAGAATATTTCTACCTGTTTTCTTTGGGGCAGTGAGAAGTCTTAACCCCTGCAATACGCACATAAGTTTTCGTTATGCATTGTATCAAGGGGGTAGGGGAGGAGGAAGAATTAATTGTTAATGATTTATTGTAACTACATATTTTGTAAAAATCATTCGTGTGTGTGGTATAGAACCTGAAAATGTCTTTTATTATACTTTCGTGGAAGACCAATAATACTTTCTATAAAGTGTGTTGGCATGAAGGGAATACCTAAGCCCTCCCCCCCCCCCCCCCACCCCAAACACACACACAGAAATAGGATAGAAAGAATTTGTCTTTACAGAAGTAGGTCACAGATAACTATCTCGTAACGGGTAAATAAAATTGACTGTTAATATGTCAAATATATTTTTTGTTATGTTATTCCGAAATTAACGCAGATATTTATGATATTTTCGTCAATAATTTACAAACAAAATCAAGTAATTTATAAATAACTGAGTAATGTTGTTATACAACGCTGAATATCTTCGAACAGGAAATGAATTTATGGTGTCTACGTCAAATCAGAGATGGTACTTACTAATGCCAAAACTAAGGTTTCATCATCTTAAACATTGCTGCAATGAGAAGTATAAAACAATAAATTTTAAGAGATTGAAATATTTTACGTCACGCGCGGTTGACTGTGTGATATGAAGGACCTTGCCACCGATTGCGCGGTCGCTCCCGCTGGAGGTTCGAGTCTTCCCTCATGCGTGTGTGTGTTTGTGTGTGTGTGTGTGTGTGTGTGTGTGTGTGTGTGTGTGTGTGTGTATGTGACCGTGTTGTCCGTGTTGTCCTCAGCATAGTAGTGTGTTAAGTCTAGAGACCGATGACCTTAGTAGTTTGGTCCCTTAGAAACAGAAAAAAATTACTTGCATTTGTTACCTAATTTTCCAACAACTTAAAATAATATTTACCTTAGTGCAACGCAGTTTTGAAATAAATGAATCGAAATATTTTTTCAGTGTAAGTGCTTGTCCCTTGCTTCTTTACTGCTGTGGCTGGCGGTAGGACGGTACGGAATTAATGGACTAGCCCTCTCGGTTCGTACGCAATTTGTAAAATACTCATACTCTTCCATTAGCCATTTGACGAATGTGACGAAGTTGAAGCTGGATTTTACTTACTTGGAAATTTGTTAAGATTGCAAGCGGTGTAATACCGCGATTAACTACGAGATTGGCTGTGTATTCATTTACTCCATTCTGTCTTAGTCCATCTCCTGAGTAATCCACTCTCTCTCTCTATTATTCCTCTCCGAAATTTCAGCCCCTCTTCTAATTCTCCTACCCATCTCTTCCGCCACTCCCACTTCATCTCCTCCTCCTCTCTCTGTTTATTCTGCCTCTTCAGTTGTCTTCCTCGTGTGTATGAAAACTCAAATATATCTGTCTGCTTTCGTGCTGATCGGTGAACACGGTCATTGCAAGTAATCGTTTGCCACGCACGCTACCCTGACTTGTGGCTTATGTGAAACTTCTCCGTGTAAACATTTATGTAGGAGAGAACTTTCTAATAATTAGTAAAACTGTGTCAAAATCTGCTAGAAGTGAAGTGTGGTGAAGTGTGCAAAATTTCTTGGAGATTGGACTAAAACTCCAGATATGTGTCGAAATCTGTAAGCAAAGTGCCCTCCGCCATGCAACAAACCAAATTTTATGATGACAATGACCTTCTTGGTTTGTTGTTTGTGATAGGGACACCAAACTGCTAACGTTATCGGTCCCCCGGTGGGGAGGAATGTGTGAGGATAGGCAAAGTGGGGAAGGGAAAGGAAATGCAGTCCAGGGAGGAAAAAAGGAAGAAAGACTGCATTAGCTGGGGGCCCCATGCTCGCCACGCACGAGATCTCGAAAGAACCAATAGCCCCCTGAGGGGGAATGACCTCCTTCAGGTATTGAGAGTCAAGTGTGCAAAATTACTTTTAGTTTCGGAATGAAACTGTACATGTATATGAATTGCAAATAAACAAACATACAAAGGAACGCTGTTCTTTAAGTATAAGAAATATGGTTAAAATCGGTTCTATGAATTTCGTTGATTCTTGCAACAAGGAAGTCGGCATCGATTTTTTTTATTTCCCTGGTAACCGGTTCCGGTAACTTACATGAGCACCACCAGACCACAACCGTAATGATATATGATATAAATCTACAACTACATACATACTCCGCAATCCACCGTAAGGTGCGTGGCGGATGGTACACTGTACCACTACTAGGCATTTCATTTCCTATTCCACTCCTAAATAGAACGAGGAAAAAAAGAATGCCTAGATACCTCCGTACGAGCCCTAATTTCTCTTATCTTTTCTTTGTGATCACTACGCGAAATGTAAGTAGGCGGCAGCAAGATCGTACTACACTCAGCTTCAAATTCCGGCCCTCTAAATTTCCTCAACAGAAATTCACGAAAAGAACATCGTCTTTCCTCCAGAGATCCCCAATTGAGATGCCGGAGCATTTCCGTGAAACTCGCGCATTGGTCGAAACTACCAGTAACAAACCTAGCTGCTCGCCACTGGAACTGCTTCTATGTCTTCCTTTAAACTGATCTGCTGCGGGTCCCAAATACTTGAGCAGTACTCAAGACGTTCTCGTACAAGCGTTTTATACGCGGTCTCATTTACAGATGAAGTACATCTTCCGAAAATTCTCCCAATAAATCGAAGTCGGCTGTCAGCCTTACTCACAACTGTCCTTACATGCTCTTTCCATTTCATATCGCTCTGCAATGTTACGTCACGATATTTGAACAACGCGACTGCATCAAGAAGCTCACTACCAATGCTGTATTCGAATATTATAGGATTGTTTTTTCTACTCATGCGCATCACCTTACGTTTTTTTACATTGAGGGCTAGCTACCATTCTTCGCACCAAGTCATCCCGGATGCTATTACAGTCAGTTACAGACAACACCCTCCCATACACCACAGCATCATCAGCAAACAGCCGCAAATTACAACTTACTCTGTCCATCATATCATTTATATAGATAGAAAATAATAGCGGTAGTATCACACTCCACACTGACGATACACTCGTCTCTGACGAGCACTCGCCATCGAGAACAACGTACTGCGTTCTATTACCTAGGAAGTCTTCCAGCCATTCACAAATATGTGATTCTATTCCATAGCTCGATCTTCGTTAGCAGTCTGCAGTGTGGCACCGAGTCAAACGCCAATCAGAGGAATAAATTATTTTTAAAGTAAGTATTTAAAAATAAGAATAAAATATACCCATAATGTTGGCCACTGGTTGTTTTCATCTGGAGCCGGAGTTGACTAAAGGTTCATCTAATGCTAAACCTGTAGGCAGCTCTATCCCCAGTTGAAAGCAACCGGTGGCCGACATTATGGGTATATTTCATTCTTATTTTTTAAATACTTACTTTAGAAATATTTATCCCTCTGATATTATATTATATATTATGTCATTACAGTTGTGGTCTTATGATGGTCATGTAAGTGACCGAAACCGGATGGTTCTTGAGGATGGTTCTTTTTTTTCTATGGGACTTAACTACGGGGTCATCAGTCCCTAAACTTACAAACTACTTATGAACTACTTACAAGTAAGGACGGCACAAATATCCATGCCCGAGGGGGTATTCGAACCCCCGATCGTAGTGGCCGTGCAGACCGTGATTGGAGCGCCTCAGTCTCCTCGGCCACCGCGGCCGGCGACCGAAACCGGTTACCAGGCAAATAAACGAATTGCGGTCTAGACTCTCTTGTTACAAGAATTAATAGTTACTCATAAGGTCGCTATTATGTTCTCAAAAATAATTACAGTTTTCGTGTTCTTGTATTAATGTGTAGCAAGTGAGTAGCTGCAGCCCCAAACAGCAGGTTTGTTTTACGAGGGGATACTAATAGCAGGTTCCGAAAGAACAGACGTCACTTCTGATCCTGCAGTTGTTATTATTTAATATTCACAGAATATATGACATCAACTGCGGTTGGGCAAAGCTGAAAATGTGTACCCATCCGGGATTCGAACCCGGGTCTCCTGCTTTCTAGGCAGTTGCGCTGACCCCTACACCACTGGGGACACAGTGATCACCGCACCTGCAAGGTCTACCTAAGCTCAAGTCAGGACTGAGTTTTAGCGAGACCAGCGAACAGTTACTCGTTTTTACATATATAGATTTACGGACGCTAGCATAGTCTGTATAGTACGCTACACGCTCTTTCACAGACAGAGCGCACTGCGGGACGGAAATTGGAGGTGTAGGGAAGTGTTAATACAGTAGGGAACAGGCACAGACCTCAAAGAGTTGATGCCAGCCGACGCAAACTCTGTTACCAAAGGGGTGAGAGAGAAATAAAAAGGCGGAATGGAAATTCCGCGAGGGGAAACCGAGGGAAGGAAGGGAAACAACATCAAGAACGTGAAGAATGTTAGCACAAAGGGAGGCCCCGGAAAGAAATGCAGATGAGGGCGGTCGCAAAGGAAGCCGTCGAAGTGCCCGTGTCTGCGGCCGAAGCCCCTGACAAGGAGGCAACCCGCCCGGCTCCGCCGCGCGGCTCATCTGCCTAAATCGTCGCGACTCACCGCCGTGTGTAAACAAGAATGTGGCACCAACGAGACTCAATTCACTTACGTCTCCTTCAAGCAATTTATATCGTGATAAAAGCTGTTATTTACAGCAGATTAACATAAATTATGTTGTTATACGAGGGCATTACTGAATTAAGGTGTTAGCCCAAAGACGCTGCTTTATGAATAAGTTATTTATTGCTACAGGTATATTCCGTGGGCTTTTTCATCGCCAGGTTATACCAGGTGGTCTTGGTATCCGTGTAACTTTCATATATCAGCTACTGTCACGCTATTTGAATGTTTCTTCTGTTTTTGTTGGAACATGAGTGTACATAAAACATTCATGGAATATTTCGTACGTAATTCTCTAATTCCAAACTTTACTCTTGTATTTGGATACTTACCTAAATATCTATCACGTAAATTATTATTCTCTAGTAAAGATGGTACTGTAACACGTAAAAGGAATAATTAAAATATCGCATTATTAATTAGCAGCAAAATTGGAACTTTCTTTAGTAAAAATGCAATTATATAACTTGGATGTAGTTCAGATTGTAGTACAGAACAAAATGTTCAAATGTTTTTAAAGTCTATGGGACCTAACTACGGGGTCATCAGTCCCTAAACTTACAAACTACTTATGATCTACTTACGAACTAGGACGGCACAAATATCCATGCCCGAGGGGGGATTCGAACCCCCGACCGTAGTGGCCGTGCAGACCGTGACTGGAGCGCCTTAGTCTCCTCGGCCACCGCGGCCGGCGTAGTACAGAACCTCCGTGAGAATCGCAAGTACTTGTTTCATTGTCTCCAGTCACAAAATGAATATGCAATCGAAATGGTTTTGCTGTCACTAATGCCAGTTTCTGTCTACAAACTGTTAGATCTCGATGAATACTCAATCTATTGCAGTGTCGAATTGCAGCAGCTTTTACTAAACATTTGTAGTATTTTATTAAAGAAAAATTATTGCATAATAATGAAAGTGACATCTGGTATCGTTAGTATTACTTGTAATCTAGATGAGGCAGAAGACCGAAACACCGGTCTGATGCACCTTTGACACTAGTCTATCTCTACATATCTACAGAGCTACTGCAAAACAGATCCAGCAGAACTAATTAATGTAGTTATTTTTCAAGAGGAGTCCTAACAACATATCCCTTCATTTATTATTGTGCTCTGTATCTACCATCACTCTTTATCGATTCTAGCATACTTCTGTAGCACGAAGCTTAAAAGCTTATATTTATTTATTGTCTGCAGAGATTCGCTGGCATACTAAAAATATGCTAGATTCCAAACAATTATATTCATCGAAGAATTCTGAACAATTACATTATATTCGATTTTGAAATATTCCTCTTGTCAGATGTGTGTTATATTAATGGATCTATTGTCAGTTACTTTGGTTATCAAATAGCAAAAGTAGTCTACTACGATTTATGTCTCATTTACTAATCTAACTACCTGAGTACCAACTGATGTAATAGTACACACGATTCACATATTTTACTTTTGCTGTTGTTAGTCTATATTAAAAATATTACTCGTTATGCTCAAATTATTCAAAATCGCCATTGAAACTTAGATTTGCTGAATGATGTTGTGTTTATATGATTTAGGACAAAATATTTCATCCAAGTTTACATAATTACTCTGTGAATCACATTTATATGCATGACAGGGTGTTCATTGAGCCGTTTGCATAATATTTCTCTATCGTTCCATTCCGTAATATCTCGCGGGAAAAAGAAACATCTAAATCTTTCCCCATTCGATTGACGATATTGACTGGATCACAGTCCTTAAAAGTTATTTCAGGATAAAATATTGTGACAGGAAACTTTAGGAAAAGCCAGACTGCAGTTACAGCAAATGAGGGGCATGAAAGATTCTGGATGTCTTTTGAGTTTCAGTTTTCTAGCGCCGTATATTAATCTCTTTCCAAATTTCTTCTTGCTCTCCTGTATGGTTTGCTTACAGATCAGATAACATCGTGGACAGTCTTCAACCATGTCGCACTCCCTGCTTCCATTTCATGTTCTTCGATTGTAAAAGTTTTCATCTCATTCTAGAAAACGTAAGAAATTCTAGCAATTTGTTCCAGTCCACATGGTCAATTTCTGTTTCTAATTGTATAAATGCTGTAAACGTAGGTTTATTTAGCATGCTGTTTATTTAGCATGCGCTGTCGTTCCATCATTGTTGTTGCATAATTGTTGTCAATATTTTCCAACAAAGAATAATTAAGTTGTTGGTTCGCAATACTCACACATGTCAGCTGGCATTGCGCTTATGATCTGAGGGAACATTTACAGAAGGCAGCAAAATTTAACTTCTTCTTGTGTCTGTGACAAAAATAACCAATATTTATACTTTTCAGTATGCTAGTTAGAAGGCGAGCTGATTTCACCATTACCAAAAACAATGTGTTTTTTTAGTATACAACTTAAATTATATAAGTAGATTTCTTTCATATTGCGAGTAGTTGTGTATTAAAGAAATACGTAAATACTGGAACTGTGCTTCGGCTGCAGAATGAAACTTCTGTACATGATAATAGATTAGTGCTTGTTCCATAGATCTAGAATGCGACAGTTTGTAGTGATGTGGAAGATGTGGAATATATTAAGCATATTCAAATGAATGTAGGTTGCCGTTCTTATAAGGAGTTCTGTTCATCGTTGAGTTAAGAATTTGTGTTCAGACGGACAATCGTCGTTTCCTCATCTGGAGAAAACTTGGAACAATCCTGCTTGCCGCGGCGTGGAGGCCGAGCGCATTGAGGCGCTATGCTCCAATACGCGAGGCCGTTCGCCGTCGGGGGTTCGAATCCTCCCTCGGTCATGGGTGTTTGTGTTGTGTCTAGTATTAGTTCATAAGGAGTTTGTAAGTTTGGGGACTGATGACTCCGCGATTAAGTCCCATAAGGTTAACAAACATTTGAATTTTGAACAATCCTGCTTATGTGCAGGAAACATCAGCATACCAAAGTGGTGGAACTATGGTGTGGGTACGAGTCAGTATTGGTGGACGTGAGGACCTCTGTATTGTTCTGAATGGCACTTTGACTGCTCAGAGTTACAGAGTCGAGATTCATCGATTTTTTTGTTGTGCCCTACACTTGAGAGGGGTTCCTTCTGGTGGACGATAACACGTGTTCCCACAGAGCTGCACTGGTAGACAACATGCTTGAAGCTGAGGGATGGGATCAATGTACTTAACTACATTGGTCATCAGTCTGTAAGCTTACAAACTACTTACATTAACATACGCTAAGGACAACAAATACACACATGCCAGAGGGAGAACTCGAACCTCAGACGGCGTGAAGCGGCGCTCTCCGCAACTAGGCGCATTGGAGCGCTCGGTCACTCCACCGCGGCTCTGTCCTAGTATCCTACAATAATATCATTTTTCTGGTTCTTAGGGTGGATTATTAGGAAACATTCCGCGAAATGTGTTGCGATTGTAATTGGTAGTAAGGCGAAATTAATTACAACCTTATGTGTGACAAGGCGTATTTTCCATGCATTTGACGTCATATCCCGCGAACTTCGTATCGCACTATGATACAATTTCAAAGTTCATGTATTTACGTAATGTCTTAAAAATACAGCGTGTTTCACTCAGTGTGTTTGCCTCTGTAACTTATAAAATAATAGGTGACGGGAAATTTTAATGCGGTAGGTCAACACAAGAAATGTTACACTTTATGCGGAGCTATGAACATAGTTTATTGTATCATTTTCCAAAGAGTTACAGCAAAAAGATATAATTTTTAAATGGAACAATAGTTTCTTTTATCGTGCATTGGATTCGTTGAAACCAGCTGCGCCCAAATCAATTTAAACTACATTCCTATCACTGTTAGTTTGGGAGCTACAGCCCTTCAAAGTTTCAGTGCATAATGCAATGCGCCTTCTAAATGTGGTGGGGCCGAGTAGTAACGTTGCCGGTGTCACGGAGCGAGAAGCTTCCTCGATGAGCTGACTGTCGCCGCACACGGCCTTATACCCGACAGGTGGAGCCACACAAACAACCGGGGCTCAATATACCACAGTTACTGACATCGGATGACGATGGCATACACGAACAACGAGTACGTTGACATGTTGCTGACGCTCGGCGAGTGCCGACACGATGCCACTGAAGCAGCCACGGCGTACGCCGTGAGATATCCTAGGCGAAGAACCCCGGCTGCCATTATGTTCTTACGTGCCGAGCAACGACTTCGGGAAACAGGCAGCTTGGTAATGCGCCGCAGTAACAGACGAAGACCTGCAAGAAGTGAGAAGACGGAGGTGTTTGTTTTAGCTGCATTACACCACGATCCTCATGTCAGCTTACGAGCCGTTGCTGCAGTCGCTGGTGTCAGTCTCACATCTATGTGGCGTATAGTACACGGCCACAGGTTTCACCCGTACCACCTGTCACTGACCCTGGAGCTGCATGGGAACGAATTCCGAGCAAGAGTGACATTCTGTGAGTGGTCCATGCGTAATTTCACGTTGGAGTCTTTACAAAGTGTTATGTTTTCTGATGAGTCCACGTTCACAAATTATGGTGCAGTGAATCTCCATAACATGCACTACTGGGCCGCAGACAATCCTCGGTGGGTACAACCTGTCGCCCGTCAACGTAGGTGGTCTATTAACGTATGGTGTGGAATCCTTGGGGATGAAATCATCGGTCCACACTACTTCCCAGGTACACTGACAGGTGAGTTATATCGCGCTTTTATAGCCGACAGTTTTGGTGGTCTCCTTGAACATGTGTGTCTACACACGAAAGTCCATATATTGATGCAGTCGATGGTCACCCAGCCCATTCTGCGCGTGCTGTTGTGGAAGAACTAAACAACAGGTTTGCAGGAAGATGGTTGGGGCGCCATGGTACTCATTCATGTCCCGCAAGGTCGCCCGATTTAACACCAGTAGATTTCTTTTTGTGGGGATATCTAAAGGATAGTGTTTATGTCACTGAGTCCACATCCCCAGATGATCTAAAACGGCGCATCGAGGACGCATGTCGCTCCGTCACACTGGCGATGTTACATCTCGTCCGCAGATCCTTTAGACAGCGCATTGCAATATGCATTGAGGAACATGGACACACATTTGAACATCTCATGTAAGTCAACTTCCCACCGCCATAACATCCATCACCCACCACACAGCCATGTATTATGTACAGCGTGTGGTATCTGCCCCTGAAACTTTGATGGGTTGTAGCTCTCAAACTAACAGTGATAGGAATGTAGTTTAAATTGATTTGGACGCAGCTGGTTTCAACGAATCCAATGCACGATAGAAAAAAACTAATGTTCCATTTAAAAAATTATATCTTTGTGTTGTAACTCTTTGGAAAATGATACAATAAACTATGTTCATAGCTCCGCAGAAAGTGTCACATTTCTTGTGTTGACGTACCGCATTAAAATTTCCCGTCACCTATTATTTTATAAGTTACACAGGCAAACACACTTAGTGAAACACCCTGTATGTCGCGGATAGTGTTTGTTTTGAAAATGTAATAAATCGAATAAATGCGAAGGGAGTTTTTCATGAATGTAATTGTTTATAACATTATATCTCATGAACAATGTGTCGTAGTACGATGTATTTGCTACGAACATTATTTGGTATGGGTGTATACTGTCTGAAAAATGTCTCTTAGAATACAATTACTAGATTTGAAGTAATAATTTGTAATGTCGTGCAGAATGCCGCAGTTTTACTTTACGAACAGCGGAAAAGGAGTAAGCGATAAAATTCTTTCCTTTCATCACATTTTTAGGGTTATCAGCGAGAAAAAGTTTAAAGGAATTTGCAAATTGTGTGTGATGTTTGTTGCAAGTCCCAGACCAGTACCTCCCACGACGGTTGCAGAGTTGGATGTTGCACTGTTGAAAGAATGAGCAAATATCATAAAAGAGCTGGCTGATAACCTCATACTGTCACTGACACGCAGGTGCGCAACGACTGGTCGTCAGAGGTGGTCACAAACCATGGTAGAGGACAACTATTAAGGTAACTCTATGATTATTATTTTACCTATCGTATGGACATATATATGCAAATACAGCTAAGCACACCAGGTTCTTCTAGGAAGTTGGAAGCCTGGTAAGTATGTAGGGTCTTCGAGGCCACAGAGAAATATGCTGGTGTTGTTTTTCCATGCTTCCTTACTCGCGTCTTCAATCTTGAATGGTTCCAGTGGTCGCGCTGCCCAGAATAGTTTCCTTGATTTGCGACGCATGCAGGGTGGATTGAGCAGTATTTCCTCGGCGGGTAGCCTTAGGGAAAGCTTCAAGTTTTCAATCTTTTTCTATTCGCGGGTCGCTGCTTCTTGTCGTCTCAAGTGTGGTGGGGCGATGCATGTGCATGCGTGCGCCCCAGTCGTGTTGTTGACTCCGTGCGTTTCGGTAGTGTTATGCGCCGCCAGTGCTGGGGTCTGGTTTTATTCCTGACGAAGCACAGCATGCTGAGGACCTTTCTGCGTAGACACGGTTACAAGGGAAGTAACCACGTTTCCTTTTATTACGTTTTAGATTTTTACTGTCTCAGGTTTTAAGATTCTTGTACAGATTATCTGATGATGAGGGCTTGACCCTTGAAACGCGTCATATTTTAGTGTTTTTACACGATTTCTGTGTTTGAGCCTACATCTACAAGGGATACTCTGCAAATCACATTTAAGTGCCTGGTAGAGGGTTCATCGAAACACCGTTCTACTATTTTATCTCCCATTCCATTCTCGAATAGCGCGCGGGAAGTATGAACACCTGAATCTCTCCGTTCGGGCTCTGATTTCTCGTATTTTATTCTGATGATCATTTCTACCTATGTAAGTGGGAGTCAACAATATATTTTCGTATTCGGAGGAGAATGTTGGCAATTGTAGTTTCGTAAGCAGCCCACGCCGCAGCGATAAGCGCCGTTGTTGTAATGATTCCCATCCCAGATCCTGTATAATTTCCGTAACGCTGTCTCCAGTGTATTGTGACAATACGAAACGAGTTGCCCTTCTCTGGACTCTCTCAATGTCCTCCGTCAAACCCACCTGATAAGGATCCCACACTGGGCAGCAATACTCCATAAAAGGACGGACAAGCGTAGTGTATGCAGTTTCTTTAGTAGTTCTGTTGCGTCTTTTAAGGGTTCTGCCAATAAAACGCAGCCTCTGGTTCTCCTTTCCCACGGCACT
Source organism: Locusta migratoria (assembly GCA_026315105.1). NCBI lineage: Eukaryota > Metazoa > Arthropoda > Insecta > Orthoptera > Acrididae > Locusta > Locusta migratoria. Next base: position 620,126,912 of record CM048745.1, read on the forward strand.
ATCTACGTGTTTTTATTTTTTTATTTTTTTAATATATTTTTATATATATATTTAAGCTAGAACTAATTGTAATTCCTAGGTATTTTGTGGAGTTTACGGCCTTTACATTTGATTGATTTATCATGTAAACAAAGTTTAACGGGTTTCTTCTCGTACTCATGTGGACGGCTTCACACTTCTTATTATTTAGAGTCAATTGCCAATTCTTACATCATACAGATATCTTATTCAAATCTTTCTGCAGTTGGTTTTGATCTTCAGATGATTTTACTACACGGTAAATGACGGTGTCATCTGCAAACAACCTAAGAGAGCTACTTAGATTTTCCCCTAAATCGTTTATGTAAATAAGGAACAGCAGAGGACCAATAACACTGCCCTGTGGAACGCCCGATGTCACCTCTGTTTTAGTCGATGCCTTACCATCGATTACTACGAACTGTGTCCTCTCTGACAGGAAATCCCATATCCAGTCGCAAATTTGGGCCGATATACCGTAAGCACGCAATTTGATTAAAAGCCGTTTGTGAGGTACGGTGTCGAAAGCCTTCTGAAAATCAAGGAATACGGAATTAATTTGCGAACCCTTGTCGATAGCACACATCACTTCTTGTGAAGCCTACTTGACAAAATAATATATTAAAGTCCTAGCTCTGATGAAAATTTTACCTGATATAGTGGAAAGGAAATAGGAAGTGTTAAAAGGAGAGAGATATTCCCGTGCGTGTCGTATTGGTGATGGGTGATTTACGACGTATTCAGGGAGTAGGGAGCAGCGCAGGTGGAGATGGGGGGACGGCTCTGGGCGGGCAGCTAGCGCGGCTCGGCTCAGCGTGGTGGTGACTTTTACGCGGCCGTCATATCTGGGGCCTCGCCGCCTCGTAAAGCCCTGCTGCTGGAGATTTAGGGCCGCGCTCTGGCCCTCTGCAGGCACTAACTCCAGAGCCGAGGGCCACCAGCCGCCGCCGCGCCTCTGCCAGGCACTTGCCTCAGCACCGAACCTCTTCACCGAACACTCATCTTATTAATCACAGCTCAAGCGGCCGTAAACCTAAGGGACCGCACTGCTGACGTCATCGGTCCACAGGTTTACAAAGTAGTTTAATTAGTTCCGTAAAAATACACTGCTGGCGATTTATACAATTAAAAATTGCTAAAATTGCTGAATTTTCACATTTGAAACCAGATGAAAGATAATGGATGACAGGAACGAAGTTTACAAGTAGACACACACACATTCGTTGAGATTAAAAGAGCCAGTGGTCAAAAGAACAAAATTGTTGTAGAAAACACTGGACTTACACACGGTGAGGAATGAAGGACATTTAAAATACATGGCAACACTATTGTTTTGCCTGTTTGGCGGTTGCTCGTAAGTCCCGTCGTAAGCCATCGGAGGCGGTCATTTAAGGTGTTAGGAAAAGTAAGTACGTGAAGAGGGTAAGGACATTAAACCGGCTGATTTGGAGCACGAGAGCACCACAGGGCGTTTTAACTTAAACTGTCTATAACCGTAATATACACTCCTGGCCATTACAATTTCTACACTACGAAGATGACGTGCTACGGACGCGAAATTTAACCGACAGGAAGAAGATGCTGTGATATGCAAATCATTAGCTTTTCAGAGCATTCACACAAGGTAGGCGATGGTGGGACCCCTACAACGTGCTGACATGAGGAAAGTTTCCAACCGATTTCTCATACACAGGCAGCAGTTGACCGGCGTTTCCTGGTGAAACGTCGTTGTAATGCCTCTTATAAGAAGTAGAAATGGCTACCTTCACGTTTTCGACTTTGATAAAGGTCGGATTGTAGCCTATCGCGATTGCGGTTTATCGTATCGCGACATTGCTGCTTGCGTTGGTCGCGATCCATTGCCTGTGGAATCGGTGGGTTCAGGAGGGCAATACGTAACGCCGTGTTGGATCCCAACGGCCTCGTATCACTAGCAGTCGAGATGACATGTATCTTACCCGCATGGCAATAACAGATCGTGCAGCCACGTCTCAATCCTTGAGCCAACAGATGGGGACGTTTCCAAGACAACAACCATCTGTACGAACAGTTCGACGACGTTTGCAGCAGCATTGACTATCAGCTTGGAGACCATGGCTGCGGTTACCATTGATGCTGCATCACAGACAGGAGCGTCTGCGATGATGTACGCAACGACGAACCCGGGTGCACGAATGGCAAAACGTCATTTTTTTTTCGGATGAATCCAGGTTCTGTTAACAGCATCATGATGGGCGCATCCGTATTTGGCGACATCGCGGTGAACTTACATTGGAAGCGTGTATTCGTCATCGCCATACTGGCATATCACTCGGCGTGATGGTATGGGGTGCACATTGGTTACATGTCTCGGTCACCTCTTGTTCGCATCGACGCCACATTGAGGAATTGCCGTTACACTTCAGATGTGTTACGACCCGTGGCTCTACCTTTCATTCGATCCCTGCGAAACCCTACATTTCAGCAGGATAATGCACGACCGCATGTTGCAGGTCCTGTACGGGCCTTTCTGGATACGGAAATTGTTCGACTGCTGTCCTGGCCAGCACATTCTCCAGATCTCTCACCAATTGAAAACGTCTTGTCAATGGTGGCCGAGTAACTGGCTCGTCACAATATGCCAGTCACTACTCTTGATGAACTGTGGTATCGTGTTGAAGCTGCACCTGTACACGCCATCTAAGCTCTGTTTGACTCAATGCCTAGGCGTATCAAGGCCGTTATTCAGCCAGAGGCGGTTGTTCTGGGTACTGATTTCTCACGATCTATGCACCGAAATTGAGTGAAAATGTAATCACATGTCAGTTCTAGTATAATATATTTGTCCAATGAATACCCGTTTATTATTTGCATTTCCTTTTGGTGTGACAACTTTAATGGCCGGTATGTAGTTTACTATTTGACAGAAAGTGAACTAGTATATGGTACAGAAATGAAAATAATAGTTTCGTTCGCAAAATGTTCTTAGAATTTATTTGATAATAGGGTGATCGGTTTCCATCTACTGTGAGATCATCATCAGACCGATTCGTCGTTGATGCCGAGACGAAGAGCGTGCGGCGATTGTGACTGCGACTATATAGACCTCCTTCATCGTTTCTCATTTAGCATTGTACGGTTCACTTGTCCTTGCTGCTTGATCTATCCTCTTTGGTCATTTTTCCTCTTTGGTTTCCTATTGGCATGAATGAATACTTATCATATAGTATTTTTGACTCCCATACATCACCCACCACCATCCCATGGCCTAGGTTGTGAGTAACCTTTCCCTTCTGTTCCATGTCTCCCTTTTCTTCGGTCCTCTCCTCCCTGATGAAGGAACAGAATTTCGAAAGCTAGCGACCTCTTCTCTACTTGCGTTTTTTTTTTTTTTTTTTTTTTTTTTTTTTTTTTTTTGGCACTGTTGGTGGTATTGGTGGTACAGAACTAAGGTAAGTAACGCCCAACCAATGTATCTCTTTTGAGGAATTGTTAAACTACTTAAACTAGCTTACGCTAAGGTTAAAACACACACACACACGCACATACATACATACATGCCTGAGGGAGGACATGAATCTCCGACGGGGAGCAGCCGCGCAATCCTTAAAAAGCCGCCTTAGAGCGCACGGTCATTTCCGCGGCTGCGATGGATTGATCGAGCGTTCTAAGGCGCCTAGCTGCGGACCGCGCCGCTGCTCGCCGTCAGAGGTTCGTGTCCTCCCTCGGGCGTGGATATATTTGTTGTCCTTAGCATAAGTTAGTTTAAGTAGCTTGTAAGCCTAGGGAATGATGATCAGAGTAGTTCCCACAGACTTACAAATACTTGACCTTTGAATTTGCCATTACAGCGCGACGATTTCATTACTTGAGAACTAGCAGATTGCAGGTGTGGTGTATACGATAACCACAGTGAGCGGGGTGAAGACCCCATCTGGCGTTGACCGGTGGCCTTGTTGCAGTCTCCTTATTTGATGCCACGTGGGCGAGTCGTGCGTCGATGACGATGAAACGATGATGAGGACAACGCACAATACCCATTACGCAGCTGCAAATCGAACTGCGTACCCTGAGTGGCAGTCCACTGAGATACGGTGGAGGCGGACAGTACCAAATTGGTTCGGCATCGTAAAATAATCACTACGTAGTTCTGCGCGACGTACGGTACTAAGCGCTCCGAACGGACGGTCCGTGGGTACACTCGACACTGACAGCTAATGTATAAATTAATAACTGGTAAGGATACCAAACACATGTGAAAATCGACACTCCATGGTGCCGCTATTGAAGCCTGACGGTCATTATGTATAGTCTGGAAAAATGTCTACTTAGTCCTTTCATCTACATCTACATACATACTCCGCAATTCACCGTAAGGTGCGTGGCGGAGGGTACACTGTACCACTACTAGGCATTTCCTTTCCTATTCCACTCCCAAATTGAACGAGGAAAAAAGGAATGCCTATATGCCTCCGTACGAGCCCTAATTTCTCTTATCTTGTCTTTGTGATCTTTACGCAAAATGTAAGTAGGCGGCAGCAAGATCGTACTACACTCGGCTTCAAATTCCGGCCCTCTATTTAACAGAAATTCACGAAAATAACGTCGTCTTTCTTCCAGCGATTCCCAATTGAGTTGCCGGAGCATTTCCGTGACACTCGCGCATTGGTCGAACCTACCGGTAACAAATCTAGCTGCTCGCCTCTGAACCGCCTCTATGTCTTCCTTGAAACTGATCTGCTGCGGGTCCCAAACACATGAGCAATACGCAAGACATGGTCGTACAAGCGTTTTATACGCGGTCTCCTTTACAGGTGGAGCACATCTTCCCAAAATTGTCCCAATAAACCAAAGTCGGCTGTCCGCCTTACTCACAACTGTCCTTACATGCTCATTCCATTTCATATCGCTCTGCAATGTTACGCCTAGATATTTGAACGACGTGACAGCATCAAGAAGCTCACTACTAATGCTGTATTCGAACATTATGGGATTGTTTTTTCTACTCATGCGCATCACCTTACATTTTTCAACATTGAGAGCTAGCTGCCATTCTTCGCACCAACTAGAAATTTTGTCTAAGTCATCCTGTATGCCATTAAAGTCAGTTACAGACGACACCCTCCCATACACCACAGCATCATCAGCAAACAGCCGCAAATTACAACTTACTCTATCCATCAGATCATGTATATAGATAGAAAATAATAGCGGTCCTATCACACTCCCCTGGGGCACGCCTGACGATACACTCGTCTCTGATGAACACTCGCCGTCGAGAACAACATACTGCGTTCTATTACTTAGGAAGTCTTCCAGCCAGTCACAAATTTGTGAACCTATTCCATAAGCTCGTATCTTCGTTTCGGTATTCTTTTATATACGCTTTATAAGGAACTCAGTCTCGATAATATTGTTGATGGTGAAACGTGGACACTTAATTGGTCAAACAAGACTAGAATAAAACATTTTAAAAGCAATGATTTAGAAGAATTTTGAGAGGTTAGATAGTAACGAGGAGGTACTGAATAAAGAAAGGCAAAGAGGAAAAAGATATAATAGAAATGTGTGGTACAACGTGACTAACACAAATCTGTTCGTAAGACATAATCTGATACAGAAAGCAATAGTTAATTGGGTAACGCAGTGATATATGATTGTGAGTGAGAGAGAGTGGTGTGTTTGTGTGTGTGTGTGGGGGGGGGGGGAGGGGGCAATTCCAGAGTGAGCTTTCAGCTTTAGCTATCGAAGTACGTTCAAATGGATATGTGTTATAGAGGTGAAGAGAGCATGGATAACTGCAGCAATCCAGTCTTCACACCAAGGCAACAAAAACGACGACAATATCAAATTTCAAAGGTGTATTACTTAGTAATTTAATGGTTATGTGTCTGAAGACATAAGCAATGTAACATAGTATGGGTTGACATATTATGCGTTCATGATAGTCAGCTATTGGAAGGAGAGACATATGAATGTAGTTTGTCCAAGTTAGGATATCTGGGAAAGAATTCATTGCAGAGAGGGGATATCAGTGAATAAATCACGATTTGCGTGGGTAGGTGTTAATACGGTACCACGAGGTTCCGCATCTCTGAGTAATCAGTGAATCACTACATCTCCACCTTGCATCACCATATTGAGGAAACAAGCCGACAATAAATTGGTTGATTGTGGATGAGTGAAGTCAGTGACATAAAACTAATAGGGTCCTGTCTTATTGATGCTCCGGGGTAATATCGACCTGAACTCCGTGTAGTTTGTATCTAAAAAAAAGTAAAAGTTGACCACTGTACGCAAAAAAAGCTTAATTCTGGTAGGAGGTATCCAGATAAGAGTTTACTATTATAAAGAAGCTTCATTTTAGTTGTAAAATTAGTAAAAGGTCCGTGTGAGCTACAGGCTACTCCCTGCTGTAAAAACCTTGTTCCCTGGTCTAATTGAGAAATGACTTGGTTCAAATTATTCTAATAACAGGACGTTAACGACACAGTGGCAAACGTACGTAGGAGCTCACAAAAAATTACACACAGACAGTAATAAACAAAACCACGACAATTAAAGTTATTTCATAAAGGTGGCTAAGAAAACATTTATGGTGCAACGGAACTTAAACATAAAAATTGCATCTGAGATTGTTCTCAGCACTGGTGAAAAACAATATTAAATAAAAATGGGGAAGGTGCTCGAAACCTACAATTTATAGGCAAGTCAAAATTATACTGAACTTAACTTGTTTATTCAGGTCGAGCACAAGCAAAATGGGGAACCAATTTTGTTAATACAATAAAAGTGCAAGCCACATACATAAGTTAATACTGACGATGCCCAGCATTGAATTTAACATAAATTACAAAAAACGTAACGCTACTGGGGGGAGGATTTACAAACAACACTCACTCGCTCACACACACGCAATGCAACAATCCAAACTGTTGGCATCTGCCGAACACGTAACTGAATAAGGTAACTGAATAACCTCGCTCGGTCATTACTGAAAATGTTTGTAATTATTTATAAATGATAAGCTTGTAAAAATTGGTTTACCACATGTAGAACTGGAAACATAGACATACGCAGTATCATTGTGAAGTATTCCGTAGAGACAAAACAACCGAGTAGAACGAAGTGAGCCGAGCCGATCGCAAAGTACGGCGTCTCAACTTGACTATATACATATAGAAACTCGTTACGGCACCGTACTCTGCGATCGGGGAGACTCACTCGGTTCTACTCGGCTGTTTTCGGAAGATTTAAGGATGTGCCCGCGTCTGCAGAGAACACTGGTTTTATGGAGTACAAGCTCAGTTGCGCGTTTCAATTCAGTTTCATTTAGATAAGGTTTTTTGAGTAATTGGAGTATTCTGTGATGATATCTATTCTAAGGTGAGTAATTTGTAGAGACATCCGCGACGATTATTAAGCGCAGCCGGCCGCGGTGGCCGAGGGGACTGAGGCGCGCCGGTCACGGTCTGCACGGCCACTACGGTCGGGGGTTCGAATCCCCCCTTGGGCATGGATATTTGTGCCGTCTTTAGTATAAGGTAGTTGATAAGTAGTTTGTAAGTTTAGGGACTGATGACCCCGTAGTTCAGTCCCATAAGCTTAACAAACATTTGAACATATTAAGCGCATTTGAGTAGCTCTAAGATTTTAGAAGGTTAATATTTGTTATTAGACGTTTTAAATTAAAGTTCTTGGCCCGAGTTTTCAGGTTAATCCTCGATGATATTACGTGCGCTTTTAATGCAAAATCACATTTTGTTATATTTTTTATCTGTAAAGGTTTCGGTTTAGTGGTTAATTATTAGTATTTGATCTGGTCTACTATTAAAAAGTTTTATGCAAGTATTGAAATGTTTTTATGTAGGCAAGTGATGCTTTTTCATTCATGACAGTGTAATCTTAATTGTTACCGGTGATGTCACGTAATACAGAGTTCAACAGTCCCGCTGCTCGCAAATGTAGTGCAGTAACTGTGATTGGTCACTGCTATAGAGGAGTAAAAGCGTGCTCCATACTTTGTTATGGTTCATAGAGTTTACGTCACGAGCGATTCCAAAGACAGTGTAGCGTCCGCAGCACTGGTAACGAGAATGACGAATAACGATCCGTTTATAGCAAGTACTGTTTCTTTTAGTTACGGATACATACCGACGCACTTCTTTTCCTTACTCTCAGAGCTCTAACTCTACTGTAGTTTAAGGGACACATGTGAATGTTGTATTAGAACCTGTAACGATTGAATCGAAAATAGCGATTAGTACATGCATAGTACTTCCCTGCAAACAGCGAACTGAGCTCGTAGTGGTGAAAGCCCGCAAGTAAACTAGTAGGTACCGGTACACCTCGTATGGCGGAATCTGAGCCTTGCGCTGATGGCCCCTGGGAGGCTGCTTGATGGGAGCGGGGGAAGCGCCGCGCGCGCCGCCTGTGGGCGTGCGCGGGAACTACGCCTCCCTTTTTCCGTCCCTTCGGCGGAGACATCATTAGAGACGGAATACACAAAGGGAGCGGCCCGTCTGGGCTGCCTCATTAACCGCTTGTTTTCCACGCGGTTTGCCTTTCGCCCAGCAGGTACAACTCGTCCTTTCGTCGCAGTTCGAGGTTTCTCGTTTCACGGCTTCTGATTATCAAAGTCGAATGTACGTGTTTTGGATCGTCTGGGACCTGGAAGTCAAAATTTACCGAACTTCGTTTTTTCAACAAAAGACTGAAATCCCCCATTTTCTACTGTAATTTGCTGTGCGACACTGCTTCCGTAGTATCGGTTACGAAATTTCGTGAATTACGATGTTTGTCAGCCATGAACTTGAAAACTTAAACAACTGATGTTAATGAAATTTTGCGCAGTGTTTGTCAATTCGTCGAAATTAAAAGACTCTCCATAATAATCTCAATATTATTCTTATAGGCAATAACATGTTTTTATCTAGTTTGGGTGAGTATCCAATAACTGATGCTGTTCTTCATCTTGATGTATGGACTATCGGTGAAGTGCTAGGTTGAAGAGGGATAGATAACGGGCTAAAAACTCGCTGGGAGCAAATATATTTCACCTGTCAGATATGCCACTAGAAACGACACGTGGTTCGGATGCCACGTTTAACTGTGGATAAATAGTGTAAATTAGGGATATGTTAGGCACTGAAGTAGCGTCCATTGGAAGACTTACACCAGATTAAAATGCTCAAATGTTTGTAGAGCTTATGGAACTTAACTACAGGGTCATCAGTCCCTAAATATACAAACTACTTATGTGCTAGCTAACACTAAGGACGGCACAAATATCCATGCCCGAGGGGGGATTCGAACCCCCGACCGTAGTGGCCGTGAAGACCGTGATTGGCGCGCTGCAGAACGCTTGGCCACCGCGGCCGGTGAATGGCCATTTCGGCCGGCTTACACCATATTACTGAGCCTCACGATATTACCGTCACATTCACTTGAGGACGTTTCCTTGTTTGTGTAATTTATTTCATTTTTTTCTAAATTTACTCAAGATTTTTATTTTTATTTTTGTGTATTTCATAATTGTTGTGACCTCAGGATGCTGTCTGTACTGTGAGCAGTAGGTTCAGCAAGGATGTGGACAAGCTCTGCAGCTAAAAGAATTGATTAGATAACATATACTTTTTTTTACACATGAAAGTATTACTTGGATGTCTTGTGATGGTAAAAAGTCCAATCTAATACACAGATCCTATATCTTTCACTTCTTTCAACAACAAGTGTTGCGGCTTGTATTAAGACTGCTGGCTCACGTCAATGACACCCTTTTCTGTTGACTCAATGAACTTCCTGCTACTGACTGGAATTGCCGTACTCCTCAGTATTCTTGTGTAGTTCGCGAACGAACTAGTTCGAAAGAGCGCTCCCACAGGCGAACTAAGCGAACTAGTACTGGTAATACTGGTCCTAGTGCTTCTGAAAAAACGAAAGTGTTATTTTTAACCGGGGTCGAAAGGTAACAAGGAACCAAAAATGTTCAAATGTTTCTTAAGCTTAAGGGACTTAACTTCGGGGTCATCAGTCCCTAAACTTACAAACTACTTATGAACTACCTTATACTAAAGATGACACAAACATCCATGCCCGAGAGGGGATTCGAACCCTCGACCGTAGCGGCCGTGCAGACTATGACTGGCGCGCAGCAGACCGCTCGGCCACTGCGGCTGCCTAACAAGGGATCTACAATATGAAACAAAAACTATAAACCTCATTTAAAGACAATTACTGTTGTCCTGTGAACTCAAAGAAAACGAATATGGTCCTTTTATCTGAGCTATAAAAATAAAAACCCAAGAAAGACAGGTCTTAGTAAAGGTCCACTTTTTTTTGCTAATATTGATTTTTATAACCACAATAAGCGATTTAAATAATGAATATGTTGTCTTTTATTATGCAAATGTATAAATATTGAAGTATATTGAAATATTTCCAATAATTACTTATAAAGATACATAAATTTTTGTTGGGGTACTTCGAAACCCCACACGCGATTATACGTTGCAAAAAAAAACTCGCACTGGTGTTTTACGGCCCACTAGATTTGTGGTTTTATAAGTTTTTACAAACATTTTGGACAAAAATAATAATGTAAACAATACAAAAATAATTAATAAGAGTGTCTGAAGCCCTTTTAGGGAAAACAAATTTTTAGGTACTGCCGGGTCTTGAAACACTGACCTTCAGCGTCACAGTGGAAAGCATTGCCCACTACGCTACAATGCACACTCAGATACTGCATTCTTTAATCTCATACTATTTATGGCTGCTGTTAACTGATGCTAATATGTTATTCGTAGACACTAAATGATCATTTATCAAAGAAAGACCGACGTGTTTTCGTTAATTCTTCAGTGCGCCATTGCTTTGAAATGACAACGTGTAAGTTAAAATAAGAAAATCGTCAAATACGCAACGCAAGAGAGAGTTCTGGGAGATGAATGTCACGTGACATCTGCATCGTTAATTCAGTGGAGGGTGTCAAAACTATTGTTATTTTTGCAAATATCTTTCAAACGATACGAGCTATGAATAAAACATAAGGGAACAAAGCTGCAGAGAATCTTCTCCTCTACAAATTCGGTAATTCAATTTTAGTGTCAGATGTACGTTTTATATGCTATTAAAATTACATTACAAACGGCTTTTTTGTATTACTAACGTATTTCTTGTCCGAAATATTTGAAGAAGCGAGGTTCTGGTAGCCAACAATTATGTCCCTAAAATTTGGTGCCGATGGGTTGAATGGTTCAACCTAAAAAGTGGGAACACGTTACAGCCAGACAGACATCGTCAATTCGCCGTTATTTTTGCAAATATCTCTGCAACGAAGCAAGATATGAAAAAACGTAAAAGAGTGAAGTTTTAGAGAATTTTCACCTCTACCAGTTAGGTTATTCAATTTTCGTGTCAGATGAACGATTCGTTTGCAATTACAATTATATTACAAACTGATTTTTTTGGTATTACTACCGTATTTTTGGTCGAAAAATTTGAAAAAGGGAGATTCTGGTCTCTGAAGGCCTACAATTTGTAAAATTTGGTGTTGATCGATTGAACGGTTCCTCTTAAAAACGAGGAACACGTTTCGGACAGACAGACAGACAGACATCCCAACATCGCCGTTATTTTTACAAATATCTCTGAAACGATACGAGACATGAAAAAACCATAAGAGAGGAAACTTGTAGAGACTTTTCTCCTCTACAAATTCGGTTATTCAATTTTCGTGTCAGGTGAATGGTTAAGCTGTTATTTTTGTTTAAATTTCGAGCTGTCAAAAGACGATCGCAAAGGCCCACTTTTAGTGTTACTACCTTAACCTAAAGTGGGCCAAAAAGCGCGTGTATCCAAAGGTTAAGACAGCCCGCGCAATCGACGTATCCAGTAAGTCGCGTTGGCTTAGTGGTTATGGCGCTTGCGTAGGAAGCAGAACATCCAGGCCGAGGCACAAATTTTAATTCGATGCGTCTCCTTCAGTTTGACTATAATATCCGCGGCCCTTCTTGTGGTCGCATTCTGGAATACCAGCAGCATAGAAAAAGGGCAGACCCCTCACTACGACAGCCACGGTACGGCAGTGGCAGTTGGCACAGCAGCGCCGGGCCGGGCAGAGCGGCCAGCCCCGGAACTCGGTGTGTGGGCCCGGCCCACTCGCTGCAATTACCAGTGTAATTGCCCCGGCCGCCATTGTGGCCGAGGCTAATCCCGGCGTGTTGTCGCGGCGGCGCTGCTATCGCTCACACGGACAACAATGGCCGCCGCACGCGACACACAACTCGAGTTTACCGTGCCGCAACGACAACACTCTGCCAGGCTGGACACTCGCAGCACCAGCACTGGGACCACACCCGTTTGCTACCCATAGACACAGTCTAGTAGCCGCTGCATAAATAACAGGATCGCTGATTAGCATTTAAGACACTTGTAACAACTATATGAAACAAGACGTATATTAGTTACAAACTACGACGTGCATGCATTGTAAGCAGCATGTAAACGTGTTGTTGTGGTTTGCACTGGTCTGATGCAGCTCTCCAAGCTACCCTGCAAGCCTATTCAGTCTGAGAATACGTACGACAACCTACATCATTTTGAATCTCCTTACTGTATTCGTCCCTTGCTCTCCCTCTACGATTTTTAGCCCACACAATTCCTTCTAACGCTGACAATTACTTGATGTCTCAGGATGTGTCCAACCAATCTATCTCTTCTCTTAGTCACGATATGACAGAAACTCCTTTTCTCCCCAAGTCTGTTATGCACCTCCTCCTTAGTTACGTTATCTACCCATCTAACCTTCATCATTCGTCTGTAGCACCACATTTCGAAAGCTTCTGTCACCTTTTTGTCTGAACTCTTTATCGTCCACGTTTCACTCCCATACAATGCTACACACCAGACAAATGTTTTCAGAAAGGACTTCCTTACATTTACATTAATTTTGGGTATCAACAAATTTCGCTTCTTTAGAAACGCTTTTATTCCCTTAGCAATTCTGCATTTTATATTTTCTTTACTTCGGCCATCAGAAGTTACCTTGCTACCTAAATAACAAAACTCATCTACTACTTTTATTGTCTCATTACATAATCTAATTCCCCCCAGCATCGTTGATTTCCTGGCACTACATTCCATAACCTTTGTTTTACTCTTGTTAATGTTGTTGTAAACGTAACTACAGATATTCGGATTTAGCTTATGCCTTCCGCGGTGATGACGTGGGGCAGACGAATAGCGAAATTCTGCATGATCTTCTGAAGCGTCGGAACATCCAAGATGTCGAAGACTCCTGAATGACTGGTTTAAGCTCAGCAATGGTATTGGCGTTATTGCTATACTCCTTGACTTTAATGTAGCACTACAAAAGTAGTCCTGTGTGTTGGGATCCGGAGAATATGGCAGGCAATTGAGGCCCTTGTAAGTGTTCAAATGTTTGTAAAGCTTATGGGACTTAACTACGGGGTCATCATTCCCTAAGCTTATAAACTACTTATGAATTAGCTAAGACTAAGGACGGCACAAATATCCATGCCCGATGGAGGATTAGAACCCCGGACCGTTGTGGCCGTGCGGACTGTGACTGAAGCGCCTCAGTCCTCTCGGCCACCGCGGCCGGCTGTAAGTGTTCTGTGGATACCGATATTCATCGCTTTATATCCCTCTGCGATTTTTACCCCACAGACTTCCCTCCAACGTTAAATTCACTATTCCTTGGTGTATGATAATGTGTCCTACCAATCTATCCCTTCTATTAGTCAACGTATGAGAGAAATTTCTTTTCTAACCAATTCTGTTCAGTACCTCTTCATTAGTTACGCGATAAACCCACCTAATATTCAGCATTCTTCTGTAGCACCACATTTCAAAAGCCTCTGTCCTCTTGCTAACCGTACTGTTTGTCGTCCATGTTTTACTCCCATTCAAGGCAACACTCCACACAAATGCCTTCAGAAAGTACTTCCTTATGCTTAAATCAATATTCGAAGTTAACAAATTTGTCTTATTCAAGAATGTTCTACCGATTGCCATTCTGCATTTTATATTCTCTGTATTGCGAAAATCATTTGTTATTTTACTGCCCAAATAACAAAACTCATCTACCTCCTTTATTGTTTCGTTACCTAATCTAATTCCTTCAGCACCACCTGATTTCCTTAGACTGCATTTCATTACCCTTGTTTTGCTCTCGTTAATGTTCGTCTTATAAACACCTAGCAACACACTGTCCATTCACCGGCCGCGGTGGCCAAGCGTTCTGCAGCGCGCCAATCACGGTCTGCACGGCCACTACGGTCGGGGGTTCGAATCCCCCCTCGGTCATGGATATTTGTGCCGTCGTTAGTATTAGCTAGTTCATAAGTAGTTTGTAAGTTTAGGGACTGATGACCCCTTAGTTAAGTCCCATAAGCTCTACAAACCTTTGCACATTTGAACACTGTCCATTCCGTTCAACTGTTCTTCCAGGTACTTTGCTGTCTCTGACAGAATTAGTATGTCATCGTAAAAATGCGATATTTTTATTTCTTCACCCTGAACTTTAATTCCTTCACCCAATTTCTCCTTGCTTTCCTTTATAGCTTGCTCAATGTACAAATTGAATAACATTGGAGAAAGGCTACAACCCGGTCTTACTCCCTTACCAACCACTGCATCCCTTTCATGCCCTTCAAAGCTGACAACCGCCGTCTGGGCTTTGTACAAGTTGTAAGTGACCTTCCGTTTCCTGTATTTTACTCCTGCTTGCTTCAGACATTTGGATAATGGGGATGAAATAGTCGCGTAGGGTATATTGTGTGAAGCTGTAGCTGTGGCTGAATAAACAAAAGATGGGGAAAATACCCCCCAGAGAGTATTCGACTATCATTGTTCCCTGGCAGGCAAATCATCTGCAGTTCTTCTGTCCCAGGCGGTCGGACTTTGTCTCTTACTGGAGAGGCTTCAGCGCCTGCTAAAAAGATAATAAAAAGGCACAGTAAGAGAAGCTACGGAAAAATGAAAGTCGAGATAGCCATTCGAAACATATATTACCAACAAAGCATATATAGACGAGGTAGCCCTGGCACACATTTCCATAAACCCTCATACACTGAATGCAGGTACTGGGCGAGGAATAGACTTGCTGTAGGTCAAGTCGCAAAATACATACAATAGTAAGAATAGAAATAATAACCCGTCCTCAGAGAGAGTTTAGGACGAACAGTAAGAAACTAGCCATGAGTTCGAGCACGATTACAAGAATAGGGGTCGGACCTAGGCATCGAACATGCTACATACCGCAATAGCAATTTCCGAAAAGACGGCACAAATACATAAGTAAGGCAATCGTGTCCACGGAACATGTGAAATATGTCGTATCGGTGATCATGTCGAGTCCGGTGCGGAAGTCTAGGAGAGCCTGGTTGCTCCCAAGGTAATAGGAAGCACGTGTCACTAAACGACGTGTCGACCTCCCGATGTCGATACCTCCAGGAACTGCAACGCAATGGGGCCCCGGAGCTGCTCTCCTGGGTATTTAAGGAAGTGACCAGTGCATACGTGTGCACGTCTGCGGTTGGCGACAACGTCCCTGTAGCCAACCTAACAGAGGAGGGAGGACTCAACTCGTCTCCCTCCGCCACCACGTGCTACAGCGACGGTTTGAAATAACGGCCGAAGGGAAACTGAACAAGATTTCGCCATCTTGGCCATTTCTCTGTAATCATTAAATGTGCAGTGCCAAGATTATGCTGCTCCCTCCAACCTCCAAGTCTTGAAAGAATACTAAACTCTGCCCCCAAATTGTGTGAAAATGTAATCACATGTCAGTTCTAGTATAATATATTTGTCCAATGAATAACCGTTATCACCTGCATTTCTTCTTGGTGTAGCAAGTAGTATATATAAATGCCTTTTGTTCATTAATTAGGAAGAGATACCACGCGTCACACAATATACAGCTTTTCCAAGAAGACTTCTAACTTATCAGAAGCTATGAGAGAAACACTAGTCTTCAGTTGTTCCATATTTAGAGTTGTATACTTAAAATCAACAAATATGTTGAGTTACGCACTTTCTAAAGTAGCCAATGTTCTTCTTCAGCCCCCAAGCTATGTCCATCCGCAATTTAGTCGTGAAAGCATAACTGACAGAGGGCCTTCGCATTCGTAATATCAGTACGCGTAAATGGATTCGTCCAGAAACACCTGTATGTGGATAGGTGAACATCACGTAAATTATCGTATGGAGACGATCTTACCATCGCAGATCAAAGTAAAGACTACAGCGACCATGACAAAACTCTGAATGCCGATATGGATGTCCTAAATACCTATTATCCAAATGGCATATACATCCAAACCCCAATAAAACAATCAGCATGCACCTGGGAATTAAACTAGATCGCACTCTAACGTATAACCCACATCTAGAAGATACTAATCAGAAACTAAAATCCTGCAATGCTATCCTTTCGAAACTGGCTTGAACGACATGGGGATATGGAGCGAGCACTTTGAGGACTAAACCACTGGCTCTTGTATACAGCGTAGCAGAATACTGTTCACCAGTCTCGATGAGAAGTAAACATGTAGCCAAAGTGGATGTCCAGCTGAGGGAGACAATGGGAGTAATAGCGGGAAACGCTCAGGGCCACTCCTTGTCCTGTTCTATCACACATGGAGCCTCCTGAAGTTAGGCGATCACAGCTGGCTCGAAGAACATACACGAAAATTCTAGACAACCCGGACCTTCCTATTCATGAAGACCTATCACCTATAAATAGGCTTAAACCCAGGACAGCTTTATCGGCAATTGGCGCAGAACTTCAAGACTGACTCAAAAACAGCTTGGAAGGAACTATGGGCCGCAAGTCAACATAAGAACCAAAATTCGTTGGACGACCGCAACAAGAAAATTGAGGGATTCAATCTTCCAAGGAATCTATGAACAGAACGGAATCGCATAAGAACAAGCGTTGGAAGATGCAAACAACTGATGGAGAAATGGGCCTGTCAGACAGCCCTGAGTGTGTATGTGTAGCATAGTTCAATCTATGGACCATCTACTCGTGTGCAATTTGTACTGCTTCAGTGGTGAATTCAAGGACACTCACTGACTCAATGAATCAGCCACGGAGTGGTTCAAGAATATCAGAAATTTAGTGTAGGACTGTAAGGGCTTCTGTACAAAATACTGTTGTGACCATAGAAGAATAAAAATATTGTAATTTGGTATCTCTGGGGCCTGCAGCATTATAAATGTCATTTAAAGACATCATGCAATGAAATTCCAAATGCTGCTTTAAATGCAAGTATATTTATGACACTATAGTGCCTATTTTGGCTTTAGCGCCATCTACAGGTGATCTGTGACAAAGGAAACATGATCAAAATGCATCGAATTTTATGATTACTATA
This sequence comes from Locusta migratoria, assembly GCA_026315105.1. Taxonomy (NCBI): domain Eukaryota; kingdom Metazoa; phylum Arthropoda; class Insecta; order Orthoptera; family Acrididae; genus Locusta; species Locusta migratoria. Next base: position 620,144,314 of record CM048745.1, read on the forward strand.
ATAGTAACTTATATTACGAAATATACGCACGTCAGATGGTCGTGGCATCCACATACATCAATGGTTTTCCTGCTGTCAATTAATTTATTTATTGCTTCGTAATTTTATTAAAGCAATATTTGTTCTGATTTTCGTCTTGTTGTGACTGCTTTTTGACAGATAACCCATCTACTTTTCATCAGCACTTAGTAACAGAGAAGAACACAGCAGATAATATAGAATAGCCATTCGAAATTTTACATGTAACACCGAAAGGACGGCTCATCACCATTGTGGAAGAAATTGAAATATTTACACTTCACTACACCACCCGTCTGAAACATAAAAAATTTACTGGTATCATCCACCAATAAAATGGGTAAGAAGTACTAGAACGTCATATATAACAATAAAATTTCAGTAGCAAAGATAACTAAAATGTCTGATACAAAGATCACACATGTCAATAACGATTCGGCTACGGTCACACTCACATGCAAAGACCACACATTCAAACAGTCTCTCAAATACCAAAGATTATCTAATAATAAACAAACAGCATATAACCATATTAAATCTCTGGTTATGACTAGAAGCTGTCACATCAAGTCGAAAATCGTAAAGCGGAATATTGCTTTAATAAAATTACGAAGCAATAAATAAATTAATTGACAGCACGAAAACCATTGACGCTTGTGGATGTCACGACCATCTGACGTGTGTATATATAGTTCGTAACAGAAGTTACAATTACGGTAATGATAAAATTCGTTGTATTTTGATAATGTTACATTTGTCACAGATCATTTGAAGATGGCGCTAAAGCCGAAATAGGATCTATAGTGTAATAAATATACTTGTATTTAAAGCAGCAATTGGAATTTCATTGCATTCTGTCTTTAAAAATGTTGTAATGAATACAGGGTGTTACAAAAAGGTACGGCCAAACTTTCAGGAAATATTCCTCACACACAAAGAAAGAAAATATGTGGACATATGTCCGGAAACGCTTAATTTCTATGTTAGAGCTCATTTTGTTACTTCTCTTCAAATCACATTAATCATGGAATGGAAACATACAGCAACAGAACGTACAAGCGTGACTTCAAACACTTTGTTACAGGAAATGTTCAAAATGTCCTCCGTTAGCGAGGATACATGCATCCACCCTCCGTCGCATGGAATCCCCGATGCTCCGATGCAGTCCTGGAGAATGGCGTATTGTATGACAGACGTCCACAATAGGAGCACGAAGAGTCTCTACATTTGGTACCGGGGTTGCGTAGACAAGAGCTTTCAAATGCCCCTATAAATGATAGTCAAGAGGTTTGAGGTCAGGAATTGGTTCGCGTCTAGCAATCCATCGGTCACCGAATCTGTTGTTGAGAAGCGTACGAAGACTTCGACTGAAATGTGCAGGAGTTCCATCGTGCATGAACCACATGTTGTGTTGTACTTGTAAAGGCACATGTTCTAGCAACATAGGTAGAGTAACCCGTAAGAAATCATGATAACGTGCTACATTGAGCGTAGGTGGAAGAACATGAGGCCCAATCAAGACATCACCAACAATTTCCAAAATTACCTTCCTTCAGTTGGACCAACTGGCGGTGAATCGCGGAAGTACAGTACATACTAACGAAACAGTTGGGTATTTTGACAATTGTCTGCACGAATTATTTCAATTTACATTTAAAGAGAAGTAATAAAATGAGCTCTAACATGGGAATTAAGCGTACTCCTGGAGTATCGTTGCCCTTTGTGGGACCCTCACCAGGTGGGACTGACGGAAGACATTGAGAAGGTTCAGAGAAGGGCAGCTCGTTTTGTTTTATCACGTTACGGGGAGGAAAGCGTCACGGAAATGTTGCACGAATTGGGGTGGAAATCATTAAAAGAAGGACGTTATTCACTGCGGCGTGATCTGTTTGCGAAGTTTCAAACACCGACTTTTACTTCTGAATGTGAAAATATTTTACTAGCACGAACCTACTTAGGGAGATATGACCATTAAATTAAAATAAGAGAAATAAGATCGAAAACGGAACGATTTAGATGTTCTTTCTTCCCGCGCCCTATTAGAAAATGGAACGGTAGAGAAAAGTTATGAAAGTGGTTAATGAACCCTCTGCCAGGCACTTAAATGTGATTTTCAGAGTATCTATGTAGATGTAGACGTATGTAGATATAAGCATTTCTGGACACATGTCCACGTAACATATTTTCTTTCTTTGTGTGTGAGGAAGGTTTCCTGACAGTTTGGCCGTACCTTTTTGTAACAACCTGTATATGTAGTGTTTGCCTCTGTTGGTGCCGAACGAGTAAATAAGTTCAAATGTTCATAAATCTATCGGACCAAACAGCATGGTCATCAGTCCGTAGCGTACACAATATTTAAACCTAGGTAAACTAAACTAAGGACAACACACACACCCATGCCCCAGGGAGGACTCGAACCTCCACGGCGAGCAACCGCGCGCTCAGCAGCGAGACGCTTTAGACCGCTCGGCTACTCCGCCGCTGCAGAATAAATAAGTAAAACGTAAAGTCTCTTCACGTGCAATAGTGGATGTTTATTTATTGGGGCTGTTAAGCGAATAACATCGTGGTGGAGGTTGATTTGACACGGATGTGAGCGTGCTCGTCGGTAGCCGGTGTCGTGAGCCAGGCACAGGCAGCGGGCAGCGGGCAGCGGGCAGGGCAGGCGTTGTGGATGACACAGTGCGGGTGTGATGGGGCGTGGCGGGCGCGGCCGATGGGGCGGAAGCACGCCGCGGCGCTCTATTGGATTTGGCCGGACGCATGGGCCCACCCCCTGTATCCGACCGCCGGCGCCAAATTGCATTACGGCAAATCCCGCCGAATCTGAAAGGAGGCGGCGCGGCGTCACCGGCCACTCAGCGATTCCGACGCCGTCGCTGCCGCCTGTCTCGTCCGCTGTTTGACCTGGGCAGCCGCAACACACCCCGATCCTCTATGTCTCCAGATACTCTGTCAGCGTTATCCGCGTCCACTTGTCGTTCTGAGGATGCGGTTATTGTGGAGCGCCGCGGCAAGGAAAGAGCGCGCTGGTGAAACAAACCAGTGCTGCGCAGTCATCTCAGATATAAACAGGATACACTTCTGTAGGGCTTTGTGTGGTGTCGCACAAGTCTAAAGTGCGCGCCACCAACTTTCACCGCGCGCCGCCATGCACGCACGGCGCGGCGTTCTTACGACTTCAACCACGAGCGCCCTCTGCTGCTATCCCTCTCGTGGCCACCATTAAAGGACATCGTTCACTTGGGAACACTTTGGAATCAGATAGGCACGAATGAAGACTTGGCTATCGGGTAGGCACTAGGCAGCCCTCTACCTCAACTATGTATCAGCATTCTGCAGTACTGAGCTATGTAAAAGTCAAGTATTACTAAGTCTGTAAGAAATATATATCTCGTTCTAATTTACTCTAGTGTTTCTAGTTTCTGCTGTCCCACTGTCTGGTCACCTTCTACCTGCACAAGCGTGCATCCTTTATTCCTGTGTCGGTCTTTCTACTCGACCACCGACACCTACGACGGAAACGAGACACAAAACTTTGGATATGTAAAATCGTGTCGGTCTGTTACTGTTAGGTTGGCAACTCCGTACGTATAGATCGCGTTGTTCTGTATTGAGTTGCGTCCTTTGAAAATAAGTTATGAGCGATTGATTACTTTAGGAAATACTAGCTGAAAACCCGGCGTTGCCCGGGTATTTATTTATATTTATTCCTGGCATTTTTCAAGTATATATGCATTTGTATAAGTCTTTAAAGACTCTTGGGAATACAGTTAGCATTAAAGAATTAATAGATGAAAACTTGGTGCTGGAAGTGGCGGTTTTCCATGAACGTTACTGTTTACATGCTCATATCTTATGAACTACATGTCGTACTGTGATACAACTTAGAAGGTATACTCAACGATATGTGTGTATACTGTCTGTAAAATTTACTGCGTCTACAATTAGTAGTGTAGAAATTATAAATTGTAACGTCATACCGAAAGCCGTAGTTTTAGTTCATGAACACCGTAACGTTACTGTTTAGGTCCTCATATCTCATGAACTACGTGTCGGAATGTGATACAATTTAGAAGGTACATTCATCTACATGCGTATATATTGTCTGTAAAATTTCCTGGTGGCTAAAATTTGTAGTGTTCAAATTATAAATTGTAACGTCATGCCGAGAGCCGTAGTTTTACTCCATAAACAGCGGAAAAGTAGTAAGTGAGAAACAGTTTTCCTTTCATCATTTTACTATGGTTGCCAGCGAGAAAAGTTTAATAAAGGTTTGAAATTATGTTTAAAGTTTGTTGCAAGTCGCTAAGTACTGTCATTCTCATACAGTATATTTCGAAAGTCTCGCCGTATTATATGGAATTTTTTTGCGATTTCTATTGGTTATGGCCTAATATCTTTTAAACCATGTGCCGTATGCGATTCTTAAGCCTGCAGCAATTGTTACCTCACGGTAAGAAACGTGTGTACCAAATTTGGTTGAAATCGGTCCAATGGTTTAGGAGAAAATGAGCAGCATATTCGCAAAATGCAGCAGTTTATTGCGCATCTCATTGTTTATAACGTCAGATCTCGTGAACTATATATCGTATGCGATTCTTACACTTACGGCGACCGTCCTCATGGATTGAAGCTTACGTGTACAAAATTTCATAAAGATCTGAACAAAACTGTGGATTTGTATGCAACGCGTACAAACATACGGACACTCTGATTTATATATTAGAAGAAGATGGTAGTGAAATATTGTGTGGCTTCTGGTTAAATAGAACTCACGGGAAAAGGAGTAGGGCTCAGATATGTAGCTGAGCTATATTTCCATGTAGAACTATTCTTTCTATCACATAACGTTTAATGAACAAATTGCCGTGCTCTAGACCATTGTTTTTGAACCTTTTTGAGTTCGCGACCCCCCTTCCAAATAAAAATATTCTGGTTAGCCTCTCCATGACCCCGCCCACAGCGTACTGTGTGTGTGTGACTTCAAAGACAATGATTTTATATTTTCTTCTCTGATAAATTGTTGTATGGGAGTGAAAGTTGGGCGGATACAGGTTACCTTATTCATAGGGTAACAAGAATGATTGCAGGTACTAATAGATGGGAACAATGGTAGGAGGGTGTCCATGATTAAGAAATAAAAAAAAAACTGGGAATGAACACCACAGATGAAGCAGTTAGAGCGAACAGACTGAGATGGTGGGGTCATGTTACACGCATGGGAGAAGCAAGGTTACCTAAGAGACTCATGAGCTCGGCAGCGGAGGATAAGAGGAGTCGAGGTAGACCAAGAAGAAAGTACTTAGATTTGGTGCAGAATGATTTTGAAGTAAAAGGCATAACATCAGACGAGGCCTCAATGTTAGCTTTGAATAGGGGATCATGGAGGAATTTTATTAAAAAAACGTTTAAATGTTTGTAGAGCTTATGGGACTTAACTACGGGGTCATCAGTCCCTAAACTTACAAACTACTTATGAACTAACTACAACTAAGGACGGCACAAATATCCATGCCCGAGGGGGGGGATTCGAACCCCCGACCGTGGTGGCCATGCAGACCGTGACTGAAGCGCCTCAGTCCCCTCGGCCACCGTGGCCGGCGAATTTTATTAGAGGTACTATGCTCCATACTGAACGCTGAAAGGCATAAACAGTCTCTAATGATGAAGTTGAAGAAGATGATGATGACAAAACATTATTGTAAGAAAAAGGTGCAGTATTCTACATGATAGGGTGAAGTTTGAAGTTATTTTTGGAATGAAAACCATTGTACTCTTTTTACATTAAATTATATAGAAAAATGGAAGTTGTATGGCAAATGTTTCGCGTTGTGATGAGATTCGGAATCGAGTTATGTTCGATAAGTCCCACTGTATAGGGAATTACTAAAGAAGTTGAAGTTTATTTTCGAATTTCTCAAAATTACTTATTGCCTCTCGTAATTTTAGGTATCGATAGGTTCCTGAAACAGTTTTGTGGTTTATCGTTTATTCATCTTTAACATGGAGTATTTACTGTAAAAACTCTGTTGTGTTCAAATCAGAATTGATGATAAGAAGGAATTACGTAATCTTCGTATAAAATAAATTTCACGTTTCTTACGCAATTGTGGTATTGCGGACACCCGAGTACCCATACGTCCGCTGGTCTGGTTGTTTTATGGTACAAGTACTTCCTCCTTTGACCGCGGCCTCCAAAGAAGACACAGGTTGAAAAACACTGCTAGACGGTACTTCTCGTGTTCAAATCCATATTTGATTTTTGCCTCTTGTTTAAAATGATTTCCGTTTTGAGCTCACTGTCCAACTATGCAAACTGCATGGAGAATTATGCTTATATCAGACGCCACGAATCTGTTGTGGTGGCCCCGGTGGCCAAGCGGTCGGCAGCGCACCAATCACATTCTGCACGGCCACTACGGTCGGGGGTTCGAATCCCCCCTCGGGCATGGATATTTGTGCCGTCCTTAGTATTAGCTGGTTCATAAGAAGTTTGTAAGTTTAGGGACTGATGACCCCATTGTTAAGTCCCATAAGCCCTACAAACATTTGAACATTTTTTTTAATCTGTTGTTTTTTCACCTAGATTTATCTGTCTAAACTGACTAGGCCACAGTTCAAGTCGAGATTGCATTCTGGTAGAGGCAATTGAAGGTTGCGTCCCGGGAAAGAGAGGGAGGGCAGTTGAAGGTACCAGATGCTAGATGACGTCAGCAAGCCACTAAGAGGGTATGAAGGAATGAAAGTAATTGCAAACGACAGACACGCATGGACGTCTATGGAGTCTAAACTTGCCGATCGGCAGACAACCAAATGATGATGATATATGTCTACAGTAGTACAATTTATTTATTAAATACAATGGCGCAGAGACACTACTTCTGACTAAAATAAAACTTATATAACCGTTTTACACAACTTACGTCTTTTCTGATATTTTGTTGAGCAGTCTATTTTTTTCCATGTCTCAACTGTTTTATAAATAGTACTAAAATTTGTAACCATTGAATATGAGCTAGTTTATTAAAAAGCAACTAGAAGAAACGTATAGACATTTCGGAATGTTAACTTCTTTTCATGCACATAATACAGACAACTGGATATTGTGCGACAGATATATGTTCGCCAATACGTTCAAAATGTTCAAATGTTTTTAAATTTATCGGGCCAAACTGCGTGGGCATCGGCCCGTAGCTTACGAACTATATTAAACTAAGGTAAACGAACACAAGGACAACACACACTTGCCCATTCCCCAGGGCATCCGCAGCGAGGCGCCTTAGACCGCTCGGCTACTCCACCGCGGCTCAGCAATATGTCGTTAAGAGTCAACATTTCATAATAGACAGTACTGGTGCCAACCTTGTGTGAATGCTCTGGAAAGCTAATCATTTTGCATATCACAGCATCTTCTTCCTGGCGGTTAAATTTCGCGTCTGTAGCACGTCATCTTCGTGGTGTAGCAATTTTAATGGCCAGGAGTGTATGTATCATTTTATTTTTATATATTATGAGACAAGTCACACTCACATATAACGATCCAGGTATGCCGTGTTAGAATTGTCCTCTGAATGATTCATTTTAATTATTCGAAGAACAATTGCTGATTGAGACAAAAGCAGCGCTTTCTCCTTCCTTTTTACAATAGAAACATATGACGATCAGTCAGTGACAAAGAAGGGAGAAGCTGAGCAACGGTTAATTATCTCTGTAGGATCGCCAGATATCGCTCGTAACGCAAAGAAAAAAGTCTGAGAATTAAAGCACTAAATAATCTTAGGAAAAGCTACCTATATATCCTGCGACTTACGAACTTTACAACCAGGTAAAAATACGTTTATTGTTTCATTATACGATACTCATGTGTTTCTTCAATCAGACTTAATAACGGTTAAAATATGCCATCGTGTGGTGTTTACATAAAATACATAAGTTTTTCAGATGCTAAGAGACGGCATTTGAGTCGAGGGAACGGAAGTTATGAAAAGAGGGAAATTAGTTTATCGTTGACGAGAGACACGCTTCGCCAAGAAACGACGCGTGTGGCCCGCATTATCCGTGCGAACCCGAGACAGGTTGCCGATATACATTAAAGACAGCATATATGTTTAGCTAAACGTACGAAGTAGAAGCGTGTTGGTAGTATCACAATAAATCTTAGTTTACGTATTTAATAAGGTTTTACGGTGTGAAGGTGGTTTAAAAGAAGTTTTGGAAAAGACAAAATAGATTATAAAACTCCAGTTGTAGAAATTTATTGTGTTTTACTCAAAATTATGTAAACGTGACTTACCTATCATTACAGCAATACGTTTAATTGTAAAAACGTCACCTTTGCAATCGACCTAGATAATTGTCTACGTATTAACGTCTTTTTGTAGATGCAGAAAAAATCGCACTGACGTGTTTTACGGCCCACTATAGATTTTTAGTTTTATAAGTTTGTGCGAACATTTTGGACCAAAATAATAATCTAAATAATAAAAACTTAAATAATGAGTGTGTCTAAAACCCTTTTAGGAAAAAATACATAGTGGCGGGTTTCGAACCACCGACCTTTAGCGTCATACTCTAACGCTTTACCCACTACGCTACGGCTATCAGGAAGATGTTGAGTCCTTTAATCTCCTACTATTCACGGCCGTTGTTAACTGATGCTAATATGGCATTTGTAGACACTAGATTATCGTACGAAGAACTATGTGTTTTTGTTAATTCTTCAGTGCGCCATTGCTTTGAAATGACAACGTGTAAGTTACAATAAGAAAATCATCAAATACGTAACGCAAGATGCCATAGAGAGTTCTGAGCGAGGAATGTCACGTGACATCTCCGAACGGCTGGTTTTCGTTAATTCAATGGAGGATGTCAAATCTCCGTTATTTTTGCAAATATGTCCCAAACGATACGACATATGAAAAAAATGTAAGGTAGCTAAGTTGTAGAGAATTTTCTCCTCTACCAATTAGGTTATTCAATTTTTGTTTCAGATAACGGGTCGTTTGCAATTACAATTATATTATAAACGGCTTTTTTTGGTATTTCTACCGTATTTTTTGTCCGAAAAATTTGAAAAAGAGAGGTTCTGGTCTCTGGAGGCCTACAATCATGTTTGTAAAATTAATTTGGTGTTGATCGGTTGAACGGTTGTTTTTAAAACAGGGAACACGTTACGGACAGACAGACAGACATACATCCCAAAATCGCCGTTATTTTTGCTAATATCTTTTAAACGCTACGAGATATGAAAAAACACAAGAGAGCAAAGTTGTTGAGAATTTTCTCCTCTACAAATTCGGTTATTCAATTTTCGTGTAAGATGAATAGTTAAGCCGTTACGTTCATTTAAATTTCGAGCTGTCAAAAGACGATCGCAAAGGCCTACTTTTAGTGTTATTACCGTAACCTAAACTGGGCCAAAAAGTAATAGTTTCACAGTCCGTTATGAGACTGGAAATAATAATTTTAGAAGGCAGAGAGGAAATCAACACGACCAGCCGACGTAGTGTAAGCTCCGGACGGATAAGGATGGTTAACGTAACAGGAGTGTGTCCTTCAAAGGCTTTGCATTTACGTCAAGTGATTCAAGGAAAAGCACAGCAATATTACCCTCGATACTCAGCCTCTTTCTAAATCCGTATTCAGCGTCGTATTGCGACCTTCCTATCAGTACTCACTAATAAGAATTGGGCAATACATAACTCAGAGTAGTAAAAGGTTTATCGCTCGTTGTCTCTGTACGTAGGGATGAGTTACGTATGTCAGCTTCTACGCCCTAAACAGATACGCAATATGTTTAAATATGATCAATAATTAATCTGTAGTTTAGCCAGTCTATCAATCTGCATATGATGACGCGAAAATATACTTAATCAAACAAAAATTAAAGCTGTGAATAACCAACAAAATGGATTATAAGATAAAGAAGTGATTCACTCAGAAGTAATTCTTTATAATTAATGGAGTTTATTACTCTTTTTGGACATGAAAATGCGGAGGTGGTCTTACTTTATACATCGGTAAATAACTGAATATTTCCCCGACTATTGTTCATGAAAGGCACAATAAGTATCACACGCACTCGAGAGTAAAAGTACCAAATTATCACTCGTAAATTAATGAAGTCCATTGAACAATTCAGTTCCAAATTAATCCGCGATTAATTACAGTATTTGTTATAAAACACAGTTTGTCATTACACGAGTACACGATTGCTGAATTATCACAGTTCCACAGCCCTACTACCGTGCATAGTTTTCCACTTTTCACCAGAAACTAAGTTCTTCAGTCACAGTCTCGTAAATTTCCTAAGTCCACACATGCCTAACTCTTCAAATCACAAGTTCTTAACGTGGCTTCAGAGCGCCCAGCGTCACAACTTTTCACCACCAGGTCCAAGTTACGAGTCCCCTCCCAAGCGTTCGAAAGCGTGCTCTACCTGCTCCCACAATTGTATCCTTCCGCGCATCCTAACGCCTTATTTTTAAAATACAATGTCCCTTCCAAAATATAATACATTTGAATATCACAGAATTAAATGCTTTGACCACCTTCCTACAAATGTTGTTTACATTTAACCAACAAATATATATTCAACAATACTAAAAACAGTTGATACTGAAGCTCTTTGCTCAGGTAGCTATTAAGCGTGACGTCTCACTGTTCAAATATACTGCCGCCGTCGAAATATAGTTACACAATTAATATTTAATTTATCATGGCTTTTTATGCAAATATGTTCAGTTCTTGTCCACATTTAACACATATAATTGTTTATGTATAAATTATCTGCGCATATCTACTATTTTTATTCGGCCATGAAATATTTAAGCGGCAGTCTACAACATAAAACGAACGTTACTGAGAGTAATATTAAATATAATAAAATACATTATAAATGCAATGCGCTTTGCTGGGTTCATGTTTTGTTTTTCGGTGGTGGAATCTATGTTCTGACACAACAATATTACTACCTCAACGAAAAGTAGAACAAGAGAGTAAAACAATGTTTATTGAAAGAATACGGAAATAACGTGGTGCGTCTTTTAAGATAGGTAGCGTAGTACAATTCTGCCCATTTGCTTCTTAAATTGTTACTGATAAGCACTAAGTATCAATAATTGTAAACATAAGTATTATAATATCATTATTATAGTACTGAAATTTATTGGCCTTTTATCTGTAAGGGATACTGAAATTGTAATTACGGCGTTTGATTCTCACAAGCCTCCTGAATCCAGTCATATAATTATATTTGCCATATGATCATTCCCTGATTTTATATTGTATTTTTAGAATAATGTGTATGGCTACATTGTATTTCAGTTGCATTCTGGTAGAGTCGCCCTCGCTCAGCCAAGACCGTCGTTTCCTGTTTCCGAGCAGATTAGGAAATCCCTAATTACCTGTATTCCATTAACTACATCCAAACTGTTAGCCGGCCGGCTGCCGAACCCATCAGCCTGACAAAACCTGCCTTTCACACGGGAACAATCAGATTCCCCTGGTATCTGTAATATCACAGTATCTCAGCCAGCAGGCGCTCTTGTACACGTCATATTCCCCGTCACACCGGAGAACGGGACTTGATTTTCCCTTGCGAATGGATGTGAGTGGCATTCGTACTCCCAGTAGGTGCTTTCATCAGAAAACGTAAACAGAAAGTTTCGTAAATAGTGTGGTGCCATTAGGTCTCTACATAGTTTAGGGTTCTAGGGGGGCAGTACACGGCTTGTCCATTAGAGGACAAGGCAACGGCTCCGTGGCGAAGCCAAGAGATGGATCTCTGGAATTATTTCTCCGTTGGTTTTTCGGGGTAGCTACTCCAGTACTGGACACTAAGTACACCGAAGACTGACATGATGATAACAGAATGTTCGTCTGTTTCACTCTTTGTACGGGCAGATGACTAGAATGATAATATGTTTTTCGTTATCAGAGCTAAGTAGAACTTACTGTCTACTTATTTACAACTTTTATATTATGAGCCGGAGAAAGTAGGCCTATAGGAAAGTTAACCTGGATTATGGCCCATAGTACGGAAAATATGGAACGTAACACATAAAGAATATGTTTTCTACCCAATAATTTCCGAATTGCAGCAGTTTGGAACTTTGAATATTAAACAAAGGGAGATAAATGATGATCTATGTTTCATCGGAACATCCTCTTTCGAGTATAGAGGATGTTTTAGTTCGCGTACATATGTTGTATTACAATTTGTTGGGTGTACTATATAAAGAAAAATTTTGTTAAATGAAAGAAATTTGGATAGTGGTAAGCCCTTAGGTAAGGAGAATCAAAAGGAGTGAAGACGTGTTACGAGAGGGCTGTGAAAACTATGTGATGTGACAAGAAATGACGTTTCTTAGAGAATCTGTAAGAAAGGAATATGTGTAAAATGTAGACTAAGAGGAAGTACAGGGTGATAGGTTATTTGTTAAGGCGTGAGGGAATTAGTTTCATGACACACGGTACCGTAGAGGGAGAAAAACTGTATACAAAGAAAGGGAGTGAAAAGCATACAACAAATGGTGTAGAATATTACCTATAAGTGCTACTTTTGGAATGGACAAGTGTAGAGTTGACATTCTTTTAAGTGGATTTCTTGCTTCTTTTAAGTGTTCTGTCTTTCGATCGCCTTCCACACAGTTTATATTTCGGGTATCTCTACATTTACATATTTATTCTCAAATCACATTTAAGTGCTTGGTAGATGGTTCATCGGACCGTTTTAATAATATGTCTCTACCGTTCCATTCTTTAATAGCGCGCGGAAAGAAGGAACACCAAAATCTTTTCTTTTTCGTTCAGATTTTTCTTATTTTCTTATCATGATCATGTATCCCTACGTAGGTGGGTGCTAACAAAATTTGTTCGCATTGAAAGGAGAAAGTTGGTGAAAGATATTTCAAATATATAACGCCGCAACGATTAACGCCTTTCTTTTAATGATGTCCACCTCAAATCGTGCAACATTTCCGTGACGCTTTTCCCTCTGTAACGCGATAAATCAAAACGAGCTGCCCTTATCTGAACCTTCTCAGTGTCCTCCGTCAGTCCCATCAGGTGAGGGTCCCACACTGGGCAACAGTACTCCAGTAGACGACGCACAATTGTGATGTAGGCAATCTCTTTCGTGGAGCTGTTGCATCTTCTAAGTGTAGCCTTTGTTTCCCTTTTCTCACGATATTTTCTAAGCATCGATTCTTCATTAAAGTTTTCTTAGTTGTGATATCTAATTATTTAGTTTAATTTATGGCTTGTACATTTTGCTGATTTATTGCGTATAATTATGATATTTGACGGATGTTTTTTGAGCTAATATGGATGACCTCACGCTATTCATTATTTAGGGTCGATTCCCAATTTTTCCACTATGTTTTACAGATGCTTTCGTCTGGTGACTTTTCTAAACGATAAACGACAGAATCACGCGGGAAGAGTCTGAGTTGCTTAGAAAGTACTCAACACTTAATGTGAGTAAAGAACTACCTGTCTTATACAAGACCAATACTTCCCGAATCGGTGTTGATTATGGGTCAATAGGTCATTTTCATCGAGGTAGTTCATAAGTTAGAAAACAGTGTATGTTCAAAGATCCTCTTGTAAACCGACGTCATTGATTTAGGCCCGTAATTTTCGCGGATCGCTCATGGCCGCGGTAGAGTAGCCGAGCGGTCTAAAGCGTCTCGCTGCGGAGCGCGCGGTTGCTCGCCGTGGAGGTTCGAGTCCTCCCTGGGGCATGGGTGTTTGTGTTTGTCCTTAGGTTAGTTTACCTAGGTTTAAGTAGTTTGTAAGCTACGGACTGATGACCACGCAGTTTGGTCCGATAGATTTACAAACATTTGAACATTTTTGATCGCTCATGTTGTGTTTGTTGAATATTGGAGTGACGTGCGCAACTTTGCAGTCTTTCGTTACGGATACTTCGCTGAGCTAGCGACTACGTATGATAACTAGGTAGGGAGCTATTGCATCAGTATGCTCCGAAATGAACGTAATTTGCATTTAATCTGATTGGGGACTTGCTTTTGTCAAGTGATTTCAATTCCTTTATTACTACAGGGATATCTATTTCTAAATTACGCATGCTAGCAACTGTTCTTGTTTCGAATTCTGAAATGTTCGCTTCGACTTCTTTGGTGAAAGAATTTCTGCACGCTATGTTTAGTAATTCTACTTTAGCAGAACGGTCATCAGTATTATCACTGTGTCTATCGCATAGTGAAAGTATTGACTGAGTTTTGCCACTAGAATACTTTACAAACGACCACAGTTTCTTAGCTTTTTCTAACAAATTGCGTGTCTTAGGAGAAGGACGAGCGATTCTAGGCGCATAGAACGTGACGAAGATGGATGGTTTCTGTGTTCTTGCAGTCACTTCACTGCACGGAGTTAGTTGCGTTTTTAGAACTTCTCCGAGATAGCGACAATGTATAATAACTACGTATGGAGCTATTGCATCAGAATGCTCTGAAAGGAACGTAATTGGCATATAATCTGACTAGGGGCCTGCTTTTATTAAGTGACTTAAATTGCTTTAATACTACTTCTAAATTACGCTGCTAGCAGCTGTTCTTGTTTCGAATTCTGAAGTGTTCGCTTCGAATTCCTTGGTGAAAGAATTTCTGTACGCTATGTTTGGTAATTCTGCTTTAGCAGAACGGTCGTCAGTATCATCACTGTTTCTATCGCGTAGTGAAAGTATTGACTGTGTTTTGCCACTAGTATACTTTACAAACGACAAGAATTTTCTACCAAATTGCGTGTCTTAGGCGAAGGACGAGCGATTATGGGCGCATAGGACGTGACGAAGATGGATGGTTTCTGTGTTCTTGCTTTCACTTCACTGCACGGAATTAGCTGCGTTTTTAGAACTTCTCCGAGATAGCGACAATGTATAATAACTACGTATGGAGCTATTGCATCAGAATGCTCTGAAAGGAACGTAATTGGCATATAATCTGACTAGGGGCTTGCTTTTATTAAGTGACTCAAATTGCTTTAATACTACTTCTAAATTACGCTGCTAGCAGCTGTTCTTGTTTCGAATTCTGAAGTGTTCGCTTCGAATTCCTTGGTGAAAGAATTTCTGTACGCTATGTTTGGTAATTCTGCTTTAGCAGAACGGTCGTCAGTATCATCACTGTTTCTATCGCGTAGTGAAAGTATTGACTGTGTTTTGCCACTAGTATACTTTACAAACGACAAGAATTTTCTACCAAATTGCGTGTCTTAGGCGAAGGACGAGCGATTATGGGCGCATAGGACGTGACGAAGATGGATGGTTTCTGTGTTCTTGCTTTCACTTCACTGCACGGAATTAGCTGCGTTTTTAGAACTTCTCCGAGATAGCGACAATGTATAATAACTACGTATGGAGCTATTGCATCAGAATGCTCTGAAAGGAACGTAATTGGCATATAATCTGACTAGGGGCTTGCTTTTATTAAGTGACTCAAATTGCTTTAATACTACTTCTAAATTACGCTGCTAGCAGCTGTTCTTGTTTCGAATTCTGAAGTGTTCGCTTCGAATTCCTTGGTGAAAGAATTTCTGTACGCTATGTTTGGTAATTCTGCTTTAGCAGAACGGTCATCAGTATCATCACTGTTTCTATCGCGTAGTGAAAGTATTGACTGAGTTTTGCCACTAGTATACTTTACAAACGACAAGAATTTTCTACCAAATTGCGTGTCTTAGGCGAAGGACGAGCGATTATGGGCGCATAGGACGTGACGAAGATGGATGGTTTCTGTGTTCTTGCTTTCACTTCACTGCACGGAGTTAGCTGCGTTTTTAGAACTTCTCCGAGATAGCGACAATGTATAATAACTACGTATGGAGCTATTGCATCAGAATGCTCTGAAAGGAACGTAATTGGCATATAATCTGACTAGGGGCTTGCTTTTATTAAGTGACTCAAATTGCTTTAATACTACTTCTAAATTACGCTGCTAGCAGCTGTTCTTGTTTCGAATTCTGAAGTGTTCGCTTCGAATTCCTCGGTGAAAGAATTTCTGTACGCTATGTTTGGTAATTCTGCTTTAGCAGAACGGTCGTCAGTATCATCACTGTTTCTATCGCGTAGTGAAAGTATTGACTGAGTTTTGCCACTAGTATACTTTACAAACGACAACAATTTTCTACCAAATTGCGTGTCTTAGGCGAAGGACGAGCGATTATGGGCGCATAGGACGTGACGAAGATGGATGGTTTCTGTGTTCTTGCTTTCACTTCACTGCACGGAGAGAGCTGCGTTTTTAGAACTTTGCCATAGTACTTTGGAGGCGGGCGCTGCAGAGACAGAGGCGATAACGTCAGCATGAGAAATCTGGGAGGAAAAGTCTAATCTAATTTAGGAGTGGGGAGGGGACACGCGTGTCCCGTGTGGTGGGGGAGGCAGAGGGCTGGCCGCAGCAGATAGAGGGCGAGTGGGCGCTATTTCGGCCGCGTGATGCGGCGCGCGATTAGGCAGCGGCGTTTATCAGGCGCGGCGCACGCAACGCGCCAGCGGGGCACGGGCTGGGCCCGGCTATCTTCCGCACTCACTCTCGCTTAAGCCGCCCTCACACGACGAGTCACTGTCTATAACTGCGTAGGCTTCCGCGGCCAGACTCATTTGACGTAAACCTTTTCTGGCTGTTGTAGCGCGTCATAATGTAAGATGGCAATTACTTTAATAACCAACATTCATAGAATATATGACATCAACTGCGATTGGGCAAAGCTGAAAATGTGTACCCAGCCGGGATTTGAACCCCGGTCTCCTGCTTTCTAGGCAGTTGCGCTGACCCCTACACCACTGGGGACACAGTGATCACCGCACCTGCAAGCACTACCTAAGCACGCTTCCCATCAGATACAAATTCCCAGCTTCGCCCTGCCCACAGTACTCAAACTCGTAGTTATGAAACTAATTCCCGTAAGATTAAGGGCTTCAAACTTTGCCCACCCCTCCACACTAACGATAGGATCGTTGCCCGTCACCGGCAAAGTTTGAAGCCCTTACTCTTACGGGAATTAGTTCATAACTATGAGTTTGAGTACTGTGGGCAGGGCGAAGCTGGGAATTTGTATCTGACGGGAGGCGTGCTTAGGTAGTCCTTGTAGGTGCGGTGATCACTGTGACCCCAGTGGTGTAGGGGTCAGCGCAACTGCCAAGAAAGCAGGAGACCCGGATTCGAATCCCGGCTGGGTACATATTTTCAGCTTTGTCCAATCGCAGTTGAAGTCATATATTCTATGAATGTTGAATAATAACAACTACAGGATCAGAAGTGACGTCTGTTCTCTTGGAACAGACGCCACATGTATATACTTTAATAACCAATGTATGCCAACGTTACTCATGTTGACGTCTTCCAACGATATTTCGGCTGACAAACGTGCAGCCATCTTCAGGTGAGCACGAGACTGAAGATTACGTTTTTTTATCTTGATTACGTTTTTTATATCTTGATGGAACCACGTAGATAGGAGTAGCATCGCCAGCTGGCGATCTACACTCCAAGAGGAACATGATAGGAGTATGGAAACTGCTAGCTTTATTTATTGATTTGCAAAATAAACTTTGGGGGTTTACTTTTGAGAACCTGCAGTGCCAACGGTCGTCGGGCCCGCGTCGGAGGTTCGTATCCTTCATTCGGGGATGGATGTTTGTGTTGTCTTTAGTATAAGGTAGTTCATTAGTAGTTTGTAAGTTTAGGGACTGATTACCCCTCAGTTAAGTCCCATAAATTTACAAACATGTTAACATTTTTTTGACAGCTATGGAAGCCATAACAGGAGGAAACATATTGAAAATAATTACTACCATATAGAGCACTGAAAATATTAAAGGTATCTATTATCAATACAACCGCGATTAGTGAAATAAAACTTAGACTTTAAGGAACTTAGATATTCAGTCTTCCAATCTAAGGCCGTTGTAGACGTTTCCTCTTCAGTTAGAACAACTGTTTGATTAGAAAAACCGCGTGTGTCATCACTGTTGTGTATTATGGCAACCTCGTTGACATAAGACGTCGCCTTTGAGCAAGAGCCGGCCGCGGTGGCCGAGGAGACTGAGGCGCTCCAGTCACGGTCTGCACGGCCACTAAGGTCGGGGGTTCGAATCCCCCCTCGGGCATGGATATTTGTGCCGTCTTTAGTATAAGGTAGTTGATAAGTAGTTTGTAAGTTTAGGGACTGATGACCCCGTAGTTAAGTCCCATAGACTTTACAACCATTTGAACATTTTTGGGAACGGCGACGGTCTAAGTACTCTTGGGCAGTTTGTGCGAGTTGGCGGAATTGTTCCTCAGTAAATATACAGTACTTATTTAATGCATTGAAGCCTTGGCGGCCCATCAACCGCCAAATAGGGCGTTGTATCGCCTCCGGTACTTGTGCAGGGTGGTGGGGGGAAGCGGGATTTGGGGCTCCGGGAGAAATGGGTAGTGGAAGGCTTCGTCGTCGTCCTGACGGTGTCGGATGTTCTCGAGGACGTGGAGCAGGACCCGCTTTACATCGCGCCTGGTTGGCATTTACAGGCACGAGGCGACTTCCTCCAATGTGTCCGAGTCCTCTTCATCTTGAGCAACGGCCGCCCCCTCAGGCGCCGTCGCGTGGTCGTGACGTGGCGGAGGCGCGTCCACCTCCATCAAAGCCGCCGCGGCCGCCCCCGCACGGGTGGTGGCCTGGGAAGCGTCCTGCGGAGATCCAGTATCCCCAACGTGCGCGGTTTCTTCGGGTTGGCGGGTCAGCTCCACTTGCGGGGGAGGGGTGAGGCCCAGAGTAGACTGGACAATGCGCAGCTCCCGTTCCAGGTCCGCGTTCCGACGGGTAGCAGCGTCGAGGGCGGCACGATGCTGTTCCGTCTCGGCCCCATCGCGGCCTGGAGGCGAAGGAACGCGGCGTCCGTTTAGGGGTGCAAGAGAACTTTTGGCGGAACGACGTGAAGATTTCCGGTGTGCGTCGTTCTATATATACCGAATATTGGTGCGGCGGCGCCTGCGCAGTGAGGAGGTACTAGCGCGCCGCCTGTCGAATTTGGCGCGCTCTGCGGGCCGCGTCTGCGTAATGGTGTACTTACATTCGCGCCATCTGTCGGAATGCGCTTTCGTGCATCTTCAGCGCGGTGGTCGAAGGGAATGACTTTTTGTCAGAGGTTACACTAGATGTAGACCTATGGCTCTGCGAGGCAAAGAAATTGCGGGGTCCCATGCTTTATCCATTTGAAAGCCGCCATCCCCATTAATCAGGTCTTCTGTCAACCCAATTTCCTTAATAATCGAATCCCAAAAGGATCTTGTCGTTGCCAAAATTTTTGTTGCAGAATAATCCATGGAGTGTCCCGGGAAATACAGTGTTCTGCTATGGCTGATTTGTTAGGCTGAAGTAGACGTGTGTGGCGCTCATGCTCCACGCATCTTTCTCGTACTGTGCGAGTAGTTTGGTCAATGTAGGACTGACCACATTCACAAGGGATCTTGTAAATTCCTGCCTTCCTCAATCCCAAATCATCCTTCGCATCTTCGCAGGTGGTCGGAATATCACTTTCACATATGCGTTTTTAGAATTCTTCCTATTTTAGAAGAGAGGTTGCCCACATACGTAAGGAACGCCCTGGATCTGATTACCTCCTTCTTCTTTTTGTTGTTGTTTAGATTTCTTCCTCGTTAGAGCTGTGCGAATCTGGCGTGAAGAATATCCATTTTCCCTGAAGACTGACTGCAAATGTTCCATCTCTTTAGGAAGGCTGGTTGTTACGCGTCACAATACATTGTCATTATTGTTAACTGTGACATTACGTCATAATTTTAAAAATCACAGATGTTATAAGAGATACTATTCCACAAGGGGAAAAGATCGATGAATTTAAAATTATGACGTAATGTTACCGGTAACAGTAGTGACAAAGTATAGTGTCGAGTGACATCTAGATCACATTAATACACCCAGAAGGCCACTGTGAAGCTAGCCGGATCGTTGGTTATCAAAGTAATAGTCATCTTACAGTAAGACGTGGTACCACCACAGTCTAAAGTATGCTGTCGCGACATCCACTGCTGTAGAAGTTATTACCACCTGACACTTGCAACAATATTAGCACTTCTAGCGTTGGTAAAGGCGCCGAAGAAGTGATGTTTGCTCATAATTATTTTTGTAAATAATTAACGAAATATTTAGCATAATTTTTGCGATTCAAGCACTAGTAAAATATCAAGAGACATACATAATGCAAAAATTAATGTAAAAAGAGCCAAAGTTCACTGGTTCAGTTGTATAAAGAACAACTTCCTCATGAACAAATACTTACGAATATGTGTAAATTTGCAGCTCATGCCGCTGAAAGTAAGTAGAATATGAACATTAGAGGATCATAAATTTCTATTATGGTCTATTCTTACTATGACAGGCAGGTTGTTTTTTTTTTTTCACTCGTATCAGTTCGGTGTGGAGTCTAATGATTCGAAAGATTGTACACCTCACTCGTGTTTTAATAATCACAGATTCCTTTGAGTGTGATTACTTTAGCTTAAAAAGCCAACGTTTTCATGATTTTTGCCGTTTGTGGTTCAGCTATACCACCAATTGTGGAATTGGGTTCTCCGTTTTTGAAAACAGTTTGATTACTTTCGTTGTTTTATTGCGAAGTCTGTGATATTTATTTCCTTCAGCTACAGCAATGGTGCTGATTTTGTACATTAAATGCTGTATTTATTGCATTCTATGTACGCTTCCTGCGTTCCACCTTCATCGAATTTTCTGAAACTGTAGTGAAGAAACCTTAACGTTCCTGAGTAGAAAAGCTACGTCCTTATAACAAGGGGCAGGTGTTCTCGTATTTCCTACCCATTTTTTAATTTTAATAGAGAGTGAAATTATTTAGTTAAACATCCTATGTTACAAGATAATTGTAAAAAAGCTATCCTGTAATGTACCGTTCTTATCTTGTCAGGCATCTTAGGAAATCTAAGAAAGACAAATGTGGAGCTATTTTAAAATTTTTACCTATTATTATTGCACTACATACGTTCCCTAAAGTAAAACGTATGTCAAAATCAATATAAACTATACTGTTCGCACGCATCCAGTATCGTATTCAGAAATGTAGCTTGCCGGCCGCTTGGAGTGCTGCTGTCGCAGTGTATAACAAAAATCTGTGGGAGTGTCGTGACTGTGTGTGTGTTAAACTGTAGCACAACACTGAGAAAACTTGTATGTCCAGTCACTGTCCGTTCACTCTCTAAAAAGACACAAGGGGGCGACTATTGAGAGTCAGTACACTAACCGATATTATAAACACGAATCAGTTCTCGATCCAATGGGCCAGCAGAAACTTTCTCTGAGATAGTCATATAAATATACGAATGAGCTACTGTTTTTACTATATATTGTGATGGATACATTTCAGCAAAATTGTAATTTTCAGACAGTCTGCGAAATATACATAATTTTTTTTACATAATCACCGTTACGTTTTTATGTACATATAATCTAAGTGATATGCCTATTTTCCGATTTATACGCTTTGTACCTACGTCAATTATAACATGTGTGGACAATGTCACTCGGCATACATCAATACGGTGAGCTTTGGTATTACAATTATCTTTCTCATTTTTTTTATTTGATGTTTTATCAATGGATTTGACAACATGCTAGTTTGACAGCTGACCAAAGATGTTGTATGATTACAGTTGCTACCAAGGAGATTAGAATACAGGGAGACGCCCTTATGTAAAAAAGTGAAGCCGACCTCCGCCATATTGCTGAGTCTCAGAGAAGTGCTTATATTGCAGTGCTGACGTTTTATGTAAAACGTATGTCAAAATCAATATAAACGATACTATTCGCACTCATAATAAAACTTCCGACGGTTATCTCGTGTTGTTCATAATATTCTACGAGTGATAAATAGCGTTCAAATTAAGTTAAAAAAAAATGTTCAAATGTTTGTATAGCTTATGGGACTTAACTACGGGGTCATCAGTCCCTAAACTTACAAACTACTTATGAACTAGCTAATCCTAAGGACGGCACAAATATCCATGCCCGAGGGGGGATTCGAACCCCCGAAGGTAGAGGCCGTGCAGACCATGTCTGGAGCGCCTCAGTTCCTTCGGCCACCGCGGCCGGGTAAAATTAAGATCTCAAATGTGTGGCACGAGTATTTATATATGAAATTATATTTTTTAAAGTACACACCCTGCGATGATTATCAATCCAATGCATTAACACCAAGCTAGAGGGTTTAAAGCAGAATTGTGACTGAGAAATAGCGTTCTACAACTCATCAAGATGTCGAGCAAGTGTGAACTGACTTCTGTGCTCGGCACAGATTTAGCGATCCTCCATTATTCTAAAATCCTTGGTTACTAAGGTATTTTTTGTTATTTTCGATTTTATGGTCTGCTTGTAATATTTATCTGTGATCTCTGGGTAATTTTGTCTATTCATCACCCGTGGCAAGCGTAAAGTTTTGACCAGTGATCTCTATACTACCTGGATGTTCAAATTCAGCTGTTTGCCAGCCATAGATGTTAATATTCCGTTTCTCTATAAAATCAAATATGCTGCCAGGAAATGTTACTCGAAAACGAAAAGAAAAGCGTTTTGATTTTGCTCCCATAACAGCTTATTACCTCACATATTGAAATAAAGATCAAAACAAGAAGTAAGCAAGCAATTCGTGTCACGTACAAGCTGATGGAAATTCGTTTGCCAAATTAAAACATAGCGGACAGCGCAAAATAATGTTACGATCATATCAATGGGCAGACACGCTATCGTTATTGTCTCAAAAAGCAGAGTTATACATCCAGTTTGTATAGTGATCACTGGTTTTCACAGTCGGCCAAAGATGCTATATAGTTATAATCCCTGTGGTATGTTTACTTTCTACAAATGTGTTAATGATCTTTGTGCTCGAAATGTCTGTAAGGTATGTCTGTGGTGATATTTATCTGTTATCTTTGATCAGGAAGTCAACAGAGCTAACCACAGACACATATTACTAGACTGGCAATGCCGTATACTGCATCATTGGTGTCACTGAAGTCTCGCCGCCATATTTCTATACTACAACCGTGTGAGCAGTCGAGCGAGTTATTACAGTAAACAGTCGTAAAAATACGGATGAACGGACGTAACTATGCTGTCCTTAGAGTTTTGACATGTGGGAAATTCGTGTTTTGTTTGTGGCTGTAATTTTTTTCAGCTTCGACACATACAGTAATGAGTTGCATAGATTTGCTGTTATTAGTTTTTACGAAATCTACAGTCACCTTTGACACATAAACTACTGTAAAGAGTCGCGTTCCCTGTATTTATTAATCTGTTACCAGTTTCGATCAACTTCGGTTTCTCTTTTAATAGTATGACCGTTATAAATGTGCTGTTTGTCGTGGATAACACATAGCTTTATTCTTGTTATTGTTTTTCATGATTATGTTGGCAACATCAACAAAACGGTAGAAAGTCTTTGCCAAGATGTTAAAATTCTTAGAAATCCACACAGAGTGACTTGATTAGTAGTTCGTACAGACGAAGAAGTAAACAGATAATGCCGTTCCTGCTCTATGGGTAACAGGTTCTTGTATGTACCCCTCTTTCACTAAGTAATTGCCCTCGTAAAACTAACATTTCATAACAAAACCGTTTTCGTTGTCTCAGGGTTGGCTAACCTGACTGACAACACAATCACAATCATCCAATAAATTCATTAGTCTACCCATGTGCAAAGAGCTACTGCGTACTGCGACTGCCTGCTCCTAACTGTCCACTCTAACAATTGAGTGTCTCTCTGAGCTGATACCATGCACTAGCGACTTAATTATATAATGCAAAGATCTTGTGTAAACGATATTATACTAGATTCTGCACCGGAGATCCTGAGACATATTTACACAATTATCGTAGAACACAATGTGGCCTCACACAGTAACTGCGCGAAAAACATATGTAGCTCAAATTTCGCATCTTAGTAAAGAAGCTCTTCTTAGACACCCACGTTCATAAATTTCTTTTTTCGGAGCTGATACAGCGTGAAATCATTGAAATCTTGACAAAGGAATGGTTGGGCCTTGCTAGCTTCTATAGGAGGATGAAAAATACCTAAGAAGACAGCATGAGCGTCAAGATCAATGTACAGAGATGGATCAAGACGTTTAAAGATCGAAAAACCAGTACTGAAGACAAACAAGGCTGTGCGAGGCTAGGAAATGTGACCACTGTCGTGAATCGCTAACAGCTGGAGGAATTTATTCGTGCGAACAGACGAATCACAGATGGTGAGCTTGCTGGACAGCGGGACTGTGGCCACAATGCCATGAATGAGATTATGAAAGGCTTAGGGTATCGCAAAGTGTGTCGAAGTGGGTACCGAGGCAGCTGACACATGATTCGAAGGACAGAAAGGTGCAAGTCTGCTCTGCGCTTCTAGAAGTATGTGAAGAGAGCAAAGACACGTTTTCCTGTGTTCTGGTCAAAGAGGATGATACATGGGTAGGTGCTTATAATCCGGAAAAAAGGAATCAGTCGAAGGAGTTGCATCACAGCTCCTCTCAAAGACTTAATAAGTTCTAATGCTAGCGTATAGCAAAGAAACTCACAGCGACAGTTCGTTTTGGAATGATAATGGCGTCGATGTCGTTGACTTTCTGGAACATGGTTGTACCGCGAACAGCAGCAGCTGCACTGTAACGCTCTGAAAGCTTAGAGAGGAAGAAGAGAGTAAACAAGAATTTGAAATCGATCCAAATTCATCGTGACAATGAGGAACTCCACAAGTCATTAGATTGTTTCAAATATTTCAAATGTTTGTACAGTTTATGGGACTTAACTACGGGGTCATCAGTCCCTAAACTTACAAACTACTTATTAACTAACTAATACTAAGGACGGCACAAATATCTATGCCCGAGGGGGGATTCGAACCCTCGACCGTAGTGGCCGTGCAGACCGTGACTGGAGCGCCTCAGTCCCCTCGGCCACCGCGGCCGGCTCATTAGATTGGCAAACTGGACTGGTCAGTAGTCCATCACACGCCGTACCGTCCAGAATTCGCCCCTTCTGACTTCTTAGACCCAATGAAGGAGGGACACACATAAGCAGAACGTGGTAGTGAATCAGTGCGTTTGATGGTGCAAACTTTTTTTTTATTATTAAAAGAGAATTCGAGTGTTGGAGTCAATGATGGCGTAAATATATCGCTTGTAATAAAGATGGAATACTGCCTTTGTGTAAAGAAAGAGTTAATCTAATAAAGTGTGTGATTTTAAAGGCCTGCGACATGTTTTTGCTATGTTACGCCCACCGTAGCATTGCTCTCGAAACGACCACCGGTGGTGCCAGTTTCGCAGAATACCAAACAATCAACATAGTCACCTACTATTTTTACTAGCATTGTATGGGAGTGAAACGTGGACGATAAAGAGTTCAGGCAAAATGATGATAGAAGCTTTTGAAATTTGGTGCTACAGACGAATCATGAAAATTATATGGGTAGATCACCTAACTAATGAGGAGGTGCTTAACCGAATTGGTGAGAACATATCCTTACTAAGACAAGGGATAGATTGGTAGGACACATTCTGAGACATCAAGGAATTGCCAACTTGGCATTAGAAGGAAGTGTGTAGGGTAAAAATCGTAGAGGGATACAGACGGAAGAATTCAGTAATCCGATTCAAAAGGATGTAGGTTGCTGAACGTATTCTCAGATTAGGACAGGACAGGGTAGCGTCGACAGCTGCATCAAACCAGTCTGCGGACTGAAGACCACAACAACAACCTTTTCTTGCTATCTAATATCAGTCCACAGCACAAACCATTTTTCCTCTTCCTTAAATGAAGGATATTTTCTTTTATCTACTCCTACCTCTCTTCGATCTCCTCATCATCGGCAAAACTAGTTGGCGTATAAACGTGTACTACAGTTGTCGATGTTGACGTCGTATCTATCTTGACTATGATAATGAGATCAATGTGCTGTTCATAGCAGTTATAGTTAGTGTAGGAATAATGAAATTAGTCCACTTGCACATACTTAGTCATTACGAAAATTAATGCTGAATACTGGACTATCTGGACATTTGTCTATAAATGATTATTTCTTTTTGATAGATTCAATCTACGTATTGTAAAAAAGCAGCAAAATGTTACTAGAAAGTGACAGAAACAGTAATGACATTACTTTCTGGTCAGTAGACCACGTTCTTGCACGGGACATCTAAGCTCTACGTTTGCTCTGCTGTCAGTACAGAGGAATCTCTCATAATATGTGTGGAAAAATGGGGAACAAAATTCTTTGTTTGCCTGTTACTATTGAAAATAATTTTGTTTCAAACTTTATGATGTTCGGGTCTCAAATAGTCATTCGTGGCAAGTGGAAAACAACACAGAAATTGAAATAAAAGCTCTTACGCTGCACTCAGAGGGAAACACAAAATATCGCTGCTGCAATGTCAATTGAGAGTTGTCTCGCTGTTTATGACACCCATCTGGTTACACTGACAGAAATAAATATTTACCTGTTGTTCATGCGGAATAATGCCCCAAAGACCATCAGAAACATTAACGTAAATGTATTTTGGCGTGTCCTTTATATTTAATGGCTTCGCGCCAAAAAAAAAAAAAAAAAAAAAAAAAAAAAAAAAAAAAAAAAACCTATAATGTCACGGTTAATGGTTCAGTTTTTAGAGGGGGAGGGGAGACACGTTGAACGATAACAAATTAAACGTTATGCTTGTATTAAATTATTCACAGTGAAGAATATTCGCGAAATATACATGCTACAACGTTATTTCCCTCGCTGTCTGACACGATGAAATGATTTTTATTTCCGGCACAACCGCATTTATCTCCTGTAATTTTCTTGGTCACTACAATTTGCAAAATTGATTTACTTCCTAAATGTTAAAGATGTTAGGTCATCATTTTGTAAAGAAACAAACGTTTGTTATGATTCTGTTTAGATTATTCAGTTCTTTACCTTCATTTGAACCGCATGGGTAGATACTATCGATAAAAATAAAATTTATGATTGACTTTAGTTTCCAGTTTGTATGAGAGCTAAGTAAGAGATCACTTAAATGGCAGGAGAAGCACGGGAAGACATGCAGCCGGCCGCGGTGGCCGAGCGGTCAGCGACGCGCCAGTTGAAGAGAATTTAAAGTCTTTTATTCAATTTTCGTGTCAGATGAACGGTAAACCCGTTATTTTCATCTAAATTCCGAGCTGTCGAAAGGCAATCGCAAATACCCACTTTTTTGTTATTACCGTAACATACAGTGGGCCAAAAGAACCAGTAAGTTGTCACCTCTTACAGAAACGAATAACACACTAGACACAGTAAATGGTAGTTACAGTGCTCTGCGTGAAAATCAAAGTGATCACAAGAAAACGTACGACATTTCAATCAATTTTCCGTACAAGAAGTAAGTGTCAGGCATAGAATTAACGAATTAGACACTGTTCTAAACGTACCTGATCATTTTACCATAATAATGTTAACGGACGATTTGAAATCTTCTATTAGTTGTGCAAAAGTTAAAATGCATATACTAAAGAAAATTGGTGAAATGTTTCAATTCACCTATTGAGGATATCTAGCAAATAACGCGAAATAAGCCTGGATGAAAAATAGAATACAAACGTAAATTTCATATTCAATAGAGCGCTTTTCTTTGAAAATAGTTATAATTTGATATTAATAATGAGTGGAAACTAATCATTATTGAATAGTAGGGTTAACAAACGATAAAGAAAAACATTATATGCGTGATTTAGATTACGATATCTGCAGAGATTCTTATATCTAATTAGGGAAAATCGCTGCAGTTTTTCGGGTACTCACTGGATCAAATGAAATGGGTCATTTTTCCTCATGGAAGGCAACACGCGTTAGGTCTCGTAGCTAAGATTTACAGTCAGCACGCGAGATGGAAATGATTTAATGTCAGATTGTGCTGAAACCACTGCTTATTGTGATAACGCGTTCTTCTCGTGTCCTGGGAATGAAAAATGCGCTTGATAACCAAGAACGAACGCAGGGGTGTGTATTCTCGTTTGCATGGCGGGGTGAGATGTTATTAAGGATAGCCACTAAACGTGCACGCGCTCCTTCCTCGAGCAATCTTTTACTTCAGTGTTAAGGAAATGAAAAATTGATTAATGATATCTGTGAATTATGGATGATAATTTCCAATAAAGCCTGAGCACAATAAAGCTTTTCTTATAACAGAAGTAAATTTGGCACTAGAGACAACAAGTGAAATACAGGCAGATTCAATATGGTAAATGTTTCCTTAACTAATATACGAGCGTGTAGCGTGTATTAAGACGAGGTTGCGTCATAAATCGCATATATATATATATATATATATATATATATATATATATATATATATATATATATATATATATGGGATACATGGGAGTGAAACATGGACAATAAGCAGTGCGGACAGGAAGAGGATTAAGGATTTTGAAATGTGGTGCTACAGAAAAATGCTGAATATTAGGTATGTGGATCGCGTAACTAATGAGGAGGACTGAACAGAATTGGGGAGAAAAGAAATTTCTGGCATACCTTGACTAAAAGAAGGGATAGATTGGTAGGGCACATTCTTAGACATCAAGGAATTGTGAATTTAGCGTTGGAGGGAAGTGTGTGGGGTAAAAACCGCAGAGGAATACCAAGAGGTGTATACAGTAAGCAGATTCAGACAGATGTATGTTGTCGTTCTTATGTGGAGATGAAGAGGCTTGCTCAGGATAGGGTAGTGTGGAGAGCTGCATCAAACCAGATTCCGGACTGAAGACCTCAACAACAACAAAACATATATCAAGTACGAATATAGACAGTGTGGATGCTTTTTGCCAGATATGATGTTTGAAACTTTTATTTCTTTTAGTTTTACTATATCTACTGTGATATTTGCAATGCAAATATATGAAGAACTTATGCTTAGGTGTAAGAGGGAACCTGAAGGCCCTAATCTTGCCAAGTTAAATAAATAAGTAAATACATTAGTAAATAAAATAACGTGAGGAGCTAGATTTTCTAAATATCGCAAATCTGTTTCCAGCGGTAGCTGGGTACAAATTCTTTCCGTGTCTTGCGTTGGTAATAAAAGAACTTTTAGTTCGTCTGCTGCATACTGTAGCGCTTCTTAAATGCAATTTCTTTTCGTCATATGATGTTAAACTACATTTTAGCATTCAAAACGATTCGAAATGTATAGTCAAAACTGAGTAAATTATGTTGTTGGATTCACTTTGAAGCGCACACAAAATATGTTTTTACGTCATCATACTACTAATCAGTATATTTATTGACATGGAACGGCGGATTATAGGAAATACCCCGGAAGAGAGGACAATGGGGTACTATTAACTTTTGAAGACCGGTACTACCTACTGCTAAGTAATAAGCGATTGTGGATGTATTGGCGACTAGCATGAATGCTTGGGCACAGAATTATAGGGAAGTAAACCTCCGACTGTGATAAAATCGGAATGGAAAAGTTTTGAAGGTGTGACGCTGCAGTTGGATAAGTCCATCCCAGGACTGGAAAGGAGAGCAAAATTTGGAGAATATTGAGAAAAGGAGAGGACAGGATGATATGGCATATGAAAGGATCACCAATCAGAAGACTGAGGAACCCAGAGGATAACGTGCTCCGTGGCGGCGAGAAAGAAGTAGAATCATTAAATTACAAAAGGCAGTGTTTTAGCAGAAACAAGAAAAGAACTAGCAAGTTTGTAAGCATCTCGGATATTTGGGGTTGCTTAGAAATAACTGCGTCATTACGAAGGTTCATGCAAGAAGTTCAAATGTTTGTAAATCTAAGGGACGGTGGTCATCAGTACCTAGGCATACAAATTACTTACACTAACTTAAAGTAGCTTATGCTAAGGACAACACAAACACCCATGCACGAGGGAGGGCTCGAACCCTCGACGGCGAATAACCGCGCGCACCGCAGTTGGACGCCTTAGTGCGCACGGCTATTCTGCCGCGACGATGCAGTTAGTAATGTGGATAAACTTCAAAACTCTGTGATATAAAAGTAGTTCTCACTGCTTCTCAGAGGTAGGTATTTCTTTAAAGAATACAGTTAAGTGACAATTCGGAAAGCCTGGAGAAGGGTGGAAGAAATGGCGAACATTTACAGGGTGAGATGACGTAGTGGTAAAATTCTAACCTTCAACAGAGGGTCGTCTTTCGTAATTTACGTTGCTTCAAGTCAGGGTGGTTCTTTTCGAAGTAGATGATCGATTCCCGTCTGCAATACGAGTTCGTCGGCGATGAATTGATATATCCTAACTTTCCTTCCTTCCTTGTTTACAGGTTTCCTCGGGTCATTCATAGGTGACTGTTAGATTGCTGTAACGTCTTGCTCAAAGGCGACGTTTTCTGTCAACGAGGTTGACATAATACACAACAGTGATGACACACGCGGTTTTTCTAATTAAACAGTTGTTCTAACTGAAGAGGAAACGTCTATAACGGCCTTAGATTGGAAGACTGAATATCTAAGTTCCTTAAAGTCTAAGTTTTATTTCACTAATCGCGGTTGTATTGATAATATATACCTTTAATATTTTCAGTGCTCTTTATGGTAGTAGTTATTTTCAATATGTTTCATCCTGTTATGGCGTCCATAGCTGTCAAAAACGTTCAAATGTTTGTAAACCTATGGGACTTAACTGAGGGGTAATCAGTCCCTAAACTTACAAACTACTAATGAACTACCTTATGCTAAAGACAACACAAACATCCATTCCCGAAGGAAGGATACGAACCTCCGACGCGGGAGGCCGCGCGATCCGCAATATGGCGCTCCAGATCGCTCGGATATTCCCGCGCGGCATAGCTGTCAAAAACATTGATAATATGTCGCCGTAGCTCAGCTGTGCCTGTGTATCATTAAAATAAATTTCTCTGCTCATAATTATTATTGCATTTAAAATTTTATAAATAACTTATATTATTTTATAAATAACTTACATCGTTGCGTAAGCCTTAGCTGAGACATGATAACATTAAATCAAATCTCTTGTATTGGTAGGTATAACATAATGTCTTACACATGAGACTACTTCCTCTTGCTTAATTAAGAGTTCTGTTATTAACTTATAACGTAATTCTATCCATCACATCATCTACAGTTTATCTTCCGTACAAAAAAAAAAAAAAAAAAAAAAAAAAAAAAAAAAAAAAAAAAAAAAAAATCTGAATTGTTGTTGTAACGAGGACGACTCAAGTTCGTGTAAATTGCTGCAGTTAATGTCCCTCTTCTCAACGTGTAACCGTGCACAGAAGGTCAGCACTAATTGCTTAAAGTAAAGTTTAACAACAACTAAACGCGTATGCCGTCGAGAGCTAACAGCCGAGCACACAGAAGTTTACCGAAAACAACGGCGACGTGTTGTCTCTCCAAGGTGTGGCAGCCGTCACCTGTTTCAGAGCTCTTCAGGTTAATTGGTAGTAGCCCACAGTAGAATATTTTATTTGCAACAGCTGTCTGGAGGCTTTCACACGCAGCAGTAGCTAGATGACTGCAGCGTCTGCTTTGCAAAGCATGTCATCACATATCAATATTAGTGACGCCAGTTAATTAAAATTACTTGTAATTAAAATCATATTGGCTGTATACCGACACCTCTAACGTCGAAAAATGTAATTTCATTTCACATTACTGGATGTTATTAATAGACTGACAATATTTACGAAATAATAAATGATTATAAATGCCATTGGAAATTCCATTTATTTTTATAATACGGATTCAGCACCGAAATTTAACAGCTTATGAAGAAAGCATTCGATGTCACATTATTTGAGAATTACTTAACAGATAATGTGTACTATTTTTATTCCTTTGGTTAATAAGCAGGTAACATTTTCCCGCATGAATGCGAAATCGACACGCTTAGTTCATCTCTGGGAATTTAGTATTAAATATATATTGTACCTAATATCTACATCGTTTTTCATCATCCGAGGAATCGTTTTGAGAAACACTGAAGAAAAAGGAATGGCACTCACTAACAGGACTATGTCAATAAGTCACAGGATGCAAGGCGAAGTGCCGGCCGCGGTGGCCGCGGGGACTGAGGCGCTCCAGTTACGGTATGCACGTCCACTACGGTAGGGGGTTCGAATCCCCCCTCGGGCAAGGATATTTGTGCTGTCTTTAGTATAAGGTAGTTCGTAAGTAGTTTGTAAGTTTAGGGACTGATGACCCCGTAGTTAAGACCCATTTTAAAAAAATGCGAAGCGGTGAAGGCTTGTAGGCGCCCTAGGCAAGGGTGGCTGATTGGAAAAATAAGTCAATAAGTGCTCATATCTTGTTCCTGTAGGTAGTAACCTGAAGATGGTAGAATTTCTGTTCTTTGTAACTATTCAATAGTTATTATTTCATATCAAACAAAAATTAATACCTTAATGTGTTAAAGCAGACTATTGCGGTAAATGTATTGAGAAAATGTATACACGCAATGCTTTCAGAGTTTCACAGTGGAGAAACCTGGAACGAAGACAGGAAGCAGGAATATTTGCTACACTCGATCTACTTTCGGTATCGGTTGAAAAATCTACAAAAATGATGGCGTAGAATATCGAAATATTTTTCCATTAAAGATCAAGAAGTTAGGGAGAAAATTTGATAGCAGAGCAAATTTAAAATCTCTGTTTGGCGATTCAGCACTGCTGTCTTACCATATTCTACATTTTCACACTTAGTGGGCTGTGACGCTCGAGTACGATATTTATTAAGGCGTGTTATAACTTCTTACATGGTGAAGTAAGAAGACAGATGCGAAAATTGGCGAATAGTGCACACTAATGTCAAACTACCAACCGAAACATCTAGGTACCCATTTCCTGAGGCCGGTAGTGGACAGGTGCATTAATCTGATAAACTATGGTTTTGTATAATTTGCCGTGTAAGCATTTTAAGCAGTTATTCTCTCCGAAACTGTGGAGACCTCATAATAGGCTGAGTGGCTGTCCAAGAATTATTGTACTTCTTGGCGTGTTACCGCCAATCAGTTAGCTTATCCCATCCTAATGACCCGAAAATGTAAAAAAATAAAAAAATCACTTATGAGAGTTTCATGTCGTGAAACAAATCGAACTGAAGAAAACGAAAGTAATAAACCAAAGAAGCCCTGCATCGTAGTTACACTGAAGAAACAATTGAGAGATCTAAGATTAGCTCGCATGAAAACCAGCAGGGTCTGTTCGTTCATGAACCAGAAAGCGGTCTAATCAGATTGGACGTTATATTTCTTGCCTTCCAGATGGCTTTCGATACGCTTGCACACTGTCGCCGAATGAACAAAACACGAGCGTACGACATGTCAAACGAAACCTATGATTGGATTGGGTTTTCCGAAAAAAGTTATGTTTCTTCTTTCTGAACCCTTCTCCAAATTCGTCTTTCGTTGCTTCCTCATGGTACAGACAGAATAGCAACGGGGAAAGGGTACAAAATGTTCAAATGCTTGTGCAGCTTATGGGACTTAACTAAGGGGTCATCAGTCCCTAAACTTGCAAACTACTTACGAACTAGCTAACACTAAGGACGGCACAAATATCCATGCCCGAGGAGGGATTCGAACCCCCGACCGTAGTGGCCGTGCAGATCGTGACTGGCGCGCTTCAGTCTCCCAGTCTCCTCGGCCACTGCAGCCAGCGAAAGGCTACGAAGCTGTCTTACTTCTTTCCCAGCAATTGTGTCCCTTTCACACTCTTAAACACTTATAAATACTGTCTGGTCTTTATTCAAGTTATACATAACTCTCCACTTCTTAAATTTTACCTCTTCTGACTTCACAATTTGAGAGTGTATTACAGTCCACAGTGTCAAAAGCTTTCCAAATCTATAAAAGCTATAAAGGTGCATTTTATTTTCTTAACCTATCTTCGCCGCGATGGAGTAGCCGAGCAGTCTAAGGCGCTTCGCTGCGGATGCTCGCCGTCGGAGGTTCGATTCCTCCCTGGGGCATGAGTGTGTGTGTGTGTGTGTGTGTGTGTGTGTGTGTGTGCGTTGTCCTTAGGTTAGTTTACCTTAGTTTAAGTAGTTTGTAAGCTACGGACTGATGACTACGCAGTATGGTCCGATACACTTACAAACATTTGATTTAACCTATCTTCTAGGATATGTCGTACGATTAACATTGCCTCGCATATTCCCACAATTTTCCGAAATCCATCTGGGCTTGTCCATGGTCGGCTTCTACCATTTTTTCTATTCCTCTGTAAATAATTCGTGTGGCATTTTGCAACCATGACTTATTAAATTGATGGTTTTATAAACTCCATAGCTGCTGCGCCTAAGTTCTTTGTAATCGGGATAATTACATTATTCTTGAAGTCAGGATGTCTTTCACGTCTGAAACATTAGAAGCTAATATTTCTCCTGTCATGATTGTTAAGACAACACTTTCAAATGAGCCTTACGAGACTGGAGCCGCGGCGGAGTGGTCGATCACATTAGTGTGAATCTCAGAAAACACTGGGAATCTAAAACAGCTAACATCACTTTTCCTCGTCTGAAAGATTTGGTGGCATTTCTAGAAAGCAGCTGTCAGACGTTAGAACTAATTCATTCAGACGCAATGTTACAGCATTTCCACCAGCCGGCCGCCAAGCGTACTAAAGCAGAAGGTTACAATTTGCAACGAACCTTCCTCTCAACATCATCCAAATGTGTATTCTGTGGCGCAGCTCACGAACTAAATAAGTGCCCCAAATTCAAAGAGAGTGATATTGTAAGCAGACTAGACTATGTGAGCAGAAAAAAGCTTTGTTTCAACTGCCTGCGCACGGATCATAGGCAAAGGGAATGCCGTGCTGGGAGTTGCCGCATTTGTAAAAAGCGCCACAACACGTTATTGCACAAGGAACGAGCCAGTGGCAGTGGCAATAGAGAGCAAGAAACGTGTGTACCAGAACAGCAGACATACTGCGCCGTGAAGGGAAATCAGCAACTTACAGAAGTACTATTATCGACTGTCCTTGTAGACATCGCGGACAATAAAGGGAAGGTACACCAATGCAGAGCACTGCTTGACAGTGCATCACAGATGAACTTCATATCTTCTAGCCTGGCAGATAGGATGGGCCTACAGCTCAGTCGGCGTCCGATACCAATAAGTGGAATCAGTGATGTTCAAACGGTAGAATCGTCACATGTTTGTGAGGTGAATATTTCCTCAAGAGTTGGTAACTACAGCACAAATGCCGTCTGCGCATTACTTCCACGTATAACAGGGACACTTCCATCAGCATCCTTTGAAATTTCCTCATGGCAGCTTCCTAGGCACCTAAAGCTAGCGGATCCAGCCTTCCATAAACCTGGTGAGATTGATCTACTGCTTGGAGCATCGATCTTTTTTGACGCACTGAAGCCAGGCCAGCTGAAGAGGAAGAATCATCCAACATTGCAGGAGACATCGTTCGGCTGGATTGTTTCAGGCAAGATACCTCATCTGTCTTTGAAGTCCATGGCACGAAATGTACTGTCATGCCTCACACGCACTAATCACTTTAACACTCAGGTTGAAAGGTTCAGTCAGCAAGAAGAAATGAATGTTTCTGTGCGAACGAAAGAAGAGCGTTTGTGTGAGGAGTATTTTGAAAGAACCATACAAAGGAATGCTAACGGTAGATACGTGGCGAGACTACCAAAGAAAAACAACCACGCTGGACTGCAAGTATTGCAAGGAGATTGTAGAGTTACTACATGGTCGAACGATCCCCAAGAAAAGCAAAGTGATCTCACTTCATCTGTTTTTAGACGAAGAACAGTTGTTAAGGGTGGGCGGCAGGTTGGAACAGTCAAATGGTTCATACATTCAAAGGCATCCCATGATTCCGGCTCCTAAGCACCATGTAACTAAGTTAACAGTCATGGGCGAGCATCCAGGATCATAACTCCTATTAGCAAGTTTCAGACCAAGGTACTGGATTCAAACAGGAAGCTCAGTCATCAGGCAAATGATTCACAAGTGTCTCCCTTGTTACCGATTGGAGGCTGCTACTGCAACCCATTTTATGGGAAAACTACCTTCAGTTCTTGTATCAAATTACCTTTCTTAATTGTGAGATTGAATATGGTGGAAAGAGATGTAAAACGAAGGCAAAGGTCTACATTGACTTGTTGTTTGCATGGCAACAAAGGCAGTACACATGGAGCTTGTCACTTATCTGTCCTGCGCATTGAGGCGCTATGCTCCGATGCGCGAGGTCGTTCCCCGTCAGGGATCTCTGTGCTTTCTTTAGTATAAGTTAGTTCGTAAGTAGTTTGTAAGTTTAGGGACTGATGACCCTGCAGTTAAGTCCCATAAGCGTAACAAACATTTGAACACTTTTTTCGATACTGGACCCGCGATCTTATACTCTAGATTTTCCTTGCAAGTAGTGTAATCACCCTGTTCTGAGAATAATAAGTAACAGTGTCTTCTTTCAAGAGATTAAAATTCTGAAAAAAATTGATGTCAGAATATTTCATTTCTTCTTACTTCGCAAACGGACGCATCAATCATATCCTCCATTTCCATTATTACCAACGCAAGATGGTTTGTCATTAACCTTAAGAATATCGTCCATAGTTCATGTTGTTGACATATTTGGACAAGTCAGTAGATAGTTAAAATCTTGTGCTTTTCCGCATTTACATCTGTCACTATCACTGTAGAGCCATTTAAATTGGTTTTATTTGCTCATAGTTACTCCAGTGACCAGCCGGTTTAATGCCTTTCAAGTTGGAAAGAGAAGTTGAGATCCTGCAGATTCCACCTCAAGGATATCCATCGTGGAGAATAGCACCATTTCTTTCCACAGAGTTAGTTGCCTAATTCCGTGCTCGGGAACGAGCAGTTGTGTCAACACAGATTTACAAGATGACCAGCCGTCTAAAATTGTTTAGGGTTATAACTCGAGATTTTATATCAAAACTTCGCCTATGTTTTAGAAGCGTTCTCCCAGTGCAACATCTGCCGTGACAACGTGACCAAGCCTGTCCACCTTGTAGTACAGAGCCGGCCAAACCAGTGCTGACTGCTCATCCTAAAATCACACCGTAACGTACCAAGCCTGTCCACCTCGCAGTACAGAGCCGGTCAAAACCAGTATGGACTGTTCATTCTAACATTGCGCCACTCTTCTGGCGTCCGTGCTGAAACTACTGACGTTTCCATGCTACCGTGGAGCCGATAGCAGACACCCACGATTGACCACGTGTGCTACTGTTGAAAAACTCTGAGGTGCGAGAATCAGTTCCTTGCGTCTCTTCCGTTCTGGCCTTCGTACAGAACACACGCACTTTAGAGGCGACGCTCCCGCCTAGCTGCTGTTCGTTGTCAGCCGCCAACTGTGTGAACCGTAACCGTTACCTTCTCCGTTTTGTAATCCGCTAACTTAGACTGGCACTCATTTAT
Organism: Locusta migratoria; assembly: GCA_026315105.1. Lineage (NCBI taxonomy): Eukaryota > Metazoa > Arthropoda > Insecta > Orthoptera > Acrididae > Locusta > Locusta migratoria. Next base: position 620,181,781 of record CM048745.1, read on the forward strand.
TGCATCCGAGCTTAGGGCGAGTCCCGCTATGTATCCCGTACTTTCAGAATACAGACAATATTAACTTGAATCCTGTTTTTTATTTTTCCAATCAGCCATCCTTTCTTAGGGCGCCTACAAGCCTTCACCTCTTCGCCTTGCATCCTGACAACGCCTTCAACCAATTTTATTTGTACAGCAGTGGGATGGGTTGCGGAATTTTGGTATCATAGGTGGGAGAAAAGTTAAGTGCTGTAGATAGAAAAGAGCACTTGTACAGGGTAGTGTTCTGGATGCAATACTTTTTAACATCTACACATATGACCTCCCCGTCAACAGACAGTTAAGAATGTTCACCTATGGTGATGATGTAGCAGTGGCAACACAGGGTAAGACCTTCGAACAAGTGGAGGAAAATCTCACCTGGGTCTTAACAGAAATAGCTGCCTACTATGAAGACAATAACCTCAATCTCAATCTCAGTAAATAGCATATGTCCGCTTTACATCTTAGGAAGAAACATGCCAAACGTAAACTCGAAATCACGGGGCAAGCAGAAAAGCTGGTGCATACGAGTAGTCCGAAGTACCTGGCAGTGACAATGGGCAGATCACTTACTTTCAAGCAGTACTGCCACAAAACCAAGAAAAAAGTGTGGAGTATGGAAGTTTGGGACGGTGCTGGAGTCGTGTTCGGGTAGCCTAGTGGTTAAGGCGACCGCTCGCGAAACGCGAGATACCCGGTTTCGAGTCCCGGCCCGGTACAAATTTTCCTATGTCACCATTTGGTATAACATCCATACCTTATACAGTGACGCCAAGAAAAATTCGCTATTGAAAATATCAGCACTGTAATTCGTCACCAAACAGTTATTCAAGAAAAGTGTCTTTGCCAGGAACAACATTTGGTGAATCTAACAGGTTCATCATGGGGAGCTAAGCCACATGTTTAGCGCACTACCGAATTGGCGCTCAGTATCTCAGCAGCAGAATATGTGGCGCCAGTTTGGAGGAACTCAGCTCACGCTAAGCAAGTGGACATGGCTGTGAATGAAACTGTGCTTATCGCCACAGGGTGCCTCATCCAACTCCCAAGGGCAAAATTTAGCCCATCAAAGGCATAGCACCATCCACTATCCGAAGACTCCTCCTTCGGGCATGGGTGTGTGTGTGCTGTCCTTAGGTTAGTTTCAGTTACTTTAAGTAGTTCGTAGGCCTAGGGACTAATAACCAAAGAAGTTAAATCCAATAGATTTACAAACATTTGAACATTTTTTCGCTAACGAAGAAAAGTCTCCACCGAGATCGGGTCAAAATAAATGGATTGATGAATAGCAGTGAATGTATGCCATAGGTAAAATAATAATAATATTTGTACATTTCATTCCATTCCATGATGGTGGTGGTGCGGCTGGTGCAGCAACACTGTTGAATAATTAAATAATTCGCAGTCTCTGTTGCAATATTTTTATTACTCCAATCACGCGTTTCGCGCTGTTAGCGCATCATCAGACTGGAAACAGACAAATGTTTTATTACAGCCCGTGTACCTGGCGGGCGCGAATATAATGTGGGTAAGGTGAGTAAATTTTGAAAAATCAGACTTACTTGGGCGCAGATGGAGCCACAGAACTATCTAAAGCTGTGGCAGGTAGCTTAACAATTTGTGTTCTGTCATTGGGCCCCTGCAAAGAGGTAAACGTACAAAGTACGTAACGGCTATTTGAAGTAGAATAACTAGGCACTAAAGGGGTATAGTATGGAAATTAATATAATGCTATTTATATGATAAAACTCACAGCATTAGATAGTTCTGTGGTTCCATCTGCGCCCAAGTAAGTCTGACTTTTCAAAATTTACTCACCTTAGCCACATTAGATTCGCTGTCCGCCAGGTACACGGACTGTAATAAAACATTTATCTTTTTCCAGTCTGATGATGCGCTAACAGCGCGAAACGCGTGATTGGAGTAATAAAAAATATTGCAAGAGACTGCGAATTATTTAATAATTTTTGTACTTCTAAAAATTTTGAATGAAAGTAGGCTGCTTGCGTGTGAACAGGTTGGATGTGCCGACGCAGTGTAGGCACGACAAATGTGCCTCTAGAAAGGACAGGGGAGGTGGCCGGCGATTGGAGAGAGGAGAGGAAGAGGGAGGTGATGATGGCGGACAAGGGGTGCCGTTATTGGATCGCCGTCGGCACAGTAAACCGGTCACTTTTAATCAGCTAAATGCGGGCCGCGGGACCACACACGGCCCCTATATTTGACGGACCTTTGCCACTCGTTTTATTTTCTCTTGCTTCCGCGGCCGTATCGCTTTCTCGTTCCACGAATCCTTCGTGCCTCAGCCCGCAGAGTTAGATAGATAGAGAGAGAGAGAGTTAGAGAGAGAGAGAGAGAGAGAGAGACAGGAGGTGAAGGATTAACTGTAGCCATCGGCTGGATAGGGGAGGGTAATGTTCTAGCGATACTGCCGGAGGAGAAGCTCCACATCCATTGGTCGTGGCCGCCATACTGCAACTGTGCCGTGAGGTCTCTGTCCAGGAAAAGAGAGAGGGAGATAGAGAGAGAGATAGAGAGAGAGAGATAGAGAGAGAGAACAGCCTGTCTAAACAGAGCCATGGATGAAACCCCGTAAAAAGGATTCATCGTTGAAAAACAGTGTTATATGCCTATACTATCAAACTTCGTCTCATTTTACATTATTCATTCATTTTATCTGCATTTTCAAAGTACACACGAGTCAAATTTCGTATTACACCCTTTACTAAAAAATAAAATAAAAATCTGTAGGAACTGGGAAACCAGAAAAGTAAAAAAAAAAAAAATGTTCAAATGTTTGTTAAGTTTATGAGACTTAACTACGGGGTCATCAGTCCCTAAACTTACAAACTACTTACCTACTACCTTATACTAAAGACGGCACAAATATTCATGCCCGAGGGGGGATTCGAACCCCCGACCGTAGTGGCCGGGCAGACCGTGACTGGAGCGCCTCAGTCCCCTCGGCCACCGCGGCCGGCCAGAATAGTCCAGTAAGGTATTTGTGAGATGGTCTATCTTGTTTTACGGCAGTGTTTTGCAACCTGTGGGTCGCAACCCCCAGGGAGATCTAAAAGCCTTGCTTGTGGTGGTCGCCTTTACAAGATGAAGTACTAGCACCATAAAAAAACCAGAGGATCAGTAATACGAGAACGTATGCCTAAGTGAGATATATTTAATGTTAAAATTACAGAGTTCCTTGAGTAATATTCATTACGAATTGAACAGATCATACATGGTTTTACAATACAGTGTGTTAATCATGAATAAGCGCAGAGCGTGAAAATTGTTGTCAGGAACCAATAGATAGGTAAAAGAACTTGATACAACATAAATTTCTGAAAAATTCGAAAAAAATTTTAAAGGACCATAAATCTTTTCTGAGTCTTGCCTGAAATGCGAAACACTTGTCTAGCAAAATACATTTTTATGTCGGAAATCATACAAAATTGGATACTGTCTTCCATTCCGAAAATACACAAAAAACTTCGTCTGCAACAGTTTAAAAGAAACCTGAAGCTAAAGAAAGAAGACTGAATTTGTTTCCTTTAAGATAACTTAGTTTTGTTTGGTTAGTGATGAGTGGGAGGGGGGGGGGGAGAAGGGAGGGGGACTAGCGACAGAATGATTTTATTTGGAAGGGGGCCGCAAAAAAATTTTCAAATGTTTGTATAGTCTATGGGACTTAACTACGGGGTCATCAGTCCCTAAACTTACAAACTACTTATGAACTACTTACGAACTAGGACGGCACAAATATCCATGCCCGAGGGGGGATTCGAACCCCCGACCGAAGTGGCCGTGCAGACCGTGACTGGAGCGCCTTAGTTTCCTCGGCCACCGCGGCCGGCTGGGGCCGCATAGTCAAAAAGGCTAAGAAATACTGTTTTACGGTATGTACCAAACATGGGCGCCATTTTCAAATCGGCCATCTTGTACCCAAGTCAATTTATTAAAATGGAAAGCGGGTCGTGAAATACATCAGATAACATCATCATTTTCAGGCATGTTAATTCCTGTAAACATATACCACGTAGTAGTTATAGTTCAAATCAAATGTTCAAATGTTTGAAAATGTATCGGACCAAACTGCGTGGTCACCAGGCGGTAGGAAACAAACTACTTAAACTAAAGTAAATTAACCTAAGGACAACACACACACACACACACACCCATGCCCCAGGGAGGACTCGAACCTCCGACGGCGAGCAACAGCGCGATCCTCAGCGAGGCGCTTTAGACTACTTCACCGCGGCAGTTCAAAAGTTACAACGAGTCTCCTCTTTTGTACAAGGTAGCTTCCTCAGTAATGAAGTAAACTTTTTTTTTTGTCAGTCGTGAAGTCAATCAGCACAGCCACAGATACTGGCGTGGCCATAATCCACATTATATGCAACTTTGGAATGTTGTCTATGACGTAAAGATTATGTTGTGATGTGGAAAATGAGGTATCGTGTAATTGGACCCGTTTTCATTGACCATAACCTAAGTGCTCAAAGCTACCTGGAAACGCTACAAGAAGTGGTGTTTCCCTTAGTTGTGAATGAAGAAGGCAGCCTTCGCTCTTACGTTCCACAGGATGGCGCTTCACCACACTACGAAGGTTTTGGCCAGTTGTTAGACCAGGGTGCGATATTTCAGTTTTGAAGCCACTACCCAGTCTAACAACTTTGGTCGCCACAACCACTTTATCTGTACATTTAAAAAAAAAAAAAAAAAAAAAAAAAAAAAAAAAAACCAACCCCTCCAATCTGTCTCTTTTTATGGACTTAGTTTGTCAAAGAAACTGATCGAACACTTATCTTTACACCTAACACCAAACCATATTGTTTAATTGCAGAGCTGCAGAGTGAAAGTTTCATTCTACTAAAGATGTTTCTTGTTGGCCACGCGAACGCGACGCTTGATTGGCTTGCTTCACTTGTCTCATTCATCGCGCCGTTACCAACGTCCACACGCCGAGAATTAGTCCCGGACTCATAAACTAGACTTTTACCAAAATTTGTGGACAGGAGAGGTTCGAACCTGGACCGCCTGCCTAATAGGCAGTCGCGCTGACAACTATGCCACTGGAGACACAGCGTCCCGACCACCTCGCAGACTCCCATACACATCTCCCGTCAGTGGAAATTTTCAACCTACCAACGCACTACTGGCATAACGACCTTGAGCACGATCACTAGTGCTCGCAGCTCCTCGCTGATTACCGTAAGAGTTAGGCCTGGTATGCATTCTCATTCAAGATTGGATCATTGGACGTCATTGCCTTCATTTCATAAATTACGGGTGAACTAAGAAAACGCTGTTGCTGCGGTAGAGTGGTCGAGCGGCCACTTGCTGCGGAGCCGCGGTGGCTCGCCATCAGAGGTTCGAGTCCTCCCTCGGGAATGGCTGTTCGTGTTGTCCTTAGAATAAGTTAGTTTAACTAGTTTGTAAGCCTAGGGACTGATAACCGCAGATGTTTACAAACATTTTTTTTAAAGAGCAGTGTATTTGCGCCCTGGCTTCGATTTCCTCGAATTTCTAAATTTTTCCAATTTATATTTTCCTCACAATACTAAACTTTTAATTATCAAATGTAAATTTCCTTAAATATTTCAGTGGATTTAATACATTAGGTCCAATTATAATTAACTAATTAATGCATTTAAACAGTTAAATGTCATTATTTGGCGATGCTCTGAATGAAATTAATATTTGAAAAATTCTCCAATTAATTATCTGTGGAAATTACATTTTAAGGGCCGTAATCGGCAAAAATCAAAGTTCACAATTCACACATTTTACGAAACAACGTTTTGGTACGAACACCTTTCCGGGGTATAGTCAATGCAAAGCCATGCTTCAGTGAAGTTATTAAATAAAACTCATTTTTCTGTCAGCTCTGACGCATACTAAGCAGGCCGATAAACAAGTGCACTGAGGTGATACTACATCACTGAATGCGGTTTAAATCTATATTCTGCTAACGATAGCTCTCGCTATTATTGTAGCAAGTTAGAAACAACAAAATATTTAAGCAATTTAAAATTTTAGTTGAGAGCTTAACATAGCTAGAAATAGTATAAAATAAGAAAGGTTGATGGTAGCGGGGATTGATCGCCGGCTGCGTAATTACCAACCTATTAGCTTACCCACAACAACATACCAACATTTTGCACTGACCTACTCATACCCACTTGTTCAAATGTTTGTAGAACTTATGGGACTTAACTACGGGGTCATCAGTCCCTAAGCTAACAAACTACTTATGAACTAGCTAAGACTAAGGACGGCACAAATATCCATGCCCGACGGGGGATTCGAACCCCCGACCGTAGTGGCCGTGCAGACCGTGACTGGAGCGCCTCAGTCCCCTCGGCCACTGTGGCCGGCATACCCACTTGTACTTCAGTAATATTATAATTGTAAATCTTTACCAAGCATTTTTATTTTCATATATTTCAAGAATTTAAATGTTTCATGTTCCTTCTTCATCTCGCATAGTTTGATAGCATCATGCGTCTTTCCCATTACCAATTATAAGATTCACAAACGCTTAAAAATCGTTTTCAGACATTCTCTTCGAATACCATAAGAGCTCTAGACAGTTGGAAACACAAATTTCCTCCGAAGGGGGTGGGGGAGGAGAATGATACCACGGTAGTAATCAAGCTACCCCTCTACCACTTTCATTGCGAAACACAATAACACGCAATACAGCGTAGGTACCCAATAAAGGCCCGGAAATAGAAGATTGAGGGATATTACAATAACTGATTCAGATTCTAATATCAACAGCAAATTTTAGAGGAGACTTATATATCCAAAATAATTCTTCCTTTATGTGTGCTGCGTATTTTAAGTCTGTCTCGCAGTTTTATTCCTTCAAATGGTAACATGCTATTTGGTTCTCGAGAAATAGTTCATTGCCTTGTATGTTCACTATATTTATCGTACATATAGGTAACAATCCGCTGCAGAAATAAATCGAAAAATTGTCTCCTTCTACGTGTAGCGGCAGATAATTTTAAGAAAAATCCCCGCGAAAATGTCTAATTTTATGTATATTCTTGTAATTAATGAAGCACTTCGGACACCAAACAGGGGCCGTGCTAAAATGTAGTGGCTCCGTATTATTCTCAATATCTACATATCTATTTTTACATACGTACTGTAATGAGAAACACACATCTCACCATTGACTCTGGACTCTGTATATTTAATACATATTTAACCTGATTATAGTGCTATTCTTGAAAAAGTCATTATGTCTATCTGTAAAACTCGAATATTGGGTTCACCTAGTTCCAATCTAGTCGACATTTAATAAATGTTTTCTCAATCTTTGACTGTCGCTACATCAATTGATTACATTATTTTAATTTGTGGCTCATTCTGAATCACACTATTATGTACCTTCTGATGAACAATACGACCACGACGTCTAATACAGTTTATTTAAGGTATTTTTCGCTACTAAATATGACTTTAACCTAGGCATGAGTCTCATCCTATTCTAAGTTTTTCCTATAATATTTATCTTTATAACTCTATAAGGTCCGATTCAAGGAATGCCAGCTTTCCCGTATTCCTTCTTAATAAGCTCGCTGAAGGGATACGGCACCATAATATTAGGAAGCAGGACAATTTTATACTTAGAAGACTTTACAAGAAGAAACATCGTTATGCAAAAATCTTACGTAAAATTGGATGCCGTAAAATATAAAGTTTTAATATTTAATGTATTCTCATTTGCATACTCAGTCGATAGCTACAAATTCCCCCATGAGTAGTGATGGGACAACCGACTGTTTTTAACAACCGATTGGTCAATCGGTTGTTTTTTCATTCAGTCGGTTTTTTCAGTCGAATGAAACAACCGAATGAAAATAGTCTCTGTGTGTTTTCACTCACTGGTGGGGTTTGAGTGGTTTCAGTCGATGCGAAACAATCGAATGAAACCAGTCTCTGTCGGTTGCAGCCGCTATATGAATGTTTTCACTCATTCAGTGGGTTTGAGTGGTTTCAGTCGATGCGGGAGCACCGAATGAAACAAGTCTCTGTCATTTATATGAATGTTCTCGGCATTGAGTGGTTTCACTTGATGCGATACAACCGACTGGAAAAAGTCTTTGTCGGTTTCTGCAGTTATATGGATGTTTTTATTAATTCATCGACTTTGTGTGACTTTATTTGCATACTCCTTCAGGCTTTTCGGGTATAAAATGAACCGTGATTCAGCATGAAACATTCTTAAAGAATTTTAAGAATATAGCAGTGTGTCCGTGTGTCTGTTTCTATTGCATGCAAATCTGCAGTTTTGTTCCAATCTTGATGAAATTTTGCACACTTGACCTTCAAAGCAAGAGAAACGTCACTCCCTGCATCAAATTTATTTCGGTGCATGGCGGAGGGTACTTTACATACTAACTTCGACAAAAACCACAATTTGGCTGCGATCTTGATGAAATTTTGCACACTAGACCTTTAAAACAAGGCGAAGGTAACTGTGTACAATAAATTTCGTAGGTGCATGGCGGAGGGTACTTTACCTACTAACTTCAACAAATTCCGTTTGTATTCGAATTTTAATGATATATTTCACTTTTCACCTTCAAAGAAAGAGAATGGTCACCGTCTACATCTACTTTAGTTCGATGCATGAGAGAAGGTATTCCAGAATTCGACGCCAATACAGAGTTTATTCCGATCCTGATGAAATTTAGCACACTTGACTTTCAAAACAAGTGGCATCTAAGATTTTGTATGGTACATGGCGCAGGGATGGAATAAACCTCCACACCGTTTCACCGATAACCACAGAAATATCTGTGACAAGAGTGAATAATTATGAAACTTGAGATGAATGTTTTCATACACCGTTGACGAATACAGGCGCGCTGAACGAAATTTACAGCACTGATAAATGTTGTATGTCTTCTCGTACTCCTTCAAATTAGATGGAATTAACAAAAATATTTTTATAAGAAACATTTTTATACCAAATACTTTAATAAACTTTTTTTTACAATATCTAATGTTTTAGTGATCTTCGAATTTGGATCTAGCAAATATGCTCAAAGTTAAAATACTTAACTCTGTCCTACTAGTACCTTACATATGTATGAACAATAAGCCGCAAACCGCACGTTTCTACCTGTTCCCACTTCGGAGATACAGTATGCGAGATTAAACTTGTAGCGATCATTTTGGAACACCCTGTAGTTTCGACGCTTCTTTATTGAGACAGTAAGTAACCGACAACAATCGGCGATGGCACGCCCTGCGACGCCGCCAGGCACTGTTGTGTGGAGTTTGGCGCGCGCCTGCTGGCGCTGTCAGCAGTGAAAACGCAAGCGAGGCAGCACCCCCTCTCGAGTCCCCGCTCCCCGCGAAAAACGTACTGCCTCTTTTCACTTTAAAAGAAAGAATGATAATTCAGTCAATGTACAAAACTGCAAAAGTGTCGCATGTTTTCATTCAGTTGTTCCCACAGACTACTTTCATTCGGAAAAAAAAAAAAAAAAAAAAAAAAAAAAAAAAGTAAAACTACGACCGACTGACTCTTTCATTCGGTTGGCCCCATCGACTGATTTAACTCAAAAGAAAAGGAATGAGTGGTCCAACCGACTGCGTCGATTTTTTCATTCGGTTGATACCACCTACTGGTTTAACTCAAAAGAACGAATGAATAGTCCAACCGACTGAATCGGTTGTTTCATTCGGTTGGTCCCACAGACTGGTTTCACTCAGAAGAACGAATGAATAGTCCAACCGACTGAATCGGTTGTTTCATTCGGTTGGTCCCACCGACTGGTTTCACTCAGAAGAACGAATGAATAGTCCAACCGACTGAATCGGTTGTTTCATTCGGTTGGTCCCACCGACTGGTTTCACTCAGAAGAACGAATGAATAATTCAACCGATACGAGAAACTACAACCGAATGATCGATTTTTTTCCAACAACCGAATGAATCGATTGTTTTCATTCGATTGTTCCCATCACTACCCATGAGGCAGTTTCCTGCTCAGATTCTAAAAGTTCTACTTGAAATTCTATCCATTCTTCAGTCTGTCTTAAGAACCACAACGTTGACTTTCTTTTAAAATCTTGGCAGTGGGTCAGGCACGATAATGTACTTTGAAACAAAAAGACAGAACCTATTATCAGCATTAAACAACATTACGATGGAAACAATGTTTATTGTCACTTTGATCACATCTTTATTGGGGATTATTACTGTGTATGAGGCCCGGTAGTGAATTCTGATCTTCGTTGTTGGAGGTTAAGACTAGATAATGCGAGTCTGCATTACAGCAGAATTCAAGTTGGCTGTGCTCTAAACTTGGTAGACGAATCCCTGCATGAGACGTATGAATAAGCATTGTTGGATGAGTGAACCGGTAACGTGTTTCGAACAGCCTAGAAGTTGCTTGCAGATGGAACTTCCAGCCTGGAAGTGTACACTGTAAATGGCCGACAAATGTGCTGCATGACCTATGTTTGCATATGAGATTTGTAAGATGGGGATATCCTCAGACACCTCATGAGTTGTTTCACATTTTCATTCACAAACATTTTAATTACATTTTAAAATGCAGGGGAATATTGAGATTGTACTTTACAAATTTCCAATTTATGTAGCACTTTGAAACGGCGAAGAAGGCTGAAATCATGACTGGCGACTGACACAGGGGGCGAAAAAGAGCAACAGGAATACCTTCAGGTCACGGGCGGAAGGGTGCGCGGAGAACAGACAAAATGTGAAAACCACGTCAATGGTGCGAGAAATATTCGATCGTTCAGCATAAATACTGTGCGCATACTGTCTTCGTTTGAATGTCTGCGGACATGTCTCGTGTGACTGACGTAGATATTAGAATAAGTACTAAATCTGTACACTAATGGTGTCAATATGTTACAGAATTACCAGTAATTAGTTAATTAAACGATGGATACAATGACAGGTTTCTTGTTTAACATAATAATCCCAGGAAGAAAATAAAGTTACATATTAATGTTTATATTGTATAACATAATGAAGTTTTGCAACAGTAAACAATACCTAATTGAGACCAGGCGCATATCTCTTTATTTTATTTTCAGTGGTACATTATCACTATACAAGTGTTTTACTTTCTTACATGACTTCTGGTTTCGATCATAAACAATGCTTAATCTTTGGCTTTTCAGTATTGTAAATATGGTTGACTATAAAATTACTATTTTCTCTGTCCTTACCCTCAGTATTCATATTTGTTTGGTGTACTAACATTGCAAGTAAATATGTTACTCTGCTTACCAAAACCACCAGCTACTGATCATTTCATTTTTTCTGACTCGATGTTGCGAGATGCATTTCGCTTTTGTTTTATTTATGGTAAACGGATCGTCTGTGTTCTGTCTGCGTATGTAAATACGCATTTGTTTCAGCGTGTGTGGAGGGTGAGTTGCGATTATATATTTTATGTGTATAATGACTTCGCTCTTTACTTGTAATTTTGCGTTATTTGGCACAAAATTGTGAAATGCGTTCATGTTTTGTTTGTTTCTTTTCGTGACAAAGGGAGCGTCTGTTATAAAGTTTTGTGGTCTATTCTGACTGAACTGTGTGTGTTTGTAAATATGTTTTTATTTCAGCCTGGCGGGTGTTTACCGGTACGTGCGCGCGCGCGGTTTTGTGTGTGTGTGTTTTTTTTTTTTTTTTTTTTTTTTTTTTTTGAGGTCTATGTGGTATAACCAAAGAGGACATAACACAAAGAAGAAAGATGTATTAATGTTTTTGTTACTCAAAGGAGATTGGCAACCATGAAACATGTAAAACAGAGCAGATTGTTATCAAATAACCGAAACCCACACTCTGGGCACAGAGGGCAGTTAGAGCCACAGTTGAAACATCAAAACAGTGGGATTTAGTTTGAAAAATAGATACTGCAGGTGGCAGAATTATTGAAATCACACAGTCATATTCTACAACAAAGTGTTAAATGACATTTACATATTTATAAAGAGTATGACAAAGAACTGTTTTATACTAAAGATTAAGTGTTGAATGCAGTTGGAATTAATTTATATAGAGCATATGAGAGAGCTGATTACTCTTTCCTTTCTTATTCAGTGGATACATTCAGAGAGCAATCGATGAAGTTAGGGAGAGATGAGGAAGTGTAGCAGGAACTAAACGTCACGGTGAAGGAACAGACATGCTAAGATTTGCTGATGACATCGCGGTACTAAGAGCAGACCAGAACAACTAGAAGTTATGATGACACATATCGTTACCACACTTCTTCCTATAACATAGAAATAAACTAAGGAAACCCAAAAGCAAGCAGGCAAACCGCTGTCGCCCTATACTCAGTTAATAATGAGCCAATGGAGACAGTCAAATCCTTTGTCTACCTTGTCATAATTCGTGTTTCTGGGGATGACACTCTTTTTTAATTTTCCAGGAAAGAGAAACTGCACTACCTTTGACATAAATTAAATACAAACATTACGATTCTTCTTAGTATGACGTAATACACTTGAATTTTAAGTACTAACTTTTAAAGTATCGTAACGCATGACCAACCATGGACAGCATGTGAGCCCATCGTGACGACTGAAACCAGAGTAAGTGACTGCACTCTTCTATCTGCTTTTCCGCCCACAAATTGCCGGGAAGACATGGCCGACAGGCCAATCCTTTCGTTATGATTTTGTTTATGTTATTTTTAGAATTTAATAGTTCTAAAATTACATAAATATAAATGGCTGGTAACATGTTTTCTTTAGTGTCTAACATATTTGAATGAATGGTTTAGTAAATATATTTAATAACACGATCTAGTTTTGGCGCGTAGGTAATAAATGAGCTAGCCAATCAGAGTAAGGCTCCGAAACTTGTGGCGGCTTTTCCCACGAAAATAGCACGTACAGTGCCATATGTTGCTGGTACCTCACACCACTGCAAAACATCTGCATATCATACACTTCTGCTTGATTTAGGAGGCCTACCGATTTCTTAAAATGACAACTGTAAGGCAAAAACATTTAAATAAACAAACAACTCACGAAAGAGCTCCCAAAGAAATTTTTTTGCTGTGTACTGCTGTAGCGAAGTGAAACTTGCAGAATCAGAGAAGCAGAAAAAAAAAAAAAACACATAACAGTATTCGAGATGTGACGCTACCGCAGAATCCTGGGTAGACACGGTGACAAACGAAGAGTTTCTCCACAGAGATGAGGAAGAGAAGCCTTGTCTCCTGAAGATCATACATAGACGAGATATATGGGTCAGTCATCTGCTGAGACACGATATCATAAAATGCAAAATTGAACGGACAGGAGAAGAGAAAAATTTACGAGATATACTGAGACTGGAGTGCATCAACCAGATCATGGAGGGTACCGGCTGAACCACCTACACCTCTCTGAAGAGAAAACCTAAGACAGACGTGAAGGGCAAACTACTGCTAACAAACCTGATTGTTTTAAATCTAAAATGATGAATTTGTGGGGTATTATTATAGTCATTTGCTTTGTATACTGGATTATCGCTTCGCACTTAACTAATATTGTTCCCGAGTGGTGCAACTGAAGGAGGCCTACAATGGTTCAACGGTACTACGAGTGTTTACATAGCAATATATTGTTGTAGCTGTTGGGTTTTGATGGAAATAACTGAAGTTGAACTCTCCTTTTTTTTTTTAATTTGAACTGATTAAAGATGAAAGTATTAACTCACTTGTAGATCTTCTGTCACAGGCAATTGGACTTCGTTTCTTCAGTAGGTGTTTCATTGCCTAGTAGATTTTTAATTTAAAGAATGGCACAGTAGGGAAGCTACAGACAATGGAAGTCGGGAGTGTTGGTTGAAGATGTATGAAGAATAAGGCATAGAGTTAGCCCTGTAACAAGTTTTCAGAAACAGAATAAGTGCTGACTGAAGACAGCCACGGGGCGAGAATATTGTTGCTGTAGGACAAGTCTGTCATAAAATGGTGCAGAGAAGTACCTAACAAGTCATTTGGTACTTCATATTTTGTTTCTGATAAGCCATTATGTTTGAGAACAAGGAATAGAAGACGTGTTGCAGCCAACGAGGGAGTTCATATTTGGGTTAAGGTTGAAGGCCCATTTGAGAAGAAATTTAATATTCAAGGAGATGTTGTTGTGTATTATCATAGTTAAATAAAGATATCCTTTCCTTTTATCCCTTGAAAATATTGATTCGGGCACTTCGTGTCATGTCCAGAAGAGCTCGAGAGTACTACAGTTTTATTGCGTGGAGACTAAGTGCGTGACCTTGAAGTAGCTTCCGAGCTGTTCCGCCTGGCGCGCCACTGTCGCTGTCGAGTGGAGTACGTGACGCAAGCGCCCGCGCTCTCGTTCTCTAGTTTTAACGAGAGCGCGGGCGCTGAAAAATCAAACAATCAAAGCGACCGGATGTGGCGTTCTAGCGGCCATGCGCGCCAGGCGGAAGTAGCACGTGCTACTTAATAACGAAAATTAAAGCACGCCGTTCTCGCGATCTTTACTCCTCTAAAGACTGCAACGGAATGGGCCTGGGGAGCTGTGCTATCCAGATTACTCAAAGACGCGGCCAACGGACTCCAGTACATTTCCGCAGTATTCGAATAGGTTCCTCGAACCAACCTAAGAGAGATACCGAGGAATTGGCGATACTGCCGTTCCTGGCCGCCAGCAGCGGCTAAGTTCCAGTCTTCAAGTTGGGTGCCCTGGACTGGCACGAAAGTTCAAACCGGGGCAACTCGTCTCCCTCCATCACCGCAATCTTCTAACGCCGTTTTGATATAACGGCCATGGAACCAAATAATATTCGGCTCTCTTTGCGTTTTCTTAATTAATTAAATGTGGAATGCAAAAATGATCTTGCCCCCCTCTAACTGATGCTCCTCTATGAAGACAATAAATTGATAGAGTCTGTAGACTGGGAAAATTAATTTACTATTGTTAATGACGCAATGAAATTTTGTAATTTCCCTATGATCCCTACGTAAGTCGGTTTTCTGTAATATTTTGTACATGTGTAAACTGGCCACAGATGTATATTGTGAGTGGCACAGTAATCTTTGGAAATTCGATTGTAGAGTAAGCGCTCTGGCTGCGAGAGAGGGCAGTCAGAAGCAAGTCAGTTGCGATCTGTGTTGGGAGTCAGTTGCGGAGTGTTAGCTGTTGGGAGAGGTAGCGCAACGACGCCGTTGTAGAAGGCAGTTGTTAAGTATATGTTGCAGCACGCCATTATTGTAATGTATGATGTTAATTTAATTTTCTGTAATATTTTTCTACTTCTAATATTCAATATGCGTGCTGCGTCCTCATTTGGTAGTTAGTTTCCCCTTCCTTTCATTTACTTCATTTATGATTATTGTTGAACTTAATTACTGCCCACCTATCATTTTCGAAAATTTTAATGCTGAAATACTGCATGACGTGAACTGCTTGCTGTTTTCTGTTTCCAGTTTCGTAATAAGAAGATAGCCGCGGTGGAGTAGCCAAGCGGTCTAAAGCGTCTCGCTGCGGAGCGCGCGGTTGCTCGCCGTGGAGGTTCGAGTCCTCCCTAGGGCATGGGTGAGTGTGTTGTCCTTACGTTAGTTTAGTTTAAGTAGTTTGTAAGCTACGGACTTATGACCATGCAGTTTGGGTCCGATAGAATTACAAACATTTGAAGAATAAGAAGATACGAGGCAAGTCAAATTTTATTTTTATCTGTGTCGCGGTCAGATTGTTTCCCCCGTTTCATTATCCAAGTTCATGAGTTTCGCTATACGTTTTGAGAGTAATTTAGACAGGGCCATAAATTCTAGTGTTTGAGTTTCCCATTTCCCGGGCGTGTCCGTTACGCATATTAATGTTTTTTAAGGCTTACCTCGATGGTCGTAGTCACCACATTGTTCGGTTTTTAACAGTTTAAATTTTCTTTCACGTACATATTACGCACTATTGATCTATTACCATTAAACATTAATCTTAGGGATACCTTGTAAATTTTTACTAAATTAATTTATTTAATTTATTCGGGATACCTTGCAGTTTGAAGGATTATTAATTAATTAATTGATCAATGTTGCTCTATTATCAGTTTGCTTGGAATTAAATTTAAAATTATAATCTGTGATCAGAAATAAAGTAGTATTGGTGGCGAGCTCAGCCATCAGCACTGAGAACACCAGCACTTGCTCTATATGACTCAGCAGCAGAATATGAGGCACCAGTTTGGGATGCATCCGCGCACGATAAACAGGTCGATGCGTCAACGAAACTATGCCCAGTGTTACAGGCTGTCTCAGACCCACACCAACAGGGAATATCTGCCTCATTGCTGAAATTGCCCCACACATGTTCAGAAGGCAAGTGGCTGCAGACGCTGAGAGAACAAAGAAAGAGAACGAGTATCGACACCGGGACCGGACCGTCACTCAAGCTCGGAGACTTAAGTCTAGAAACTGCTTCATTACAAGAGCCAAGATCCTTGACGGTTCGCATGAAGATAACGGAGTCTTAAATGGAAGAATGAACAAACCGCACTGCTGATAACACCAAAAGGGGAAATGGCGCCTGGGAACAACCTTCCTTGTACGGCCTGCATAACACTGAACAGCCTGAGGGCTGGTGTACCCAGATGTAAAACTAATTTGCGCAGGTGGAGCCTGCTGACTAACGATAACGATTTTTGTGTCCCAGCCTCGTCGCCGCTTTTGTGTCTCGTTTCCGCCGTAGGTGTCGGTGTCCGAGTAGAAAAGTACCGACACAGGCATAAAGGATGCACGCTTGTGCAGGTAGGAGGTGACCAGCCAGTGGGACAGCAGAAACTAGAAACTAGAGTAAATTAGAACGAGATATATATTTCTTAGAGACTTAGTAATACTTAACTTTTACATAGCTCAATACTGCAGAATGCTGATACATAGTTGAGCTAGAGGCCTGCCTAGTGCCTATCCGATAGTCAAGTCTTCACTGGTGCCTATCTGATTCCGAAGTGTTAGCTGGTTCCTATCTCAGTTCCAAGTGAACGATGACGTTCAGTGGTGGCCACGAGCGGAGTTGTAGCAGAGGGCGCTCGTGGCTGACGTCCTAAGAACGCCGCGCCATGCGTGCATGGCGGCGCGCGGCGAAAGTAGGTGGCGCGCACTTTAGACTTATGCGACACCACAACGATGCTTTTGTGAATGCGGCAAGGTTCAAGACGAGGAAAATCTGCTTTTCTGCCGACTATTTCCAGACCCAAAAATGTTCAAATGTTTGTAAATCTAAGGGACTTAACTACGGTGGTCATTAGTCTCCAAGCTTACAGACTACTTGCACTAACTTTAACTTATGCTAAGGAGAAACCAAACAACCATGACCGAGGGAGGACTCAAACCTCGAACGGCGAATCGCCGCGTGCACCCCGCGGATGGGCGCCTTAGTGCGCACGGCTATTCTGGCGCGGCTTGCCGGCGCGCTGCAGTTGTAGTGACCTGCTACAAGCCAATATCAGAGCCGTGGCGGTGGCTGACTAGTGGAAAAATAAAATTTGATCTGGACACGGAAAAGAATGAAATTAAAGAATGTAATTAACGTTAAGTCATCGAGTAAAACAGAAGTGATATCTGGCGTTCCCCAGGGAAGCGTTATAGGTCCCCTACTCTTCCTCGTGTTTATAAACGATTTAGGAGACAATCTGAATAGCTCCCTTAGATTGTTCGCGGATGATGCTGTCGTTTATCGGTTAGTGAAGTCAATTGAGGATCAAAAGCAACTGCAAAGCGATTTAGACAAAATTTCTGCATGGTGCGAAAATTGGCAATTGACACTAAATAAAGAAAAGTGTGAAGTAATACACATGACCACTAAAAGAAATCCGCTGAACTTCAATTACGCGATAAACCAGTCAAACCTTAAGGTCGTAGATTCCACCAAATACCTAGGAGTTACAATTACGAACAACTTTGACTGGAGAGAACACATAGAAAATATTGAGGGGGAAAGCGAACCAAAGGTTACGTTTCGTCGGCAGAACGCTTCGAAGATGCACCAGCTCCACCAAAGAGACTGGCTACATCACATTTGTGCCTCCTCTCCTGGAGTACTGTTGCCCCTTGTGGGACCCTCACCAAGTGGGACTGACGGAAGACAATGAGAAGGTTCAGAGAAGGGCAGCTCGATTTGTTCTATCACGTTACGGGGGGGGGGGGGGGGGGGGGGGGAGCGTCACGGGAATGTTGCACGAATTGGGGTGGAAATCATTAAAAGAAAGACGTTATTCATTGCGGCGTGATCTGTTTGCGAAGTTTCAATCACCGACTTTTAGTTCTGAATGTGAAAATATTTTTGCTAGCACCCACCTACTTAGGGAGACATGACCATCCCAATAAAATAAGAGAAATCAGATCGAAAACGGGACGATTTAGGTGTTCTTTCTTCCCGCGCGCTATTAGAGGATGGAACGGTAGAGAAAAGTTATGAAAGTGGTTAATGAACCCTCTGCCAGGCACTTAAATGTGATTTGCAGAGTATCTATGTAGATGTAGATGTATTGGTGTAGCTCTCTATTTATATGTCTGAAGACTGGAATAGACTGACGCTGCGGTCTCGCCACCTGCCCTTCATGCCTCGCCAAGTTACAGCGTTCCAGAGTCTTCCTTACTGGTGCGTGACCAATACCGGCTCTGGCTGGAAGCAGGGCGGAGTTTCCTCGCCTCCTTTAATCTGGGCGCCCTTCCTGATTCGTCTGCGGAGGCTTTCGTGCCGGGCTCGGCGCCCGAGGCGTGAAGGCGGAGACGGCGTCTGATTTGCGCGCTGTGTGCTTAAAAGAGAGTCACGCAGCCCCACTAGGCTACCTGCTTTATAACGGCTGCCCAGCCTCGCTGGTCACTGTGTGTAGCTGGAAGGAGCAGGTCAGCTCAAGCGGTGCCCCTGGCCTAGGCAACCCGCGTCGCACTGCAAGCAACTCACTGCCGTAATGACCTCCTCTCACGACCACTGGGGCATGTAATAAATATTCTGTTGGAAACATGGTTGCAGTAGCCGTAGATACAATTTTTGGTGTAGTTAACGTTTACACTTATGGTTCCCAGCCTACAGTACGCGGACCACAATTGAACCGCACCAGATAAAATATGGTCACCGAAGATGTAAAATTTTAAACTTTTATTTAATGCATGACTTTTTATTTGAAGCTATGAAAAATAGCAGGATTAATGTATAGTGTGTATATACTGAGAAAAAAGTAATAAAAAATATCCCTTAAAATTATTATGCACTACGAGCAACGAAACGTTCATAGCTTGTCAGCTATATAGTGCTTCGATGACGTATCCGATGTAGTACATGTCACTATTTCCAGAAAGTAACTTATAATGCAACATTAGTGAGTGATTGACTACTTTTACATGGCAAAGGAGGAATATTAATGTAAACAAACGCACATGTCAGGAATAAATGCAGCTAACTTTCGAAATGATTCAGTAACAATACTCTGAGAATTTTCAGTTATCACTCGATCTTTTTTAGAATTCTTTATTAGCAAATCATGATTTCGGCCAGTAACTTACCATTATCAATGCATGTGTTTAACTATAGATGTTATTAATATGGAAAAACTCACACCACACCAAGTATGACAACTGGACATCTTTGCCGTTTTAAATCTACATAAACACTATTTCAAAAATGAAAGTGGGTGACGTCAAAGAACATCATTTGGGCATGTCCAAATGATGTTCTTTGACGTCACCCACTTTCGTTTTTGAAATAGTGTTTATGTAGATTTAAAACGGCAAAGATGTCCAGTTGTCATACTTGGCATGGTGTTTTTCCATTAACATCTACAGTTAAACACATGCATTGATAATGGTAAGTTACTGCCAGAAATCATGATTTGCCAATAAAGAATTCTAAAAAAGATCGAGTGATAACTGAAAATTCTCAGAGTATTGGAAACATATCACAGTCGTGAGCGCAAACCATGGAAAGTAACCTGATTCAGTAACACTCTCCAAATGATAATTTCTAGGACGAGCTACTAGCATATTGAAGACTATGTATACAAGCAGCTTTAAATGAATTACTGGTAAAATTTTGATCAGTTTGAGAGATAATGGTCAGCCAAGCGTACTATGTGACCACGATAACTTGACAACGTCACTGGTGATGATGTAACTGTGTGATACTTCTGGTTTGCAAGCACCACATTCACTTTCCTTAGAACAAGTCAGAACAGAGCTGTTTTAACTCGGGATCTGTGTGGGTCCAAAAAACTAAAAGAGTAGAGAAACAAATATTTACTCTTTAGAATGAAACTTTCACTCTGCAGTGGAGTGTGCGCAGATATGAAGCTTCCTGCAAGATGAAAATTGTGTGCCGGAATTGGGTCTCGAGCCGGCCGCGGTGGCCGAGGAACTGAGGCGCTCCAGTCACGGTCTGCACGGCCACTACGGTCGGGGGTTCGAATCCCCCTCGGGCATGGATATTTGTGCCGTCCTTAGTCATAGGTAGTTCATAAGTAGTTTGTAAACTTAGGGACTGATGACCCCGTAGTTAAGTCCCATAACCTATACAAACATTTGAACATTTTGGGTTTCGAATGTGGGACCTTTGCGTTTCGCGGGCAAGTTTGGAAAGTAGGAGGTGAGTTTCTGGCAGAATTGAAGTTGTGAGGACAGACTGTGAGTCGTGGTAGAGAACTTGCACGCAAAAGCAAAGGTCCCAGGTTCGAGCCACGGTTCCGGTACACAATTTCAATCTTCCAGGAAGTTTCTGATTTACTCTTTGACTGTAGCTGAATTCTTCTTGTGGATAATTATTTTTGTACAGAAATATAAGAAAATGAATTGTGCAAAACCTCTGTTCCGTTTGAGAGATTCAATAGTTTTATATGTTTAGAGTTTTTCAGCCAAACTACACCAGACAAGGGCGTCCGGTTGAGTTCCCTTACGGTAGTGAGCTCATTTCGAAAGTATTAACGACAGATTTTGTGTAATATATATATATATATATATATATATATATATATATATATATATGTTATCTGGTATTTTTAGAGTCTGGCTCTTCCAGTGGCGGATATTAGCAGTTTCAAGTACCGTAACCAATTAAATCGTTTTATTGTACCCGATATTGCATTTTCGGAGTATTTGCGTTTATTATTTTTAATCGATTGTGTTGCCGACTTTTTGGGTGCTCTGCGCAAGAATTCCCTCTTATAAAGTAATAAATAATATAAAGAAAATTATTTTATGTTGCTTCAAACTTTCGTTGCCTTTTTTAATACAGACAGCACCAATCCACCCCTATCGTAAATAATATTTATTGTTAGCGATGAGATACATTTGGTTCGTAAACACGCATAAAAATTAGTTATGTGCGTTACAGCTATTGGTAAATTTTGCTTCAAGTAGCACCCCTACAGTCGCGTTATTAGTCATTTACAAGCTGGTTTACATCAATATGGGAACGACACAAAATTATTTGCTTTTGAACGCAAAGGTTTTGGTATTCCTCGTTGTTATGACTTATGGTAGGACACTTGAATCAAAACGGTACCCATCTACGCAGTTTTTCAGGCGTATCGATAGGTGTGTACCATATTGTATAAAATAATAGCACCATATTACAACCATTATGTCTCTTTCAATTATGATACACGGGCGAAGGAACTGTGTGTCTACATCTGGCATAACAATAGTTGATATTTATTCATTTGGGACGAGTATTTTCCTATGTTGATCTTGACAAAACATGTAATTTGGTGTTAGAAACATATTGGGATTTTACTCGCAGACTAAGACTAATGTTCTCTAATTGCTAATGCAGAAAGAATAGCTTGGAAAAGTAAACATTTGGGACGTTTCATGTACTGTGTTGTTAATGTTTAAATTTGTGATGCTGACACGACGAATGAACAAAAATATCTCTTGGCAAATGGAAGAGTTTTCCGTTTGCCGGCCGCGGTGGCCGAGTGGACTGAGGCGCTCCAGTCACGGTCTGCACGGCCACTACGGTCGGGGGTTCGAATGCCCCATCGGGCATGGATATTTGTGCCCTCCTTAGTATTAGGTAGTTCATAAGTAGTTTGTAAGTTTAGGAACTGACGACCCCGTAGTTAAGTCCCATAAGCTATACAAACATTTGAACATTTGAATTTTCCGTTAAGTTGAGAAATGTTAAACATAAACGAATGATTAGTTTTTCAGTCACGTTTCGTCTCCTGAAAGCAGACTTCATTGTAGATAATCGTGAAGTGCCATCGTGCTACTAAAAGTGGAATCAATTACGAGAGTCTGTTCTCGCACTGGCGAAATACTGCAGCAGCGTTCTGTGAGACTCACTCAAGTACTTGGGCCGTAATCAGCCACTAACTGGCCTTCTGCCGAGCGAAATCAAAACTTTCCGACTGCTGGTTAATTATCTTTTCAGATTCTGCAGTCCCCGCGCCGTGCAGGAGCGAGCAATGTAATTGAAACTCGCGGAAACTAATTTCCGCCCTGTGTCTGAATCTGGAGACAACTCATAAATACCCATCTACACATAGTTGAACAAGTTTTCGCTCTCTCGACCCCGCCGTCCGGAAGCGGGCGGAACCTCTTTGTGCGGCACAGAAGTGCGAAACTAATGCAATATCGAACTTTGCTCTCAACTCCAAGACACACGGACGCTAAATTTTATATCGAACTCCTACGGAACGAGGGGGGAAGGGGCTGGTCGACAGCGAAGCTCACTGCGGTCTCTCTCGGAACGTCCCTCAACATTAGCACCGTTTCACTGGGCAACTTTTTCCTGCTCTAGACGAAACGAAAGCCGTATTTGAAGTAAGTCGGTATGCAACAACCCCGACAGTCGGAAATATCATTCATAGACTGTTGCCATCGACCAGTACAGAAGTCGTCTAACTACGAGGGGCGTTTGAAAAGTTCATGCAAAAATAAAAACTACTAAACTGTTTGGGGAAAGCCACTTTTATTTTTCGACATAGTCCTCTTTTAGACTTGTTCACTTCGTCCGAGGCTGTTCTAACTTGTCGATCCCTTCGGATTAATAGGCATTTCTAAGCCTGTAAAATAACCATTACTTTCTGCAATCGCCTCCTCATATGAATGAAATCTTCGTCCCGCCAGCCATTTATTCAAATCTGAGAACAAATAGTAGTCCGAGGGAGGCATTCCTGGAGAACAGGGGGTGATGTGAAAGGAGTAGGAATCCTATTTCCAATAATTTTGCGACCACAACTGTTGAGGTGTGCGCTGGTGCATTGTCGTGATGGGAAAGCACTTTTTTTGTGGGCCAATCGCCGGCGTTTTTCTTGCAGCTCGATTTTCAAGCGGTGCAATAACGATGATTAACATGCACCTGTAGTAGTTTTACCGTGTTCCAGATAGTCGATGAGGATTGTCCCTTGCGAATCCCAAAAGACCATCCCCATAATCTTTCCGGACGAAGGACCGGTTTTCGCCTTTTTTGGTGTAGATTCTCCCTTGGTAACCCATTGTTTAGATTGTTCTTTGGTGTCAGGAGTATAGTAATGTATCCACGTTTCCTCCACGAAACGAAACGACGCTTAAAGTCCTGCGGATTCGTCCTGAATAGATGCAAATCTTCCTTGCAACTCTTCACACGATTGAGTTTTTGGTCAAGGATGAGAAATCGCGGCACCCATAAAGCGGATAGCTTTCTCATGTCCAAATTTTTATGTAAAATATGATGTGCCCGTTCATTGGAGACGCCCACAGGACTAGCAATCTCAAGCACTTTAACTCATCTGTTCTGAAGAAAATTACGATGCTTGTAGTGTGTAGCATTTTCATTCAGTTCTTGTACTGCGATCTTCTGGTGCGGACTGTATACCCATTAGATTTCTATTTGATTATGTTGATGCGATAGCTCCTTACTTAACAGCCATATACAACAACTTGCTCAACGAAGGATCTGTACCAAAAGACTGGAAAGTTGCACAGGTCACACCAATATTCAAGAAAGATACTAGGAGTAACCCACTAAACTACGGACCTATGTCATGGACGTCAATATGCAGCAGGGTATTCAAGTATTATGAATTATCTCGAACAGAAAGATCTTCTCAAATGTTGTTCAAATGTTTGTTAAGCTTATGGGACATAACTGCGGAGTCATCAGTCCCTAAACTTACAAACTACTTATGAAGTAACTTATACTAAAGAGAACATGAACATCTATGACCGAGGGGGATTCGATCCCCTGACGGGGAACGACCTCGCGCATCGGAGCATAGCGCCTCAATGCGCTCGGCCGCTCCGCCGCTGCAATGATCTATTGACCCAAGTTCAAGACGGGTTTAGGAAGTATCGCTCATGTGAAACACAACTCGCTCTTTACTCCCGGAGAGTGATGAGTGCTGTCGACAAAGGATCTCAGATTGAATCCGTATTTCTAGATTTCCAGAAGGCTTTTAATCAGATTGCGTGGGTATGGAATATCGCCCCAAATTTATGAATGGATAGGGGATTTCCTGTCAGAGAGGACACAGTTTGTAGTAACTGATGGTAAGGCATCGACTAAAACCCGAGGTAATATCCACAGTTTAACAAGGTAGTATTATTGGTCCTGTATTGATCCTTATCAACATAAACGACCTGGGAGAAAATCTGAGTAGCTCTCTTAGGTTTTTGCGGATGATGCCGTCATTTATCGTCTAGTAAAGTCATCTGAAGTTCAAAAACAATTGCATTGCGATCTGAATAAGATATCAGTACCGTGTAAAATTGGCAATTGAGTCTAGATAATGAGAAGTGTGATTTCGTCCACATGAGTTAGAAAGGAAATCCGTTAAACTTTGTTTACAAGAAAAATCAGTCAAATGTTGAGGCCGTAAACTGCACTAAATACCTAGGAGTTACTATTACTTCCGACATAAACTGGAAAGAATACGTAGATAATTTAGTAGGAAAGATGAACCAGAGACTGCGTTTGTTTGGCAGAATACTTAAAAGATGTAACAGATCCACTAAAGAGAATGCATACACCACACTTAACCGCCCCCATTTGGAGTACCGTGGAATCCCCGATATCCGACCTTCACGGGACCGGGCCGTGGTCGGAACGGCCAAAAGGTCGGATATACCGAGCAGCAATAAAACACGTTTTTAGGGGTCGAAACAGCCGTATACTGCACTAAATTATAAGTATTGTACAAAATACACACAGTGCTGCTTCATCGTAATTACTGTATTCAATAAAAATTATTTTACGGTACATATTCTAATAAAAAGTAACAGTTTTTTATAAAATGGAAAAGTTTTATTTTTATATTAATTAACGAAAACATTAAAAATACAGTAATGTACTGTGTGTACAGTACCTCATCTGAAGAAGTCCTTAATACTCTTTTGTTTCAATTTACGGTTTTTTTCTCCAGTCTTTTGCAGTTGTCACGCCTACTCCTAGCTCTGCGGTTAATTTGACTAGTGACTCACCACGGTCCAAACGTTGAAGCACTTCAAGTTTAGGTTGAAGGGAAACCCACACACGCTTACGTTTTTGAGAAGCGAACTTTCACTAATCGCACAACACAGTTTATCACGAAAACAAAGAACAATAAAGGAGAGCAACGTTCACGTCCACAATCAGAACACAACTGGCAGTTTAACAGAGAAACAATGCACAGCACTGTTGAGTCAGTTTGACTCGTCGCCGGCAGAAGACAGTCGGGCACATGGTCTGATATCCCGAGGAGTCGGATATCCAGAGGTCGGATAAGAGGGGTTGCCGGCCGCGGTGGCCGAGGGGACTGAGGCGCTCTAGTCACGGTCTGCACGGCCACTACGGTCGGGGTTCGAATCCCCCCTCGGGCATGGATATTTGTGCCGTCCTTGTTCGTAAGTAGTTCATAAGTAGTTTGTAAGTTTAGGGTCTGGTGACTCCATTGTTAAGTCCCATAAGCTTAACAAACATTTTAACATTTTTGAAGAGGCGTTGTACTGTATTGTTACCCAGTGTGGTATCCTTATCAAGTGGATTTGACGGAAGCCATCGAAAGAGTCGTTTTGAATTGTCACGATACAGGGGAGACAGCGTCACGGCAATGATACAGTATCTAGGATGGGAATCATTACAGAAACGGTGGTTATCGCTGCGGCATGGTCTACTTACGAAACTCCAATCGCCAGCATTCTCCTCCAAATGCGAAATCATATTGTTGACCCCCAGTTACATGAGTAGAAATGATCATAAAATACGAGAAATCAGAGCTCGAACGGAGGGATTTAGATGTTCTTTCTTCCCGCGCGCTATTCGGGAATGGAATGGTAGATGAACAGTATAAAGGTGGTTCGATGAACGCTCTGCCAGCCACTTAAATGTGATTTGTAGAGTATCCCATGTAGATGTAATAACAAGCATTAAATCCCGGCCTGTCTAGTGCTGTCCCTGATGTGAAGGACGCCCCAGAGGGCAAGCAGAGCGGCTGGTCTCCAGTAGCGCTGACTGGCTGGCAGCCTGCGCGCGCGGCCCCCCGCCGCTAATTAAACTGAGGAGCCTGCGGACGAGCAGACAATGCGGCCGCCTTGTAATTATGGGCTTTGTGATTGTGGGGGCTCTGCGCCGCCGCCACTTGTCTGCCGGGCTTCACGCTCTCACTGCGGGCTGCACTGCTCTCCGGCCAGGGCGAGTGCTGCACCACCGCCCAGCTCAACAGTGACATTTCTCGAACAGGGATTGGAAAGAGACATGTAAACATAGCGAGAATTGCAAACTTGAACGAAAATGCATTTAGAAGAACTGCAAAAAAAAAAAAAAAAAAAAATCGCACAGACGTGTTTTACGATCCACTTTAGATTTGTAGTTCTTGCAAACATTTTGGACCAAAATAATAATCTAAATAATAAAAAATTAATTAATAAGAAACCCTTTTAGGAAAAAAATTAGGGAGCAGCGGATTTCGAACCACTGACCTCCAGCGTTACAGTAAAACGTATTGCCTACTACGCTACAGCTGAGAGTTACAAGTTGTCAGCTCTAATCTTATATATTGATAGTCGTTGTTAACTGATGCCAATATGGCATTTGTAGACTCTAGATTATCATTTATCGTACAAAGGACGACGTGTTTTTGTTAATTCTTCAGTGCGCCATTGCTTTGAAATGACAACGTGTAAGTTACAATAAGAAAATCATCAGCGCAAGATGGCGTATGCCATAGAGAGTTCTGGGCGAGGAATGTCACGTGACATCTGAGAACGGCTGGTTTTCGTTAATTCAATGAAAAGTGTCAAAACTCCGTTATTTTTGCAAATATCTCTCAAACGAAACGAGATATGAAAACAAACATATGGCAACGAAGTTGTAGAGAATTTTCTCCTCTACAAATTCGTTTATTCAATTTTCGCGTCAGATGAACGGTTTATTTGCAATTAAAATTACATTACAAACGGCTTTTTTGATATTACTAACGTATTTCCTGTCAGAAATATTTTAAAAAGCGAGATTCTGGTCTCTGGTAGCCAACAATTATATCTGTAAACTTTTGTGCCGATCCGTTGAACGGTTCGACCTAAAAAGTGGGAACACGTTACAAGCCAGACAGACATCTTTTGCAAATATCTCTGCAACGATGCAAGATATGAAAAAAAAAAACATAATAGAGCGAAGTTGTAGAGAATTTTCCCCTCTACCAATTAGCTTATTCAATTTTCGTGTTAGATGAACGGTTCGTTTGCAATTACAATTGTATTATAAACGGCTTTTTTGTATTACTACCGTATTTTTGTCCGAAAAATTTGAAAAAGGGAGGTTCTGGTCTCTGGCGGCCTACAATTAAGTGTGCAAAATTTGGTGCTGATCGGTTGAACGGTTCGTCTTAAAAACAGGGAACACGTTACGGACAGACAGATAGACAGACAGACATACATTCCTAAATCGACGTTATTTTTGCAAATATCTCTCAAACGATACGAGTTATGAAAGAAACTTACGAAAGCAATGTTCTAGAGAATTTTCTCCTCTACAAATTCGGTTATCCAATTTTTGTGTCAGATGCATGGTTAAGCCGTTATTTTCATTTAAAGATTAATTGGTTCACTGGTTTTAGGGATATTTTATGTTCGAAACAGGTGTTTTCAAGACTGCTTCTTGAGCTAGCTCTTTAGTTACATGATGTGATGAGTACGATCGTTATGGGATGTAAAACAGATTCCGTATATTTCTGGATTTCCGGAAGGCTTTCGACACTGTACATCACAAGCGTCTTCTAATCACTTTGCTTGCTTATGGAATACCGCCTCAGTTGTGCGATTGATTTTTGTGATTTCCTTGTCAAAAAGGACCTTGTAATTGACGGAAAGTTATCGAGTAGAACAGAAGTGATATTCTAGCGTTCACCAGGAACGTGTTATAGGGCCCCTACTGTTCCATGAGAAGATCAAAAGTAACTGCAAAATGCCGTGCAAATTCCACGTCTTCCACTAATATTTCGGCCGCGTATCATCCGGCCATCTTCAGAGTGAGTCCAAGACTGCCGACAAGTTGCCAGGCGCGGCCTTATATGCATCATCGCGGCGGCACTACGCATACGGGCCTCTGATGCTGGCCGGCGGCAAAGAGGTACACTTAGCACGCCCTCCGTGGCGAAAGGAAGCAGAAGTTCGATTCTGTTATCGATATATGTTCTGCGGTGGCAACACCTTGTCGACATCTCTGCAATTTTATTACATTAAGTGCAAGATTCCACGTCTTGTCCAAATTAAAACCATTATACAATATATATTTGCCGAATTACAGTGTTCAAATGAATGCCTAGTAAGCAGGAGATCCCTGGTTCGAATCCCGGCCGGGCACAAATTTTCATTCGCCACAGTTTGGTATTCCATCTAAATCTAATACATTGTAGCCATAAAATCGCAAATTGCGATTTATTGCATTCATTTGAACGCTGTAATTCGTCATATATATATATATATATATATATATATATATATATATATATATATATATATATATATATATTGGGCTCCTGACGACAATTAATTGTGTCTCGATACCTCATAGTCTGTTCTCTCTGATGCGGGAATACAGTATAGTGGCTGCGAGCATTATAGAATAAATAGGCTGTGGTATAGGGAAGAGACAGCGTGGCGAATGGAGATTTGTGTGTGGCGGGAGACGTGCAGGGAAGAGTCCTCTGCAGTCGGGCTGGTCACTGTGTCCTCGGTGGCGGAGTGGTCAACGTGTCTGCTTAGTAAGCAGGAGATCCGTGGTTCGAATCCCGGCCGGGCACAAATTTTCATTCGCCACGGTTTGGTATTCCATCTAAACCTAATAGAGTGACGCCATAACATCGCAAATTGTGATTTATTTCATAGAACCATTATCTCTGTTTATTAAATTTTCAGATATTCTAATTTCTAAACAGAGATAATGGTCTTAACTTGGACAAGGTGTGGAATCCTGCACTTAATGTAATAAAAGTGCAGAGTTGTCGACAAGGTGTTGCCACCGCAGATCATATATCGATAACAGAATCGAGTTTCTGATTTCTTTCGCCACGGGGGGTGCGCGTGCTAAGTGTACCTCTTTGCCGCCGGCCAGCATCTGAGACACGCATGCGCAGTGCCGCCGCGATGGTGCATATGAGGCCGTGCGTGTCAACTTGTCGGCAGTCTTGGACTCACTCTGAAGATGGCCGGACGATACCAACACCGTCTGAAGAGAAGGCCTGCGCGCTGCCGTGTAGGTCGCTGGCTGGCCGATGGGGCACAGCCCACTGCCTCACGGCGGTCAGCCAATGAGCTACACGATCGCGACCACGCAGGCCTTCTCTTCAGACGGTGTTGACGATACGCGGCCGAAATATTAGTGGAAAACTTGTAACCTGCACGGCTGCACGCCCGAAATTTATTGGATTACTCCTTACACGGTGAAAAGATGAAAATGCACAACTGTAGAATTATTTAGATAAGATACCTGCATGGTGCAAGAAATAGCAAAATGATCAAATGTTTGTAGAGCTTATGGGACTTAAGTACGGGGTCATCAGTCCCTAAACTTACAAACTACTTGCGAAGTAGCTAATACTACGGACGGCACAAATATCCATGCACGATGGCTGATTGGAACCCCCGGCCGTAGTGGCCGTGCAGACCGTGACTGGCGCGCCTCAGTCCCCTCGGCCACCGCGGCCTGCCAATAAATAGCAATTAACCTTTAATAATGATGAGAATGAGGTCATCCATATGAACACTAAAAGAAATCCGTTAAACTTCAGTTAAACGATCAATCAAATCTACAGGCCGTTAAAATATACCTAGGAGAAACAATTACGAACAGCTTAAATTATAAAGAACACGTAGAAAATATTACAGGGAAGACGAACCAAAAACTACTTCTCATTGGCAGAACACTTAGAAGTTGCAACAGTTCTAATAAATACACTTGTGCGTCCTATTTTAGAGTATTGCTGCGCATTGTGGGATCCACACCAGGTGGGATGGAAGGACGATTTAGAGAAAATTCCGAGAAGGGCAGCTCGTTTTGTATTATCGCGATATGGTGGAGAGAGTGTCACGGAAATGATGCACGACTTGGGGTGAAAATCATTTAAAGAAAGACGTCACTTATTGCAGGATTCGGACCACTGACGCTATGGTTTGTAAGTCTAGGACGCTACAACCTTTTTATGATATAACGAACTATTTTTAATAAAACATTGTATCTGCAATTTATATCTACCTCTTATTTGATTACGTACAAATATATAATTAAAACTTCTTAATCTTCTGCAATTCTTATTTTTCTTTGTCTCGTGTTAATATTATTGTATCGAACGCATTCATCGACGTAGTGATGTCTGACTAATCATAGCTTACAACGCTGGTTCTGGGTTATCTTGAGGCCTTCACGGCTACCGTACTTGCAAAATGTCAAGGTCAAAATACTCGATAATATTTGACAGTCGCGCCGAATGACTTCGGCTGATTGTTATTTGAGTTCTGGATTTCTCTTACTGTATCAAAAAATTCTAAAATCCGATATCCATGTGGTCTCCTTGTAAGCTGTTTTCCCTGGCTTTGTGTACAGGGTGGTCCATTGGTAGTGACCAGACCAAATATCTCACCAAATAACCATCAAACGAAAAAACTACAAAGAACAAAACTTTTCTACTTTGAAGGGAGATTACAGATGGCACTATGGTTGGCCGCTAGATGGCGCTGCCATAGGTCAAACGGATATCAACTTAATTTTTTAATAGGTAGCCCCATTTTTATTACACAGTCATCTAGTACTTAAATAAATACTAATGTTTCATTTTGAACACTTTTATCGCTTTGTGATAGAAGACACTGTAATGTTCACAAAGATATTGCTCACAATTTTAGACGAACAATGGGTAACATGTAGGTTTCTTAAATTAAAACACATAACGTAGGCACGTTTGAACTTTATTTCGGTTATTCCACTGTGATAGATGTACTTTTTTTGAAAGTATCATACATTATCAGAACGCATGCTGTTACTACGTGATTACCTGTAATTACCTCATCATTTCAATAAATACTCCAAATGATGTCCTTCAACTTATGTGCATTTGGCAATACGCGTAACGAAATTCCTCTCAACAGCTAATAGTTCGCTTTCAGTAATGTTCTCACATGCATTGAGAATGCGCTGACGCATGTTTTCAGGCGTTGTCGCTGAATTACGATAGCAAATATCTTTCAATTTTCCCCACAGAAAGAAATGAGGGGATGTAAGATCCGGTGAACGTACGGGCGATGCTATAGTGCTTTACCAATCCACCTGTCGTTAAATATTTCATTTAAGACCGCTAGCTATGTGCCGGACATCCATCTTGTTGAAAGTACATCGCCATTCTATCATGCAGTGAAACATTTTGTAGTAAAATCGATAGAACATTACGTAAGAAATCAGCATACATTGCACCATTTAGATTGCATTCGATAAAATAGGGGCCAATTATCCTTCCTCTTATAATACCGCACCATACATTAACCCGCGCAGTCGCTGATATTCCACTAGTCGCAGCCACCGTGGATTCTCCGTAGCCCAATACTGCATATTATGCCGGTTAACGTTACCTCTGATTGTGAATGACGCGGCGTGGGTTATTTTTGAAACTCCAATCGCCAACATTCTCCTTCAAATGCGAAAATATGTTGTTGACTCCCACGTACATAGGTAGAAATGATCATCAGAATAAAATACGAGAAATCAGAGCTCGAACGGAGAGATTCAGGTGTTCTTTTTTCCCGCGCTGTATTCGATAATGGAATAG
This sequence comes from Locusta migratoria, assembly GCA_026315105.1. Lineage (NCBI taxonomy): Eukaryota > Metazoa > Arthropoda > Insecta > Orthoptera > Acrididae > Locusta > Locusta migratoria. The sequence goes on from CM048745.1 coordinate 620,214,034, forward strand.
GGGATAAAATAGTATAACGGTGGTTCGATGAACCCTCTGCGAGGCACTTAAATGTGATTTACAGAGTATCGCATGTAGATGTAGTCACTAAACAGTACCCGTGAAAAAATCGGTTATCGTCGCGTAATTTATTTTGTGCCTAGTGGCAAAATTGTACATGACGTTCAAAGTCTTCGCATTGCAAATTCTGGTGCATAGAAATATGATTCGGGTGAAATTAGAATTCTCAACACCGACGTTTTTGAGATTTCCGATTCTCGCTTAATTTTTCTGCTACTGATGTGCGAATTAGCTGCAACTGAAGCTAAGTCACTTACTTGAACATCTTCATTTGTTGCTGGTCGTGGTTGATGCTTCACTTGTGGCTAGAAACTTCCTGTCGCTTTAAACAATGTACCGAGCGGTCTAAGGCGCCTTGTCGTCGGACGTTCGAGTCCTCCCTGGGCTTGTTTGTGTGTGTGTGTGTGTGTGTGTGTGTGTGTGTGTGTGTGTTTGTGTTGTCCTTAGATTAGTTTATCTTTATTTAAGTAATTTGTAAGCTAAGGACTGATGACCACACAGTTTGGTCCGATAGATTTACAAACATTTGAACATTTTAAATAATTATCCGACGAAACGTCCTGACCCTTGGATGATGTTTTCCAGGATAACGATCAACATACACAGCATAGGCCCGTCGCGCATCTTGATCATACTAGGCATACATAAATACCATATCGACCTTTTCTGCGAATGGCAAATGGTCTATTTTGACACGAGTAATGTGTCACGAAGCAAATACCACCCGCAATGGTGAAATGTTACGCGATACCACGTACTTATATGTTTGTGACTATTACAGCGCCATCTATCACGAAGCGAAAAAAAGTGTTCCAAATAAAACATGCATAATTGTTTACCTACTGGACGAATATGGAATACAAATGTGGGCATTTCTTAAAAAAGTGCCGTTGATATCAATTTGACGTATGGCAGCGCCATCTAGCGGGTCAACCATAGCGCCACCTGTTTTCCCTCTTCAAGTTAGAGACGTTTTGTTCTTTGTAGTTTTTTCGTTTGATGCTTGTTTCGTGAGATATTTGGCCCGGTCACTATCAGTGGACCACTTTGTATACTCGGCAAATGATGAAAGGCTCACGGTTTTCCAGCCAGTTGGCACTGTTAAAATTCCGCAAAATACGACGAGTGCAGTAGTCACTATCATTAGGCAAAATGAAGACATGTAAATGCACTGTGAAATTTATAATAGTGGCCCTCCGCCTCGCCTACCGCATCCGGCTCCCTTCCTCCACGCGGATCCTGTATGACCTGATTCCGTTTCCCCGCCTCCTTGAATACCTCCAGCATATGCGAATCCTCTATACCAACCGTAAAATAGACTCCAGCAATACCCTGGTCCACCCTATCCTTACCAACCCTGGGCCTCTACCACGCCTCTACCGCGTTATATTCCCTTCCCTTCATCTCCACACCCTCCATGTCCTCTCCCAGGATAATTTCCGCCGACTCCCCCTCCTGATGACGTCCTCCGTTCCGACATATACCCGTCCTACCAGCTCTGACCCCCCCCCCCCCCGTAGATAAAGTGCCTCCTCTCCCCTCTCCCCTTCCCCTCCCCCGCTTGGCTACTCACTCCCCGCCCTGGAGTCCCTACGGCTCCTCCGTACCGCCTCCTTACCCGCCGTTTTTCCTCTCCCCCGCGCTTCCCTCCCCACCCCCCTTCTCGGGGTCCTGGACCGACAGTTTTAACAGTGCTACGTCAAGTGTTGTGTGCTGTGCTCCAGTGAAGTGTATGTTTTTTAACTGCGTCCACCGCAATCAGACAAGCGTCGCACCGTGTGTTTTAATTAGGGTCTCCGTGTACTCGCCGTCCTGTGTTATTGTCGCCCTACATTGTTTTTTCGGTCAGCGTGGCTCATCATTTTTAACTAACTAAATGTGGTTTTAATCATCTATCTATTTTAATTCATTCTAATTTCCAAACTGTCGTATTGTCTATTTGTCTGTTGTTTTACCTCCTGTTATGTACTTTAATTCTCAACTCATGTATGTATTTTTACTCTCGGCCGAAGAGCAGCGTATAGTGCTGCTGCCAGCCTGCCGGTGTACTGCTGGTATAAAACACAGTAATAGTGGTGAATCCCCCTCCGCCTCGCCTGCGGAGTGCAGGCGTGTGTAGCGCAGTGTGGGTCGGTGTCCGCTGGCCTAACAGCGGCGATAGCGCGGAACTCTGGCGTGGCCGAGCGCCGGGCCCAGATTCCGGCAGACCGCAGCGGCAGTCGCCGTGGCGCTGGCGATCCCGGAGTTTAGCGCCGCCAAACTCAATTAATGCAGCTGCGTGGGGCCGAGGGCCGGCGTGCTCGCACAGGCGACGCCCGGGGCAAATTGCGTTTGGCGGCGCAGGCACAGGCAGAGGCACAGGCAGAGGCTCTTTCACTGGCCGGTCGGTCGGCGCTCTCGCAGTGTCGCACACTGCTGCCGCCAGCCGCGCCCGAATTCCCCACACTCCGAGCGGCATCTCACTCTCCAACTTTCGGCTCCCTCTAGCGACGAGAAGGTCATCCTATTATGGGTCAGATATGGCAGATGGCGTCATCATTCAGGTGGTTGTGTAACCTCTTACCTCTGGGAATAACTACCAATCACTCCAAACAATATAAAACCGCGTCTACAGCGAATGTGAGAACACAACGCCTAGTGGGATGTTTTGATTTGACCGTGTGTGTTCCTAAAAATAAGACACGGTTGTATGTAACGGACTTTGGACAGACTATTTACTAAACGGACACAAACTACTGTGTAAAAAAATTATCAGTCTACTGAATGTTTACAAATGATTGTTAAAGGAAGCGAAGGATAGGAAAGAAAGGATTGACAGTGGCCGCATTTCGGCGTTGATGTTAAGCAAAGGCGACAGGTGAAATGTGAGCCGGGACGGGAATCGAACCCGGGTCTCCTGCTTCGTGCCAGCGGTCGCCTTAAGCATTTTTTTCCGCTACGGGTAGTTCTTGTCCTTGCGGACGCTGATCGTGTTTGTTCGTTTTTGTTGTACGTGTTGTTGGCTCAGCTTTTTTATTACAGAGAGCGTTCAGCCCTCTGACCTGGCGCGCTGAGCCACGGCGCCCGGCTACCACTTGGCCACCCGTGTTCGCCTCCCGTCCGTCCCAAATTCTCACAAGTCGCACACTATGTTTGTAGCGCCCCTATCGTCCATGCCCTCTTATACTCGCCATTATGGATCCCCGTGCGAGTTCGGACGTATGACCGTATCTGCGATGAAATAACAGAAGTTAACGCCGTCCTCGCGTTTAAATACTTATTGTATTGGTGTGGTGTCTGTTCTTTCGGACGTCCGAAAGAGCAGACACCACACCAATAAAATAACTACTGAATGTTATTTATGCGGTTGCCAGCCTGATTAGGCAATAAAATGAACTATTGTAACGCGATAGGAATTTCACCACCTTACATGCCATGCTTACGTATTAATAATTATCAACTTGCATTTATTTATTACATAATTACTGGTATCACCTTGATTCCTGACCATCTGAAAGCAAAAATAGTTAGAAAGAGTGGAAATATTAATGTTGACTATAGTCGGCGTCATCTACGAAGGCGCCCCAGTTTTCAGTCGTTCTGTGCATGCCCCTCCATTACCGCAAAGACAGCCAATAACGTTCATTCGGTACGCACATGGCTGGCCGCGAGTTACGCAATGTTTCTCCCGCAGGCGCAACTGTTGGCGCTCGGCCGTAGCTCCTCCCCACCGCACTTTCCCTATCGCTCCGCCTCTATGCGCGGAAGCGCATTCTTATGTGACGCTAGGTATAGATCAGTGAGAAAACTAGTTGATGCTGTTAGACAACATTTAACATTAACAATATTTTCATGTAGTACTTTTCTTGGTTGAAAACAAGAACACAGCGAAGTCAGTAAGAGAGACCGACCAGCAGGAAGGGGTCCTTCACGGTAGCACAAGGGCGCCAGGTGTTGACCAGCTGGTGCGAGGTCACTGGTGCGAGGTTACTAACCAGCCAATTTCCACTGCCGCTTCGCGCCAAAACTCACGGACGATGATACGAATGGGAGATGATTTCAACCGACAAACGGTCGAAACGTTCTGAAACTTTCTAGAAGCCTCTAGAAGCTTCTTTTTTGCAGGAAAGATGTTTGGAGGGCCGCGGCGGAGTGGCCAAGCGCATTTAGACGCTATGATCCTTGCGCGAGGCCGTTCCCTGTCGGGGGCTCGAATTCCTCCTCGGGCATGGATGTTTGTGCTGTCTTTAGTATAAGTTAGTTCATAAGTAGTTTGTAAGTTTAGGTTCTGATGACCCCGCAGTTAAGTCCCATAAGCTTAATAAACATTTGAACATATTTGTTTGGAAGAAAGTAATGGTGGGGGAGGGCCATTTGAAGCTATAGCTGTGATTCACTCTTGAGAAAACGGTCCGGAGAGACTTGTGGCATGCTGCGAGATGAGTAAAAGCATTCGGGTAGCTGCGCTCGTGGTGGGAGGACGCATGTGGGCAGTTGCGGGCAAAGCGACCAGTGACGTAGCTCACAATTAGTTGCAAGTGCAGACTGCATTGCTTGAAGTATTCATAATTGTCTCTCCGTGAGCAGAGGAACGAAATTATTACTTCACTGCATTGTATTTGCATTTCGAAGCACTCACAAGCTTACAACTCAGCTTCTTTTCTGCTTCTTGCCAGTGAGGCAAGCAATTTTGTGAGAACCTATTATTCACCTTTGATACTTAAAGTGACTTCAACTTAGGAATTTTTATTTACTCGATTGAAAGGTTGCAATCTAATATTTCAGAGGTAGGTCACACGTGGAAGGGTTATAATATGAAGATCAGCATCTCCCAAACGAAAGTAATGTCTGTAGGAAAGACATTTAAACAAATTGAGTGCGAAATAGGAGGAACAAAATTAGAACAGGTGGACTACTTCCAGTATTTAGTATTTATTTTCTCACAGGATGGCAACATTGTGAGAGAAAGTGAATCAAGACGTTGTAAAGCTCATGCAGTCAGTACTTATCAGTGATCTACTTCCTTCTGCAAGAAAGAAATCAGTACCAAGACTAAGTAAGCTATCTTTTCAACATCTTAATTACATGGGAGTGAAAGCTTGGTGATATATGTTACCTTATTTATAAGGCTGAGGTTACAGGTACGAAAGTAGGAAGGATGATTGCAGGTAGTAATAGGGGGATAAAATGGCAGGAAGGATCCTTAATGAGGAAATAAAAGAAAAACTGGAAATGAACACCATTGATAAAGCAGTTAGAGCGAACAGGCTGATATGACTGGGACGTCTTACACGCATGGGACAATCAAGGTTACCTAAGGGTCTCATAGGTTCGGCAATACAGGGTAAGATGAGTTGAGAGAGAGACTAACGAGAAAGTATTTAGGTTCGGGCAAGAATGATTTTGGAGTAATATCGATAACACCAGATGAGCCATTAATGTTGGCATTGTATAAGAGGTAATGGATGAATTTTATTAGGCGGATTATGCTGCAGACTCAACGCTAAAAGGCATAATACTCTCTAATGATCACGACGATTAATAAAAACATAATAATAATAATAATAATAATAATAATAATAAAATAAATATTATCCCTGAACAGATGACGTCCATTTTGATCTGATAATGGTAGGTGCAACCGGAGGGATAGTAGACGTACGGGTAATGGTTTGAATGTCGTCCGCAACACATAGGGAGGTGACACAGGTGCCAGAACGCTGTGTGTGTACCCTTCAATAGGGAAAACCTTCCAGCATCTGATTGAACGTCTGGCTGCGAGAGTGGAAGGTGTCATCACTGTTTAGGTGGGCCAACATCATACTGAATTCCAGCGTTACCGATGGAGGGCGCCCGCCACAAACTTGTAAGTCATTTTCAGCCAGGTAACCACATAGTGCATGTCAATATGCTGCTTTTTGGCGGAGGACGTTAGTCAATTACCACTGAAACTACTGTGCCTCATGCAGCATCTGCCGTCATCGGATCGAAATCGACGTCGTCTTTCCAGTTGTACTATATTTTTTGAGCAGTGTGTTTTGTCGTGTTCTGCAGGGCAGTCGCGCCCAGTGCGACCCTTTTACACGGCCGACTACTCGAGACGAGTGGGTCTACTGCAACGCCTCTGGCGTGCTTTTCGCGTACTGTGTCTCGTCTGTTTGGAGTGGTCATTATCGTTTATAGACGTAAAAACCATAACTGCGGTGCTGTCTGCTTTGTAGATTCACATCTGAGTGACGAAGTGTGATTTTGTGGGCGCTTTTTACGTGGTCGGAGTAAACTTTGAGATCGTTAATGACAAAAGGGTAAATAATAGTTGACTTTCCGCAAAATTTCATGTGGTAAATTATGTACATTATTGAGGACCTAAATATAGGGAAAATGATCGTCGAAACATTTCAAAAATTATAACGTCGAAAACAATTTTCACATCCAATAATTGAGAGTAATACACTGTTGAAATAATTTTAAAAAAATCACGTTTATAAATTTAAGTTCGTATTTATGAATAATGTAGGCTTCTTCCGCTATTTGTTGAAAATTTCGTCTCTTCCGTAGGAAAACGTAGCAGAAATAAGAATACTAGGCTCCGCTGGAAACTTTTTGAGGTGATAACACAAAGCAAACCACAGAATAAAGTTTCCGAATATGATATAGCATGTCTACAATATGAACGAGGTAATATAGCTTAATTTCCGATTGTAGCAGGCAGCACTATAGTTCGTTCGTTATGCGCAAGCCCATTCTGAAGCACACTCGGTTATTTACAACTCCACACTCGGCACAATCTATAGATCACTGACGTCATAGACGCCTTCGCGATGGGGTTGGATGCTGAAATTACACTCAGATACGAAAGATGCTCGGAGTTCGAGTAGTTAATTTTCAACAAAAATTCGATCCTGTAAAATTGGCTTCAGCTCAACCACAGTCTAACATACACAGTCGCGACACCCACCGCTGTGAAAGTTGTTACCAACGGACAGTTGCGACGACACTAGCGTTCCTAGTGGTGGGCAAGGTGCCGCAAGAAAAATGTTTGTTTCTAATTACTTTTCTACATAATTAACCAAATAGTTTCTATAATTTTTGCTTTCCAGACATTAGTAAATTATTGAGAGACATAAATAACCGTGAAATAAATGTAAAAACAGTCAAATTTCCGTGATTCAATGATATTAACAACAAACTGTTCACGGGGAATACTTACGAATATGTGTATATTTTGTAGCCTACTCGGATGAAAATGAGAGAATATAAACAAACGAGAAACATTAATTCTTGTTGTGGACTCTTCCTATATGACAGGAACTTGCTTTGACGTGTAAAAAATCGATATGAAGCTAATGATTCGAACATCTTCACACTTCACTCGTCTTTGTTACAAAATCCATATAGTTTCGAGTTAATGGTTTTTGATTATAAAACGAATATCTTGAAGATTCTTGCCATTTGTGGTTCAGATATCGTGGAACTGGTTACTGCTTTGTTGGGAAAGTGTGTTTTTGCTTTCGATGTCTTATTGTCACGTTTGTGAGGATGTAGATGTACATTTCCTTTCAGCTACTGCTGTAGTGGCTGATCTTGTACATTCAATAATGTATGTAATGCATTACATATAAGTTTCTTATGTGCAACACTTACAAGGGGAACACCAAGTGTGGTACCAACGAAATTTGATGAGTCGCAGGTATATTGTGCGTAAACTCCTCCAAACCACCAAGCTAAAATGATTTGTTCTAATGTGCCTTGGTTTCCACGAAAATCGAGATCAAAGTCCAGCGCGTAACAGCTATACCTGTATTGAGTCATCCGAGCACGTTAATAAAATGTTCAAATGTTTGTAGAACTTATGGGACTTAACTACGGGGTTATCAGTCCGTAAGCTTACAAACTACTTATGAACTAGCTAAGACTAAGGACGGCACAAATATCCATGCCCGAGGGGGGATTCGAACCCCCGACCGCAGTTGCCGTGCAGACCGACAGAAACTGATTTAGAGAAGATTGCAGTGTTATGTGTTGGTAGAGAAAGAGTTTTATTTTGGTGGTATGCGGGAATGATATGGTCGTAGAAACGTGGGTTACAAACGTATCGGATACAAGAATTCATCGTCAGCTCCAGCCAACGTGAATTTTCGTGTGATAGTCCTTGCAGAATAGCATCGCCATCGTAAATACGAAGTTATTTTATAAATGCTGCTTCAGTCTAAATACACATTCAGAATGAAACTTTCACTCTGCATCGGAGTGTGCGCTGATATGAAACTTCCTGGCAGATTAAAAATTGTGTGCCGGAACCGGGAATCGAACCTGGGACCTTTGCCTTTCGTGGGCAAGCTGCGAGGGTGAAGATCGGGGTGAGACTTTTTTCTGGTTTTGGCTTATAACTCGTGAAGGATGGTTTTTTCACGAAAAGTCACTGACACCTCTATTAATGTAGATAAAATATTCTAAACTTTAAGCCCAACCGCAGCTCTGTAAGTCCAATAGTACCTGAGGTAATGGACTTCAAAAACTGACTTATTTCTCCAAAAAGTTCAAATTTTCAATTTTAGTCATCTTTCGGCTAGAATATTGGTTCTAATGATTATCCCATGGGGAATGTCATACAAAACAAAGTTATAGAGCGGTTATTTAACTTTAATCTAAGTACTGAACGAAGTCCATAGGCCCAATAGATTTCTAGTTATCGTTAAAAAACTAAAACTTGGAAAAATCGGAGTATTCAATAAATTGACCCATACGAATTGCAGTCCTCTTATACTGTGTATGTTAAAGAAAAAGGAAGAATTACTCATTGACGATGATTATTAACATATTGTATATAAATAGGTGTATTTATGTGTTAGTGCATACAAATATATTTGTGAAAGTAGGTATTGCTGTAAAAAGAAAAGAAAAGACGAAAGCCTCTCCGTTTTTCGGTATTGGTCAGCCATTAAAACATTGGGTCTTTCGTTCGTAGCGAGGCCTTTTGTTGTGCGAAGGTATCAATCCCCCTCCCGATCCCCTTACTCAGAGTCGTGACTTAGCGGGTGTTCTGTCCTCCCTCCCAAACTTCTTGCCTCCGAGGCCATCCCCACTACACCCAGCCTGCCCTTAGAAACAGCCGTATTAGGATCCGTGAAGAACGTTTCAAACAAAAATCGTCTAAATATTGATCTTGGTGGCGTTTTAAGTACTTTCTGTTTTACAATACGTCGGAGCTACCCCCGTCGCATGTTTGTTTCGGGGCGTCGGTAAGTGCTTGCAGAGGGAACAGTGACAGTGAAAAGACGCGGAATTTAGACGCTGATAAAAATGAGTTAGAAACGTGGGCTTGAAAGGAACATGAGGTTTTTTGTGCAGTTTAAATGAAGTGACCGAACATGACGCATGCAGGAAGAGGTACACTGTGGAAAGTAATGTTTAAGCATTTGTCCAGCGAGAAGAAGATGTTTGCTTTGCTCAACCGTCGTCTTCGTGTGGGGAAAGGCTGAAAAGGGGGTCGGATTCAAGGCGTCACATCACTGGATATTATTGTTTCCTTTGTGGTGAAAAATTCTCCAAGGAATATTTCGAGAAGTAGATAAAATTGCCCAAATATCTACAGGATGAACTCCATCAAAGGGAAACACTGGAATTGAAAGAATCGATTGTGGAAAAAGCTAGACAAGCTAGTGAATGGGGGCAACACATTCTTCGGCGTCTTTCATGTATAAGTGAACTTGTTGCTACTGAGGGTAAGTACCACAAACATTACTACGTACAACTGCACTGGTGCAGTAGGTAAACAAGGCCGTCCTGAACATCCCTTCCTTATCGAAGGTATAGAGCGTACATATGCATACCCTGCAGAAACAAGACAGGAAAACCAATTTTCCATAAGTGACTTGTTTGCAGAGACCTTAACATGTGATTAGAAACCAGCAGCTGCAAGTGTTCAAGCTCATCTAAAAAAGCGATATGGCGGAAAAATTATTTTTGCGCAGGTTGGTCCGTATCACAGCCCAGTCTTGATGTTCACAGACATTGGACAAAACATCCTTTATGAAAAGTGGTACAATCAAAGACTTAGCGATCATGCTGAAGAGCAGCTTAGAGTTGTCAAAGCTGCAGCACAGATTATCCTGCAAGACATTCCTTCCCAAACATTTGACTCTACTCAATGTCCCCTGTCAGATACTTTTTTAAAAGACTCAGAGGCATCCTTCTCTTGAACAGTGGAAAAAGAAGTGCATAGGATTTGCTCATGCAGTCATGGCTGCAACGAGGCCCAAATCTTTCCTATCCTCAATTAAAATAAACTTTGGAACCTATTTGTATAGAAAATTTGAATCAAAGCACCTTGTTGAACTTTGCCACTGTATGAGAATTTCTTGTACATATACGGAGGCTATGCATTTTGAAAGTTCCGCTATCCTCCGTGGAGAAGTGGCCCAACCAGTCGACAAAGAAGCTTTTATGCATTTTGTCTTCGACAATGCAGATGTGAACGTTAACACAATTGATGGAGAAAATACGTTCCATGAAATGGGTGGTACAATGATCATGACCCCTCACTCATCCGTTCGCCCAGACATAAACCACGTTTGAAGTCTGTATGTGCCGAGTCTATCAGATTCACACACTGCCACACACATTAAACATCCTTCTATTAGAAAGAAATTTGGCTTGTCAGCCATTTCAATTAACGAAGTGAAAATCGCTGAAGTCATTTTGCCAAAATCCCCAGACCTGCTGTGGTTGTTTGGAAAAGCAACTCACATGCCAGGCATCTCAGGATGGAATGGATTCATAGATCAAGTGACAGAAGATCTTCCTTACAAACGTTCAAAGATTGTATCTCTCCCTTTTATCCATGCTCCCCCAACCGACTACGACACTGTTTTAACATCACTTTTAGAAGCCAGTTAAAGAACAAGCATTTACGGTCAGGAAACATGTTTTGTGACCTACGATCAACCACTGTACTTGAAAGCTCGAGACATTGTGGAGAGCCACCAGCATCCTCAGCTTGTCAACATAGGAGTGAGACTTAGAGGTTTTCACCACCTCATGTTATTCATGGGGGCCGTCGGTGCCATAATGGCAGGAAGTGACTCAAGGAACTTCTCTGTTCAGTATTTGCGGAAAACAGTGTTGAAAAAATCCTTTTATATACGATGCGTTAATAATCATCGTCAATGAGTAATTCCTCCTTTTTCTTTAACATACACAGTATAAGAGGACTGCAATTCGTCTGGGTCAATTTGACTACTTCAATTTTTCCAAGTTTTCGTTTTTTAGCGATAACTAGAAATCTATTGGGCCTATGGACTTCGTTCAGTACTTAGATTAAAGTTAAATAACTGCTCTATAACTTTGTATTGTATGAAATTCCCCGTGGGATGATCATTAGAGCCAATATTCTAGCCGAAAGATGACTAAAATCGAAAATTTGAACTTCTTGGAGAAATAAGTCAATTTTTGAAGTCCAATATCTCGGGAACTATTGGACTTACAGAGCTGCGGTTGGGCTTAAATTTTAGAATATTTTATCTACATTAATAAAGGTGGGAGTGCCTTTTCGTCAGAAAACCACCCTTCACGAGTTATAAGTCAAAACCAGAAAAAGTCCGAAAATTTCGAGGTTTTTTGGCTCTTAAAAGTTACGCAAAATGATTTCGAAGCTGCAAACTTGATTTAATACTACTCTAATATGTCCTAATAACATACCAAAAATTCAGCTTCCTGCAATTTTTTGGACCTAAGGCCATTTTTTTGTCTACGACGACTGGCCTATCTCTCCCCTCACCGGAAACTAGCCTGGAAAATCCTAAGCTGCAACAAGCCACCAACGTCGGGCTGCTCGCTGGCCTCCCGTCAGCTACAAGCACACAGCAGATCTCAACGTAGAGAATTTCTGCCTATGGCCTAACTATAAATGTTGTCACCCAACTGCGTACATACATTGCTACCATAATTATGAAGATTAAAATTGTGTAACATTTAGTGCATTGACATGGTCAATGTTTGCAGTGAACTTCATACTGATTAATTATCAAATGCTATTAATTACCAATATTTCTATTGGGCGGTAATCTCACAAAGCGCACTACCGACTGTGCTATCCCGACACGACTCACGATGCCGCCTCACAACATTACTTCCGCCAGTACCTCGCTTCCTTCTTTCCAAACTTCACAGAAGCTCTCCTGCGAACCATGCAAGACTAGCATTCCTGGAAGAAAGGATATGGTGGAGACGTGACTTAGCCGCAGCCTAAGGGATGTTTCCAGAATGAAACTTTCACTCTGCAGCGGAGTGTGCGCTGATATGAAACTTCCTGGCAAATTAAAATTGTGTGCCAGAACCGGGACTCTAATCTGGGACCTTTGCCTTTCGCGGGCAAGCGCACTACCGACTGGGCTATCCCGACACGACTCACGATGCCGCCTCACAACTTTAATTCCGCCAGTACCTCGCCTCCTACTTTTCAAACTTCACAGAAGCTCTCCTGCGAACCATGCAAGATTAGCACTCCTGGAAGAAAGGATACGATTGAGACGTGGCTTAGCCACAGCCTAAGGGATGTTTCCAGAGTGAAACTTTCACTCTGCAGCGGGATTTGCGCTGATATGAAACTTCCTGGCAGATTAAAAATTGTGTGCCGGAACCGGGACTCAAACCTGGGACCTTTGCCTTTCGCAGGCAAGCGCACTACCGATTGTGCTATCCCGACACGACTCACGTTGCCGCCTCACAACTTTACTTCCGCCAGTACCTCGCCTCCTGAATACATATTCATTACTGAATCGCTTCGCGGTGTGATTCTACGACCCGGCCGCTTGGCAGCGCTGCAGTGGCGGAAATCACTGGGAGTTTCGCGACTCTTTATGCTGGACTCTGGCGCGACTGTGCTGGGGTGTTCGCGGCCTCAGGCAGCGCCACGCCCACCCAACCGCCGCGCTGGGCCACCACCGCTGCCCTGGCCGCTGCGCCGTTAATCCCGGCCGCTATCATTTGCATGCTTATCGCCGCCACGCTGGCCTCAAATTTTTGCGCTAATCTCGCGCCGGGGCCCTGCGAGGCGCCGCGCGCGTCCAACATTTGCAATTTTATTCCGCCGCGATGAATAGAGTCGTAAAGTTGTCCGAGCCTCCTGCCCGCACCGCGTGAGGGGGCCGGTAAAACACGCCAGTCGTCGATATTCGGCGATAAAAATCAAAATTATGTTCCAAACGAGCGCTGTGCGACCGACTGTACAACATATAGAACTGCCGGCCATTATCAGATAGAGAATACGTTCTCTGTACGAATGGCGCTGAATCCGGAATGACTGGGTAGTTAACATTTAAAATCGTTCACGAGTGCCGCCATTATGCCTTTTTCCCAACACAAATAAAAAAAGATAAAATAAACTCACTGCCGATAGGCGTAATGTAACAACCAACTTGTGACACCTGTCCACTGTTCTGACCGATATTTTTTTTTCCTGAATCTGTGATATTAAACACTTCCTAACGGCAACATAGATGCGCTACTTCGTAATTAACAGCTCACAAGGAAAGTACATGGGCTCGAACAAACATATCTTTATGAACGTTTGGTTACAGGATCTCTACATAGGGAAAGGTCGGGTAGCCCCGGACGGTGGATAACCGCGGACGTTTCATTTTCTAAGAAACCAAGCACGTTGCTCTGGCAAGATGTTCAAATGTTTGTATAGCTTATGGGACTTAACTACGGGGTTATCAGTCCCTAAACTTACAAAAAATGTTTGTTAAGCTTATGGGACTTAACTACGGGGTCATCAGTCCCTAAACTTACAAACTACTTATGAACTACTTACGAACTAAGACGGCACAAATATCCATGCCAGAGGGGGGATTCGAACCCCCGACCGTAGTGGCCGTGCAGACCGTGACTGAAGCGCCTCAGTCCCCTCGGCCAGCGCGGCCGGCCGTAAACTTACAAACTACTTACAAACTAGCTAATACTAAGGACGGCACAAATATCCATGCCCAAGGGGGGATTCGAACCCTCGACCGTAGTGGCTATGCAGACCGTGAATGGAGCACCTCAGTCCCCTCGGCCACCGCGGCCGGCCTCTGGCAAGACTGCATTTGAAATGCGCGCCCTGTGGAGTAAAAACACATGCAAGTCAGTTGTGGCATATGCATCGGGCGAGCTACTCGCAACGGCGAATTTTGTTCGCGCAAAAATTTTTCGTCGTTCCTGTTTAACTTCGTTGGCGGTTTTCAACCATAAGAAGAGTTTTTGAAATTAGCATTTGATCTTGCAGAAGCTCTGAAAATCCCTCATAGATTTATTAACGAGAAGGGACATCTCCATATTAAAAAAGGTTTAGAAGAGAGACAGAAAAGGAAATGCAATAAAAAGAACAAGCCGAAAAACAAAAAACACAAATGCACTAAAGAAACGTTCATGGCAAAGACAAATATTCAGTCTCTCCGAAGAGGATCAAAGAAAAGAGACAGAATGCATCACATGAGGAGATATCTTCGAAGAAGACTGTATTCAGTGCTATGACTGCAAGGACTGGTACCATGAAAACTGATTTTATGTAGATACTTGAGATATTTATTACAATCGTATGTTTTTAAGGCCAAGAAACAAGTGGAGTACCACTGAGTGCTGTGTTCGGGGCTACCCTCCAAATTTTTAGTGCCAATAAACCGATTCAAAAGGGTATTTAGGATAGTTCATAAAAATTATTATCTATGCTTAGTTCTAAGTGATAATTATGACAAAAGAAGTTACTGGTTTCGTTTTATGATGAAAGTTAACACAGAAAAATTGTATATTGTTGTTTTATTAGCAATTAATTTTTGTGTCCGTGGTTACCCGACCTTCCCCTACACCTCAATATGCTGGTGGGTGTCGTTTTTCTGCAAAACTCTGCAATGATGCTCTAGATGGCACTGTAGATGTAAATGTAGACGCCATACGTAATGCAAATATCTTAACTAAACTTATATAATGATTATCCAATATGTTCTCTAGCGTATTGTCATCAAAAAACGTGATGATAGTTGCAACTTTAACCTTCTTCTCGGAAGACTGTTGGTATTCACTGCCACTGCTTCCATCGCTTCTTCCCGCACTTACCGTAGCACTATCGCTTGCAATGAGTTGTTCGTTATTATCATCCCTGTTATCATCATTATGTGTTGGTGTTACAACAGTACCTAACTTATGCTCATATTTCTGTACCATAACAGATACGAGAAAGCGTGCGAATGAGTCATCTTCTACACTAGTACCATCTTCACGAAGAATGGTTCGTCGTAATTTCATCTCAACCAATCGCAATATATTAGCAGGATTGATTACCAATCGCCAATCGCGACATATTTGAGACGTAAATCCGTCTCTGGGATTGTTGCTTTGTATTAATTGAAATTTATATAATTCGAAAATTGCTACTTTGCCCATTTATGTGAAAAAAGTAGGTATGTACGTCGTCGTTAAGAGTCATAAAAGGAAAAAAAATAGTGTTTATCATATCTGTAACTCTGATGTCACCTTCCTTATCAAGCATTATAATCTACAACAGTTGTAGTAATTGAACATCAACAATTTTTGAAGTAATACTGAAGTAGAACTGTGTAATTCCAGTAACGTGCTACAGTAAAAATTCCTGAAGAAAGTTAGGGTCTGTGAAATGGCTTTCTGGAGACACTCTTCTTAAACTGGTTCATTTTCGGTATTATACCCATACCGGACAGTTACAATACCACAACTGTTAGGTCGATAGACTGTCAGAAGTGGAAATGAAACAAATAGCAGCAACAAAGTATGTAAACAACTTTGTTGATTGTTGACATTTCATTTACTTTTCTGCAAGAGTTACCACGATTTATAAGTCCTTAATTAGCTACAAAGAGGGAAAAGGGAAATGGGCAGAGAAAAGCAGAGGGAAGAGACTGACAGAAAGAGGAGTTAGGAGGAGGTGGAAGGCAGACGGAAGGGAAGGGGAGGTGGACTGAGAGAGAGGGTGGATAGAGGGAACAGCAGGGGGCAGGCAAAGGGGCAAAGACTGCACAAAATATAGCAAAAGATTGCTTTTCTCAAAGGCAGGTGTACGTCGTATGCTCCGTAGTCACGGAAACGGAAAAAAATTTCAATCCACTGGATTTACAATAAATAAAAATTTGAACAAATAACTTTTGAGGAGGAACCATTTTATCAATGATGAATAATTTTAGTTGTCGAGTTAAAAATATTCATCAATGATAAAATGGTCCGCTGCAGCTGTTCTTCACTTTTAAAAAAAAGGAACGATCGGTTTTGTGACGATTAGTCATATCTTAAGGTTACGTTAATTAAAACATTAAAGCAAGGTGTTCCAAAATGGTAAAAAAATAATAAAATAATAATAAACAATCCGCTGTAGCCCTTCCACTGCCCGTGCCGCTTCGTTCCCGACTTGTTGATGGTTTGTTTGACGGAGGTGGATGTTGCCTACACGTTTTCAATCGTGGGATAATTTTTAATAAACCAGGTTATTGATTTTTTTTTCTGGATTTTGGAGCCCATTTTTTTAATGTTTCATGTGTATGTAAACTGAAGATGCGACTAAACGTCACGAAATCGGTCGTTCCTTTATTAATAAGTGAAGAATAGCTGCAGCGGACCCTTTTATCAATGATAAATGATGATTTTCTTTTAAAAATTAAAAAGATATTTTAATTTTTTTTTTTTTAAGTATCTTGTTTCTAACTTTCGTTTTATTCTTCGTAGCCACACGAACACAAACCACGATACGTAATGGTTTGGTTGGTGAATTTTCTCACCGAGTTCATGTTCGCAGGAATACTTTCACTTACTTCTCGTTCATTTACCAGACTGAGCCACGGCGAAGCGTGGCCGAGTTTTGCTGGTTAAATAAAATATGTCAGCTAAAGGCATGGCGAAGTCGTTTATAAATAAGTAGCGGAAAACGTGGCGCTGGCTGGGTATTTATTTATTCCTTGCCCTGGAAGTCCATCTGCCCACCCCTTCCTCTCTGTCAATCTCCCCCTCCCCTTGTAAGAGCCGCCCCTTCCACCCCTCCCGACAACTCCTCGCCGTCACTCTCTTCAGTTCACTTTCTCCTCCTCCTATCTAAAAACACACACACACACATATATATACATTCGTGCTGTTCATTGAATCACTGTTAACGTTTACTGTAAGGAATTCTTCGCCATGAATCATACTCTGATTTGCAGTTTATAAAACTTCCCTGCGTGGAAACATTCAACATGAGCGAACTTTCTGATAACTGATGAAATGGTAACAGAGTTTGATCTAAGATACCCTATTGTTTTCACGGTCGAAGTGAGCGCAATTTCTTCAAGATACGAATAAAAATGTTGGTATGTGTCGAAGATTGTAATTCAAGTACTCTCCACCATCCACCATATAACGTTTTATGTCGACAATTACCTTCCTATTGTTTAGAAGGTCAAGTGTGCAAAATTCCATTAAGATCGATAAAAAATTTAAATTTTGAACATTGCTGCTATTGTCAGCTAGAGCAAATATTTTGCATCACTGACGGCCGACATAACTTCTTTTTGCACACCGAAAAGATAGGTCACAGATTAGACGTTCTCAAGGAATTGCAAATATTTAAACATTTTTCTCGCAATGACGGGCTTATTGTAAACGAACAGTTATAATTCCGTAATAGAAGCTTTTTTAACGGTATTAAGCAGTTACTCGGTCTTTGATATTATACTTCGTGCAGTGTGCGAAATATTTCTTCTGACTTTATCCAAAAATTTGTATTCCAGAAGCCAATTTTTAACTTTTAACTGTTTTAATTATTACAATTTGTTACTCATTAGTCCTCTAAACTAATATTAAACATAGCTTCTTGTAGCAATTGTTTTCTCAATACTGTTTCTCTCTGTACAGTAGCCTAGTTATAATTGAGGCTACAAGATGGCACTACTGACGTGACGTCTTCCTGTTCACAACTTCACTTTGCACACGCAAGTCGTATGCCTCCGTGTAGGCGTGCAGTCCATAGTTGTTAGCTCTTTCCAAAACTTTTTTTAAACTTTGTAACGTAAGTTTTACAGCTGAGTTGTTACTTTTATTATGTGACATATTTAATTTCTGATGAAGGCAATCGTAGTTATTGCCGAAACCAAGTCAAATAATTTTATTTTTGCGACCGAGGGCTACATTTTTATCCTTTGACAAAAAATGTAGATTTCGTTGAAGTCCGTAAGTAAATTATGCTCCACCATGCACCGTTCAAACTTTTATGTAGACAGTGATGCTCTGGAACGTTTCTAGAGATCAGCAGCTTCTTTTGACAATTGCTGTTTGTTAGTCTCACAAAATGGCTGAACCGATTTGGCTAACTTTAGTCTTGAACTATTCGTGTAAGTCCAGGTTAAACGGTTATAAAATATGTAAAAATTGTCCGGTAAGAGGAAACAGTGAGCTATCAATACCGTTCGTCCAATTGCGATAAAATTTTGTACATTTCATCTTGAAAGCAATAATTTAGATTTTTTTCTATGTATAATAATTAATTGCACATGGTTTTAAGAGCATCACTTGAGTATAGCTGCACAGGACAAGGTTTGTATGAAATATATTTTTGGAAAATCTACCGGAAAATTTGAGAAACTGAAGTGCGTTTTTCAATGTGTTTTTGATTGAATTCAGCACTATAACTGACTATTCGTACTACGGAGATGGGTAAATCTTTTATTGTTTTGTTCCTTATGGACTTGGAAAAGTTTTCAGTGACAATAATATGGACAGTTAAAAAGGAAAGTAGAAAAATTCGAAACAAGTTCCATTTTGAAAGTGTTTCTTTATGTACTCAACACTATAAGTTGAGAACCGGTCATTTGACGTTCAACGAAAGATGAACGTTCTTATGAACTAAAAATTTGGGAAAGTTACCCGGAAAATTTGAAAAAAATTGTTACAAATGTTTGTATAGCTTATGGGACTTAACTACGGGGTCATCAGTCCCTAAACTTACAAACTACTTATGAACTAACTAAGACTAAGGACGGCACAAATATCCATGCCCGAGGGGGGATTCTAACCCCCGACCGTAGTGGCCGTGCAGATCGTGACTGAAGCGCCTCAGTCCCCTCGGCCACCGCGGCCGGCGGAAAATTTGAAAATTCGCGGGAAACCGACAGAGGTTTTTGCAATGGGATATCAATATCATTCGTCTGATTGCGATAAAATTATGCATATTTGACGTTCAAAGCAAGAGTAACGTTCATATGAAATAATAATTAAGAAAAGTTTCCCGGAAAATTAAAAAAACAAAAAAAGGTCTTTTTCTATGAAATATCAATACCTTCATCTGATTTGCGATGAAATTTTGCACATTCGACTTTCAAAGCGGAGAGGAAGGTTTGAGTGAAGTAAAAGTTTGCGATAGTTGGCCAGAAAATAGGGAAATTTGTGGAAAACTGAAACAGTTCTTTTCTACATCTACATCTACATGTGATACTCTGCAAATCACATTTATGTGCCTGGCAGAGGGTTCATCTAACCACCATTATACTATTTATCTCCCATTCCATTCTCGAATAGCGCGCGGGAAGAAAGAACACCTGAATCTCTCCGTTCGATCTCTGATTTCTCGTATTTTATTCTGATGATCATTTCTACCTATGAAAATGGGAATCGACAATATATTTTCGCGTTCGGGGGAGAATGTTGGCGATTGGAGTTCCGTAAGTAGCCCACGCCGCAGCGATAAGAACCTTTGTTGTAATGATTTTCATCCCAGATCCTGTATCATTACTGTAAAGCTGTCTCCCTTGTATCATGACAATACGAAACGAGCTGCCCTTATTTGGACTCTTTTGATGTCCTCCGTCAAACCAACCTGATAATGATCCCACACTGGGCAGCAATACTCGAAAAGAGGACGGACAAGCGTAGTGTACGCAGTTACATTTGTAGTTTTGTTGCATGTTTTAAGGGTTCTGCCAATAAAACGCAGTCTCTGGTTCGCCTTTCCCACGACGTTATCTACGTGTTCTTTCCAGTTTAAGTCTGAAGTAATAGTTATTCTTCGGTATTTTGTGGAGTTTACGGCCTTCACGTTTGATTGATTTATCTTGTAAACAAAGTTAAACCGATTTCTTTTCGTACTTACGTGAAGGACTTCACATTTCTCATTATTTAGAGTCAATAGCCAATTTTTATACCATAGTGATATCTTATTTAGATCGTCCTGCAGTTGGTTTTGATCTCCAGATGATTTTACTAGACGGAAAATGACGGCGTCATCTGCAAACAACCTAAGAGAGCTACTTAGATTTTCCCCATAATCGTTTATGTAAATAAGGAACAGCAGAGGACCAAAACCACTACCCTGCGGAACGCCCGATATCACCTCTTTTAGTAGATGCCTTACCATCGATTACTACGAACTGTGTCCTTTCTGACAGGAAATCCCCTATCCAGTCGCAAATTTGGGACGATATACCATAACCACGCAATTTGATGGTACGGTGTCGAAATCCTTCTGGAAATCAGGAAATACGGAATCGATTTGCGAACCCTTGTCGATAGCACCTATCACTTCCTGTGAATAAAGAGGTGGTTGTGTTTTGCATGAACGATATTTTCTATATCCGTGTTGATTTTGGGTCAATAGACCAATTTTCTTTGGGATATGTTTGTAAATCTATCGGACCAAACTGCACGATCATCAGTCCGTAGCTTACAAACTATTTAAATCTAGGTAAACTAACCTAAGGACAAGACACACACCCATGCCCCAGGGAGGACTCGAACCTCCACGGCGAGCAACCGCGCGCTCAGCAGCGAGACGCTTTAGACCGCTCGGCTACTCCACCGCGGCTTTTGGGATATCAAAAGCATTCGTACGATTGCGATAAAATTTTGGAGATTTGACATTCAAAGCAAGAGTATATACATATTAGCAATTGGGAAGCATTGCCGGGACGACTAATCTCTTGTAAAACATTAGCATACCTCACTCCGGTAAAAGTATCATATGGTAATTTTACATTTATGATGATGACCTCCGCAGTGTGGTCAAATTCTAGATAAAAATACGAGGTGCGTCCATAAAGTAAGTTCCGTTTGGTAATAAAATGAAATTGTACACAGATACAGAGGAAATTTTTATTGCACGAAATTCTACAACTCTTGAACTACTTTTCCACATAACTGCCGAAACTTTGTAGGCAGTTGTCATAGCGTGTCACACGTTTTTGCATGCATCCTTCACAGAAGGTTGCCACCTATGTATTCAGCCATGTGTTAACAGCTCTTTATCATCGTTTAAGTGTTGACCACCAAGGACAGATTTTCGGTGTAAGAAGAGATTAAAGTCACTAGGAGAGAGGTCCGAGCTGTATGGAGGATGATCAAACAGGTCCCATTGAAATTTCCGTAAGAATTGTTTGGTCACATTCGGTGTGTGAGGTCAGGCATTATCGTGAAAAAAAAATCTTTTGACAGTAATCCTCTTCTTACACCTAAAATCCCTGGTGGACTACAATTCAACGATGATGACGAGCTGAAAGAACATGTTACCAAATGGTTGAATACACAGGCGGCAACATTCTATGAAAAAAGGCACACAAAACCTTGTGCCATGCTATGACAATTGCCTACAAAATTTCGGAAGCTATGTAGAAAAGTAGTTTAACCCTCTCGTGCGTCACGTCCTCAAGTGAGGACACTTAAATTTTTTCTTATTTATGTCATATTTTACGTCTGAGGTGACTAACAGCACAGGTACCTTATATGAGGACTATTAATGAATGCCAAAAGGTCTCGTAGACTGCAGTGTTAGTCGTTTGGCTAACATGGAAATGGAAAGTAGAGATTACAAGAAAGAGTAGAGGCAGGCATTGAGATTGCATTGTTGTCTGAACATAACAAGTCTGTCATTTGGGGTACGCTTCGATGGGATATAACACTGGCCAGTCAAGTAAAGTGATCCCAATTGCAAGAGGTGGCATGATCAGGACTGCTGACGGAATACACGTTTTCAATTGAGAAAAGTGTAAACTTGTAAACTTGCTGTGTGCCCTGAGTGCCTGAAACAATTTGATTGTACGAAAAAATAGACAAAAAAGTGTTACACTCTACATGTATTCTTTGATATTGTTAATAGATGTAGCATGTAAAATGCTACAGTATTTGAGGACACCTCCCTAAAGATCTGTGAATGTATATCTTTTAGATAAATTATGATGAATTCTGTACAAGATGTTCAAATGTTTGTTAAGCTTATGGGACTTAACTACGGGGTCATCAGTCCCTAAACTTACAAACTACTTATCAACTACCTTATACTAAAGACGGCACAAATATCCATGCCCGAGGGGGGATTCGAACCCCCGACCGTAGTGGCCGTGCAGACCGTGACTGAAGCGCCTCAGTCTCCTCGGCCACCGCGGCCGGAAAAATGTTCAAATGTTTGTAGAGTCTATGGGACTTAACTGCGGGTTCATCAGTCCCTAAACTTACAAACTACTTATGAACTGCTTACAACTAAGGACGGCACAAATATCCATGCCCGAGGGGGGATTCGAACCCCCGACCGTAGTGCCCGTGCAGACCGTGACTGGAGCGCCTCAATCCCCTCGGCCACCGCGGCCGGCTTCTGTACAAGATACGTCTTAAGTTACCAAATAATATATCAGAAATTTTGTTCATTGACGGGTTGATAATTCGTGCATGAGAGGGTTAACAGTTGCAGATTTCTGTACAATCAATATCTTTTCTGTATCTGTACCCGTTCGTTTCATATAACCAAACGGAACTTACTTTCTGGACGTAAATAAATAAATAATTAAAAAATAAAAACTTTTTGTAGCTACTTCAAAGCAACTTGTGGGTCTGCAATTTGTCAAAGTTATTTATATTTTTAGTAATTAGTCGAAAAAGTTTTTCAAAATACCATATAAATTCAGGCAGTTGTAAAGTTGGCCGTAAAACACGCCAGTGCGATTTTTGTTTTGTTTTGTAGACTACGGTTGGGCGGCAGCCTGCTTTCGCACTTCGTTTACCGAGGCCGGTGGCTGTGAAGCCCCGTCCGCCGCTGGTGACGCGGTCGCCGGACTACCGCCCCCGCCCCCCCCCCTCTCTCCTGTCGCGGACACGGCGCGGTCCCTCCTAACTTGTCGGCCACCTGCCGGAATCTAATCACGGCGCGGCGCGGCGCCGACTGCGGCCGCGCGCTGCCGCGGACACCGGCAGCCTCCGCCGCCCCCGCCGCCCCCACGGTCGATACTGACGGACGGCCGGCCGGCTGAGCGATGCCCCGCGGCCTGCGCCGCCTCCTCGCCGCCCCACACCCCGCCTCCTGTAAAATATATGGCCAATTTCTTTATCCCTGGAGGAGCGCCTCCAGAACCCGCCCACTCCCTCGCTTTTCTTCGCGTTCGTTTCCGCCATCGCGCGCTTTGCAGAAATAGCTCTCCCGCGTTTCCTGAGGTTACCCCGGCACTCAATTATCTCGCAGCGTGGCACGGCCAGTGCTAGAGATCTGCATGAGAACAGTGGCAGAGACTCTTGCGTTTTTTCAGATTCAGCTCCAAGTATAGGGTGTGTCAAAAGGGACTTTACAACTTTGAAAATTCGTTTTAATTTATTGAAAAGAGGTACAGAGCTGGTTCTAGTGTTGTTTGAAAGGAAAACACATTAAATGTTCATATGTTTATATAGCTTATGGGACTTAACTATGTGGTCATCAGTCGCTAAACTTGCAAACTACTTATGAACTAGCTAAGACTAAGGACGGCACAAATATCCATGCCCGAGGGGGGATTCGAACCCCCTACCGTAGTGGCCGTGCAGACCGTGACTGGAGTGCCTCAGTCCGCTCGGCCACCGCGGCTGGCGCGTATAAATTCAGCAGCGATCCGCATCGCAAGGGCGTCTATGACGTCAGTGATCTTTAGATTGTGCCGAGTGTGGAGTTGTAAATAATCGAGTGTCCTGCCGAATGCGCTTGCGCATAACGGACAAACGATAGTGGTGCCTGCTAAGATCGGAAATTAAGCTATATTACCTCATTCATATTGCAGAAATGCTTTTTCATATTCTGAAACTTTATTATGTGGTTTGCTTTGTGTTATCACCCCAAAAAGATTGCACCAGAGCCTAGTATTTTTATTTCTGCTACGTTTTCCTGCGAAAGAGAAGAAATTTTCCACAAACAGCGGAAAAAGCCTACATTATGCATAAATAGTTTTTACCTTAAACTAAAAGCAAAAATTTTTATCACTTCGTTCATGAAACCTTCCACTTTTGTGGACAGCGACCAAACGTTGGCATGCATAAAATTTTTTGTAAATGTCTTGGCCGCACTGTTTTTATTTTATCATTACGCGTTTCGATACATCATCATCAGATCTGCGACAAAAAATAAATTACTTTTCGGATGTTTACAGTTCATAATCATAAAATTCATATGGAGAACAAACACATTACATGAAAATATAGTTATAACTTTTTTAAAAAAACAATGGTAGTGAAAATACACCTTATTGTAGATGACTAACTAAAATATAAACCACCATCGCAAATGTCTTGACTCAACACATCTTGTAGGCATGTTTTTCGTAGTTTCTATGTCAGTTGACAGTGCAGAGGGCGCAAAATGATGTTACATAAATTCATTGAAATAATATTTAACTTTAACCCTGCGCCATCTGGCGGCTATTGGACCTAATTTATCTGTTTCGGTGTTCCCTCCTTCTCACCATAGTTTGGCATGAGATTCTAGGCGACACACCTTGACATCCACGTTGGTGGTTTATATTTTAGTTACTCATTTCCAGTAAGATGTACTTTCATTACCATCGTTTAAAAAAAGTTGTAACTATATTTTCATATACTGTATTTGTACTCCGTATGAATTTCATGATTAAGAACTGTAAATATCCGAAATGTAATTTATTTTTTGCCACAGATCTGATGATGAGGTATCGAAACGCGTAATGATAACATAAAAACAGTGCGACCGAGACATTAAAAAAAAATTTATGCAGTAAAATTATTCCCACTCCATTTCTGCGTGGTGTGATACAGCAACCGTGTTAAGTCGAACTCTTGAAATAAAAGAATGTATTGGTTGCAAAAACTTTTATTGAAATGACGCGTTTCGCCTGGTTAAAGCATCTTCAGATTTCTGACAAAGAAGAAAAAATGATCCACATCTTACAATTTTTACATGGCAATATTACAAAAAAAAAAAAAAATTAATTAATTTTGTTAGCTACATACCATGTTGAATTCAGTAACATTTGTCTTCATAGTGGAAAGTCAATTAATATTACTTAGCGTTGTAAAAAGATGGAATAAAACTATGAACTGAATTCAACAGTACGAAGAAGTTATTTATAATGTAAGGTGGAATTAATACTATAACATGATATAATAACTGAATCTTGAGAAGAGTGAATTGCGATATTGTTGCGATTGTTGCAGAAATATTATTACGGAAACAGACTAGCTGATTACATCATAAGTACACTACTGACCATTAAAATTGTTACACGAAGAAGAAATGCAGATGATAAACGGGTATTCATTGGACAAATATATTATACTAAAACTGACATATGATTACATTTTCACGCAGTTTGGGTGCATAGAACCTGATAAATATGTACCCAGAACAACCACCTCTAGCCGTAATAACGGCCTAGATACGCCTGGGAATTAAGTCAGACAGTGCTTGGATGGCGTGTACACGTACAGATGCCCATGCAGCTTCAATACGATACCGCAGTTCATCAAGAGTAGTGACTGGCGCATTGTGACGAGCCAGTTGCTCGGCCACCATTGACCAGACGTTTTCATTTGGTGAGAGATTTGGAGAATGTGCTGGCCAGGGCAGCAGTCGAACATTTTCCGTATCCAGAGAGGCCCGTACAGGACCTGCAACATGCGGTCGTACATTATCCTGCTGAAATGTAGGGTTTCGCAGGGATCGAATGAAGGGTAGAGCCGCGGGTCGTAACACATCTGAAATGTAACGGCCACTGTTCAAGGCGCCGTCGATGCGAACAAGAGGTGTCCGAGAAGTGTAACCAATGGCACCCCATGCCATCACGCTGGCTGATACGCCAGTATGACGATGACGAATACACGCTTCCAATGTGGGTTCACCGCGATGTCGCCAAACACGGATAAGACCATAATGATGCTGTAAACAGAACCCGATTCATCCGAAAACATGACGTTCTGCCAGTCATGCACCCAGGTTCGTCGTTGCGTACACCATCGCGGGCGCTCCTGTCTGTGATGCAGCGTCAAGGGTAACCTCAGGCATCGTCTCCGAGCTGACAGTCCATGCTGCTGCAAACGTAGTCGAACCGTTCGTGCAGATGGTTGTTGTCTTGCAAATGTCCCCATCTGTTGACTCAGGGATCGAGACGTGGCTGCACGATCCGTTACAGCCAAGCAAATAAGATGCCTGTCATCTTGAGTGCTAGTGATTCGAAACTGTTGGGATCCAGCATGGCGTTCGGTAATGCCCTCCTGAACCCACCGATTCCATTTTCTGCTAACAGTCATTGGTTCACGACCAACGCGAGCAGCAATGTCACAGCAATCGCGATAGGCTACAATCTGACCTTTATCAAAGTCCTTACACGAGGCATCACAACAACGTTTCACCAGGCAACGCTGGTCAACTGTTTGTGTATTAGAAATCTGTTGGAAACTTTCCACATGTCAGCACGTTGTAGGTGTTGCCACCGGCGCCAACCTTGTGTGAATGTCCCGAGAAACTAATCATTTGCGTGTCACAGCATCTTCTTCCTGTCGGCTAAATTTCGCGTCTGTAGCACGTCTTTTTCGTGGTGTAGCAATTTTAATGGCCAGGAGTGTAAAAGCATTTGGGCTGCTAACTTTTAACAAGCAATTTCTTCATTGTAAACGTCTAGTGTCTAAGCAAACTTCACGGTCGAGACATCGCAATCAGACGAGGCATGAATGTTAGCAATGAATGGGGGAACATGAGGAATTGCTTTATAGGGGCTTTGCTCATGACTGAACGCTTAATAAGGCATAAGCAGTCTCACATGATGATGATGATGATGATGGTGGTGGTGGTGGTGGTGGTGGTGATGATGATCTGCCATAACCAACTTTGATTTCGATACTAAACGTAATAACAGCACAAAACATGCATGCTCCATGATGCTGGTTACTGGATTCATTGTGACGTAATCGTCGCTGCTTGCTAATGCGCATACATCTCGAGATTCGTACCGTGTATTATAGTATCCGTGGCACGCACGTAACACCGTAGTTACGTATTGGCTGCAAGGTGGGAGGCAGGCAGGAAAGGAACTGCGTGATCGCGCGAGGGAGACTTTCTAGGGACTGGAAAAGGCGATTAAGGGCTGGAGCGCGAGGTCGATGATGATGATGGTGATGGGCGAATTAATCGCTTGGGCGTTAGCAGCAGGGGGAGGGGGGTTGCTCGGCTACCGCGTGTCTGTTGCCGCCACATTGCACAGCCGGAGAATCTAATTACTGGAGGGGGTGTGGCATCCGGGATCTGGGGGTGGGGTGCAGAGGGAGAGAGAGAGAGAGGCAGGACAGCAGTGGACAGATAAAGAAAGGGGGAGGGGGGAGAGGAGAAAGGGGAGTCGGAGGAAAAAATAGGGCGGCAAGTGCTCTGTTAAATGAGAAAATTGCTTCCTGCGGAACGCACCGCGCTACCGGCGGCTACCTCGGGTTTTTAAGTGGCAACGTATTTATGCTGCCGCAAAAATTTCCCCGAGAGGAATATTCGGACCGAGTAGTCGTTAGCCGGGCAGACTAGGCTACTCTTCCGTCGGCGGGGAGCGCAGAGAACCACAAGAGTGAAACTCGGTAAGCGGAGGCGAGGCGGCCGCCTAATCGCCTCTCGGCGCGGCGTCCCTGCGAATATAATTGCTTATTGCGCCACAAAGGTCCGAGCGTGGGGTCGGCGCCGATCCGCCGCCGTGATACTCGGTTAGTAACGGTGTATCTAAAGGGGAGGCGCAGTATTCGGCGATTTATCAAAATCCACGACTGCTGTTGCTAAATCCGTTTCCTCTCCTTTGTCTTCTGCTTTTGGCTTGCACGTACACGACCAGCGTGATGAATGGGTGTGGCGTAGTTAGTTTACGGAGTGGCCCGGTTCGCTTTCTGACGCCACCGTCTTATCTCACAGAAAGAAATACAGTGGTGGTCAAAATAATAGAGCCATACGGCAAAGGCTTGGAGTAAAGTGCACATTTATTACTAGACATGTTTGTACTATGAAGGATATAAAATTCACATAATTACCGCCCCCCCCCTTTCAAAATCCACCACAGATTTTTATTAATTACTAGCTGCTCCCCGCGGTGTTACCCGCGGTTCAATAGTAAGACATTACAGTGCCAAGAAAGGGCATAAATAACTATATGACTGTTTGCGACATTGTTAGCACGGAATATATAATTGTCTTGCAACGGATGGAGAGCCAAAATCTATTGCAATACGTCCCTGTAAACGACGTTTCGAGACTTCTTGTTCTCCGCGTATACGTAGAGATTTCTAGCTCTCTATACACGGGAGCAGCCTACGTAGAGCTGTTCGTGCGAGAAACATGGGATGGCCAGATGAATACCTGCCACTTTTAATGTTTGTCCTTGACTCTTGATTATAGTAATCAAGAAGGCCACTTTCAATGGGAACTGTAACCGTTTAAACTGGAATGGCAAGTTTTTTGGGATGATGGGAATTCGTGGTATTAATACAGTCTCTCCCTTGGCTCCACCGGTGATGATGGTGACCTGCACGATAAGTAACTACAATAACAACAATACAGTATTCGAAAACAAATGCCAAGTAAAGGAACAAAATAAACAGCAAACCTAACGGAGAAAAGTAACGAAATAAACAACAAACCTAACGGATAAAAGTAACGAAATAAAAAGAGAAATCTAACGGAGAAACGAACTGTTGAGATCCTACAAATGCAAAGCGAACCTACAAAAGAAACAACAAATGTAACGAATAAAGAAACTATCCTGATCCTATAAATACGAACTAAACGAATGAAAGAAACAATAAATATAACAAGGAAACAAACCAACGAAGTCTTACAAACCAACGAAATCACCAGAGAAAGATTGAATCAGTGAAATCTAACCAGCAAAGTCACGTCAATGAACTATAAACGCCAACATTCAGATTTCTTGTGTATGTAATTATATATCAGTTAAGCGAATATTCGAATGTTTGTACAACTTATGGGACTTAACTATTGGGTCATCAGTCCCTAAACTTACAAATTACTTATCGACTAGCTTATCCTAAGGACGGCACAAATACCCATGCCCGAGGGGGGATTCGAACCCCCGACCGCAGTGGCCGTGCAGACCGTGACTAGAGCGCCTCAGTCACCTCCGCCACCGCGGCCGGCATCAGTTAAGCCGTTTTGGCAGTACTCCAGAATCTTTTTGTATATTCGAAAGTAAAAAAGATAACAATAATAAAGAAAAAAATTTCATTATAGCAGGACACGAACCATTGCCCAAAATAATGAAAGTTTATGACATAACTCGTTAACCCTCGTGGCGAAACATGACATACACTACATAGCACCTCTGCTGTTGTATTAGAAGCTTCCTAGAACCGTTACGTATTTCTATGGATATATTTCAAATAAATAACTTGTAATAAACATTTTGAAAAGTAGCCTATGTCCTAATCAAAGACATAAGAAATCTCTATATGAGATTTCATCTAAATCAGTGCTGCAGTTTTAGCGTGATGCGGTAACAAACATACAAACTTTGGCATTTATAATATGTATAGGATACAAAACTGTTGCAGCCTTGAGCCCCTGGTTCTCGATGTATGGGACACTGGTTATCGGCTCACCCTAGCCATCAATATTATGTGTAATTATTTAATTTTCAGGACAAGAAGGGGCGTCACAAATAATTGACACATCATAGTCATCAAACACATTTATTCAATTGCTGTAATAGTGTGTTACATCACCAATGATTTTGATACTTGAACAAGAACCAAATCCCTTATACCACATAGCAAGAAACTCTATCTCATTGATTCTCCGTGGATTCCTCATCCTTATAACAAATGGCATGTTAGATGACAAATAACTCTTTCCGTAGTCTTTATTAACATCAGAATATACGTTCCACGTACGATATGCTATTACATCTTGTGTATTTGCCCTCTCAAGTCTTGACAAGGCTTCACTGTTGGTCCCTTACACTGCAAGACAGCCACAGTTATCCGGCCGCGGTGGCCGAGGGGACTGCGGTGCGTCAGACACGATCTGCACGGCCACTACGGTCGGGGGGGGGGTCGAACCCCCCCCCCCTCGGGCATGGATACTTGTGCCGTCCTTAGTGTTAGCTAGTTCATAAGTAGTTTGTAAGTTTAGGGACTGATCCCGTAGTTAAGTCCCATAAGCTATACAAACATTTGAAAATTTTGTAGCCACCGTTAACCAACCATTGTCGGATTGAGGATTTGCATTCTTGGAGAATATGAAAAAGTTCACAACACATCCTCGAGACAGGGACGGTCCTTTAAGTATTTCTTGAGCACCAATGTTAGTTTAGCTGTTAAGATCCAAATTGTCGATAGCCTTATACACAACAGCACGAGTTCTTCTGCTTCTTCTACAGCGCAGCATCTCCGACAGGAACGTACTTCACTGGTTCTTCAGTCAAATAATCGAATACGACTTTCAAACTTCCTTTCTTCCTTATAAGGAGTGAATTAGTACTTCGTAGGGTAACCCTTATTTTTGAGGATTGCTCTGCACCTATTACCCATAGAGTCTACTAAACGCCTGCATGCGTCGCTACTGATCTCATACTAGGCCCTCTGGATTTCTTTCCAAAGTTTATATAAAGATGTAGATTTTGAGCGGCCATTTCTTTTGTCTGCGATCTACAATAAATTCTCAATGGGTGATGCGTCAGGGGATTGAGGTTGCCAAGTTTTCCTTTGATTTCTTCATTATGGACACCCTCTTGCCATTGTTCCCCTCTATTAGTACCTGCAATCATTCTTGCTAGGCCTATTTTCATATCTGTAACCTCAGTCTTATGAATAAGGTAACCTGTATCCACTCAGCGTTCTTTCCCATACAACAAAGTTGGTCGAAAGATAGAACGGTACAACACTAATGTAGTCTTGGTACTGGCTTCCATCTTGCAGAAGATAGTAGGTCTTACCTTAGCACTCACTGAAATGGCTTTGCTACACATGGATTCAAGTTATTTGACAATGCTGCCATCCTGTGGGAAAATACACTGTAAGTACTTGGAACTTCCTACACGTTCTAACGTTGTTCCTGCTATTTGACACTCAAACTATTTAAATCCCTTTCCCACAGACATTACTTCTCTTTTGGAGATGCTGACCTTGATGTTATAACCCTTACACCTCGGATCGAGCTCTGAAATATTAGATTGCAGCCTTTCAAACGAATTTTCCATCACTACTAAGTCATCTGCATATGAAAACCGGTTTATTTTGTTTTCACCTCTTTTAATCCTGCCCTGCCAGTCTACTTTTTTCGATATTATGATCTTGAAAATACTGTCTCAAGATCCCTGCAGTGTGCTTTGGATCGTTATCTTGCTAAAACTTCCATTTCAGCGGCATTTCCTCTTCAGCGTAAGGCAGCATCGCATTTGCCAAGATGTCTTTGTACATTTCTGCTTTCATTATACCGTTGATCGGTTTATTGGACGAATGTTGTACCATGAAAAATATCCCCATACCGTAACGCTGCCATCATCGTATCTTACAGTTTTTAAAGTATACTTGGGATTAAATTCCTGGTTTGGTGGGCGGCGCACAAAATGACTTTCAGTCGTGGTGTTGACAAAAATGAATCTTTCTATACTTCCCTAGTTATGTCTGTCTACACGAGGAGTAGTTACACGAGGTCACACCCTGCACCCACCTGCAGCTTTATTTTTTGACCGTCTAACGGCGTTCT
Organism: Locusta migratoria; assembly: GCA_026315105.1. NCBI lineage: Eukaryota > Metazoa > Arthropoda > Insecta > Orthoptera > Acrididae > Locusta > Locusta migratoria. The sequence goes on from CM048745.1 coordinate 620,246,048, forward strand.
GGACTCGTTTTCGCGAAACGTGTATATCTTTGGCTATTTGTTTCATGGACATCCTACTTTTGAACATTCGGAACATTACTATACACTCATCATCACTTGTATGCTTTGCTCTGCCCATCTAGAAGAATGTAAACAACCCAAACGTCAATTTACAAACAAAACAACTGGAAAAAAAACACGGCTCTATTATTTTGACCCGTAAGACTTTTACCTTTACGCCTCTTTTCGCACGTCTAGCTCAAACGCTTCCTTTCGCACGACTACAGATACCAGCCAACGTCTTCCCTGATGTTGTCTAAAAGGTGCTCACAACACGGCACTCATGGAGATTTCGCGAACTAACACCTATCCTAGTTCTTAATATCGCCAATAGATGTGGCTCTATTATTTTGATCGCCACTGTATGTGTAACATAGCTGTCAGCGTATACTGTTATCATCATCATCATCATCATTATGCTATTTCAGCGTTCAGCACGGAGCATAGTCTCCTTTATAAAATTCCTCCATGCTCCCGTATCAATGTTATAACCGATGCCTCATCTTATGTTCAGCCCGTTATTTCAAAATCATTCTTGACGCAATCCAAGTACTTTCTCCTTGGTCTACCTCGACTGTTTCTACCCTCTACCGCCGAACCCCCCCCAGTCTCTTAGGTAATGTTTCTTCACCAATGTATGTAACTTGACCCTACCATCTCAGCCTGTTCGCTCTAGTTGCTTCACCTTTTGTGATCATTCCTAGTTTTTATTTTTAATTTGTTTTCTCATTATGGCCACCTCCTGTCATTGTTTGCATCTATTAGTACCTTCAATCATCGTTGCTATTTTTGTAACTCTGACCTGTATCAACCGAGCTTTCACTGACATGAAACAAAGTTGGTCGAAAGATTAAATAATGCAGTGCTAACGTAGTCTTGGTACTGACTTCCATCTTGCTGAAGACAGTAGATAGTAGCTGAGCGCTCACTGCATTATCTTTGCTACATCTTGATTCCAGATCGTTCACTATGTCGCCATCTTGTGCGAAAACACATCTTTAGTTATTCAAACTGTCTACCTGTACGAACTTTGTTCGTCCTATTTGGCACTCAACGTGTTTGAATCTCTTGACGTTACTTTCGTTTTGGAGATGCCGATCTTCATGCCATTGCCCTAGCATTCCTCATCTAGCTCTGAAATATTAGACTGCAATCGAATATGCCGTCATTACTAAGCCATCCACTTATGCGAGTCTCCTTATTTTGCTTTCAACTATTTTAATCTCTGCCTGCCAGTCCTTCGTTTCAACATATAATCTATAAATAATATGGACAACAATGGCGACAAGTTGCATCCTTGTCTTGCCCCTAAAACTACGGTGAATCAAGAAACTGAATTTACTGTGATCTCTAACCATTGCCTGGCAATGTACGTAAAGACCATTAATTGCCTCTGGGAGTTTGCCTCCTATCCACTAACTTGTAGGACTGACAATAGGTTCCTTGTAGGAACATTGCCATAAGCCTTTTCTAGATACATAAAACATGAACACAGTTCCCTGATACACTCAAAGCATTTCTCCATTGGTAGTATAGGTTAAGAAAAGGTAGACCAGCTGTGAAGTAATTGAATTCTGTCAAGAATGGTTTTGAAGTAACACACTTGACATCAGATGAGGCATCAATGTTACCACTGAATAGGGAAGAATGGAGAAATTTTATAAGGGGTAGGGGAGACGGGGCACATTGGCCATATTTTTTATTTTTGTTAATATTCATTTATTTGACATTTAAATTTATTAAATTATTGTTAAATATTAGGTAGGTCTTTACTGAATCTGAATGGCAGCTATTAAGCTTGAAAATGTCGGTTGAAGTATTAGAAAAGAATTAATTGCTGAAAAAAATATGACACGTGGACCAATCTGCCCCTCCCTTGGGGTAAGTTGACCGATAGGCTGGGGTACGTTGACCCATGCAGTCTTGTGGTAAGTATAACTAGGAAATCAAAATAAAACTAACAGTTATCAAAAAATATACTTTAATGTATATAATATTTAATAATGAGTTAAATGCTTAACATTGAGTACTAAGACAACAGGACAGGTTGAACTTATCACGATTTATAGTGTCTTAATACAAACTGGTCAGCTCTAATCAAAGCCCAGCTCCAAAGTATGAGCACAGTTTTAACACTCATAAAATAGTCCACGGATTTTATTTTTCACGCATCTCTGGTGAGCCTGACGCTTACAGTTCCTGAACTGAATTCCTTGTTTTTCAGTTGACTGTTTCAGAAAGGCAATATGACTTTTCCTCATCGTCATAAATATCACCATCTTTACTTTTTGAAAAGGGCTTTTATAGTCTGTGATCTAATTTTTCTTCAGTATTTCTTTCCAATGCTTTGACCCAATGGAAAGGGTTGAAATTCAATTTCTGAGTTTCGATTACCTATGCAAACCGACATGAGGCCTGTTTGTATTTAGTACAGTACCTCCAGTACGATTTTCTTGGAATCCCAAAGGCTGAGTTGTTCTGACGGCGTCTACTGTTTAAGTATCTCAACCAACCGTGCGTGTCGGGAACAATCTCATTACCAGTTCTTTATGATAAGATCTCTTCATTCGTTAATTGTGTGTAATAAGAATGTAGTTGCCAAATATAAGAGGACCGGCTAGCCCGTGCCTCATAACAAAGCATATCTTGATAGGTCTTCTTATGTGTTAACTCTTTCCCAATCATCACAAGAGAATCCAAAATAGCAAACACTTTATTTAAACTAGTATTAATTCAAGCAATCAGTGTGTTACTTACTAGAACAAGTACAGTGTTTATTTTATAACTTAAATACATACATACAAAGACTTATTACCTGCCTTGTTTGTCCAACATATCCAGACAAAGAATAATTATAACATACTAAAAGCTACGGAATATACATACGGTCCATAGGTTTAATTTATCTCGGAATAATTATATCATTTTCACACTGGATTCTTCGCCGATTCTTTTTCTTCTGTACAAAACCTGTACAAAGAAAAACTGGAGCCAGAAAATATTCTCCTACCACTTTGCTAAATTAAATATGACTCATTAAATAATTATACTCGACTTTCTTGAGCCTCTAGCAGGAAACATGTAGTGTAAGCTGTTACACTACAAGGCTTTGCTAATAGTCCTCACAGATGTTTCCGTTTCTTTTACTTCTAAAACTGCTCTTAGCATCGAATATTCAGAAGTCATTCCCCTTTCATTCTTTTATAATTTACGATCATTTTTGTAATTCTACTAATAAAACAATGGCTTAGACCAGAGCCGTAACTCATGTTTTGAAAACAAGGAAATGAAAGAGAATCTGACTTTTCAGATCACTGTTTAAGATTAAAATAAAATTTACTGATTAGCGTTTGTTCAATGCTTTTTATCCGGTTAATATGACGATCTTTTGACCTCTGAAACGTATCAGGATATGTTTATCTTCGACAATTATGTTAATAATTTAATAAACTCGAACGACGTATAGGACGAGACAGGTTGTCTCGGCTGGCCATCGTGACCCGTCCTCTCTTGGCCAAACTGCCTCATCGCCATCTTTACAATAAATTCTGTTCTTTAGAAAACTCACTGAAACAATTAAGTCTGTATGCCACATAGAATTAACCCTTAATGTACGACCTTTAATTATACTACTTACCTCGTTGCGTCTAAAGCACGCGTTAGTTAAATAACACACATTACACGACGAGTACAATTTTACTAAAACACGCACAAGAACAATTAAGGACTATAGCTTGTCCAAAACTTCGCCGCCTGGAATATTGGCTCGGTATAAGGAGAGTAACAGTACTACCTACTTTCTGATTGATTCCTAAGATGATCTAGCGTCTATTCTATGAACTAATTCGACTGGGCCATTCTGTCCCTATGGCCCCGGTCTCCCCTACTGTTCTCCAGAATGAACGGTGAAAGACGCAGTCAGTCTTAAATGATGATGTTGATGATCACAGGAAGTATATATAGTGTCTAAGTCTCAAGTATCCTACTACAATCACTCGAAGACACCTTGCTTTACACCACGGTATCATCAGCAAACAACCACAGACTGCTTTCTTCATGTACATCCGTATGGCTGGCCTTGAATTTAATCCACTTTTTCTTGACAACATTTTAATTCATAACACAAGACTGAGTAGTCGGCAAATCTCTGCGATTCTCCGAGACGGTAATGACAGGACGCATAATACCTAACACAAGTATCCAGATAGGCACTTCTTTATTTATGAATGTACAATGTACATCTGCAAACAAAACGAACTCTGATTCTGGCAGAGTGGCCATTAATGTACTAGAAAAAGCTATGGCCCTAAGCTGGATCCCTGTGGTACACCACATGTAATTTCTTCCCAATATGAAGATGACTGTTGGCTTAATTCAATAGTCCCTTGCACAGATACCCTTTGTTTCTTGTTAGCAAGGTACGACTTGAACCATTTTGCAGCAATTCCCGTGACACCATAGAATTCTAATTTACTTAAAATGATGTTATGGTTCACACAATCAAAGGCTTTGATAAATCACAGAAAATACTGGCTGCTTGTAATTTATTATCTAATGAATTAAGTACATTCTGACTGTAGGTGTAAATAACCTTCTCAATATCGGAACCTTTCAGAAATCCAAATTGTGTTTTAGACAATATGTCATTTGATGTTGGGTGGTTGCGAAGCTGCTTGTACATTACCTTTCCTAGAATTTTTGAGAATGCCTGTAAAAGTGAAATCGGTCTGTAGTTTGATTGTATCTCTTTATCCCCTTTCTTGAGAAGAGGTTTAATATGCGCGTATTTTAACCAACCAGGAAATGTTCCAGATATAATATACTGGTTACACAAATAACTTAAAACTGTGCTAAATTCACGAGAGCATGCTTGAATTAACTTTGTTGATATTTTATCTTAACCACTAGAAAGATTTTATTAAGGAAGTTATTTCTTGCGGTGAATTTAGTGACATACTCATGTTCCTGAAGTTATTTGTAAATGCTCGTTTCAAATATTACTGACCATGACAATCCAGTACTATCACTAACAGATATAAAGTACTTGTTAAATAGATTTGCCACTCTATGCCCATCAGTTATTAATGCATCATCTAATTTTCATGCCATCTGCTCTTGTTCCTTTCTGTGTCTTTCTCTGTCTACCAGTCTCCTCTTTCACTATATCCCTTATTGTTTTTATTTTGTTGTCTGATTTTGCTATATTTTTCTCATAGTGCATTTGTTTAGAAGCCTGAATTATTTTTTATATATTTTTCAGTATTCCTATTATTTAGCTAAGTCATCGTCATTGGAACTACTCTTAGCTGATTGATACATTTTCCTTTTTGTCTTGCATGAAATCTTCATTCCTTGTGTAATCCATGGTTTTATTACGGGCTTCTGTTTAATTTGAGTTACTTTTAGAGCAAAACTGTTTCAAACAAAATACTGACATTATTGATGTTATATTTTACATTCTTGCCATGTACACTATAAACATCTTTCTACTTCATATTTTTGAGCAGTTATCTAAAATTCTCAATTTTTGTTGGATTTACTACTCTCTTGTATGTAGATTTAGCAGTTTTCAAAATGTACTTAGAATCTGTACCTAAATGAAGGAGCTGCATATCATGATCTGATAGGCCATTAATTATTGGTTTTATGATATGATTTTGTTTCTTTGATTGGTCTATAAAATATTATCAGTGGCTGTCCTAGATGATTTAGTTGTCCTAGTTAGAAACTTCACAATGTTACTGACTGCAGTAAATGTTTACTGGAAGAATTAATAAGAAATTATTTATTAAAGTCACCAGCAACCAAGATTTCTTTGTTTCTTCCTGTTAAATAATCCAATAGAGATTCTAGATGATTTAGGAGTAGATCATAATTTCCTGCCGGTGCTCGGTAAATAATGACTATTGCATAGCATCTGTTATGGAACTCTACTTCTATTGCACAAGCTTCGTATGCTGCTCCAGACAGAATTTATTTATATCAATATTCTTGATTTTATAGGAGTTTTTGATAAATGTGACAACTCCTCCTCCCTCCATATCTACTCTACTAAAGTATGAAGCTAAATGAATATTTATGACAACAGGGTTAGAGGCCTCCATTTCATCAATACAAATGAGTAGTTCATCAAGTTTATTTCTCAGTCCTGGGATGTTGTGATGTAATAAAGATAACTGATAGTGCATACTAATGGTTGAACAAAGATTTGCTGACAGATCCTGAGTACTTTCTGTTAAACATTGTTTGCTAAAATTTATCTTCTGTTGTTCTGTTTTCTCAAACTGAGGGTGTTTCCCCCGTCCCTATCCTAAAAAAGGGCATCCCTCTGACACCTGTAACCACTGATATTGTACCATTTGTGACTGTGCCCCCTCCACCGTAAGTTACTTGCAATGAACTCAGACAGTTTTTCCTCACCTTTTCTGTTGAGGTGAAGGCAAAGCCAAGTGTAGTTCCACCTATAGATAGCATACAAATAAATCAAACCAATATGGGCTCCATCTCTGACATGAGCAGCCGTTCCAGCTCCAGGTTCACTTTCCTGACAGAAGAGATCAAATGTGGTCAATCATGGAGTCTCAAAGCAGACACAAATCCCACACTAGTATGCTGATGCTAACTTCACCAGGTCACTCTCTATGGAATATTCAGAGTCTTTGTCAATGCTATTTCCCGGACCACCCACTATAACCACGGTATCCCCGTTTGTGAAATCCTTGCGTTAATTTTTGATATCATTGGTGTCTAATGCTTTCTTAAGTACCATGGTAAAACACTGTTCTTACTTCCACATCCAATTTGGTGACAAATAATTGGTCGCACTGTTATAAAGAATTCATGTACGCTATACTTGTCAAAAAAGAAATTTTTAAACGTCACGATGTTATGAGTAAAAGATCGATTAACCTTTAAAAATGCGATACTAATCTCCTAATTTTTCGACCTGAAAATAAAACTGAAATAATTAATTCAGTCACTGCGATAATATCGATGGCTGTCCACAATAAATGACGAACTCAGCCTGTCTGATAAAATCTTCTCGGTACTCCAGCCGCGTCAGGTGGTTAAAGTCCCACGAGATTTCGACCGAGCTCTCCGCGGCCATTGTGGAGCGCAAAATTACTGCCGAGTCAACGTGGCTTCTCCCTTATACAGCCATGCTGCTGGCTATGACGTCACTGGTGCCATTATAATTTCCTGTACTTTGGACAGTATTTTTATCAACTGGATAGCGTGGCGATCGGAGTCCGTCGGCTGAATCGAACCTTTTTAGCTGAAATTTGGAGAGAACACCTTGGACATGGCTCTTACTTGATGGCGAAATGCGCTTTAGAAAATTGACTCAGTCATGAAGAGCAAGAACGATTTTTAGGAAAGCTTTATAAAAGAAGAAATCGGAAAAAAATGATGACACCAAAAATCTGATCCTGCAGTTGTTATTCTTTCATATTCACAGAATTTATGACATGAACTACGAATGGGCGAAGCTGAAAGTGTGTACTGTAGGCATGGTAGAGATGGGAATTTGTATCTGACGGGAGGCGTGCTTAGGTGGACCTTGCAGGTGCGGTGATCACTGTGTCCCTGGTAGTATAGTGTTCAGCGCAACTGCCTAGAAACCAGGAGACCAAAATTCGAATCCCGGCTGGGTACACATTTCAAGCTTTGCCCATTCGCAGTTGATGTCATATATTTTGTGAATATGAAAAATTGTTTTAATTCACATCATTTCGAGACAATGCATTTGTACAAATCCCGACTGATAAGTGAATAGTTGTTATTCTTTCATAATGGTTACGCATAACGGAGCTTAGACAATATACCCATTGCCGCATGGGTCAGCAAAACAAAAGTGAAACACAAGGAAAAGAAGCTACTCTCCCGTAGGGGATCATCAGCTGTTTTCGCGGAAAATGGGTACTGCCTTATTCCGAAGATCCTTTGAGTTAGAAGATGTTTTTACACATATTCGAAAATTAACAAGCAACATAGGCTACATTTCCTGGCAAAAAGTGAGATGCACCCATTAGAAGTGTTGTAACTACGAGGTTTGGAACATAAATAGTGGCAAAACTGCTGTAGACAGACCATGCACTTGAGGAACATCTTGAAGACGAAATTATATTGTAATTAATCAGTGTAACAACATATCACAATTAGTGTTTACTTTCTCTCGTTTTCTGCCCTGCCACAGATACAAATGTAATTTGCACTAAATGTATATATACTGTCTGATGATGAGCTGCTAGGCAGCTTGAAACCGGTCATGGTTCAATAAATCTTCACTGAGAAGAAAAAGTCGACTGGTTGCAGTAATTTCTGAAACGTATTTCAGGATACAGTCGCAGGTTCCAACACATAATGGATAAAAGTTTTATATCATAGGTAACTCAGATGCAGAAAGTACTGTGTATGTAAAACCATGGTCGATGTAAGCGAGAGTCAAATGCCCCTAATCTGATTAGGCTGAATAAATAAACATTGTTCTCTAATACCTTCTGAGCTTACCGACGACCACAATGCAACAAGATAATTTACGACTGCACGTGATACGCAATGTTCAAGTCTCCTTCGTCGCCCATCAGACTGAACTGCTTTCTTGGCTTCCCTGTCCTCACGATCGGAAACGCCTGGTCGACGTCTGCGCTGCCATTGTCCGGGGAGACCCCACCTGCTGCTGCGACAGGTCAGCTGTGTCACGTGCAGCAGCGTAGACTGCTATACTCCAACTGCTGGGTCCCAGCCGACGGACACCGTCGAAGCACGCGCACCCGCGTTCGTTATAGTCGGCGTCATGTGAGAAGGCGCTCTGTGCATAGAGGCGGAGCGACAGGGGAAGCGTGCAGAGGACGGGCTACGGCTGAACCTCAAAAGTGGTGCCCGAGGGAGAAACATTGTGTAACTCGCGACCAGTCCCACTCCTAGAGATTCAAGATTACTGACTGCCAGTGCAGTAATGGAGCGGTCCGCTCAGGACGGCTGAAATCTGGGGTCCCTTTGTACGTGACACAGACTATACTAGAAGATAAAACCACCAGTGGCTCTCGGCTCTCCCTTGTTAGTCGCGCACTCTTTCAGTGCCTGCGAAATGAGTTTCTAGCCAAAGGAAGACGGCTTTTGCTCTCTCAAGTTATGGACACCGACTTTCGAAATTAGCCTTTTGAGATGGCTATGCGTATGCATGTACTGCAGGCACTGTTCGCACACATTCTCTAGGGACTCGTACAGTTACAGATAGGAATGACGTGTAAACAGAATACTGTTTAACCATTTAGATGTACTGAAAATTTCTAGTGAACAGTGTATACTCAATTTATAGTCCCTTTGGCCTGCCGTGTTATAAATGTCCTTTAATGACATTATGTAAAATAAATCCCAAACGCTGCTATTTATTTTCTTTATTTAAACTATAGGACTATTTGGGAAATTCTTCCATCATCAGTTACCTCTGTCGATGATCATCATAATCAACATAATAAAGAAAATAACATATATCCATACAATATCGCTGTCATCTGTCAAACGAGCTGTCACGTGAACAACAACGTAAAAATAAGTAATAAAAATCCGAAAATTACATTTTCGGAATATTAAGCCAGCAACAAAGTAACTGTTGTTAACGAATTGGGATTGCTTTAATAACAAAAACATTGACAGACAGGCGATAAGGTATGGATGATAAGAAAATCTATGTACGTAAAGTAACTCGTATTTAAAAATTTTGCGTTAGGAATATTTAATATATTTTATATTACTTACAGATACCTGACGATGGAAGTATTTCCAAAATAGGCGTATAGTATAAATAAAGAAAATAAATAGCAACGTTTGGGCTTTACTTTAGATAGTGTATACACAGTTTATACTGACAACTGGTAGTGTGAGGCATGCACATCTACATACATACTCCGCAATCCACTCTAAGGTGCGTGGCGGCGGGTACTCTCTACTACTACTAGTTACTTGCTTTCCTGTTCCACTCCCATACAGAACGAGGGAAAAACGAATGCTTGTATAAATCTGTACGAGCCCTAACCTCTTTGATCTTTAGTCTTTGTAGTCTTTACGCGAAATGTAAGTCGGCGGCAGTAGAGTCGTTCTGAAGTCCGCTTGAAATTCCGGCGCTCTAAATTTCTTTTACATTGTTTCTCGAAAAGAACGTCGCCTTCCTTCCAGCGACTCCAGTTTCAGTTTCCACACCAGCTCAGTAGCACTCACGCATTGAGCGAACCTACCAGTAACAAACTTAGCCGCCCGCCTCTGAATTTCCTCTATGTATTCCTTTAAACCGATCCAATGGGGACACCAAACACGTCAGCAATACTCAAGACGGGGTCGCACAAGTGTTTTATATGCGGTCTCCTTTACAGGCGAATCACATTTTCGAAAATTTCTCTCAATAAACCGAAATCTGCCATCCGCCTTCCCATGTTCTTACATGCTTATCCCATTTCATATTGTTGCGCATCTTTACGCCTAGATATTTAATTGCCGCTACTCTGTCAAGTAGCACACTAATAATGCTGAATTCGAACATTACGGGATTGTTCCTCCCACTCATTTGCATCACCTTACATTTTTTTCTATATTTAGAGCTAGCTGCCATTCCTACAAATTTGGTTCAAGTCATTCTGCATCCTACTACAGTCATTCAATGACGATACCTTTGTACACCTCAGCATCATCAGTAAAAATCGCAGATTGCGACTCACCCTCTCCGTCAGATCATTTATATCGGTAGAACATGAAAGCGGTCCTATCAAACTTTCCATGGGCTCTCCTGACGATAGCCTAGTCTCTGATGAACACTCGCCATGGTGAACAACGTACTGTGTTCTATTATTTAAGTAGTCTTCGAGCCATTTATATACATGGGTACCCATTGCATATGCCTGTACCTTCGTTAGCAGTCTGCAGTCCGGCACAGTGTCAAACGCATTTCGAAAATCGACAAAAAAGTAGTCTGCATTTTCACCTTGATCCACAGCTCGCAAGATGTCATGAGGGAAAGGGGTAACGTGAATTTCGTAAGTTCGATGCTTCCTAGACCGTGCTAATGCATTTACAGCAGCTTTTCCGTCTCAAGGAAATTAAATATATTTGAACTGAGAGTATTTTCAAGAATTCTATACCAATCTGATGTTAATGATATTGGTCTTTAATTAAGTTGGCCCTATATTTTACCATTAATACACCTGCGAATTTTTTCAGTGGTTTGAAACTCGGCACTGGATTAAAAAGAAGTTCAAATATTTGTAATTATGTAGGACCAAACTACTTTGGTCATAAGTTCCTAGATTTACATGCATTCAAAGTGCTGTATATATATGTTAAATGCACCTGAATGTTTTGTGTACAAACAAACGTGCAAGCTCATTAAATGGTATCGTCACAGCTCCTTATTTCGTCACAAGATTTGAGGTAATAATGACCGTTTTATTATTCCTCTGTATTTGATAATACTGCTTAATCTGAATATCATGAGAATAAGAAACACAGCAAAACACTCTGGTGTAAATGAATTACCGTAAACAAACTTACACTGTTCTAACATCTTTCAGCACCTTTCTTTCCTACGCAACGGACCGTTATTTTTCTTTCACAAAAAGGACAATGCTGTGACGATTGTCTTTCTGACACTTTTTCATAAATAACATCACACTGACTCGTCACATAATATATCTCCGTATACTCAGTATCTGCTACCACTGCGGACAGATTCACAAAATGGACCTGCGTCACTACACTTCCACAGACACTCAGAAGTCCTGTCCCGCCTCGCAACTACAGCCCAGCACGGGAGCAATAGATAATATAACAAAGTACGTGTATATCTTTGGCGTTTACTGCCAAACTAAAGAGGCATTCAATTTATGGTATCTAGGACCACCGTCTAGTGCCACCCTTGTCTAGAACACGGGGCGCTACAGGATGTAGTGCCACCGCCTAGGGCCATGGTTATTTCTTGTACCTCCGTAGAAGCCTATTTGAAGTAACGTTAATATTTCTATTTCACGATAGTCTATTCATTCCTTGGTTTGCAGCTCAAGATATTCCTGTTGTTACCCGCTCGCAGTCTAGGGCCGCTGTGCGAGTATGGCTGCTGCTCGCAACAGCTTATGTTATGGCGTGACCAGCGTATGCGGAAAACAAAGCCGCGGCCGATTAGCCGTGCGTACTGGGGCGCCGTGCTGCGGTGCGCGCGGCCGTTCTCCGTCGGAGGTTCCAGTCCCCTCTCCGGAATGGGTGTTTGTGTTGTCCTCGGGTTAGTTTACCTTAGTTTAAGTAGTTTGTAAGCTACGGACTAATGACCACGCAGTTGAGTCCGACAGATTTACTAACATTTGAACATTTTTTCGCAAAACAATCAACCATAAATCCAGAGCCTATTTGATTCATTATCAAGACACGTATCAGCTATTATAGGAAGTAATGGTAGTAATGAACAATAATTATTTCATCATTTTACCTACTCAACATTGGCTGTATTTTCATTCATGTGATTTTTGTATAACGTGTTACTGTCAAATAAATTTGGTTGTATTGCCTTAGGTCCTTCCTGGTGTTACACTTTGGAAAAATATGTTCAAATGTTTGTAAATCTATCGGACCAAACTGCATGGTCATCAGTCCGTAGCTTACAAACTACTTAAACTAAGTTAATCTAACGTAAGGACAAAAACACACACACACACCCATGCCCCATGGAAGACTCGAACCTCCGACGGCGAGCAACCGCGCGCTCCGCAGCGAGGCGCCTTAGACCGCTCGGCTACTCCACCGCGGCTACACTTTGGATACCCAGTAGTGTACAAAGAGGATAGCTGTGCCAGGGGCACGCCCTCCGGAATTAGTTCGGGGGGCACAGGCCAACAAGTAGGTTTCTACATTACTGGCACACCTCTGAGCACTGCAGTGGTAGGGGACACAAAATAAGACACTAAACGTAGCAGTAGCGACTTCCACATGAAACACAACATGCCAACGCACCCTGCATGACACAGCACATACGGTAGACACAACAGCAAAAACAAAACATATCATGTAGCTCAGTAGAAACATTAGAAGTAGCATAAAAAGCACAAAAAATGTAGTAGCATAAGAAGACCCATTTATGTATAGGTATTGGGTTATTGTATAATTAAAAGAATAAAAGAAGTTGTACCAATAAAAAAATAAAAAAAAAGATGACAGCAGCAGTAAGGCTGCCTCAGTGAGGCACTCCTGTTCAAATGTTTGTTAAGCTTAAGGGACTTAACTGCGGGGTCATCATTCCCTAAACTTACAAACTACTTATGAACTACCTTATACTAAAGACGACACAAACATTCATGCCCGAGGAGGGAATCGAACCCTCGACCGTAGCAATCGTGCAGACTATGACTGGCGCGCCGCAGACCGCTCGGCCACTGCGGCCGGCGAGAGGCATTCCTGAAGACAAGGTTGTCTCTGATGATCCACGACGGAACACTGTGGGTGGAGAGATACCGGTAACGCGACTGCGGTGAGACTGGCGGGCATTGCGGCCTCGGACTGGGTTGGCATTCGGCTGGCAGCGCCTGATTTGTTGGCTTTGTGCCCCGAGGGTCCGCCGAGCGCAGCCAGCATCGGCGATGGCCGCCCTGACCGCGCGGCTGCCGATGGCGCGTGAGCCCCCGACAACTTGTCCGCTCCCCAGGGCACAACTTCCGCCGCCCCTAACGAAGAAGCATTCCGACAGGGTCTCGGCCGCTCTGTGGAAAGGCCGAGGGGGAAACTCAGGCAATGTCCGCAATACGTCCAGTTTAGTGGGCGCGATGTGTGTGCTTCTACAAGTATGTGGCGCGGCGTAGCCTTGCACTCCGCTGTCTCGTTTGTTTTCTCTGCTACTAGACTTACTCCCTCTCTTATCAAGAGCAACGGAGCCTAGTACCAATATTAGAATTAGAGTTATCTGTATCTATAAATGTGAATGTTTGTTCGGTGTACGTTTATCACGTCTGAACCACGAGACATATAGAGCTAAAAATTCGTACAGTTACTGATGTCTACCCGGGGATGGTTTTATGGCGATTGGATAGCTATTTGTCTATAAATATTAATCTGAATGTCTGTTCGGTGTGCGCTTATCACGTCCAAAGGACAAGACGCAGATACTTAAATTTTTGTACAGTTTTTAATTTATACCTGAGGAAGGTTTTAGACACGGTTTTATAGCGATCTGATGAAGAATATAACGCGAAATACGGAACAATAATTACTCTTTGAAAATTATATTTAGTATATGAAAATGCTTTTATTGGTTGCATTGTTGCTTGAGGGTTGATAATGATAAAAGGGTGGAGTATATTGGGATGGAAAGTTATCATTGTATATAAAATTCTACGTGTGTGTTAATATTTCGCTCTGCAGCGAAAACTACAGAACGCAAAGGAATGGTCTATGTGTAATTGTTGTCCGAAGTCTCCCGTTGCACAGAATAGCAGTTCCATGCCGATATATATAAGGGGATGGAAGATATGGTAGTTGAAAGTCGTCAAATTATTTAAAAAATTCGAACTGAAGGCCAGCGAAGAAGTTTGCGACTCTATAGCAAGGAGGTTACATACAGCGAAACGTTATGCCACAGACCATATCTTTGTGCGTGCTACAATGTCTTCAGCTCTTTCTCTGTAAGGATAAGTATACGAATATAAGAATAAATAAATAAAGCAGTAAAAAAGAAATTTCTTTTAATACATCTCTTTAAAAAATCGATTTGACATTTCGAGCATTACATCAAGTAATCCATCTGTGATATTGTTACAATCATTGTTGTTGAATTACGTGATTGGCTTCTTCGAAACGATTGCAATTTTACGTGTGATTTGATCTACACTACTTACTTTCCTGATAGTGTTGATCAAAAATGTTTGTTTCTAAAGAAGGTACTGTATTTCATTTTATCCTTCAAAACCAGTCTCATAGCACACTACTGAAAGATAGCTTATCTCTCATAATCAACCAAGACGCAAGCGGAGCCGCGAGTTTAAGCTAGTTTAACTATAGAATTCGTATCAAGAACAGCTACCAGCACGCGTAATTTAGAAGTAGATACGCCTGGTGTATTAAAGCAAATTAAATCATTTAACGAAAGTAAATCTCCCGGTCCCGATCGTATACCAACTAGGTTCCTCTCAGAGTATGCTAATGTAGCCCCATACCTATCATATACACCTGCTCGCACAGCGAACGTTGCGTACCCAAAGACTGGTAAGTTGCACAGGTCACTCCAATTTCAAGAAAGGCAACAGGAGTGATCCGCAAAATTACAGGCCTACATCACTGACGTCAATTTACAACAGGATTTTGAAACATGTACTAGTCTCAAATAGTCTGCACGGCCACTACGGTCGGGGGTTCGAATCCCCCCTTGGGCATGGATATTTGTGCCGTCCTTAGGATTAGGTAGTTCATAAGTAGTTTGTAAGTTTAGGGACTGATGACCCCGTAGTTAAGTCCCATAAGCTATACGAACATTTGAACATTTTGTCTCAAATATTGTGGACTACCTCGAAGAGAACGACGTATTGACTCATGGAGCTCTTTACTAACAAGACGTGATAGTGCTATCGACAAGGGATGTCAAATAGATTCCGCGTTTCCACATTTACGGAAGGGTTTTGACACTGTACCTCACAAGCGTGTTCTAATCAAACTGCGTTCTTATGGAATAACGCCACAGTTGTGGAATTGGATTCGTCAGTTCCTGTCAGAAAGGGCACAGTACGTTGTAATTGGCAGAAAGTCTTCGAGTAGAACATGAATGATATCCGGCATCCGCAGTGAGGTGTTACACGGTCCCTACTGTTTCTTATTTTTATAAACGATTTAGGAGACAATCTGAGTAAATCTCTTAGAATTTTCACGAATGGTGCTGTCATTTATCTGTTAGTAAATTCACCAGAAGATAAGAAGCAATTCCAAAATAATTAAGATAAGATACCAGCTTGGTGCAAAAATGATAATGATAAGTGAGACTTCAACCTTATGACTACAAAAAGAGATCCCTTAACTTCGTTTATACGATAAATCAGTCAAATCCACAGGCCATCAATTCAATTAAATACCTATGAGTAACAATGACAACAGCTTGAAATGGAAAGAAAGCATCGAAAATATTGTATGGAAAGGGATCCAAATACTACGTTCTATTTGCAGAACACTTATAAGATGCAACAGTTTATACTAAGGAAACTGCCTACACCGCACTTGTGCGTCCAGTTTTAGAGTATTATTGTGTACTGTGGGATCCCCACCAAGTGGTATTGACAGGTGATTTAGACTAGAGAAAGTTCAGAGAAGGGCAGCTCGTTTTGTATTATCGCGATATAACGGGGGAGAGTCACGGAAATGTACAACAGTTGGTGTGGAAATCATTAAAAGAAAGGCGTTATTCGTTGCGACGAGATCTATTTGCGTAAATTCTTTCACCAACTTTCTCTTCCGAAAGTGAATATATTTTGTTAGCACCCACCTACAAAGGGAGACATGATCGTCCTAATAAAATAAGATAAATCAGATGGAAAACAGAATTGTTCCCGCGGGCTGTTAGAGAATGCAACTGTAGAGAAATAGCATAAAAGCTGTTCGATGAACTCTCTACCATGGACTTCAATGTGACTTGCAGAGTATTTATGTAGATGTTTATGTAAATGTAGATACATATACGCATGCGCTGCACGATCTCTCTCATTTTGAATGAATCCATCTCTGATAATGTTATGACATTTGACTACCTGGCTGCTACGTTCATCAGCCGGCAACCGAATAAGCCATTGTAATTCCATGCATAGCACAGTATTGGTCCGCGGAGTAGTAACAGCTTATAACAGATGGATATTGGTGAGTTATTACCCGATATGTAGAGAAATTCGAGACTGCAGTTGGTCGACTGGAGTCTCGTGTTCGTCATCCACGGCGGCTTACCTGAAACAAAAGAAAATATAAATTAGACATCAAATCGATATTAGAGTACAGAAGTAAACTCTCCACGCAACCCTGGACTAACTTCTTCATCTCTGTGTAAGAACGTCAACATACATTGTTTTGAACCAGTTTACTCTATTCGTCTCTCTAACTCCCTCTGTAATTTTAACCCCATAATCTTTCCTCCGATGCTACATTGAATATTACTTAATGATTAAGAGTGTGTACCACTAATCGATCCTTTCTTTTTGTGAAGACATGCAACAAATTTCTTTTCTCTCCAATTGTTTTCAGTACTTTCTCTAACCATCTAATCTTCATCATTCTTCTACAGCACAACATTTCGATAGCTTCTATCACCTTTTTGTGAGAACTCCTTATCGTTCACGTTTCACTCCTATTCAGTGATACACTTCCAGATAAATTCTTACAGAAAGGACTTCTTAACACTGTAATATATATATATATATATATATATATATATATATATATATATATATATATATATATCTTGTTCAGAGATGCTTTTGTTTCTACCGCCATTCTTCATATTCTATCTTCTTTACTTTTTATTGTTTCCTCACCTTACCTAATTCCTGAATCATTACCCTTATTTTGCTCTTGTTCATGTCCATCTTATACCCTCTTTTCGAAACACTGCGCATTCCGTCCAATTGCTCACCCAGGTTCTTTGCTGTATCTGAAGAATGACATATGTCATTGGCAAAGTGCAAACTTTTTGCCTCGTATCCCCCCCTCCCCCTCCCGAAGTTTAATTCTCTTTCCAAATTTCTCCTTCTTTTATTTCACACCTTGCTCAAAGTATGGACTGCGTAACATTGGGGAAAGGCTAAACCCTGTCTTATTCCTTTCCCAAACATCGTGTCCATTTCATGCCTTTCGACTCTTGTAGCTGCTGTCTGTTTTTTTTTTTTTTTTTTTTTTTTTTTTTACTTGTTGAATGTAACTTCTCGCTACGGTACCATCAGGATTTGAAATAATGTATTCCAGTAAACACTGTCACAAGCTTACTCCAAATCTACAAAAGTTAAAAACGTAGGTCTTCCTTTCCTTAACCTATCTTCTTAGATCAGTTGTAATGTGTTGCCTTAGGTGTTCCTACACTTCTAAGTCGAAACTTATCTTTCCCTAAGTCGTAGTCTACAAGTTTTTCCTTTTCTTTGGTAAAGAATACATGTTAGTTTTTTGTAACCAAACTTATTAAACTGATAGTTCCGTAATTTTCACATTTGACTGTACTTGCTTTATTTGAAATTGGAATTATTATATTCTTCTTGAAGTCTGAGGTTATATCCCCTGACTCATACAACACACAAGGTGGAACAGTTTCTTCATGACTGGCTCTCCCAAGGACATTTACTTTCTGCCTATTACGGGTTTATGAGTTCTTAATATTCATGCATCTGCTTTTCTTTTCTACAAACGTCTCTTTCATTTTCCTGAAGATGTTACCTTTCCTCTAGTTATACATTATTCTTCAGACTAACATCTGTACTCTAGCCACTCGTGCTTAGCCTTTCTTCACTTCCTATCGAGATAATTTTTGATCGTCTGTGCTCCCTTTTGGCCGCTTCCTTTGATAGGTTCATCTTTATGTTTTATCCATCCAAGTAACTCCTGTGACATCCAAGGACTTGTATTAGGCCGTGGTCTTCCAGCCATTGCGGCCATTCTTCTCCTACCTATTCTTCTTCTACTGTACTACTTTCCCCTTACTTTTCTACCTTTTACAGTTTCTTAAGCTGTAATCTACAGTTCATAACCAATACGTTACGGTCAGAGTCTATTATGAATTTCACTGATGTTTACTATTTCTGATTTGTAATTGCTGTTCTCTATTAAATCGTAATTTCTGAACGGCGACTTTACAATACGGAATAACCCCTCGCAAGAAAGGAAAAATGATTCCTGACTACAATGCCCTTGTAGCTGAGTACGAGTCTCATTTTTCTTTCTGAAATATTTTCCGTTTCCTTTTTGACGATGCGTCACTTTGCTCCCTTGCTAGAAAAAATGACTGCTTAATTTCACAAAAACAAAATACAGACAAGAATAATACGCTCCTTCGTTACCTAAGCCGTAAGAAACTTGGGGGGGGGGGGGGGGGAGGTCGGATATGTAAATATGCGAAGCATCTGTCTTCGGAATTGCCAGTTGAAGATACGGAAACGACATTGTCGAAGGAGACTCCATTTCCATGGAATTACGAAACGTGTGTTTCTTATCGAATTCTCTACATTATGGGCACGAGGTCGAGGTCAATGCGTCATAGCACACCAGATTAGCCACAAAGAATATTATTTTGTCAATAACTCAGTTTATCCCTGTCATTGTGGAATGATTTATATCTTTGATTAGGAAGATACTGTTCCAGTCTGAAATAAATGAAATTATTTGGTCCTCTATAGTGCTGGGTAGATAAATGATACTGAAATTGGTGCCACAGATGTCCATTTGTAATCACCGCCCCCGTCCTATTGCGCTCTCTCGGAGCCCTGGAACATTGATGCGTAATTGCAAAAGCGGCAAAAGAAGCTATCATATCCGCTTGGACAAGGAATCATCTCTGTAAAAGAATCATGTGGGATCAATGAAAACATTTTATGTTCTTGTATGTATTATTTTGCTTTATTGGTGTTGAAATTTAAAAAACCATATTGATTTTCTAATGAGCTTCTAATCATAAATATACTTGATGAATTCTGCACTTCTACCACAGTATCAGCCCAGTATATTAATGTATAATGAAGTTTAACCTGCGTGATGTGTAATTCCAGCATGCTACCTTACTGTATAGTCTCTTCATATAACCGTTTCATTCATTTGTGAGTTATTTCCTTGGAACGAGGATTTACTAGCCGTGATACTGTCAAACCCTGAGTACGGTGACACCTCTGTAAAAGAGCACCTCAGTACCTCAGGTGTTTATTTGCAGTTTTTGGAATCTTCATATATGAAGAAGAGTGTCCGTGTGTTTGTTTGTGTGTACGTATTGCATACA
The DNA here is from genome assembly GCA_026315105.1 of Locusta migratoria. Classification (NCBI taxonomy): domain Eukaryota; kingdom Metazoa; phylum Arthropoda; class Insecta; order Orthoptera; family Acrididae; genus Locusta; species Locusta migratoria. The sequence goes on from CM048745.1 coordinate 620,266,059, forward strand.
AATCTATAGTTTTGTTCCAGTAGTTGTGATATTTTGTGCACATAAGCTTCAGTCCATGCGTACGGTCACCGTAAATGTAAGAATCACGTACAACACGGAGTTCATGAGATATGACGTCATACACAATGAGAGGTGGAAAAAACTGCTGCATTAAGCGACAATGTTGATCATTTTCTCCTAAATCACCAGACCGATTTCAACCAAATTTGGTACACAAATTCCTCACCGTGAGGTAACATTTGCTGTAGGGGTAAGAACCACATACACACATGGGTCAAGAGATATGACGTCATAAACAATAGGAATGGCAAAAATCTGTCATATCCTGTGACGAGCCTTTATTCATACAATGTATGAGAATGAGAGTACTTGGCGACACATTAAACATAATTTCAAACCTTTATTATTCTTTTTCTCGCTGAAAACCACAGCAAAATGATGAAAGGAAAGACGATTCTCACTTACAATTTTTCCGCTGTTCATAGACTAAACTACGGAATTCGGCATGACGTTACAATTTATAATTTTTACACTACAAATTGTAGCCGTAGGAAATTCTACAGGCAGTATACACACATATAGCTGAATGTTAGTGAGCTATGAGGACATAAACAGTAACGTCCATGGAAAACCACCATTATCACGCACAGCTTTTAATCTATTACTTCTTTACTACTAACTTTATTCATAACAGATTTTACCGACATGCAGCACTTATACAAATGAATATATGCCTACAAAATTATACAATTTTACAACAAACAATTTAATTAATACGAGATCGTATATACTGCGATCTACATCTACATCTACATGGGATACTCTGCAAATCACATTTAAGTGCCTGGCAGAGGGTTCATCGAACCACAATTATACTATTTATCTCCCATTCCATTCTCGAATAGCGCGCGGGAAGAAAGAACACCTGAATCTCTCTGTTCGAGCTCTGATTTCTCTTATTTTATTCTGATGATCATTTCTACCTATGTAAGTGGGAGTCAACAATATATTTTCGCATTCGGAGGAGAATGCTGGCGATTGGAGTTTCGCAAGTAACCCACGCCTCAGCGATAAGCGCCGTTGTTCTAATGATTCCCATCCCAGATCCTGTATCATTTCCGTAACGCTGTCTCCCCTGTATCGTGACAATACAAAACGAGCTGCCCTTCTTTGGACTCTCTCGATGTCCTCCGTCATGCCCACCTGATAAGGATCCCACACTGGGCTGCAATACTCCAAAAATGGACGGACAAGCGCAGTGTATGCAGTTTCTTTAGTAGTTCTGTTGCATCTTTTAAGGATTCTGCCAATAAAACGCAGTCTCTGGTTCGCCTTTCCCACGATATTATCTACGTGTTCTTTCCAGTTTAAGTCTGAAGTAATAGTAATTCCTAGGTATTTTGTGGAGTTTACGGCCTTCACATTTGATTGATTTATGTTGTAAACAAAGTTTAACGGATTTCTTTTCGTACTCATGTGGACGACTTCACACTTCTCATTATTTAGAGTCAATTGCCAATTTTTACACCATACTGATATCTTATTCAGATCGTTCTGCAGTTGGTTTTGATCTTCAGATGATTTTACTGGACGGTAAATGACGGCGTCATCTGCAAACAACCTAAGAGAGCTACTTAGATTTTCCCCTAAATCGTTTATGTAAATAAGGAATAGCAGAGGACCAATAACACTACCTTGTGGAACGCCCGATATCACCTCTGTTTTAGTCGATGCCTTACCATCGATTACCACGAACTGTGTCCTCTCAGACAAGAAATCCCCTATCCAATTGCAAATTTGGGGCGATATACCATAACCACGCAATTTGATTAAAAGCCGTTTGTGAGGTACGGTGTCAAAAGCTTTCTGGAAATCAAGAAATACGGTATCGATTTGCGAACCTTTGTCGATAGCACCCATCACTTCGTGTGAATATAGAGCTAGTTGTGTTTCGCATGAACGATATTTTCTAAATCCGTGTTGACCTTGGGTCAAAAGATCGTTCTGTTCGAGATAATTCATAATATTTGAATACAGGATATGTTCCAAAACCCTGCTGCAAATTGACGTCAATGAAATAGGTCTGTAGTTTAGTGGGTTACTCCTACTGCCTTTCTTGAATATAGGTGTGACCTGTGCAACTTTCCAATCTTTTGGTACAGATCCTTCTATGAGAGAGCGGTTGTATATGACTGTTAAGTAAGGAGCTATCGCTTCAGCATAATCAGATAGAAATCTAATGGGTATACAATCCGGACCAGAAGACTTGTTCTTATTAAGTGATTTTAGTTGCTGCACTACTCCGATGATATCTACTTCTATGTTATTCATTACGGCATCTGTTCGTAATTCGAAATCTGGAATATTGGTTTCGTCTTCTTTAGTGAATGAGTTTCTAAAAGCTAGGTTTAGTAACTCTGCTTTAGTAGCGCTGTCATCGGCAGGATCGCCATTACTATCACGTAGTGAGGGTATTGTTTGTGACTTTCCCCGAGTATATTTAACATATGACCAAAATCTCTTTGGGTTTTCAGTCAAATTACGAGAAAGAGTTTCGTTGTGATAAATGTTGTAGGCATCTCGCATTGAAATCCTCGCTAAATTTCGTGCTTCTGAGTACAATCGCAAATCCTGGGGATTTCGTGTTCGTTTAAATTTAGTATGCCTTTTCCTTTGCTTTTGCAACAGTGTCCTGACCTGTTTTGTGTACCAAGGGGGATCGCCTCCTTCTTTTATTAATTTATTAGGTATAAAACTTTCAATTGCTGTCGATACCACTTCTTTGAATGTAAATGGGTAAAATGGGTAAAAACCTGCGGCGGCGGAGTGGGCGAGCGCATTGAGGCGCTATGATCCGATCCCTGAAGCCGTTCCCCGTCGGAGGTTCGAATCCTCCCTCGGGCGTGGATGTTTGTGCCATCTTTAGTATAAGTTAGTTCATAAGTAGTTTGTAAGTTTAGGGACTGATGTCCCCGCAGTTAAGTCCTATAAGCTTAACAAACATTTGAACAATTTTGGTATAAACCTTTCACATCATGCACCACGATTCAATACACTTATGTATATACTACTAAGACACTCATGTATTCCAGTCAGGTGAAAGAAACTCCTGAAACCTCACAGTGGTATTGACAACTGTGAACCAACTGCGAATCGTACTCGGCCGTAGGCGAAAGGAAAAGACTTCTATAGAGCTACAAGGAAAGGAAGAGAATGAATATTTGTACATCCAACGAATACCCATTATTTCCGACACATCTACCTTTTAACTTCAAGAGACTGTAGTTTCCAGTGAGACTTGCATTTTCTCTTAGGATTAATAAATCAAAGGGCAGCCTATTAAATACTGCAGAGTGGTTTTGACATCTCCGTGTTCCTCACACGGTCAGCTACATGTCGCTTGCTCAGGGTTGGGCTCCCCAAAGAATTAATTGATATTAGATTTTGGAAAACTAACCATAAACATTATTTATAATCATGTTTTGAATTAATTACGGTTACATCATTTGCATCTCGATGATTAACTTTCCTTGTTTTGATACTGCGGTTATTACTTTGTACATTATGCAAGACAGTCTTATTTCTTGAATTCTCTCTCAGAAATATGACATGTTATTAAAATAAAAGGAGATGGAAAGAGAGAGAAGGGATATGAGAAGTACTAACTCAGAGCTTGAATAAATAAATAAATATCCGGGTAACGTCGGGTTTTCAGCTAATATTCAATAACACTAATTTACCTACAAAAACGTTCCCGTACACAACAAAGGTTTCTTCTGTGTGTGTTTAGGAGATCAAAATATAAAGGGTTGAAAAAAAATTCACTGGGCGCTGATGTAAACAAAGTCTTAAACTGATCTGTCATTACTAATACAATCAGTATTTACAAATGTCTTTTATGTTCAAACTGTTTTCCGTCTCCATTAAAAGATGTTCGAAGTCTGTTAGCAACACTATGGGATAGTGTGATATCATTTTCAAAATTATGTAAAGTGTTTTGTATGTAGTCTTTTAGTACTGCAATGGTATGAGGGTTTTTGAGCATAAGCGGAGACAATGACGGCATTTCACAGAAAACAAATCCATGGGCTTGATATCTGGTGTACGTGAAGGCCTGTCAACCAACCACTTTTTTCTTTGGAGAGTTTTGCTTAAATAATCACGGAAGGCATTGACAATGTGGTGTAGCACCACTGTATTGAAAGTAAATTTCTTAAAAATTTTCAACACAGATCATAAGTCCTAGTAACAGGTAATCCTGAACCATATTCAAATAGTTGTCTACTGTCATTGTCACTGTCAATAAAGAGAAAAAGAGGTACAAGTACGCCAAATGAAGATAGTATCACCAAAACACTATCATCAAGTTGAATTAGTTGCTGTTTTAAGAAAATATTTTGGATGTCAGTGTGTCAATAAGAGCAGTTATTCTTGTTACCTTGCCCGCTTAATCTTAAAGTGGCCTCGTAAGACTGCACAGTTGTATTGAATAAGTTAGGAACGTGTTGGCATAAAGCGGTAATTCACAAGATTGAAGACATCGATCTGGATCATAATCAAGTAACCCATGTCGTAAACTTGAAATGTTAACTTCAAACTTTTGTTCGTGTAATATACTTTGCTCTGACTTCGCTATAAATCCAGCTCAGTTGCTAATCAATCTATTTTCTTCAGTTGTGACCGCTTTTGGGCGGCCAGATCATGGTGCAACCATAACAGATCCTTGTTTTCAAATCTATCTTGTACGTCGTTCAGTGTTTGTCTAGGACGTGGTTATGGTCTAAAATGCCTCCCCCGTTCACTGAAAGTTGCAGTAGTTCCACTTTTATACTTTTATAAATTGGTTTTAACTCGAAAATCCTTGCTTCTTTCGTTATCATAGAAAACACGTCTCACAGATCATGCTTTCAATTCACTTATTAATTATTGTCTTTGATTTGTATGAAACTTCACTGTAAACCAACATGACAAGGCTTAATTATCACCATTTGAAAATAAAAGCTTAACGGGTAAGACCTTCCTACTGCACTATGTCCTGCTGTTACTTTTGCTTCCTTTTTATCGAACGGTCTAGTGAGTATCGCGCCACCGTGTACATCACAGATGATGACGAACAGCTAAGTATGACTTTTGTTGCTACGTTGCGCTGCCACTTGACCCCTCCACCTCAACGGAAGACTGGTGGCACTAAGACGACGCCTACCAATCGTAGGAAGCACCAACACTTTGTAAGGCTACCGAGACACCCCGACTGGAAAAATATGCCTGCGGCACCCTGAGTATCACGGAACGCACTCAAATCGCACACGCCTTCCCTCCTAGCTTAACAGCTGAATTCATCTCACGTACTCGCGTCTCTCTGGGCTTTACATTTCCAGAGAGCCTTGCGAATAAAACTAAAGGTTTTCAGGCAAGGCGCTAAATTTTCTTTATGTCTGATGGTAGAAGAGAGCACTGTGGCTGTAAGCTATTGACCGAAAACAGGGAGTACAGCGAAAGTGGTGAGAACGTTCTTTATAATGACGAATTCGGAAGAATTGCGGCTCTCAACTGTTTCGTAACTGTGCGGGCCACCTAATAGGCTCGGTAATTAAAAATACAAGTAAGGAATTTAAAGACACAAATAGACACCTACATTTGCATTATATATATAATTTTCACTCTAAATATCCCCGGAACAAAAATAGACATGGATAAACGAATTCCACGGGCATGAACGTAAAGCAGGGACTTATAGAAGTAAGTCTGTGGGACACTTAAAAAAACCAATAAATTTTAGTTTCAACACGAACTTACGTTTTCTTAAACCGATACACCATATTATTTCTTCTGAAATCAGTAGCATGAAAAGCTACACAAAAAGAATGCCGTTGGTTGTACCGCAATACGTCAATTATATCCGAATAAAATTCGAAGCGAATTTTAGGTTTGAAACAAGTGAAGCGCGCAGCTAATCGCGTCCCAAGACTCAACCGCGACTCTCGCTTGAGTGTGGGGACACACTAGCTGCGCGCTTCACTTGTTCCAAACCTCAAATTCGCGTCACATTTTCCCCGGATAGAATTAACGTATTGCGATACAACCAACGGCATTATTTTTGTGATTTTACATGCTGCTGATTCCATGAGAAATAATATGGTGTATCCTTCAAGAAAGCATACGTTTATATTGAAAATAAAATTTGTATACGTTTTAAACTGTCTCATAGCACTTAATTTCATTAGCCCCTGCCGTACATTGATGCCCATGATGGACATTCCCAATATCTTTCGTTGTTCCCGAGATATTTGGAGTGAAAAGAATAAGTAGGACAATAATATGAACACCTACTAACATTGACATAATATTTATTCATTAGTGAAGAGTTGGTCCACAACTAACTTTGATGATGATAGTGATCATGATGATCATGATGACGATAAAGATAGGGCGCTAAACAGCAAGGTTGTCAGCGACCTATTGACTTTCAAAATAGCTTTAGTTATATGGTAACAGATTATTAAAGTTTATTTACGGTTTCCAACAGAATGTTATCCTTTCTTGTACCAAACATCAGACATTTTATTAAACGATGTTTGTGCTGTAAGTTTACTCTTCACTCTCTGCTCTAAAACTCGCCATACCCGGACTCTTACGAGGGTGGTTCGAAAAGTTCGCAATCACCCCGAGAGTTCAGTGCTAGCGCCAATGTTTCACGTGTTATCCATTGGACTGACGCTCTGTTTTTGTTCCCGCGTAGTGATTTGCGAAGATTTGAGCAGTGATTAACCCTGAAATGCGTGATTTGTATTTTACTCCGCCCCCTCCAAATAAATAAATAAAATAAAATAAATTTTATTTTCATGTTCTATAAGTTGTATAAACAAAGGTAAAAATAGTTAAAAAATTCCGATGTTGCTAGTTATTTTTAAGCACGTATGCAACATACAGAAACTTTTTATGTAATTTTCAAATTTGAATAGTTTAAACGAATTTTTGTGTTTATTAATGGTTCTCCATACCTGTGTTAGTTTAAATGTTTGTCTAGATTAAGCGACTTAACTGCGGCTCATCAGTCCCTAAACTTACTTATCAACTTCCGTATACTAAAGACGACACAAACAACTATGCCCGAGGGAAATTCGAACCTTCGACAGGGAACGGCCTCGTGCATCGTAACATAGCGCCTCAATGCGCTCAGCCGTTCCGCCGCGTCCTGTACTAGTTGGTGTGATTTTTTTCTGCTTCCAAAACTGGCTCTTCATGTGAAAAACAAAACGTCAAAATCTGCAAAAATATTACGCCGCCGTTGTCTCCAAACACAAGCAAACAGAAGTTCACACTACATCCACCCTCGACAATCAATTATCACAGACGCTTTCTACAAACTCTGCTGCATCTGTTAAACACGCAATAGTTCACAAAATTCCCACAAGACATGGACAATCGATGTTGCAGATATGCAACAGCATGCATTTAAGGGTTAAGAACTTCTCACAAAATGGAAGGAAAGCAAAAGACATTCATGCAGATTTCCAGAGTACACTGGAGAACTCCGCTCCTTCCTACTGAACTGTTGTCAAGTGGACAACTGAATTTAACGTTCCGTCGACAGCGTGGTCAAGAGAGAGAAAGAGAGAGAGAGTTAACTCTCAATGTTTGCGTAAGAATGGGGAAGAAAATAGCCATTCCCTTTCCAAGGAACCATCCCGATATTTTCCTGTATTGATTTAGGGAAATGACGGAAAACTTAAAATCTGGATGGCCTGAGTTGGGCCGGCCGCGGTGGCCGAGAGGACTGAGGCGGTCCAGTCACGGTCTGCACGGCCACTACGGTCGGGGGTTCGAATCCCACCTCGGGCATGGATATTTGTGCCATCCTTAGTCTTAGCTAGTTCATAAGTAGTTTGTAAGCTTAGGGACTGATGACCCCCTAATTAAGTCCTATAAGTTCTACAAACATTTGAACATTTGATTTGCCTGAGTTGGATTTTAACCACCGCCCTCTTGAGTGCGAGTCCGGTGTATTACCACTGCGTCTCCCCACCCGGTGCATTATTGTTGAGCTAATGATTCAATTCGAAATGACAGGAATGAGCCGTAAAACATCTCCAACTCTACCCGGGCGTCTGCTACAGCAGCTGTAAAAAGATTGTATGTAAAATAGTCCTGGTTGCAGAACGACATATTTTAATTTCAGTTACAGTTTATGTTACTCCTTTTATCTTAGTTACAAGGCAACAATTTCGTATCAGCGTTTATGCCTTTTTGAAGTGTACCGGTACTTGTGTTTAGAGCAGTGATTTTCAATCTGTGCGTCGCGACCCCATGGGGGCCGGAACGTCTTGTTCGTGGGGGGGGGGGGGGGGGGGGGGTCGCCGTTACAGGAGGAGGTACTTGCACCATAAAACAGCCAGGTAGAAGGAATCCTGAATACAAGGTTTTCAAAAATACGAAAACATAAAGACAAGTGAAACATGTTTTATATTAAAATTACGCGATTCCCTGATAATCAGTTCTCAGGTGAATAGAACAAAGATTGTTTTATAGCAAATGAACTGAGTTAACAATCAATACACGATGTAGTGGGACAGATTTGTGAGCCCCTACTCTCCCATATCAGCTTTGTTTTGCAGGAGATGAAGATTAAAGATTGCGTATTAATGAAAACGATTTATTGAATGTTGAGTAATGATTTTTAATGATACTTAAGAAAATGTTTTGTGTTTGTTTCTGTTTGTTTCACGGTCGATCGAGGTACTGCAACAAACAGGAGCAGCGTCGCGCAGCACCGACCGGCGTCACAGAGCTGGCCGTTATGTGACGTCACGGGGCAGCGGACGTCTCTGCGCCTTCTTTATTGCGGGACATCGATCGTCCCCTAAGGAGATTATTTAACATTATTATTGCTATGGATGTTCGTCAGTTCAGATTATGTCGTTGTGAATGTATGATTAAATCAGAAGCAAATAGTATATGCTTGTATTGCAAGTGGACCAATATACATGTGATGTTTGACTGAAGAAGAGTTTTAAATATTACATCATCTATATGGAATGCTATATTATTTAATGTGAAATTTGGAAATTTTCAAGAGTTTAACATGATCATCTACATCTAGGAAGAAAACACCATCAGTTTGAAAAAGTTTATAACCTGCTACTAAATTTCAAGACGCATTCAGATGAAACAGTGGTATTTTAAATGTGAAACCAAAATATAATAGGCAGTTGATTTTCGCTCAAACGCCAGTTTCATCACTGAATTGGTGCTAAAGAGCAGGGACATGTGAAGTTACATATGAAGTTACATACTGGCCTTTTATATTTCTTCCTGTTTGAGTTTTAAGAAAAGATAGAAATATAAACTATATATATATGTTGTTGTTATGGTCTTCACTCCGGAGACTGGTTTGATGCAGCTCTCCACCCTACTCTATCCTGAGCAAGCCTTTTCATCTCCTCATAAGAACGGCAACCCACATCCACTTGAATCTGCTTACTATACGAATCTCTTGGGCTCCCTCTGCGATTTTTACCCCACACACTTCCCTCCAATGCTAAATTTACGATTCCTCGATGTCTAAGAATGTGCCCTACCAAGCGATCCCTTCTTTTCGTCAGGGTATGCCAAAAATTCCTTTTCTCACCAATTCTGTTAAGTACCTCTTCATTAGTTATGCAATCTACCCACCTAATCTTCAGCATTCTTCTGTAACACCACATTTCAAAAGCCTCTATTCTCTTCCTGTCCGCACTGCTTATCGTCCATGTTTCACTACCGTACAAGGCAACACTCCACACAAATGCCTTCAGAAAAGACTTCCTTACACTTACATTAATATTCGATGTTTCAAAAATGCTTTTCTTCCCATTGTCATTCTGAATTTTATATCCTCTGTACTGCGACCATCGCATGTTATTTTACTACCCAAATAACAAAACTCACACTGTCCATTTCATTAAACTGCTCTTCCAGGTCCTTTGCTGTCTCTGACATTATTACAATGTCATCAGCAAAACGCAATGTTTTTATTTCTTCCCCCTGAACTTTAATCCCTATTCCAAATTTTCCTTGCTTTCCTTCACCGCCCGCTCAATGTACAAATTTAATAATATCGGAGAAAGGCTACAACCCTGTCTTACTCCCTTCCCAACTGATGCTTCCCTTTCATGCCCTTCGAGTCTAATAACTGCGGTCTGGCTTTTGTACAAGTTGTAAATAACTCTCCTTTCCCTATATTTTACCCCTGCTGACTTCAGAATTTGAAAGAGTGTATTCCAGTCAACATTGTCAAACGCTTTCTCCAAATCTACAAAAGCTAAAAATGTAGGTTTGCCTTTCCTTAATCTATCTTCTAAGATAAGACGTAAAGCGAGTATTGCCTCTCGGGTTCCTACAATCCTCCTGAATCCAAACTGATCTTCCCCGAGGTCAGATTCTACCAGCTTTTCCATTATATATATATATATATATATATATATATATATATATATATATATATATATATATAGGTGGACATAGACTTCGGAGGGAAGTTCGGTGCCACGGTTCACGAGAGGTGTTAAGTTGCTAGGTGACGTTAGAAAACTTATAAATATTTACTTCGCAACTGACCATAAGAGCTTTAAACAGATTTTCTTAATAAGACTGAATAAAATTTAGGACGAGTTTGGCATGATACGACATTATTTTGACAATTTAAAGTTCTTCATCACCTTTTCCCTTTGAGCCACCGCAACGGAAAGCCTAAAATTTTCAGGTACCAGGCGGCAGCTAAATGTACAAAATAAAGTGGGACATTGCTCAGCGATCATATTTCGCTTCTGAGCTTCACGTGCAATGTGAAACCTTGTTATAGGACATATATTTTCCTGTCGCAATTCATGTCTCTCATTCAGAAGAAAGGACTAAAATTTATCCTATTATGAACAACAGTGTATTACTGATTGTTTTTACAAGAAAGTTGTATCAACAAAAGAAAAAATATACACTTCGTTATGTTATGGTTCGAGGAGTGGATGGGGGTCGCAAAATATTTTTTCTGTGTATCCATCTTGTTTAGACGGATGATGGGACAACGGCGATGCATTAATTTGACAAATGAAAAACCTTCAGCCTTTAATTTTGGACATTTTATTACTAGTTCCGGGAACACATTATTTTCTTCTTCAGGCCCTTATACGATCCGTGTAGTAATACAAAACTAGCTATAATTATTATACTGCATTACACCCCCTCAAGATGACATCTTGGTGTGAGAGGGTGTAATGCAGTATTATAATGGGTGGCTGGTTTTGCATTACTTCATGGATTTTTTAAGGGTCTGAAGAAGTGAATAATGTGTTCTTGAAACTAGTAATAAAAAGTCCAAAAATAACGCCTGAAGGTTTTTCATTTGTCAAAACATTTGTTGTTGGAAAGGGGTTGCGTTTTCAAAAAGGTTGGGAAACCTGGTTTAAAGCATAACAGACGTAACAATAGTACATCCATGTCATGACGTTTTGCATATATATTACTTATTATGTTGCGGTACACATTGCATCTCGGAACGAAAGTATGAGTCTTACTGATGTATGAAGGTCACGGTATTATATATGATTTTATTTCATGACACTGGAAAAATCGATTTATGGTAGCTTATTTTAACAGCTACAGATCCAGCGGCACTAATTTTTTACGACAGAGATCATGGTTTCACAGACAATAAGCGATAATAATTAATTTTCAAGAGTGGTATCTATATGGTGTTTCGTATATGTTATACAGTTTTTGATTTAAAAACTTATCATTTTTCTTGTGTAAGGACAATAAAATTTTTCCAGTACATTTTTATCTTTACAGTGTTTACAATTTACTGTAAGAAATTCTTTCCGAATTTTTTACAGTACATTATACCACTAGCGCACCTTAATGGCGTGTCTGATCTATGACAAGCTGTAATTCAGTTAACTTCACATATCTCAGACGTACTGGGTTTCATGAACACTGTATGGAACCGTTCAAGCCCGTGTCTTACACGCATACGTCCGTTTTTTATTTATTTTTTTATTTTTATTATTTCTTTGTTTGATCGTCGAGAGCTGAAACGAATCCTAATTTTTATTTTTTATGTGCCACTGCACCAAAAAGATTGTAGAATTTCTATAAATTGTTCCTTGCAATAAACCCTCTTCTTACGCTGGAACTGGCAATGTAGACCAGAACGTGAGCTGACAAAAATTTTCTTACGAAGCTGTGGGATACATCTCATTCAAGTGGTATTAGTCACACCAGGAAAGACGTCTCAAACGGATTTGCTTATGACTCATATTGCTGACTTCTGCCGCTGCCAGTTTTCGTTATACAGGTAGCAAGCTGTATTTCCAAAATGCATGCTGCAGCTGTATCTGATCACAGCGATTTATCTCATCACAGACGCGATGTAAATATTCCTGCCGCGTATGAGTTTATTTTACCCTGTTTATATTCGGTGGATTTACATAGACTAATTACACTACGCTGGAGTATACAAAATCAGTAGCGCGTTTTGATGTCCGGCAGGAATGTAATTATCATTCAAACACATTCGCCAACTGAATGAAGTGTGCAGCATGGCAGTGACTCACGACCGCAGCCCTTTCTCCGTTTACGTAATTCTGACATTAAATGGGCAGCTGTAATTACATTTGCGCTCGCGTATCGAGCCGCCCACAATGGTCGAGCTTTGGGATTGGCGTTGATTCAAATCTGCGCGCGTTGTTGTAGAATGTTGAAGAATCTCTGATGTTATGGGAAGTGTTATTTGTCGTATGGATGTACGTCTACAATTTACAGCAATTTCTGCACAATAAAGAGTAAAATTTATACGTTTCGAAAGTAATATATATGAGTTTTCGTACCAAATGTTCTATAGTGATATTTAAAGTGATTTCCAGTGCTGTTTGTAAGCCGTCGATGATGTCATTCCAGTCTCTTCTGTAACATCTCTTGGGGCATTCCTCTATGATGTGTTCGATGGTATGTTACACCTCAACATCAAATTCACCATGGAGACTGAAACGGAGGGTAAATTGCCGTTCCTTGACGTCTTGGTCAAGAGAGGAGCGGATGGCACCCTGGGTCATAGTGTGTATCGGAAGACAACGCACACTGATCTGTATTTCCACGCAGACAGCTGTGACCATCCTTCACAGAGGAATGGGTGTACTTAAAACTCTAGTACATAGGGCGCGCAATATCTCCGACGCAGAGAGTCTACCCCAGGAATTGCAACACCAGAGAACTGTATTCTGAAAAAATGGGTACTCAGAGTGGCAGATTCAGCGGGCTGAGCGCCCAACCACTACAGCACAACCTGTGGAAACGGGTGAAAACACGAGGGAGGTTGTAGGCACTGCGTTCGTTCCATATACCGACGCACTCTCGGGGAAGGTCGTTCGTATTTTGAAGAAACACCAGGTTGGAACTGTCTTTTGTCCGCCGAATAAAATTCGTGCACTGGTGGGGAGCGCCAAAGATGATCTGTCATATATTGGACAGACGATGCATACCGTCGAGGATCGATGCGTTGAACACCAGAGGCACACACTATTGATGTATTCGAGCAAGTCGGCGGTCGCTGAACATTGTTTGTCGGAGAATCACGCGATGGAGTATGAACGCACTAGCATTCTGGTACAGACGTCGAGATACTGGGACTGTGTCGTTAGAGAGGCCCTTGAAATTCGCACAAGTGACGACCTCATAAACCATGACTGTGGCTATAATCTTAGCAACCAGCGATTGGGTTAATTAATAGTAAATCTAGCAAACGTAAAGTAGTGACGACCACGGCGGACAGACGTCATCTCAGACGCGGTCAGCAACTGCCATGCCGCGGTAAAGGTCCGAACGGCGGAAGGCTAAAAACTAGACCGCCAAAAATATTTTGAAAGCATAAGTTACATGCTCTAATAATTAAAAAGCAATTTTTCTGTAGATAACAACAGCAAGCTACAAGTGAATGGGAAATTAATATGTGATATAGTTCAAAGTGTATCATCATTCCGTCGCAGGCTGGTTCTTTGAAACAGACGTTTTAAGTCAAGAATTTCTTCATTTTACAACAATTTTTGAATATAAAATAATCAATATTATAAAATTTCTTGTCAGATTATAAGAAGGAATTTGCAGTAAGATCCAAATACCTTTCAGAAATAGACAAGTTCTCACGATTCTTAAAATCACCTTCAGACATTTCTCCTGTAGCAGAATGAGCAGATGTGGCTGCGAAGTTGTTCAACGTTTCAAAGCCAAAGTTACTCCAAATGGAGGTAACTCTAGCCACTGAAGAACTTAGGAGACAACATATCCCGGAAAAATATGAAAATTGTAAAAAATTAGCGATCTACCTGGCTGCTATGTTTGGCTCCACAATTATTTGTGACGCTTCATCCTCAAAAATGAATTTCTTGGGGAATAATTTTCGCTCAAGACTAACGACCGTCCACTCTGAAGACAGCATGTGCTCAGCGCTTGATCGTAACTTTAAGATACTGGCTATAGACAGCAAATGCAATTTTTCCAATGAATTTTTTAAGACATATAGGGACATTTCATGGTCTTTCAAACTTTCTTAGTGAAAATTAAAATAAAGAATAGTATGTATAATGCATGGCCTGTTTCTGGACTTTTCAATAAAAGATTGACTATCCACTTTATTTCATACTTTTTGTGAGTGAAAATAAAAATAAATACCAAATAATATACGTTTTTCTGGGTTGTTTATACATTATTACTTTACATCTACTGTATTTCATATTATTTTGAGAGTGAAAATTAAAAATCATTAATGATTATTATTTTTTTTCTTGATTTTTGAAAACAAATATGCCTGTCAGTTTTATTTCACATTATTTTGTGAGAAATTTAAAATAGAAAATTATTAAAGGATATGAAGTTTTACATCTGGACCTCGATTAAAATTTTCGAAAGTATCCGGACCCTATGTAAGATTATTTGCCGACCTCTTATTTATAGCGACAGTTATTTTCGATTTATAAGGCTAAAGTAGACCTATCACGAGAATATTGCTTTTCTGGAGGAAGTGAGAAAGAAGATTATTGAAGCGCTAGGTGAAGTGGGAGACAAAAAGTTCGAGAAAAAAATTCAACAGGTTTACCAGAACAATACCGGTATGGAGGGCCTTTGACAAACATTCATTTCCACTGAATGCTGCATTGCTGTCCCAAATTCAGCGAAAGTGAAGTACGCCCCGTCACATCCATGGATGTACGACGTTCGTTCTTGGTATATCGTGGCTTTTCTCTGGTAAACGTACAAAAGATTTCAGTCATTTACTGTGAAGTTAATTACAGTCTGCAAGTTTGAAACCACTGGTTTATACAGCGTTTATTAAATGTGTAGGCCTATTACATACATTTTAACACGTGGTTTCGGTTCTAAAATTTATTTTTGGTCTTCGAAAAATATAAAGTTTTGGTGTCACTTTGATCATAGATGTTGTGTAATATTTTTCTTATTGTTAAATGAATAAAAATTTGTTCACAAGTCAACACTGCATATTTTACTTTGTTTATAATAATGTGGTTTTCTGTTCCATAGGACCCAATTGAGTAGTGAGACTCCATGGTCATGGAACAATTCAATACATGAATTTTTATACAAGAATGGAAATAGAAAATTTTTAAGTAGTCCTATACACACGACAATCTCAAGACAAAGTGAAAAGAATCAATAAAGAAAAAAAATGAATTAGGTTAGTTGTTTAACGTTTCTAATAGTTCCTCGACAGAATAAAAGGAGTGAGCCATGAGGTAACTCTTCAATTTAGATTTGAAAGCGTGTGAGTTAGTGCTAAGAATCTTTAGTTCTTGTTGGAGCTTATTGAAAATGGATGTTGCAGAATACTGTATACCTTTCTGCACAAGTGACAAGGTAGTGTGATGCATATGTAATTCGTCTTCTGTCAAGTATTCACCGTGAAAGCTACTAACTCGTGGGAATAAGCTGATATTATTAACAACAAACGACATTTAAGAAAAAAACGTATTGTGATGCCACTGTCAAAATTCCCAGACTACTGCAAAGGGGTGGACTTGAGGTTTGTGAACTTAGACCACATATTGCTCGAACCGCCCGATTTTGAACAAGAAATATCCTTTTGCATAAGGGAAGTTACCCAAAAAAATAATGCCGTACGTCATAAGTAAATAAAAGTAAGCGTAATAGACTACTTTTCGTGTTCAAAAATCATTTATTTCAGATATTGTTTTAATGGTAAATATAGCAGAATTTAGTTTTGGAACAAGATCCTGAACATGGGCTTTCCACGACAGCTTACTGTCTATCTGAATACCTAGAGATTTGAACTGTTCGGTCTCACTTATCATATGCCCATTATGTGTAATCAAAAAGTCAGCTTTCTTCAAATTATGTGTTGTAAACTATAAAAACTGAAGTTTACTGTGATTTAACATCACTTGTTTTCTACAAGCCATGAACTTATCTCTTGGACTGCATTATTTTATACTGTGTATTAGTTTCGTATAATGAATTTTTTGAGGACCTATTTTAGATTTTGTTTAGCCTAAATGAAGTAATGAAAGTGCTTATTTTAGGCGCCTAAAACGTTCGTTTTACGACCTAAAAATCCGCGGTCTATTGATAACAATTGTGACATTGCTGAATCAACACCGGGTAAACCATTGTAATTGAGGTACAAGAATATGTTGTACTAAACTGAAGATTACGACTGCTGTGCTAATTAACACAGGAGAATGTGAAGACAAATCGACCAAAGGGTTGGTGCAGTTTTTCTTTGCAGTTTGTCATTATATGTAATACGCGAGAGAGGCTCTTGTCGTAAGTGAGCATTGGTTCAGCCGATACCAAAGTGGGCTGTGCTGGAGTTGAACTCTTCAACAGCTCTGCTTGAAGCTGTCCGGAGCACGCAGCAGAATAACTGCTCCGCAGGCGGTTGCGGCTGCTTAATGGCCTATGAGCGCAATCCTGAGGAAGTTCACAAATCTCTGGAGCCCGCAGCGCTCTTAGTGAATTCGGGCTGACGTAACTAACGCGCTTAATCTCAGGACTGTATGGAAACTGGATGTTCTGAAGTGTGGAGCTCCAGGTATAGTTCCTTGGAAGCAGTTCCCTCTTTCTATATTTAGTCTCCAAATCACATTTAAGTGCCTAGCAGATGCTTTATTGTACAGATTTCGAAATACTTCTCTACCGTTCCATTCTCTAATAGCGCGCGAGAAAAAGGAATAGCTGCATCTTTCCGTTTTAGGTCTGATTTCTCTTATTTTATTATGATGTTCATGTCTCCCTATGTAGGGGGGGGGGGATACTAGCAAAATATGTTCGCATTCGGAAGAGAAAGTTGATGAAG
Source organism: Locusta migratoria (assembly GCA_026315105.1). Lineage (NCBI taxonomy): Eukaryota > Metazoa > Arthropoda > Insecta > Orthoptera > Acrididae > Locusta > Locusta migratoria. The sequence goes on from CM048745.1 coordinate 620,283,415, forward strand.
GAAATTTCGCAAACAGATTTCCGCGCAACGAATAACGCCTTTCTTTTAATAATTTCCACCCAAAACTATCTCCCCTATATCGCGATAATACAAAATCAGCTTCCCTTCTCTGAACTTTATCTAAGCCCTCCGTCAGTCCCACCTGGTGTGGATTCCAAAATGCCCAGCAATATTCCAAAATAGGTCGCAGAAACGTAGTGTAGGCAGTTTCTTTACTAGAACTGTTGTATGCTCTAACTATTCTACAAACACGATATTTTATGAGTGTTCTTTTCCATTAAAGGTGTTCGTAATTGTAATTCATAGGTATTTGGTTCAATTTACGACATGTAGATTTGACTGATTTGTCGTGTAAATGTCATCTAAACGATTTCTTTAGTGTTCATATGCATGACTTCACACTTTCGAGTATTTAGGGTCAACTGTCAATTTTCGCATCATTAAAATATGTTATCCCAATCGTTATCATTTACTTTTGATCTTCTGTTGACTTTACTAACCCGACAAATGACACCATCATCCGCGAACGGTGTAATAGGGCTGCTCAGATTGTATCCTAAATCATTAATGAAGACAAGGAACAGTACGCTCCCTATAACGCTTCCCTGAGGCACGCCAGATATGAGCCTGTTATACTCGATTACTTTCCGTCAAGCATTACGTACTGTGTCCTTTCCAACAGGAAATCACGAATCCAGTCACACAAATTAGTTGATATTCCATAAGCATGGGTGTTTGTGGGTTACAATATCCAAAGCCTTCGGGAAATGTAGAAATATGGAATCGATTTGACATCCCTTGTCGATAGCACTCATCACTTCATCTGGGTAAAGAGCTAACAGTGTTTCGCAACGACCTCACTTTCTTAATTAGTATTAACTATTAGTCAATAGGTCGTTCTCTTCGAGGTAGTTCATAATGTTCGTAACAAGTGCGTTAATCCGTAATGAATTTTCTTTAGTATTGCTAGTTTTTAACGCTGGCATATCTTATCAATCACCTGATCTGAAAGCATCCCAACAGTATGGAGATTAAAACCATTCCATTTTCTATATGCACTCAGTTCACCAAATTGTTGCTGTTGGAATGACAAGATTATGTCATTATTGTCTCTCATTTATTAGCAGTCTTCGTTTCCACTTAAAGCTATTAAAGGTTGTGGAATGTATCAGAAAATCAGACGATGCTGAAGGAATTAGATTAGATAACGAGACAATAAAAGTAGTATATGAGTTTTGTTATTTGGGTATCAAAATATCTTCTGATGGCCGAATTAAAGAAGATATAAAATGCAGAATGACTGTGGGTGAAAAGCGTTTCTGAAGAAGAAAAATATTTTAATATCCAATATTAATTTAAATGTTAGGAAGTGTCTTCTGAAAGTATTTGTCAGGGGTGTAGCATTGTATCGAAGTGAAACGTGGAGGATAAAGAGTTCCGATAAAAAGATGATAGAAGCATTTGAAATGGGTTGCTACAGGAGAATTATGTCAATACGATTGGTAGATTACGTAACTAATGAGGAGGTGCTCAACAGAATTGGGGAGAAAAGGAGTTTCTGGCATATCCTGATAAGAGAAGGGATAGGTTCGTGGGACACATTCTGAAACATCAAGGAATCGTCAACTTAGGATTGGGAGGAAGTGTGTGGTGTAAAATTCGTAGTCGGAGACGTAGGGACGAATGCAGTAAGGAGATGCAAAAGGATGAACGTCGTCGTTCTTATTCTCAGATGAAGTGGCTTGGAAAGAACAAGGTAGCGTGGAAAGCTCCATCAAAACCCTCTGCGGACTAGAGACAACAACAACAACAATGACAACATGAGCTTTTTACATGAAAGATAAAAGGTGCTTTACACTAAAGCTATATCAAATGGATAGAAAGATGTTTATCAGAGATGGGGTGTGTTTCGCCTAGTTTGAAGCCAGACTTGGCCATTGTTACTTGCAAGACAAATATTAAGCTGCGATCTGCCTCTACTGTGTGTTCGCTGTCACACACCGTATCATGTGTTTATTCAACTTTCTTTGCTTACCATCTTCTACACTTATTTATTGTTATTTAAAAATTTAGGTAATTTTTTTATGCATGTATACTTTCCCAGGGATAGTCATATAGTAAGGAATCGTGAGCAGATTCTATGAATACTAGCAGAGGTTTCTGAAGATGAGTTGACATGTGATGAGTCAGATGATTATGTCGATATAGGAGAGAAAATTGTTGAAACTGATGACCACAACAGTGATCATAAACAGTCGCAGGTGCCAAACAACTAATCCATTTCATGTTACAACGGATAACTACAAAATTTATATTGGGAAAGACGATGAAACGCTTTGGAATAGTCAGTCTCTAGCGACAGGAAAAACAAGTGCTAAAAGCAATGTGTCTGTATTTCACTTTGGCAAAAAAAAAAAAAAAAAAAAAAAAAAAAAAAAAAAAAAAAAAAAAAAAAAAAAGTGTCAGATATGCACATATATATTAGAAGCATTTCAGATGTATACATATGAAAACTTGGTGGAAGACATCTTATTTTATACCAACAGAGGGATTGGTAAATGACGTAGTGACACCAACCATTCTGAAGCTCGCGATTGTTAAGAAACTGTGGTAGAACAAATCCGGCCTCTTTTGTGGGACACTGTTTCTAAGCTTCATATGTGGGCGACACAAAAATTTCACGAACAAGTCATCGCGCAACAATTACGAAAACAATGTCTGCAGGAAGCATTCTCGACAGAATGTTGTATGTTTCTCCTGTCGTTCTAATAACCAGTAGATGGGAATTTTTCACGATTGAAGATATTTATCAACATGGTTTGTAAATAATTTTGACTTATTTTTATTTATTTTTACATCAAATAAATAATTAACACAGAGATAAGTTGTTTAATTTTATGTTCAAGTGTTGGAAATTGTAAACATTGAAATAGTGATAAAATGAAGTAGGAAGCATTCAATTTGTGGCGAGCTGTGTGGATTCAGCCAGTGACCAGGTGGGAAGGACAGCCTGTATTATCCTATATTATTTCGACTGAAGCAAAGTTTACTGCTTGTAATCTGTTAAGGCTACAATAGTAGCAGCAATGTAATTTCCAAATAAATAGTACAATGGTGATGCCCTAAAATACAGGACGAATCGCGTATGGAGGAAATAAAAGGATAGCAGCAATAAAACGTCTGTTTCATATAACCCTTTAATGCATGGCTTTTTATTTGAAGCTATAAAAACTACCAAGATTAATAGTTAGTATACACTGAGAAAAATATATAAAAAATTCCTTAAAATTATTATGCATTTCTAACAACAAACCGCTCATAGCTGGTCAGCTATACAGGGTGTACCAGCTATCCTGACCACCCAAAATATCTCTGGAACAATAGCAGCTATTGGAAAACGACTTTCACCGGTATCAATGTACGGCTGGAGCCCATGAATGTACAAAAAGGAAACATTCTCAAACGAAAGGGAATGTGTTTTTTAACACAAACTTATGGTTTTTTTAATGGACACACAATATTTTTTCTACAGCAATCCATAGAATGACAAATCACATAAAGAATGGCGTTGATTGCATCGCAATATTCCAATTACATCCCGAGATATTGCGACGCGAAGTTGACGCTTGAAATACGCGAAACGCGCGGCTAGCGCACGTCCTGAGACTCAGGCGAGAATCCCATGCTGCTGTTTGTAAGCCTACTGGGCTAATTTGCTATGATCATTATTTTACAAACTACTTAATCTAACTTACACTAAGGACAGCAGACACATCAATGCCGAGGGAGGATTTGAATCTCCGGTGGGAACGGCCGCCCAGTACGTAGCATGAAATCTTAGCCATTCCGCGCGGCCAAACTTGTTGTTTTATTTCAGTTTGTACGCCCTGGATTCCTAAAACTGATACATATACGAAGAAGAAATTACGGTGTACATGCTGCGAAGTGACCATTCAACCGAAATCAGGAGCCGCGCCCACCGGAGGGTTAACAATGGGTCGCTGACTAATTTAATTACGCCCCTGGTACATCTGTAGAGGGCTTTAATTCGCCGGAAAGAGATTAAGGGAACGAAACATGTGCTCTGGTCTGCGCTTTGGTTATGAAGTTGTGAGTAACGAAGACAACCCTTTCGCGTTGTGATTTTGCGGAGCGGTGGAAACGTTAGCGGTCGGGGACGAGGCACGTGTGGGTGGCAGCCGCAGGGAGGAGGGGCAGCGGGGAAGACGGCGGGCAGCAGGCTGTGAAAACTGCGCGCAGCCGAGCGGAAGCCGGCTTAACAAGTAGCGGGCTGCGTGCTGCGTGCTGCGGTCGGCCCTCGCTGCCGCCCCACGGCCGCTCAATGCCGACACCGCAGCGGGCTTTATGCGGGCGGGCAGCCCGTTAGCGGGAGAGCGAGAGGAGTCTGCGCGTGCGCAGTGCGCGGCTGCTGGAGCAGGTGTCTGCCTCGGGTGTCGGCGCGTCCGCGTGCGCGCGGCTGCACACCGCCGCCTCCCGCTCGCTCGCTCCGAGGGCGTCGGCTGGTGTCGTTTACGCGGTAGCGTCCCCCCACCCACTCGCGTTAAAACTGGGCAGCTCATTTAAAAAGGAGGCCGTTAAAGCTGCCGAGTGTTGTCACTTCAACAAACACTCTGCAAAATTAAAATACCGTAAAAATATAAAATGAACAAAAATGCGTCTCGCAACGAATTCCTTCCACTGTGAAAAGTTCAGAGATCTTATGGGAAGCCAAGTTTCCAAATGATAAGCCAAGATCCCAAACTAACAATTTATTAAGTGACGACCGGTTTCGGTGCACTGTGTCACCATCATCTGGTCATATATATACAGTAGAACCTCTCAAACTCGATACAATGTGGACTTAAAGTTTGTTGAGTTTTGAGGTTGTCGAGTTTTAGGGAACTTAAATAAAGATAACTAGGCGTTGAATAAAAACGCTTATTTAGAGTATTAAAATTGTACATTTATTGATTTATTATATACAATTATATATATTTCAAACACCACGATTCAATTTCTGGTTTCTTTTTCTTCCAACCGAGCACTGAAGACCTATCGATGTTTAAGTCCAACGCTATTTTATTTACGCATTCACCATGTTCAAGTCTTTTTAGGGCACCAAACTTTGCTTCCTTTGACACTGACACTTGTTCCCTTTTCTTCTCCGCCATACTGCCGCTCTATATTCCAGCACAAAACTCGTTTAAACAATTGTCAACCACTCTCGAACAACAGCAACTGACCACAACTGTGTCTCAACAAACACTAAACTGAACGCCCAGTGACGACAATGTAGCGAGGGTAGTTTATGACCTGCCCGGGCCTCACTATAAGGAAAGTGGCCACAGAAATCCCCCATCGTGTGCAAACAATAGCCCGCCAAGCTGGGCAAGGAAAGAGTGCGTTGAACGACCTTGGAAAACCCAGTAACCTAGTCTAAGTCTCTAGCGCTGTCAGACGACCTTTCTACTGATGGAAAGCTTTACGTTATGGGCGGTATAAAAAAAAATTAATTCGCCAGCCCTATCGAGTTTTACGGAATGTCGAGTTTTCGGGAATCGAGTTTCAGAGGTTCTACTGTATTATAATCTGGTCATCTTGTTAAAAAAATTCGGTATAGAATAAGAAGTGCAAAATTGCACTTAGTCATACGTTAAAAACATGACAGCTTACAAAAAAAAAAAAAAAAAAAAAAAAAAAAAAAAAAAAAAAAAAAAAAAAAAAGATGGTGACACAGTGCACCAAAACCGGTCGTCACTTAATAAATTGTTAGTTTGCGATATTGGCTTATCATTTGGAAACTATAAAACGAATGATCTCCTCCAGACCAGACGATGTCAGGTAATCTTATCGGTTATTTTAGTTAGCGTTCATGTAACCACCTATTCAACACCTCTTTATAATTTATCTAGCAACATTTACAGCGACTATATCAATATCATACATCTTTCTTTTATAATATACTAGCGGCGCACCCGGCTTCGCACAGGTGCTTGTTGTTGTTGTTGTTTGGATGTTTTAGGGGGACAAAACTACGGAGGTCACCAGTCCCCCGGCACAGGTGCAATTTATATTCCATGCTATTAAAATCGATGTGTGTATGATAAAATTCTCTTGGGCTTCCAGCCGCGTAAAGTGGTTTGATATCCATGAGCTTGGAGTCGAGGTGTCCTCGGCCATTGTCAAGTTGTGACTATCGAGACATTTTGGCCCACTTTACGTTACGGTAGTAACACTAATAGTGGGCCTTTGCGATCACCTTTCGACAGTTCGAAATTTAAATGGAAATAACGAATTAACCGTACATCTGACACAAAAATTGAACAATCTAATTTTTAGAGGAGAAAATTCTCTACAACTTTGCCCCGTTATATTTTTTCATATCTCGTATAGTTACAGAGATATTTGCAGAAATAACGGCAATTTTAAGATGTCTGACTGTCTGTCCATCTGTCTGTCTGTCTGTCCGTAACGTGGTCACAGCTGTTTATAATGTAATAATTTTACTTTCGAGTAAATTGACACGAAAATTGAACAACGAAATTTGTAGAGGTGAAAATTGTCTATAACTTTGCTCTATTATATGCTTTTAATAACTAGCAACGTTACAGAGATGCTTGCTAAAATAAGGGCGACTTGACACCGTCCCTTGATTTTACGAAAGCCAGGCGTTCGGAGATGTCACGTGACATTCCTCGCCCAGAAGTCTCTTGCCAGCTTGCTTGCTGTATTTCATGATTTTATTATTATAACTTACGCATTGTGGTTTCAAAGCAATGGTATACTGAAGAATTAACAAAAACACATCGTTCTTAGTACGATAAATTATAATCTAGTGTCTAAATTGCCATACTAGTAGTTAACAAATTCCTCTAGTACTACGAGAATTAAGAAACCATTTCGTGACTGTCTCTCGTAGTGTAGTATCTGCGTGTTAGGTTCAAATGCATATGGTTGGTAGTTCGAAATATGCCACTACCACTTCTTTTTTTCGGCTTGGCTCTTAAAAGGGTTTCGGATACCGTTATAATTTAAATAGAGCTATGTTCTGCAATGTTTAGAGTTGTGCATATGTAAGAGTGCTCCCTCTAAAATGTGCGTTTATTCTGTTTCGTGAACATGCCTTGAAATACGTAACAACGAATTTTTTATGATTTTTGTTCGTAATTGTTTCACAAAATCATAAGACTACTGGCAATTCTAAAGTGGGCCGTAAAATACGACAGTACGATTTTTCCCCTCTATTGTTGTTTCACACCCTTTTCTATACATAGGGTAGGCTGGCAGCTGCCTCCTACGCTGCTCTTCAGCCACATGATTTTATACAAAACAACAAGGAGTAAAAACAGTAGAAATAAGAAGTTAAAATGGTGATATTGAAAATTGAACACGGAACAATGACGGAGGTAAAACGATCACAGCAGATAAGTTAAAAACACATAGAAAATAAAAGCCTGTGCACGGCGACGTTAAAAACGCACATTGAGAAGAAGCACTGGACACGAAGAAACACTTAAAACTGGCGATTGCAACTCTTGTCTGGTGTGGCGGTGGTTATACTATTAAAAACACACACTTACGATTGTACGATTATGCAGGGAAAAGGGGGTGGGGTTCGGAAGCGCGGGAGGAGGAAAAGGAGGTGAGGGAGGACAGGGAGGGAGTGTAGGGTCTCCAAGGGAGAGGAGAGGGAGGGGATAGCCGAGGCGAGAGGGACCGGGAGAGAAGGGGGAGAGGGGGCGCTGAATCCACGGGAAGAGTAATAGGGCTGCTATGAGGGATACATTTCGGGACGGAAGGCGTCATCTGGGAGTGGGAGGTTAGGAAGTTACTGTGGGAGAGGATGTGGAGAGTGTAGAGGTGAAGGAAGCGGGTGATACACTGGTGAAGGCGTGGTAGAGGCCCGGGACGGGTAAGGATGGGGTAGACCAGAAGGTTTCGTGATTCTATTTTGCGGGTAATATAGATGCGCCAGAGATGTCCAAGAAACTGAAGGAGGTGCGGAAACGGAATGAGGTCATAGAGGATCTGCGCGGGGGAGAGGAGTATCGAGACATTGCTGCGGCCGTCCGTATATAGCTGCGCGGCTCTCTGTGACGTCACTGGTGCTCCACCACATCGCCATTATGGCAATGTTTTGGCCGCCTACCTGCCGCTCCCTCTTCAACCGTCTTATGGTCGGGTCCCAAGTTGCGCTCAGCTGCTCAAATGTGTTCAAATGTTTGTAAATCTAACGGACCAAACTGCGTGGTCACCAGTCCGTAGCTTACAAACTACTTAAACTACTAACCTAAGGACAACACACACACCCATGCCCCAGGGAAGACTCGAACCTCCGACGACAAGCAACTGCGCCCTCCGCAGCGAGGCGCCTTAGACCGCTCGGCTGCTCAGCTGCAAGCTGCCGTCTTAATTACGAGTATTTTCAATATTTTAATTTCTATCGCTTTTTTATTACGCTATCCCAGAAAGTATTTGTTCTGGTGATGACTGATGTATCATCGAATGAAATGCGATGTTTGTTTCCCAGAGTGTGCTCCATAGTTGCTGATTTCTCGGGATAGCTTAGATGGAAAACATCTTTCATGTTCAACATAGCGCTGTTCAATATTGCGCACTGTCTGCCCGATGTAAAACTACTCACACCCACACGGAATCTTGAACACACCTGGCGTTCTAAGGCCTAGATCATCTTTCTCAGGTCTCATCAGCTGTCGTAATTTGTAGGAGGGCTGAAGATCGAGACGATTACGTGTCTTTTAAGGAGCCTGCTAATCTATTCCGTTACCGAACCACAAAACGGCAAAAATGCAAGCTTCTTTGTCTCCTCCTCGATGGGCTCCTACTTGCGTGTCTCCAGATGGATGGCTTGTGTAATCTGGCGGTTGTTGTACCCATTTCTCTTAAACTCTTTCCGTAAGTGTCTCAGTTTCTACTGCAGAGACTACTTCCGCTCGGTGCACCAACTTCCTTAGAAGAGATCCTTTTTGCGAGGGCGGTAGCAGCTTGTGGCGTGCAGATATCGGTTCGTGTGGATGGGTTTCCGGTAGACGCCATGGCTCAGGCATCCATTTAGTTTACGCCTGACAAGTACGCCAAGGAACGGCAGGGCACCATCTCTCTCTACCTCCATCGTGAAATTAATGTTGCTCTGGATGTTGTTGATGTGGTCCAAGAATTCACCCAGTTTGTCACGTCCCTGAGGCCATAAAACGAACGTCTCGTCAATATAACGATATAAACAGCTAGGCTTTGCAGGACCCTTGTCCAGGGCGATGTTCTCAAAGCACTCCACAAACAGATTGGTAATAACAGGATCTAATAGGTTTCCCATTGCGACACCTACAGTCTGGTTGGAATATTCTCCACCATATAAAAATACGATAACGTCAGAGAATGCTTGAACAAGTCCACAACAATGTCGTCCAATAACTGGGTGAGCAGGTCTATGGACGTGTGTATGCATTGTATTCGTGACTATGTTTTACATACAATGATAAAACCAATCATGCTATACTTATACAATCGTCAGCGTGTTTCATCCATATTTACATGGCTACTAATATGACAATGTAAAGTATATTTAAAAGTTATCTAAGGTGCCTTGCTGCGGAGCGTGCAATTGCTAGCCGTCGGAGGTTCGAGTCCTGCCTTTAGGCATGGGTGACTGTGTTGTCCTTAGGTTAGTTTAACTTCGTTTATGTAGTTGGTAAGCCTAGGGACTGATGACCATAGCAGTTACGTCTCATACACTTATAAACAGTTGTGTATTTTCGAATTTAAACATTTACGGGCCGATTGTATAAACATCGCTGACATGAGATCAAATTTGACGTTAGTTCAAATATTAAGCTCCGTTCGTTGCTCTGCTCTATCGTATAACACGTCAGCTATATCCGCCGAAGCTGGTTCAAAGTTGATACGAATCAGCACGGAAGATGCTTGGCAACACCGCTAAAATCGACAATCGGCATGGTTACTGCACTTCGACCCCAGCTATTAATCGATACACAATATTTGTTATTGAAGCTTTCATGTTGTACAGAAGGAAGGCAATAAACAGGAAAAACAACTATATTTAAACTTCTCCCGACACAAAACATATTTTTATTCTAGAAATAGTTTCGGGACGTTATAAGGACACAGTAAAAATGAAAAACGGGAAAAATTGCTACGGCTTAGAAAGTACAGGCATACAAAGATGTTTCTCTTCATTTTAATTTGCACAAAATCGGAAGAGAGAGTTTGAAACTGTTACGAATATATTAAGGAAAGGACCACAAAAGTACTTGCACCTGAATAGATATATTTTTAGACTCTTGTTACAATATTATTACGGTAAATTTTATCTTTCAGTAAGCCCTGCATATTCGATAACAACAACGTGAAATAGTTCAGTTGCCAAACAGTAGCCTAGAATGCTTTGTGTGCTTAAGTAATGCAACAGTGTGTTATGGTATGGTATTGTTCTTCTAATTATTTTTTATGGCCCATGAAGCAGAGACAACTCTTGATAAAAAGGAAAAAAATGTAACATGTAAGTAAATTCGAACCCGAAAACCCTTATACCTTAGTCTACGATGTAACGATCATCACATACGCTTGTTGCCTATCCGTTAACGATACTGTCGCGTTGAAATGGAAGCAGGCTTGACTTCTAAGGCAACTGAACACAGCACTTATACTAAAAGCACGTTTATTACGAACTTAACATACACGCAGCACTGACTGCCTCTCAGGCAGAGTGCTCTGCTACTTATATACCGACAGAATGTACCAGAAATTAGAAGAACACTTAATATAAGAAACAAGTAGAATTTACAGGTGAACATAAAAAAGATATAGATCATTCTGGAATTGTTAATTACAAAGAAATAAATTTTTGCCTGTATGTGGGATTGAACCGGCGACCTTCAGTACCGCAGTCGGTGAGGCTAGCCCCTACGCCACGTCGACAATCGGTATACGGCGTGTCTCGCGGCAATATACGCATATAAGCCTTGTTGTGTTGTAATCATCAATGTTAATGCAGTTGTCATTGCACGATGTGTTCAGCAGTAACAAAAAAGAAAAAAGAAAAACTATTACGAACAGCACTGATACTCCAGCTGATCGTTGGGTGTTGTCGTAATTCATAAACTTATCTGTTCATTGCAAATATTCGTAACGAACTAATATTTAAAATACTTCGTGCATACGTGGGTGTACTTCATTATTATGTGATTAAATCTGGTTACATAATGGAATATACATTAATGTAATGTTATGATGTCGCTGTGCACTTGCTATATCGTTATATTTATTATGTCATTATACTATTTTGCGACTGCCAAGTCATTATATTTATTATCGAAATATAGATGTATAACATTGATTTAGTCGCTATGAATGTTAGTAGGTAACTAATTAGATAACAAATTATGACAAAGTGTTCAATAGGTGGTTTCATGCACACTAACTAAAACAACCGCCTTGGTTTCCCATGTCTCACAACTTTTTACGGTGGAAGAGATTCGTCGCGAGACTTAGATTTTTATAAGTTTTATGTTTTCGGTGGGATATTCATTAATAAATGTAATATGCCTTCCATTTTATGGGCTTCATATTAGCAAAGTACTTTTCAGAGACTTTTGACAAGCATGGACGGCAACTGCGTATAGGTGGATTACGTTCAGCGATTGCAGTCTATCGAGCTGCTATACGAATGAAGTCGACACTCGTTAGATGTAGCCCGCCCAACGTTTCACCTTCTAAAGTGCTATTTGCAGTCAGTAAGTGAACATAGAAGAAGCCATCAGCGCCCTGACTGAACCTACAATTTAAGGAGGAATTCGAACCACATGTCATTTCTGACGACTTCTCGTATAGTAGAAAGGTGACAGTTAAAAAAAAAAAAAAAAAAAAAAAAAAAAGTAATCCACCGGTATTCAACCTGCTGTCTCTCAGACGAGAATCCTGTGCTTTACTGCGAGACCATTTCCAAAGCGTTGGTCGTACGGTCAAGTAGCTTATACTCTTTCGTCAAGAAAAAATAGGTTTCAAAATGAGATTGATATTTACGAATGTTTGAATTTTTCCCTCCCTTGCAGGCTAAACACTATCTAAATAGGAAACTTGACGTCTCTATGTCTGCTAGAAGTTCTTTATATTTTGATGATCGGCGACTGAGTGATTGACAGAAACAGCGATTTTCGACTGTCAATATTTCGTAAACTATAAGGTGTAGAATAGCATAATTTGTGAATATAGCTAATACGGTAGGTACTCTTCACCACAAAAAATTCAGGCTTCTATCTTCATCCACAACGAATCATAGGGGATCGAAAGTGGCGTGAAGGCGATTCCAGAAACGGAACGGCTGTGCGCGCTCGACGTAGAACATCCTTTTACATTTTTCCGATTCACTGAAGACTTACTGTTGAAACAGTGCATAATTATGGAGTACAGATCAATAGCTCTAGCGGTACTGAAGTAACATGTGTCGACCTACGCTGAAACACCCACATTAGTACGTGCTGTTGCCTGCGCGGGCGATAGTGTAGGCTCTGGTTACGGCATCCATTCGATCTTACAGATGGCGAATACTGTATTGTTATACACCAGTCAACGCCTGATCGACCTTTCCACGTAGTTCTGTGCTAGTTTTGGATTGACGAGACGTACGTGTTAGTTCTAGTCCCTTCATGTCCCACGTGTGCTCGATTGCACAAAAGTCGGGAGTTGGTGACACCACTACAGAATCGTAGTACTGGTGACACGGCTCGTGTCTTTGGGATCCCTACCAGATCGGTCTAAACGCAGCCATATAAGCAGTTTAGAGTCAGGCGGCTACATATATAAATGTCCATTAAAACGCGAGTATTACAGAGATGTTTCGGGACCTCAAACAGGAATCCATCAATAGAAACCGACGTTCTTTTCGAGGAAAAGTATTGAGGAAATTTAGCAGTTCAGCATTTGAAATGGACTCAAATGTTAAAATGTTTATAAATATAAAGTTAAGGGACCAAACTCCTTAGGTTATCGGTCGCCTCCTACAAACTACTCAAACTAACGTAAAATGTTGAAATATTTGTATATCTTTCGGACTCAACTGCGTGGTCATTAGTGCGCAGCTTACAAACTACTGAAACTAAGTTAAACTAACATAAGGACAACACGCACATCAATCCAGAGTGAGGATTCGAACCCCTGACTGGGGAGGCCGCGCGAACAGCAACGCGGAGCTTCAGAATCTAACGTATACTGAGAACAAACACATACCTATGCCCGAGAGAGGAGTCGAACCTCCAACGGGGAGCGGTCGCGCAAAACGTGTCAAGTTGCCTTAGGCAACACGGCCATTCCCTCGCGTCGAAGGTGACTAAAATGATACGTTTCGCCTAAGTATAAGGAACGTAAGACAAATAGAAGGGCTCTCACGAAGTCATGATGTGTGCAGTAGCTCTCCCTCTCCTCCTAAGCCTCTGGACCGATTTGAACCAAATTTGGTATCCATATACCATACCATGAGGTAACAATGGATGTAAGGCTAATAAATACCTACGACACGCAGTTCAAGAGATATCAAGCGTATGGTGAGTAGCGAAGTGTACTTTATCTACGGACCTTGACAAAATCAACAGATCTATTTTGATCTTTATGAAATTTTCCACACTTAACTTTCGAAGTATGCGGAGGTCAGTGTCTATATAACATTTTATTTCGTGCATGCCGTTGGACACTTTGTATAAGGACTTCGAAAAAATTCACAGTTTTGCTCTGATCTTTAAAAAATTTTGCAGACTTGACCTTCAAAGCAAAGGGAAGGTCAACGTGTACACAAAATTCGTATGGTGCATGACAGAGGATACTTCGACAAAGTACACAGTTTCACACCATTATTGATGAAATTTCTCACACTTGACCTTCAAAACAAGAAGAAGCCACTGTCGACATTAAAATAGTATGGCACTTAGCGCAGTGTACGCTACTTTCGGTCTTAACCAAAATCTACATTTCTATTCCGATGTTCATGAAAATTTGTGCACTTGAGCAAGCTAACTTATGATGATGGCCGAGGGTAGATTGCAATACATTTTACACTGCTTCGCCGTTCACCTCGAAAGTTGATTGATACATTTAATTTTTCATAGAGATGACAGAGGAAGTGTACCCGGCCACCCTTTAAAATTATCCATGCTAATTGCATAGTCAACAACGCCGACGTAGCGCAAACGGAAAAAGTCGCAAGGAAAAGAAGTAAAGCTAGGTGAAAAGGAGATTAACTGAGTGGAGTTGAACAAAAACAGGACGAGAAGAATGACGAAAGGCGGGGTGAAGATATGGGCCGAGAGAGTGGGAGAATAAGATGAACAAAGCGATAGGAGGTAAAAATTGACATAGCAACGGCCGTGCGGAATGGCAGCGGGGTCTATGGCGTCATGCTACGGAAAGGACCGTTTTCGCTGGAGGTTCGAGCCCTCCCTTGAACATGAGTGTGTGTGTTGTCCTTAGTGTAAGTAGTTTGTAAGTCTAGGGACTGATGGCCATACTTTGGTCAAACAGGTTTACAAACAATTGAATATTTCATCTGATAGAGTAGGAGGAGAGGAGATCGACTAACGAGAGAGTGTGTCTACAACTACATCTACATGCGATACTCTACAAATCACATTTAAGTGCCTGGCAGAGGGTTCATGGAGCCACCAATGTACTATTTGTCTCCCATTCCATTCTCGAATAGCGCGCGGGAAGAAAGAACTCCTGAATCTCTCCGTTCGAGCTCTGATTTCCCGTATTTTATTCTGATGGTCATTACTACCTATGCTAGTGGGAGTCAACAATATATTTTCGCATTCGGAGAACAATGTTGGCGATTGGAGTTCCGTAAGTAGCCCACGCCGCAGCGATAAGCGCCGTTGTTGTAATGATTTTCATCCCAGATCCTGTATCATTACTGTAAAGCTGTCTCCCTTGTATCGTGACAATACGAAACGAGTAGCCCTTCTTTGGACTCTTTCGATGTCCTCCGTCAAACCCACCTGATAAGGATCCCACACTGGGCAGAAATACTCCAAAAATGGACGGACAAGCGTTGTGTCTGCGGTTTCTTTTGTAGTTCTGTTGCATCTTTTAAGGGTTCTGCCAATAAAACGCAGTCTCTGGTTCGGCTTTCCCACAACATTATCTACGTGTTCTTTCCAGCTTAAGTCTGAAGTAATAGTAATTACTAGGTATTTTGTGGAGTTTAGGGCCTTCGTGTTCTTTCCAGCTTAAGTCTGAAGTAATAGTAATTACTAGGTATTTTGTGGAGTTTACGGCCTTCACTTTTGATTGATTTATCTTGTAAACAAAGTTTAACGGATTTCTTTTCGTACTCATGTGGACGACTTTACGACTTCACAACTTAGGACAAAGGAAATGAACTTCGAGACAATATTGTAGGAAGGGAAGAGGATGTAGATGAAGATGAAATAGGAGATACTGTACTGAGAGAAGAATTTGACAGAGCCCTGAAAGACCTAAGTCGACAGAAGGCCCCTAGAGTTGATGTTATTCCCTCAGAGCTACTGAAGTCTCTGGGAGAACAAACCATGACAAAATTGTTTCACCTGGTGTGTAACATGTATGAGACAGGTGAAGTACCCTCAGACTTTAAGAAAAATGTTAGAGTCCCCATTCCAAAGAAAGCAGGTGCAGACAGGTGTGAAAACTACAGAACCATCAGTTTCATAAGTCATGGTTGCAGAATACTAACACGAATTGTATACAGAAGAATGGAAAAGCTGGTAGAAGCCGAACTCTGGGAAGATCAGTTTGGGTACACGAGAAATGTAGGAACACGGGAGGCAATACTCACTTTACGGCTTATCCTAGAAGATAGATTAAGGAAAGGCAAACCTACATCTCTAGCTTTTGTAGATTTGGAGAAGGCTTTTGACAATGTTGATTGGATAAACTCTTTCAAGTTCTGAAGCAAGCAGGAGTAAAATATAGGGAGCGTAAGGTAATTTACAACTTGTACAAAAACCAGACAGCGGTTGTCAGAGTTGAAGGGCATGAAAGGGATGCAGTGGTTGGAAAGGGAGTAAGACAGGGTTGTAGCATTTCTCCAATGTTATTCAATTTGTACATTGAGCAAGCTATAAAGGAAAGCAAGGAGAAATTTGGAGAAGGAATTAAAGTTCAAGGTGAAGAATTAAAAACATTGAGTTTTGCCGACGACATAGTAGGCCTAATTCTGTCAGATACAGCAAAGGACCTGGAAGAGCAATTGAACGGAATGGACAGTGTGCTGAAAGGTGCATATAAGATAACATTAACGAGAGTAAAACTAGGGTAGTGGAGTGCAGTGTAAGAAAACCAGGTGAAGCTGAAGGAATTAGATTGGGAAACGAAGCAATAAAGGAGGAAGATGAGTTTTGTTACTTGGGCAGTAAAATAACAAATGATGGTCGCAGTACAGAGGATATAAAATGCAGAATGGCAATGGGTAGAAAGGCGTTCTTGAAAAAGAGAAATTTGTTAACATCGAATATTGATTTAAGCCTAAGGAAGTCCTTTCTGAAGGCATTTGTATGGAGTGTTGCCTTGTATGGGAGTGAGACATGGACGATAAACAGTGCGGACAAGAAGAGGATAGAGGCTTTTGAAATATGGTGCTACAGAAGAATGCTGAAGAGTAGGTGGGTGGATCGCGTAACTAATGAGGAGGTACTGAACAGAATTGGGGAGAAAATAAATTTCTGGCATACCTTGACTAAAAGAAGGGATAGATTGGTAGGGCACATTCTTAGACATCAATGAATTGTGAATTTAGCGTTGGAGGGAAGTGTGTGGGGTAAAAACCGCAAAGGAAGACAAAGAGATGGATACAATAAGCAGATTCAGACAGTTGTAGGTTGCCGTTCTTATGTGAAGAGGCTTGCTCAGGATAGGGTATTGTGACGAGCTGCATCAAACCAGTCTCCGGACTGAAGACCACAATAACAACAAATATCGTGTTCCGCAAATACTCTAATTAAATTAAAATTAAACATATTACCATCGTTATGTATGTTCTGGGAAGGAGGACAAGCTTCCTTCGGTAATGCACCTGAGACGAGAAATGAAACCTGTCAACACATTTTTGTTTGAAAATTATTGTTCGCTGCTTCCAGAACCTTAGAGGTATATATACAACAGCGAACTGTGCTCCGCCGTAGCCCGCTTGTGGCGCCGGCGTACTGTAGAGCAGCATCAGGCGGCGGTGCCAGCGTGCCGGAGCGCGGGCGGTGCTGCCGCCGTCCGCGGTGGGCTGCGCGCCGTCGCCTTCCGGCCGATTTCCGGCGCTGTATTCGGCGGTCGCGGTGTGCGCACGTGCCATTTCCCGGCGTGATGAGGCGCGGCTCAAAATAACGCGGGTCGATGTCGGCCCGAGTCGACCGGGCTGCGGGCAGGCGGGCAGCCCCGATCCGGCGAGCGCTATTTGCCCGTAATGGCCGACCATCCGCCCCGGAGCGTCCCGTTTCTTTCCCAAATCGCCCTCGCAATTGCCTGGCATCTGAGAGCGCGCCGGAATGCAAACACGGCCTTCGAGCAACCCGAGCGCACGTACTGCCAGCACGGCACCCGAGGCGGAGCGGCGCCCACCTGTCCTGCACGCACCTCCCTGCAGCTACTGACGTAACACGGTAAAAGCTGTGCTACTCTGAGCTGCAACTTCGCTAAATACCAACCATCACTTAAACGAGCCCATAGTAACACGAGGGATATATTTCATCACAAACGCGCGAAAGTATGCTTTCATTTACACTGGATCATAGAAAATATACAGGATGTTACAAAAAGGTACTGCCAAACATTCAGGAAACATTCCTCACACACAAAAAAAGAAAATATGTTATGTGGATATGTGTCCGGAAACGCTTAATTGCTTCAAATTACATTAATCATGAAATGGAGACACACAGCAACAGAACGTACCAGCGTGACTTCAAACACTTTGTACAGGAAATGTTCAAAATATCCTCCGTTAGCGAGGATACATGCATCCACCCTCCGTCGCATGGAATCCCTGATGCGTTGATGCAGCCCTGGAAATGGCGTATTGTATCACAGCCGTCCACAATACGAGCACGAAGAGTCTCTACATTTGGTACCGGGGTTTGCGTAGACTAGAGCTTTCAAATGCTCCCATAAATGAAAGTCAAGGGGGTTGAGGTCAGGAGAGCGTGGAGGCCATGGAATTGGCCCGCCTCTACCAATCCATCTGTCACCGAATCTGTTGTTGAGAAGCGTACGAACACGTCGACTGAAATGTGCAGGAGCTCCATCGTGCATGAACCACATGTTGTGTAGTACTTGTAAAGGCACATGTTCTAGCAGCACAGGTAGCGTATCCCGTATGAAATCATGACAACGTGCTCCAGTGAGCGTAGGTGGAAGAACATGCGGCCAAATCAAGACATCACGAATAATTCCTGCCCAAACGTTCACAGAAAATTTGTGTTGATGACGTTATTGCACAGTTGTGCGGATTCTCGTCAGCCCACACATGTTGATTGTAAAAAATTACAATTTGATCACGTTGGAATGAAGCCTCATCCGTAAATGAAATACTAAAATGCGCTCTAACGTGGAAATTGAGCGTTTCCGGACACATGTTCAAATGTTCAAGAATTTGTAAATCTATCGGTACAAACTGCGTGGTCATCAGTCCGTAGCTTACAAACTACATAAACCTAGGTAAACTAACCTAAGGACAAACACACACACCCATGCCCCAGGGAGGACTCAAACCTCCACGGCGAGGAGCCGCGCGCTCCGCAGCGAGACGCTTTAGACCGCTCGGCTACTCCACCGCGGCCCGGACTCATGTCCCCATAACATATTTTCTTTCTTTGTGTGTGAGGAATGTTTCTTGAAAGTTTGGCCGTACCTTTCTGTAACACCCTGTATAATTAAAAAAAAAAAAAACATTTCTTCAGTTTCACAAAAAAATCAGACCCACAAAATTTTGTGCGTCAGGACTATTTTGAATACATTACAAAAGTTTTTCAGTTTATTTAAATCATTTATTATAGTGATATGTGTACCTGAAAATGGGGAAAAGGAATTATAATTCCAGTTTTCAAGAAGGATGACGAAAGTATGTGACAACTTCGGAAGGAGGATCACACTAATGTCCCGAGTAGCAAATGTAATGGAGATGATACTGGAAAGAAGAGTAAGAGATTAAGTGGAAGTACAGTTATGGCTTTCGTCTTGGTAGGTCAACAGTGGATCCAGTCTTCAGTGATGGAAAAGCGTTGGGAGTATGGGAAGGATATGATGATATTTCTCGATCTAGTGTTCCCAGTGGAAAAGGTTCCCAGGGAAAAGGTATGGGCAACCTTGGAGAAAGAGTGAGTTGGAAAACAAACACTTGAAATCTTCCAAGCAATGTTGAAAAAGCTCCAGTTGTCTCCAGCTCCAGTTGTCTCCAGTTGTGTCCAGACACGGACTGATAGGTTTAAGAAGGTTAGGGGGTTGAGACAAGAAAGCGTGATATCATCATTAACTATTTAAATGGTGATGGATGAAATAAGCAAAGAGACAAAAGAAGCCCACAGAGGAAGGGAATGTAAGCTTTTATTATTTGCAGATGATATTGTGGTGTGGGAAACAAGTAGTAAGGATATACAACAACAAATAGTCATATAGAGAGATAGGATCGAAAATTATCGAATGAAACGTTGTGTCTAGAAAAGAAAGACCGTGGTGGTAGCCAGAGGGGACAGAGAGGGCAAGGGGCACATCCATATTAAGGGACAGGATGTACAAATAGTAGACAACTTTAACTATCTGCTAAGTGTATTAATGCAGAATGCTCGTGTAGAGACGGAATTAAGTAAATAAACACAACAAAGTAGTGCATTTTACCTGTGTGTCACAGGATTAGTATGGAACATAGAGGTATCAATGATGTGCAAGTTGGTGCCATACAAGACATACTTCACACCCATACTAACATATGCATTAGAGACATGGACTATGAGTAGAAGAGAGGAGAGTAGGATAGAAGCCAGTGGTATGTTGTTCTTGAGAAGTATGTCAGGGAAGACGAGGACAGACAAAGTGAAAGATGAAGCTGTCAGGAAGGAAATTAGAGTGGAGAAGTTGAATAAGAGAATGGAAAAAAATAGGTCAAAATGGGTTGGGCGTCTGAAAAGGAGGGGAGAGAGAAGAATAACTGGAAGAATGATGGAGTTGAAGGTTGAGGGCAAGGGAGCAAGAGGAAGACAGAGAACAAGATGGATCGATAAAATAAAGACAATTTTAAGGAGGAGGAAACTGGTATGGAACTAAACAGTGGAATAATAATGATTAGAAGACCGAGTACAGTGAGTAGTACCATTGATACCCCAACTCGACGAGATGTTGGTTAGAAGATAATCGATGATGATGATGACAGTGATATTCACGAAAGCCGATATTGTCTTTGACAAACATCATGACAGCAATCGTATGTTTGTTTACACACTGCTTTCATTGCGCTGAGTGGTAAAGTTGTCCTGAACTTCTGAGTTAACGGCATTGTTGCTGATGCACTGTCTTGGTTTTCCCTCTTCACTTGCGGATTCAGTGCTGTTTCCCAGTCTGGGTGTATTATCTGCAGGATTTCAGGTTAAATCTGACAATTCGTCATCTTCACCGACATTTTCACTTCTGAATGATTTAGTAACGCTACAATTTCATCAGTAAGCCCTAAAAATAAAATAATGAACATACTGTAACAATAATATGTACGTTAATGATACTATGATATATTTATTCCGTAATCCGTTCCGAGTAAGAAACCTCACACATCAACGGTAAATGAGCATACTCCAGTGACATAATCCCGACACAAACAATTATGCCTATGGAAGTTGCAGTCATTGTAGTTACAAAAGTATTTAAAATATTATTTACAACTTATGTTTAATTCTTCTTGAGACGTTTATGATTCTCAAACGCAGTTTTTCAAATGTTAAAACACCATAAATTACGTTCAATTAAGACTTGCAGGTGTATACGACCCACCATCTCGGAAATTTCCAAAGATTAAAACCCAATATTTTGCGTCTCAAACGAGGTATCAATATGCTTAGAGGTGAGGTTTAATCGATGTAGCGATTCTTGCACAATCGTTTATCTCAGGACTCACGAACGTAGTGCAATAATATGACAATAAAATGCAAATACACCGAACTCACGCAATTTTGTGTATCAGGTCCAAAAATTAAGTGCGAATGACTATATATATGTCCGCAGCGTTCTGTGGCTAATAGCTTGTGGGAATAACAAAATTTTGCCATGACACTGGCCGTGCTATGGCACTACGGATGACGCCTTTGCGGGTGGACGAGAAAAGGTTTGCCGGCCGCGGTGGCCGAGGGGACTGAGGCGCTCCAGTCACGGTCTGCACGGCCACTGCGGTCGGGTGTTCGAATCCCCCCTCGGGCATGGATATTTGTGCCGTCCTTAGTCATAGCTAGTTCCTAAGTAGTTTGTAAGTTTAGGGACTGATGACCCCATAGTTAAGTCCCATAAGCTATACAAACATTTGAACATTTTGGAGAAAAGGTTTACGGATCGGTATATGCGCTCTGTCAGTACTTTCCCAGTAAAACACAAGTTTACGCCTTCCATATTCGTAACTAGCAGACATTCCAAAAGCTGCGTGTCTTCTGGAAGGCACACCGCTAAATCACTGTGCCAACCCCAAATACCTAGGTGTAACCGTGGACAGGGATTTGACGTATCAAGAGAAATGCACGACACCAAAATGAAGGTGAGCGGCAGAAACAAGAAATTACAAACTCTTCTTGGGGCGCAAAGCCAGAGGTAGTGAGGACCACAGCACTAACAGTTTGCTTCTCAGCAGGCGAAGATGAGAGTAGCGTCTGGTACAATTCGACGCACGCTAAATGGGTCGTCGTTTCTCTGAAGGACAACTGCAGACTCGTCAATGGATGTCTAAAAACCTTCGTCAACCGACAAGCTATACCACATAGCTGGCATTGCACCTCCTGCTGATTGCAGAGAAGCTGAAAAAAAAAAGCATATGTTTGTTACGCTTATGGAATTTCACTGCGTGGTCATCAGTCCCTAAACTTACAAGCTAATCATAAACTAACTTGTACTAAATACGACGCAAACATCCATGCCCGAGGAAGGATTCGAACCCCGACGGGGGACGGTCTCGCGCATCGGAGCACAGAGTCTCAATTCGCTCAGCCACTCCGCCGCGGCAGAGAAGCTGCAGCCTACAATGAAATAGCGAGGGCGCAGTTGTCTGAGAGCCGCCTCCTCCACAACATTCAGCCAGCCAGTAAACGCCTGAAATGAAATCTAGATGGAGCTTCCGCAGAGGAACCGAGGCCCTCATAGACCAACCTGGAACTGAGGTGAACAGGTGGATGAGGCTGGGAAAAAGGCAATAAGGACTGGGCGGTTTGGAGGTCACTAAACAGGCTACGCACGAACACTGCACGGTCAAGAGACATTCTTCTGAATTGGGATTATTCTACTACGTCTAACCTCTGAGACAGTAGAGACGTGCAGGAGACGCAGAATATAGGTAAGTGCCCTCAATATCTTTCACATTTCATTTTAGAAGACCTGGCGTTAGCAACAACAAATGTTGACGACATAGCTACATAGCTTTTGGGGCAAATGTGTATATAACGTTTTTGTTTGTTGTTTATAGTTCTTGTTTTATTTATATGAAATTTATTTCTGTCTGTTCTACTTCTATACTACTGTATACATGATGCTTTTAATACGAATAAAAAACTTGTTGTATGAGTTTCGTCCACTACATGGCAGCTCCCTTCAGACATCACAGCTTAATCTTGGCTAATTATAACAGTTTGCTCTAGTCGGCAGTTTGCGTCCCTTGAAGTAACATTTTGCAAAGGCAAAAATAAGATATTTACCAAATAGAGCGGTTTTGCTTCACAATATATGGGCCAGCTCCTCACCAAGGACATTATCTGCTGATGGTCCATGTAGAAGAGGGTAATCATAAGAGAATAAAATAAAATATTACATACGATCTTCACTGCTTCAATTATTATATTATTCAAAATTTTTACATCGCTGCTATTTTTCTTAGGGACAATATTCCATAAAATATAGAACAGTCCAGTCCACATCAGTTCATAGCTTCTCATCCAAATTTAGCACCACACTTCAGGGTTCGCAATTGGCAGGATACTAAAAGTGACGAGGTAAAAACCCTTGTTGGAATTCTCGTGTTTCAAGTAATTTTTCACAAGCCAGAACACAAGATGTACTTTTCATAGATTTATTCGAAAACGAAAACACGAAGGAAAACTTTTATGTGAGTCAAAAGTACGCAGCACTGCACTACGTACTGTGTCATGTCTGACAGGAAGTAATGAAATCAATCACACAACTGTGTCGATATTCCAAAAGCACGCAATTTGATTAGAAGACGTTTGTGAGATACAGTGTTATAATCCTTCTGGATGTCTAGAAATACGGAATCTATTTGACTCCCTTGGCGATAGCAATCATAACATCATGTGAGTAAGAAGCTACTTATGTCTCACAAGAACGATACTTTTTGAATCCATGTTGAGTATGGTTCAATAGATGGTTATCTTCGAGGTAGTTCATAATATTTAAGGAAAGGTTATGTTCTATAATCCTACTGCAAACCGACATGAATTATATAGGCCTTTATTTCTGCGAATCACTCCTACTACCTTTGTTCAATATTGGAGTGACCGGCGCCCAACTTTTCAGTCTTTGGGTACGAAACGTTCGCTAAGCAAGCTATTGATCATGATAACTAGGTATGGGGCAATTGCATCAGCGTACTCTGTAACGAACCTAACTGGTATACAGTCGGGACAAAGAGACTTACTTTTGTCAAGTGATATAAGTTGCCTTAATCCTCCAGGAGTATCTACAACCAAATTACGCCTGGCGAGCATGAGATCCAGACCTATCGCATACTTTCTTCCTTCTCTCATCCCTGGGAGAATGAAATTATTTAATATGTTCAAGGTCCGTTAAGATCCTCCTAATAATCCGCGTGTGTTACGGTGCCCACTTCAGGGACATAGGTGCATACCGCTTCGGGTTCGAATCTACCCAGTGATTTAACAACGAAGGGCAGCTTAGGTGTAGATTTTAGGCGGTTTTTCACATCCTACTAGGAGGAAAAAGGACTGGAATGCAAGTCACGCCTCAGTTACACGAGTCGCAATCATTTAGAAAAACCTTCGCACACTACCACGTGTATAATACTACATGCTGACAAATGGGAAGATATATTTTCACCCGGAAGTGGGGAGGGGAGATTCTCAGGAAAGACATCTGATGGCTACCATGCTTGTATCCATAGTAACCAGGCTGATCGCACGTCAGTGCGAGATTAAGCCAAAGAAAGATTCAAGGGAAGATTTCATTGTACTTTGACATTATATGAATGCTGAAGAAAGTTACAAATGTAAAAAAAGGAGAAGTTTGAGAACTGTCGGGCTGGTTGAATCCTAAGACGCTGACTGTTTAATTAACTGGAACTTTAAATTAATGCAGTTTATGAATGTACGAGACAGCCAGAAAACCCTACCATATTTCAAAAGTTTTTAATAAGGTGCGTTCTGCAGATCTTAAATATTCCAAGAAAGACATTCTATATATTGAAGCAAAGCAATTTTTTAGCATTATTTTTAATTAAATGCTGACTAGTTTCGGCTCTTCCCCCCTTTAAACCACATCGGTTTATAACTGGACTAAATCACGCTGTTTATTTGAATCACTTTGAAATGAACGGCGTGTCTAAGGCGCCTTGCCGCGGAGCGCGCAGTTGCTCCCTGTCGGAAGTTCGATTCCTCTCTCGAGCATGGGTGTGTGTGTGTGTGTGTGTGTTGTCCTTCAATTTTTTAAAGTTAGTTTAAGTAGTTTTTAAGCCTTGGGACAGATTGATAACTCAGGAGTGTACATTTCCCGCTTTTAGCTTGCCCAAGCTCGCTTGGAGACCAGGCAGGCCGCCACGCGTCAACAGAACGGGCAGGCTGCTTCCCTCCTGGCCGAGCCAAGCTCAACCCAGCCCAAACAGGCTACGGGAAACTTCCTTGCCTGCTCGTCTTACCGCTGTGCTACGCTACGTAGCAGTTTAGTCTGCGCGCAACATTGTCGTGTTAAGAAAGTTAATGAAACGTTTTTTTCTATTTTATGTGGCATCAAAAGACAAATGTCAGTATTATATATATTCACTTCAGGTCAAAATATGAGATTTTATTTGCCTTTTATACATTTTTATGCGTATCTTTCGGACTAATTATCTTTAGATATGAAAGGTATTCTCTGAAAATTCACTACCTTTCAAGTATTACTGACTATTCTCAAAATGTTCAAATGTTCAAATGTTTGTTAAGCTTATGGGACTTAACTACGGGGTCATCAGTCCCTAAACTTACAAACTACTTATGAACTACCTTATACTAAAGACGGCACAAATATCCATGCCCGAGAGGGGATTCGAACCCCCGACCGTAGTGGCCGTGCAGACCGTGACTGAAGCGCCTCAGTCTCCTCGGCCACCGCGGCCGGCGACTATTCTCAATTCCTTAGTGTTAGCTAGTTCATAAGTAGTTTGTAAGTTTAGGGACTGATGACCCCGTAGTTAAGTCCCATAGACTCTACAAACATTTGAACATTTTTTATTGGGTGCTGTGATTGGGCACTTGCACTGGAAATATATAGGTATATAACTTCCAATCAATAATTTCATAATAGTCCAAAGATATTACCGCACATTATTAAAATTGTGATAATTTGCATATGATGCTGTCATCTGTCGTCCAGTAAAGTCATCAGATGATCATAACTTATTGCACAACGATATAGATAAGATATAGGTATTTTGGTGTGAAAATGATAAGTTGACCATAAATAATAAGAAGTGCAAGGTTTCCCATGTGAGTACTAAACGAAATCCGTTAAACTTCGTTTACACTATAGACCAGTACAATCTAAAGGCCGTAAATTCAATTTAATACCTCGGAAGTACCATAACGACCAGTTTGAAAGAACACATATAAAATGTTTTGGGGCAGGAAGCGAACTGAAGACTCTTTTATTGCCAAAACAGTTGGAAAATGCTATAGAACCACTAAAGAGACTGCCTATGTTTGTCCCTCCTCTTATGGATTATTGGAACGCAGTGTTTACCCTTATCTCGCACGATTGACGGCGAAAATAAAAGAGTACAAAGAAGCGCAGTTCGTTTTATATAGTCGCGATGCAGGGGAGAGAGTGTTGCGGAAATGATACAAAATGTTCAAATGTTTGTTAAGCTTAAGGGACTTAACTGCGGTGTCATCAGTCCCTAAACTTACAAACTGCTTATGAACTACCTTATACTAAATACGACACAAACATCCATGCCCGAGGGAGGATTCGAACCCCCGACCGTAGCGCCTGTGCAAACTGTGACTGGCGCGCCGCAGATCGCTCGGCCACTGCGGCCGGCAAATGATACTGGAACTGGATTGGGAATCATTACAATAGCGGCGTTTTTCGTTGCGGAGAGATCTACTTCCGAAATTTCGATCACCAACTTACTCCTCCAAATGCAATGCTACATTTTTCAGTCCCATCTACATTGGGAGAAATTATCATCAAAATAAAATGTTAGAACTCACAGCTCAAACGGATAGATTTATGTGTTTTCTTCCCATGCGCAACTCGAGAATATATTGGTAAACAAACACACTGAAAGTGGTTCTATGAACCCTCCACCAAGCACCAAGTGTGATTTGCAGAGTACTCGCATACTGTAGATGTAGAATACCTGCATCATCTTAGAAACTTACCGTCAGCAAACGTCTGTCGAGCAGCTTTGTAAACGTATTTTCTCATTGTCAGTTAACTTTTTTAATGTCCGGTATTTAGGCACCAGAAATGTTGCAGTTTTATGCAACATATTAACGCCCACTTTCTGTTCTAGAAAGACAACGATGGTTTGTTTCAAAGGTTTAATGTTCTGAAAATACAATTTTTCAAAACTTAAATTTGACAAGCAGCTTTATAATATTCAGATGGAGTAAAATTACGTACCTCTTCATCGACATCCTGCAGGTTACAATGAACTTTTAAGGCATAAAACCACGGTAGATCTAAATGTAAGGTTGGCTCCTTGTGAGATTCTAAATCAACAGTGGCTTTCTTAAATGACTTAAGAAATGCTGGAAGCTGGCGAGTTATATGGTGGACGTAATCCAGCATCTTGTCACAGGCACCTTCGCTATTAAGACAGCCTTTCTGAGAACGTACTGTGTCAAAATAACTATTACAACGAGTTGAAGCACACTGCTTAAATATACCTGCAATCTCACACAGAGATAGTCTTCTCGTGAAATAGGTAATCGTAGTCCGCATTGTATTAAGAACGGCTGATATATTGGGGACATTTTCTTTCAAAAACTTTTCGTTCAGTTCATGTTTCAAGCCTGAACCATGCATGGAAGACGTTTATATGTCTCGAGAGCTTTAACAATATTACTGCTCTGCTCTCTGACAAACGTAATTTTGGCCATGTCTTCACGAGAAATACCTATAGCTTCTAAGTGTTCTTCCGACTCTTTTCGAATGTTTGTGCCAGATTTTGGGCAGTCAGGAAATGCAGAGCACATCAGCACATATTTATTCAAACGCCAGTCGGAATTTATCTAATGCATTGTGATGCGCCATTTTGTAATTGTCTGTCCATAGATCAATTGTACTTGCACATGTACCAGAACGAATCGCATGCCACACGTCTTGAAGCATTTTGCTGCGTACTTTATCAGCTAAGGCTGCTAAAGTTTTGACTTTTCTTTGTTAATTTTAAGATTTTTTTCCTTACAGGAGATATCATCTACGTCTATCTTTACGTAAGTGATAAAGTTTCAGCGATTGTAGGTAGGTAAGGAGCATCATTTCTGACTTGTACGTGACATGCTGTTGGTATTTTCTTGCAGGAGCCTCGGGTACAATTACAATAGGTCAGATAAGTCCACTGCACACTGTAAATAGTTGAAAGAGTAGAATAAAAATCTCAACAGCATAGGTTTCACATTAAAATGTATCACGAATATAGCAAATGAACTTTAAGCCTTTTTTTTCAGTCATTTCTACATTCCTGTAGTGTTGACACTACAACAGGTAACAAAATAATAATATTATTTTGTCAATTTTTTTATCTGAAATATTTATTATCATCAAGTGGAGTGATATCTTCGAGGAATTAAAGACGATAGACAACCATAAAACCTCTCCATACAGATGGAATTTCTCCTATATACCGAAACAGCAATTAAAATATCTAATAGAAGTGAAAATACAAAAATTATAGGAATTTGAATACCGAGAGAGGATTCCCATGATGTTGAAGACTGGTGAACCGTTTATTCAGAATCCAAGATATTGTTTGAGTTAGTCTAGTAATAGAGTAGGAATAGTTAACGTTACATGGTTTGAATATTCCAGCGCAGTTGGCCACAGTCGATTGCTGCTAGCCACCACTCGTATTCAAATACAGATATCATTGAATTTTACAGGCCCTACACAGATTTGCAACCGTATTCCGCCATGGGGAACAGAAAAAGGTCAATTATGCTCGAATATTCAAACACATCGCGCCTCTGTGCGGTAACACGCGGAAACGCATTTTTCTTTGTTGCGAGCGAGGGGACCAAACGTTTTGTTTCATCTGACAACGTCGCTCAATGTTTTAATGCGTGTTGCGTGTGACAGTACTGGCCGTGACATATCTCTTTGTGGAAAATGTCACACAGTCACGGAAATAGACAGTACCTATTACGCTACCAAAAGACTGTGGACCTGCTTTTATGCCACATGTCTAACGGCTTCCAGGACGAAGAAAAAATTGACTACACATATTTCGCTTAATTTTTGACCTTATTTAAAAATTTTGAATGCTGACACGGCGGGCGATCGGTACCTGTTGGACCTCTTGAGGCTAGCTGGTAGGAGTTTAGTTTATCTGTAGTAATATTCTACTGATTAACCCAGTGGATCTACTATGATCCTTCCAGAAGAATCGTATGCATATGAATATAGGAGATTATGTAGCTACCATTGTTGGTGTTCTGGAACATTTTTGCAACACTGAAACGTAAGTTAGAAGACCATTGTTGTCACAGTTAAGCTAAACACAGTAATATTTATGCCACAGTCGTCTGTGTTGTGCTTCAAAAATGACTTTTCTACAGCAATGGAAGGACTGACCGACTTAGACAAAACCTTCTAAAATTTCTAAATACTAGTATATACAAAATCTCTTGCAACTCCTGTAATAAATATTATTTAGTCCAAAGTGGACGTAATTTCACCGTTCGTTATAAAGAACACAATAGGGAGAGTGAGAAAAACCCATCTACTTTTTACCAGCACTTGCAATCGGGAAATCACTCAGTAGGCACTATAGAAAACACACTCAAAATTTTACATGTAATTCATAGGGATATGAAATGAATATTCTAGAAGAAATTGAAGTACGTATCCATGCAACTAGCGACGCAAATAATTTATTAAACGATCAAACCGATTTTAAACACAAAAATTACATCGATAAGTTTATTGATATTTTAACGCTGGACAAAGGAAAATGGAGCTTACATAAATCAGAGATCGTACTGTAATGTTAAAATAAATCAAAGACGAAATAAAGACAACCATGTCAAATATAAATGTGTAATCTATAATATCCTCCAAAATTTCTAACAAAATTTTTAACCATAATTGCTAAGAAGAACATAGACAGAAATAATAAACAAAATTATGCCATATCTGTTACCTTCTATATTTTCTTTCTGAAAGAAAAATTTGCAAATATTTGTAAACGTTTAGTATTCTGAGGTATTGACAGATGCTGGCTACAATTCGTAAATCAAATATAAAACATAACCTAATAAATAGTCAGTTGAAGCACTTACAACCTCTAAATACCGTATGTACTGCACACTTTCTAAGTGAAATTTGTAAAATTTTATTTACGTAAATTTATTTATGTAGCACTTGGATACATATTGATATATGAAAATGTTTTTGCAGAAACACCTGACGATGGCATTTAATGCCGAAAGATATCTTGTGTGATATATAAATAAAAAATTAATTACAGTGTTTTGGACTATCCTTTCGCATATACGACATTTCTAACACTGTGGACACGAGATATAACAATTTATTTTCGGAACTTTTTTTTTTTTGGTCTAATAAAACCCCATGTCTTTCCAAGCATGTGTGTCAATTTTTATCTCTCTATCTACGTTATTCCGTGATTTATAAAGTTTTGAGATTTTTACCGACTTTTTGATCATTTTATTCGGAAAATTGCAAATTTTATAACGAGATAAAAAAAATTGGAAGTGTTAAATCTGTTTTCAG
This sequence comes from Locusta migratoria, assembly GCA_026315105.1. Classification (NCBI taxonomy): domain Eukaryota; kingdom Metazoa; phylum Arthropoda; class Insecta; order Orthoptera; family Acrididae; genus Locusta; species Locusta migratoria. The sequence continues at coordinate 620,313,832 of CM048745.1, forward strand.
TTGTAACTCCCCTAAAGATCTGTTGAGGTCGAGACCTTCCTTTCCTAAACCCTGCTTGATACTCCACAGCCGCGGTGGAGTAGCCGAGCAGTCTAAAGCGCCTCGCTGCGGAACGCGCGGTTGCTCGCTGTCCGAGGTTCGAGTCCTCCGCCGGCCGCGGTAGCTGCGGGGACTGAGGCGCTTCAGTCACGGTCTGCACGGTCACTACGGTCGGGGGTTCGAATCCCCCCTCGGGAATGGATATTTGTGCTGTCCTAGTTCGTAAGTAGTTCATAAGTAGTCTGTAAGTTTAGGGAACTGATGGACCCCGAAGTTAAGTCCCATAGACTATACAAACATTTGAACATTTCGAGTCATCCCTAGGGCATGGGTGCTTGTGTTGTCCTTAGTTTACCTTAGTTTAAGTAGTTTGTAACCTACGGACTGATGACTACGCAGTTTGGTCCGATAGATTTACAAACATTTGATACTTCCCACTTTTACAACCCAACTAAGGTTCTGCTCTTTGTAATAATTACGTAGAAAAATAATTACAAACAAACATTACCACTTCGGCGGCTTGCCTACTACTAGGATCGCTAGTGCCGTTGCAACTGTCAGCTGGTAACAAGTGTCACAGCAGTGAGTGTCGCGATTGTACACGCTGGACTCTGATAGAATCGTACAGAGGCGCCCCAATAGCCCGGGCTCAACGCCGACAAATGCCGCTCCCTGGCCGCGGCGCCGATATCATCTACTGTGCGGTGGTCTGGCTGTTGCGGACCTCACTGGCCAGTCGGCCGTCAATGGGTGGCGCCGATACGGGATTGCCGTCCGGCGCTCCGCTACGTCACGGCAGCGCCGGATGACGCCGCGGTAAGCCGTCCGTTTGGCGGGGATCGCGCGCTGCCGCTCTGAAAAGCTGAGCCGACAATCCGGCCGTGACGCCGACGCATCGCCTCCAAATGGCGGCTGCGATCATCCGCACTGCCTAATGCGATCATCTGGCTGCGCGTACTGCGAGCCGGCGCCGAAAGCGCAGCGCACGATCCGCCCGTCTTTCGCGCCACGCGAATACCGCCACAGGTAATTGACCGGCCAATCTCGCAAATTGACGGAAAGGGGGCGATGTCGGCGCACTGCCGCTTCTACGCTGATGAGCTGCAGGTTTATGCGCGGCGGGTGCTTGGCGTATCGCACGTCCGAGTCATTTTTGCGTTGATGAAATATAAATTCTGACATTTAGCTGAACGTACCTTCTGAGTTAAATGCAATGGCGGCGTATGAATATGGGCTATTCCAGGGATAGGCAACCACAAAGATTTCGCGATCTACAATCCACACAACTGTATCAAAGTGATCTACAGCTTTTAAAATTAGAGTCATTGCCAAATTTTTAATTTTTCAATTCTGTGAAATAACCATATTTAACTATTTATTTATTTACATCTTCACTATTTGTTGAAAACATAAATATTTTATTTCATAATATCTTACAAGTATTATTTTACATTTAATGTGAAACTTGAGTAGATCTGCTAACAATGTCGTAGATATTTGGCATATAAATAGTAACGCTCAATCAAATACTTCAGACCAAGTGTTCTTCAGTTAACCCCATTATGTCTATATCTAATTCTTTTTTAAACTAAATGTTTGCATATATGTTCGTATATTATGCGCTGCCTAACCTATCGTTCATACAATTGCGATGAATGCATTCTTGATCTTCAAAACAACAGGAAAGTCAGTGTCAAAAATGTTCAAATCTTTGTAAATCTGTGGGACTTAACATCTTTGGCTATTAGTTCCTAGACATACAAACTACGTAAACTAACTTAAGTAATCTAAAGACAACACACACAACCATGCTCCACTGAGGACTCTAACCTCCGACGGCGAGCAACCTCGCGCTCCGCACAATGCGCCTTACGACGCTTGGCCACTCCACCGCAGCTAATCATTGTCTAGGACTAGGTAAAGTATTGCATGGTGCATAGCAGACGGTGCTTTGGTTACGAACTTCAAAAAGATTTTAATTCGATCTTGATGTAATTTTGCACAATTAACCTTCGAGATAAGAGTAACAACATGGGCTACATAATATTTCATATGGGTGCATGGTGAAGGGAAACTTGCGATAAACGTACTGACTGATCATCACGAAAGTTAAAATATATAAATTTCCACGTATGGTGTAGGTAATGAACTCAGGAGGTGATTTGTTATTCAACAACGTTTCTTCTGCACTCAGTACTCACGCGATCGACCAAATAAGCACTGGCGATCTACCGGTAGATTGCGATCGACGTGTTGCCGACCCTGGGCTATTCCCTTTGAAATCGGTCAAAAACTGAGAATATCGACGCCTCGACTTAAGGGGAAAAAAACCCTAACGATTTTTACATGTGCCAATTGACGTAAAAGAAAACAACTGTCATGAATTTAATCGTTACAAAGTTGAAATTCGGTGAAGTTAGCGTTATATTCCGAATGTAACAATTTTTGTGGTGTGTAACTGAAGAACCCCATACCGTATTACCGTGAACCACGGTTCATTTTGAAACTGAATACCTGAAGTTAATGTAGGGTGTAGTGTACCAAGGTTCATTACATGCTCATGTCCTTTAATGCTAGAAACTGCCCATTGAACTTTGTCTTTGCAGGTTTCTAGAGTACCAAGTTTCACTACATGCTCATGTTCTTTAATGCTAGAAACTGCCCAGGGAACTCTGTCTTTGCAGGTTCCCGACAAAAGCAAAGTGTTTTAGCTACTACATCTAAAAAGCTCTAGAACGCACAGAATTACTTATACCTAGAAGCTACACAGTGGAAAAACTAAAAGATGTATAGTTTAAGCTATGTGTTGTGTAAGAGTATTCGGTATAATCACTTTTACATTTCTTTTCATAGTGTAAAGTCAGTTAATATTCCATACTTAGTGATGTAATAAGATGGAATGAAACTCTGAAATGAATTCAAAATATACGAAGCTATTTATGATATAAGATGAAATTAATACTATAAGATGATACAATAACTGAATCTTCGGAAGAGCCGCTGCGGAGCTGCCGATCGCACTAAGGCGCCCAGCTACGGTGCGCTCGGTCGTTCGCCGACGTGAGTTCGTATCCCCCCTCGGGCATGGATGTTTGTGCCGTCTTTAGTATAAGGTAGTCCATAAGTAGTTTGTGAGTTTAGGGACTGATGACCCCGCAGTTACGTCCCTGAAGCTTCACAAACATTTGAACATTTTCTTCGGAAGAGTGAAGTCTGATAATAAGTATTGCCGAAATATCATCACGGAAACAGTCTAGCTGGTTTCGTCATAAATAAAAACATTTGGGCCTCTAAATTTGAACAAGCAATCTTTTCATAATGAACATTAAGTGTGGTATCTAAGTAAACTTCACGGAAGAGACAACACATCTGCCAATACAACAATAATATGACAACAATTAATCCATTGTTGTAAAACATTTTCTCATTTATTGTAATAAGTGTGTGGCACAAATATCACAATCCTGGAAGAATTAGAAATATACATCCACACAGAAGCATTCCCTAACGAAATTCTAAATAATCACACAGATTTTAAACACCGTATTTATTTAGGAAATTTTTCCGATCTTATGATGTTGGATAATGGGCAAATCCTGAGAAACACCTTTTCATATACAAAGAGAGCACGAAATTATGTATAAAACGTCAACCATAGATGATACAGTCAAAGGAATAAAGCTCTGAAAAAAAAGAAAAAGAAATCTCAGGAAACCAGAGGCACAATCAAGGAGGTTGAAATAGGCGGAGATGACCTTAACGCTACAGTATTGAAGCCGTCGTCGTCATATTCTACAGCCAATAATTTTGTATTATTAAATCAGTTCACCTATTTGGAATATCTGTACTATAACAAACATGTACTAGAAATGGCAGTTATTTAAGTGTATCAAATTTAATAGGGCAAGAACCACGCCGTGCTTTAATCTGAATCATACAAGGAGGTTAGAATATTTCGTTGACTCCACAAGATGGCGTACTGGCTTCAATCACAGATAAGCTTTTCATAGCGCCGTCTCCCCAAAGGAGGTTAGAATAGAGGTAGACGCCCTTCCGCTGAAAAAGTGAAGCCTGCCTCCTCCATATTGCTGAGTTTTGGAGAAGTATTCGCATTGTACAACTAACGTTTTATGTCACTTAAAACATGAATAAAACGTCCGACTGTTTTGCCGTGATGTACAACGTGTTAAAAGAGTGAACATTAACCATTAAAAATTTAGTTTTCATAAATTATGATGAGTATTTATTAAGATTTATTCAAGAAAGTATATTGTTTGAAAGTACATACTTTGCAGTGACTGTAGGTTTAATACTTTAACAGTAAGAGGGTCGACTTAACGCGTAGTTTTAACGTGTAAATAGCATCCCACAACACACCAAGATGGCGGACATGCTTCAACTGACGTTTGTGCTCGGCATAGATAATGCCATCTCCCTTGATTCTAACCTCTTTGGTCTCCCCTTATGTTAACCTCCTTGGGCACAATATTGCATCATCAGAGATAATATAAGATTTACGAAAAGAAACATCTTTGTAAACATGCAGCACTCAGAGGAAACTGCCACACAACAGTACATAAGAACATCATAAAGATTTAATAAAAAGTTCGTCATAGCTACACGCAATAAGTGCAAAATGTGTAATTAGCGTAGCAAAAAGATCGATAAACTTATGACAGGTAAATACTGCATGTAACATCGAAACATTTTATTGTATTTGTCACTCGATTTTATGTAAGAAAGTTATCTAAATTCAAAATTTTGTAATACGTTCGTTCACAGTTTCCTTGAAAATGCTGTAAGGCCGAAAAAGCTGTTGCATATAATAAAATAATAAGCAGCATTAAAAATCACACCTAATTTATATTCTCCATTCAGTTCAATTACTGTACCAGGTCGTTTACCGTCTCCGACAGAATTAAAGTGTCATTCACTAAGTGGATTGTCGTTACTTGTTCCCTCCGAACTTTACTCCCATCTCTAAATTTCTCCTCCCTTTCCGCCACAGCTTGCTCAATGTACAGATTGAATAACATTTGGGAACCACTGCGTCCTTTTCATGCCCTTCAACACTTACAGCTTCTATCTGTTATTTGTACAAGTTGAATAAAAGCTGTTTTTCTCTAAATTTTACTCCAATTACCTTCAAAATTTGAAAGAGTGTATTCCTGTCAGCAAAGTCAAAATCTTTCTCCTAATCAACAAAAAATAATAACATAGGTTTGCCTTTCCTTAAGCTATTGTGTGGGCTTTGTAACCTTACTTCTTCAGCTGTCTACATCTACAAACATACTCTGCAATCCACCGTATGGTGCGTGGCGGAGGGTACACTGTACGACTACTAGGCATTTCCTTTCCTTTTCCACTTTCAAATAGAACGAGGGAAAAAAGCATGCCTATATGCCTCTGTACGAGCCCTAATTTCTCTTATCTTGTCTTTGGGATCTTTACGAGATATGTAAGTAGGCGGCTTTAAGATCGATCTACATTCAGCTTCAAATTCCGCGCCTATAAATTTCCTCAACAGAATTTCTCAATAAGAACGTCGTCTTACTTCCAGTAATTCCCATTTCAGTTCCCGGAGCATTTCTGTGACACTCACGCAGTAGGAGAACTTACCATTAACGAATCTAGCTTCTCGCCTCTGAACTGCTTCCATGTCTTACTTTAAACTGATCTGCTGAGGGTCCCAAACACTTAAGCAATACTGACGACGTTGTCATACAAGCGTTGTATACGCTGTATCCTTTAGAGGTGAAGTACATCTACATAGATAATTTGCAAATCACATTCAAGTGCCTGGCAGAGTGTTCATTAACCACTTTCATAACTTTCCTCTATCGTTCCATTCTCTAATAGTCCGCGGGAAGAAAGAACACCTAAATCGTTCCGTTTTCGATCTGATTTCCATTATTTTATTGGAATGGTCATGTCTCCCTAAGTAGGTGAGTGCTAGCAAAATATTTTCACATTCAGAAGTAAAAGTCGGTGATTGAAACTTCGCAAACAGATCACGCCGCAGTGAATAACGTCTTTCTTTTAATGATTTCCACCCCTATTCGTGCAACATTTCCGTGACGCTTTTCTCCCCGTAACGTGATAAAACAAAACGAGCTGCCCTTCTGTGAACCTTCTCAATATCTTCCGTCAGTCCCACTTGGTGATGGTCCCACAAGGGGCAACAGTACTCCAGGAGAGGACGCACAAGTGTGATGTAGGCTGTCTCTTTGGTGGAGAAGGTGCATCTTCGAAGCGTTCTGCCAATGAAACGCCACGGTGGAGTAGCCGAGCGGTCTAAAGCGTCTCGCTACGGAGCGCGTGGTTGCTCGCCGTGGAGGTTCGAGTCCTCACTGGGACATGGGTGTGTGTGTTGTCCTTAGGTTAGTTTACCTAGGTTTCAGTAGTTTGAAAGCTACGGACTGATGACCACGCAGTTTGGTCCGATAGATTTACAAACATTTGAACATTTGCCAATGAAACGTAATCTTTGGTTCGCCTTCCCCACAATATTTTCTGCGTGTTCTCGCCAGTCTAATTTGTTCGTAATTGTAACTCCTAGGTATTTAGTAGAATTTACGACCTTAAGGTTTGACTGATTTATCGCGAAATTGAAGTTCAGCGGATTTCTTTTAGTGGTCATGTGTATTACTTCACACTTTTCTTTATTTAGTGTCATCCAAAAAATTCTCCTAGTGAATCGACGTTGTCTGGCCGCCCTACTCAGAATTGTCCTCACATGTTCGTACCATTTCATATATTTCTGCAATGTTACGCCTAGATATTTGAAAGACGCGACTGCATCAAGAAGTCCTGGTCACTCCTCGTATTAACAGAAATTCTATCGCATCGCAGCGGTCTTTTGGCCTTCGATCGTTATTGGACCGTAGAGGCGGAACATGTGCAATTGATATGAACACGAGAATGGGGACGTAACAGAGGATGGGGTGGAAGTATGAACGAGGCGTTTGTAGTGTCCGCGAGCGGTGAATGCTGCTGGCTGAACAGCAGCGTGGGCGGGGACGCGGCGCTCGCTGAGTGGCACAGAGAGCCCTAATTGTGGAAGGCAGGCCCACAATTGGGAGATGCTATCGCGGCCGCAGGAATGCTAATTGAATATGGCTCGTTAGCGGCGCCTGCGCAGCGCCCGCTGCGGGTTTCTTCGTCTCGCGGCCTCACGCGATCTGTCCGCCCTCCCACGCCGCCTCTCATCCATTCGGTAGGAGCCGCCGGAGAAAAAGGCGCGCGGCCTAAACACGCACCACCTAGAAGACAGGGCCTCACAGCTTGGCCGTAGCCGGCCAAGTCGCCATGCCACGTAAGCGAGGTAGTTCTGAGCCGGCGCGATCGCTAGCCGATTGGCCGGCCGTTGGGGCACGGCCAACTGCCTCACAGAAGGCAGCCACTGAACTAGCGATCGCTCCGGCTCGGAACTACCTTCGCTTACGTGGCATGACGACTGCGCTGGGGCTAGGGCACCTGGATATAGACGGGCATGAGCATCCGCCATTTTTGTTCCTTCGGTTCGAAGCGCGATTATAGAATATGGCAGTCAGTACGATTTCAGTATGGTGGGCTGTGCAGGTCCGAATTTTTCTAATCGTTCAGAAAATGGTTTTCGTGTTTTTTCGTTTGCAATGGATCCCGAAAGGCGTAAAATATGGTTAATAAACTGTTGTCGTAACAAGGTCTTAAAAACTATGCAAGTTGGGTTAATTCATTTGTAGTTATGCTCAATTGCTACACGTCGTAAATGACTGGTTTCTATACGTGTCCTTTTTAGCGAAGCTTCCGAAGCAACGAACTACTGTTACCTACTTTTATTTATATATACATAGGCGATAACAACTGTATCAACATTTACATAGCCGGCCGTGGTGGCCGAGGGGACTGAGGCGCTCCAGTCACGGTCTGCACGGTCACTACGGTCGGGGGTTCGAATCCCCCCTCGGGCATGGATATTTGTGCCGTCCTAGTTCGTAAGTAGTTCATAAGTAGTTTGTAAGTTTAGGGACTGATGACCCCGTAGTTAAGTCCCATAGACTATACAAACATTTGAACATTTGACTGAGGCATTTCAGTCACGGTCGGAGGTTCGAATCCCCCCTCGGGCATGGATATTTGTGCCGTCCTTAGTCTTAGGTAGTTCATAAGTAGTTTGTAAGTTTAGGGACTGATGACCCCGTAGTTAAGTCCCATAGATTATACAAACATTTGAACATTTGAACATTTACATAATAACAATGCTAATTACTTTTAAATAATGCACACTGTTTTCTACTAGTTATAATGACATATGGCTCGTAACGATGTTTGAAGCTACTGCGATGTTAATTTTCGTTACAGCTACTGCGATGCTAATTTTAGTTCCTGCATCGGCGGCGTGATTTCCTAATGTTCCCAACCAAATGTTCGTTTCACGAGTTTAATTAATTTACTGACCGGACAAGGGTACACACAAAAAGTTGGTAAACATGAAAAACTATTTTATCTCATTTTAGCTGTTCGAGTTTTAAAAGAGTATTGCCAACATCTACGCCGCCGTAAGTAAAATTGACCAATTTTATCACAGACAGAATTTTATTAAAGCCCTGATAGCTGTTAAAATTCCATTAGCTGAAAAGTGTTTTGAAACTATAACTTGTGAAAATGCTTTACCTTCGCCTTGGATGATAATCGATACATTTGCTTGATTTTTGCAAACAGAATGTATTAAATTAAACTAAAGCGCAGATTTGGTAGTGAATCTGTTATCCCGTAAAACTGAGCTGTCGAATGCGTAAAAGTTGCTCACAATACACACCCAGGTGGGCAAATACCAGAAAACATATTTAACGAATTCTGAAACCATATTACAATAATTTATTGCGAAGAGATCCAAATATATATTTTATTTTTGGTATGTATATTAGAAATGAGGCAAGCGATATTTCAAAGCAATAACAGCGGAAAAACTCGGCTTTTCACATGGCCACGCTGTCAGCAGTTAGAACAAAAATGGCGATGGGAGCTGCCGCTACAGAAGAAATTGATGCGCATGCCCGTCTATATCTAGGTGCCCTAGCTGGGGCCTGTATTTCCGTTGGCCGAGCAGCTGGCCGTGCCTACGTCATTGGATGCTTCAGATTCTTGTAGCAGGAGTCGGAATGGGTGGGTTAATTCCTAGCTTCACGAAATGCAACTGTATGTTAAGAAATGTTTATGAGCTATTAATAAAGCAGTACAAAGCAGTAAGGCTATCACGCGATTTACGTGGGCATTGACTGAAGTAAACGCTTTAGTTAGGAAATTAATCTGCTTATATACGGAGACTCGGCAGTGTGAACCGAGAAAGAGTGTTGCTGGGATCCGATTCTCGACCTACAGACAGTGGACCTACAGAACACAATAATTAAATGAGCAGGTAAGAAAGTAACCACCACTAATGCATGTTCGAAATAATTTGTACTGTTTAAATCAACTCTAAAATTTAAATAATCAATACATTTGTTTCCTTGGAAAACTGCTTGAACTATTGCTTCGTAAGAAAGTGAACCTTTATAAATGGAGAATGGCGAATACAATGGCTCAAAATATTCGTAAATTAGTCACAATGACTAAACTCAAGAGTCTTTGATTGAATGAAATATTTGGAAATCTATGGGTCTTAGCTATTGCAGTTATCAGTCCCTAAATTTACTAACTACTTAAACTAAGGACAAAACACATACGCAACTATGCCCCAGGGAGTACTCGAACCTCCAACAGGGAGCAACATCGCGCTCCACAGCAATACGCCTTAGACCTGTAGCTCATTCCACCGCGGCAGCCTTTCATTAGTGAATCATCATAGTTCACTATTTAAATGGAAAACTTGCTTTTCATGAGTCATAAGAGATAGTGGTTATGGAATTTAAAGGTGAGAATTGCTCTGCTAGGCAGATTCAGCGCATACATTTCATATGAGCAATGCATGGTGTGATCATACCGGAATGTACAAAATGACGTAATATGAAGAAGTCTGAGAAAATGACGAAAAAGGCAAAAGACATATTGTGATATTTCTTGGTTTTTTGGGGGTATTATCGTATGATTTGACCGTGTAGTCCTTCTTCAATCTTGCAACACCACACACAGACACACACACACACACACACACACACACACACACACACACACACACACACACACACACACATATATATATATAATTCTTGTCTAGTCCGGTTAAATTTTTAGTTGAGGTCCTGGTTTACCAGTGCCTCTATTTTTCACTCTTCCAATAGTAGTCAAGGCCATTACACTTCGTCACAAGTAATGAAGTTATGTTGATAAGTAGTTACACCAGAAGATAAATTTCCACTACTGAAATGAGAACTCTTCACAGTGCATTTCTTATAAACACATCAGGGTTTTATTTGACCCGTACTACAGAATATTTGAGTCCACTATCTGGTTTACACCGCGTTACATCCCGATGTCTTCCACCTTTTAACGTATTAGCTCAGTCCAAACTAATCAACAACTATAAAAACTGAATGACAATTCCGTGATGCTTTAATTATTCTGAGGTTCACCAAAGTTTTATAAAAGAAATGAGTATGTCTCTTTCGAACCTCTTATGATAAAGGGGAAATTTATTTTCAACAATTATCCTGTAAAAGATAACTTAGGACAGTAATAGTCTACAAAAAAGTCCTAAAACATATAAAAAATAATTCATTTCGACATCTTGTCCACCCAAGGCAAGCATGTAGTGTTTGAGATACTACAATATTTCATATGAGCAGGGCATGGTGGGATCATACCGTGATGTAGAAAATGACGTAATACGAAGAAGACTGAGAAGATGAGGGAAAAAAAGTCTAATCAATGAGTTACATCAGCACATTTGATCGAAGTGATACAATTTCCCCTTTATATTCATGAATCAGACCATATAAATATACAAAATTGTTTTGTTCCGTTTTGCACGGCCTGTGTCATGTAACGAAGTGTGTATTCACTGTCAAAACTCCCTCCGTGTACGTTTCCCAGAGTTGTCCTGCGTCTCTTTCCGCTAAGGAAGAATTTCGGCCCAGGAAAGCTTTCAGCGCGGCACTCCCCGGCCGCCCTGAAATTCCGTGACATTATGCGGCTCAGCGTTATCGGGAGCGGGAATCTCGGCGCGCAGTCCACGCATTTACATCTAAAAAGCCGCTACCTGCCGGACGCAAATATTTCCTCGCGGTAGCAGCGGGAACAGCCCGCTACTGGCGCGTTCACCTCCCGTGATCCGCAGACTTCGACTGCAGCGATATGTTCTGCACACACGCTTTGCTAAGAACCGAAGGACTGAAACGTATCTAATGCGATAAATAAATGAATGAAACTCTAATAAGATAATGTGTAGATTGCCTCAATCTGTGGGTAAATTTACACGTGACCATCTGCCTGTCTGAATATGTATGCATTAAGTGATAAGACTGTTAGACAATCACTCAAAATTACACGGCCCTGTAAAATGGAAAGTTGATTCTTGGTAGAACTTGGCTAACATTTACTTTACTGATATGAAGTTGTAAATCTAATTTAAATTTTGTACAACAACTGTTCATATACTTTCAGTGTTCATACCAATCTAGCTTCCCATTGTATCACACCAGCCTTGTATCTTTCTTTACTAATATTCCAAATTATTTTGTACTCTGTCCTTACAGTAATTCTTTATTTAATTGTGAACACTATAACTGAGTATGTTTTCTTCACCGTTTTTCAGTTCGAGAGCATACCTCCGATTTGTTAAGCTTCTCAATTCCCCAATGCACTCCACCTATACCCTCCTATCCAACCCCTATATTTTTGTCTATTTGTTTATTTAGTTATAATAATGTGTCTGGTTTTTGATATTTCTCCGTCTCTAATGACTACGCTGTCGACGGGACGTTAAACTCCAAGCTTCCTTCCTTCTAATATTTCTAATATTTGCATCACCTTGTGTTTTGAACAGCCCTTAAAACATCAGATTCTTGTTTAATTTTATTTTTATTCGCTGTAGTCATGTTGTAAGTATTTATGTTTGCACTGTTTCTCTACCTATGGTATTTATGTTTCCTTTTTTCCGTACTGTTAGTTTACAAATATCACACAAATATTTATTTAAACTGTAACTGTTGCATCAAAGAAGTTAATTCACTTTTCTGTATGTAACATCTCTTCTAGTTTACAGACAACAAAAGTTCTTTGACTGAACTTCAGTAAACGTCTGATGATGGCCTAATAATCCGAAAACCCATTCACAAAATAAACAAAACCGTAGAACAAACACAGAAAGTTATGTTGCTCTAACCAGTACAAGACTAACTATGGTAATAAATCAGCTTGTCAATGACTCATAAAGGTGTCTGTGGACCTGTAAATGCGTGGTTAGGCAGAATGACTGTCTGACTTAATTATGATCTGTCTAAGTGAATCACAAGTATGATTGCAGCACAAAGTGGAACTGCTTAAACAAATTTTTAACACGATTGTAAATGTGTGCATGTATGATGTGATAGACCATCTGTAACAATGAAAACCATCTAAGGATGTAACAAAAAAGGGGAATTGCTTAAGCTGGTTAATTACAAATAGTACAAATAAAACTTTAACACGAGTGTGACGTCAATGCTAAATGAAAGCTTGGGTAGCGAGACAAACAGTTGTTCAATAAAGATCACCGTGAAATTAAGATCAAATTTTACTGACAAATGATCACTGAGTTGTGATCAAGTGTTGTAATACAGTATTTGGATCTCTTTACACAGATGACAAGAAATACTAGTAACTAGACGACAAAATAATTGGTTTCGTTTCAATAGCAGAATGAAAGTTACAGAATAAGACGAGTGTCAGAGAAGGAGTGTAAAACGAACGAATAAATGGTCATTCCTTACCGTGTCATAAAACACAAATAAATCGAATTTCTCTCACCTATTACTGACGACATCCACAGCACATACATGTATTAACAAAATGTTTACTGATAAATACCTTTGGTAATGTCACAGATCAGAATCTAGCCTGTCGTGTCGATAACGTACACGTGGCTTCTCTGACTGTAAAACTCGTAAATGTAGCTGTCCACTAATTATATTGAACACTCGAAATGTCAAAAAAAATTAAAATAAGCTGGCCAGGCCGTTCTATCCTGCCGATTTTCTTCATTTTTTTAAGGTAGATGTTTATCGACATATTTGTCATCAAGAATCAGAATTCGCTTAACTGTCACCTTCCTTTATTTATACACGAACGAGATTTCCTTCTGTACATTTCTTTTGGGAATGCCTTTGCTGTGAAATAAATTCAGCCGGTCAGGCCATTCAATCTGACCGATTTCATTCATTTTCGTTTTAGAGGAAAGGTATTCCTCGACCAATTTGTCATGAAGTATCAGGATTCACTGAACTCTTGTCTTACTTTATCTATACTCAAACGTGCTATCATAGATTTAAAAGTTGCAACTGGTGTCAATATTGGAGAGCGAATTCTGTTATCTGACGTAGATTTGACACCATGTGATTTTACAATGACCTTCTCTTTCAAACGACGGTATTTTCCAATTAATTGCTGTTTCGGATTACAATAAACAAAGCGCAGCGTTAAACACTTGATGGGCTTGAAATCTACTTGCCTGAAAATTTTTAGTCACGGAAATTTATTACATTTTACCTTATTCCGGGGAAAAACATCGAAAAATGTAAAAGTAGACATTAAAACTAAGGGTCGACGAACAGCTAATATTGTATGAAAGGAAATATTTCAAAGAATAATATTGTATATACTGCTAATATTTGTTATAAAATATTATGATTTGTTGAATATTGACATATACCTATTTCCACTTTACGCCACTGTCCACTAACGGTGCGAAGTATTCACAAGGGTTATCTAATTACAAATAAAAAGAATTAACTGAATGCGGGAAGTAGAGAGTTGCTGTTTGTAAACCTATTGGACCAGACTGCTATGGTCAAAAGTCCCTAGACTTGCAAACTAATTAAACTAACTTACACTAAGTACATCACAGACACCCATGGCCGCGGGAGGAATAGAAAGTCTCGTGGGAGCGACTCATAGTGACTGATAACAGTGAGAAAGAACGAAACTGCATATTTCATTTCCCTTAATATTTCTTCGTACTTAACAATCTCGAATTTCAAAGAAAACAGGAACAATTGAAGTTTCCTTATAGCAACTAAATAGTTTTGTTATCTTTGTCATTTCAAACAATTAAACATGTAATTTTCTAACCATGTTACTCGCAGTACACACAAAACAATGCATCGCGAAATGTTCACGATTCTCCTCTTCCATAGACCGTACACGACTCACTGACTTACACCCAACAACTGCCACCAATCTGAACAGATCAACCTGTTGGTAGCAGCTACCATATCTGACCACTATTACGAGAGTCCCTGAAGCTACTGACATAAAATCACGACACGAAATACAGTGTTGCTACCATTCATGATGCTAGTAGCTGACAATGACGGCGTATCCTATAAATAGCTAAGCGCGGCCAAGCTTCACTGTCTTTCATTCTGATACGAAAGGAACGGGAAAGCTAGTATAAGAATTATTGCGAAGATTTACACAACAGGCACATCAATACTCTGTCTTGTTTTACTTTCACTACTTTGAATGAAAGTAAAGGGAAAAATATGACGTTTTAACAGTCAAAATGTTCAAATGTTTGTTAAGCTTAAGGGACTTAACTGCGAGGTCATCAGTCCCTAAACTTACAAACTAATTATGAACTACCTTATACCAAAGACGACACAAACATCCATGCCCGAGGGGGGATTCGAACCCCCGGACGTAGTGGCTGTGCAGACTGTGACTGGTGCGCCGCAGACCGCTCGGCCACTGCGGCCAGCTTTTCACAGTAGATCATTGTGTATTGAAACGGTAGATTAGGGTTTAACGCCCCGTTGGCAGAGTGGCCAGTAGAGACGGACCAAACGCTCGGATTGTTTTTCCTTAGAGATGGGGAAGGAAATCAACCGCGCCCTTGGAAAGAAAACATCCCAGCATTTGCATGGAGTGATTCAGGGGAAATCACGGAAAACCTGACTGAGGATGACCGGAGGCGGATTTTAACTGCCGTACATTTTACTACATAATTTAAGAATATACAGATCACAATTATGTTCTCATTCAACTTCTACATATAGAAGTACAAGACTTCTTGCACTATTAAACAATGAATTTGAACTGAAATTCATTACACATACATATCTAAGCAAATTTGTGTATTGACATATGTGCAGTTTCATACGTAGGTCACGCACATTTTAATTACTTAGCCAGTTCTACATCATAAAAATAAGTAAAGTCTCTCGTTTATTACCTCTTACAGAGAACACATTTTCTTATTCCAAGTCGGTGTTTTCATTTCAGAGTTCCATTGAAAGTATTCAGCGATTCATTTATTTGACTCTACTTAGAAATCTATGCCACAGAGCGCACAATTCAATGACGCAGTTTATTGAACATACCATGTCGTATCGAAACGTGATATTGTACGAGAAGACGTTCTCTGTCAGTAATGCTTAGAAACGGCACACGCTCTTCAAGTGACTCTCCATTGTTGAGGACTCCTAATTGGATCAACATTGCCTAACACAGAGATAAATGCAGAGCACTTCACAATGTGTTACAGGTAATATGTTACAATTACGAACTTATGCAAATTAAACTGTTTCGGAAAAAAGAAGAAGAAAAAAGAAAATGACAAACCTTTAAAAGGGGGAAGGATTCAATGGGCGTAGGAGACTGGTCCGTCTCCATACCTCAACGATCAGTGTGTCTAAATGCTAATCGGAGGTGTTGAGATGGATTGATTTATAATAGTGCCAGGGACTGTTTTCCTTGCTGGGAACGCTGTAAATGGGTACAATTGGGTCTTCTGGAGACAGCCGGCCGCAGTGGCCGAGCGGTCTGCGGCGTGCCAGTCACAGTCTTCACCTCCGCTAAGGTCGGGGGTTCGAATCCCTCCTTGGACACGGATGCTTGTGTCGTCTTTTAGTATAAACTAGTTAATAAGTAGTTTGTAAGTTTAGGGACTGATGGCCCCGCAGTTAAGGCCCTTAATCGTAACAAACATTTGCACATTACTGGAGACAAATGATGGGCTATATGGTTGAGAAGCAACGGCTCTAAGACAAGAAATCCTACAAAGCCGACTATTTGATATAGGATGCCACAACCGTCGAACGGATTCGAGCTTTACCTATGGTTTAAATTTATCACTTTTATTATTATTATTATTATTATTATTATTATTATTATTATTTTCCAATCTGTGTACATATCCATCACTAAACGGCTACTGCAGGCTACATCTACATCTACAGGGATTCTCTCAAAGTCACATTTAAGTGCATGGCAAAGGGTACATCGAACCACATCTATGATATTTTTTTATAGTTCAATTCTCTAATAGCTCGCGGGAAAAAGGAACATCTAAATCTGTATGTTTTCGATCTGATTTCTCTTATTTTATTAAGATGGCCATGTCTCCCTACTTAGATGGGTATTAACAATATATGTTCGCATTCGGAAGAGAAAGTTGCTAAAAAACTTTCGCAAATAGATCTCGCCGCAACAAATTACGCGTCTTTTATCGATTTCCACCCCAACTCGTGCATTATTTCCGTGCCACTCTCTCCCGTATATCGTGATAATACAAAACAAGATGCCCTTCTTTGAATCGTCCGTCAGTCCCATCTGGTGTGGATCCCACAATAGGATCTCCAAAATAGAATGCAAGTGTAGTGGAACTGTTGCACCTTCTACGTATTCTGCCAATGAAATGTAATCCGTGGTTCGCCTTCCATAGAATATTTTCTATGTTTTCTTTCCAAATTAAGTTTTTCGTAATTGTCACTCCTAAGTATTTAATAGAATTGACGGCCTGTAGGTTTGACTGTCCCCATGCCAGTTACAGGACGTTTATCTCACTTGTTCTTGTTTTGAATATTTCGTACAACTGTTAACCGAATTAATGAATTAAATTGGTCTTATTTTCATTATCTTATGTAAGATACATGACGTGGTAAGGTATCAGTTAGAAACTACTTGTATGTCTCGATTCTTGAGGTAGCGTGTCTAACAGTGACACCCACACGAAATGGTGAAAAAAAGTAGCTTATTAACTTTTGACTGTTCATGTTACAAAACTTCAGTTTTAATTTATTACATTATAGTACTAAATTCATAAGCAACACTTTTTCCAGACGTCATTGACATAAGCCGCAAACTGTACCGGTACAAAACAATGTTCAGAATATATGACTTCTTTCGCTTACAGGCGTATCCCAGTACTTCACGATATAATTCATTAGTTAACCATGATTTTATGGGACAACAGCTGTGGATATTTCAGGAGGCATCTCTTTCAGAGGTACCTGTTATCCTCTTAACATTAATTAACAAATGGATATATGTTACACTGAAAAATAACGTCCATTATGTACGTTAAAGTGATATAATATTAGGCATACGGTACTACAAGTTGTTTCAAATATTTATTTTTCCCAAGAAGTGACGCAATACATTATGTTAATTTTTATTATTGATGTGTCGATTATGGATGATGCCATAAAGGAATCAGTAAATGATTTTTACAACCAGCGTGTCCTCGTTAGCGACCTAAAGCTGGGAAGGGCGTATACCTTTATCAAAACGTTTTATTGCTAAATGGGACAGTGAGTTTTGAAGTTTCAGGCAGGGACATCTGTTTAGTAAGCATTATAAAATGAATGAAAACAGTCTGTAAACGTAATTTTTTTTATTGAGAATGGTTACCCAAGTTAGTCTACACTGTGATCATCTTCACACCGTCATTACACCAAGACGGAAAGTGGTCGTGGGGTATTATTACTCCGAAAATGGTAACACTGGGTACCGAAAACAATAACAGTAACATTTGTTAGTGAAAACGTTTCAGTCAGTTATGGTATTTTGATCATTTTAAAAAGATTTCATCACGAACGCTGCTACCTCAAATGGTAAATACTATAAAAATACGGATTGTGGATTACAGTGCTTGCAGAGGGAATATTTTAGCAAGTTTGTGTGTACGCCTGCCACGGGAAGAAAGTTACTACTTTAATTCATTTACTTGTTTGTAAGATGCTATATTGAAGAGCAAATTTAATTATTAATGTAAACAAGCCTCTCAAAATAAAAAAAAAATAATAAAAAGTATAGTAATTTTAGTACCAAATGAAGATTTACCACATTATGCTTAACGGATAATATCACAGAAAATAAAGTCTTGAAATGAGAACAACAAATTCTTCATTAGCATTTCCTTAGTTTCATTTAGAGTGACTTCATTGTAGACGATCTCTTCCTTATGGCCGTTTTTAAACTGTAACATCATTGTGAATCACTCCAGATTCATATTCGATTATTGTGTCCAATTAAGACCGGTGCGCGATTTGATAGAATTGAACAACATGTTTTTTTTATGATTTATGAACACTAAAAATACGCTCCATCCTGGTGACTTCCTGTGTTCTCCATATTTGAGCTTTAGAATCAAAAAGTGAGAAATCGCGATACATGGCGATATTGTATACATAATATTAAGAATTCCGAGTGTGTTTTGAAAGATGACAAAAATCGTTTTTAAGGTATAACGGTCCTGAGAAATGGAGGAAGGTAGATCTCTGACGTGCTTTACAGTGTGACACATATTACCTCTCTCAGTTGACGAGTGTCTCATCAGCGTCACCTATCAGAAACATGCAATTCATTTTACGTGTACCAGAGACAGCATTTCCACTAGGGAAACAGAAAGACATGGCCTCTCAATCCAAAAAATGCCAATGTTTTACGTAAAAACTACTTTGATGGCAATATCTTGAGGAGCATACAAAACAATGGAACATCTAGTTTATGCGTTACATTAATTTATACCTAAAGTTATTTTACTCTTTTTTCATTCTTATAGATGTGCCGAAAGTTTCACAAAGGATTTTAATACTTCTCTACTTAAACGTAATGATTCATTGGTCTGAAATCGACGTTGAGAATCGATACCAGCGCGCGAAGACCTTATGTGCCGACTGAATAGCATGTAGACAGATTTTTGTGATTTATCGCTGTACAGAATGTAATGTGTTTGCCGAATAAACGAAAAGTTATGCATGATAAGAGGCAAGTGTAAGATAAGGATAAAAAAAAATTCAGCACTGTGAAAGGTGGTCTTTTCATGTATACTTTGGTAATATGCACATTTGTGAAAGAGGATTTGTGTTTAATGTTCCGGAAACGACGAAGCCATTAGTGATGGAGCATAAACTTCATTTGGAAAAGATAAGGAAGAAAAGCGACCAATTTCTCATCATAGGAACAACTCCGACATGCATCTCAATCGTGTAATCTATTGCAGGTATTAGTATAGTGTTTGGGATCCTCACATTATCGATGTAGAAGAACACGTATAACAATTCACAGGCGTGCTACTAGACTTGTTGTCGGAGATTTTCATCAACACGCAAGTATTACGGCTAAATAGGAATCATTGGAGAGGAGAGCATATTTTGCTTGAGAAACACTTCTGTGAACACGTAATTGCTACAGTCTACCGAATGATACTACCTCCATCAACAGAGATGATGATAACCTTGACAAGAAGAAAACTCTTTATTGGATACAATAAATTGCGACTTTACGTGGTCTTCATGTGTTGAGAAGACACGAAACACACGTATTAGGCTACGAATGGCTCTGTTAAAGAAATATGACTCGAAGTATTCTCAGAGTAGAACCGTATACGTCTGCTTTCATGTCCAGCAACTACAATAGCTGCAAATGATATCACGTACCTACAATCTTACTTTCAAACATTTTATGCCTAGGCTATCATTTGCGAAAACGTAAGGAAATATAAATAAAGATAACTAATTAATTAATAAAATATGTTTATTATACTTTATAACCATTGGAAAAGATGTAGGTAACACCATGTAATTCAGTTACATGAATTTATCTCTAGTAAGTGGTCATACATAAACAAAACTAATATATTAGAAAGAAACCTTACAAAATCATAAGAACAGATGCGTTGACTGCGTTAAGAGAGTAGTAGGAAATTACCCAAATAAATGATCTTATGGACAGAGTAAAAAGAAATTTGCGGCTGGTTGCTGACGATGCTGTGATGTATGGGATGGTGTCGTATTTAATTGAGTGTAATAGCGTATAGAATCTCTTGGACAAAATTTCTAGTCGGTGCGAAGAATGTCAGCTAGCACACAATGTAGAATAATGTAAGGTGACGCGCATGAGTAGGAAAAACAATCCCACAACGTATTACAGTATACAGTATACAGTATTAGTAGTGAGCTTCTTGATGCATTCGCGTCGTTCAGATATATAGACGTAACATTGCTGAACGATAGGAAATGGAACGAACATGTAAGAACAGTTTTGAGTAATGCGGGTAGCCGACATCGCTTTATTGGTAGAATTTTGGGAAAATGTACTTCATCTGTAAAGGAGACCGAGTATAAAACGCTTGTACGACCACGTCTTGAGAATTGCTCAAGTGTTTGGGACCCGCAGCAGATCAGTTTAACGGAAGACAGAAGCAGTTCAGAGGCGAGAAGCTAGGTTTGTTACTGGTAGGTTTGACCAATGCGTGAGTGCCACGGAAATGCTCCAGAAACTCAAATGGGGATCGCTGGAGGATAGATGACCGTCTTCTTGAGAAATTCTGTTGAGGTAATTTAGAGGTCCGGGATTTGAAGCTGAGTGTAGTACGATCTTGCTGCCACCTCCTTACATTTCGCGTAATGATCACAAAGAAAAGATAAGAGAAATTAAGGCTTGTACGGAGGCATATAGGTATTCTTTTTTTCCTCGTTCTATTTGGGAGTGGAATAGGAAATGAAATGCTTGTTAGTTTTACAGTGCACCCTCCGCCTCGCACATTACGGTGGATTGCGGACTATGTATGTAAATTTAGACGTTAATATAAACACGTGGTTTAAAAATCATAAAAGACAGTTCTATACGTGGAAGAGACCAGGAGACATCGGTAGGTATCAGATAGATTTTCTAATGGTAAAACTTAGATTCCGGAACCAAGTTATAAACTGTAAGAATACCCAGGGGCAGATATAGACTTTGACCATAACTTGTTAGTCATGAACTGTAGGCTGAAACTGAAAAAACCGCAGAAAGGTAGGAAAATAAGGAGATGGGACTTAGATAAATTGAAGGAACGTGAAGTTCTGGAGAATTTCAGAGGAAGATTTAGGCAAAAAAAGACAGGTGTGAAAATTACAGAACCATCAGTTTGATAAGTCATGGTTGCAAAATTTTAACACGAATTATCTACAGGGGAATGGAAAAGCTGGTAGAAGCTGACCTCGGGGAAGATCAGTTTGGATTCAGGAGGAACGTAGGAATCCGGGAAGCAATACTCACTTTACGTCTTATCTTAGAAGATAGATTAAGGAAAGGCAAACCTACGTTTCTAGCTTTTGTAGATTTGGAGAAAGCGTTTGACATTGTTGACTGGAATATACTCTTTCAAATTCTGAAGTCAGCAGGGGTAAAATACAGGGAAAGGAGAGTTATTTACAACTTGTACAAAAGCCAGACCGCAGTTATTAGACTCGAAGGGCATGAAAGGGAAGCAACAGTTGGGAAGTGAGTGAGGAAGGGTTGTAGCCTTTCTCCGATGTTATTAAATTTGTACATCGAGCAGGCGGTGAAGGAAAGCAAGGAAAAATTTGGAATAGGGATTAAAGTTCAGGGGGAAGAAATAAAAACATTGCGTTTTGCTGATGACATTGTAATTCTGTCCGAGACAGCAAAGGACCTGGAGAGCAGTTGAATGCAATGGACCGTGTGTTGAAGAGGGCGTATAAAATGAACATTAACAAGAGCAAAACAAAAATAATGGAATGCGGTCTTAGAAAATCAGGCGATGCTGGAGGAATTAGATTAGGTAACGAAACAATGAAGGTGGTAAATGAGTTTTGTTACTTGGGTAGTAAAATAACATGCGATGGTCGCAGTACAGAGGATATAAAATGCAGAATGGCAATGGGAAGAAAAGCATTTTTGAAAAAGAGAAATTTGCTAACATCGAATATTAATTTAAGTGTAAGGAAGTCTTTTCTGAAGGAATTTGTGTGAAGTGTTGCCTTATATGGTAGTGAAACATGGACGATAAGCTGTGCGGACAGGAAGAGAATAGAGGCTTTTGAAGTGTGGTGCTACAGAAGAATGCTGAAGATTAGGTGTGTAGATCGCATAACTAATGAAGAGGTACTGAACAGAATTGGTGAGAAAAGGAATTTTTGGCATACCCTGACTAAAAGAAGAGATCGCTTGGTAGGACACATTCTTAGAGATCGGGGAATCGTAAATTTAGCATTGGAGGGAAGAATGAGGGGTAAAAATCGCAGAGTGAGACCAAGAGACGCGTATAGTAAGCAGATTCAAGTGGATGTGGGTTGCCGTTTTTATGAGAAGATGAAAAGGCTTGCTCAGTATAGATTAGGGCGGAGAGCTGCATCAAACCAGTCTCCGGACTGAAGACCATAACACATACCGTATATCAGTAATACAAATAATGCATAAAATAAATTAAAAACCAGCTTCCATGAGCTTGACCGCCCACACTACACAATTTTTACGTAAAGATACTGGCAAAAATAGGCACATATGCATTAAATAGTTAGACAAAGAAGAGGACAAGAAGTGCGAATAATGCTGCTTGCAGTTGTTGAGTTATTGTGGAGGATGTATGATCTGATTATATTTTCGTAATAAATTGATGTAACAAGCGAAGAAAGAAATAGATACAATTGATTTGTGGCATTTTTTTTTTGTTAAAAAAAGTTGGTAGCTTCAGGTAATAAGGTATCATGTAAGACATAGTTTGCTGAATTCGCATGAGCAGCGGTGAAGTGGCCAAGCGGTCTAAGACGTCTTGATGAGAAGCGCGCGATTGTTCGCCGTTGGAGGTTCGAGTCATCCCTCAGGCAGGTGTGTGTGTGTGTGTGTGTGTGTGTGTGTGTGTGTCTGTGTGTGTGTGTGTGTGTGTGTGTGTGTGTGTGTGTGTGTGGGTGGGTGTGTGTGTGTGCGTGTGCGTGTGTGTGTTTCCTTAGGTTAGTTTAAGTAGTTTATAAGCCTAGGGACTTATGACCAAGCAAGTTAAGTCTCATATATTTACATACATTTGAACATTTCGAATTCACAGGATGCATTTGAAAGTTGATAATTTTAATTTTCATTTTGCTAGGTGGGTAGATCGCATAACTAATGAAGAGATACTTAACAGAATTGGTGAAAAAAGGAATTTTTGGCAGACCCTGACTAAAAGAAGGGATCGCTTGGTAGGACACATTCTTAGACATCGAGGAATCGTAAATTGAGCATTGGAAGGAAGTGTGTGGGGGAAAAATCGCAGAGGGAGACCAAGAGACGTGTATAGTAAGCAGATTCAAGTGGATGTGGATTGTCGGTCTTATGAGGAGATGAAAAGGCTTGCTCAGGATAGAGTAGGGCGGAGAGCTGCATCAAACCAGTCTCCGAACTGAAGACCATAACAACAAGTCTCATATATTGACAACACTGACATTTGTAGTTATCAAGATATTAGAAATATTATTGGTTTATGAGAGACGTCTAAATTTGATGAGATTGTAAATGCCTAAAAATTATGGTAACATAATTCAGAGATTGATTATTTACTAGGTGATGAATGAGTAGATAGATGGACTGTTGGGGACGGGTGGACCAAACTGCGTAGGTCGTCAGTGCCCCATTGGGGAAGGGAAGGAGTGAGGATTGGAAAGGAGGCGAAGGGAAAGGAAATGCAGTCCAGGGAGGAAAGAAAGAAGGTGGACTGCATTAGCTCGAAGCCCGCGAATGAACTGAGCCACTTAGTGGCTTTACTATCTGAAAACCTGGCGTTTCCCGGGTATTTATTAATACTGTACTCTCGTAGTCCATTCCACCTCCCTCCCCTCTTCTCACTCCATCCAGTGGCGCAGACGCGGGGGGAGGGGCTAATGGGGCTGAAGCCACCTCCCCCCTCCGACACATCACAAATAATGTTTAATTTTATTACTTTTTATTGTTTTCATTTTTTATTTTTTAAGCAGGTTTGCACCGGGAATTTGAAATAGTATACTTGTAATAAATCACAACGTAACTATTATTTGTTAAGCACAAGTGAACGTGACAGTGGGTCGCCAACGTGATGCCTCCACTGAGAAGTGTGCTGCTGTCACTGAGCAGTTCTAATGCCGCCGCGACCAGCTTTGATGCTGCCGCTATGCTGAAGTTACCAGCCGATTGTTCACATGCGGCGACCCGCTGCTTAGCAGGTCAGCGACGCCACCGAGTGCAATATTATGAACAACAATAGTGTTACTTTAGTTCAGTTTTTACACATAGTCTCATGTTAATTAAACTGTAAAGACCTTTCTCTTTGGCTAGTAACATAGAAGCAATAATTTCGTAAATTTTTCGGGGGTAATAATTGTTGGTGTTCATGGGTTTGCGGTCTTATTAAGTCGTTCCGCTGACACGATATTTCAGCGGTCCACCTGGCCCTCAACCTCAGGTGCGACTGGTGCACAATCACGCCGGCGTGTCTATAAGATGGCTGCCAGCTGGACCGCGGAAATATCGTGTCAGCAGAACGACGTAATCCGACCGCAAACCCGTGAAGAACACAAACAACATAGACACTGCTTAATTATTTTACGAGCTGATTATACACACTCCATTTCAACCATGTTGCTTCTCTTCCACTTTCAAATTAATGTGAGCCTACTCATTTTATTTCTTGTGCAATTGTATTCGTAGTGTAATTGATAAAATTATAAAAAAAGTGTAAAAATAAGTCTTAGATTAATATATCCAATAGGCTTTATTTTAAGAAAATGAGCCTCCCGCTCAGAATCAAATTCTGGTTGCCCCACTGAATCAATATCTTCTTCTCCTATACCTCCATCCATTTCTTCCTGTCCCACTTCTTTGGCCCCACCCCTCTCCCACGCTAAAAACTGGTATATGTGAATTTTGAAGATTGCCAGTGAAATAGAGTGATAGTTTAATGCAGGGTACCCTTTGCCCTGCATGATACGATTGTTTGCAGATTGTAAAAACACTCTCCAAGAAAATTGATAACGAGCTAGCTTTCAGGGTAATTGGTAAACCAGAGTCAAAGTCGTTGGAATGTACCCTCTACCATACACAGTGTGAAACGTTATGTAGACAATGATCTTCTCCTTGCGTTGATAGTCCAGGGAATAAAATTTCTTCAAAATCGCAATAAAACTCTAGGTATGTGTCTAAGTCTGTAAGTAAAGTAAAGTTCATTTAGACAGTGAGCTTCAGCTGGTTTTGAAGTGCTCATGAAATTATCTCGAGCAACTGTTGTTGCGCCACATTCGACATTTGAAAGAAAGTATTTTACTGTTGGATATTAATTAATGTACAGAATCTGTACCATTTCCTGAAACCAATGAATGTGGTGACTCTGGTAGCGGTACCAATGGCGTTTATTTGGCGTGGCCATTGGCGCAACATAAGGGTTTCATTTTATTCTGTACAAAGATGCACAAAGAAAAAGTATGTAAAAATTCTTTGCAATTTTCTAATTTTTTTTCTATACATTAAATTAAAATTGATTAAAAATGGACTTGTTAAAAATTGTGTGTAAAGATGCACTTGGGAAATTTTTAAAACCTACGTACGTAGATGAGCGTAATTCCTTGGTAATTTCATCAAGATCGAATTCCGTTAGGTAAAGTACCTTGCACCATGCACCATACTAAATTTCATGTAGACCTGATCTTCGTCTTGGTTTAAAGGTGAAGTGTGCAAAACGTTATAAAGATAGGAATAAACTGTAAATTTTGTCAACGTCCATAACGTAGCGTCCGTCATGCGCCGAACGAAATTCTATGCAAACAAAAAGCTTCCTCATTTTATTTTTATTTTTTTTATTTTTTTTTTTTATTTTTATTTTTTTTTTTTTTTTTTAACGCCAGGGGTGAACAATTTTAATCGAGATTGGAGGAAAATTGTAGATTTGCAGATTTGCATCCAACAGAAACATACGGACACACTGAAAAATGCACTTTCAGTTTTTCTCAAATTTTCCATTTTTCAGGAAAAGTTTCCAAAAATTTTATTTCGCATAAAATCTGTCCTGAGTGTTACGAACTCAAAAAAAAAAAAAAAAAAAAAAAAAATACCAGCAAAATCTGTCGTGTCGTTCTTAAGTTATGGTGTGACCAAGGGAAATAGGCATGCATTTATATGTATATAGATTTTTTTCCTTAAGAAAGTGGTCATTTTTATGTATCTGCCAGAGAGTCCACTAAGACATCCTTTCGTCTCAGCTCCACGTTCAGGGGTTTACCCAACGACGGTTCGCCATAGACTTAAACAGTTCCAGTGGTCAGCCAGTTACCTGATCGCACGTCTACCCCTCCTAAATGAGAGATGCATGCCTCACTCTACCTTCCTAACAATTCCAGAGATAGAAAAAATATGTGACATACAATGTATTATCTGTAGTGACATAAAAAAATCGTTATATTCCATAAGCAAATACTCATTAAGTTCTGAAACCTATAAAAATATGTAAATCGCTTCCACGTGTACACATCTGGTAAGAAATAAAATATCAAGTTGATTTTCAATCTATTGTCACACGTCGTGTGTGATTGTGCCGAAGCATCTCTGGTGTGTTGTTTCAATGCCATAATATCAGGCCCTGCCGTTTTGTAAATAATGTCTTTCATATAACCTCAAGTGGGGAAATGCAAGAGGGGTATTGGAAAGTGATGTTGCGAACCAGGGAATTCGATCGAGCTCGCCAATCTATGTTTTTCTTTGTTTCTTTAAATGTTTGTAAATCTATCGGACCAAACTGCGTGGTCATTAGTCCGTAGCTTACAAACTACTTAAACTAAGGTAAACTAACCTACGGACAAACACACACACACCCATGCCCCAGGGAGGACTCGAACCTCGGAGGGCGAGCAACCGCGCGCTCCGCAGGGAGGCGCCTTAGACCGTTCGGCTACTCCACCGCGGCTGTCTGTTTTGCGAGCAAGGTGACGCAGTGGAGGATGTTCTTTAAACGTGCATCCAGTGATCGTGATTTAGATTTCCCGTGATTTCCCTAAATCACACCAAGCAAATACCAGGATGTTTTCTTTCAAATGGCACAGCCGATTTTATTCCCCATTCGTTACAAAAATTTTCCAACCGCATGCTCCTTCTGTAATAAGCAAGATATTAATGGAATGTTAAACCGTATTCTTTCATCTTCCTTCCTACCTTTCACGTGGTGGAGAAGGTTTCGTTACAAAAATTACGAACTTCCATAGCCCAATGGGCGAGAGCTGAAAGATGATAGTGTCCTGAATATCCTATAGCTAGTAAACGTCATAATTCATCAGTGTATGTAAGTAAACATTTGCACGTACATTGCTTTAAAAGTTGGACTAGTAATTCGATCACGCACTAATCCCTATTGTACACTGCTCTTTAAATTGTTTTCGACATAAGGTTTTTATGATCCTCATATGCGCACGTTAAGGCGGTTAACTGCGTCACAAACGTGAAACATAGCGACGTCGGAAAAACACACCCACTTCAAGAAGTGACTGTTCGCATCCAAACGGTTCAGCATGTCCATCACAAATTATTCACGCTTGCGCGATCATCTGCTTACAATTTGCTGAACAATTTTGAGCTTGTGCGCATCCAACCTAAGATGTTTGCGAACCACTTTATCCAGTGTACTCTTTGGCACTCCCGCAACGCTTGTCTAATCGATTTGTGTGGCAACCTCGTGAACGCGGTTTGAGAGCCGCCTATACAGTCTCTTCCAAAACAGATGGTCTTCCGTTGCTTGTCCACTTCTAAAGGGACCCCGTTTCCAAAAAAAAAAAAAAAAAAAAAAAAAAAAAAAATAAATAAAAATAAAAAATAGCTTGACTTTAGGTACTATCTGTCCATAATAGGACACCAACATTCAGCACACAGTAACTGTTGATTTGATTTCTGCTAGTCACACAATACAATGAGCTTTATCCTGAGGGTAATTTATGTTTATGATGTAGTCCAGTCACACTACGCTCCTTGTGGCGGAAGTGATGAATTAGACAAGCTGTATAGAAACTTCGTGGGATTCCTAGTAGACCTGGATTAAATATCTAACTTTCCAATCATAAGCATAGTTACTATTTATTCTTGAAGTCAGGATAAACATTAATAGACGTCTTGCGCATTTCGAGAAAGGATCACGGAGAGAAAATGGGGCTCGTAGGAAAGTATGTAACCAGTAGTTCTTCCTCGCTCCACTTGGACAATGTACACTTCACACATGGCGTCTTGGAGAGAATGTATGTAGATATAGATGTAAACAAAAACAATTCCATCCACATTGGCCTGAGAAACCCTCACGGTACCGACTAGCCGCCGTCTCATACTTCAGTCGGAGGCGTCACAAAAAGTGGTGAGCACACAGCTCGGTCAGTTGGTAAGTTTTCGTGAACGGGGCCGTTACTTCTCAGTCAAGTGGCTCCTGGATTCGCCTCACTGGGGCTGAGTCCATCACGCTTGCGAACAGAGCTTGGCCGGCCCAGGGAGTGACCCATCCGAGTACCAATAAGCAAAAAATGTTCAAATGTTTGTTAAGCTTATGGGACTTAACTGCGGGGTCATCAGTCCCTAATCTTACAAACTACTTATCAACTACCTTATACTAAGGACGGCATAAATATCCATGCCCGAGGGGGGATTGGAACCCCCGAGCGTAGTGGCCGTGCAGACCGTGACTGGAACGCCTCAGTCTCCTCGGCCACCGCGGCCGGCTACCAATAAGCCTGACAGTCTATATCTACATATCACATCTGTCTGGCAGTGGGTTCATGGAACCACCTGAAACATATGTTTCAATAAATTATATTATGATCGGGAACTATAGGGTGTGTATATGTGAGTGCTACTGTTTGTCTGTAGACGCAACAGTGCCTAACTAGACTGGTACACCACTGGGAATATAAAGAAATAGATCTGGATATCTGATAAAAGTAAGAATAAATATTGTGACTAATCAGTCATCGACTCATTGCAATATGTATGGCCCTGTTAGTGCGCTTAACTATCCAGAGCATCAGTCTGGCTAAATAACAATCACGACGAATAACAAGTCCGTTTGTAACTCAAAGTAGGATTCGTTAACTAGAGAAACATATAGTTCATTAATTTAGTAGACTGCAAACCAATCTAAAATACAAAAGTAATACCGAGTATAAATGTGATCATGAGTGGAATGACAGACAATTTCTAACAGTGACTGACCGATAGAAACAGAATAGCGTGTACAGATACAGCATAGAGTGGAAACATTTAAGGTGACAATTATGAAATTCGTTAATTATATAAAGTTCAAGGTTTAGGATACAATGCAAAAACGGATTAAGTATGGATTCTGTTGCGGCCTTCTGATAACAAGATTTAATTTCATTTAAAAGTTAATTATTTTCTCGTAAGCAAGTGGTGCAACAAATATTTGTTTAAAAAGCACTTTCAACGATTGACAAGAAATACTGGTACCTATCTGACAAATTAGTTGGTTTCGATTTCTATAACGGAGTGTAAGAGCATAACTGACGGGTACAATAAGCAAGTGGTCTAATTAATTTGGTATAACTAGCACTTTTAACATTGGCAAAAAATACTGGCTGCTAACAAACTTATTGATTACGATTTCTGTAACGGAATGGAATAGCATAAAAACAGGGATACTAAGTACGTGTAAAATGTTTAACAGACACACAACAATCTGCCTCCCTATTCGGAATGCAAATCTCAAATAAATTTAAGTTCACTTGCCTCTTTCTGTTGACTGCAACCACTCTTCATGCAGTGCATTAGCAAACTGAGTATCGTATGTAATCATAAATTATACTTAGTAAAGTCGAAACTGTTATCTTCCCTACCACTAATGTACAAGCTCACAGCCTGAGATTTCTTGCTAATAACGCTAGGAAAATGAATTATGCAGTTCATGAATGCCTATAAAACCTATGAAATTGCTGAATATGAAAATCCTTACTAACACTGCCATTTATCAGTGCATCAATTATAAAAATTACTGCCTTTCAATTCAAGCTATCGTCTGTAACAGAGATTAAAGAAATAAATCATCTTGGTTGATATAAATGAAAAAAGTCTGAATTTGCCTTCCTTATTATTAGTATTTAAACTGATCCAATCACTATCGCCATTACAATGAAGAATAAAAGACCGAAGTTACATTATGGTAGTTTCAACTTTTTCAGAGAACAAATACATCATACCAAAAATTACATAATTTCCTTCTCACAAGGAATGTACTCGGGCTCGAACTAACACAAATATACCAAAATCGTGTGACAGATAATGTAGAGGTACCTTATTGTAATAGCGGTACTCTCGCATCTGCAAAACTTTACAGTCGCCCATTAGAGGCCTTTGCGTGTGCCATGCCGCATTGCACATTGAGCTGCCGGTAATCCAGTCGGGACCAGTAGAGACAGTGCGGTGTGCCTCTGAAGTTGCGTTTTGTGACGTCATGTGTGTAATGAAGTGTCAGATGGGTCGGCGGTTGGTAATTAATCCTGCTGATGTATTGCGATTGGTTGAGATGAAATTCCGAAGAGCCCTTCTTCGTGAAAATGGTCTTGGTGTAGAAGATGAATCATTTGCATGTTTTCTGGTATCAATTATAGTGCAGAAAGATGAGCATACATTAGAAACACTATAATAGATACCAGGTAACATGCGAATGATTCATCTTCTACACCAATATCATTTTCACGAAGAAGGGCTCTTCGTAACTTCATCTCAACTAGTCACACTATATTAGCAGGATTTTTTACCAATCGCCGACCTATCCGACGCTTCACTACTCAAAGAACGTCACAAAACGCAACTTCAGAGGCACACTGCACCGTCACTACTGGTGTACCGGCAGGTCAAGGTGCAATGCGGCGTGGCACAGTGGCACACGCAGAGACCTATAATGGGTGACTGCAGAGTTTTGCAGATGCAAGAGTACCTCTAGTGCAAGAAGGGACCTTCACATTATCTCTCACACGATTTTCGTGTATTTATATTTGTTCGAGCCCAAGTACGTTACTTTTTAGTATAAAATATGTTCCACAACTCTCTTCGTCAAACAAAACTCGTTATAACAACTCAGTACCACAACTCGCTTCAGACTCTCACTCCTAATTGCTCCAACTGCTATCCACAAACTGCTAACTGCTAACTCCCAACTTACGCCGGCTACCGCCGTCTCACAGTCCGCGGCGATGGACCTCTCTAACCAGTCAGTTACAACATCAAAACATGGTGTTGCTACCTTTCACACCTTCATACTATTTGTTTACATTAAACTGTCGAATAAGGCGTTGGAAGAAACAACACCCAAATCTCTCCGTTACAGCTATGACTTCTCGTATTTTATTACGATTCTCATTGCTCCCTGTGTAGGTAGGAGTCAACAATACGTTTACACATTCGGAGGAAAAGCCGGCGATCGAAATTTCGTAAGTAGATTTTCCGCAGTGCGAAACTCCCTAGTAACGATTCCCACCCAAACTCCGTGACACCATCTCTCTTGTCAAATGGTTTGTAAATCTATAGGACTTAACTACTCTGGTCATCAGTTCCTAGGCTTACAAACTACTTAAACTAACTTATGCTAAGTACAACAAATACACCCATGCCCGAAGGAGGTCTCGAACTTCCGACGGCGAGCAGCGGCGCGCTCCGCAGCTAGGCGCCTTGGAACGCTCGGCCACTCCACCGCGGCTCTTGTCACGGGGTAGTACAAAACGAGCTGCCCTCCTTTGTATACTTTTGATGTCTCCTGTCAACCCTGCCTGATATGGATCCCACGCTGAGTAGCAATACTCCAAAAGATGATGGACAAGCACAGTGTAGAGAGTTTCCTTTAGTATTTAAGCTCCATCTTCTGAGTGTTCTGCCAGTAAAACGCAGTGCTTAATGTTTGGTGATTTGATGGGAAGCTGAGTGTTCCCTGGGCACGACAGTTTCAGATGAATACGGAAGTAGCCATAAATCTAAATTACTGGTCGGGGACGGAAAGAAAACACCTAGCAAATTTTAGTACTGCGTGTTATGCTTCACCTTAGGCATAACGTAACCAGAGAAAGTTATAGTCACCTGTATAAAAGATTACTGGAAAATTGTAGAGAGTATAGAACTGGTACCATGTGATTACGTTACCCTTCCGCACATACTTCCGTTACTGATGTGATGTGGTGTGTATATACGAAAAAAAAGTGTTCAAATGTTTAGATTGGAAAAGTATACGCCTACCAGTTGCAAGGTTGCAGATTTATTTACAACCGGTTTCGAGCAATTATTGCCCTTCCTCAGATATAAAAAGTTTGCCCTATAGCCGCGGCAGAATAGCCGTGCGCACTAAGGCGCCCAGCTGCGGTGTGAGCGGCCGTTCGCCGTTGGGTGCTCGAGTCGGGGCACGAATTCCAAAACATCCCAAAGGTGTTATATAGGATTCAAGTTCGGACTCTGTACAGTCCAGTAAATTACAGGGATGTCATCGTCGTGGAACCACTGCGACACAGGCCGTCCACTATGAACAGGTGCTCGATTGTGTTGAAATATGCAATCGCCATTCCCGATTGCTCTTCAGCAGCGAGAAGCAATAAGATGCTTAAAACATCATTGTAGACCTGAGCTGTGATATTGCCACGCAAAACAACAAGGGGGTCAAGCTAACTGCCGGCCGCGGTGGCCGAAGGGATTGAGGCGCTCCAGTCGCGGTCTGCACGGCCACTACGGTCCGGGGTTCGAATCCCCCCTCGGGCATGGATATTTGTGCCTTCCTTAGTCTTAGTTAGTTCATAAGTAGTTTGTAAGTTTAGGGACTGATAGCCCCGTAGTTGAGTCCCATAGACTTTACAAACATTTGAACATTTTTCAAGCTAACTAAATGTTTCAAATGTTTGTATAGCTTATGGGACTTAACTACGGATTCATCAGTCCCTAAACTTACAAACTACTTATGAACTAACTAAGGACGGCACAAATATCCATGCCCGAGTGGGGATTCGAGCCCCCGACCGTAGTGGCCCTGCAGACCGTGACTGGAGCGCCTCAGTCCCCTCGGCCACCGCTGTCGGCGTCAAGCTGACTCCGTGAAAAACACGATCACACTATAACACCACCGTCTCAGAATTTTACTGATCTCACTACAGACACTGGCAGATAACGTTCGCCGGGCATCGGCTTTACCCACACCATGCCATGGTACCTGCACGTTGTATACCGTGATTAGTAACTCCAAACAACGCTATTCCACCGTTAATTCGTCCAGTGGTTACGCTCCTTTCACCAGAGAGGCGTCGTTTGGCACTGACCAGCTTGGTGTGTGGCTTATGGGTAGCCGCTAGACCATGAAATCAATATTTTCTCACCTCCCACCTAACTGTCATAGTACTTGGAGTGAATCATGATGCACTCTGGAATCCCTGTATGATGGCCAGCATAGCTAAATGACTATTACACTGTGCGGTCCTCTTCAACGGTCGGCGATCTTTGTCAGTTGAGAGACGAGGTCGGGCTGTACGCTTTCCTGCTGTATGTATTACTTGAGGTTTCCCCGTCACTGTCACATCAGAAGCAGCGACCCTAGGGATATTTTGAAGTGTGGAAATCTCGCGTACGGACTTCTGACAGAAGTGACACCCAATCGTCTGATCACGTTCGAAGTCCGTGAGTCTCGCGGAGCGCCCCATTCTGCCCTTTCAAGATGTCTACTGAGGTGTTGATTTGCAGTACCTGACGGTAGGTGGCATCTCAATGCACTTAATATGAAAACAAACGCATTATTTGGGCGGATACTTTTCATCACATAGTGTACGTGCTACGACGGAAATTTTCTTGGAATTTTCTGGATAGTGCTCTTCAAAACTCGGGACACCACTGCTGACGTGTACTAGTATTCAAATGTTTGTAAAGTCTATGGGACTTAACTACGGGGTCATCAGTCCCTAAACTTACAAACTGCTTATGAACTACTTACGAACTAGGACGGCACAAATATCCATGCCCGAGGGGGGATTCGAACCCCCGACCGTAGTGGCCGTGCAGACCGTGACTGAAGCGCCTTAGTCCCCTCGGCCACCGCGGCCGGCGTACTAGTATTGTGCGAAGTCCCATCCCGAAATGAATTTCCGAGACTGAAGGTCTCCTTCTCAGTGTTAACACGTATCTACATCTACATCTACATGGATAATCTGAAAATCACATTGAAGTGCATGGCAGAGGGTTCATCGAACCACTATTATGATACTTTCCATATAGTTCCATTCTCCAATAGCTCGCGGGAAAAAGGAACACATAAACCATTCTCTTTCGATCTCTTATTTTATTATGTTGGTCATCTATCCCTTTGTCGGTGGGTGGTAACAATATATGTTCGCCTTCTGAAGAGAAAGTTTGTGAAACAAACTTCGCAAATAGATATCGCCGCAAGAAATAACGACATTCTTTAAATGATTTCCACCCAAGCTCGCGCATCATTTCCGTGACACTCTCTCGCCGAAATCGGGATAATACAAAACGATCT
Organism: Locusta migratoria; assembly: GCA_026315105.1. Taxonomy (NCBI): domain Eukaryota; kingdom Metazoa; phylum Arthropoda; class Insecta; order Orthoptera; family Acrididae; genus Locusta; species Locusta migratoria. Next base: position 620,348,543 of record CM048745.1, read on the forward strand.
GCCCTTCCCTGAATTTTCTCTAAATCGTGCGTCAGTCCCACTGGTGTGGATCCCACAATGTGCAGGGACTCAAAAGTGTTGTTAGGTAGTTTATTTAGTAGAACTGTTGCATCTTCTAAGTGTTCTGCCAGTGTAACGTAGAATTTAGTTCGCCTTCTCTACAATATTTTTTGTGTCTTCTTTCCGATTATGTTGTTCGTAATTGTTACTCCTAGGTATCTAGGTGAATTTACAGCCTCTAGGTTTGACTGATTTATCGTGTAACTGAATTTAACGGATTTCTTTTAGTAGTCATGTGGATGACCTCACACTTATCATTAGTAAGGGTCAATTGCCAATTTTTGCACCGTGTAGATATATTATCTAAATCATTTTGCAGTTGCTTTTGATCTTCTGGTGACTTTACTGACCGATAAGTGACAGCATGATCCGCGAACAGTCTGAGAGAGCTACTGAGATTCTCTTCTAAACTGTTTATAAAAATAAGGAAAAGTAGGGGCCTTATAACACTACCCTGGAAAACAGCAGATATCACTTCTGTTCTACTCGGTGACTTTACGTTATTTACAACGTACTGTGTCCTTTCTGACAGGATAACACGAATCCAGTCACACAACTCCGGCGATATTCCATAAGCACGCAATTTGATTAGAAGACACTTCGAGGTTCAGTGTCAAAAGTCTTTCGTAAATCTAGAAATATGGAATCTATTTGAGATCCGTGTCGATAGCACTCATCACATCATGTGAGTAAAGAGCTAGCTATGTTTCACAAAAACGATACTTTCTGAATCCCTGTTGGTTGTGGGTCAATAGGTCGTTCTCTTCGAGGTAGTTCATAGTAGACTTGCTCATAATAGTTCGCGATCGGGACCGCTCACTTTAGTTCGCGGCAGAGCCGCTATTTTAGTTCGCCCGCTCCCATTGACAGCTTAGCGGCGTGGTCTGCGCTTGCAGGTGGAGGGGGAAGTTCCCCCACCTAGCTGCTTCATGCGCTTGGTGCTTGAGCCACTAACGATATCACGCAAACCAAAAGAAACAGTTTGTGGATAATTTCTCGCGTTTAAGTTTAGAGTTATCTCTATATCTTGGCATTACGGAATTCATTAGTCAGATATTGCAGAGTGCAGAACACATCAAAACAGAAATTTTGTAGCACTGAACTATGTAATCTAGCAGGCAGACGCTCACCTCGAAATGACTCATCAGCAGAAGGCAAACACGTGATTTTTAATTCTGCTACGCGCCCTGTCGCTATTGCTCGTCGGTCTTCGAAAAAGAATCCAACGAACTATGAAGCGAGATACGTTTGGCATAATCGTCCGCTGCTCCTAGTTCGTCCGCTACTCTTAGTTCGTTCGCTGCTCCCAGTTCGTCCGCACCTTATAGTTCGTCTGCTGTTTTTGGCTTTTGCTACCGCTACTGAAAGAGCTGTTTTTTTATCACAGTTTTTTTATATAATGAATCAGTGTTTCCAAAGCGTCTGCTATTACCCGTATTTTTGGGAAATTTGACATCAAATACTTAGCAAATAAACGAGTTATTTACATGAATGGGTGATACAATGGTATTCAACTACTTTGCATACAGAGTACTCGTAGTACTTTATTTTTAATATAGATTTCTTGTGGCAGTGAACTATGAAACTGCAGCTGAGCTGCAGCTCAGCTCAAATGTTCACATGTTTGTAGAGCTTATGGGACTTAACTACGGGGTCATCAGTCCCTAAACTTATAAACTACTTATGAACTAGCTAACGCTAAGGACGGGACAAATATTCATGCCCGAGGGGGGATTCGAACCCCCGACCGTAGTGGCCGTGCAGACCGTGACTGGAGCGCCTCAGTCCCCTCGGCCACCGCGGCCGGTGCATCTCAACTCGAAATGAAGGTAACTGTCAGAAGGGAACCACGCGATTCTGCGCGCTCTCGCGTACTCTCGCTGTTCCCCGTCAGTCTTCGGAAAAGGAACGGACGAACTAAGAGGCTAGCGACCTGCGAACTAGTTCACGTAGGTCGCCTGTGGGAGCGCTCTTCCGAACTAGTTCGTTCGCGAACTACACAAGACTAGTTCATAGTATTTGAGGAAATTATATGTTCTATAATCCTACTGCAAACCGACGTGAATGATAACTGCCTGTAATTTTGCGTATCACTCCCATTGTCTTTCGTGAATATTGGAGTGGCCTGTGCACATTTCCAGTCTTTAAGAACGCAACGTTCGCCGACCTAGCGGTTGTAAATGATAACTATGGGGCTATTGCATCAGCGTACTTTGAAAGGCACCCACGCAGTAGTGCCTACTTGCAACTGGATGTAGTGAGCTACATCGCCATCATGTTGCCGGGTCCACCCGTCGTGGTTCTCCTTTTTACATCCCTGAGGCTCTGGCCAGGCGCTATTACCCCTCCGTTGCGCTGTGACAGCAGCCGTTTTCATCGCGCTGAATTATTGTGGAGAGCGTGAACGCGCCGGGCACTCGGGGTTGTCAAGGAGCACAGTGGCGCGGCGGCAGCGGCGGCGGTCTGCAGAATATCGGAAATCGGTTTGGCGCGTCGGCAAGTGGTTCCATTAGGCGCGGCTTTAATCCGCGAGCAGCGCAATATCGCCGGTAATAGCCGGGCCCCCATTAAGGCGCCGACCACCCTGTCCGACACGGGCGAGCGCAGGGCCCGGCGCTGAACGCTGAACGCTGCACCGCGAAACAAGGCGAGCGGGCTGCACGCCCACCCCAGCCGAATGTCCTCTGGCGACAATGGACGCTGCCGTTGTGTCCGAAAGTGACGTGCACAGACTGCTGCCCGCGACACGAGACTGGTTCGCTTCCCTGCATGCTTCGCAGAGTGAAGGCTGTGACTGAGGCAAACATTTGAAATCCCTCATAGGCATGGCCAGCGCAAGCCCAGCTGTCGCCCCGTAGTCCAAGCATTAGGAAGAGGTGGGTGCACAAATTATTACCTGAAATCCAAAAATATAAGCGTATAGAAAATTCAATTTCAAACAGAGTTTCTATTTTATGAAACTCGAGCCGAGATGGCGAATTTTGTCAAAAAAATCGCAAAGAGGCAAAAAACGAGTTTTGGTAAATAAATAAAAAACGGTAACTCCGCTGAGAAATTGTTCAAATGTTTGTATAACTTATGGGACTTAACTACGGGGTCATCAGTCCCTAAACTTACAAACTACTTATGAAATAGCTAACACTAAGCACGGCACAAATATCCATGTCCGAGGGGGGATTCGAATCCCCGAGCGTAGTGGCCGTGCAGACCGTGACTGACGCGCCGCAGACCCCTCGGCCACCGCCGCTGGCTGAGAAATTGTTAAATTAGAAGGTTACAGGCCTTGGTCTGTACATGTCAGAAACAATCAAAAGTGAAAACCGTAAACTCCACAAAATACGAAGGAATTACTATTACTTCAGACTTAAACTGGAAAGAACACGTAGATAATGTCGTGGAAAATGCAAACCACAGACTGCGTTTTATTGGCAGAACCCTTAAAAGATGCAACAGAACTACTAAAGAAATTGCATACACTACGCTTGTCCGTCCGGTTTTGGAGTATTGCTGCCCAGTGTGGGATCCTTGTCAGGTGGGTTTGACGGAGGACATCGAAAGAGTCCAAAGAAGGGCAGCTCGTTTTGTACTGTCACGATACAGGGGAGACAGCGTTACGGAAATGATACAGGATGGGATGGGATGGGAATCATTACAACGACGGCGCTTATCGCTGCGGCGTGGGCTACTTACGAATCTACAATCGCCAACATTCTCCTCCGAATGCGAAAATACATTGTTAACTCCCACTTACATAAATAGAAATGATCATCAGAATCAGAGCTCGAACGGAGAGATTCAGGTGTTCTTTCTTCCCGCGTTCTATTAGAGAATGGAATGGGAGATAAATAGCATAATGGTGGTTCAATGAACCCTCTGCCAGGCACTTAATTGTGATCTTAAGAGTATCCATGTAGATGTAGTTAGATGTAAAATACTGGAGGTAATCCTCATTTTACGGCTTGTCTTAGAAGATAGATTAAGAAAAGGCAAACCTACATTTCTAGCTTTTGTAGATTTGGAGAAAGCTTTTGACAATATTGATTGGAATACAGTTTTTCAAATTCTGAAATCAGCAGGAGCAAAATATAGGGAACGGAAGGTTATTTACAACTTGTACAAAAACCAGATAGCGGTTATCAGAGTTGAAGGGCATGAAACGGATGCAGATGTTGCGAAGGGTGCAAGACAGGGTTGTAGTTTTCTCCAATGTTATTCAATTTGTACATTGGTCAAGCTATAAAGGAAAGCAAGGAGAAATTTGAAGAAGGAATTAAAGTTCAGGGTGAAGAAATGAAAACCTTGCGTTTTGCTGATGACATTGTAATTCTATAAGAGACAGCAAAGGACCTAGAGGAGCAGTTGAACGAGATGGACAGTACATTGAAAGGAAAATATAAGATGAACATTAACAAGAGCAAAACAAGGGTAATGGAATGCCATCTTAGAAAATCAGGCGATGCTAAAGCAATTAAATTAGGTAACGAATCAATAAAGGTGATACATGTGTTTTGTTACTTGGGCAGTAAAATAACATATGATGGTCGCAATACAGAGGATATAAAATGCATAATGGCAACGGGAAGAAAAGTGTTTTTGAAAAAGTGAAATTTGTTCACATCGAATATTAATTTAAGCATAAAGAAGTCCTTTCTGTAGGCATTTGTGTGGGAGTGAAACATGGACGATAATCAGTGCGGACAGGAACAGGATAGAGGCTTTTGAAATGTGGTGTTACAGAAGAATGCTGAATATTAGGTGGGTGGATCGCGTAACTAATGAGGAGGTACTGAACAGAGTTGGGGAGAATTGGAATTTCTCGCATACCTTGATTAAAAGAAGGGAGCGATTGGTAGGGCACATTCTTAGACATCAAGGAATTGTGAATCTAGGGTTGGAGGGAAGGGTGTGGGGGAAAAATCACAGAGTGAGACCAAAAGGCGAATACAGTAAGCAGATCCAAATGAATGTGGGTTGCCGTTCTTATGAGGAGATGAAGAAGCTTACTCAGGATAGAGTAGGGTGGTTACCTACATCAAACCAGTCTCCGAACTGAAGACCACAACAAGAACAGCCCTTAAGGTTATCTATTGACTGACTTTTTGTAAGTATCGTTTGCTTTGTAACTTTTCGAAATATACTGAAAAAAAAAAAACCCACTTACAATATTTAATAACTAAATTCCTTGTAACTCGTCAACGTTCACGTTTCCAAACTTATTATTTCCTGTAAGTATGGCACAAAATAATTCGAAAAAGTACTCTAGAATTATTCTAGAAAAAAATTTACGTCAGCCCCAAAAGGTCGTAGAGCAACAAAGCTTGTTTTAAAATCAAAGACAAATGTTGGCAATATATTCCCTTGGAAGTGCCTTTCAAAACATAAAAGTAGAAATGATTAGTTGAAGAAAAAATGACCAAAAAGTTCAAGTTCTTGAAAGTCATTCTTTGACACTTATAATTAACGAAGTCTAAACATTTTTTTTTAATTGCATGCCATTACACTTTACGAAGAAAGCAGTCCAAAAACCGTTACTCTTGGTCCATTCCCTGAGAAACTTTAGACAGTTTTCTAGGTGGCGTTAAAATCATTATATCTATAAAAGTACTAAATATTTTTTTTCCGAAAAAGTGCTTTTTAAATTATTTTGTGCTATACTTACAAGAAATAATAAGTTTGGAAACGTGCATGATAACGAGTTATGAGGTATCTACTTATTTAAGGTTTTTAAGTGTTTTTTTTCGATATATCTCTGAATGTTATAAAGCAATCGATTCTTACAAAAACAAATCGATAGATAATCTTAAGGCCTATAACTTTCTTATTTAACAATTTACCAGCGTAGTAATCGTTTTTTATGTATTTTAGAAAAATATTTTTTGCCTCTTTGCGAACTGTTTTTTCAAATTTCGCAATCTCGGCTCGAGTTTTATAAAACAGAAATTCTGTTTGAAATTTAATTTTATATAAGCACGTATTTTTTGTTTTCAGTTAATAATTTTTACTGATTTTACATCTCGCCGTCACAGAATGTTCAGACTACCATACGAGAAGAAAAATAGCCTCCCTACTCATAAAAAAAAACTTAGTAACGTTAAAAACAGTTATTTTCATGACACTTTCTGCTGCACATATTTTGATAACAAAAAATTCGTTTGACGAATATATAAAAGTCATATATGTAGGCCTAATATACAAAGTACAGGTTGCTCACTTTCTGGCGCGATTTGCTTTGATAGAGCAATGATGTCAAACATAGCTTTTTATTTTACATATTATCTTCTTTAATGGACAACTAGTTTTATCAGTCTAGCTGCCATCTTCAGCTCCCTCATTGAAATAAAATAACTACATGCTTGTAGTCGCCTATGGTGAATGCTGTAGTTTAAAAATGGCTTGATTCATCTTAAATTTTATATAAACGTCACCAATACGTGGAGGACTCCCCGAGACATTTTCAAAGTATTTGAACTTGCAGATCCAGATGAAGCGCGTAGAAGAAACAATACGATTAGTAGTAATATCTACAGCTAAAGGTGAGGATTTCTCGTAACTGAAAGCAAATGGGATGATATTCTTTTCCATTTTCATAACTTTCTGCTTTATAATGCTGCAATTAAGAACGTAATGAAAGGTAAATAGAAAAAAATATAAACGAACTGCACCGCGCTCGCTCATTAGAAAAAGCAGACACTTGGACGAATATCATTCTTATTATGCATTTCTTTCGTGCCTGATAATTCAGTAACTGCAAACAGACTAGTCTCCATCGCCCTTTTATTTCACTTTTCTTTCCTCTATTTTCCATTCTAGTTATTCCAAAGACGCGTGATTTTTTTCAACCTTACTAGTTTTTCATAGAATAGAAGAAAAATTATTCTTTCTTCAACTTTGAAGAAGAAAAAGTCTGACTTCCGAGCAACGTGTATGAACTATTCTAATTGTTCTTAGGCTTGCCAGATTCGTCTGGATTCTCACGACATTTCATACAATGTCCGGACGCCAGACAAAAAACAGAATCTCAAGACAAAGTTCTTCTGGTAAAGTTCTGTATAAGAAATTATCTTATCATTAAGAATTGCTCGTTAGTAGTGCGCGAGGAAGTTGAAATTAGGTGTTAGCAGTAGAGCTCTGCAAATCGCCGGTTTCGCTCGCTCGTACTCGGTCGAGTGCGCAACGCTCGGCGGTGGCGCGGCGAGTGTGTACGCTCGCATCGAGCGTGTTGACACTCGAACGAGGCTACTTTGGGCGGGGCGGGCAGAGGCCGCACAGCGTAGTGCTGCCGCTGTACTCACAAGGAAACCTACCCAAGTCACTCTCCGATTTTTATGAAATTTGCATATGTTATAATACATGAAAAACTATGGGAGACGTAATTTTTTTAGCGGCGGACAAACATATTTAAGGGGTGAAACGGTCCCTCCAAAATTGGGGCTAAAATAGAAAAATGGCGACAAGTTAGACATTAGTGAAAACATTGTTAAGATTTTTGTTAAGAATGTATCTTTTGATAAAAGACAAATTTCATAGATTCAATTTCGATTAAATCAAAACAATTTTTTGGAATGTTGCAAATGGAAAAATTCCCGTTAAGGACTCACTCGGAAAAGGCAGAGTTGCAGCAACACACACAACCTAATGGGTGTACATCAGTATCGTGTATTTAATATCAATATAAAAGGCGGACAAAGCATTCCATGACTTGAGAGTGATATGAGGAATGGATATAAAATGCCGCGGTGGAGTAGCCGAGCGGTCTAAAGCGTCTCGCCGTGGAGGTTCGAGTTCTCCATGTGGCATGAGTGTGTGTGTTTGTCCTAAGGTTAGTTTACCTAGGTTTAAGTAGTTTGTAAGCTACGGACTGATGACCACGCAGTTTGGTTCGATAAATCTACAAACATTTGAACATTTGGATATAAAATACAATCATTTCCTCGTTAAGACGGCAAGTAACAAGTACCACTTAACAGGAACCAACAGTCCACAAAATGGGAAAAAGAAAGAAAGAATGAGCATGAATAACTCATTTAGTAAATTATCTTAGCACAGAAACTTTATATTTATCACGTATAATAACTTGTATTACAAATTTCACAGTGAGTATGTATTCTCTAGCGTCTAGTTTGCTCCCGACACTCGCCTTGGACTCGAGTGGCGCTGCGGTGGGCGATCGAGTGGCGAGCAGGCAGTGTGGACGGTCGGGCAAGTAGAACGTGCAGGAAGTCGAGCGCAGCCACACGCCTTGTCGCAAGCTGCAGCACCGACAACTGTCGGACTGTCATAGAACGACATGTATCACGCGATTCGAGCGAGCAACCGAGCGAGGTGCAGACCTCTATTTGGCAGGAACGTGCTAGAGTAGTCGTTGTGGATGCGACAACGTCGTGCAGATGGCGTAGTGGACAGCGCGACTGCCTGGTGAACGGGAAACCTGGGTTCCAAACGTGGCCTAGCATAATTGTTCTTTTTTTCCTCGTGTATTTCATTCAAAACCCAGTGGAAGGTAAAGTCGAAAATTCCTGTGTGTCTTCCTTCAATAAAGGCCGTGTTTATAATTAGGTTGAAATTAGATGCACGCTGTTTGAATTTAAAATTTTCTAAGCATTATTATGGGATCCATATTGGCTGGTTCTGTAAACTCCACAACCAAGTACAAGTGGGAATGTAAAAATTAAATGCAAATTAATTAACTGTGTTAACATTTTCTGAAGTTAGTTGATTTGAAAAGTAACAGTTTAATCCATAAAATTTGTTTATCACGACAGTAATTCCAAAATACTGACGTTATGAATTTTTTACAGATAATTTACTCTTCTCCTCTCGCAAATCTAACAGACTTACTGAACACTTCCCTATTACATCGGATGTAGCCTGTAATCGCGAGTTACAACAAATTGTGACGCGCCTTTTTTATTCCAAGGTTTGGAAAAGCAATGAGATTGCTTCTGATCGGCCTTGAATCCACCGGCCAACTGCCTTTACCCAAGTCAATGTTTTTCATTCGTAAAGAGAGCAACAATGGCTGGAATGGTCTTTCTAAAAATAAAGGCAGCGATTTAAAAATAGCTTTGATAGTCAGTGACCACATATACACCACGATGGCAACTTTCAAAACAAAGAATTTATTTATTTCTCATTTATAATCCTGCTCTCTTTTAATATAAAGCAGCACGTACATTTATAGGTTTACATGTTATATTATACATTAGTTCATTGATGTTACATATTTTGAGCATTTGAAATAGATGGAGATAAGAAAAAAAAATCAAAACAAAGAAAAATATGAATACACAACTCTTTACATTTCTTGCTACAATTATAATATAACAAATTAAAATTCGTGCATTTTACGATAATTTAGATGTAGTGGAGAACTAAAAATATGATCAGTTACATGGTTGTTATACATAAGTCGAAATTCAATGTATTCTGAAATTTGTTAACTGTAATTATGAGATAACACATTGTAATAGAAAAGAAAGTAATTATATCTGAAAATAAGGGGGTTTTCTAGCCTTGTGGCTAGTTACATTGTACTGTGCTGGGCGTTGAGTACCTTGGAATGTTTCCTTCAAGCCACCGATCACCCAGCACAGTTTCTGTGGTTTTGGTGATATTAGTCTCTTTTCTTTATATTGCTTATTCTTTCTTGTGCCTCAGGTGTTTCCATATTAATCTATAGTACGTCTGGTTAGCGATGATGGCACTGGGAGATTGCTTCCCTGACAATGTTGAGTCTCATCGGTGTCACTTACTTCATTTGTGAAAGTTTCATCGTCTTCTTCTTAATATGTTTGCTCCCAACTTTACCTGTCCACTCTGCGGGGCATACGGGCACGCCTCCTGTAGGGCCTTGTTCTTTTGTATTCTTCATAGGTCGCATTGGATATCTTGTCTGCTAGTGTGTTGAGTTGTGTAAATTTTTGTTAGTCTCTTCTTACGTCATATATCGTATGTGGAGTCAAGCTGCTGTGTGTCTCTGACATATGTGTATCGTCCACAGAGGAAGACTATGTGTTTAGGGCAATCTTCGCTGTTTTCCGCAGGTGAATGTTTTGGTGTCGCCCAGTCCCGTTCCGAACAGGTGAGTGGGATACGGACCATGTCCTGTAAGGAAATGAACCATACCGCGGCTAGGGTCGATATGTTTCATCCTTTTTCTTTCTATAATGTCTCGTAGCATTGTGTGTAGTCTACGTCCCTTATCGCAAGCCTCCCATACCATGTGTTCGTTCTCCATGTTTTCAGTTGGCGGTTTGTTACGATATTTGTGCCCGTTATTTCATGCACTTTATCTAGATTCCCCATTTTGTAGCAGTTCTACATCTTATTGTGATGTCAACTGGACAGATAGCGTTTCTATCGGAGACACAAGTTGTCAGAGAATGAGCCTCGGCTCATCTGGCTCGCCTTGTCCACCGGGCACTGCCACTCCGCTCACGTAACGTCCCGTGCGGCCGAAGATTTCGTACGTTCCTTGCGCCGGCTCTCGAATAGGCCACCTATGAAACGTTGGAAGACGGCGGTATATTTCACCACGTTACATGCTAAGTTTATGTCATTAATAATTGCAAGGAACATTAATTTACAATGTTAAGATTACCTGACATCGTCTGGTGTGGAGGCGATCAATTCGTTTTATAGTTTCCAAATGATAAGCCAAGATCGCAAACTAACAATTTATTAAGTGACGACCGGTTTCGGTGCACTGTGTCACCATCATCTGGTCATATATATATATATATATATATATATATATATATATATATATATATATATATATATATATATATAATTTGGTCATCTTGTTAAAAAATTGGGTATAAAATAATTGGGTATAAAATAAGAAGTGCAACATTTCACTTAGTCACCATATAAAAAAATACTTAAGTTAAAAACAAAACATGACAGCTTACAAAACACTGCTGTCATGTTTTTAACTTAAGTATTTTTATATGGTCACTAAGTGAAATGTTGCACTTCTTATTTTATACCCAATTTTTAACAAGATGACCAGATTATATATATATATATATATATATATATATATATATATATATGACCAGATGATGGTGACACAGTGCACCGAAACCGGTCGTTACTGAATAAATTGTTAGTTTTCGATCTTGGCTTATCATTTGGAAACTATAATTTACAATGTATTTATCTATACCACTTTGATTCCGGTTTATGTACATTTAATGTAGGTAGGAAGAGAGGGTGAGATAATATCTTGACAAGGTCATTGATAAATCTTGTTGATGCTGAGAGACATTTTATTCCAAATAACATGTTAACCATTCATCTGAGACGAAAACTGAATAAACGTATTTGTAGAGAAGTTCAACAACTTTGCCCTGTCATGTTTTTTTTTCAGTACTAGCACCGTTTCAAAGATATTTGCAAAAATATTGGCGATTTGACACTGTCACTTGATTTTTCGTAAGCCAGTACAGGCAAGGAAAATAAACTTAAAAAAGTGGACCAACTACCACGGAAAGACGGGTGATGATATTTTAACGGAAAAAGTTGATGAAATGATGGGAGAGATATTACAATTATTGTTTAAAGAGGTAAAAGTTAAAATCGAGTATGTTTATCAAAGCTAAACTCAAATATCAAATAATTTTGACTGGTAGTTAAAATACGGTGACAGAGAAAATAACGTTATGAGTGCATATACAGGGTGTCCCAGCTATCTTACTCACCCAAAATATCACTGGAACAACGACAGCTATTGTAAAACGACTTTCACCGGTATCAATGTAAGGCTGGGGCTCATAAATTTATACATTTTTAAACATCCTAAAACGAAAGCATATGTGTTTTTTTAACAGAAACTTTTTTTTTCAATGGATATCTTTTATTATTTCTTCAGCAATCTATAGCATGTAAAATCACATAACCAATGGCGTTGATTCGCCTATTACATCCCGAGATATTGCGAAGCGTAGTTGACGCTTGAAATACGCGAAACGCGCGGCTAGCGCGCGTCCTGAGCAGCATGGGGTTCTCTCCTAAATCTCAGGACGTGCGAGAGCCACGCGTTTCGCGAATTTCAATCGTCAACTTCGCTTCGCAATATCTCGGGATGTATTTGGCGAATCAAAGCCATTGTATATGTCATTTGATATGCTATAGATTGCTGAAGAAATATTACCGGGTGTCCATTAAAAAGACAACATTAATTTGTGTTAAAAATACATATTCTTTCGTTTTAGAATGTTTCAAAATATGTAAATTCATGAGCCCCAGCCTTACACTGAAACCGGTGAAAGTCGTTTTACAATAGCTGTTGTTGTTCTAGAGATATTTTTGGTGAGCAAAATCGCTGGGACAATAGTAGTGTCGTAATCGTATCGTCCATATCTCTTTATTATTTATATTTTTGACATCTACCATAAAAAGAAGAAAATGTTTCATACGGAAGTTGTATATTTTTTCAAGGAGAATCCAAATTAAAGTAAAAAGTAAGGGTTCGTACCTAAAATTTCAGTCACCCCTCCCTCCACTGCCCTCTGGGTGGTACAGGGGGAATCGGGTCTTATGTTAATGGATGTCCCTGGTCGAGGTGAAGGACTTTTATAGCAACTTTTTTTACCTGATTTGTATTTTCCCAAATATTCTGAAAGACAGTTTTAAGTGCTTCATCCTGTATATTGCTGCGGGCCATCATCAATGCCTGTACCTTTGGAACAGACGTTGTGATAAGTCGCAATTATTAAGTGATGGTTGTGTAATGGCTCTGTCGCTGTTTTTACGAGTGTCAAAAAACCATCACAAACGGCCTATTTTTAGTGTTACTAACATGAAATTTTGTCCAAAATATTTGAAAAGTGAGGTTGTGGTCGCTGGTGGCAAACAAATACGACTGGAAAATTGGATGCCGATCGTTTGAACGCTGCGACCTAAAAATTGACAACACGTTACAGACAGAAAGACAGTGTCAAATCGTCGTTATTTTTACAAATATCTGAAACGGTGCGAGTTGTGGAAATAACATGACAGGAATATTGAGATATTACTCCTCTAAAAAAAACGTTTATTCAGTTTTCGTGTCAGGTGAACGGTTAAGCCGTTATTTTCATTTAACTTTCGAGCTTTCAAAAGGCGATCGCAGAGGCCCAGATTAGTGTTACTACCGTAACCTAAAGTGGGATAATAAAAATGATTTGAAGCTTATACACGTTCCTCTACTGCATGTCTTGGTACAGCAACACTAATTCAGTACCATGAAAACAAAAACTTGCGACTCTGTTGCAATTAAAAAATCTTCTTTTTCAATTACGTATTTCACGCTCGTGGCGCATCTTTAGAGTGAATCATAGCATGATGGGGCACGGTGCTTGGTAGGTAGGCTCTTATATTCTGGTACTCAAAAAATTGTTCAAATCTTTGTAGAGCTTATGGGACTTAACTACGGGGTCATCAGTCCTTAGACATACAAACTACTTATGAACTAGCTAATACTAAGGACGACTCAAATATCCATGCCAGAGGGGGATTCGAACACGCCGCGGTGGAGTAGCCGAGCGGTGTAAAGCGTCTCGCTGCGAAGCGCGCGGTTGCTCGCCGTGGAGGTTCGAGTCCTCCCTAGGGCATGTGTGTGTGTGTGTTTGTCCTTAGGTTAGTTTACCTAGGTTTAAGTAGTTTGTAAATTACGGACTGATGACCACGCAGTTTGGTCCGATAGATTTACAAAAATTTGAACATTTGATTCGAACTCCCGACCGTAGTGGCCATGCAGAACGTGAGTGGCGCGCCGCAGACATCTTGGCCACCGCGGCCGGCCTACTTTGGAACTGGCAAACACTGGTTTGACCGTTGTTAAGAATATTGAATCTGTGGCTGCTTGACAACAGTCGAGACCAATGTTTGCCAGCAGCCGGCCGTGGTGGCGCTTCAGTCACGGTCTGCAAGACCACTACGGTCGGGGGTTCGAATCCCCCGTCGGGCATGGATATTTGTGCCGTCCTTAGTGTTAGATAGTTCATAAGCAGTTTGTAAGTTTAGAGAATGATGACCCCGTAGTTAAGTCCCATAACCTATACAAACATTTGAACATTTTTTGTTTGTTTGCCAGTATCAAACTGTACCCGCCTAACCGCCTGTCTAGCACTGAGCCCCATCATGCTATGCACCACGAGCGTGAAACGCGTCATTGAAAAAAAAAAAAAAAAAAAAAAAAAAAAAAAAAAAAAAAACTTATAATTGCAACAGAGACGCACTTTTTTTTATTACATTAAGTTATTATTTGATGAAAAACAAGTAATATCTCAAACAAACGGACATCGGGCTCTTTCTCTAGGATTAACACTTCCAGGATTAACACTATCAGGGAACAGGTTAGTTAGTATACCTGTGACGAGCTCCTACATTATATGAGCCTCAGAGTAGGAGGAAATGATAGGTATCTACGCCTATTATAATGTGCAACTGCACTGTATTATTTCAAATGTGTTTATTACTGTCAACAGTTGCAATATATTTATTTAATTAGATATTTCGATCACTTGATCACCTTCAGATCTAAAAACAAAAGTAAAATAAAAATGTACAGTTTGATAAACTTTCTAAAGGTAAATTGAACAACAGTTAAATTATACATAAATGGGGAGATTTTTCTGTGCGTTATAGTTGCGTCCGCAACTCGTCTGGCTGAGTGCTAATTGGTACTGATTTTTACAATTTGATGTAAGCACTTAAAATTTGGTTCCAGGTGGTATTGGAGAGGGAAAGACCAGGTGGGAAGGGGAGGGGGCAAATTGGAGGGTATGGCTTGAGCCCTAATGAGCTAGGGTCTTATACAGAACAATTGTTTGTTATATAAATATTTTCCTAAAAGTGGGGTCCTTAAAAATATCGAAACATAAAAATTATAATACTATGCGTGGTATAAGTATAAAAATGTGGTAAGATAGTAAACAAATTTACGGTATTTTAAAACATTTAAGGTATAAAACAAAGATTACAATTTTTTTTAAACGTCAGATTGTTAAAATTATCATTAAAATTATTAAACATACTGTATAAAATATTAAAATGTATATAAAACAGCATGGTATGTGCGTTAATTGCCTCGGTTGCTACTTTTTCTTGTACTTTCGGAAGTCAGTTTGCACTTGGACGGTGTCCGGGCAGACGCGCTGCCGCCGCCAGCCACCAAAAAGTGGGGCCGCTGCTCCAAGGCGCGCTCCGTCGAGGACGAGGGTTGCAAGAGGCTTTCGGCTCGAATCTCCGACGGCGAGCATCCGCGTGCTATGCAACAAGGAGCTTTAGAGCGCTCGGCCACTCGGCCACTCCACCGCGGCTTTTAAAGGAAACATACAGACATTGCCTGGAGTGATTTAGAAAAATCACAGAAAATCTAAATATGAATTTGATGCCTGGGTATGGAATTGATCCACCGTCATCACGAATGCGAGTCCAGTATGATACCACTGTGCCATCTCGCTCGCTAGGAAAATAAATAAGTAAATAACTAAAACAAAATAAAGTATAAAATAAAATAAATAAAATAGGTGGACCAGAAGAGGACAAAAGGGAAGAGTGAACAAGTGTAGGAAAAACGGATTAAAGGAAGAAAAAAAGATGAATATAGGGGGACGGAATACAAGTGTACTGAGAAGGTAACGAGTAGCACACGACAAAAATAATATTTTGAAAATGACGTTAATTCTGTAGTTTTCAGGTCGCGGTGTCCTGCCGAGGAGCGTGCGATTGCTCGCTGTTGGAGGTTCGACTGCTCCCTCGGGCAAGGGTGTGTGTCTTATCCTTAGATTAGTTTAAGTAGCCATTATTTGACATCGCAGGATTATCTCCAAAAGGAAAACGCCAGGATGATTAATTAATTGATGCACGACCGGTTTCAATGGGCTATCTCATCATCTTCTGGTCGTATAAAATCTACTATGTGGTGAAGGTTCAATAGAAAGAGCAGCATCGCACTTACTTAAAATATAAAATACACCAGCTATATTTAAGGACCGACCGAACATTTTGTTTCGGTTGCGGCCGAAACTAGAAGAGGAGTCCAAAATTCGGTTACGGTTTCGGCCACAAATCATGTTTCGGTCGGACTGTAGTTATATTTTGGAGTGCTTGCGACACACTCTTATAAGCAGTGCATAATATAACTTGTGTATTTTTCATTTTGACTAAGTGCAATGTTGTACTTTATGTTTAGCCTCCAGTTCTGAAAAAAAAAAAAAATGTTCAAATGTTTGTAGAGTCTTTGGGACTTACCTACGGGGTCGTCAGTCCCTAAACTTACAAACTACTTATGAACTACTTACAACTAAGGACGGCACAAATATCCATGCCCGAGGGGCGATTCTAACCCCCGACCGTAGTGGCCGTGCAGACCGTGACTGAAGCGCCTCAGTCCCCTCGGCCACCGCGGCCGGCCACCCAACTTCAATTTCTGCTTCAAGTGGAGTGTTCTAACAAACATTGCCACAGCTCCTGCAACCGACGACAATGTAAGTTTCTTACGTTGAATATTATCAGCTATGACGTAAACCCAAAAGTGAACAATCCACGTATACAAACAGTAATAAGCCCTTTTTTTCGCACAGACGCTGATGTTAGTTGTAGTCAGACGTGTAGACGGAAGTTTATCGTATTAACGCAACCAAGCTTGTATGATCGCACGTCATTAGCACCGAGTTAGTACGATTGGAGCTCTGGAGCAGACAGTTATCTTTCTTGTGAACTTTCGATCATCGTGTAAACTAGGCATAAGACCCATATCTTTACAAACATTCGACCCTGTTTTTGTAGTTGTCAGCAAAAGATTTAACATGAAGCCCAAAAGCGCCCGTTCTTTCCTAACAACCTAAGGAGTGCGAACGAGGGGGGAGAAACGAGGGAGTTTAGCGAGTCGAGCACGCAGCGACACGCTTCGAATTCCCCGGCGCGGCCGTTGGCGCGCCAGTTCGCAAATTAAAAGATCTCTCGATAAGCCGGCGGGGCGAAGCGTAACAGAGCAAAGTGGAGGCGGCGTGGCGCCGTAGCCGCAGCCGACGCGGGGGAGGGGAGACCGGCTAATTTGGCGTCGGTTACCGGGCGGGCGGGCGCTCGTGTGTGTTCAGCGGCCGCGGCCACCGCCGGTTACTGGCTTAATGCGCTGCCCTATCGACTAAGCGAGCGCCGACTGCCCCAGCTGTTTGGAGCGCTGCTCGCCGGCGCCATCGCGGGACGCGATTACCGCGGAGCGCTGCTCGCCGGTGCCGGCCTGAGTGGCTTTTCGGTTTCACTTTAGGGAGCGCCACACTCGCGACGGCCGGCAGCAATCCCATTTGCCGGCAACTTCGCCTGGATGGTCGCGTTATGCGTCGGGGTGTTTACAAGCTGTGCGTTCACAGCTGTTTGTTAAGTATTCAGAAATGCCTCCCCCAACGCTAAAATTGTATACAGACCAGACCAGTAGTTACTTTTATGTGCACGTTAAACCAACACTTGCGATTACCTTCATCTTAGTACTGTTTCGTTCGCAGTATGAGGCAGTGTTTACATTGCTCTAAAACCACTGTGAGTCACTTTCTTAAGCGAACCTACGGCCAGTAAAATTTATGATCGTAACCGCTTTAGGCAGAGTTGTACATATACAAGGTGTTAAAAAAAGGTACGGCCAAACTTTCAGGAAACATTCCTCACACACAAAGAAAAAAAATATGTTATGTGGACACGTGACCGGAAACGCTAAATTTCCATTTTAGAGTTCATTTTATTACTTCTCTTTAAATGTAAATTGAAATAATTCGTGCAGACAATTGTCAAAATACCCAGTTGTTTCGTTAATACGTAATATACTTCCTCGATTCACGTCATCCACACAGATTTTCTGTGAACGTTTGGGCAGGAATTGTTGGTGATGTCTTGATTGGGCCTCATGTTCTTCCGCCTACGCTCACTGGAGCACGTAATCATGATTTTATAGGGAATAATCTATCTGTGCTGCTAGAACATGTGCCTTTACAAGTACGACACAACATGTGGTTCAAGCACGATGGAGCTCCTGCACATTTCAGTCGACGTGTTCGTACGCTTCTCAACAACAGATTCGGTGACCGATGGATTGGTAGAGGCGGAGCAATTCCATGGCCTCCACGCTCTCCTGGCCCCAACCCTCTTGACTTTCATTTATGGGAGCATTTGACAGCTCTTGTCTACGCTACGTAACCCCGGTACCAAATGTAGAGACTCTTCGTGATCGTATTGTGGACGGCTTTGATACAATACGCCAGTCTCCAGGTCTGCTTCAGCGCATCAGGGATTCCATGCGACGGAAGGTGGATGCATGTATCCTCGCTAACGGAGGACATTTTGAACATTTCCTGTAACAAAGTGTTTGAAGTCACGTTGGTACGTTCTGTTGCTGTGTGTTTCCATTCCATGATTCATGTGATTTGAAGAGAAGTTATAAAATGAGCTCTAATATGGAAATTAAGCGTTTCCGGACCCATGTCCACATAAATTATTTTCTTTCTTTGTGTGTGAGGAATGTTTCCTGAAAGTTTGGCCGTACCTTTTTGTAACACCCTGTATAAAGCAGTGTGACCGTATGTTTGTGTGTACATATTGTATAAAAATCTATAGTTTTCTTCCAACGTTTATGAAATTTTGCACACGTTAGCTTCAGTCCATGAGGACGGTCGCCGTGTTACCGACACGTACAACACATTGTTCACGAGATATGACGTCATAAACTGCTGCATCAAACGTCAGTGTTGCACATATCTACAACTACATGGAATACTCTGCAAAGCATATTTAAGTGCCTGGCAGAGGATTCATAGTAACACATTTATACTATTCATCTCCTATTCCATTCTCTAAGCCACTGTACCCTTTGAAACCAAATTTGGTGCACATATTCCATACCGTGAGGTAACAATGCTCTCGGGGTAAGATCAACGTACAACACATGCTTAAGTAGATACAACGTCATAAACAATACAGTTACAAGAAACTGCAACATAATGCGACGACACTTTATTCATACTCAGTAAGAGAATGACAGTACTTAGCGACTTGCCAAAAACTTTAAACATAATTTCAAACCTTTATTGAACTTTTTCTCGCTGACAACCATAGCAAAATTATGAAAGGAAAATAACTTCTCGCAGACTACTTTCGTTATATGTTAGTGAAGGTTATGGGTCTTAACTAGACTACCTTTCCGCAGTTCGAGGACAACTACGACATTCGGTATGCCGGTACATTTTATAATTTCTACACTACAAATTGTAGCAGCAGGAAGTTTTACAGACAGTATACATGCATATAGCTGAATGTACCTTCGGAATTGTATCGCAGTACTACACATAGTTCATGAGATATGAGCACATAAACAGTAAACTTCATAGAAAACGCCCAATTACTTCTTTACTACCAATTGTATTCGCAACAGATTTTACAGACATGCACCACTTATACAATTGAATATGTACCTGAAGAATCATACAATTGTACAACATATAACTCAATAAATATGAGATCGTGCGAATTTTATATGCCATTTGTATTTTGATTGCTGTCTTTCCTTGTTTGGACACTGCAGGTACAATTTTCTACATTATGCAAGAAGCGTTATTTCTTATATATTCACCAATAAATATAACATATTATTAGAAATAAGGAGATGGACAGAGAGAAGGGCTGGGGGAAGTACTGACTCAAGGCTTGAATAAATAAATACTCGGGCAATGCCAGATTCTCAGTTATAGTTTACAGCTCACCGCAAATACGTACGACGAAAAGCAATAGACGCCTTAAAGAGACACATAAACACAACACTTAAGCTATTGGCCATTGGCCTTCTTCAGAACAACGAGCATTCGCACAATCACACAGGCACACTTCAGTCACACGATGTCCATTTAAAAACACATATGTTTGTGTTAAAAAACACACATCCTTTCGTTTTAGATGTTTCACAGTATTTAAATTCATGAGCCCCTGCATTAAGGAGAAGGACTCTGGTTATAGCCGCGGCGGATCAGCCGCGCGTACTGGAGCGCCGTGTTGCGGTGCGCGCGGCAGTCGCCGTCGGGGGTTCGAATCTCCTCTCGGGCATGGATGTTTGTGTCGTCTTTAGTATAAGGTAGTTCATAAGTAGTTTGTAAGCTTTACAAACATTTGACTCTGGTTACAATCTCAGCTGGGTACAAGTTTTCAAGTTTCCCCATATATCGGAGGCCAGGGCACTTGTAATCTGTGAAAGCAGTTTTGAAGTCCCCCCACTGATTCATTTCGATGCCCACTGGCAGCTAACGTCGTAAATTATTTGTCTCAATCAGTCGCGGTGGAGTGGCCGAGCGTCCCAAGGCGCTTAGCTGCGGAGCGTGCCGCTCCTCGCCTTCGAAGGTTCAAGTCCTCCTTCCGGCATGGGTGTATTTGTTGTCCTTAGCATACGTTTAAGTAGTTTGTAAGCCTAGGGACTGATGACCAGAGTAGCGAAGTCTCATAGATTTAGAAACATCTGAAGGGCTGGAGGGTGCTGAGCCGGCGCCTCGTGCAGAGGTGTCTCGCCGATTCCCACGCGGCTGCGGCTCGCGTGCCGGCGGCGTGCGCATGCGCGGCCACGCCCCTGTCGGCGCCGGCTCGGCTTTGTCTCGGCTTTGTCTCTGGCTTTGGCTCGGCCGCGATTGCCGGCTGTGCATGCAGGCCCACCAGATAGCCGCAGGTAGACCGCCCCAAGATAAGGCGGGCCGCGTGTCCGCCAGGCCATTATTCATCGGCTTAGCCGCTCCGCCCGTCGTGTCGTACACGCCGTCCAGCCAGCACTGGGGAGGCTGCACTCCCAGTCTGCACTACCACCAAAATCTCCGATGTACCTAAAAACTTTGCTCAAAACTTAAAGTCCCCCCAGTCACCTTCTGTGCATTACTCTTACAGAATGAGGAAAATGTAGGAGACGTATAACAATAGAGATATAAATAAAGAAATGACCCGAAAAAGGGATGTTGTCTAACACGCGATGAAGAAAACGGAAAATGATTACACCCTAGGGACAGACCAAATTCCAAAAGAAGCATGGAAAAGTCTGGGAGAACAGGATAGGCGTGGCTGACCCACCATCGAACGTTTAATTAATTTATGCTCTACTTTCCAAGTAATAAAATCCATCCAAAATTATGTAAAGGGGGGTTAACTAATTTGAATGATTTAAGAAAAAAATTTGTTTTGACTTGTTTTATTCTCTGAAGTCAAATGAACGTCAGAGTTGAAAGCAAGATACACATACAATTGAGCACAGAACAAGTTATACGAATTTACAAAACAATATAAACACTCTTACACCAAGTGACTGGTAAGTCGAAGAAAATTGTATTTTATTCTAAACACTTGCGACAACCCACACTTAGCTGGAAACCGTGGCGTAATCCAGAGGAATATTCCGATACCAGGTTTCTGTGAATTTAACTGACGTTTTCAACAGTCCGAAACATGAATACCCCTTGAAACACTAACAAATGCACGCGATACTATACCAAAACTGTTCTGGCTGGCGATGTCGAAAACACAAGGGGTGGACGGCGGCTGTGTGCGTCGATAGCTGCAAGTCGCGCACCCGGAGATAATTCAGCTTCGTATTCCAGGAGCGATATTTAACTAGTATTAGCCAACTTCGATCCCGGCGGATCTCAGTGTCTACGATCTCACTCGTTCGGCTATGTTGTGCCACTACAGACAATTTACATGTGAAAAACGAATGTACTGTAGGCAGAGGTGACACCAGAACTGTGACAATCGCAATTAGCGCGTCTGTGCGTCTAATATCAGGCAGGCTGACCTTGCTCTCGGCTTGCCAATACAGGGCGCTATTAGCAAAAGTTTTGGAGAAACTCCAAAAGTTGTACCGCTAGCTCTAAGTATAGCTGCTCGCCGACAAGTATCAACTGAGAGGAGAAGAAAAGCGTCTGTTCTCCTTGGCTGCCCAAACACCAGACTTCTCTCCCCTTCTAAAATCTCCGTCTCCTCTCTGCAAACCCTCCAGGCTCCGCCTATCTCTACTGAAACGCCAATCCACAGCTAGGCGCCAAATTACGGCCAATCACGACTTACTATAAAACAGAAGCCAATGGCCAACTCTCCCGCGTTTCCACTGGTCGGGCCTGGCATTTGCGTCCAGCGTTCTCACAGTAGCGGTGGATGGCCTTCAGGCACCTTCGAAAACACGGCCAGCAAATTGTTCCCAGCAAACGACCACCTCCCTCGCTATTGTATGATTACGGCGCCCGCCGGCTTGGCACCAGAGACGTTCAATGTCCTAGCGGGTGCCACCCTGGCGTTTGCCAACTCGCCGCCAGACGTCTCAGCTTATCATTCGCAAAGCACCGTACATTGCTCGCGGAGGAATTGTATGCTTCAGACCCTCTCGGCCAGAGGACACCAGCGTCGCTGGCGCCAGGAAGATACTTGGAAGTGTCACCTGCTGTAGCCCTCGGCCGTAAGGCGTCTTACGGAAACCACTGACAATCGAAGTAACAGAGCCACCCTCCTGCTCGCCACCGGTCGCCGTTAGCTCTGATTGCGTGCTCCCGTCCCCCCACCCCCTGCTACAGGCCTCTCACAACCACGTAACAGAGTTATTAAACCGATAACCTACGTATAATCTAATAAAATTAACAAGGTTGCGTTTTCCTTTTACTGTTGGAAAGCAACGTGGCAGTACTGAAATCGCTCAACATCGGTCAAGAATTTGTGACATTTTTTGGTAAAAGCATTAAACAAGGACTTGTCTTAACGTTGTGGTTGCGATTATATTGATGTCGGTGTAGACTAAATGTCTTCCACGTCAAGAGAAAGAAGTCGAAACAGTACAGAGAAAAGAATCAACTCTGCTTTGAGAAGTAATGACCGGACGCGAAGTGCTGTCTCTAGCTTTGATATTGTCCAAGCAATCAAGCACCCTTGAGAGCAAACAACTGAGAGAAATACGAGGTACGGCGATCGAGAAAGACGTGATGCATGGGAGGCACTGCCTCGAGCTGGCTGCCCCCCTGAGGCGTGCGAGGCGCTGTGCTGCGACCCTCCCCACTGTGACTGCGCGCAGCCCCTACCGGCGGGCTGCACTAAACGGATTAAGCGAGAAAGTATTCCAATTTAACTTGCCGCCTCACTTCCGGCAACTTTATTCAATCGACTCCTCGTTTTGAAACTGCCTCGCATGGAAAACTCCCCTGCCTCGTCCGCCAAATATCGCTGCTCGCGAGGATCGGAGATAAATTTAATTAGCCGATTATCTTCTCGCGAATTCAGTTCCCGTGAAAGTAAGTTCGCCTTTATGCTACTGTGGATAAAGACACAACACATTTACTGAGCAAACAATGTAAGGTTTATACGATAAATGTACTGTTATTCTGTCTGTGCAGTGTACAGGAAAATGAAGTAGTATCGTGTTAAACGAAAATATAGCACTGCATTCTACATTGACGAAGGTGCTAAGCTAGTACTTCTTGCTGATGATAGAAGTATAGCTATCACACCTGACAAACAGGAATTAACTGATGAAATTGTAAATGGTATCTTTCATAAAGTTATTAAGTGGTTCTCTACAAATGGATGCTCATCAAACTTTGATAAAACCCAGTATATACAGTTTCACACAGTAAATGGCATGATATCATTAATAAATTTAGACTTTGAACATAAATCTGTTGCTAAGGTAGAATATTCAAAATTTTTAGGTGTTTGCATTGACGAGGGACTGAATTGGAAGAAACATATTAATCGGTCAGGAAGTTTCATATTGAAGATCTGAAACGTTTCAGTTCAGCTACTTATGGTATCAGAGTCATTGCAAAATTGGTGATATAAATCTCAGTAAATTAGCTTATTACGCCTGTTTTCAAGCATTGCTTTCATATTCTAGGGCAATTCAACATTGAGTAAAAAAGTATTCATTGCTCAAAAGCGGGTAATCAGAATAATTGCTGGAGCCCACCCAAGAGGGTCCTGCAGAAATTTATTTAGGGATCTAGAGATCTTCACTGTAGCTTCACAATACATACATTCACTCATGAACTTTGTTATTAACAATCCGACCCACTTCAAAAGTAATAGCACTGTGCATAGTATACAACACTAGGAGAAAGGATGATATTCACTATTCAAGGTTAAATTTAACTTTGACTCAGAAAGGGGTGAATTAAGCTGCCACAAAAGTCTTTGGTCACTTACCAAGTAGCATCAAACGTTTGACAGATAGCCAACTAGATTTAAAAAGAAATTAAAGGAATTTCCGAATGGCAACTCCTTCTACAATGTAGCTGAATTTTTAGATAAAACTTTAAAAAAATGAAATAAAATAAAAAACAACAAACAATGTAATAAAAATCCTTAAAATTTTGATTGCCAAGTGTAGACAACATTTACTAGACTGACACGTTCCACATCATTACGAAATGTCGTATATATGATCTATGGAACAAGTATTAATCTAATCTGTTCACATGACGTCAAATTTTACGTACTAACAGAAGGATAATATGAAGTTGTGACGTCGAAACAGCGTCGAGACCGTTACAAAGGAAGCGCCAGCACGGAATCTATGGCAGTGAAGACAGAAATACAATCAAAGCAGAACACACAACACTAATTGATACTTACTACAATCCGACATACTGTCGGTGAAGAGTGCAACTAATTTGTGGATAACTGATTTAGGAAACACGCACAATACTTTGACGACAACGTACTTTAAGGACCGCAACGATTATTATGAAGTGAAGGATGGCACAGCAATGGCATTTCCACTGAACCACATGGGAATATCCGTGCGCTCTAAGGCTCCTTGCTGCAGAGTGCTCGTCTGCTCCCCTTCGGAGATCGAGCCCTTTCTCGGGCATGGATGTGTATGTTGTCCTTAGCGTAAGATAGTGTAAGTAGTTTGTACGTCTAGGGGCTTATGACAACTACTGTTAGGACCCATACCTTTGCAAACCATCTCCTGTCTCCGGCTGTGGCGAACTTCTTAATGAAGTGAGAGGTTGATACGTGTGTTTTACTCTAATTTTCTTCCGATCGGATTCAGTTGGATTATGTCGTGATTTCTCACAAGTATAATGGATTGATTTACCACTTTATTTCGTTAAATTATTACAGGCGATCCACGCAATGGAGGGCTAGTATGTATTACAGCATGGATTCTTAAAGGGTCTGAAGAAGAGAATAATGAATTTTCGAAACTAGTAGAATAAATCCAAAAGTAACGACAGACGGTTTCTCATTTTTAACAATAATGAACACCGTCGTCTCAACTTCCATCAAAGCAAGATGGATACAAAAAGTCTTAATGAAGCGTTTTGAAGAAAAGGTACTCATCTCAGCGAGTTTGTGTCTATTCTACGTTTACTCTATGTTGAAGACACTTTGGTGATGTGCCCTGATAGCAAGTGAAAGATCACCGTTAATTGTAAAATTAATTCTACGGGCAAGGGGCTAGTTAAAAGTTTACTTTAAACATATAACTCTGGCCGTAAAACTAGGTAAAGGATTCGCGTGAACTACTGACTACTTCCTGCAGCAGAATCTTGTTCCCTGGCCCAGAATTTAGAACTGACTCAAACTTTACTTTAGCAGCAGGAAGACAAAGAGACGGTGGCCAACATACGTCGTAGATCGGGAGAATTACACACATTCATTATTATACAAGCTCTCCCGAACTAAACCGTTCCATGAAGGTGGCTGTGAGAACATCTATGGCGCAACGGAATTAAAAGTATGATAATATGCATCTGAATTTGTTCTCAGCACTGGCGAAAAACAACGTTCAATAAAGACGGAGGGTATTCATAAACTAATATTTATAAGAAGGATAAAATTTCACTGACAATAAATTATTTATTGAGTTCAAACATGAGCAAATGGGGCACCAATTTTGTTAAACAATAAAAATGCATCTAATTGAAATACTAAATTAAATTAAAGTAATCTGAGCTGAACATCGTCGGGGGAGGGATTTAAAATCAACAAGCATCCAACCACGCACACGCGCGAAGCAAAGCGAAACTCACCCAACTCAACGTGCTGATACGAGGCAGAAGCAGGCGGCGCTGTCGTAGGCGAAATTCAGCGAACCAGGATGTACCACATAACACAAGAAAAAATAAACTTCGTAGGTCACTGTGGTTTGTCTTTCTTTACGTGAAATGGTACGCGATAATAGCGAGATTAATTTCCATTCAAATCAAACCGTGAGCATGCAGACTTACTGAGACACACGGCACGTGTCTGCTACATTACATATTCGCACCCCACTGAAGGCGAAGTGCTTAAAGATCAAGTCGGAGTTCGGAACCAGTAAAAATACAAAAATTCAATTTCCGAAAAATAAAAAATAAAAAATAAAATAGCTACGGTATGCAACCCTTAGAAATGCGTAAGATATCATAAGGAAGCTAAATACTGACCTAAGAGTAATACTAGAGATCGAAACTGTACCTGGAATTTATGAAAAATTATACCTTACAGTTAATGTGTCCCCTTTAGTGGATGACCCATAACTTGGATTCGAATAATACAATTTTGATTTGCATTATACAAAAAATAAGTTATGCTAAGATACCAAATTACAAAATTTTAACCGCGGTAGAATGGCCGATTGCTCTAAGGCGCTTTGCTGCAGAGCGCCTGGTTGCTTCCTGTCGGAAGTTCGAATCCTCACTCGGGCAGGGGCATGTGTATTGACCTTACTGTAGCTGACGTTATGTTTCATAGTTTGTAAGCCTATGCACTGATAACCACAGTAGTTAAGTTCCATACATTTAGAAACACTTCAACAACATTTTATCTTTACAAATAAACTGAATGTCTGAAAGGTTGAATAAAAATTAAATAAAAAATTTCTGAACTATATATGTTTAGTAAAAAGTCACTACTAGTTAGGCACAACCCCGAACCTTTTTAGTGAAGCATACACTTGCTGAGAACGAGACTATCAATGCTTTTAGAAGAGGAAAGGTAAGTTCTAAATGTTATTATTTAACATTCTGGATATTTATGTCTCTCTGTCCAGCTACCTCAAGTGTTAAAATCAAGTGATTTATTTAAAAACGCCCTACAGATGATCGTATAACATATTCTGAGTAGTGGGGGTTTTATAGCACACAGAATTGTATCATACATCCAGTCATATAGTGTAGTGTTTGCTCTAGCTCCATAAATAAAATTTCACCATATAGTTAAGTTAGTTTTTTCTTCCATTTCTGAGCTAGTTAGTGTTTCTTACATGCTACCTTTCTGTGTCTGAGGCAGAAATCATCATCTTAAGATAATTATTTACTTTTTGATATTTCACAGCAAACAGAAATATCCGTAATTGAAAATCTGCCTTTGCTTTAAACCGCATGAACTGTAATGAGAAATCATGTAAATACACAACACATTAGGTAGGAGATGTTGGGAAAACGACAGTCAAATGCATTTGATGTCACGTTGGGAAAATCCAAAATCAATATGACAGACGAAGTTTTAAGCTTCGCTCCTAGTGAGTACCAATATAGGTTCTTGGTCACTGAGCCGGTCGCAATGGCCGAGCGGTCTGCGGCGCGCCAGTCACAGTCTGCACGGCCGCTACGGTAGGGGGTTCGAATGCCCCCTCGGGCATGGATGTTTGTGTCGTCTTTAGTATAAGTTAGTATAAGTAGTTTGTAAGCTTACAGACTGATGACCCCGCAGTTAAGTTCCTTAAGCTTCACAAACATATGAACTTAGTCACTGTATTTATATTTACCATTGGTTTATAGAGCTACAGCAATTCTACAGATTACAAGTAATATCCTTATTTATTACTCAGAATTACTGTATTGTTTATAAAGCTTTAAAGGAGAATTGAGACTTTATAAATAAAAACGCTGTGTGACTGATGAAAATTACCTGTTTTAATTCTTTATCATTGCACTAAAGCACTCGCTAGATGAAAAATTTTCCTCTAACTGCCACAATATTTTCAAAGATCAGTACTGATATTTACACCTCTCTTGAAGGTGTTTCTGGCCTTTAAATTCTCTAAATGAACTGCACGATTGAGAATATGTGTCCTGCATCTCCCCTGAAGTACTACCAAAATATTTGAGATAAGGCACTGCAATTAGTCAGATTACCTGAGTTTCGAAATAGAGGGAGCAATAGAGAGAGAGAGAGAGAGAGAGAGAGAGAGAGAGAGAGAGAGAGAGGGAGAGAGAGAGAGAGAGAGAGAGAGAGAAAGAAAGAGAGGGAGTGAGGGAGCTGGGTTTAATTATAGAGGCATCGAGTCCATTAAGTAAGGCTTACGGCAAAAAGGCAGTTAGCAAAGCACCAGTAATTATGCCACGTTCTCTCTGAAGCATTTAATTAGTTATCCAGGAGATCCCTTAGGCTCACTTACCATTGCTCTGCTCGTATGAAAAACTCATTGCTCACGTACGTTTGAATGTAGAGCTGTAGTCCATACTAGCAACATCTACACAAGAATCTAGCAGCACCTCAAAGTGTTTCGAGTGGGTTAGGTTGACCAACAAATTTTCTCCAATTGTAAATCGCCTACGTATCTCTATTACATTAATCAGCTATCACTCATCTCGACCATAGTGTTTCTCTGGTGCTAATTCCTACGACGATTTGTCGTTGCTGCTCTGGACTTAGGTATCCGACACATGGAATTATATTATTTTAACTTCCTACTACACGCAGCAGCTGTAATGTAAAGCTTTCACTACGGTCGGGGGATTCGAATCCCCCCTCGTGCATGGATATTTGTGCCGTCCTAGTTCGTAAGTAGTTTGTAAGTTTAGGGACTGATGACCCCGTAGTTAAGTCCCATAAGCTGTACAAACATTGAACATTTTTGTAGACCTTTTTGATATACCGGAAATCCTGTAATAGTATACTACCGTCTCAAGATCTATGGATACATTTTTCAAGGACATTACATTGGTCTGCAATCATTAAAAATTATCGATCATTTTCATAGCTGTAGGACCAAAAATTTTGCATTTCGTAAATCCTGACCCATATGATCTCCGCTTGTAGATCCGATTTCCGTATCTACAGCTACTGTAGTGCATAATCCTGAGTTTTCGAATATCTCACTTGCCAGATAGTCCACTGTGTAATTCGTTCCGACAATAAGTATTGAAGGTCACTTCGATACGTCATTGTGAGTTTCGTAGCGGCGCTGTGAACGTTTCGTTCTCCACAGCCATTTTGTATTTTGTTCAACATGAAAATTTTCTTCAACTTTCTATAAAGAATGCTTTCATTTTGAAACAAACATATGCGTTACTAACTCATTTAATTTTTTCCCCCGAACCGTAACAAGGAAACACAATTATGTGAATATTGGACGGAAGTATTCACTTCAGTCTACTCCATTACTCCATCTCTCTTGAAAACAGACACAGACACACACACAAAACCTTTTCTCCCAAAGGGAATGTTTTGCAATTATCTGTGGATTCACAGAATAGCAACTGAAAAATGGAGGGTGGGGGGCGGGAGTGCAGACGGGTGGAACATCTGGTGCATGATCTTGTAGCTAATGTCCAACGATTATACCTCTGGTGCTTGCGACGGGTAGTAATGAAAGTTTTAACATTATCTCGATAAAATTACCTTACATAATTTACTTTTTGTCACGAGGGATTGGCCGTGCGCTCTAAGGCGCCTTGTTGCGGAATTCGCGGCTGCTCCTCGTCGGAGGTTCGAGTCCTCCCTCAGGCATGGATGTGTGTGTTGATCTTAGCATAAGTTCAACTAGTTTGTAAGTCAAGGGACTGTAGTTTGGTGCCTTAGCTTTACAGACGTTTGAACAGTTTATTATTATTTTATTTATGTAGAGGTAGATGTTCGGATTTCTGATACATACCGCATTTCTGATCTTATAATGCGGTAAATCGCCATGAAAGCAGGCAAAAAGCAATGGCGCAGTCCAATTTCACCTTGTTAATGTGCTGCATCGTGATGGGCACAAGTGGTTAGTGACAGTTAGGTCCAGAAGGCAATTGCATGAACGAGATAGTTAAGTCAATGCAGTTCATGAAAGCGAGGGACCTAGCACTGAACATGGCGTGGTACATTTCAACCATAAAAATGTTTTAGCACTAAAACGAATTGTATCTGATTACTTTTATAAGATCCAAAACAATAACTTGTGAACAGTGTGTGTGCCTCCTGGAAAAGGTGATTGAAAGAATTTACGGAGACGAGATGGCTGCACAAGTAGAGAATGTTTAGGTCGAGTGGGATGTAAGGCATTCAAGGTGAAAATTTGAAGTAGGGTAAGCGTACCAGTTATCGGCATTTTGACTTTACGTCTGTTTTCTAGTGTTTGTTCTATCAACCTAGTTGGTAACATTGTTTTATATTGCCCATAAAATTTAAGTATTCTTTTTCTTGTATCACCTTTTTATATCTATTCTTTTATTTCCCTACTTCTGCATCATTAATTTTATTAGGGCCTAATATATTACTAATAGCTTTCTTTTGAATGTCTTCAATATCCCTATTTCATTTAAAAATCAAAGTCTCTGCGCAACAAAGATATTTAGGTTTGATTACAGCGCTGTCATGCCGAAAACAACACTATTTAGAACGTGATCTTTCATTACAAATCTTTTATGTTTATGTGGATACAGCTGTAATTGTTTGATAGCGAACTTTGTTTGCAAATTTTTACTAGACTGTTTTTTTGCATGATATCCCTCAAGTGTTTAAATTGAGAAACCCGTTTTGTTTTCCCATATTTTGTGGTTAAAAAATTTGATACTTGTTTATTGCATGTCATATATTCTGTTTCTTCAAATGATATTAGTAATTCTACTTTTTCCGTAACTTATATATATATATATATATATATATATATATATATATATATATATATATATATATATATATATTGAATTGTGGTAATATTCCTCGTTAAAACTTCTAGATTATCTACAAAGGCGTGTAAATCTATTATATTACTTTCATTTAAATCGATTGTTATATCTATATATTCACTCGACTTTTCGTCTCCCCATTCTGTAATTATCTTTTCCAAAACACACTTGATAGTGGCTGGGAGAGTTCATCTCCCTGTCTAACACCAGTCTTTGTATCAAATTATTGCGAAATTTCTCTCTTGAATTTAACTTTAGAGCTAGCGTCGGTTAACTTTTCTTTAACCAGTGTTAGAATTTTATTATCTAGCCCTTGATCCTTGGAAATTTATAACTTAGATAAACAAGCAATGAGTTATAGGCCTTTTTTAAAATCGACAATTGGAGATACAATATTGATACAAGAAATCCTTTGGTGTGTAAGGATTAGTTTTAAATTAAGAATTTGTTCCGAAAAGGATGTGTTCGATTTAAAGTCTGCTTGGTATTCATCAATTTTTTACGTAATCTACGGATCAGGCTAGTTTTCCAGTTTTCGTGTAGTTTCTCTGCTTGCCAGACACGTCATGCTATTTGAGGAAACTCTATTTTAGTGTTAGGATCAGCTTATTTTAGAAGTTACGCATTATACCGTCTTATCTGGATACTTTATTGTTTATACGCTTTTTAATTTGTTTTGGTAATTCGATTTCGTTAGGTTCCTTGGAGACAGGATTGCTGTTGCTAGTTTCACGTGGTTGTAATTTATTTGCTTGTTCTGGCCAGTTTAATAGTTCTCCAAAATAAGTAACTAGGGCGCGGTGGAGTAGCCGAGCGGTCTAAGGCGCCTCGCTGCGGAGCGCGCGGCTGCTGGCCGTCTGAGGTTCGAGTCCTCCCTGGGGCATGGGTGTGTGCGGGTGCGTGTGCGTGTGTGTGTGTGTTGTCCTTAGATTAGTTTACCTTAGTTAATGTAGTTCGTAAGCTACGGACGGATGGCCACGCAGTTTGGTCCGATAGATTTATAAACTTGGATAAACCTTAGAGTCTTGACCACTAATTTAAATTTATTGAGGCCTTACGCGTTTCGACATTCCGTCATTTCGAAGGCTACAGCAAGACAATGGAATTAATATTCATCAAACATTTCGATAAAACAAAAATGAGAACACAATCATTACACTCACCATATCTTTTAAAACTTATTAAAAAGTGAAACTAAACATTCCTTTTAAAAAATGACTGTCAAAGACATATGTCAAAAATAAATGTGAGTGAGAGAGAAGTAGAATGACAACATCGCCATCTGGCGGATTCTCCACTTAATAACTGACCGCATCGCTGAATTTAGTATACATTTGACCATCGTACAGGGATGTTCTGGGGGGGAATTTTAAATTTTAAATTTATTTCATTTTTGACATATGTCTTTGACAGTCATTTTTTAAAAGGAATGTTTAGTTTCACTTTTTAATAAGTTTTAAAAGATATGGTGAGTGTGATGATTGTGTTCTCATTTGTGTTTTATCGAAATGTTTGATGAATATTAATTCCATTGTCTTGCTGTAGCCTTCGATAATGACGGAATGCCGAAACGCGCAAGGCCTCATAAATTTAAATTAGTGCTCAAGACGCTAAAGTTTATCCAAGTGCATAAGTATGACCACGTCTCATAAATCTCTAATGGAAACAGCAAAGATTTACAAACATTTGAACATTTTTTAATTAGCTAGTACCTTACAGTTTTCTTGCTTGTTTAGAGCGAAACAGCCATTTTCATTTTTGAGACAAAGACTTTGTGACTGGTAGCCTGTTGGTTTTGTCTTGAATGTTATATAAAAGTTTATTTACTTGTTTTTTTGGAAGACTTTCTATTTCTAAAAGATGTACATTTTCGTAGTTTCTTTCAGTATGCCGAAATTATTCAGACGTTTCTTTCATAATATTTAGAAAGTTGTTGTACATATTTTAAGTTTTGTTAATATTCCATTTTTTGAATGCCTCATGCCTAGCCTTAACCGCTGTTTCACAATCCGTGTCCCACCAAGGATGGTATTGTTTCTTCCGAAGCGGAATTAAATTTTGTGCTGTTTTGATGAACTTTTATTTTAGGATTTTCCAAATATGGGATTGTTTTTTGTCAAATTCGATTGTTAGCGTTCGGTTATTTTAGCAGTGTCAAATTCTGGGATAAATTTTTGTTTGTTTTGAGGAGGTATATAAATTTTTACAACTGCCCTCGCTACACCTTTTACCTCATCATAATGTAAATCTCTCTTCCATCCTGACAGTTAACGGACTGCAATAACGTCTGCACAGGTTACTCGACAACTGTCGACGCTCGGTGTATTACAATGATGCAACCACTCAGGTCGTAGTTGCCTATGTGTTTACGATTCACGCTTGCGGTGTCAATACCCGCAGCGGAAAATAACAGGAACCGATTGCTTACATATGTACACTGCTAAGTGTCTACTTTTCCAAAAAACATTATCCTGAGCGAACCTTTCTTTTTTTTTCTGTAACAACCGTAGGAAACAGGCCAACATGTTACTATATGTGAGTCGCCAAAATTATATAGACGGTATCTCTCCGTGTGCTTTTGTCAAAAGTCTAGTAATATGTTTGCGTATTTCCTACGGTTGTTCGGAAAAAAAAATCAGTTCGTCTCAGGATAATGTTTCTGGAGAAGTAAACACTTTGCAGTGAACGTACGTTTGAGCAATCGGTTGCTGTTATTTTCCGCTGTGGGTATTGACATCGCGAGCGTAAATCGTAGCCGCGGCGGATTAGCCGCGCGTTCTTGAGAGCCGTGTTGCGGTGCGCGCGGCCATCCGCCGTCGGGGGTTCGAATCCTCCCTCGGGCATGGATGTTTGTGTCGTCTTTAGTATAAGGTAGTTCAAAAGTAGTTTGTAAGTTTCGGGGCTGATGACCCCGCAGTTAAGTCGCTTAAGCTCTACAAACATTTGAACATTTTCGTGAATCGTAAAAACATAGGCAACTACGGCGTTAGTGGCTTGTCAAGGTCTGATCCTTCTTTAATTGTGGATCCACAGTAGTTTCTGACTCCTGAGAATACTTGAATCGAGGTTACATGCAGTTATTGCAACAGTAAGCGATCCAAAGCTTGCGCCAGACAACTATCGTCTTAAATAGGTTTTGCTGACCACTGCACTGTCCTCTGAGCGTTTATGATCGGTTTCTTTGGCTCTTCAGCGTACATAGTTCATTTCTACACCGTCACCTCCAAGTTCATTCCTCTTTTGTACATCTACATCTTCATAGATACCTTGCAAGTCACATTGAAGTGCATGGCAGAGTATTCATCGAACCACTTTTATGATATTTCTCTATAGGTCCATTCTATAATAACTCGCGGGTTACAGAAACACCTAATTCTATTTTGACCTGATATCACTTATTTTACTATGATGACCTCGTCTCCACATGTAGATGAGTGTTAAAAAATATGTTCACATTCGAAGAGAAAGTTGACGAAAGACATTTCGCAAATAGATCTCGCCACAATAAATAACGCCTTTCTTGTAATGATTTCCACCCTAACTCGTACATCATTTCCGTGACACTCTCTCCCCTATATTGCGACAATACAGAATGAGCTGCACTTTCCAGAACTTTCTCTACGTCATCCGTCAGTCCCACCTGATCTGGATCCCTGAATGTGCAGCAATACTTCAAAATAGGACGCAAAATTGTATTGAAGGCAGTTTCTCTAGTAGAACTACTGTATCTTCTAAGCCTTCTGGCAATGAAACGTAGTCTGTGGTTCGCTTTCCATTCAATTTTTTTCTGTGTATTCTTTCCAAATTGAGTAGTTTCTGTTATTCCTATGTATTTAGTTGAATTGACCGGCTGTAGATATGGCTCATCTATCGTGTAACTGAAGTTTAAAAGATTTCTTTTAGTGGTCATATGAATGACCTCACACTTATAATTATTATGGGTCAATTGCCAATTTTTGGACGGTTCAGATATCTTATCTAACCCATTTTGCAGCTGCGTTTGATCTTCTGCTGCCTTGACTAAACGATAAACGACGAACAGTCTCACAGAGCTGCTCAGCTTGTCTCTATCGTTTATAAAAATATGGAACGGTAGGGGCCCTATAACACTTCCCTGGGGAACGCCAGATATCACGCCTGTTCTGCTCGATGACTTACTGTCAATTACAATATAATGTTTCCTTTCAGATAGGAAATAAGGAATCCAGTCGCACAACTGTGGCCCCTCTATATATTCCTTTTCCTTCTTTGCTTAGTACTGGTCATCCATCTGAGCTCTTGATTTTCATACATGTGCTAGGTGTGGAGTAGAGTGCATGCAGGATAAATTGGCCGGTAGATGCGCAGACTGCTGGGCAAGTGTGGTCAGAGCAGTAGTGGTGGGGGTAGCGGCCAGAGCAGTGAGCGAGCGCTGGAGGGGAAGAGAAGTGCCCAGCTCACTGGCCGGCAGGCGGAAGTGCACTGACCCGGCCTCCCCTTCCGAATGAAGGAATGAACTCGCCCGGCACTTCGGATGAAAACTCGTCGTTAGGCATCGACCACCTTATCATGCGCAGACTCTACAACAATGGAAGGAAGAGGAAATTGAGAGTTTGTATCAGTCGGTCATTCGACATACATGTACAAAAAATGTTCAAATGTTTGTATAGTTTATGGGACTTAACTGCGGGGTCATCAGTCCCTAAACTTACAAACTACTTACGAACTAGCTAATTCTAAGGACGGCACAAATATCCATGCCCGAGGGGGGATTCGAACCCCCGACCGTAGTGGCCGTGCAGACCGTGACTGGAGCGCCTCAGTCTCCTCGGCCACCGCGGCCGGCCATACATGTACAGATAGTCGTTGCAAATGTGTGAAGTCGATGTGCCTCAGAGGCTCAGCTCAACTGCCATGTAAGCTGGAAGTCTCAGTTTCGAATCCTGATCTCGTGAAAATTTTCATACGTCCATTATTTTTCTTCTCTTACTGATAATTCTTTATCAAGTCTCTCCATTTTATCCTCGATACGCCCTTTATCTATTTCTGTACTTTGAATCATCGCTTTTAAGATTTTAATTCTTAGATCGCGCTAATAATCGTCTCCTTTAAAATTTGTGCTACATAGCATTTGACCAATAGTCAACATGGATTCAGAAAGTATCGCTCTTGCGAAACACAGCTTGACCTTTATTCGCATGAAATGATAAGTGCCATCGACAAGGGATCTCAAATCAGTGCCACATTTCTGGATTTCCGGAAGGCTTTTGACACTGTACCCCACAAGCAGCTTCTAATGAAATTGCGTGCTTATGGAATATCTCCGCAATTGTGCGATTGGATTCACGATTTCCTATCAGAAACGACACAATTCGTTGTAATTGACGGTACGTCATCAAGTAAAACATAAGTGATATCTGGCATTCCCCAGGGAAGCGTTATAGTTACCCTACCATTCCTTATGTTTATAAACGATTTAGGAGACAATCAGAATAGCTCGCTTAGACTGTTTGCGGATGATACTGTCGTTTATCGGTTAGTGAAGTCAACATAGCATCAAAAGCAACTGCAAAGCGATTTAGGCAAAATTTCTAGATGCTGCGAAAATTGGCAATTGACACTAAATAAAAGAAAGTGTGAAGTAATACATATGACCACTAAAAGAAATCCGCTAAACTTCAATTACGCAATAAATCAGTCAAACCTTAAGGTCTTAAATTCTACCAAATAAATGTTCAAATGTTTGTTAAGCTTAATGGACTTAACTACGGGGTCATCAGTCCCTAAACTTACAAACTACTTATGAACTACCTACAACTAAGGACGACACAAATATCCATGCCCGAGGGGGGATTCGAACCCCCGACCGTAGTGGCCGTGCAGACCGAGACTGAAGCGCCTCAGTCCCCTCGGCCACCGCGGTCGGCTCTACCAAATACCTAGGAGTTACAAATACCAACAACTTTGGCTGGAGAGAACACACAGAAAATATTGTGGGGAAGGCGAACCAAAGGTTATGTTTCATCAGCAGAACGCTTCGAAGATGCACCAGCTCTACCGAAGAGACTCCCTACATCTGACTTGTGCGTCCTCTCCTGGAGTACTGTTGCCCATTGTGGGACCCTCACCAGGTGGGACTGAAGGAAGATATTGAGAACGTTCAGAGAAGGGCAGCTCGTTTTGTTTTATCACGTTACCGGGGGGAAAGCGTCACGGAAACATTGCACGAATTGGGGTGGAAATCATTAAAAGAAAGACGTTATTCATTGCAGCGTGATCTGTTTGCGAAGTTTCAATCACCGACTTTTACTTCTGAATGTGAAAATATTTTGCTAGCACCCACCTACTTAGGGAGACATGACCATCCCAATAAAATAACAGAAATCAGATCGAAAACGGAACGATTTATATGTTATTTCTCCCCGCGCACTATTAGAGAATGTAACTGTGGTGTCGCACAAGTCTGAAGAGCGCGCCACGTACTTTCGTCGCGCGCCGCCATGCACGCACGTCACGGCCTTCTTACGACGTCGGCCACGAGCGCCCTCTGCTGCTACCCTACTCGTGGCCACCACTGAATTGCATCGGCCACTTGGCTATCGGATAGGCACTAGGACTCATCAGTAGGCAGGCCCCTACCTGGTTAACCTATGTCTCAGCAGTACACTTAGTTGGCAGTCATGAACTTTGTAAAAGTTAAGTATCATATTTCTACGATTTATGCAACTTGTTCTAATCTAGTTTAGTGTTTCTAGTTTCTGCTGTCCCACTGGCTGGTCACCTCACACTCTGTACCCTCACACGCGTGCATCCTATTTCCCTGAGTCGGTCTCTCTACTCGGCCACCGACACCCAGGTCAACCGGCGGAAACGAGACACAAAAGTGGCGACGCGGATGGGATACAAAAGTAACGGCAGAGAAAAGTTATGAAAGTGGTTAACGAACCCTCTGCCAGACACTTAAATGTGATTTGCAGAGTATCTATGTAGATGTAGATGATGAATGATTACAACACCTGCTATGAGATGAGACTAAAACATCCCATTTAAATGTTATGTCAGATTGTGGCCTCAGGCAGCGAGAGAGCAGCCCCGACAGCTGCAAAACTGTCGCCCCAGTTGCCGCCCTGTTTCGAGTAGCATCACTTGCCGGCTGGCTTTTCAGGGCGAGGGGAAGTGCAGATCGCGACGCTGAAAGCAATTTGGCGCTCACAGGGGCGCTGACATTCAGGTGACGGGGGCGCGGGCAGCGGCGCGTGGCGCGGCAGGGTGGCATTAATTAGTCCTTTTAACGCCGCGTTAACCTCCCCCACCCTGCGCTCCCACCCTGCCGGCTCATTTTCGCCACACTGGCTGCCCCCGCCGCAGTGGCTGCTCTTCAGGGCAGATTACGTTAGCGTGCGCCACCGCTAATAGCCGCGTGTCTAATGTACCCGCGGGAGCGGCGAACGCGTCGGGCGCGCTTCCTGATCGTGGCGCGAATCTCGTCGGTGTCTGAGTAGGAATGGGTCAGGGAAACACCAAAGCTGCGAAACGGACGAACGAAAACCAGACGTGCAGCTTGCCATTAGACAAACTACTCTCTGCACTCTACGTATCGTCGGCGATCCGGCGTATATATGGCATTTGCAACGGCTGGCTTTTGAGAGAAAAAGTGGTGAATGCCGTTGAGGATCGTAGGCTTAATTCCAACGTGATCAAATCGTAAATTTTCACAATCAACATGTGTGGGCCGACGAGAATATATGTTATGTGGACATGTGTCCGGAAACACTTACCGTATTTTATCGCATTAGCTCACCCCTCGCATATTCCCCTCCCCTACGATTTTTCATAATTTAAAAATTATTTTATTAATATCGCGCATAATTCCCTCTTCTGGTTCGTTCTAACAGGAGCGGCCTTCAAATAACTTGACAATGGACGCAGCGGTACTGCCGCGAACGAATATTTCCATTGTCACAACACGCCGTAAATTTGAAACGTTAAGCCGCAGTCATATTTCTAGGTCAGTTTGCTACAAGTCGTCATAATGGCGAAATACTCAAACTACACGGAAAAATTTAAACTAAATGTGTAAACTTACGCCGATAGAAACTGAGTAAAAGCTGCAGGAAGGCATTTCTCCGTCGATCCTAATACAATAGGGTATTGGCGGAGACAAAAAGATAAACTCGTGGCTGCAAAGGCAAGCTCTAGATCTTTCCGTGGGCCTTGTGTTAAGAAAATAAATAGCGCTACAGTAAGTTTAACATTAGTTGCGACTTCTGACGTTTGGCTTGTCGGGGTGAAGGAGATGCCGTTGCTAAGTAACAGCAATAGTGAGCCGCCTTTTTCCACTCTCGCCGCCACCGGCTCGGCTTGTGAGGCACCGCTGTTGCCAAAGCGTGTGTAAACAGTAGCACGCTGTGTCGCGTGGTGGCCCTTTGCGTTCTCTATCCTGCATTGTTGTGTCCTACCGACAAACAATGTTTCCAGGCGCCAGCGTGGCATTAGATGTTGCCAGCGCGCTCAGCATACGCTGGAAACTATGCGAACCCTCCACTCACTCCGCACCGACATGTCAAAAGTCGCAAATAAATTTAAACGCACTGTAGGTACCATTTTTCACAATTTGCCGTATACCGGTATCTTTTACTGCCTAATACATAGTTTTTCTTCCTTTCTGAATAACTACTCGCGTAATTCCCTCCCTAGTGTTTTCAACCAAATTTTTCGAGAAATAAAGGGGAGGGGGGGAAATTACGCGATAAAATACGTTAATTTCCATGTGAGAGCTCATTTTAGTATTTCTCTTTAAAAGTAAATTGAAATAATTCGTGCAGACAATTGACAAAATACCCAATTGTTTCGTTAGCATGTACTGTACTTCGTCGTTTCACTGCCAGTTGGCCCAATTGAAGGAAGGTAATGTTGACTTCATTGCTTGTGTTGTCATGCGACTCTTTGCTCTACAGTACTAGCATCAAGCACATCAGTACGTAGCATCAGCTGGTTAGTGTTCATCACGAACGTGGTTTTTCTGACGAGAATCCGCACTCAATTGTGCAATCACGTCGTCAACACAGATTTTCTGTGAACGTTTGGGCAGGAATTGTTGGTGATGTCTTGATTGGGACTCATGTTCTTCCACCTACGCTCACTGGAGCACATTATCATGATTTCATACGGGATAATCTACCTGTGTTGCTAGAACATGTGCCTTTAGAAGTACGACACAACATGTGGTTCATGCACGATGGAGCTCCTGCACATTTTAGTCGGCGTGTTCGTACGCTTATCAACAAAAAAAATGTTCAAATGTTTATATAGTCTATGGGACTTAACTACGGGGTCATCAGTCCCCAAACTTACAAACTACTTATGAACTACTTACGAACTAGGACGGCACAAATATCCATGCCCGAGGGGGGATTCGAACCCCCGACCGTAGTGGCCGTGAAGACCGTGACTTGAACGCCTCAGTCCCCTCGGCCACCGCGGCCGGCTATCAACAACAGATTCGGTGGCAGATGGATTGGTACAGGTGGTCCAATTCCATGGCCTCCACGCTCTCCTGACCGCAACCCTCTTGAATTTCATTTATGGGGGCATTTGAAAGGTCTTGTCTACGCAACCCCGGTACCAAATGTAGAGACTCCTCGTGCTCGTATTGTGGGCGGCTGTAGTACAATACGCCATGCATCAGCGCATCAGGGATTCCATGCGATGGAGGGTGGATGCATGTATCCTCGCTAACGGAGGACATTTTGAACATTTTCTGTAACAAAGTGTTTGAAGTCACGCTGGTACGTTCTGTTGCTGCGTGTTTCCATTCCATGTTTAATGTGATTTGAAGAGAAGTAATAAAATGAGCACTAGCATGGAAAGTAACCGTTTCCGGACGCATGTCCACATAACATATTTTCTTTCTTTGTGTTTGAGGAATGTTTCCTGAAAGTTTGGCCGTACCTTTTTGTAACAGCCTGTACATTGCATTTGCAACGGCTGGCTTTGAGAGAGAAAGTAGTGAATGCTGTTGAGGATCGTATAGGTAGAAGAACAAGGCTCAGAAGAAATCTTTGGATAATACAGGAAATTGTGAACTTCATGAATGAACGGAGAAAATATAAAAAAGCAGCAAATGGAGCTGGCAAAACGGAGTACAGATGGCTAAAAATTGAACTTGAGAAGAAGTGACATTGGCAAAACAGGGACAGCAAAGACTTGAAAGGGCAACTGAACAGAGTGGACAGTGTCTTGAAAGGAGGTTATAAGATGAAAATAATAAGCGCAAAACAACGGAATAAAGTCTAAGATAATCAGGCAATGTAGGAGAAATTAGATTAGGTAAGGAAATAATAAAGGTGGTAGATGCGTTTTATTACTTGGCAGTAACATAAAATACGTTTTCTGTATTGTATTAACATCCTTGATCGCAGAGGTAAGAAATTTTCATTTTACCGTCTTCAACCTAATATAGGTCATCTTGAGAAAATACAGCCCATGTCGTCGGTGCTGGTCTCTGTAGAGTTGCCGTAGCTGTTCTGTGAACGTAAGTTGGTAACTGCTCCAGCAGTTATCAACTGAAGATTGACAAAC
The DNA here is from genome assembly GCA_026315105.1 of Locusta migratoria. Lineage (NCBI taxonomy): Eukaryota > Metazoa > Arthropoda > Insecta > Orthoptera > Acrididae > Locusta > Locusta migratoria. The sequence continues at coordinate 620,390,029 of CM048745.1, forward strand.
GCAGCGTACCTGGTTCGTCTGCTTAAATATCACATTCCAAGAAGGTTAAGTGTCATAGTGTGACCACAAATTACTTCATTTATGAATAGAAGTAAATACTGACATCAACATTACTTAAACTAATACTTTAAACACAACTGAAATGAAATTACTGTTGATTCATCAGAAAATAAGTTTCTTAACATTCATTTATTTTCAAAACTGAAACAAGTAAAAACTTTTATCTTCATCATTACCTATCGACTACAATAATAATAAGGTATCACACAAATTACGAAAGCAGGACAGAGCCATATGATAAAAGACAGGATTGTGTTTGTAAGAGCTTTGCTACAAAGACAACTCTATTGCTATTTTAATATCGTAAAAAAGATTCGGCAGGTGTTGGAATCAGTCTATGATTCATAAACTTTCATCATTTTTAAGGGAAACAATAATTCTTGACAATATTGGCTAACTTTAGAACAATATTATTGAACAAAATACATTATTCAAAAACATGTTCAAGTCACGAACTTTCCAAAAATATAATAAATGTTTGAGATCCATAAGAACAAGTTATGTGTTTACTTCTTACCTATATTTTCTGCATTCCATTGCATCTTACATTGAGTAATTTCTACGTAAAGTAAAGCATCTAAACAGCAGACAGAGTTGCTTCATTTTGTCGATGAATTAGTTCTATTATCAGTCCAACAAATGTGTCAAGAGGAAGGGCAAATAAGGTTACTGAAAGTATTTCTGAGCAGATTTCTGCAAATGGTCGCACTACCAATTTTCATACAGCAGTAGTATACACTAAAGGTAATTCTAAATTAAAATCCGTTCTACAGGCGTGAAAAGTCCAATCCTGTACCGATCGGCCAGCGTGTCACCTTCTCTCCAAAGGACTGAGGGCTCCTCCTGGGCAACCCTGCACTGTGATCCATCCGACTGCTCGTCAAGCCACATAGTGATGTAGTGGGAACCGGTAACAGTAGACACTAATGTTTAAAATTAAAGCAATGATCGGAAAATTTGCTACAAAACAGTAGAAACAGGTGCTATGAAAATAGAAACAAAGTAAAGAACACAGAACGTAAACGACTGCAACATGCATAATGGTAGAAAATGTTTTCACTTATTCCTTATTAACGGATTTGCACACACAATCCATCAACTGGTTAATGCCCTCAGTAGGGGTGTGGACAGTGTGATAATACGTAGCCAAATTAGAAGTTTTACTCGACGTAGAAGTTACTCAGTGCAAGATGCAATACAATACAGAACATGTAACCCGAATACTAAACATAAAACTTGTTCTTATTGATGTCAAACATTTCCTTTTTTTAAAAAAAAGTTCGTAACTTGAAAGTCTTTTTGAATAATATCTTTTATAAAATAAAATTTTCCTACATCAAGAATTGTTTCCCATACAAATGATGCGAAAGTTGTGAACCATAGAAAATTCCACATTTATGATGAATCCAACACCTGCAGAAAGTTTTTACGATATTCATAGCAATAGAGTTGTCCTTGCAGCAAAGCTCTTACAGAGACAATCCTGTCGGTTCGGTCCTAGTTATAAAAAAAAAGTTAAAAAGCATATTTTTTCAATTATGTTTAATGAGAGGAATCAACAGTGATTTTATTTTAGTTGTATTAAAATATTAGTTTAAGTAACCTTGATGTCAGTTTTGATTCTATTCAAAAATGACGCAGTTTGTGGTCACATGATGTGAAGTAACCTTCTCGGAATATGACATTTAAGCAACCGAATCTGTCGGAGGTCCTCTGTAGTGGTCAGTCTGTACGTTGTGGGAAACTGTGCAGGACTTTGTTTTCGTCTTGAAGTTCGCTATTATCTAAGACCTGTGTATGGTTGAACTTGCTGTGATACGGGATTAAATGGCGCAGATGTTGACATCGTTGGTATGGTAATAGCAACGAATGTTTAACAGGTAAAATTGTTAAAAAAGTAATTCCTCGTAAGAGAAGAAGTTTATGTTATTTGTAAGAAATAAAAGTGCAAATGTGAATCTTGATTTGATGGAATTATTACGAAAGTATACACCTGTGCTGTGTTCATTTGGTAAATGACTGCGTGGCACACTTTATATCGTAGCCCAGAACAATGAGTTTGATACATAATAATGATTGAACTAATCCTATGTACTACTAATAGACAAGTTTTTGTGTTATTCTACTCTGACATGAGTTGGAATTTATATCCTGAAGTGCAATAGTAATAAAGACAGGAGATCCTTATTCATCCTAGTGAAGGCAGTTTATCTAGATTCTTTTCTCTGTCAGCATAGGGGCCTAACAACGACGGAGTATACTGTGACTGATGTTATCAGTTCAAAATGTTCAAATTTTTGTAAATCTATCGGACCAAACTGCGTGGTCATCAGTCCTTAGGATACAAACTACTTAAACCTAGATAAACTAACCTAAGGACAAACACACACACTCAAGCCCTAGGGAGGACTCTAACCTCCGACGGTCAATTCTTCTTGCAGGTTTGCTCGAAAGTTTTGGAGACTGGTTGATGGATGTTGACGTAAAGGCACTCAACTGCGCATCTCGTACATTCTATATGAGGTTCAAATATGGAATGAACTGGCCACACCATGCAAGTAGTTCTAAAAAATTACACTGTGGTGTTTCACAGCCCACCTCAAGTTTTCCTGTAGTTTCGTGACTTTTTGCAAACATTTCGGGCAAAATAATAAATATGTAAATAAAATATCATTGTGGACGATACGATTACGACTCTACTTTTGTCATTTTGTGCACTCTACATGTAATATTCTCTCTGACCGTATTTTAACATACAAAGAAAATTATTTGATATCCCATCCTCGTCGAATGTTTCCATCCCCATGAACCACAGACATTGCCGAGGTGGGGTGGCTTGCGTGCCTCAACGATACAGATAGCCGTACCGTTGGTGCAACCACAGCGGAGGGGTATCTGTGGAGAGGCCAGACAAACGTGTGGTTCCTGAAGCGGGGCAGCAGCCTTTTCAGTAGTTATAGGGGCAACAGTCTGGATGATTGAGCTGGCCTTGTAACATCAGCTAATGTGGCTTTGACACACAGCTACTGCGAACGGCTGAAAGCAAGGGGAAACTACAGCCGTTACTTTTCCCGAGGACATGCAGCTCTACTGTATGTGTGGAGAGGTGCATCAAACCAGTCTCCGGACTGAAGACCATAACAACAACAACTTAAGTTTAGCTTTGATAAATATACACTTATTTTGAACTCCTACCTCTTTTACGTATTTTTTTATCTTTTTCCGTTTAAATATTATCACCTCTCTTGCCGAAGTAGTAGGTGTTTTTTTTTTTTTTTTTTTTTTTTTTTTTTTTTTTTTTTTTTTTTTTTTTTTTTTTTGCCTGTACTTGGCTGCGTAAAATCAAGTGACAGTGTCAAACAACCGTTATTTTTGCAAATACCTCTGAAACGGTGGAAATTAGGGATAAACAAAACAGAGTAAAGTTTTGAGAATATTCTCCATACCAAATAGGTTTATTCAATTTTCGTCTCAGAGAAACGGTTAAGGAGTTATTTGAAATTAAATTTTCTCCTGTCAAAAGGCTGTCACAAGCGGCTTATTTTAGTGTTACTAACCTATTTTTTGTCCTAAATATTTGATAAAGGGAAGTTCTGGTCGCTGTCGGACAAAAATTATGTTTATGAAATTTGTTGCCCATCGGTTGAACGGCGCTACGTAAAAAATTGGAACACGTTACAGGCAAACAGATAATGTCAAATCGCCGTAATTTTTGCAAGTATCGTTGAAACGATGCAAGATATGAATAAATAAATAAACATAAGAGAGCAAAGTTGTAGAGAATTGTCCCCGCTACAAATTCGTTTATTCAATTTTCATGTCAGAGGAAAGGCTACGCTTTTTTTTTTTTTTTTTTTTTTTTTCATTTAAATTTCGAGCTGTTAAAAGGGATTCGCAAAGTACACTTTTAGTGTTACTGCCGTAACCTAAAGTGAACCAAAAAGAAATACGTATCGGATCCGCTACACTATACATTAAAAGGTGAAATGTATGAAAGTATTGTCACACAAACAGATGACAACAAATACAGTTTCACTATGACATAAACGACCAGTAAGCGGCAGCCCTCATGTAACCTTTTTATTCGGCTTTTTACTTCCAGAAACTCAAACAGAATTGACGCATATTCTTACTCCCTTATTCAATCACGTACAACATACACTCCAAACTAAGTATGGTTTTTATCAAACAGCAAATTGTATAAGTGATACCTTCAACTCGATTATAATCATATCTAAAACTGAGTATGATGGTCTCTAAATAAAAAATCCAACAGAAATTAGTGACATTTTTTTTTAAATGAAGCTAAACATCTAGAAAGGTTTCATTTCTGCTGAAGTAAATCCATGAGATAGCTACAATACAATCGTTCCAGTTTACATATATCAAACGCTGAATTCTCTATTTCTATTCATCGTTGCATATTAAAGTCACGGTGAACCGAAATGATAACTACCTCTCCCATTTATACATATATCGCATTGATTCCGACCTAAAGCTCTCTCTTAATGACCACGCAGTCGTTGGGAGTCATAATGCTGCTACCTCCCTCCTCTTTTCTATTCCGAGACTGCCTCCAGTCACAAAGAAAGTCATTTGATGTTCGGTAATGACGACCGCGATTAAGCATGGCTTCCCACCTGTCGATTTGCCGTTTACCTTGCCTCCTATTCCGCGCATCACACCGTATCTCGCAAGTTCTGCTAATTATGCTCAGGCTCGGATAACAAACGTGAGAAAAGAATTTACTCTGCTCCCCGGCTTAATGGGTGGATCCATTAAGATATCGAATTTTTATTCGGGCTAACGGTCCATTAACTTGCAGCGGGACCATTAAATTTTACTGTGAGGCTAAGTGGATAATGTACACAGGTTTTGCTGCCGACCATTGAAAGTGACATTCTAAGACTCATAATCAATCACTCGGTCTAGAGCCTTAGATTCTGAGCTTCAAAAATTAATTTAGCCTGAATTTTCATAAGAACTTTCGTGTTACCATAGCAGGTGCGTACTCCACATACGGTATATATCAGAGGTGTCATCGTGATATGTAAATCTGAGTCCGTCGCATTATGTTATAAATGAAAAGAAACACTTTAATGGCGATGAAGATTGCGTGTGTCAACCATTTCAGTTTTTCTAATTATCTCTCTCTCTAGGTAGGATCTGTCCTGGTTTCATTTTCATGTGTTTTTGTCTTGTCTCACGGAACATGGGCAGCTTCCCATAAAGCCCTGAATAAATTCAATTTTATTGTATTTTTTTGTAGATCCTATGTTGAAGTAGCGTATTGTACCGAAAATATATTACTTTAATTACAGTTTACTGTTCATCTCGTTTCCCCTGTATTCTTCATTAATTAAGTCATTCATTCCGCACAACAGAAGCCTATGTAGCAGTGAATAAAGGCGGACGTCCTCGAGGTCCAAGGAAACAGAGGAGTAGCAGGTGATAATGTTTATATCTGAAGATATGCAAACATCAACAGACAGTATATGTAATCTTAATCCCACGAACCTACAGTTCCAAACTAAACTACTCGTCATGATCTACACATTTTCTATGATAACTTGCGTAAAATGGTAACAAAGTATATTTTTGCGTCACTTCATCTCTATTATCAGGATAAAACAAGGTTCTCAGTGAAAGATTCTTCGATGGTCTCGATATTAGCATTACTGCTATTTAACTCTGGTTATTTCACTTACCTGCGTGCAGTATAATCTCCATCTCTTTAAATGAATCTATCCCTTATTAATATTATGACACTTGACTATCTTGACGCTACATTAAACAATCTGAAAACTTTGAAGCCACTACAATTTGATTCATTGTACAGCACTGTTCCTATTGAGCGGTAACAGCTTACAATGAACCAATGTTGGTGAATTATTACCCGATTTGTAGAAAAATTGGAGACTGCATTTGTAGAGTGGAGTCTCGTGTTGATCATCGACAGTGGCTTACCTGCAACAAAGAGAAGTAAACGTTAGATATGAAATCGGTATTAAAGTCCAAAACTAGTAGCTGCGACACATCATTAGCTACCTCTCATGATTACTAATATAGCAGAAGGCGCGTTATTTATTATCTTCCTGTGTGAAATGATACACAGTTTCTTCGTAAATACAGCTAAAAGTCGTTTGTTCTAAAGGGAGCCGGCCGCAGTGGCCAAACGGTCTACGGCGCGCCAGTCACAGTCTGCACGGTTGCTACGGTCAAGGGTTCGAATCCCCCTCGGGCATGAACGGTTGTGTCGTCTTTAGTATAAGGTAGTTCATAAATAGTTGTAAGTTTAGGGACTGATGACCCTGCAGATAAGTCCGTTAAGCTTAACAAACATTTGAACATTCTAAATAGTCTAAAAGCTCCAGTTGATCTCCTAACTTGCAAGATAAGTTCACTTTTTCAATAAATTAGTATTAGATCGTTCTTATAGATCTTTTCCAAAACGGATAATCGAGAGGAACAGCTTAGCTTCAATCATGTAGGTCATCCGAATTATAAGCACGTCGAGCTCAGACTAAGAGGACACAACACTTTCCTCGAAGATTCCCGTCAGGAGCAATTCATGCTACGAGGGCAAGGACAACATTTCTTCGTCTGTCACAGAGAGGGCATTGATTGCAAACACTGTCTACAAAAGAGATTCCTAGGTATGGGTTTGTAAAACCTTAATTCTGAGTATTTTTTATTCAGAAGAGTATCCGAGCACGTACAGAGTCTCTAAAGTTTTTGGTTTGAACTTACAAAAAACATGTCCAAATGTTTGTTAAGCTTATGGCACTTAACTGCGGGGTCATCAGTCCCTAAACTTACAAACTACTTACGAACTAACTTATACTAGAGACAGCACAAATATCCATGTCCGAGGGAGGTTTCGAATCGGCCTCGTGCATCGGAGCACAGCGTCTCAATGTGCTCGGCCACTCAGTCGCGGCTTACACTTTCAAGCATAGATTCATGCAATTTGCGTTAACTCCTAAAGAATCATTTCTTCCACATTTTATTGTAACTGATAAGATATGAGAATTCATTTAAGCGTCACGTAAAATCCAGATCTACAAACACAAATGAAACTATCAGCTGCCTGCTATTAAATGTGTGCAACAGCTCATCGAAAGAGAAGTGCGACTGGTTTTATATAAAAATTTGTGACAGGGACGTTTACTTGTTTTTATACTTGTTGAACACTGGAAAAAGTATAGCGTCATAATTTTAAAAGTTAATTCCATCAAAACAAAGACTGTTAGAAGTAAGCGACGAGCGTTCCACTGATTGTAAAAGCTATAAGAATTTGATACAACAACTAGTCTTATCACCCGGGATTACCCAGGTATTTATTTATTACAATCCTTCCTCCTATTGAAAGTTGTTTTGCTACTTGTCAGACATTTTACAGTATTGGATATACGTGGTATGATCAAAAATTTTCATGGTGCATATTGAACTACACTGGTTTCCATAATCAAAGCAACAAACGAAACTTTAGCAAGACTGCGTTTATTGTGACAAAGAAACTGCGTCAACTTTTGATAGTGGAAAAGAATAAATGTAAGGAATACAGAAGAGAAAATAAACAATAGTTTCTTCGTTTTCTCCAACTTAACGAATTTACACTCACACTCCAACAGCTGCTTAACGTGTCCACTACGGGGTGTGATGACCTCTGGTAGCTATACAGCCCTGAAAATGACGAGGAATGATACGAAGGTCTCATTGAGGCAATAATTCCCATTATTCTCGAACAGCTGCTGGCATGTCTTGGAGACTGGTGGGTGAACTCTGACCTTACGCAGTTCGGCTCTTTGATGTATCCCAGACATGGTCTAAAAAGTACTCAAACGGTAGATCGAGTACGCCACACCAAGCGTGCAATATCTTCCGTTCCAAAGAAAACATCCGTTACAAGTGTTCTATGAAGTCGAGCATACTCGTCCGTTAGCATGAAGTCTGGATCGACAACACCTCGCAACAACTGCACATGAAGTCTGGTCACCATACCTGTCAATAGTTAAATATTATCGCTTCTTCCATTTAATTTCATGAAGATGTGTCTGAAAGGTTAACATGATCTCTGCACACACGATTAAAGATCCTCCTCGATAGACTGCCGTCATCGAGTTCACGTTCCCTTCAGGTGCGAATCCGTCTATATCGCTCTCCAGGTCAAATAAGGACTTTTCTGTGAAACGAACATTGGTCCACTGTTTGTCCGGCGTTGATACCATGCCGACGACTTAACATGACACGTTCCCTTGTTAATGAGTACACAGATATTGCGGATATTCTGTTTTTATAAGTGTCTTGACGTCATCACTGGCATTGTTGTACGCTGACCTAGTCCCATGCGGAACACAATTGTACGAACGTTTCTTCGAAGTTTGATGATTATATGTTAACTCGACACAGGACGTGTAAATAGCAGTTTTTCTCTAATTTTGAACATGAGTGCACGATCCACTGACAACTAAATAATGGGCTGTGTTGTACGTTTGGACTTCACTATCCTTCTCAATTTGTGATGGATTATTTATGATGAATTTCGGTAACGTATACGCCTACATGTATTGTGATGATAGAATTGAAATACCTAACAAATTGAATACATAACGACTCCATGTGAACTCCATATATCGATATTGCTTCTGTTTGTGTCATCAGTACGGTACTGACAAGATGCTCCAAAAATTATTCAACAAGAAATTATTGAGTGGATGTAAGCAAACCATAAAAGGTTGTCTGTTTCTTCCAAAACCAGTAATTAAAAAAAAAAATAAATAAATAAATAAAAACAAGATTAGCTGAACTTCGTTATTTGAGAAGCTCCTTAACATACTCCTTCTAGTTGAAGTTTTTATTAATGTATAAACCGAAAACTTTGGGACAATCTGACCAATTTACTGAATCCAGTCCATGTACTACGTCTATTGTTGATACGATCTCTTTATTGTGTAGAATTCAGTACTGTATGTTTCTTAAATATTTTTTTAAACTTCATACACAATTTCTTCTGTTTCTCTGATTCATATGTGATTTATTGAAACAACAGTTTTTTTTCTCCAAAATTTATCACTGACATTTGCTGAATTTTAAACAGAAAGTCATTTGTATGTACAATAAGGTATAGAAGTCGACGCAAAATTTTGAGATATCTTTAAGTGTTCAAATGTTTGTAAATCTATGGGACTTAACTACTTTGATTTTTAGTCCATAGTTCTTACAAACTACTTAAATGAAGTTAACCTAACCTAAAGACAACACACACATCCATAACCGAGGGAGGACTCGAACCTCCGACGCTGAAGAACTGCGCACTGCACAGCAAGGCGCCTTAGAATTCACGACCACTCCACTGCAGCGTGATTGCTTCCATGTGAAAAATCTTCTCTACTTTCAGTATAGATGAAATTATTCTTGACACGTTTGTTATGCATTAATTTTATTAACTATGATAAAAATGCTGTTGCGTGTAAAGGAGTCTATTCCAAAAACTAGAGAAAGGAACATGTTCTTAAAAAGTGAAATTCTTAGAAGGATCACAAAAAATACAAACTGGCAATGTTTTAGTGCTTACGACATGAAATAATGCACAGAGGAACTGTTAAGCTATGAAATTTGGTATACAGTCAAATTTGCGGTAAGTCACGTAGTGATGATATGATCGATCGCATGAAAAATATGTTTTCTCATCTCCCATTGACTGTTCAAAGCTTGTACCTGCAGTGCAGAGTTGCATTCCTGACTCCTTTGAAAACAGAGACTTCCAAACGGTCTTTCATGGTATGGAACAGTGTCGTTGGTGTGATTGTAGTTCTTTGCGGTGGACAGTATGCGTTCCTTCCTGCTGTTCATAATGTAATCAGTAAACAGCCTGACGGTGACATTCCATTGAGAAAGACTTACAAACTGCTATGGTGTGTTTTAATCTATTTGAATTGTGTAATTGAATTTGTTGTGATTACGAGTGGCGATCAAACTAACGAGGATCTTTGTTGTTACATATAAATACTCGATACTATAGATATTAACTGAACGTGAATTACCAGGAGCCAGCTGGCCTATAATTACCACATTAGAACCTAAGAGATTGCTCTCAATGCCGCGCAGGTGTGGCCGTCGCTCTAAGGTGCCTTGCAGTGAAGTGCTATCTACTACCTGTCGGAGGTTCGAGTCGTCCCTCGGACATGACTGTGTGTGTGTTATAGCTAAGATAACTTAAATAGTTTGTAAGTCTAGGGAGTGATGGACCAAGGACGTTTGGTCCATTTTCTTTGTTATCATTGGAGCAACGGACGTTTAAGTTGCCCTGCGTCAGGGATACTGCTGAGAGCACAGTGTGATGGAAACATACCGTTGTCCAATATTAACGGCAAAGGACAGTTATTTTCCCGTCCTGTTTCGACAACACGAGATGAGCGTACACACTGTCAAGAGAAGTACGTACAATCGTGTTTCGCACAGAAGATGGCATTTCGATCGGCCTTGAATCCTGTCGACGATGACGGCAGAGGACCTGTCATATGAGATAATATCTGCAGAGCGGTCCCACATTCAAAATCGCTTTGTACGCATCAACAGACGATGCAGTGTCGTACTGAGATGACGATTAGCACAGACTCTGCGAAGGAGAATAAAAGCAAAGATAATCGAGGTGGCCCGGTGACTGAATGTGAATCGGTCATTTCTCACATTTGGCGACAGTTCATAAAGTCTGAAACTGTATCGGGAAAACCAGGGTAGAGTCGAACACATGTGACGTCAGAAAGGAAGAACCGTTATTTGGTTTTAAGCGCGTCGGTACCATCATAATACTGCCCGGCAACTCGCATTTGACCGGCGCGTGGGGTTAGCCGTGCGGTCTATGGTGCCATATCATGGAATGTGAAGTTATTCCCATCGGAGGTTTGAGTTTCTCTTCTGCATGGGTCTGTGTGTTCGAAGAAGTTAGTTTACGTAGTTTGTAAAACTAATAAGACTAAGTATCGATGACCGTAGCAGTTTGGTCCCATAGGACTTCACACACATTCTGACCTCACAATATCCGCTGGAAGTGTTGTATCAAGGCAAACAACATCATTGCCCAGAGACATATTTTGTCTTAATATATATCGGAGATATTAAGCTGAAGAACAGGCATTGATTTAAAATTTATGCTATGGCTTTATGCTGGGAGATAATCTTCACTAGGCAGAACATGAGACAGAATTGAAGTTTCGCCACGCGGGAGTAGCCGATCGGGATGGAGCGCCACGTTGCGGATCGCGCGGCCTCCCGCGTCGGAGCTTCGAATCCTCCCTCGGGCACGGATATTTGTGTTGTCTTTAGTATAAGTTAGTTCATAAATAGTTTGTAAGTTTAGGGACAGATGACCCCGCAGTTGAGTCCCACAATCTTTACAAACAGTTAAACATTTGGACTGAAGTTTGTGTTGTGGAGGGAGTCGTGCCTTAAAACAGTTGGTGCTGTTGGTGTAGATCATGGTGGCTTAGTAGTTGTAGCCCTCGCATAGTAAGCAGGACGTCCCTCGTGGCCATTAAAATTGCTGTACCACGAAGATGAGGTGCTACAGGCGCGAAATTAATTTAACCCACAGTAAGAAGATGCTGTGATATGCAAATGATGAGGTTTTCAGAGTATTCACACAATGTTGGCGTCGGTGGCGACACCTACAACGTGCTGACATGAGGAAACTTTCCAACCGATTTCTCGTACACAAACAGCAGTTGACCGGCGTTGCCTCGTGAAACGTTGTTGTGATGCCTCTTATAAGAAGGAGAAATGGGTACCATCACGTTTACGACTTTGATAAAGGTAGTATTGTAGCCTATCGCGAATTCGGTTAATCGTATCGCGGTTGCGGTTTGTCGTATCGCGACATTGCTACTCGCGTTGGTCGCGATCAAATGACTGTTAGCAGAATATGGAATCGGTGGGTTCAGGAGAGCAATACGTAACGCCATGTTGGATCCCAACGGTCTCGTATCACTAGCAGTCGAGATGACAGGTATCTTTTCCGCATGGCTTGTAACGGATCGTGAAGCCACTTCTCGAAGTCAACAGATGGGGACGTTTCCAAGACAACAACCATCTGTACGTACAGTTCGACGATGTAAGCAGTAGCATGGACTTTCTACTCGGAGACCATTGCTGCGGTTACTCTTGACGCTGCATCACAGACAGGAGCGCCTGCGATGGTGTACGCAACGACGAACCTGGGTGCACGAATGGCAAAACGTCATTTTTTCGGATGAATCCAGGTTCTGTTTACAGAGTCATGAAGGTCGCGTCCGTTTTTGGTGATATCGAGGTGAACGCACAATGTAAGCGTATATTCGTGATCGCCATACTGCCGTATCACCCTGCGTGATGGTATAGGGTGCCATTGGTTACACGTATCGATCACCTCTTGTTCGCATGGACGGCACTTTGAACAGTGGCCGTTACATTTCAGATTGTTACGACCCGTGGCTCTACACTTCATTAGATCCCTGCGAAACCCTACATTTCAGCAGGATAATGCAATACCGCATGTTGCAGCTCCTGTACGGGTGTTTCTGGATACGGAAAATGTTCGACTGCTGCCCTGGCCAGCAAATTCTCCAAATCTCTCACCAACTGAAACCGTCTGGTCAATGGTGGCCAAGCAACTGGCTCGTAACAATACGCCATTCATTACTCTTGATGAGCTGTGGTATCGTGTTGAAGCTGCATGAGCATCTATAACTGTACACGCCATCGAAGCTCTGTTTGACCCAATGCCCAGGCGGATCAAGGCTGTTATTACGGCCAGAGGAGGTTGTTCCAAGTACTGATTTCTCAGGATCTATGCACCCAAATTCCGTGAAAATGTAATCACATGTCGGTTCTGGTATAAGATATTTATCCAATGAAATTGCCTGAAATGGAATCACATGTCAGTTCTAGTACAATATATATTTGTCCAATGAATACCCGTTTATCATCTGCATTTCTTCTTGGTGTAGCAATTTTAATGGCCAGTAGCGTATATATACAGAGTGTGATACAGTGCTTTTATCTATTATCTATATGCCCCAAATTTGTACTGGATACGGGATTTCTTGTCAGAGAGGACACAGTTTGCAGTAATCGATGGTAAGTCATCGAATAAATTAGTCAGGCGTTCCACAAGGTTGTGTCATTGTTCCTCTGCTGTCCCTTATTTACATAAACGATTTGGGAGAAAATCATAGTAGCTGTCTTAGGTTTTTTGCAGAAGACGCCGTTATTTTCTGTCTAGAAAAATCATTTGAAGATCAAAAACAATTGTAGAACGCTCTAAATAACATATCACCATGGTGTAAAAATTGGCAATTGACTCTAAATAATGCGAAGTGTGAAGTCGTCCACATGAGTACAAAAAGAAATCCGTTAAACTTTGTTTACAAGATAAATGAATGAAAAGTGAAGACCGTAAACTCCACTAAATATCTAGGAATTACCATTATTTCAGACGTAAACTGGGAAGAACACGCAGATAATGTCATGGGAAAGGCGAACCAGAGACTGCGTTTTATTGGCACAAGCCTTAAACGATGCAACAGAACCGCTTAAGAAACTGCACTACGCTTATCCGTCCTTTTTTTGAGTATTGCTGTCTAGTGTGGGATCGTTATAAGGTCGATTTGTCGGAGAACATCGAAAGAATTCAAAGAATGGCAGCTCGTTTTCAATTGTCACGATACAGGGGAGACAGCGTCACGAAAATTATACAGGATCTTGGATGGGAATCCTTACAACAACGGCACTTATCGCTGCGGCGTGGGCTACTTACGAAACTCAAGTCACCAACAATCTCCTCCGAATGCAAAAATATATTGTTGACTCCTATCTACATAGGTAGAAATCAACTAGACTTGCGCATAATAGTTCGCGACCGGGAGCGCGACCGGGAGAGCCGCGAACTAGTTCGCTCTTTTAGTTCGTCCGCTCCCAGTGACGGCTGAGCGGCGTGGTCTGCGCGTGCAGGTGGAGGGGGAAGTTCCCCCCACCTAGCTGCTTCATGCGCTTGCTGCTTGAGATGCTAACGGTATCTCGCAAACCAAAAGAAACAGATTGCGAATAATTTCTCGCGTTTAAGTTTAGAGTTATCTCTATATCTTGGCATTATGGAATTTATTATTCAGATATTGCAGAGTGCAGAACACATCAAAACAGAAATTTTGTAGCAATGAACTATGTAATCTAGCAGGCAGACGCTCACCTCGAAATGACTCATCAGCAGAAGGCAAACCCGTGATTTTTAATTCTGCTACGCGCCCTCTCGCCATTGCCCGTCGGTCTTAGGAAAAGAATCCAACGAACTATGAAGCGAGATATGTTTGTCATAATAGTCCGCTGCTCCTAGTTCGTCCGCTGCTCCTAGTTCGTCCGCTCCTTCTAGTTCGTCCGCTCTTTTTGGTTTTTGCTACCGCTACTAAAAGAGCGCTTTTTTATGACAGCTTATTTATATAACGAATCAGTGTTGCCAAAGCGTGTGATATTACCCGTATTTTCGGGCAATTTGACATCAAATACTTAGGCAAATAAACCAGTTATTTACACGAATGGGTGATACTATGATATTCAACTACTTTGCATACAGAGTACTCGTAGTACTTTATTTTGAAAATAGATTTCTTGTGGCAGTGAACTATGAAACTACAGCTGAGCTGCATCTCAGCCCTAAATGAAGGTAACTGGTAGAAGGGAACCACGCGATTCTGCGCGCTCTCGCTGTTCCCCGACAGTCTTCGGAAAAGAGGGGGACGATCTAAGAGCCGAGGGATCTGCGAACTAGTTCGCGTAGTTCGCCTATGGGAGCACCATTCCGAACTGTTCGTTCGCGAACTACACATGACTAAAATGAACATCAGAATAAAATACGAGAAATCAGAGCTCGATCAGAGAGATTCTGTTCTTTCTTCCCGCGCGCTATTGGAGAATGGAATGGGAGCTAAATAGTACGAAGGTGGAATGAATCTTTCACTCTGCAGTGGAGTGTGCGCTGATATGAAACTTCCTGACAGATTGAAATTGTGTGCCGGAACCGGGACTCGAACCTGAGACCTTTGCCTTTCGCGGGGAAGCGCACTACCGACTGTGCTATCCCGACATGACTCACGATGCCGCCTCACAACTTTACTTCCGCCAGTACCTTTAGTATGAAGGTGGTTCGATGAATCCTCTCCCAGGCACAGAAATTTTTTTTTTTTTTTTTTTTTTTTTTTTTTTTTTTTTTTTTTTTCAGATTATCCCATGTAGATGAGGCATTCGGAATGCGTGTTCTCAAATTTAGAAATATGACCCATGTGTGTGTTTGTAGTCTGTCCTGGAAAGAATCGCAGGTGTTATAACTTGACTGCAGCTCCTACTGTGTGATATCTCCCCCTGTGGACACCTAGAGGACAGCGCGACGCCAGCCGGAGGCAATGAGACGCCCCTTGCGTGGGCTGGGCGCCTGCTGGCGGCAGAGGCAGAGGTGGCGCTTAACGAGCGGCCGCCCGCTGTTCAGCCAGGGCGCGATTGGCCACAGGCGGCGCCTCTGCCGCAGCTGGGACCAGCAAATTATCCCACTGCCCGCCGCCATTACGCGTGATGAGCCTGGCCCCCTGCGGACGCTAATTCCAGCCTTTCCTCCTGCGCAGCGGACACCTCGCTCTTGCTGCCAGCAGCCTAATCGAGGCTCGAGGACCAACACTTCGCCAGCGCCGGACCACTGGGCTCCATCTCTGGTCCTCTGCGATCAGGGTCTCACACTAGGTTTCACTCACACGTAATAGACTTGCACATAACAGTGTGCCGAAACCGGGACTCGAATCTGGGACCTTTACCTTTCGCGGGCAAGCGCACTACCGACTGTGCTATCCCGACACGATTCACGATGCCGCCTCACAACTTTACTTCCGCCAGTACCTCGCCTCCTACTTTCCAAACTTCACAGAAGCTCTCCTGCGAACCATGCAAGACTAGCACTCCTGGAAGAAAGGATATGGTGGAGACAAGGGAAGGCAGCCAATCAAGAGTCGCGTTGGCCTGGCCAATAAGAAACATCTTTAGTAGAATGAAACTTTCACTCTGCAGCGGAGTGAAAGATTCTTTCTGGAAACATCCCTTAGGCTGTGGCTAAGCCATGTCTCCACCATATCCTTTCTCCCAGGAGTGCTAGTCTTGCATGGTTCGCAGGAGAGCTTCTGTGAAGTTTGGAAAGTAGGAGGCGAGGTACTGGCGGAAGTAAAGTTGTGAGGCGGCATCGTGAATCGTGTCGGGATAGCACAGTCGGTAGTGCGCTTGCCCGCGAAAGGCAAATGTCCCAGGTTCGAGTCCCGCTTCCGGCACACAATTTTAATCTGCCAGGAAGTTTCATATCAGCGCACACTCCGCTGCAGAGTGAAAGATTCATCTTGCACATAATAGTTCGCGATCGCGAGGGCTCACTTTAGTTCGCGGCTCTGCCGCGAACTAGTTCGTTCTTTTAGTTCGTCCGCTCCCAGTAACGGCTGAGCGGCGTGGTCTGCGCTTGCAGGTGGAGGGAGAAGTTCTCCCACCAATCTCCTTCATGCGCTTGCTGCTTGAGTCGCTAACGATATCACGCAAACCAAAAGAAACAGTTTGTGGATAATTACTCGCGGTTTAGTTTAGAGTTATCTCTATATCTTGACGTTATGGAATTTATTAGACATTGCAGAGTGCAGAATACTTCAAAACAGAAATGTCGTAACACTGAACTATGTAATCTAACAGGCAGACGCTCACCTCGAAATGGCTCTCATTAGCAGAAGGCAAACACATGATTTTTAATATTCACAGAATATATGATATCAACTGCGGTTGGGCAAAGCTGAAAATGTGTACCCAGCCGGGATTCGAACCCGGGTCTCCTGCTTTCTAGGCAGTTGCCCTGACCCCTACACCACTGGGGACACAGTGATCACCGCACCAACAAGGACTACCTAAGCACGCCTCCCGTCAGATACAAATTCCCAGCTTCGCCCTGCCCACAGTACTCAAACTCGTAGTTATGAAACTAATTCCCGTAAGAGTAAGGTCTTCAAACTTGCCCACGCCTCCCCACTAACGAAACGATCATTGCCCGACACCGTTGTGGGGAGGGGTGGGTAAGTTTGAAGACCTTACTCTTACGGGAATTAGTTTCATAACTACGAGTTTGAGTACTGTGGGCAGGGCGAAGCTGGGAATTTGTATCAGACGGGAGGCGTGCTTAGGTAGTCCTTGCTGGTGCGGTGATCACTGTGTCCCCAGTGGTGTAGGGGTCAGCGCAACTGCCTTGAAAACGGGAGACCCGGGTTCGAATCCCGGCTGGGGACACAGTTTCTGCTTTGCCCAATCGCAGTTGATGTCATATATTCTGTGAATATTAAATAATAACAACTGCAGGATCAGAGTTGACGTCTGTCCTTTCGGAACAGATGTCACATGTGTCTACATGATTTTTAATTCTGCTGTGCGCCATCTCGATGTAGCCCGTCGGTCTTCGGAAAAGAATCCAACGAACTAAGAAGCGAGATACGTTTGGCA
Organism: Locusta migratoria; assembly: GCA_026315105.1. Taxonomy (NCBI): domain Eukaryota; kingdom Metazoa; phylum Arthropoda; class Insecta; order Orthoptera; family Acrididae; genus Locusta; species Locusta migratoria. The sequence continues at coordinate 620,407,627 of CM048745.1, forward strand.
TAACAGTTCGCGACCGGTGACGCATGTTTTAGTTCGCGACCGATCGCGCATATTTTAGTTCGCGACCGATCGCTCTGCTTTTAGTTCGCAGCTCGGCCGCGAAGTAGGTCGCTCTTTTCAGTTCGTCCGCTCTTTTTGGCTTTCGCTACCGCTACTAAAAGAGCTCTCTTTTGTTATGACAGCTTTTTTATGTAATGACAAGTGTTGCCCAAGCGTGTGCTATTACCCGTCAACAGTATCATGCAGGCGAGAGAAAATGGTTGATTGCATAATTTCTCGCATATAAATGCAAACACTGTTAAGTTTTGAGTTCTCTCCTTTACACTATGGGATGAGGGTTATATTTACACATTGCTAAATACCTTAGAAAAGAACATTTGTGTCAGTGAACTGCATCTCAGCTCGAAATGACGGTAACTGGCAGAATGGAATCGCTGTTCCCCGTCATTCTTCGGAATAGGAGCGGACGAACTAAGAGGCGAGGTATCTGCGAACTAGTTCGCGTAGCTCGCCTGTGGGAGCACTCTTCCGAACTAATTCGTTCGCGAACTACACAAGACTACCACGCAGCCTAGACAATGAAACTGTTGCGGCGGCGTTATTGGCAAGGTTGTAATAAACCTAGTTCATAAACAGATGTTTAGGGGACCTGTTTAATACTGACAAGAAGAGGACGCCTTCTCTTCATCGCCGAATTTGTCCAGGGCGTGGTGAGATATGATAGTGCACTAAGTGGGAACTCCAGATCGCTACGCTTTTAGGAAATAAAAGGAATTTTGGTATGGATCTTTCATCAAATGCGCCTTATCAACTGCCCCTGAGAGAGTCGGATTTCTTGTTGAAAGGTTGACAATATAATAAAATGTAGGACCAAATCACTTTTGAAAGAAATCATTAAAAAATTATCAATAGTGAAATACATCTGAACCAGATTCACTTGTCTTGCGCTCACTTATATTCCTATTTTCCGCTTTGTACGTATTCTGCATATTCAAAAACTTACTTTGGCATTCTTTCGGTGTTAACAGATTCTTCCTGACACATTTAAGTTGGTTATACACGCGGGACAAGGCCTCAGCTCGATATTGTTATTTGTGATATTTTTTTCTTGTAGCGTAGTACGTTAACATTGTACCTCCTGCACTGCCTCTGCTTGTGACCACACGCTAGGCATGTTCTCTTTGAAACTGAACTATTCCAACACTGTACTGAACTGCTAAAGAATCCAAATACCGTCGGGTTAACCAAGTAACGCAGGGTACTGTCCTGAAATTTGTTGGTTTCTGCGCCCTAGCAACTATAAATGAGTGCTTAAGTTAAGGGAGAATACATTAAAATTCTGCGTTGGCCAATGACATCATCATTCTGTTGGATACATCAATGGACCAGGAAGAGCAGTTGGGTGTAAATGAAATTAGATTTGGAGAAAATAAAGTTAGTAGATGAGTTTTGCATTTTAGGCACTAAAACAACCTACGATGGTCGGAGTATGGAAGATACTCGTATAAAATGCAGAATGACGATGGTAAGTAAAACATTTTTCAAGAGAAGAAATACGTTAACATTGAATACTAATTGGTTACGAAATTTTCAACGGCGGATACGCAGTGGATATATCGGTTTCCTGGAGAGCACAAAACACTGTCAGGCTAGGCTAGTATTTGGACAGGTCACCGTCCGAGCGCTGTTGGTGAACGGGGCACAATCAGTCTAGAGATGCCAACTGAGCAGCACCTTGATTGAGAAGTAGCGGTTACGGTCGAGAAAGCAGGGAGTGTGGGGCGCTGTCAACGTCTCAGGCCGTACCGCATCCGTTGACGCCTTCGGCTGGAGGATGGGCCGGTCAGTACCTGACGGCCTTTCGAGGCCTTTAGGACGGAGCTCACGATTTTCTGTTATGAAGTTTTCTCTGAAGACAATTTTTTTGGAGTGCAGTCCTGTGCAGGTGTGAAACGTGGGCGATAAATAGTTCAGATAAGAAGATGAGTGAAGGTTTTGAAATGTGGTGCTATAGACGAATGATGAGCATTAGGTGGGTCGATCGCCTAGCTAATGAGGAGGTATGAGCAGAATTGGGAAGAAAGGAAGCTGACTACTTGGGGCTACGAGAAAGACAGGTACAAGGGCATGTCTCAGAGAGAGTCCAAGACTGGACGACAGAATTAGACGTCAGACGTCTGACAGGATGCCCAATTACGCGCACGAGAAAAAGCCAGCCTACACATAGGCCTAGGGGTTTAGAAATGAGGTAGACCTCTCAGCACAACATTTCTGCAGTAGAGGTAAAGGAAGCCGTCGTAGGAGGTACTGTTAAGAAACGTTCATATGTTTGTAAATCTATCGGACCAAACTGCGTGGTCATCAGCCCGTAGCTTACAAACTACTTAAACTAAGGAAAACTAACCTAAGGACAACACACACACCCTTGCCCAGGGAGGACGCGAACCTCCGACGACGACCAGCGCATCCACTAAAACCACTGGGACACTCTTCTGAAGACGCGTGAATGATAGTTTTCAGAAACAAAAGCAAGATGTGACGGATTTTCACATCTCTAACCGCAACCTCACATGTATAATTGCTCTGTCACAACCAGACACTGAGTCATCAAATACGTAAGTCCAGTCACACTGATGAAGAAAAAACGTGGATTTATGTATGTATTCATTAAAACAGTCACGTAGGTGGAATTGATTATAGAGAGAAGTAAACAGGACGAGTGTGTGGGTACGAGAACAAAACAGGAAAGATAAGAATGGGAAGGAGAGAGTCAATAACAGATTCTTCCGTCACTACTTGGTACAACAATTCCATATTTCTGGTTAAAACAAATGACTTGTTTTGATTTTGAAGTAATGTTAAGTATTTAAGGTAGCATACGTCATCTGGACTTTCTTAAATCAAATGTTAATAAATGACATTAAGCAAGTTCATTGAATACTGTCTATAATGGAAGAAGAAAGTCAAAAGTTCTCCACGAATGTCGTAATGTGAGATATTGTTTTATGTCAACGATAGTCAGTTGTTTTCTTATAATGGACTAATAAGCCGAAAACTTGTTTGAAGGGAATAAAAAATCAGTAGAACAAAAACAGATTATTTCTTTTAACTCGAAAAACGTGATGACGGAAATAATAAACTTGGAAAGAGGAAGTAGGAAAAAAATGAAAAGAGAAAGGAAAGAGAGAAGCTTAGCGTTTACCGTTCCAAGGACAGCCTGGTCGTTAGAGAACTCAAGTTGGATTTTTGAGTAAGGATGGGGAAGGAACTCGGGAGTACCCTATCAAAGGAACTGTTTAAATGTTTGTGAATCTTAGGAACGTAACTGCTGCGGTTATCAGTCCCTAGGCTTAAAAATTACTTAAACTAAATAATGCTAAGGACAACATACACACCCTTGCCCCAGGGAGGACGCGAACCTCCGACGACGACCAGCGCATCCACTAAAACCACTGGGACACTCTTCTGAAGACGCGTGAATGGTAGTTTTCAGAAACAAAAGCAAGATGTGGCGGATTTTCACATCTCTAACCGCAACCTCACGTGTATAATTGCTCTGTCACAACCAGACACTGAGTCACATCTTGCTAACGCAAGGAAAGTGTGGTATTCGCGTTAGCGTACTCTTAGGTTGAAAGAAAAACCTGTGTTCTGTGACGACAGTCGGAAAGCTCGCCGGTGAATAAAATACATAGCTGACAAAAATAAAAAGTGGAATATTATGACATTTAACGGTTCAGAACAATCTTAATTAATTACAAACACTGCCGAAAATTGATATCTTCCGGCAGAAGCAATATTTTGTTTCATTTCAGTAATTAATGGTTAATTGTGTACACAACCCGCTAAAATTAATGAGTATGGAAGTAAAAAATGCGTTATTCCGAATATGTCGATCATCAGTATTCGTGTCGTATCACTTGCATTGAATATGGAAGCAAACTGTTTCACCAGCATACAAAGTTATCAACAACATATGCAAACTAATTTCACAACAGTTTTGATGATAAATGAAAGAACGGACTTAGTCTTCTCCCGAGAATCCAAGACATCAATCTGTGTGTGTTTTTGTGAAGGGAGGTGGTGGGGGGGAAGGCTTTCATAAATTTCTATTCTTATCAGAGATTACCATGGAACGTATTCTAAATCCAAGAACATAGGTTTTATAGAAATAATTATGGAGTAATGTGCAAAAAAGATGAAATGTAATACACTCTTCATTTAAAATTCGTGTTTCTCGTCGTGGAATTAAGGTAGCAACAAATTTTTTTAATGTTTACAATTCCTTCCATGTGGTTTTTAGTGTGAAATACTTGTAAAGTGTGCATATAGAACGATTTAATTAAGTTACTTTGTACGTGAATTCATCACTTATTGTTTAGGTGTCAGTGATGTGAAACCTTAGCATTCGATAAGAAGCACTGGCCACTAGTGTTCATGTATGCACTAACGAAGTTTTGTACGAACTAGACGTATCTCTAAGAAAACAGTTTCCTGTGTATGAGCAATTTGCGAAAGAGAGTAACGTAATTTTCACGTCGAAAATAGATCGATTATACTATCTCATTAGCGATGGTGTTATTTTTCAGTTTTTATTTATTTTATCTCAAAGTTAAATAACTAACTGGATTGCAGTATGAATAATTATTAAAAATTTTATTTACAATGTGGTTGTCTTCGATATGGAAACAACGTTCAAACTTGGATGTGCTGCACATATTTAGTCAAATTCCGAAATTTTTGTATATCACATTCAGCAATGTATATATAACACCACTACATAATTTTTTTAAAAAAGCTCTATTTCTCATGCTCATTAATGAACTTATTTGAAGCGCACGCTCATGTTACTGGCAGCGCCATCAATGATCCTGTTACTTCGAATCAGAAAACAGCAGCTAGGCGCAAATGAACAGTGGCCACATTTTTGTGTTCCGTATAGCTCTCTGCATTCAAAGAAATGCTCCCGCAGCCGGCAAAACAGTTGATCCCCTTTCTCCCCCTTAGGGATGGAAATATCGAAAAACGCTGAGGCCTATTGTGTCAGAAAAACAACGTGTACAAATTTCAAATTTCTCTCGTCTGTAGATTCACTTTTCAGCGCCGTTTTCTGTCGATTAAAAACGAATCGAGAACGCGATATTTCTTTCTTACGCTTTGGCTTCTTTCTTGGTAGTTTTACTTTTAAAACTGCAATTATTTGTCTTTATACTGTAGGATGTGTATCACGCTTCGACCATAGATACTGGTAGACTGGGTATGACATCGTTTTCATGGCACCAACATCTCTCTAGCTAAACCATTGCTTTGCCAACAGTCACGTGGTAAAGTAGAGCTGTGGTACAGCTTTGCCTAGGATTATAAAGAGTTTTTTGCGAAGGCAAGCACCATTAAATTTCAAATGAGTGGATTATTAATTTTAAATGATGGCATTTCTTGAAAACAGTGGAGTTGTTTATTATATTCGGCTAATGTTTGCCAACATTCTCATGGTCCTATGTTTGAACCACGCCATGTGTATAGCTGCTCGGTTGTTTGTCCAATCTGTTAGTATCTATGGTCAAAGGTATCACGTTTCGCTGTATATAACCTCTGATATTATAGTGTCAAAAGTCATCGCTGGTCTTCAGTCCGAATTCAATATAAGCTGACGAATTTCAACCACTATATCTTCCAACCTCTTATAGCTATCGGCTCGGAACTAAAATGGAGTACAACGGGATACTTTGTACCACAACAACACAGAGAGATCGTTCGTCTCCATTGCGTAGTTTTTGCTGAATAGCAAAATATTGACACCCACGCGTAGAATGTTATGTAAGTCGGTAACTTTCAACTCTCACATTTTCCACCCCCTTATCGTTATCAACCCTCTATTACCATAGTGCACATTGGGAGATTGATACCTGCTACCACATACAAACACTATTCGTTTGCGATGTGTAGTTTTGGCTGCAGAGTGAAATACAGGCACAAACACGTCCATTTTTGTATATAGTAAGATTACTAAACAAATATAGCCGTTTGTACATCCGGTGCTACATACGTGAGTGGAAAAGGAAGAAGCCATAATGAACCGCGGCGAATAGCCGTGCTCACTGCAGCGCCGTGCTGCGGTGCGCTCGGCCTTTCGCCGTCGGGGTTTGAGTCTCCCCTCGGGTATGGGTGTATGTGTGGTCCCTAGTTCAGTGTAACTAGTTTAAGTAGTTTGTAAGGTAGGGAATAATAACCAAGCAGTTGTTGTTGTGGTCTTCAGTCCGGGGATTGGTTTGATGCAGCTCTTCACTATACCCTATCCTAAGCAAGCCTTTTCAACTCTAAATAAGAACGGCAACCTACATCAGTCTGAATCTACTTACTGTATCCATCTCCTGGTCTTCCTCTGCGGTTTTTACGTCACACACTTCCCTAAAACGCTAAATTCAAAATTCCTTCATGTCTAAGAATGTATTCTACCAATCGATTCCTTCTTTTAGGCAAGGTATGCAAGACATACCTTTTCTCCCCAATGGTGCTCAGTACTCATTCCTTAGGCTTAAATCAATATTCGAAGTTAACAAATTTCTCTTTTTCAAAAATGGTTTTCTACCCATTGCTATTCTGCATTTTATATCCCCTGTACTGCGACCATCATTTGTTATTTTACTGCCCAAGTAACAAAATTCATCTACCTCCTTCATTGCTTCGTTACCTAATCTAATTCCTTCAGCATCACATGATTTTCTTAGACTGCACTCCATTACCCTAGTTTTGCTCTTGTTAATGTTCATCTTATATGCACCTTTCACTACACTGTCCATTCCGTTCAACTGCTCTTACAGGTCCTTTGCTGTCTCTGACAGAATTACTATGTAATCGGCAAACCGTAATGTTTTATTTCTTCGCCCTGAACTTTAATTCCTCCTCCAAATTTCTCCTTGTTTTCCTTTATAGCTCGCTCCATGTACAAATTGAATAACATCGGAGAAAGGCTACAACCCTGTCTTACTCCCTTCCCAACCACTGCATCCCTTTCATGCCCTTCAACTCTGACAACCACTGTCTGGTTTTTGTACAAGTTGTAAATAACCTTACGCTCCCTATATTTTACTCCTGCTTGCTTCAGAACTTGAAAGAGTTTATTCCAGTCAACATTGTCAAAAGCCTTCTCCAAATCTACAAAAGCTAGATTTGTAGGTTTGCCTTTTCTTAATCTATCTTCTAGGATAAGCCGTAAAGTGAGTATTGCCTCCCGTGTTCCTACATTTCTCCTGAACCCAAACTGATCTTCCCCGAGGTCGCCTTCTACCAGCTTTTCCATCCTTCTGTAAATAATTCGTGTTAATATTTTGCAACCATGATTATTACACTGATGGTTCTGTAGTTTTGACACCTGTTTCCCTCTACTTTCTTTGGAATGGGGATTATAACATTTTTCTTAAAGTCTGAGGGTACTTCGCCAGTCACATACATTTTACACACCAGGTGAAACAGTTTTGTCATGGCTGGTTCTCCCAGAGACTTCTGTAGGTCTGAGGAAATGCCGTCCACTCCTGGGGAGTGGAGATATTCATCTCTCAGTGTACTATCTCCTATTTCATCCTCATCTACTTCTTCTCCCCTTTCTACACCTTTCAGCTCTCCTTTCTTTGATGATAGCTGGTTTCCCATCTGTGTTCTTGATATTCATAGAGCTGGTTTTCTTATCTCCAAATGTTCAAAGTGTTCAAATGTTTGTAGAACTTATGGGACTTAACTACGGGGTCATCAGTCCCAAAGCTTACAAACTACTTATGAAGTAGCTAAGACTAAGGACGGCATAAATATCCATGCCCGAGGGGGGATTCGAACCCCCGACCGTAGTGGCCGTGCAGACCTTGACTGGAGCGCCTCAGTCCCCTCGGCCACCGCGGCGGACAATCTCCAAATATCTCCAAGCAGTTAAGTCCCATAAAAAAATTAAAAAATTCGCACTGACGTGTTTTACGGCCCACTTATATTTGTAGTTTTAAAAATTTTTGCAAACATTTCGGAGCAAAATAATAATCTAAATAATAATCAATTAATTAATAAGAAAAAGAAAATTTAGGTAGTGGCGGGTTTCGAACCACCGACCGTTCAAGTCACAGTCCGGTACCTCGCCCACTACGCTACGGCTATCAATCGAAACATGAATTCTTTAATCTCATACTATTGATGGATTTTTGTTAATTCCTCAGTGTGCCGTTGCTTTGAAATGACAAAGTGTAAGTTACAATAAGAAAATCATCAAATACGCGAGGAATGTCACGTGACAACTCCGAACGGCTGGTTTTCTTTAATTCAATGGAGGGTGTGAAATCTCCGTTATTTTGCAAATATGTCTCAAAAGATACGAGATATGAGAAAAACATAAGGGGGATAAGTTGTAGAGAATTTTTTCCTCTACCAATTAGGTTATTCAATTTTAGTGTCAGAGGAACGGTTCGTTTGCAATTACAATTATATTAGAAACGGCTTTTTTTTGTTTTACTACCTTTTTTTTTGTCCGAAAAATTTGAGAAGGGAGGTTCTGGTCTCTGGTGGCCTACAATCATGTCTGTAAAATTTGGTGCTGATCGGTTGAACGGTTCGTCTTAAAAACAGGGAACATATTACGAACAGACAGACAGACGGACGGACATACATCCCAAAATCGCCGTTATTTTTGCAAATATCTTTGGAACGCTACGAGATATGAAAAAAACATAGAGAGAAAAGTTGTAGAGAATTTTCTCCTCTACAAATTCGGTTATTCAATTATCGTGTCAGATTAATAGTTAAACCGTTATTTTCATTTAAATTTCGAGCTGTCAAAAGACGATAGCAAAAGCCCACTTTTATTGTTACTACCTTAATCTAAAGTGTGCCAAAAAAAGTATTGATTGGTACAACAAGACGAATTTTTGTGCCGTCCACTTCTGGGTGGTTGCAGAGTACGGATGTGGACAGAGATGTAGATTTACACGCCCACAATAACGACCGTCATCCGGTCCAGATTTGTCAGAGTCAAGTGTATCGCGAGAGACGACACATGGTCGCTTCGCATCGTTAGCGATCGACGGAAGCCTCGCCGACCGTTGTGCGGCGGGCGGGGCGCAGGTGGACTTTCAGGGGTAGCGGCGGTCGCCGTTGTTAACGCGACGTGACTGGCGCGCCTCTTTAAAAGCGAACGCTGGCGCGCCAGTAATTTGATTTGGCGGTGAAAGTAATTTCGCGAGCGACGCCGGCCGCGCTCGAGTGGCGGTGGAGGGCTGCGCGGGCAGGGGCGGCCACCGCGCTGCTTGTTTGTTTTTCATTTGTGCGCGGCGCGCCAGAGCGTGCGCGCGCGTGTGTGCGGAGCCAGAGCCAGAGCCAGGAGCAGCAGGCGACGCGCCGCGCAACGTAACCTGGCCGGCTGGCCGGCTGGCCGACGCAATTACCGGGCCTCGCCAAACACGCGCCGACACGCAAACACAGGCACACGTAAGGCTGTTCCAGTCTGCCGACGACTAATTTAGTGCCAGCGCTGCTGTGGACGCCTCGGGCAACCGGCGCGCATCTTCGAATTTACCTAGGCGTGTGCGTGGTTCGTACGTTCTAAGCAGCGCTATTTGTGTTTACACATTTTCTTTACCGTGATTCTGCCGGCCTCTCTGTAGCGTTACAACGACGTGCAACATCGTTTGGAGCAATATTATTTATTTGTTTATTTATTGAAACCTTCATTTAGACCAGCTGCCTGTGGGTATAAAGTTGGCCGTGAATTGTGGGCAATTTTTTACATTCGATTTACTATATTACAATTTGTTCTCTATTACTTAAGTAAAATGATAATTCTTACATAAACAACATTAAGCTGCCAGAATGAAACTTCACTATGCAGCGGAGTGCGCGCTGATATGAAACTTCCTGCCAGATTAAAATTGTGTGCCGGAACCGGGACTCGAACCTGGGACCTTTGCCTTTCGCGGGCAAGCGCACTACCGACTGTGCTATCCCGACACGACTCACGATGCCGCCTCACAACTTTACTTCCGCCAGTACCTCGCCTCCTACTTTCCAAACTTCACAGAAGCTCTCCTGCAAACACGTAAACATCCCTTAGGCTGTGGCTAAGCCATGTCTCCACCATATCCATTCTTCCAGGAGTGCTAGTCTTGCGTGTTTGCAGGAGAGCTTCTGTGAAGTTTGGAAAGTAGGAGGCGAGGTACTGGCGGAAGTAAAGTTGTGAGGCGGCATCGTGAGTCGTGTCGGGATACCACAGTCGGTAGTGCGCTTGCCCGCGAAAGGCAAAGGTCCCAGGTTCGAGTCCCAGTTCCGGCACACAATTTTAATCTGCCAGGAAGTTTCAACATTAAGCTGATTTGTAAATTCATTGACAGTTTGGAATTATATGTGTACTGTCTGCCATCAGGTTCCCCTGAATGGCTGGCAACATCGCATAACAGAAGGCAGTAGAGGAAACAAACCAACAGCAAAACAGGCGACGACATCAGCTAAACACACAGACGATTCCAATCGATTAATAGGAACCTTTCCTTGCAGAGGTCGCCGCTACATATTCCGGACACGGATTCCTACGCCGGCTTCCTATTGGCTTCAGCTCGCTATATAGGCTCGGCCGGACGCGGAGAGAGCCATCATACGTAGCTGACTCACCAGTGTGAGGAGAGGAGCGTCGCGCCGCTGCTGCACTTAGCCACGTTCGTATGTGTACGACCCTCTACGGCAATGACCTACCAAGCTACGAAGAGAATGCGCCGAGGACCACCACGAAGTGGTTTCCTCGCGGTTATCGTCCACCTTGCGGCCGAGGTCATGGCCTTGGCGGGGGCTGGTGGTCGGAAGCTACGGCAGAAGGCGCGGAAGTTTGAGCAGTGCTTCCGTTGCCAGAAGATTGGCCATGTGGCCAGTAGCTGCACGGCAGAGTTTGCGTGTCTGCGCTGTGCAGGCGCACATGACACGCGCAACTGCCCACACCCGCGGGACGCCGAAAAACGGTGTGCCAATTGTGGCGGCCCCCACCTTGCCAACTTCCGCCGCTGTCGTTAAGTCCAAGAATGGCGCACGAAACGGAATTCGGAGCGCACTGTGACGAGGAGGACGGGAATTGCGATGCCGGCCGCTGCCGCGGCTGTCCCACCCCCTCCCCCTCATGCTCCAAGTGGGACACCGCGAGGGACGGATCGTCGTTCCGCCAACTTGCCGGGTGCACAAGTTCTCTTGCACCCCGAAACGGACGCCGCGTTCCTTCGCCTCCAGGCCACAATGGCGGCCGAGAGGGAACAGTATCGTGCCGCCCTCGACGCTGCTACCCGTCGGATCGCGGCCCTGGAACGGGAGCTGCGCATTGTCCAGTCCACTCTGGGCCTCACCCCTCCCCCGCAAGTGGGGTTGACCCGACAACCCGAAGAAACCGCACTCGTTGGGGATACTGGATCTCCGCAGGACGCTTCCCATACCACCACCCGTGCGGGGGCGGCCGCGGCGGCGTCGATGGAGGTGGACGCGCCTCCGCCACTTCACGACCACGCGACGGCGCCTGAGGGGGCGGCCGTTCCGCAAGATGAAGAGAACTGACACAATGGAGGAAGTCGCCTCGTACCTGGAAATGCCGAAAAGGCGCGATGTAAAGCGGGTCCTGCTCCAAGTCCTCGAGAACATCCGACACCGTCAGGACGACGACGAAGCCTTCCACTACCCATTTCTCCCGGAGGCGCAAATCCCGCCTCCCCCCCCCCCCCCCACCAACCTGCACAAATACCGGAGGCGATACAACGCCCTTTTTGGGGGTTGGTGGGCCGCCAAGGCTTCAGTGAATTAAATAAGTACTGTATACTTACTGAGGAACAATTCCGCCAACTCGCACAGACTGTCCAGGAGTACTTGGACCGTCGCCGTTCCCAAAAACGAGAGTGGCCTTAACTACATCAATCGGGGTCTCTTACGAACCGAGGACCGTTGGCCCTGCAGGTTCCCAAAAGTAAACGCCCAAAGTTTATTGCAAATTAATAAATAAAGTTAGCAGTTTCCATAGAGACCCCGCGAAGTTTACGCCGAGCCTCTGTATGGGACGACCGCCGACCAACAAGAACCACGTCTCCGGCTACATCGACGGACGTCTAAGTCTACTGGTACAGCAAGTGATTGTATTGTAGAAGAAGTGATTTTCAATAGTCCTGTAGAAGCTGCTTTAAATAAAGCGTGAAGATACAACAATACTGAATTTAATTACCGGTTAAGGATAAATAGTTCTAATTAAAAAAACTAATTTGGGAATAGGAAAAGTGGGGTGGTGTTATTAACTTAAATGTATGCTATAATTTTAAGAAGAGGTGAAAAGATGAAAGGATAGTGGTAAGGAGGGGGGGAGGGGCGAAGGCCTCGGAATAAACATCGAGCCCTGCGGTCCTGGCCAGTCTAATGTACAATTTATTTGTTCCTAAACTATTCTCGTTTAGTTATTTTGTCTTTGATAAATTTCTATGTATTCTGGATTAATTATTTGGACTAATCCATGTGTAAGTTATTATAGAGATGATTCAGAGGTGTCAGAGTCTGTGCTGGATTCCTCATCAGTGTCTGTGCCTTCATTGCTGCTATGTGCCATGAGTCATGTCGAGTTCTGTGTACGTAGCGAGGGAGGTGTTGAGCGCGTGTATTATTGTATTCGTAATCATAACGTTTAGGCTTTCACGGCCGGCGTCTTCAGTAATTAAAACTTCCGACCTGAGAGGCCGTGGTCGAACAGTAGAAATTTTTTTCCCCTGACGTTTCGATGCCGGCTGCGGGCAACCTCTACCGAGGTGAGTCGACGACTGGCTGCTGGGCCGTGGAGGTTCTGCTTACACGGACTCATAGAGGGCGCCACCACTCCTCACGTCATGCCAACAGTAAAACTGTCTCTGTCTGGCGTCATTACTCTCGATCAAAGGTAATCGATTGTCGAATTTTTGGTACAAAGCCGACCGCCATATCTTATCTAACTTCAAGCCTTCTTCCTTTCTGTTAAAATTATTGTGGTGTTTAAAGATCTCTATAGCCTCTCTATACATATGTGCATAAAATGCGATGTCTTATCTAGTACGATCGTCTCAATAAATTTTATTTCGTGGTCTCCGTTTTCTAAAATATGTTCCGCTATGGCCGATTTGTCCGTGTGTCCCAGTCGACAGTTCCTCTTGTGTTCAGTTAGGCGAGTATTGATACTTCTTTTCGTTGTTTCAGTATAAACCTTCCCACAACTTCATGGAATTTTATACACGCCAGGAGTAGCTAAACGGTGTCGCGCATCTTTCACTGATCGTAAGCATTCGCTGACCTTTTTCGTGGGTTTGAATAATGTTTCAACTCTAAACTTGACCAGTACTATCCCGATACGGTCCGTGATATTGTGTATGAATGGCAGAAAAACTTTCCCCGCCAAAGGTTGTTGTTGGACGTTTGCAGACTTTTGTCTTTTGGGATGTAGTTCTCAAAGGTTGTTGTTGGACGTTTGCAGACTTTCGTCTTTTGGGATGTAGTGCTCGATCTATCTCCCTATCACTTTATCCGTTTCTGAAATGCGATTCGAAAATGATCGATTTCCTCTTGCAAATAAGCAGGATCACAGATTTTATTAGCCCTGTCCACCAATGTCTTGTAACCCCTCTCTTCTGCCTGGGATGATGATTCGAATCTTTATGAAGGTACCGATCGGTGTGCGTATCTTTTCTGTATACTTTATGACCCACAGTCCTTTGTTAGATAAGATATGGCGGTCGACTTTGTACTAAAGATCTGATAATCTATTATCTTTGATCGAGAGTAATGACGCCAGCCAGAGACAGTTTTACTGTTGACATCACGTGACGAGTGGTGGCGCCCTCTATAAGCAGGACCTCCACGGCCCAGCAGCCAGTCGTCGACTCACCTCGGAAGATGTTGCCCGCAGCCGGCAAGGAAACGTCAGGGGAAAATATTTCTACTGTTCGACCACGGCCTCTCAGCCCGGAAGTTTTAATTACTATTGTATTCGCGTTGTTTGATGGTGGATACCTCATCGATTATCCGATTAAGTATCTCCCATGTGTCTTTGTCCCGGATGATCGTCTGTATGTCTTGGTCGTCTGGTAGTGTTGCGTGAGATGGTGTTCTGTATATTGTACAGTGTAAGACTGTGTCTTCGGGGGCGCCAAACTCCCCGCATGTACATGCTACGGTGTCGTTTGGAGCGCGAAATGCGCACACACATTACCACAGCACAGCCACTACCATGTTACTCTTCGGTTTGTTTACAAGTTGAAAGACGTGGTAGTGGCTGTGCTGTGGTAATGTGTACAGTGTTTTATTGTTGTTGTTACTTTTTTAAATTTTACCACTTGAAAGTCGTGGGAGTTGCTGTGGTGCTGATGGAAGGGCAGTGTTGTGAAATGCTATCCAAAAGCGGAACACACATGGACATACTAAATGTGAAACTCCTAACTATACAAATGTAATTTGCACTAAATATATATATATATATATATACCATCTGATGATGAGCTGCTAGGCAGCTTGAAACCGGTCATGATTTAATAAATCTTCAGTCAGAAGAAAAAAGGCGACTGGTTGCAGTAATTTCTGAAACCTATTTCAAGATACAGTCGCAGGTTCGAACACATAATGGATAAAAGTGACATCTTATATTTTCCTTTCAAGGCACTGTCCATCCCATTCAATTGCTCTTCCAGGTACGATCTGAAGATAAGGGTTAAAGGTGAATTTACAACTTACGTAATCAATACGAACGTAGATAGGCAATGACAGTAGCCGTGGGATGCCAGACATTTCTGAGAGCGCAATATGCGGACTGTCGGCTCAGGCGGCAGGGTGTCGTGTCTGGTGTGCAGTAGTGTCGCTGGCCAGGGGGTGGGGGTGGGGTGGTGTAAGGGGTGTGTCCGGCTAGGACGTGTGCCGGTAGGTCCGCGCGCCGGCTGCGGTTTAATAAAGGCAGCCAGCCGAACCCCGGCTGGTAATTAACGGCCGGCCTGAGCAGCCGGTGCCCGCTACCTGCTACCTGCTACCTGCTACCTGCCACCTGCCGGTACCTGCCACCGCACAAAGGCCCGCCGCGCTATCCGCCGCCATTGTCTCATTTAATTAGCACCACCGGTGGATCATTGCCGGATCATCGCCGACGACTTCTTCCGCTCGTCCGACTCCCGACGGCTCACTTTTCTTCTCCCCTCGTCCATCAGTCTCCCGCCGATAAAAGACTCTGAGGCATTATCCTCCACAAAAAAGGGAGCTTTTGTTCCTGTATGTAACTGTGAAAAATACTCCAGCACCACTGTCCTGCTGTTTTGCGACAGTGCACGGAGAAACGTGCCTTTAGTTGGACAGTAACGCTCACAAAATAAATCGAATAGTTATTTCTATTAGTAGGTTAGGTCGGTATTACACCGTCAAATTTTTGATCAAATCTTTGACATAAAAATATCATCAAAAGAGGAAAGTTTTCTGGGTGTTGTACCGCGCCGCGGTGGAGTAGCCGAGCGGTCTAAAGCGTTTCGCTGCGGAGGGCGCGGTTGCTCGCCGTGGAGGTTCGAGTCCTCCCTGGGGCATGTGTGTGTGTGTGTGTGTGTGTGTGTGTGTGTGTGTGTGTGTGTTTATCGTTAGGTTACTTGTGCGTGTCAGATGCACAGTGGTAGAGTGCCAGGCTACAAATTCGAAGATCGCGGGTTCGATCCCTGTCAGGTCCTAGGATTTTTATCTCTCACTTTCCTCTTCTTTCACCTCTGGCAGTATTGCTCATGTGAAAAATACTGAGTAGCATCGTGGTTCGGAACCCACGTTAAACTATAACTGGCTGGGTAAGTCAGTTCGAAGGTCGCAGGAAGGCAACGGCATACCACCTCCAAACAGGACCACTGTTGTGTTCAAACCAATCATCGGATTGTTGACTGCTTTACCCTTTACTTTACCTTAGTTTAAGTAGTTTGTAAGCCACGGACTGATGACCTCGCAGTAGATTTAGAGACATTTGAACATTTGTTGTACCGCGTCATGATGTAAGAAGGCTATTACTTAAATAACCGACGTTTCGGGTAACGTTACAGTGGCCTTCATCTGGGTATACTGATGTGAGCTGCTTATTACTACACTTTATATTTACTATCAATTACACATTACGTCACAATTAAAAAAAGCGATGTTATTGTTGAATCTTAGGTGGAAGAATGGAAACTTTACTATGATAGGATGTTGAGGTGAAGGGAGTGAGGGTTAGCCATTGCCTGTTGCTTCTTGCATAGCGAGACATGATTGGTGTTCATCGGCGAATGGGGTGGCCGGAACGTCATTTAAGTAACAGCCTTCTTACATCATGACGCGGTACAACACCCAGAAAATCATCATCTGACTCTGATCTCTACGTAATTATATCATCAAAAGTTCGTAATATTTTTGATATAAATCTTTGACGTGACGCTAAAAAGGGGTATTACGCTGTCGTCATATTTTTGATCTCAAGATGGCTGACAGTATACACATGTTATCATGCGCTGTCATTGCTACACAGACATATGTCTGTGCATTGCTACTACGAAAACAGCATTTTGAAGAAAAAAAGAGGGCCTTACTTGGGTGAAACTGGAAATCATTTCGAGTTGCGGGACCTACAAGCGGAGGATGCCAAGTCATATATAAATTACTGGAGAATGGATGCTACAAAGTACCGGTATTTAATCAGCAAAGTGGCTCCATACATTAAAGTCAGTATACGCCGTGGAAACACTATGTCGGCAGAAGACAGGTTTACAGTGACACAGCAATGTCTTGCTACTGGGGTACCATGCTCATGTTGGCAACGAAATGTTCGCTAGACGAGAAGGATTATCTTACGGCCGGACAAGAACACATACAAGAATCCGTCAACAACAGAGCAGGAACAGCATCTATTATTATTAGATTAATAATAGTGGAGAGCTTATAAAAAACTGATTCATATATTTCTATTAATTTTATGATTGATTACACTATCAAATTTTTGTGATGTAAATACATGGTGTAAATTTTTGGCAAAGAAATATGACGTGTAATACCGGCCTTAGCACTACGTCCTAAAGATATTCAGCAACTTATTAATAATTTTGTCTTGATGAAGTCATTATAATACCTAGATGATAACCATTTCAGTCCCACATTATGAAATCAGCTTTGGAAAAATTAAATTTCAGTGTTTTTTGTGTTAATACAGTGCACTAAACATCAAAATGTTTGTTTTAAATTTTTTGGTCCAACTATTGATTTACCATTTCATGTGTTTAATGCACAACACAGACGTTTGCATCGAGGTATTTTATTACTTGGGAGTTATTTTGTTGATAGCTAAAACTGCCATATCAATAATGCTAGCATAATCTTCGCCACAGCAACAATGACAATTCACTGATGGAATAAAATAAAATGAACCACACTCTCAGCCAGTTACAGACGGCAACGCAACACAACCTCCAAGAAGGACAGATTAATGCCTCAGAAGTGGCAGCACACCGTGTGGTTTTTCCTGCTTTCGATTTCGTAATTAGTAATATGGAGTATTCATTTAATAAAACACAAGTTTGTGTTGAAAGTAATATTAATCTACGTCTTACACGACATCGCTATACTTACTTTCATAAGTCAATGCCACAAGTTTATGACGGTGAAAGACGTTTTCAATATCTATTTTAGTTCCAGAGATACTTCTGTGAAAAAGTTTAATGGATATATATTAGGGAGATTAACCAAGATATGGAAACATTGTAATACGTTATTCTACAAAAAATGTTAAGGAAAAGTTCATATAAATATAGGTCCGGAAATGTTTAGCTACGAATGAAAAATAAATTTAGCTCGAACTTTAAGCAACCGTGCTAATATGAAGACATCGCACACTGTACGAAGTTAAAGTCGATTTCCATTTATTTTTGTTGCTACATGTAATAAAATAAGTCCCAGGCGAGTATCTGCAGTAGTATTTTTAGGTTCCACAGATTATACAAGCAAGTTTGTTTACTTTACACTAAGATTGTTGGCATCCGTTAGTGGATGGGTTGAGTTGTTTCCTAACCGGAAACCGCGTTACTTTTCTACATTGTTCAGTGAAGTAACATAATAACAACACAGTATTAAGTGAAACCACATAGTAACTATTGCAGTATGTAGATGTGCAGCGGTATTGATAAAACCATATTATCTGAGGTATTCATATAGTTTTAGTTATCTTTACTACCACCAGTTTCAAAAATTAAAGTCTCTACAACTTCTGTTTAAAATTTTGTGCAGTTGTCTGGAATTAAAAATAAATAAATAAATAATAAATAATAAAAGAGCAAAGTAGTTAATAAATTATTAATATTCAGAAGTTTTCTTTACTTCCTTGGAATTTCTGGAAAACTACTGCAGATACACGTCTGAAATACGTTTTATTTGATTCACCAGATCAATAACTACAAAGTGAATGGAAATAGTACTTTACTGTAATCATGTACAATTTAGCGATGGCATCGTATTAGCGAGATTGATAAATTTTGGGCAATATAAAGGGTGATTCACGATATATATTGGGAAAAAATTATTGTTGTATAGAAGTTGTTGTAACAATTTTTATTTAATGTAGCATTTAAAGTAACCTTATTTTGCATCACTAGGTAGTTAGTAATACTTGTCACATCCTATGTGACTACCTAGATTGATTATTATTCGTATGGAGCAAAAATTTGTGCCAAGTGTAATAGTTGTCTTCTGTAGTACAACGCAAGTATAAATAATTTCAAGTGTTGTTCGAACAAAGAGAAAAAGTGGTAAACGAATCAGGATTCCGTAATAAGTGTCGCGTATCCATCTGTCTAGATTTTTTTTCTTTTTACAGAATTTAAAGAATCAGAAATTATCACAATGTCATGTGCAGCAAATACTGTTTCATGTCAGGTAGATTAACAGTGTTACGATTAGAGCCAAAGAAATTCATAGCGCATTGAGGTGCTGTGCTCCGATGCGCGAGGCCGTTCCCCATTGGGGTTCGAATCCAAATTCAAATTTCAAATGTTTGTAGAGGTTATGGCACTCAATTACGAGGTCATCAGTCCCTAAACTTACAAACTACTTATGAACTAGATTATGCTAAAGACGGTACAAACATCCATGCCCGAGTGGGGATTCGAACTCCCGACCGCAGCGGCCGTGCAGACCGTGACTGGCACGCGGCAGACCGCTCGGCCACAGCGGCCGGCGGTTCGAATCTCCCCTCGGGCATGGATGTTTGTGTTGTCTTTAGAATAAGTTGGTTCGTATGTAGTTTGTAAGTTTTCTTGCTTCTTACATATAAGCTCTTTTACCAGAAACTGTATCCAAATATAAATAAAGTGTATTTTGTGAGCTCAAAAAATATTCAAATGTTTGTAAATCTATGGGACCAAACTGCGTGGTCATTAGTCCGTAGCTTACAAACCTAGGTAAACTAACCTAAGGACAACACACACACCCATGCCCCAGGGAGGACTCGAACCTCCACGGCGAGCAACCGCGCGCTCCGCAGCGAGACGCTTTAGACCGCTCGGCTACTCCACTGCGGCTTGTGAGCTCACATTTCTGTGCAGTGATAATGATAAATTGTACTGAAACATTGGTAAATAGAATAGAAATAAGAGTAGGAGGTTATCAAAGAATGGTGTGTTCCAAAATTTGTGTAAAAAGTGCTTCACATGGACAGTCGCGCTTTGGATTCAAAGTAGGCAGTGTTTTTGTTAATGTGATCTCAAATGTTCTAATGTTTGTGAAGATTAAGGAATTTAACTGCGGGGTCATCAGTCCCTAAACTTACAAACTACTTATACTAAAGACGACACAAACACCCATGCCCGAGGGGGGATTCGAACCCCCGACGGGGAACGGTCTCACGCATCGGAGCATAGTGCCTCAATGCGCTCGGCCGCTCAGCCGCGGCCATGTCATCTCGCCATCTGCAGTTGGTTTCGCTATTATTAATACCAAAGAATCGGATTTCAAACAATGAACTCCACCAAACATGCTATACATGTAATATTCTGAATGTTTTAAGAACCTGAAGACGGGCAGAAGCCCGAAACAGGTCGTGTCATAAATCAGTAAAACGATCTTTAATGCTACTGGTATGGATTTTATTCCCAACTTTGTATTACTAACAGTCATCGAGTTTAAACTCATCCTCCATGGATGAAACACACCTAACAATTTGAGTTTCTATTTTCTGCGTCGACGTTCACTTGTATGTTTTCCAGCACAAGAGGCTGGCATTATCAAAGTAGCAGCAATAGAGCGTTATTCTTTGAGAATGGCAGCCACTCGTGACGGGAAAAAGTCAGGAAACCTTCATAGAAACGTCGACTCAAGAACCCGAAACAGAGGCCAACAGATAATGTTGCATTCGTCACAAAGGAATCCAGTGGCGGCGCGTCCTATGTGCTGACGTGTTCAGTGAACCCCCGGAAAAAGTCGTAGTGAAAATAAATAAATAAAAAATAAATGAAACAAAAAGTGTTTTACACTATCATTCTTTGTTTCGTTCTTATATCATTTTACAATCGCATTCAAAGTGTTTTCATCGCGTTAGAAATGTTTTACTTCGCGGAGACAGCATGTAACACAAGCCTAGCGCGGCGGCTTAAGACAGGCGGCAGTGGCCGCAATGTGCATGCGCTGATGAGGTTTAATTTCTCTTTTGAACCCCTGGAGGCAGTATATGGGCTCTCCCGCGGCAGGGGGAGGGGGGGGGGCTACGGGAAATACCGCGTTTAACATTGGTAGAAACACCAGCTCCTGGCTACTGGAGCTGTGGCGGTTACGCACGAATGGTCCTGAAGCAAGACACTGGAGCTATTGCGCATCTCGCCTTGGGTATGCCCAAATTCTCCATGAAAGTAACATCTGTCATTCTTATTTGTTTTCGGCGGATTGAAGATTAATTAAAAATACGTGATATTTGGTAAAATATCTTAAAACTATAAATTAAAGGCGCTTAAACAGTAAAAGCCTTCAGAAGATCCGATCATGAATAATAATGCAGTCACTACTCTCCACCTGACAAGAATAGTATTTTGGTTAGCGGCATCACAGTACGGTGTCGAAGGTAGTGGTATTTTTTTTTACTCTATCTTCTTTTTAACAGATACGCGAACAAGAATGACGTTTATATTGATATTTGCCACATATCTTTGGATGTTTTTGCAAATGTGAAGCGATCTTGAGGTTACACTCTTCGTTGTAACAAATATTTAACTGTTTAAAAAGTTGTGGGGGAAATCAGCCTTTCTGTATGCGTAAGGTTCGGAGAGGATGGTGCCTACAGTGTCACGTGACTCGAAAGTAGCTTCTCTTTTCATCCTAACAGATGCATTTCGTGACAGTCACTTAACAGTGTAATCGGTTACTCACTGTACAACAATTTCCTTTCCTCCTCCATGTTGCCATGGATGACGCACAACAGTTTGCATTTGTACCGCAATGACAGTGTACGCGAGGGTTGTATTAACCCCTCAATGCACTGAGTGAAGAGTTGAAACTCTAAAAGTTCACCAACCTGACGTCTTCTATAGATGTCGTCCCCACACAGATGATTGCACGCAGTTCGGAGTTCTTGATTGAGGCTGAATTTATTATACTATTGGCAGGAACTGATCTGATTACTGAATCGGGATGCCAACTGATTAAAGAAAGCAGAAAACCAGTAAACTGCATAATAATATCCACTTGACACACAGTTTCTTAGCTGAAAGTAAATATAAAGTCATTTAGTCTTGATCTAAGATGATTAAACAATGTTTTATGACCACCTATGTATGCATGTTACTCCACCGAGTGCGTGTTCTAGACTCATATGTTACACCTCCGAGAACGTGTACCGAACTGAAGTGTGGCGGCTCCATGCAAGGCTGCCTTCGTTCCGCAATTTGGCGCGCAAACATGGCTGTCGTGCATCGTCCGTCTTAAATTATTATTATTATTATTTTTTGCGATAGTTAATAAGTTTTACCAATTCAGGGCATAGCTTAGCTTTGAGGGGTTTTGAACCTGTGTTTGACATTGAATAAATAATTAGTTTATAAAATATAAATAAAATGTTATTGCGTTTTGGCGCGTGACCGCCAGTGCTACAGCCAATCGGCGTCCAGTGTCTGCCGCTCGGGGACTTCGCTAGAATTCGGGGAGATTTTCCAGTGCTCTATCCCATGCGAACCCGACCTATTGTACCACCTGTCGTGGTTCTCACCAGCTTTTACCATCTGTCGCCTATTGCTCCTAACCGGCTGCACTGAAACAATACTTCGATCTTTATATGATGGCTTTAAGCCAGAAATATTATAACTGTCTTTTAGAATTCAGCTGAATATTCATATTTTCTTGGTGTTTAGTACCAAAGGTAAATTTACAACGTTCATTATCTTTTAGAACCAAATTTCTCAGCTTTAAGCCTGGAAGAAAATAAAGAAGCTTGGTGGGCGGACGCCTCAGCTCGATTTGAAGGAAGCACAAACAAGCTGAGGTAAGACATTCTGCAGAGCTTTCAACGAAAATATATTTAACACTAGAACCGCCGGAATTTTTAACACCCTAAAACCTCCCCCGGGACAAAAGTGTCCCATTTCAGATGGATGCGTTTCTGTTTGTTCCTAGCCTTTTAATTTTAAGGGGCCGCTGATTCCGTAGGAAATATTGACTCTAATGGTCTGTTATGTAGTTTTTATTCCAAATATTAAGTATAAACGTATTAGATAAATTTAGTTCAAATTGGTTTCATGTAACAACATATGTATGGAATATTTTCTTTGCTTTTAGACAAATCGACACAGTATGCAAATACTTAAAAAATGGTTCATTAGTTAATAAATAAATCAAGTTTTTTTAATTGAAATCCCACCATAGCATGAAGGTTTCAGGTGAAAATGATGACTTGTAAGAACAGCACATAATACTCCATCAACATATTACCGTAGTCCAATGTCATTCTGCAATTTGATACCATTTACCAAAGATAAAATTACAGTCCATTTCATTCCTTTTAGACACCTAATGGTCATCATTCTCTGTAGACTGTACTTTTTAATCTGCGCAGACGCAGGAAAGTATAGCAACACATTTCTTGTAAACTGATTTGTCTGACGACGCACATTTGTATCAACTTTTTCCTTCTCTGGAAGATTTTCGAACCTGGCAACGGCGGCGGCCGCCACCTACTTCTTATGCTTCAACGTGAAGTGGTTGCTCACAGCTCTGAACCTGGTTTCTGTATAGCCTTTGGCAAGTTCATCTGCAAGCTTCAGAAGAAAATCACGTCTTTTTATTTTGGTGTTTGTCAGTTCTTTGTAGATTACGCAACGACTGATGCCTGCTGAATCTAAATATTGTAAAAAGTATGAACAGGCCACCTTCTTCCATTAGCTTTCACTCAGTATTTGTGGGCCTTTTGGTCAACAACATCTACTCCATACTTTGATTCATTGTAACTTGTTTCACATCAGCATTGTAGTAGCAGAATCAATAAAAGCCTCTAACTTTTACTATCAGTCACAACGAACTCATTGTTTCACATCAGCATTGTAGCACCAGACAACAAAAAAAGCCTCTAACAGTGAATAGTAATCGGCAACGTTTAGTATATACAATGGTACAAAAATGTCACATCGGCGGTTTTCGGTATTTGTTGTTTTTTTATCACTTACAGCAGTGGCTTTCATTTAGAAATGGACTATGGTAAGAAACATTAAAAAGTCATGAAGGCACATCCACCTCCTGAAATAATTAAACGAAGGGGAGGGATTTAAATATTGGCAAGGGACAAAAATGTCCCATCGGTGGTTCTAGTCTTAAAGGGGGTGGTGGGTGGGGAGGGCAAACCGTGGCGCTTTTCCCCGGCAGCGGTCACAGACGTGCGCCGAATTGTCTCTTTGGACACCGAGCAGGGAGGGGTGGCGGCGCCACTATCAACATCCGGCACTGAAAGAAGTGAGCCCCCAGTCATGTGAAGCACCAGCCGCCACTGATGGAATCACATCTCACGTTGTCGGGATCCACTCTGCGTTCGGCCGCACTCCTGGCCGCGTTCGTCGTCGGTGGGGTGGCGTGTCGTTTCAGTGGAGCGGTGTGCGCTGTCGGATCACGTCCTGCCCGGTCCGCTGCGTGGCGGCGGTGCGTCTACTGGAAGCGACGGACCAGCCAATCACGGCGGCTGCCTGTCAAGTCCACTGCAAACACCGGCCCCGCCAAAAAAACACGCCCGGCTAACGTCGTTCCGAGGCATTTGGCTGCGCCGTTCCAGCGAAATCCGATAGCTTCCAATAAGCGGAAAGGCCGCGGCTGCTTCATATCAATTTGTGCAGAGGCACCGCTCGTTTGCATCACCTGGACTCTTCCCCATCAGGCAGGTTTGTTTCTCGCTGGCGTGTCTACAGTGGTGAACGTACACGAAATAGGTTGTCCGCCAACGGACATCGGTTCGGCGTCCGTAATCCGCAAGCCACGTCGCGGTGTGTGGCGTAGGTAGGTTGCTTTGTGTAGCACTGTCATGTCCTCCTCCTATTCCAGTCAAAATGTTCCCAAAAAAAAAAAAAAAAAAAAAAAAAAAAAAAAAAAAAAAAAAAAAACGACCTGTATGCCTCCGTGTGGGCTCTATTTTCTCCACTTTTGTCGCCACATATAGGTAGGAGGAAGCAACATATTGGTTGGCTCATCGAGAAACGTATGCTCTCGGGACGTATATAGCTATAGACAAGGGATGTCAAATACATTCCGTATTTCTAGATTTCCAGAAGGCTTTCGACACTGTACGTCCTCTAAACAAACTGAGTGCTTTTCGAATATCGCCACAACTGTGAGATTGGATTCGTGATTTCCTGTCAGAAAGGACAAGTACGTTGTAACTGACGGAAAGTCATCGAGTAGAACAGCATATCTGGCGTTCCTCGGGGAAGCGTTATAGGGCCCCTACTGTTTCTTATTTTTATAAACGATTTAGGAGATAGTCTGAGTAGCTTTCTTAGTTTGTTCGAAGATGATGATGTCACTTATTGGTTAGTAAAGTCACCAAAAGATCAAACAAAACCACAAAATGATTTTGATAAGAAATCTGCATGGTACAAAAAATGTTAATTCGCTCTTAATAATGAGAAGTGTGAAGTCATCCATATGACCACTAAAAGAAGCTCATTAAACTACATTTACACGATAAATCGGTCAAAACTACACGCCTTAAATTCAACTGAATACCTATGAGGAACAATTAAAACAAACGAAATTGGAAAGAACACATAGAAAATATTATAGGAAAAGCGAACCAAACACTACATTTTTTGGCAGAACACTCAGAAGATGCAATAGTTCTGCTAAAGAAACTGCGCCGTGGAAAAATATCCGTGCGCACTAAGACGCCCAGCTACGGTGCGCGCGGCCATTCGGTGTTGGGGGTTTGAGTCCTCTCTCGTGTATGGGTTAAGTGTTGTGCTTAGCATAAGTTGCTTTAAGATGGCCTAAGTAGTTTGTAAGCCTGTCCGGTTGGTCGCTAGGCACAATTGGCGCATTTGGGGGGGGGGGGGGGGGGGGGGGGGGGGAGGGGGGCGAAGAAACCACATTACTCGTTCGGGACGGCTCCTCACCGTCAACGGGTAACTTTGTGCAGTGAAATGTGCAGTCACGAACAAATCGGTGCGATGTTCTTTCCTGGCACCGTGACTACCAAATGGTACGTGAGGGTATGGAAATATGATTTCATTCCCATTATGCAATGTGAGCCAGATTTCGACAAGATGTGATTCATGCAAGACGGAGTTTGACGCCATCGAAGCAAGAGACCATTTGATGTTTGGGAGGAGCGCTTTGGGCATCGCATTTGGCTCTGCGGCTCCCCGAGGCCACAGGTGTGAATCAAGATTTGCTGTCAAATTCCCTGGAACTGAACAGACGCAACTTATTTTTGTGGGCTGATTATAGACAAAGCGTACAGTAATAAATCCAAAACACCTGCAGAGCCGGAGTTCTTCACCGGTATTCCTGTTTCGAGACTTCAGCGGGTCATGGAGAGTTATTTTACTCGTCTGCACCACACACGAATGTTAGAATAGGAGAGGATGCCCGTGAGAGCACATATTACAGTGGCAATAACATTTGTGTTGACGAGTGTGTATTCACTGTATTCTGAGTTGAAAGTTCTACTTTATTATAAAAATATATACATCGATTTACCTGCATTATCTATGGATGTGCAAGCAGAGCAAGAAAGTCATCTACTATTTTACTATTTTATACAGAAAACAATTGTTGCTAAATTAATACGAGGGCATTTCGAAAATTAAAGATACAATGGCTCGCATTCCTTAAATTTGTTTAAAAAAATCGGTTACATCTTATTAAGTGGATTATTTGTTATTTTTCGACATAAACACCCCCATTATCCAAACATTTGTTAAATCAGTGCACACGATTTTGTATCCCACAGTCATAGAAGGTTGCCGCCTGTTTTCGGAACCACATTTCAACTTCATCTTTGATCTCTTCATCGTCGTGGAACGACACCATTTCGTTACACTTTGTCGATTGATAGTGATCGCATAAAGAGAAACAATTTCATTGCGAATATCTGCTTGTCGCTGACCTTTTGAAAGATGAAAACGTATAACGCAGCGCACTTCGCATTTGGCGGGATTCTGAATCGGCGTAGCCATTTTAAACACGACCTACTCCAACCAAAAGTAACGTTCAACAGCCGAACGACCGCGAGGAGAAAGCTAACGGTTCAAGGTTACTTCCAGTGTTGCCGACTTGCTCGCCAATACTCTTCTGTTCCTCTGGCGTACGGTGTACCTTTACTTTCCGAAATACCCCTGTATTTACTATCTGTTTGGTGTTTTTCTGTCAGTGACTTCTAACTTTCATTTTTACGAGCAATAGGTTTCCTTGAATTTTCAAAGACCTAGTGGTGTAGAAATTCAGTATTAAAATCGACGCGGAAGGCAGGCATGTCGAACATGCCATAACCTACATCTGAATTTGTTCAAAAAATGTTAGTGTAGCTTATGGGACTTAACTACGGGGTCATCAGTCCCTAAACTTACAAACTACTTATCAACTACCTTATTCCAAGGACGGCACAAATATCCATGCCCGAGGGGGGGGGATTCGAACCCCCGACCGTCGTGGCCGTGCAGACCGTGACTGGAGCGCCTCAGTTCCCTCGGCCACCGCGGCCGGCTCTGAATATGTGCTGTGACGTTTACATGTTGAATAAAATGTGTGCACGCCGAAGTGTGTAATTTATTTTTCGTGTTATATCATATACTTTAATAATTGTCACCCTGTATGTGCAGTAAATACAGGTAGTTTCTGAATGCCTTGACTCATACAGGGTGTTACAAAAAGGTACGGCCAGACTTTCAGGAAACATTCCTCAAACACAAAGAAAGAAAATATGTTACGTGGACATGTGTCCGGAAACGCTTAATTTCCATGTTAGAGCTCATTTTGGTATTTCTCTTTAAATGTAAATTGAAATAATTCGTGCAGACAATTGTCAAAATAACCATTTGCTTCGTTAGTATGTACTGTACTTCCTCGATTCACATCATCAACACAGATTTTCTGTGAACGTTTGGACAGGAATTGTTGGTGATGTCTTGATTGGGCCTCATGTTCTACCACCTACGCTCACTGGAGCACGTTATCATGATTACATACGGGATAATCTACCTGTGCGACTAGAACATGAGCCTTTACAAGTTACAAGTACGACAGAACATGTGGTTGATGCACGATGCAGCTCCTGCACATATCAATCGACGTGTTCGTACGCTTCTCAACAACAGATTTGGTGACTGATGGATTGGTAGAGGCGGACCAATTGCGTGGCCTCTACGCTCTCCTGACGTCAACCCTCTTGACTTGGGGGCATTCGAAAGCTCTTGTCTACACAACCCCGGTACCAAATGTAGAGACTCTTCGTGCTCGTATTGTGGACGGCTGTGATACAACAATACGCCATTCTCCAGGGCTGCATCAACGCATCAGTGATTCCATGCGACGTAGGGTGGATGCATGTATCCTCGCTAACGGAGGACATTTTGAACATTTCCTGTAACAAAGTGTTCGAAGTCACGCTGGTACGTTCTGTTGCTGTGTGTTTCCATTCCATGATTAATGTGATTCGAAGAGAAGTAATAAAATGTGCTCTAAGATGGAAATTAAACGTTTCCGGTCACATGTCCACATAATATATTTTCTTTCTTTGTGTGTGAGGAATGTTTCATGAAAGTTTGGCCGTACCTTTTTGTAACACCCTGTATAACACGGAACAAATTGTGCAGTGCAGCGTTTCTGACTTTGGCGGGCAGCCCCATATTTATCGGCTGGCGCTGCGCAGATCGCGCGGCCCTGGGCTTTGGGTGCAGTCGTGCTCCGGTACAAAGCGGCTTAGCTCCGGCTGCGTGGGCGGCGGCGGCAGCGCGGCTTATCGCTCGCCGCTGCCAACTTATCGCAGCCACGCCCACCACACCGCACAGTCGACCTTTTTCTGCTCACGGCTCTGTCCACAAATTCCTGTTCGGACGCTACGCGATGGGGCCATCGCGCTGCACTTTGTACCGAAGACGCAAGGTACTTTATTTACACACAACAAAACGAGTGTTGCATCATCATAGTGATAATGACTTCTGAACACTAACGTCGATTGTACATATTTCATCAACGTCACAGTTCCTTACAATATCCATAGATATCACTCGATCCACACAATGAGGTGAGAGACTGAACTGGAAGCATCACATTGATGGTATGCTGAAACGTTTGAGTTCAGCTACGTATGCTATTAGGATAGCCGGCCGCGGTGGCCGTGCTTCCTGCGGCGCCTCAGTCTGCACGGCCTCTACGGTCGGGCGTTCGAATCCCCCTTCGGGCATGGATATTTGTGCCGTCCTTAGTATTAGCTAGTTCATAAGTAGTTTTTAAGTTTAGGGACTGATGACCCCGTAGTGAAGTCCCATAAGCTCTACAAACATTTGAAAATGTGTGTGTGTGTGTGTGTGTGTGTGTGTGTGTGTGTGTGTGTGTGTGTGTGTGTATTAGGGATATTTCCAATTTTGGCGATAAGAATCTCAGTAAATTAGCTTACTATGCCTCTTGTAATTCACTGCTTTCGTATGGCATGACATTCTGGGGTAATACATGATTCAGTAAAAAACTATTCATTGCACAAAAGCGTCTAATCACAATAATTGCTGGAGCCCACCCAATATCATCCTGCAGACATGCTGACATCTATTGAAGGATTTAGGTATCCCCGCAGTACATCACAGTATATATATATATATATATATATATATATATATATATATATATATATATATATATATATCACTTATGAATTTTTTGTTAATAATCCAACTCTTTTCAAAAGTAATAGCTGTGTGCGTAGTTCGAACACCAGGAGAAAGCATGATCTTCACTATGCAGGGTTAAATCTGACTTTGGAACAGAAAGGGCTGAATTATGCTGCCACGAAAGTCTTCGGTCACCTATCAAACAGCATCAGAAGACTGACAGATAGCCAGCTAGCATTTAAAAATAAATTAAAAGAATTTCTGAATAATAACTCCTACTCATTGGATGAATTTTTAATTAGAAATTTTAAAAAATAATAATAAAATAAAAACAGAAAAATGTATTTGTGTCATATTATATTTTGTGTAGCATAATATCTATTACAAACACCTTTTATTAACACGTTCCACATCATTATGAAGTGTCCTATTCATGATCTATGGAACAAGTATTAATCTAATCTAATCTAATCAAAGATGAATGAGCAGTGCCGAGTACCTGGAGCAAAGTACACTACTTGTGTTGTCTGTAGTTCTATCATGCCTAGGTGGTCACTTCCTAAGTTTGATCGTATCCGCAAATTTGGCTTAGGTCAGGAGGAACTCTCGTCAAGGGACGTTTGCGGACGACTCTGAGTGAAGAAAGCGGTGTTGTTCGGCCGTGAAGGAGGTACAGAGATTCAGGAAGTATCGGCCATGAAATATATAAGTGGAGTCTACAAAAAAAAAAAAAAAAAAAAAAAAAAAAAAAAAAAAAAAAAAAAGAACGTGCAAGTTATCGCGCTCATTGTGCACGTCTTGTGAATGCGATCCTTCATGATAACGACATCGCAACATTAAAATGACCAGCGTGTTTTCCAGACATGAACACCGTCGAACATGCCTGCGATTAATTGAAAAGGGCTGTTTTTAGACGATATGGCCCATCATCGAGTCTAAGACATCTGCATCTTGTGACATTACAATAAAGGGGGAAGCTGATTTTTTCTGTGTCAAAAGCAAGTTTTGGCAAGCTGTTGAGTTCCTCAGCCGACTGGCTAACAGTTTGGACCTAGTGAATGGAATACAGGTCGCTAGGAAACCCCTAATCTGCTCGGAAACAGTCAACGGCGGTCTTGGATTAGCGACGGCGGTATCCCAGATTGCAAGTGAAATACAATATAGCCACACATATTATTCTAAAAATTTATATAAAGTCAGGGAATGATCATACGGCAAATATAATTATATGAATAGATTCAGGAGACTTGGGAGAATCAGACGCAGCAATTATAATTTCAATATCCCTAACACATAAAATGCCGATAAATTTCAGTACTATAACAATAGTTTATAAGACTTATTTTTACAATTATTGATACGAACTGTTTATCAGTAACAGTTTAAGAAGTAAATGGGCAGCATTGCACCATGCTACCTATCTGAAAATCCGTACCACGTTTATTTCCGTATTCTTTCAATAAACTTTGTTTTACTCTCTTGTTCTGCTTTTCATTGAGGTAGTAATTTCTTGTGTCAGAACATAGATCCCATCACAGAAACACAAAACATGAACCCAGCAACACGCTTTACATTTATTATTATTGTATTTTGTATTTATTTTATTATATTTAATATTATTCTTAGTAACGTGCGTTTTTTATGTTGTAGACTCCACTTAAATATTTCATGGCCGACTAAAAGTAGGAGGTATGCAGCATATAATTTATATATAAACAATTATATGTATTTATGGACAAGAACTGAATATATTTGCATAAAAAGCCATGATAAATTAAATATTAATTATGTAACTATATTTCGATGGTAGCAGTATATTTGAACAGTGAGACGCCACGCTTAATAGCTACCTGAGCATAGGGCTTCAGTCTCAACCGCTTTTAGTATTGTTAAATATATGTTTGTTTGTTAAATGTAAACAACATTTGTAGCGAGGTGACCAAAGCATTTAATTCTGTGCTATTCAAATGTGTAATATTTTGGAAGGGAAATTGTATTTTAAAGATGAAGCGTTAAGATGCGCGGAAGGATACAATTTTGGGAACAGGTAGAGTACGATTTCGAACGCTTGGGAGGGGACTCGTAACTTGGACGCGTTGGTGGAAGGTTGTGACTCTGGGCGGTTTGAAGCCACGTAACGAACTTGTGATTTGAAGAGAGAGGCATGTGTGGACTTAGACAATTTACGGGACTGTGGCTGCAAAACTTAGTCTCTGTTTGTAAAGTGTGGCTGTGGAACTGTGATAATTCATCTATCGTGTACTCGTGTGATGACAAACTTTGTTTTATAACAAATATTGTAATTAATCACGGTTTAATTTGGAACTGCAATGTTCGGTGGACTTCATTATTTACTTGTGATAATTTGGAACTTTTACTCTCGAGTGCATGTGATACTTATTGTGCCTCTCATGAACAATAGTTGGGGAAATATTCAGTTATTTACCGATGTATAAAGTAGGACCACCTCTGCATTTTCATGTCCAAAAAGAGTAATAAACTCCATTTATAAAAATTACTTCTAATTGACTCTCTTCTAACCATTATCTTAGAATCCATTTTGTTGGTTATTAAGAGCTTTAATTTATGTTTGTTTAAATATATATTTTGCCTCATCATCTGCAGATTGATAGACTGGCTAAACTCCAGGTTAATTATTGATCTTGTTTAAACAGTTTGGGTAGGTGTTTAGGGCATAGAAGTTGAGATACATAACTCATCCCTATGAATAGAGACAACAAGCCATAAACCTTCTACGACCCTTAGTTATGTATTGCCAAACTCTTATTGTTGAGTGCCGATAGGAAGGTCGCAACCTAATCGCCGATCAGGAGTGGGAACAACTGCACGAACAGTCGCTCGAGTGGACACTATGTCATGGCGAATACAGGTACGCATCGGTGCAAATTACTGGTGTATGTTGCCATCTGGAACAAAAATTCAGAATATCTATGTTATTGTCGTACAACTTGTTTTGTCTACCTCTATTCCACTTTTGTGTAAACAACTGTGATAATGTAATTTTTTTATGTGTGTATTTACTGGTGATTGCTCCCCCCCCCCCCCCCCCCCCCCCCCCCCCCACACACACACACACAAACACGCACGGTCGGCTTTACACGTACAATTGAGAAGTATTGGGAAAAATATATGAAGAATTTTAATTTTGTAACACTTTTTAAATGTGATGTTAGGGTTCTGCGTTGTCGAACAGTCAATGCGTGAGTACTACTATTATTAATTTAGTAAAATGAAATAAACCTTAATTCGTTATTTTGACGATTATTAGCTGGTGTTTATGATGCGTTCATCGCAACTCTTTGTGGGAAAGATGTTTCTTGTGTTTCCGTTCGGTTATTTATTCATTTCAGTCTTCTGTTAGCCCCTTTCTTGCCTCCTCTCGCTGTTCATCTCTTCCTCCCTTCATCCTGATATAAAAATGGTTTATGTAATTTGCATTAACATTTGCTTCATCACATAAACATTCCAACATTCCATTAGTTAGCCTTCTTCTTCCGTCTTTTTCTATTCACTTATTCTCACCCTTCCTCCCTACTCCTCCCTCTGTCAATTTACTCCTTCGCCTCTCTACCTTTTACTCTCACCTGTTAATCTCTTCCACTCCTCTTTCAAACCGTCATCTCCTCTCCCACGGCTATGAGAAATTATAACTATCTATCAACTTTTATAGTGGTCGGTCAAAGGGTATCGAAGAAAATTGTAAGGTAGTCTCTTCCATTCGATATCTTGTGAAATATGAAAATGTCCTCCGTAAAACATACTTACATGTGCGAAAAGTAATTCCGTCATTCGTTTCGTCAGATTTAATGAACAGTAAATTCAAAAAATGACATTTTTGCAGTTTATCCTTTAACATTCGTTTGTAATTATTCCGAATTTCGTTTTTCCTTCATACTTTTTCATAATTAACAATATCCTTAGCGTCATTTATGAACGATGGCCTTGAGACTGTAATAAAAGATCTCATGGAAAGAAAAATTTCAGTGTTTTGTTGCATTTATAACTCGTAAATTCTCCAATTTTTCTTTCATAGAAACCATATCCTGACAATTAAGAAGAAACTAAAATCTATCAAAGTGGTTGAGTGGTTGTCAAATGATTTTATTTAATCTACATAATACTCCGCAATTCACCATAAGGCGCATAGCGCAGGGTACATGTACAACTACTAGGCATTTCCTTTCCTATTTCACTCACAAAAAATAACGAAGGAAAAAATAATATCTATATGCCTCTGTACGAGCAGAAATTTCTATTATCTTGACTTTGTGGTCTTTACGCGAAATGTAAATAGGAAGCAGAAAGATCGTTCTGTAGCCAGCTTTAAATTCCGGCCCTCTCAACTTTCTCAACAGAAGTTCACGGAAAAAACGTCGTCTTTCCTCTAGCGATTTCCATTTGTGTTCTCGGAGCATTTATGGGACTCCACTACTAGGCATTTCCTTTCCTTACTGGTCAAACTACCTGTAATGAACCTAGCTGCTACCCGCTGAACTGCTTCCATGTCTTCCTTTAAACTGATCTGCTGTGGGTTCCAAACAATAACTCAAGACATGGTCGTACTAGCGTTTTATAGGAGTCTCCTTTATAGATGAAGTTCATTTTCCCAAAATTCTCAAATGTTTGTATAGTCTATGGGACTTAACTACGGGGTCATCAGTCCCTAAACTTACAAACTACTTATGAACTACTTACGAACTAGGACGGCACAAGTATCCATGCCCGACGGGGGATTCGAACCCCCGACCGTAGTGGCCGTGAAGACCGTGACTGGAGCGCCTTAGTCCCCTCGGCCACCGCGGCCGGCCCCAAAATTCTCCTAATAAACCAAAGCCAACTGCTCGCCTTACTCACAACTGTCCTTACATGTTCGATCATTTTCATATTGCTCTGCGATGTTACGCTTCGATATTCTAACGACGCGAGTGAATCAAGAAACTCACAACTCATGCTGTTTTCGAACATTATGCGATTGCGTTTTCTACACATGTGCATCAACTTACATTTTTCTACATTATGAGCCATTCTTCACAACAATTAGAAATTTCGTCTAAGTCATCATGTATGCTATTACAGTCAATTAATGACGACACCCTCCCATACACCACAGTATCATCAGCAAACAGCCGCAAATTACAAGTTAGTCTGTCCATAATAATTTATATAGCCGGCCGCGGTGGCCGAGGGGACTGAGGCGCGTCAGTCACGGTCTGCACGACCACTACGGTCGGGAATCGAATCCCCACTCGGGCATGGATATTTGTGCCGTCTTTAGTGTTAGTTAGTTCGTAAGTAGTTTGTAATTTTAGGGACTGATGACCACGTAGTTAAGTCCCATAAGCTATACAAATATTTGAACAAACATTTAATTTATATAGATAGAAAACAGTAGCGATCCTGTCACATTCCTCTGGGTCATGGCTGACTATACACTCGTCTTTGATGAACACTTGCCGTCGAAAACAACGTATTGCGTTCTATTACTTAGGAAGTTTTCCTGCCAGTCACAAATATGTGAACCTATTCCATCTGCCCCTTTCTTCGTTAGCAGTCTGCAGTGCTGCACCGCGTCAAACGCTTTTTTGAAAATGAAAAAAAAAAAAAAAAAAAAAAAAAAAAACCACAATCTTTCTGTTGCCCTTCATCCACGGCTCGCTGAGTGTTATATAGAGTAGCCTCAGAACTTAACATTGTCTGCAGTCGGTAACACTCAGCTACCCACGTCACCTTCACATACTCGCAGTTTCATTGGTCAACAGTGTAACGACTGTTTGGAGGCGGCGCTATGATCCACTTGATTTATTTGAAAAGTCGTTATTACGTAAACATTGAATCGTGAGGCAGTTAATGGCATAGTCGGTCTTAGTGGCCATCGCACCCTCTGCGTCCTCTGAAGCAAAAGGAAACTACTTTTTAACGAACATAGACGACCACTAACAGAGTAAGGTTAGTAAATGAACTCTACTGTACAATTTTGACAGGAACCATCCTGGCATCACCCTTAATCGACTTTGACAGTGTGGAACAAGACATCTACCCAGTTCTTCTGTAACGCGGCTCCATATTTTTAACCAATAAATTTAGCTCGGCGAACTCCATTTCGTTCTATATTCGCACTGCCGAATAATTTCACTCACAGGGTGCTAGAAACCAACATAATGATAAGGTCAGAGCACATTATTGGAAATTTTTCCGATCACCTATTGGTCGGAAATAGTTTTCAATGACAGCCAATTAATAGGGACGAAAAAAATCGTTTCTTGTTATTACCAATCTCAGTTATTCCTTTTTTACAGTTTCCGTCTTTTTTGTTCGATTTCGCATTATTTTCGTAAAGTCAGTACTATTTTTCTGAAAATTCTGTGCTAATAAGTTAGTAATTCTGTTTTTCAAAATCACTGTTAGAAGTGTTTCCTCGAAGAGTTTCCTGTGAAGAATCGCTAGCTTAGGCAACTTACGAAACGGCCAGTTCTCTAGAAAGCAAAAGAAACCACAGCCTTTCTAGACTCTATAGTTCCAGCGAAAAATGCCAAGATGCGAAATGATGGAAAAGAAAATGTTGCTTCTTCGAGTTGTGTTAACATTATGCAGCTAAAACGAATTTGACAATAACACACCGAAATAGCAGGAAAAATCTCTGAATACGAAGAAAACGGAATTTGTCAATAACATACACATAAAT
The DNA here is from genome assembly GCA_026315105.1 of Locusta migratoria. Classification (NCBI taxonomy): domain Eukaryota; kingdom Metazoa; phylum Arthropoda; class Insecta; order Orthoptera; family Acrididae; genus Locusta; species Locusta migratoria. The sequence continues at coordinate 620,443,648 of CM048745.1, forward strand.
TGGCAAAGAACTCGTATTTGGAAAAAGTTACATCAAAACCGGCAAAATGAGAACTCGAGAGGAGTACAAAATTAACAAACTTGAAAGAGTAACAATGGAACTGGGACAAAATAAGAAACAGCCTCAACTTCGTCAAATGCTAACATGAAAATTGGCAGTAAAGCAACACATATTGAAATAATAATAATAATAATAATTGTAGAAAATATTTAGTCTAAAATTAAAACATAACATCAGGATTAGACAAATAATACTGCAAAAAGATGAGACAAACTCCTTATTTGACTATAAGCAGCACAAAATGTGATGCAAAAATAATACCTAAAAGTTTTAAAAAGTGTCAACGAAATAAAAGCATCAAATTTGAGAAAAATTGCACTGGAAGGGCCAAAACTAACACTAAGTGCCAAAAAGTTTCAGATAGATGGGTAAAAATAACATGAAATTAGTGCATGATTATTTTCAAATATTTATTTAAAATAGTAAATAATCGAATATTTCAATAAAACCAACAGCAAATTACGCATAAAGATCCATACTTTCATAATTTGCATAAAAGTAAAACTGTGAAATTTTGTACAATTCTGGCCATTAGAATTGCTACACCATGAAGATGACGTTCTATAGACGCGAAATTTAGCTGACAGGAAGAAGATGGCCGGCCGCGGTGGCCGAGGGGGCTGAGGCGGTCCATCACGGTCTGCACGGCCACTACGGTCGGGGGTTCGAATCCCTCCTCGGGCATGGATATTTGTGCCGTCCTTAGGATAAGCTAGTTGATAAGTACTTTGTAAGTGTAGAGACTGATAACCCCGTAGTTAAGTCCCTTAAGCTATACAAACATTTGAACATTTGAGGAAGAAGATGCTGTGATATGCAAATGTTTAGCTTTTCAGAGCATTCGCGCAAGGTTGGCGCCGGTGGCGACAACTACAAAATCCTGACATGAGGAAAGTTTGCAACCGATTTCTCATACAAAAACAGCAGTTGACCGGCGTTGCCTGCCGAAACGTTGTGTTAATGCCTTCTGTAAGGAGGACAAATGCGTAACATCACGTTTCCTGCTTTGATAAAAGTTTAATTGCTGCCTATCGGGATTGCGGTTTACCGTATCGCGACATTACTGCTCGTGTTGGTCGCTATCCAATGACTGTTAGCAGAATATGGAATCGGTGAGTTCTGGAGGGCAATACGAGACGCCGTGCTGGATCCCAACGGCCTCGTATCACTAGCAGTCGAGATGACAGGCAACTTATTCGCATGGCTGTTACAGATCGTGCAGCCACGTCTCGATCCCTCAGTCAACTGATGGTGACTTTGCAAGACAACAACCATCTGCACGAACAGTTCGGCGACTTTTGCCGCAGAATGGACTATCAGCTCGGAGACCATGGCTGCTGTTACCCTTGAAGCTGCATCACAGACGGGAGCGCCTGCGATGGTGTACGCAACGACGAACCAGGTGCACGAATGGCAAAACGTCATTGTTTCGGATGAATCCAGGTTCTGTTTACAGCATCATGATGGTCGCATCCGTGTTTGTCGACAACGCGGTGAACGCACATTGGAAGCATGTATTCGTCATCGCCATACTGGCGTATCACCAGGCGTGATGGTATGGGGTGCCATTGGTTACACGTCTCGGTCACCTCTTGTTCGTATCGTCGGCACTTTGAACAGTGGCCGTTACATTTCAGATGTGTTTCGACCCATGGGTCTACCCTTCTTTCGATTCCTGCGAAACCCTACATTTCAGCAGGATAATGTTAAAAATGTTCAAATGTTTGTAAAGCTTATGGGACTTAACTACGGGGTCATCAGTCCCTAAACTTACAAACTACTTACGAACTAGGATGGCACAAATATCCATGCCCAAGGGGAGATTCGAACCCCCGACCGTAGTGGCCGTGCAGACCGTGACTTAAGCGCCTCAGTCCCCTCGGCCACCGCGGCCGGCGGCAGGATAACGCATCACCCTATTTTTCCAGTACTATACGGGCCTTTTTGCCCTGGCCAGATCTCTCACCAATTGAAAACATCTGGTCCATGGTGGCCGAGCAACTGGCTCGTTACAATACGCCAGTCACTACGCTTGATGAACTGTGGTATCTTGTTGAAGCTGCATGGGCATCTGTACCTGTATACGCCATCCAAGCTCTGTTTGACTCAATGCCCAGGCGTAGCATGGCCGTTATTACGGCCAGAGGTGGTTGTTCTGGGCACTGATTTCTCAGGATTTATGCACCGAAATTGCCTGAAATGGAATCACATGTCAGTTCTAGTACAATATATATTTGTCCAATGAATACCCGTTTATCATCTGCATTTCTTCTTGGTGTAGCAATTTTATTGGCCAGTAGTGAAATTTTGGGGGGTACGACTCTCCTTAAATTCCCAACCACTCAGTTTTAATTTTTAACGCTGTTAAACCTAGAGATTTATAGACATAGCGCGGACAACCTGCGTCAACACAGAAATTTCGGGAACATACGAGTGTGTTGGCAGTTTTCGTTTTCATTCTAAATGAAAGGCTCAGAGGGACCGTCCTCGAAAGGCAAATACGTCAAGAGTATGCAGAACTGCGGCCGGCCCGCGGGTAGTCAGGCCCTTCAACTTATCCGGGGGTGGCTCTGGAGGAGGGGGGTAGAGGGAGGAGAGGGGGGTGGAAGGGGCGTGGCCAGCCGCGGCACACACGACCGCGGGTCGCCGCAGCGCCGGCCGCCGGCCGGGAATCCGCAAACACTGCTGGCAGAACTCCCACTGAAAGAGGGAGGCAGAGGCAGAAAGCGATGCAGTGTCCGCGAGCGGCCGGTGTGGAGGGAGAGGCCGATAGCGGGGGGCTAGTGACTCCTCATATGAATTACAAACAGTGGGAAAGGAAACCTGCCCGCATCGATCGATCACACACGTCACCGTGGAAACGACGTGAATCGAGAAATCGCGGAATGCAGTGCATTCGCTCGCGCCAGAAACGCAAGGCACAGTTATACGGCACTGTGCAAAAAATCGTGATTTAATGTGTTTTGATGAGGAATGTCAAATGGAGTAATGAGTTTAAGAATAGGACTTATTGGTGGTGCAGTGAAATATTCTCAGTAACTTTTCTGACCAAGCACTTATCGACAGCGGTATGAAAAAGATGTTAAAGAAAGGTACCACGTATACCGTTTCACTGTGTACAAAGAAAAAAAAAATCGCACTGACGTGTTTTTCGGCCCACTTTAGATTTGTAGTTTTATAAGTTTCTGCAAACATTTTGGACCAAAATGATAATCTAAATAATAAAAAAATTAATGAGTGTCTCAAACCCTTTTAGGAAAGAAAATTTAGGTAGTGGCGGGTTCCGAAACACTTACCTTCAACGTCACACTGCAACGCATTGCCCACTACACTACGACTAACAGTTAGAAGTTGCATTCTTCAATCTCATACTATCAATGGCCGTTGTTAACTGATGCTAATATGGCATTCGTAGACACTATCATTTATCGTACCAAGAACGACTTGTTTTTGTCAATTCTTCATTGCGGCATTGCTTTGAAATGACAACGTGTAAGTTACAATAAGAAAATCATCAAATACGCAACGCAAGATGGCGTATGCGAAAGAGTTCTGGTCGAGGAATGTCACGTGACATCTGCGTACGGCTGGTTTTCGTTAATTAAGTGGAGTGTGTCAAAACTCCGTTATTTTTGCAAATATCTCTCACACGATACGAGATATGAAAAAAACATAAGGGAACAAAGTTGTAGAGAATTTTCTCCTCTACAAATTCGTTTATTCAATTTCGCGTCAGATGAACAGTTTATTTGCAATTAAAATTACATTCCAACGGATTTTTTGGTATTACTAACGTATTTCTTGTCCGAAATATTTCAAAAAGCGAGGTTCTGGTCTCTGGTATCCAACAATTATGTATGTGTGTTCGTCTTAAACACAGGGAACACGTTACGGACAGACAGACATCCCAAAATCGCCGTTATTTTTGCAAATATCTCTTTAGATATAAAAAGAAAACACAAGAGAGCAAAGTAGTAGAGAATTTTCTCCTCTACCAATTCGGTTATTCAATTTTCGTGTCAGATGAATGGTTAAGCCGTTATTTTCATTTAAATTTCGAGCTGCCAAAAGACGATCGCAAAGGCCCACGTTTAGTGTTACTACCGTAACCTCAAGTGGGCCAAAAAAGTTTGATGCGTCTTCGATAACTGCAACACACACTGGAGATCGAAAGTAACGTTACCAACTGTTGTAGACATTTTCACCAGAAACTGAACCTAAAACATATTCAAAAACTGAGGCACTTGATGTTTTGACATGAAGCAGAACGATTCACTTCAGGTCACCTTAGTCTGAAATGTATTGCTTCGTAGCCGGACACTGCAGAGGTGATAATTACTGTACTTGATCTGTTGGTGACGTCACCGGAAGTCACACAAAAACCACCGCCGCGATTTCCGGTTACAACACGCGAGCTGCAGCCCAGAATTTCCACATCCTAGCCACACACCGCTTACTTCAATTTATCCTTCTCCAGTTTCATAAGTTAGCAGGGAATTGTCTTCCTGCATGTCTTTTACCTCCATTTGGAGTAAAGGCTTTGAAAAGTGGAACAACTTCGCAGCCACAGCCGTCTATTCTGCTACAGTAGAAATCTCAAAAGGTGATATTGAAAATAGTGACAACTTTTCTATTTGAGAAAAGTCTTTGAATCTTACTGCAAACACCTTACGATATACCAAGAAATTTGATAATACGTAAATGTCTGAAACTTACGGAAAAGTGTATTTTAGGATTATTTTCATATTCAAAAATTGTTGCAAAATGAAGAAATTCTTGACTTAAAACGTCTCTTTCAAAGAACCAGCTTGCGACTGAATGACGATACACTTTGAACCAAATCACATATTAATTCCCCAATTCCTCGTAGCTCAAAAAAATGTTCAAATGTTTGTAATGCTTATGGGACTTAACTACGGGGTCTTCAGTCCCTAAACTTACAAACTACTTATGAACTACTTACGAACTAGGACGGCACAAATATCCATGCCCAAGTGGGGATTCGAACCCCCGACCGTAGTGGCCGTGCAGACCGTGGCTGATGCGCCTCAGTCTTCTCGGCCACCGCGGCCGGCCCTCGTAGCTCGGTGTTATCTACAGAATTTGTATTATTATTATTAAATTATTGGAGTAGGCCCTGTGTAACTTACACTTTGAAAATACTTTTGGCGATCCAGTTTTTGGCCTTCCACCGTCCGGACGAGGACCGCGGTCCGCCAGTTGCCAACTCTGATCTTCTTCTAATATATAAAGCAGAGTGTCCGTATGTTTGTACGTGTTGCATACAAATCCACAGTTTTGTTCCAATCTTTATGAAATTTTGTACACGTAAGCTTCAATTCATGAGGACTGTCGCCGTAAGTGTAAGAATCACATACGATATTTAGTTCACGAGATATGACCTCATAAGCAATGCGATGCGCAAAAAAACTGCTGCATTTTGCGACATTGTTGCTACTTTTCTCCTAAACCATTGGACCGATTCAACCAAATTTGGTACACACATTTCTTACCGTGAGGTAACAATTGCTGCATGGTTAAGAATCACATACGGCGCATGGTTCAGAATACATTACATCATAACCAATAGAAATCGCAAAAAACTGCGGCGAGACTTTCGAAATACACTGTATGAGAATGACAGTACTTAGCGACTTGCAACAAACTTTAAACATAATTTCAAACATTTATTAAACTTTTTCTAGATGGCAACCATAGTAAAATGATGAAAGGTAAAAAGTTTCCTGCTTACTACTTTTCTGCTGTTTATGGAGTAAAACTATGGCTCTCGGTATGACGTTACAATTTATAATTTGAACACTACAAATTGTAGCGACAGGAAATTTTACAGACAGTATACACATATATAGTTGAATGTAGCTTCTAAATTGTATGACAGTACGATATGTAGTTAATGAGATATGAGCACGTAAACAGTAACGTTCCGCTGTTCATGGGCTAAAACTACGGCATTCGGTATGACGTTACAATTTATAATTTCTACAGTACAAGTTATAGCCGCAGGAAATTTTACAAACAGTATACACGCATATAGTTGAGTGTATCTTCTAAATTGTATCACAGTACGACACGTAGTTCATGAGATATGAGCACATAAACATTAACGTTCCACTGTTCATGGACTAAAACTTCGCAATTCGGTATGACGTTACAATTTATAATTTCTACACTACAAATTTTAGCCTCAGGAAATTTTTCAGACAGTATACACACATATAGTTGAGTGTGCCTTCTAAATTGTATCACAGTACGACACGTAGTCCATTCTATATGAGCACATAGACAATAGCGTTAATGGAAAACCGCCCCATCACGCACAAAGTTTTAATCAATTTCTTATTTACTACTAATTGTATTCCCAAGAGATTTTACAGACATACAGTTTTTATACAAATGAATATATACCTAAAAAATGGCAGGAATAAAGAGATAAATACCCGGGCAACGCCGGGTTTTCAGCTAGTATAGACTATAGTGTCTATAGGAGGGAGATGAGTAGGGGAGGAGGAGGCAAAAGGGGAGGGAGGACACCCGGATGGGGGGAGTAGAGGAGGCGACGAATAGAGAGAGGGAAAAGGAGGAGAATGAGAGGTCGGAGATGGTGACAGACGTGTGGAAGGAGATGAACAGGGGAGAGAGAGAGAGAGAAACGATGAGGAGAGGGGGAGATGGGCAGAGAGAGAAAACGGGAAGGAGAGCTGAACTAAAGACTGGAAAAAATAAGTACAAGGGCGACGCCGGGTATTCAGCTAGTTGTTAATACTAGTATTGTCTGTGGTCGAAAATGGACCAATTGTGTTTAAAATGGTCATTGGGGCGGCCTCGCCTGATTACGTTGGCAACATCAATAACGCGATAGAAAATCTTTGCCCATTTGTTCGAACCACATAGAATGACTCCATTAGTGTATCGTACAGATCTTGAAGTAAACAAATAATGCTGTTTCTGCTTTATGGTTGTGCCCTAGTCCGTTCAGTAAAAATAATTGCCCTCGTAAGGCGAAGATTCCATAAGGAAACATCAGCGTTGTCAAGCAATTGGCTAAAATGAAGACTCACAGGATTCTCACTATTCAGCATCCGTTGCCAACATTATCACACGAGGCCGCTGGGATATTGGGTAAAATTTAACCGGCACTTGGAGGTATGAAACGGTATCTTTTACGTGTTAAGGAAAATGCCTGCCTGACACAATAACAACAAATGAAAACGGAAGTATATACTTCTCATGCCATTTTCATTAGTCTAATATTTGAAATGGAACTACAATTTTGGTGTTCGTATATTTATACAACGTCATGTAATAATGTTATTTCGATACTGCGATATTCAGAATTCCAGAGCTGACAATATGTCGACTTCGTAGTTACACCCGTGCACCGCTACATGCCTCTCCCGGCGCATCATCATTTATAACGGCATTCATACGAAAACATCCATTTCCTTTAACCACTCTTAATCACTGCGAAAATGAAGCATTTGAAGGGCACAAGAAAGTGAGTTGGGAGCGCTCCATGTTTCGATATTCACTTATTATAATACTGCACATGCGCTGCATTACAGCGTCTTTGTTCAAGGCGAATAGTCAATCAGTGAGCTGATTGTTGGAGAATGTAGAACTTGATCCAAGCTGTAGATGGGAAAATTTCTACTTCCTTTTACCACTTTTAATGCACAGGCAATATTTATATTTGTGAAATCTTCGACAAACAATCTTTCGAATTACGTAACTTTCATTGGCCTTCTTGTACGAATAAATTAGTAATCTGTGGCACAATTTTTGTTTTAGCGTATTTATATAATGATAATATATAGTAGGGACGTGCTCAGGATATCTACAAGAGCGAGAGTTGCAGTGCACGTAGCTGGGCTAGATATTGGCGCGGTGGCTTCTTACTGGGAATGCGTCTTCCCGGCTGCCTAACTCTAGGGGCCTGCATTCGGATTTCCTGCTGCCTTCTGAGTTCCAACAGGCAGCCTTTTCACCGACCAAGTGTGAACTGCGTCTAGTTCTCTCTCTCTCTCTCTCTCTCTCTCTCTCTCTCTCTCTCTCTCTCTCTCTGTGTGTGTGTGTGTGTGTGTGTGTGTGTGTGTGTGCAGTCAGGGCAGAGGAGGGAAGGGCACGAATTTCGGAGGTTGCCGTCAATAGGAGCAATCTGGCAGGCTGTATTCGACTCGGCGACGTGCCTCCACCCCTTTTCTGCTACAAGTTGCGCAGCGAACTAGGACGTCTTCCGCCTTCCCGTGTCTGCCCATGACGGAAAGTTCTACCGCATTATTGCTCGCCGACTTGTCACTAATATCACGGGAATTAGTTTAACTGTCCCACGAAAACTTTATCTACGTGTCCCTCACTAACTCTAGTCAACTCTTTCCTTCGTAGCGATATTTCTTTTTGTAGCGATTGTGGCGCATCAACGTGTCTGTGAGATACTGTATGTATTACTGTATTATTGTTATTATTATTATTATTATTAGCGAATGTCCCCATGGGAGAACGATAAGCAGGTGATTTATCTATATTTCTTAAGGTTCTTCTTATTTTCCCAATATTTCTTCATTTTCTCCCCAAAGGTCTTCTTTCTGTCTTCGGTCCACTTTGGTCGGTATGGTTTTGGTGCCGTCTCTGAAGTAAACTTCCACTTGTCAATTTTTCTTCTGAATGTATCCCTGTCTGATTTGTTTGTTATTTCAATTTGGCTTTTGTCAAATCCTTCTTAACTTCAGTTACCCAAGGTATTGTTGCTTTAAGTGATGTCACATAGTCCAGTAAACGTTTATTTAACCTGTTTTCTGGTAATTTATGTAAGTATCCATCAAATTTCATTCGTCTCTTTCTGATGTCAGCTTCGATATTTGATAGTTTTTCGGTTGTCTCGATGGTCTGCAGTCTGTATCCATCTTGTGTATATCGTGGTCCCATAATTTTCCTAATAATTTACCACTCAACTTTCTTAATTTCTTGCAAATCTAGTTTTCTATTCAGTGAGAGCGTTTCATTTACATATGTGACTGTAGGTTTGATAAGTGTGTTGTAGTGTCTGATTTTAGTTCCTTTTGACGGCATTTTTTGTTATATATGTTTTGAACAAGTCCGAATGCTTTCTAGATTTTCTGTAATTGGTTGTTTTGTGCTATTTTCTCGAGTCCTGTTGGTTCAATAACTTCGCCGAGATACTTGCAACCTTTGGATCATTCAGGTAAACACAGTGAAAGAATTGTAGCCTGAAGGTCGAGAGGTAGATTAGGGCTTAACATTCCGTCGACATCGTGGTCATGAGAGACTGAGATTATTGGACATTATTCATTATCAAGGTATGGAAATGCAAGACCAATATAAAAATTACATTAAAGTGAATGACCTTCTAGTCATGTAAAGATTATACTTAAAATGTTTATCCAATCCTTTTCTGAATCTGTGATATGGTGTTTCGGCATGTGTCTGAGCAACGTCCGTTCGTTTACAACGCTTTTAAATGGTGTGTCTTATATGTTCCTAATAGGCACAACCAACTGATAGTGTCATGAAGCCGCGGTGGAGTAGCCGAGCGGTCGAAAGCGTCTCGCTGCGGAGCGCGCGGTTGCTCGCCGTGGAAGTTAAAGTCCTTCCTGGAGCATGGGTGTGTGTGTTGTCCTTAGGTTAGTTTACCTAGGTTTAAGTAGTTTGTAAGCTACGGACTGATGACCAAGCAGTTTGGTCCAATAGATTTACAAACATTTGAACATTTTTTAGTGTCATGAAATACGATGAGTTTTCGTAGTGGAACTATACACGACGTATTTGTATCTAACAAACCCGGTGCATTTTTCGTCTGAAGATAATTTCACGGAATACAAATTACGTAATTTGTACCTGTCTGTTATTCGGTATTACACTGCTGCCAGCAGGATCTGTGATGGCTCATCGACTACTGGGACTACTGGCTGGCGTGTGATGTCAGCTTTCAGCACGGCCTTATAAGAGTATTAGTCAGATGTAATAGAGCCTTGATTACTGTGCACATATCGTGAGATTATTTTATCATGAAAGAAGTAATTTCGCGTGGCTCAGAGGCCTGGTTTAAGCCTTCAGAAACTTGCATGTCCCTAACCTAATCCAATTATTCAACCGCGGGAAGGGGACCTCAAGTTTAATGTGCACACGTCACGTCACATCGGTTAGCGGTAAAGACTTGGTTAAAACGAGGACTGAAAAATCGGCGATCCCATCAGGCTGCGAGTCTGCGACCATTCAGCTTCCATTAGAGCGCTTTACATTTTTTATTTTATTTATTTATTTTTTGTCCTTTCGGTAATTCGATTTTTTGCGAACGTGTGTTCGTTTTTGTTAGTTGTTCATCGTTCAGGTTTGGCTCCGGTTTTTTTTTTTTTTTTTTTTTTTTTTTTTTTTTTTTTTTTTTTAAGCATTCAGCCCTCTTACCGATCACACTGAGCCACCGACATAATAACGATAAATCTCACTCAAGGAAACTGTCTCCAAAAGAAATTTGTAACTGGAACATGGTATGTTTATATGAGGGAGATTTGTGCAAAATGGTCCGCAAACATCTCACATCACGACGGCGAGAAACACGGAAAAATGCGGCAGCCTATCTGTGAGAACAAACGGAAATCAATCCAGAATTGTTGAGTCATGTTATTACTGGTGATGAAAGTAGTTTTTCAGTACGATGCAGAGACAAAACGCCAAAGTTCGCAATGGTGGTCAAAGAGATCACAGAGACAAAAAAAAAAAAAATAAATAAATAAATAAAAATAAATAAAATAAAAAGCTCGCATGTCAAAGTCAAAAGAGAAATGCATGCTTGTGTACTTCTTTGATTCCAAGGGAATATTTCACAAACAGTGGGTACCTCCTGGAAAAACAGTTAAGCAATATTACTACAAAGAAACTTTAGAAAGACTTGGTAAAAGAGATTTTCAGAGCCGTGCCAACATTACTGATAATTAAGATTCTGCATTACGATAACGTGCCACACCATACTGCTCTGTCGCCGGCCGCAGTGGCCGAGGCTTGTGCGGGGCACCACTGAAAGTCTGCTCGGCCGCTACGGTTCGATTCCCTCCCTCGGGCATGGATGTTTGTGTCGTCTTTAGCATAAGGTAGTTCATAACTACTTTTGTAAGTTTCGGGATTGATGACTCCGCAGTTAAGTCCCTTAAGTTTAACAAACTTTTGAACTTTTGAATTGCAGGGTAGGTAAATTGTCGCAGCACTCTTGGGTCAACTAAGTGCCGTTAGCCCGGATTTTTTTTAATTTTATTTTTATCTGTCACTTTCCACTTCTTTCACCTCTGGCAGTGTTGCTGATGTGAAAAGTATCGAATGGCATCGTAGTTTGGAAACCACGTTAAACTGTAGGTCCCCCAATAACTGGCTGGGTAAGGTCGGAGGGTGGCAACGGCATACCACCTACAAATAGGACCATGCCTAGTAAACCACTGTGGTGTTCAAACCAATCTTCGGATTGTTGACTGCTTTACCCCTTTTTTGTGTATAGACAGACTGAGATCAAACAAGTCAAAACATTTGGATTTCTTGTACGAAGTATACGTCGTTCTACCACTTCGATTTCTGCAGTTAAGTGCTGAACACACTTTAGGCGAATTCCAGAATAAATTCCAGGGACTGATGAGCCCGTAGCTACGTCCCTTAAGCCTAACAAACAATTGAACGTTTTTGAACTGCTCTGTCGGTACAGCAAGTTTTAACCTTAAAACAAATTTCAGTACTACCACAGCCACCTTACTCACCAGAAGTCGCCCCTTGCGACATTTTTCTATTGCAAAGAGTCAAAACGGCGTCAAGAGGCACCATTTTCAAACAACACAAGATGTACAAAACGCTGTGACGAGGGTCTTGGAGCCGGCCGCAGTGGCCGAGCGTTCTGCAGCGCGCCAGTTACAGTCGGTACGGCCAGTACGGTCGGAGGATCGAATACCCCCCCCCCCTCGGGCATGGATATTTGTGCCATCCTTAGTGTTAGCTAGTTCTTAAGTAGCCTGTAAGTTTAGGGACTGATGACCCCGTAGTTAAGTCCCACAAGCTCTACAAACATTTGAACATTTTTAGGGTCTTGGAGGATATTAGAGAAGATGAGTTCTAGAAATGTTACCATCAATGGCAGAAGCGCTGGAAAAACTGTGTGCAATCAGAAGGGAACTACTTTGAAGGCGACAACAATAAATTTGACTAAAACGGTAAGCAACATTTTTTTCACATCAGTCTCATTACTGTCGCACTTCGTATGTGAGATAGCGTTATTAATAGTGGCCTTAGCTGATTTCTTCGTTGCCAGAATCGACCTGCGTTACCTTCCGCGAGCGGGCCGTTAATGGCTTTAATTAAGGCAGTTGTGGAGTGAGGGGTCGGCCGATTACGCGGAATGCAGGCTGGCGGGCGCGCATACCTGTGCGGCGGCTGCGGCCGCGGCACAGTCCTTTGTAGCGGGGCCCACCGCCCCCGCCTGCAGCGAACAAAAGAGCGGCGCGGCGCGCAGCCTCGCCTCTGGCGCAATTTGCGTCCCCGGCCGCCGCCGCGGCGGACACTTGCCAGACACTCACTTAAGGCGCGCGCACAAAAGCCAATTGTAGTATTGTTCCGCTGGAACAATGGCGGCAGTAATTCCGAGCGCGTGCGCATCCCTACTGATGCACCAGGCCTGTTTATCCCCCCACCCTACCCCACCCCCTGTGTACACTCGCTGCTACCGGGAGCGCGCGCGCTCGACACGCCCAAATCCCGGCTTCTTCTCTCCCCATCCTGCATCCCCCCTCCACACTCTTTTGGCTCCCACCAGCAGGGCTCGTGAGTGGTAAGGGAATTGGAAGTGGCGCAAAAAGAATAATGTGGTCAGCGCCGCCGGCAGCGCTAAAGCCCTCTCTTCTGCGGGCAATCTCTGATTTCCGCTGATTGTTTTGAAGGAAACCCCGATGAGGGTTCTGATCCAGAGAGCAGACGGTAAAGCAGATCCCAGACTTAGATTCATTGGGAAAATTCTATGGAAATTTAGTCCGAAAACAAAGGAAGTAGGTTACAGTACACTTGTTCGCCCACAGCTTGAATACTGCTCACGAGTGTGGGATCCGTACCAGGTGGGGTTGATAGAGGAAGTACAAAAGATCCAACGGAGAGCAGCGCGCTTCGTTACAGGATCATTTGGTAATCGGGAAAGCATTACGGAGATTATCGATAAACTCTAGTGGAAGACTCTGCAGCACAGACGCTCTGTCGCTCGGTGCTTTTGTCGAATTTTCGAGAACATACCTTTACTGAGGAGTCTAGCAGTATATTGCTCCCTCCTACTTATATCTCGCGAAGAGATCGTGAGGATAAAATCAAAGAGAGTAGAGCCCACACAGAGGCATGCCGACATTCCTTCTTTCCGCGAACAATACGTGACTGGAATAGGAGGAAAAATCGATAGTGGTACTCAATGTACCCTTCGCCACACACCGTCGGGTGGCTTGCGGAGTATGGTTGTAGATGTAGAAACGGACTGTTACGGTTCACAGTAGGAGAGTTCTCAATCGTTCCTCAGTGTGCAACAACTTTTTACAAGAGTCTGTTACACGGTAAGGTCGGGTAACAGCACGTGTGCGGTAAGATGAGCAGTGCCATTTTCTCTACATTGGCAGCACTGAGCGACAATGGAAAACTACATTCAATTGTTGTTTCTATACCGACGCCATCACATTGAATTTTGAGGAACTTCAAAGGTTTATTAATTATAGCAGAAAAATCAAGGGCGTAGCCAAAGGATGGGTCTTGGGGTCCGGACCCCCCCTGTCGCCTAAACGATAAAATACTGCTCAAACTTATGCTAAGGACAACACACACACACAAGCTCGATGGTGCACTCGAACCTCCGAAGGGACTATATGCAGTAAGACACGACCTAGCTACCGTGTACTGAAATTGAATGATATTGTTATCAGTCATACACCGAAAAAGGGACATGCACTATCGACAGTCAACAAAGCTATCTATAGCTTTTAATTGTCGATACATCGATAACAGCATCGGCTATTGGTCAGTCCTCCCTTAGCCGTTGTCCATTGTTGGCCTTACTCCATTATTGCTATGTTCAGCACTGCAGTGGAATGTTGCAGCTGCATTTTTTTAAAATTTTTTGTGCTGTTATGATAAGTTTCCAATTATGAGTAAGTTCATAACAAGAAAAAAAGAGAATAACCGACTTTCATTTGTCTACTAGCGTTATGATAGGTTAAAATACGTACTACGATAACAGCTTATTTATCTATTTACAGCAGTGGAGTCGTTATTTCGAGTGACAATATTTCAGTAGGCACTCACTCAGTATGTGTAATACTTTTAAAGTTAGGTTTGAGAGTAATATCTAATCTAGAGGATGGATACGTTGCAATGCCAATAAGAGTAAAAGAACAAATAATCTTGAAAATAAAATTATAGACTTCCTAAATCAATATGCAAGGTTTTTATACTGATACAAAAATTAATGCAGATTTCGCGAAATACCAAGTTGCAGTCGTGCCTGACAGGCAGCGAGCTTGGCGACATGCAACCGTGTCGGTGCCAGTGTTCAAATACAAACAAACATTACTCATTCTGATAATCTGACTTCATTTGGAATAACAAATGAAGGTTCTGCTGGCGTATATAGAAACAATTTTAAGAAATTTTCCCACAATTTTGTGTATAAAATATTGCAATATTTGTAAGAATGTCTTACAAACGCAAACGATGTGCATAAAATATTAAACAATATGTTAGCCTAAGCTTGTTTTTAGAATAAAAGAAAAACATGAGCCTTTGTAAATTTCTCTTTAACCATTCGGACACCCCCCCCCCCTCCTCCCTTTGACAATATCCTGGCTATGTCACTGAGAAAAATATAAGTTTTCGTTTCAAATGATGTAATATATACGTTATATATCATAAGCAATAAGCATTGTATGTGTGTGAACAGAAAATAACAATATTTGCCACACGAACAGTCGTTCTGTGAGGAACAAACCATGGTACGAAAAACTGCAAAACCGAGCAGTCAATGCCATCTGCTGTTGTTTTCCGTAGTATTCGATGCATGGGTTATGAGTGCGATTGATGGGAGTGGGAAAGAGTACGCGCACCACCCTCTGTGTTTCTGACATGCTCTAATGCGAATATTTCAGTTCAGTGCGTATGTCTCCACAGCACAAGATTTTCCCCCTTCAGAAATCAGTGAGAGTGCCGAATGTCCGAAAACTGAAGAAGACTAAGCAGCTCAACAGGACAACAAGGCTTAATGTTGCTGATGTGCACGTGCAGTCATCAGAAAAACACCAGGAACGTGAAACAAATGAACAGTTCTGCTGTACATACACGTTTAGGCTTAGGACTATCCGAAATATATGCATTTTCAAAATGTGATCCACCCAGGGGGGAAAAAATCATGGCAAAGAAATCTGAGATTTTGTCTCCATCTAAGTACAAAAATGTGTTATTAGAAAAACTCTCCAAGTCTGACAGAACCAATATGAGACATAATACAGCTAAAGAAAAAGGCAGAATCTCTAAGCCTAATATGAATTTAGGGCACCCATCAATTTCAGGAACAAACTGATCCAAATTGTAGGGTGAGTCTCATGTATTGACTATCCAGGGTGTTGTGAAGTCTACAAGGAGCCTATCGTGGGAGACTGGATAAAGTGCGACAACTGCTCGAAATGGCATGGAGAATGCACGCGGTACGAAGGACATGGCAAGTTTTCTTGCGAATTATGATAATGCGTCCTCTTTGACCACACCTTCCGGACTCTTTCCCGATGTTTCGGTTCAGAGTACAAGTGAACCAACTATTATATTTGTTAATATTTAATGTTTGTGAAATATAGTTGACAGCTGTAGCTGATATACATTGTTAACTAGCTAAAAATCCGGCGTCGCCTGGGTAGTTATTTATTGCAGTCTTCAATCATTACATCTCTCCTTCCCTTTTTTTGTCTCTGTTCACCTTTTGTTTTCTTCTCTCTCTGTTCGTCTCCTGCCCTCCCTTTTTACTTTCTCTTTCTGTTCATTTTCTCTCCCTTCTCTCTGTTCACCTGCTCCTCCCCCCGTCTCCTCCTCTCCCTTTCTCTGTCCTTTTCGTCCTCCCCCTCCCTCTGTGCATCTCCTTTCACCTGTTTATCACCCTCTACCCTCTCTCATTCTCCTCCTGTCTCCTCTCTCTGTCCGTCTCCTCCCACCCCTTTCTGTCCGTCTCCTTCTCTACCGACTCCTCTCCCTCCTATATATATAAAAACATACATACATGCGCCAAGTTTCATGGTTCCTGGTCAAACAGTTTCAATGTCGCTAGGTACCCCCTCCATGCTAAATTCATTGGCTTGCAGATTACACAAATGTCCATCATAAAAGATACATTTGTGTGCTGACTTTCATGGTGACCAGTCAAACAATTTGGATGTTTTTTGTAACGTACCCTCTGCCATGCACCTACGGAGGCTTACGAAGGGTAGCCCATGTATTAATTCAGGATATAAGCTATCTTCATTCCACATTTCATTCAATTCCGTCCAGCCGTTTCAGCTTGAAGAGTAACAAACGCGTTAACTCACTGTAAGTACCCTCCGCCATTCGCCGTACGGTGTTTTCCTAAAGGTAGCTCGTGCGTTAATTCAGAGTATTAGCTACCCGCAAATCCATCCATCGGATTCAGCGTGAAGAGAAACTTATTAACCCATTGTGAGGTACCCTCCGCCACACACCGAACAGTGCCTTAGGAAAGGTAGCCCATTTATTAATGCGGGGTATCAGGTACCTCCACTCCGAATTTCATTCAAATTTGTTCATCCTTCAGAGCATGAAGGAGTAGCAAACATATTAACCCGTACCCTCCGCCACGCACCGTACGGTGGGTTACGAAAGGTAGCCCATGTATTAATCAGGGTATAAGCTACCTCTGTTCCAAATTTCATTTATATCAGCCCAGCCATCTACAGCGAAACTGTTGTGAATGGTAGCCTTCTTTTCGTTTCATCATTTTGTGAGTGTGTGTGTGTGGGGGGGGGGGGGGGGGGGGGAGGCGGTCAGTTACAAAACAATTCACAAACGTCCGAAATTACATGCAAACTTTGTTGCAGGTCCCTAACTACTCCCATTTTCCAATTATTGACGCATAAATCTGGGTATTCTCACGCGGTGACCTCTCATTATTTATGACGTCATATCTCCTGAGCTATGTGTCGTGCCCTTTTGTGTTTGGTTCAGGAACCTTCATGGGCGTACGGTGAACTGTTCACCAATCATTGCAATCGAATGAATATTTTATGAACACATAGAGGACATACAAACTTTGATATATATCGATGAGAAGGGTAAAACAAACATTTTTATACCGAATTGTTGATGATTTCTTTATCTAATATATAAAAATGAATGTTTGTATGTTCGTATTTTAAGCGCGACCCTACCGTTCAACCGACTGTGTTAAAACTTTGTCAACAGATTGCTTGCACTTTCGCGATGGTCATAGTCACCATTAAATGACTGTACGACAAATAGTTCAGGAGATATGACAACAAACAATGATGTGCGCAGAAAAGTTCTGCATCATGTGATGTCTGCTTCTAAACCACTTCCCCGATTTCATCCAAATCTGGTACACATATTCCTTACATGAGGTAACAATTGACGTAGGCGTATGAACTACTTACGGTATGTAGTTCAGGAAATATGACGTCATAAACAATTATATGGTTGAATACCTGTGATAACATGCAGCATGCGAATAAGGTCACTTTATTCATTCTAAACTCTTCATGACATTTTGGACATATGACCTTCAAAACAAGAGGAAGGTCACCGTCACATAAAATTTTGTACGGTACATGACGGAGGATACATTACATACGGACTTCGTCAGATTCTACAGCTGTATTTCGATCCTGATGAAATTTTGAAATATGATTGTACAATTCAGTTTATCAATGCAGTATTGATATATTCAGATTGCCTACAATCATTTCAATTAATTAACGTGACTAAACAGTTCATTTTGAGATTTCGTCGAAGTTTCGAAAGAAATCGAATTTCTGAAAATTCTACCAGCTCTCTCTGGAAGTTACGAAGTTATGTTACATTTTTCAGGGCGATAATTAGCAAAAAAATATTTAGAACATAAATATTGTTGACACCATGTACATTTTATGTAAGCAATATACATGGTTTTAATGCGAATTTGAAAATAAATCTAATACGTAAAAATGAATGTTTGTTTGTTGGTATTTTATACGCTGCCGTACAGTTCATCAGATTGATATGGAACTTTATCAACATATTTGTTGCACTTTCAAGAAGGTTGTAGGCATAATTATACCACTGCACGACACATAAATCAGGAGATGGGACGTAATAAACACTGCGTGAAAAATCTGCCACATTAAGAATGATGGTGCTTTACCTACGAATTGTTTTTTCCCGAACTTGATGAGATATTGCATACATTCAGTACCCCCTTTTAGAAAAAGAGAAGTGTGAAATAAAGAAGCTTGGTAGGCCGACACCTCAGCTCGAGTTGAAGCAAGTGCAAACGAGCTGAGGAAAGACATTCTGCAGATCTTGTAACGAAAATATATGTAAAATGGGTGGGGAAGCGGGGTCGGGGCGGCACCGCTTCTATCAAGATCCGGCACTGAAAGAAGTGAACCCCAGTCATCTGAAGCACCAGCCGCCACTGCTGGTTCCCCTAAAATGTTGTGAGCAGTGGACAACTGTGGTGTTTCACAATAACACTTAACTCATATGGGAAGGGAATGAATATTAAAGGCGCTAGTTCGAGGTAAACAAAACTTTTACCCCGTAATACCGGCAGAAATAAGAACCGAGTACCAGTACCCACAAAAAATTATCACTCTGCAGAATTTTCAAACATTTGTATTACTGTACTGCCGTGCTGTACTGGTTAGACAGGCGCATTAAATTCGTCGCTTCGGTGGTGGACTTTAGTACTGTCCATATTGATGGAAATCCTTTTCCTGTGATTGGGCAGAAAGAGAATGACTTGCTCCTCTCTCTCTGTAATTCCAATATCACTTGTCCCGGAGGCTTGTGACCTCACAGTAGGTACGCACAGACTGTGCCGCGGCCGCGGCGGCAGCGGGCAGCGCGACGCGAGGCCATTTATAAAAGATACACTTCAATTAGCCCGGCTGTCGCCTCGGCAAACGCACATGATTTCGCGCACTCCCATACGTCACTGTCACGGGCGCGGCTGCGTGTTATTGGCAGACGGCCGCTGAATGCGGACTTGCGCAGATTCCGTAAAGCGGGGAAAAAATAAGATAAAAGGCCCGATCCAATAAAGAGCCGAGGGGACGGAAGTGTTAATAATGGAAGTAGCAGAGTCGCGATCAAAATACGTTTCATATTAAACTGCTTTCAGATAGGAGAAGCTGTCCGGGCGATAAAGTTGACGAGCTATTCCGGTGCGAGGATACAAATCATAATCACAGAGCTGTCGTTTTTGCGCTTCAATTTATTGAAACATATTTTTCTAAATTTTCAGATGCACCGGGCAGGTCGCGTTTCAGTTTACTTTCTGCAGATACATTTACCCGGAGGCCAAGCTTCTCTCCGGGCCATCGTAATTGTTGCCACGGATATTTACAGAAATAAACGTAATGCTTCAGAAATTGCTTTCATTACAAGCCGACGTCTGGTGCAGAAGCTGATTGTAAATTTGTTGAAAGAATATCGTCACGCTTGAAAAAACGCCATTATTTCGCCCTTTTAGGTCATCAATAGGTCGAGTAAAAGATGTGGTGAACAATCATCAGTGAAAGCTGCCGCGAATCAAAATGTAAAAATATTAGAAAAAGCATCCTTGATGACAGGGTACCTTCCCAATAATGTTACATTTAATTGACAGCAACTTTGACTGATTATAGTTCCTCACATCTCTTTTATATAATCTGACTGTGCCCCAAAATGGCGAATCGCATCATAAATACAAGAAAATATTTTCGCAACCGTGACTGCATTCTTGTAACGTAATGTTTCATTTATTTTTTCTACCTTTAATTTCTATTCATTAATACAGAAAATCTCGATCTTCCTGCGAATCGGCACGATATGGAATCATAAAGAGGCGAACAAATATACTTCCTACCACTTACTAGGGTTCATGGATTACATTAGATTAATACTTGTTCCACAGATCATATATACGACATTTCGTAATGATGTGGAACGTGTCAGTTTAGTAAATGGTGTCTATACATGACAATACTTTAAAGATGTTTTAATTTTTCTTTTATAATTTTTTAAGTTTTATCTAATAATCCATCTAAAGTGTAGAAGTTGCCATTTAGAAATTCCTTTCTAAATACCGTTTGCATATCTGTCAGATTTTAAATGCTACTTCGTAAGTGACCGAAGAACTTCGTAGCAGCTTAATTCACTCCTCTCTGTGCCAAAGTTAGATTTAACAGGATTGCAGGATGCTATTGGGTGGGCCCCAGCAATTATTCTAATTACACGCTTTTTTGCAATGAATACTTCTTTACTCAATGTTGATTTGCCCCAGAATATGATCCCATATGAAAGCAGTGAGCCGGCCGCGGTGGCCGAGGGGACTCAGGCGCTCGAGTCACGGTCTGCACGGCCACTACGGTCGGGGGTTCGGATCCCCCCTCGGGCATGGATATTTGTGCCGTCCTTAGGATTAGCTAGTTCATAAGTAGTATGTAAGTTTAGGGACTGATGACCCCGTAGTTAAGTCCCATAAGCTATACAAACATTTGAACATTTGAAAGCAGTGAATGAAATAGCCATAGTAAGGTAATTTACTGAGATATATATCAGCAAATTTTGTACAATGGCTATGGGAAGAAAAGCGTTTCCGAAGAAGCCAAATTTTTTGGCATCCAATATCAGTTTAAATATTTATAAGCCCTTTATGAAAGCATTTGTCTGGATTGTAACATCGTATGGGAGTGAATCGTGGACTATAAGGAATTCAGACACAAAGATGATAGAAGCTTCGAAATCGGGTGCTGCAGACGAATGATGAAGATTAGATTGGTAGATCACGTTACTAATGAGGAGGTGCTCAAAAGAATTGAGAAAAAAAGGATGTTGTGGCAGATCGATGGGTTGGAAGGTCACTTTCTGAGACACCAAGGAATCGTCAACTAAGCTTTAGAAGGAAGTGTATGGGGTATAAAAATCGTAGAGGGAGACCGAGGGACGAATACAGTAAGCAGATTCGGAAGGAAACGTTGCCGGACGTATTCTTAGATGAAGAGGCTTGCACAGGCCAGGGTAGTGTGGAGAGCTGCAGCAAACTATCTGTGGACTGAGGACGAAAACAACAACAACAAAAACATGCGAATGTGAAAGTTCTATACTTTTATCTCCAATTACTCCAAAAATGTTTCAAATGTTCGTATAGCTTATGGAACTTAACTACGGGGTCATCAGTCCCTAAACTTACAAACTACTTATGAACTAGCTAACACTAAGGACGGCACAAATATCCATGCGCGAGGAGGGAATTCGAATCCCTGACCGTAGTGGCCGTGCAAACCGTGACTGGCGCGCCGCAGTCCCCTCGGCCACCGCGGCCGGCCCAATTACTCACTTGGTTCAGTTAAACTGACTGATTGCATTTCTCTTAAATTATATTGCGCTTATTTTATTTTATTATTCAACAGCCGAGATCGACTTTCATCAATGTGTGACAATAACCAGTTCGGGAACATCTCCACATTTATCACCGGAGTATAAATCAGAGCTCTGGTAAAGCACCGCCCTCTTGTACCTTGTGTACGTGGACTACCACCATCTGTGTTTTTTTTAATTCTATCGGACCAAACTGCGTGGTCATCAGTCCGTAGCTTACAAACTACTTAAACCTAGGAAAACTAACCTAAGGACAAACACACACTCCCATTCCCCAGTGAGGACTCGAACCTCCACGGCGAGCAACCGCGCCTTCCGCAGCGAGACGCTTTAGACTGCTCGGCTACTCCATCGCGGCCCACCATCTGTAACTGCACTCATGGCTATCCTACGACTTCAGTCACTGCAGTGTATGACACGAATCCACGCCTGTGGAACCCTCACGTCTTCTATTTGCCGGGTCCGGCCGCAGTGGCCGAGCAGTCTGTGGCGTGCCAGTCCCGGTTTGCACGGCCGCTGCGATCGGGGGTTCGAATTCCCCCTCGGACATGGATGTTTGTACCGTCTTTAGAATAAGCTAGTTCATAGATAGTTTGTAAGTTTAGGGACTGATGACCCAGTAGTTAAGTCCCATAAGCTCTACAAACATTTTTTTCTACTAGCCGGGCGAGATCTAGAGACCTGAAGGGGGAATCAGTGTACCTTTTCAGTGAGTTATCTAGGCGCGATTCTCACCGGTAGCCGTTTCCAGTACAGCGCAGGAGTTGGCAGTGCTGGGCGCACAGTAGTGTGTTGTTGTGGAGGTGTATGGGGCGGAGGCTGCGCTGCTTTATGGCTCCCACAGGACACATTAGGCCGCTAGCGCCCCGGCGCAGGTGCAGCCTCTGCTGCTGCTGCTGCTGCTGCTGCCGTTGCCGTTGTTTCTGCACAACAGTCGCTACCAGGCTCACAATCCCTGCCGCCACCGCGCCGCCTCCGTGTGCATTACGGATGGACTCTGTATGTAAGCCGCCGTGCAATAGAGGAGCACCTAATCTGAAGCCCAATTTCACAGAGTGCCTAACACACGATTTACAGCGCTCGGGCGTCATCCTGTGGAAACTGGGCCGCCATGTCGACGGTAGTCGGTACACTTGACACGAGTCTGTCGTTTGTTCTTGTGATGTTAAGTGTTGTATTTAGTGTAATTTTTTGCACAATTTTCGCTTCTGGAATACGCCTAAAGTGTGTTCAGCACGTAATTGCACAAATCGAAGTGATAGAACGACATGTACTTCGTACAAGAAGACCCAATGTTTCGCCTTGTTTGATCTCAGTCTGTCTATACACAAAAAAAGGGGGTAAAGCTGTGCCGCGGTGGAGTAGTCGAGCGGTCTAAAGGGTCTCGCTGTGGAGCGCGCGGTTGCTCGCCGTGGAGGTTCGAGTCCTCCCTGGGGCATGGGTCTGTGTGTTGTTCTTAGGTTACTTGACCTTGGTTTAAGTAGCTTGTAAGCTACGGACTGATGACCACGCTGTTTGGTCCGATAGATTTACAAACATTTGAACATTTGGTAAAGCTGTTAACAATCCGAAGATTGGTATGAACACCACAGTCCTTCACTAGGCATGGTCCTATTTGGAAGTGGTATGCCGTTGCCTTCCTGCACCTTCCAACTGACTTACCCAGCCAGTTATTGGGGGACCTACAGTTTAAAGGTGGTTTCCGAACCACGGCAATACTCGATATTTTTCACATCAGAAACACTGCCAAAGGTGAATGATGTGGAATGTGACAGATAAAAAATAAAATAAAATAAACCTGGCTAACGGCACTTAGTTGACCCAAGAGTGCTGTCACAAATGACCTATCCTGTAATTCCCTTGAAGTACAAACAATTAAAAAATGCTCAATTTTCTACATATGTCTGTGTGTTTCTCAGATGTTAATTTCTGTTGCTGCTTTTGGCCTATGAAAGATGACCTCGTCTGTCGAATAATAAAATAAAATATAATAAGCGCAAAATGATTTAAGAGAAATGCAAAAAGTCACTTTCACTGTGAAAGGGAGTGGTTGCGTATTTCTTAAATCATTCAAATTAACAGTAACGGATTTTGAAATATCCGTCATCGGTAATCTAAATAAAATAAACAGTTTTGTGGTCTTTACACCGTCTTTAAAAACATTTTCATTTGATGGTGACAATAGTTGATCGAGCATGGTTTACACACAATCAGTGCAAAGTCTGAAAGCAATAGTAACAGACAAAGTTCTTCACTTGTTAAATGTGTGTATTCCTTGCAACAAATATTTACTTATTTCAGCGTGGCAACAACGAAAATTGTTGATGATATGTCTTTTCGTTGTGGAATGCTTTTATGACAGCTGACCCAGGCTCATTTACAATTGCAGTACTGTGTTGTCGCATTCGTCTTTGTAGTCAAATTTCGCCCACCAAATTTTACAAACAAACCCTTTGACAGCAATTTTACAAGTATGTCGACTCAATACGTTTAATAAACATCAGACAAATGTGTAATAGGCTTTACGAAAGCAGTTGTTGCAACACATTAACAACAAACACAAATCAATGATCATGATTTTTCGTTCTAACACTTACTGTTCACTGTATAAGTTCGGGGAATGGAAATGCAGTCCGAGAAACAAAGAAGTCTACATTTACCTCGGGGCCGGTCGCGGTGGCCGAGGGGACTGAGGCGCTCCAGACACGGTCTGCACGGCCACTACGGTCGGAGGTTCGAATCCCCCCTCGGGCATGGATATTTGTGCCGTCCTTAGGATAAGCTAGTTCATAAGTAGTTTGTAAGCTTAGGGACTGATGACCCCGTAGTTAAGTCCCATAAGTTCTACAAACATTTAAACATTTGATTTTTTTATCTCGGGGCTCCGTGCTCGGAACGCACGTACTCAGGAAAGAATGATAAGCTCCACAGCACGTGTAGATCATGTATTTGCATTGAAATCAACACAAATATTTTCCAAGCAGCACATTCGTAGTTGCTGCAAATGTCAACTACGTGTTAATCATCGAACTGGAACTATATTACTGACAGGTTTCTGAGATTCGTTACCACATTCTTAGGACATACACTATTAGGATCGTTAATTTGCAGCTTTGAGAAAGTCTGTAGACACAGACGGTTTCTGATACACATGCGTATACAATTTTTATGAACAATTTACGTACACTTGACTGCGGCAGGTACAGAGTCACTTCTCCCCAACGTCTTAACACACATTGCTACACCTATAATACATAGCTTCAGTGCGCCACACATATTTTCAGTCGCATTGAAGTCCGTAATGAGAGCTGATGACTGTACGCGTTTGGCGTCTACACGTTAAAGATACTTCCAGACCATGGGAAGCTGATGTCAGGCAGGTCCATGTTGTTGTCCAGTCCGCAGACTGGTTTGATGCAGCTCTCCACGTTACCCTGTCCTGTGCAAGTCTCTTCATCTGAGAATACGTTCGGCAACCTACATCCTATGGAATATGCTTACTATATTCGTCCCACACGTTTTTCCTAATGCTAAGTTGACAATTCCTTGATGTTTCAGAATTTGTCCAACGACTCTATTCCTGCTCTTAGTCAGGATATCCCAGAAACTCCTTATCTCCCCAATTCGGTTAAGCACCTCCTCATTAGCTACGTTATC
Source organism: Locusta migratoria (assembly GCA_026315105.1). Lineage (NCBI taxonomy): Eukaryota > Metazoa > Arthropoda > Insecta > Orthoptera > Acrididae > Locusta > Locusta migratoria. The sequence continues at coordinate 620,469,031 of CM048745.1, forward strand.
TACCCATCTAATTTTCATCATTCGTCTGTAACGCCACATTTCAAAAGCTTCTATCATCTTTTTAACTGAATTCCTAATCGTCCACGTTTCACTCTCATCCTATGCTACACTCCAGACAAATGCTTTCAGAAAGGACTTCCTAACATTTAAATTAATATTGGTTGTTAACATGTTTCGCTTCTTTAGAAACGATTTTCTTCCCACAGCCATTCTGCATTTTATATCTTCTTTACTTCGGCCATCAGAAGTTATCTTGCTACCCCAATAATAACAAAATTCATCTGCTACTTTTATTTCCTCATTACCTAATCTAATTCCTTCAGAATCGCCCCATTTTCTGACATTGCATTCCATTACCTTCGTTCTACTCTTGTTAATGTTCATCTTATATCTTCCTTTCAAGACACTCTCCGTCCCATCCAATTGCTCTTCCAGATCTTTTGCGGTCTCTGACAGAATTACTATGTCATCGGGAAACCGCAATGTTTTTATTTCTTCTCCATGCACTTTAATGCCCTCTCCAAATTTCTCCTTTCATTCCTTCACTGCCTGCTCAATGTACAGATTGAACAACATTGGGGAAAGGTTACAAGCCAGTATTAATCCCTTCTCAATTTCTGCGTCCCTTTCTTGCCCTTCGATTCTAATAACCGCTGTCTTGTTTTTGTATAGGTTGAATATAACTCTTCGCTCCCTATATTTTACCCCTGATACCTTCAGAATTTGTAAGAGTGTATTCCAGTCGACATTGTCGAAAGCTTTCTCCAAATCGACAAACAGTTCTCGCCATACAGTCCTCGAAACGCACATATAGTTTCATTACTGAAGACAACAGACACCACAGCCAACCCTGCATGCGGCTGACTCACATGTGTGCAGAGGAAGCCACATCGATCCACTCCTACAAGATTGGCATTCTCGTAACGTGTCCCACGGGAGCGCCATATGTCTCCACTCCATTCGTAAACGGGACACAGCCCCACTACTTCTGAGTTCCCGAACGGCAAATCAAACATTTATTTTGCTGACTCACTTGGAGACTTCGTCTGTGTGGACTGCATTAATGGATCACCGAGCATACAAACGAATATCTAGAAACAATGGCAATCATTTTCTGAAAAGGGGACTGGTGAGAGTACTTAGCTGGGCCAGATACTGTGGTGGTTCACATGTTAAAGGAAGACAGTGGTCCTTAAGCTGTGTTGCAATACATAGCAGATTGTATTTATTATTTTTCAAACCATATAAAAATCATGTTGCATTTACAATCGAAAGTTCCATTAAGCCTTTCGCGGATGAAGCAAATGTATGGAGAGAATTCATAACGATAGAAAACTGTAATGATATACACTAAGATATTCATAAAACTAACTCTTCGAGCCGGGATTAGTAGCACAAATTCAACATAATTAATACAATCTTATATATTACAAGAATTTATGAAAACTAAAGTCAATGCCCTGACCAAATTACCTGGCCGATTTCTTTCATTTCTTTTTTCAACGAAAGGTATTTATTCACAGATTTGTCATAAAGTATCGGAGATAATTTAAGTCTCTCCATCCTTTAGTTTTATTCAAACGCGGTGTTCTTCTGTCCTTGCACTGAATATTTTAATCGGTTGGTATTACGATATCTTCGGTTCAGCGCTTCAAACTCTTTCATTTGCGTTTTTAAACACTTGCAATGATTGCTTCTGAAGAAATCTATGCATTAACAATCAACTTTACTTCCATTTTTCTAAACTTTTTGTCATTCGATTACGGTGCGAAGTATTCGCACGGGTCCTCTATTATTAAGTATTACCATTGTACATAAACAAGCGCAAAGACGTGTTATTTTTTTATTACACTATTGTAGAGCAATCACTGGAAGAGTCAAAAATATATCAAGAAGTACATGGGCAAGTCGGTTCGAACCACAATGATCACATGTAAAATTAACTGTATATATCAGACTGATATTCCATTGAGGAATCTTCGGGTAGCGTAATCAATGCACATAAAAAGTGGCATACAATGTTCTGGTTCTACCAGTACTAGAATACTGCTTGTCAGTCCGTAATTCGTACCAGGAAGTATTTATAGGTGAAATAGAGAAAATCCTAAGAAGATCAGAATATTTCGTTACAGAATCACTTAGTAAGTTCGAAAGCTTCACGGAGATACAACAGAACTTTTTGACATTGAAACTGCCTGGCGTTGTAGAACTGTGTATCAGGGACGGGATTCGTACCTGGGACGTTTGCGAAAGTTCCAGGTTCGAATCCCTGGAGCGGCACAAAGTTTTAATCTACCAGGGTGTTTCATATCCACCCACATTCGACTGTAGAGTGAAAATATCATTCTGGAATCATCCCCTAAGATATGGCTACGCCATGTCTCTACCACATCCTTTGTTCGATGAGTGCTAGTCCTAGAACTATCACAGCTGATGGTTGACTATGCATTTTTAAAGTATATTACATGTTAGTAAAAACTTCCGTGAAGTTTGTAAAGTAGGAGGCGAGGCACTGGCGAAATTAAAGCTGCAAGGACGACCAATGAGGCGTTCCGGAATAGCTCAGGCGATGAAGAGCTTGCCCGCGTAAAGCAGAAGTCCCAGGTGCGAATCCCGGATCCGGCACAAGATTTAATCCGCCAGGAAGTTTCATTTCAGCGAACACTGTGCTGCAGAGTGAAAACATCCTGCTGGAAATAACTACGTTATATATTTTTCGATGTCTATATTGGTTTAATGGGGAATTGTACGTATTTTCTTTATTGTCAATTATTTTTATCTAGGGACAAGTATTGTACATATGTGAAAAACTATTTGAAATTGACACGACTTGCCTTCCTCCTTCCATTAGTATGTAGAGATTAGTAGAATGAAGTAGTCTTCATAAATGGTGGAAGATATCTGCGTGGGACGTAGACAATAAACGTGTGTCGTGACTGGAATTTATGAGATGATGAAATTATCCCCTGAATCGTATTTTTCTTTTCAAGCAATAGGGATTGCCAGTTAGCATCTGACAGAAGCATTTGTTTTGCTGAAATTTCAGTGTCATATAAAAGAAATTCAAATTCGAAAGAAATGTAGTGAACACAGCGACAATGTCGCGGACCTTGTATTTTTTAGAATCTAAATACTTTGTTGATACAATGACAGTCGGTTCAGGCGTGAGAGAAGGTTGCGGCAGGCTAAGAATGGATGAAGATGGACATAAAGAGGCTGCATTTGCGTGCATAATGAGTCATTGTCACTATCGTATCTAAAGTATGGCAAGGCATTATTAGTAAACGAATGGATATTTAAATCGACTGAATTACACTTATAATGGTTTTAGTACCCATAAATACCAAGTTGAACTGAACGATACCATTCGTAAATGAGCCTTTCCTTATGTATAATCATGAATCTATTCATAAAACATTACAATACGATACAAGACTGTTTAATTGCAACAACGGTAATGTTCTTTAAATCATTTTGTTAAATTGTTTCTGTTCGTAAAAAACATGGCATTAATATTATGCAATAAAACGTTTTCACCAATTATATTTCTAGCTAACATCTTTTGTAATGTACTGACTTGTTTGCAATACTCTGCTTGCTTTAACACTGTGCAATTATTTTACTTTAGCCATTGTAAACATTATAAAAATGAAATCACTGCTCTAGTCGTAAATTACTTACGATCTTAATTTCTGTTTTGTTTTGATACAAAAATACATCTACTACAGTTGCCATAATTTTGTGTATATCTTATTTATGAAAGATTCAAATATTTTCAATAAATAACATATTAAATAGCTTATGTTGCAACTTCCTTGTTCTAGAATGTTCTAGAAACACACTTAATTTTTTAATACGTGCGAATTGGAACGTACACAATTAGTTAGACAATTATAGTCCGTCAGTTTACATCATGTCTTAAGTCAGTCTTTCTACAGACATGAAGTCTTTAGCCAGTCTTTAATCAGTCTGAGTATGTCAGCCTTTGGATGTGTGTCAGTTATTTGGTAATAAACAAGAGACTTTTTTCAACAACATGTACACATTTTGCAATTCCATAGACATTGAAGAAACCGTCGTTTCATAATAATGTACAGGCAGGCGAGCTGCTCGATCTACCACTGAACGATAAATATCAGGTGATGTATTCATAATTCATGTGAAATTGTTTTACACTGTTGCACAAAAATGGGCAAAATGGATTACTCAAATGAGAGTACGGATAATGGAAGTTAACTGAAAGAGCTTATTAATGCAAAAAAAGCAAGTTGACAATTATTGTTGCCACAGAATCATTACATCGCACCACAAAAAAAGACTGTTCCGTGTGGTAATACAGTATTGTAAAAGGCTTGCCAGTGTCGTAAATACAAAATTTACGAATAATATAGTGATTTTTAATAAACTATAAGCATCAGTCAGTGTTCATTAATTTTTCGAGTCATCAAGTGACAGTAGAACCTCTTTTGTATCATCATTATTACCTTGAGATGCATCATTTAAAACACAAGTTTAACATAAAATACTTAATTGCGACATTACCTTCTAGTGTGTCTCAAAGTTAATCAATGGACAAATTAAAAAAAAATCACGGGTATTTTCTTTGCTAGGTAGTGACGCTGACCACTACGCTACTCGGACACCCCTCCCGTCAGACTGAAATTTTCAGTTTGTCTACACAATTATACTTTATGGCCCATGTTCATTTTCTCTCATTTATCGGGGAAATTAGTGGATTATACTAAAAGTTCTGGCCTGGTGTGCCTCTGTCGTATTTGATGCTGACATTTTAGCTAAACAAATGCTTCTGTCAGATGCTAACTGGCAATCCCTGTTACTTGAAAGGAAAAATACGATTCAGGGGATAATTTTCCATTGTTACAACTTCTCTATATACTACAGCATCATCCGCAAAAAGCCTCAGTGAACTTCCGATGTTATCCGCAAGATCATTTATATATATCGTGAACAGCAACGGACCCACAACACTCCCCTGTGGCACACCTGACATCACTCTTACTTCGGAAGACTTCTCTCTATTAAGAATGACATGCTGCATGTTTTGCTGTAATGAGTCAATTTATGTCTACAGGAATTGAATAACTGTTGATATTTAGAAACTGAGTTCACAACATGCCACTAGTAAGCTTAGCAATTTTGAAAATCCTCCTCAGGCGACAATGTCATGCGTTTCATTTTCATCTGTTTCACAGTAACGTTGCCAATTTCTAGTTACGACAGCGTTTTTATGAACGATTTCTATTCTATTCTATTTCTGTCCGACTTGGATTGTTCGGTAATTCATCTTTTACCATGCGTAAATTTCGCAGTTATTTACAGACGAATGGAAAACTTGTAGAATCCGACCCCGGAGAGGATCAGTTTGGATTTAGGAGAAATGTAGGAACACGCGAGGCAATACTCATACTACGACTTATCTTAGAAGATAGGCTAAGGCAAGGGAAACCTACGTTTTTAGCGTTTGTCGGTTTGCAGAAAGCTTTTGACAATGTCGACTGGAATACATTCTTCCAAATTCTGAAGGTAGCAGGGGTAAAATTTAGGGAGCGAAGAGTTATATTCAATCTATACAAAGAGTCGAAGGGCAAGAAAGGGACGCAGAGGTTGGGAATGGAGTAAGAAAGAGTTGTAACGTTTCCCCAATTTTGTTCAATCTGTACATTGAGCAGGCAGTGAAGGAATGGAAGGAGAAATTTGAAGAGGGAATTTAAGTGCAAGGAGAAGAAATAAAAACATTGCGGTTTGCCGATGAAATAGTAATTCTGTCAGACACCGCAAAATATCTGGAAGAGCAATTTAGTGGAATGGACAGTGTCTTGAAAGAAAGATATAAATGAAGAAAAACAAGAGTAAAACGAAGGTAATGGAATGCAATTTCAGAAAATGAGGCGATGCTGAAGGGATTAGGTAATGAGACAATAAAAGTAGTAGAAGAATTTTGTTATTTGGGTAGCAAGATAACTTCTGATGGCCGAAGTAAAGAAGATATACAATTCAGAATGGCTTTGGGAAGAATGGTGTTTCTAAAGAGGCGAAACTTGTTAACATCCATTATTAATGTAAATGTTAGGAGGTACTTTTTGAAAGCATTTGTCTGGAGTGTAGCACTGTATGGGAGTGAAACGTAGAGAATAAGGAGTCATATAAAAAAATAATAGAAGTTTTTGAAATGTGGTGCTACAGACGAATGATGAAAATTAGATGAGTAGATCACGTAACTAATGGGGGGTGCTTAACCGAATCGGGGAGAAAATGAGTTTCTGGCATATCCGGACTAGGAGAAGTGATAGCATTAGAAGGAAGTGTGTGCGGTAAAAATCGTAGAGGGAGACCGAGAGACGAATACAGTAAGCAGATTCACAAGGATGTAGGTTGTCGAACGTATTCTATGATGAAGAGACTTGCACAGGATAGGGTAGCATGGAGAGCTGCATCAAACCAGTCTGCGGACCGAAGACCACAACAACAACAAATTTCGCTGCCCCTTAAAATCTGGCGACGAGGGCAATTGTAGGGTTCACGAAACCTGAGAGGTGGTGCTGTATGACGGTACAGGTGGGTGGTAATGCAGCTGCTAGCGAGACCAGATTTAGGGTAAGTTGTCAACACGTGGGGTACTTGTTCTGGCTTGAAGCGTGTAGCGTGGCACTTGCAGTCCGGCCTACCAGTGAGACAGGCGGCCTGCGTGGGTGGCGGCGGGCGCGCGTCGCTTTCATCTGGCGCCGCCAGTAATTAAAGAAATATGCGAGGGCGGCGGCGCGCAGGGGCTGAAAGGCGGTGCCCAGCCTGACCGCAAAGTGTGCGGCCGGCGCGTCGCGTGCGGCCTTCAATTAGGCGCTCCGCTCTGGAAACTACGCGGCCGCACCTCGACTCAAACGGTTTCGTACGGCGTTGTCGTCCATAACTCGTTCCTGGCGCTTGTGACGGGGCTGATTTGTAGCCAATTGCTTGCTCTTTTATATTATGTTGGTAAGAGTTTTACGTAATATTACTGTGTGGTGACGAATTACACAGATAACATTATAAATATTTTCTCGCAATAGCGGATTTCTTTTAGTGTCACTGTAAAAGCTATAGATGTTCTACCAAATGGTGACATATGAAAATTTGTGCCGGGACGGAACTCGAACCCGGATTTACGCTTTTCGAGAGCGGTCACCTTAACCACTAGGCTACCCGAACACGACTCGAGGACCGTCCCAAACTTCCATATGGCACACTGACTGCACATAAAAGTCAACTTTTATTTTTCTTTACTTTTTAAAATCTTATGGGACTTAACTACGGGGTCATCAGTCCCTAAACTTACAAACTTCTTATGAACTACTTACGATCTAGGACGGCACAAATATCCATGCCCGAGGGGGGATTCGAACCCCGCACTAGCAGCTTAATCTGTATTTCCGCACCAGGGAGAATGAAAACAACAATGCATTAACCTACGCTGTTATCGTCATTGCCTCGCTTATACATCTGTTAAATTACTGTGTGGTGACGAATTACAGTGATGATAATATTATCAATATTTGCTCGCAGTAGCGAATTTCTTTTAGCGCCACTCCATCAGGTATAGATGTCCCACTAAATGGTCACATATGAAAATTTGTGCCGGGCCGGGACTCGAACCCGGGTTTCCCGCTTTTCGCGAGCGGTCGCCTTAACGACTAGGCTATCCGAACACGACTCCAGGACCAACCCTGGTGGTGTGGATTAGACATAGAGCATATGGTTTGATGAACAGGTATCCCGTGGGAAAACTACGTCAGTATTTCCATCTAAAATCTGAATGGCTCTTACTTGTAGTCTCTGTGCGCCAAACCGCCCACACAGGAGTTTTATTAATGTTTCAGATTACACAATTTATTTAAATATATATGGTGATATTATCTCATTGTTTTGTGTTAAGCTATGTTTATATCGGCTAGAAAAGATATTTAAATGTTAGCTTATTAGAAATATGACAGGTATAACACTCTAGAACAGCAGTAGGCAACTGGCGGACCGCGGTCCAGGTCCGGACCGCGGAAGCCCAAAAACTGGACCGCCAAAAGTTTTTTGGAAGTGTAAGTTACATACTCTAATCATTAAAAAAAATTTCTGTAGATAACTACACTGAGCTACAAGGAAATTGGAAATTAATATCTGTTTTGGCTCAAAGTGTATCATTATTCCGTCGCAAGCTGATTCTTTGAAACAGACGTTTTTAGTCAAGAATTTCTTCATTGTGCAGGTATTTTTGAACATAAAAATTATCCTCAAATAGACATTACCATATTATCAAATTTCTGGGCAGACCTTAATAAGGAATTTGCAGCCACATTATCAAATGTCTGGGTAAACCTTAATAAGGAATTCGCAGTAAGATTCACATAAATTTACGATTTGTCACGTTTTTTAAAATCACTTTTTGAGGTTTCTCCTGTAGCTGAATGGACGGATATGGCTGCGAAGCTGTTCCACCTTTTAAAAGCCTTTACTCCAAACGGAGATAATAAACTTCCGTGAAGACATTTCCTTTCAAATGTATACAACTGTATCCACTGAAGAATTTCGGGGTCAATATGTCACGGAAAGATAGTGATCTATCTGGCTGCTATGTTTGGCTTCACATATATTAGCGAAATCTTATTTTTTTTTAATGAATTTCTTTGAGAATAATTATCGCTCAAGGCCGCTCATTTTGAAGACACTTTTTGGAAACTGCTCCGCACGTGAACTTAACTTTAAGAACTTCCTCAAGGACGCATATGTCATTTTTCCCATAGATTTTTTAACAGATATACCACCATTTCATTGTATTTCATACTTTCTTAGTGAAACTTAAGAGAAAAAATAGGTAATATAATGCGTGATATGTTTCTGGACTTTTCAATAAAAGATTGAGTATCCATTTTTTTCATACATTTTGAGTGAAAATAAAAACAATTAAAAAGCAAATAATATAAGTCTTCTGGATTTTTTATACATTATTATTTTACATCTGTTGTATATCATTTAGTTTGAGAGTGAAAATTAAAATAAAAATTTATTAAAGAACGATTTTTTTAAGGATTTATGAATATATATATGCCTGTCTAATATATTTCACATTACTATGTGAGTGAAAAAAAAATGAGCTTTTACTTCTGGACCGCGATAAAAATTTTCAAAAGTATCCGGACCCCATCTAAGATTACTTGCCACCTCTGCTCTAGAATGTTCTGTTGGAGCCAACCCTGTCACGTAATTTGGTAGAGAAGCCTAAGAAATTCTGGTCGTATGTAAAGTATACTAGCTGCAAAACCTTCATTACAGGATAAAAATGGTGGCGCTACAGATGACAGTTCTGCTAAAACAGAATTGCTTAACGCAGAATTCCTACATTCCTTCACAGAAGACATTTTTAGGATTTATGAATATATATATGCCTGTCTAATATATTTCACATTACTATGTGAGTGAAAAAAAATATATGAGCTTTTACTTCTGGACCACGATAAAAATTTTCAAAAGTATCCGGACCCCATCTAAGATTACTTGCCACCTCTGCTCTAGAATGTTCCGTTGGAGCCAACCCTGTCACGTAATTTGGTAGAGAAGCCTAAGAAATTCTGGTCGTATGTAAAGTATACTAGCTGCAAAACCTTCATTACAGGATAAAAATGGTGGCGCTACAGATGACAGTTCTGCTAAAACAGAATTGCTTAACGCAGCATTCCGAAATTCCTTCACAGAAGACGAAGCAAATACTCCAGAATTCCTATCAAGAACAGCTTCCACCATGCGTAATTCAGAAGTAAATATCCCTGGAGTATCAAAACAAATCACTTAACAAAAGTAAGTCTCCCGGTCCTGAATGCATACCAATCATGTTCCTTTCAGAGTATGCTGATGCAATAGCCCCATAGCCTGACTATCATATACAACCGCTCGCCTAGCGAACGTTGCCTACCCAAAGAGTGGAAAGTTGCACACATAACTCCAATATTCAAGAAAGGCAATACGAGGTATCTGCAAAATTACAGGCCTGCATCATTGACGTCGGTTTGCAGCATTATTTTAGAACACATACTTTCCTCAGATATTATGATCTACCTCGAAGAGTCAACAAGGATTTATAAAGAATTATTCTTGTGAAACACAGCTAGCTCTTTATTCATGTAATAAATACTATTGATAAGGGATGTCAAATAGATTCCGTATTTCTAGATTAACGTAAGGCTTTCGACACTGTATCTCACATGCGTCTTCTAATATAAAATTGCGTTCTTATGGTATATCGCCAGAGTTGTGCGATTGGATTCATGATTTCCTGTCAGAAAGGACACATTACGTTGAAACAGAGTCACCAAGTAGAACAGAAGTGATGTCTGGGGAGTGTTATAGGTCCCCTACTGTTCCTTATTTTTATAAACGATTTTGGAGATAATCTGAGTAGCTCTCTTAGACAGCTCGCGGATGATACTGTCATTTATCAGTTAGTAAATTGACCAGAAGATTAAAAGCAATATATACAACCGTAATAACAGTCTTTATGATCTTCAGTTGTCAAATTTCCTAACACGACCATATATGAAACCTAGTATATAAACTGATCTTGTGTTCCGTAAGTCATGGTTTCACCTTCTAATCGGTGACTCTACTATTTATTCCTATGAAGTTGCTTCACAGACAGAAATGTGTCATGGTGGTGAAAGTGTGTCGTCAGGTGAAGAGGGATGGTGCACAGGCCAACAGGACGCCCGTGGGCCAGTATTGTGCCCAGCCCTACTCTGTCTATACCGTAAATTGTTGATGTCCAGTTTTCATTCAATTTTTGAACGATATATTTCATATTTAGATCTACTGTAAATCGGTCGTTGACATTCAAATAACAGTGGTTAAAGCTTTCGTAGAAACTTGGCTAAAGAGTGTACTTACTTTGCATGACTATGGAAGCAATTGGGGCGCGGACGCTTTTGCGTATTCTATTGGGGAACACTACGCACCAGTGTGGGAAAACTGCGCCGAAACAAAAATTATTGATGTCCAGTTTCTTGAAGGTATTACACTTATCAATGGCACTGATAGAGCTACACACAGTGACGCAGAGTGAAATTCGCTATTGCAAAAATATTGATAAATATATCAACACTGTAAATCGTCACCATACAGTAATTTAACAGATGCCTAAGCGAGGCAATGACGGTAAAGGCGTAGGTTAATGCCTCGTTGTTTTAATTCTCCCTGGTGCGGGAATACAGATTAAGCGGCGAGTGCTAAGGAATGAATGTAGTTGACTCATAAGTGCAGTCAGTGTGGCATATGGAAGTTTGGGACGGTCCTAGGGTCGCGAAAAGCGGGAAACCTGGGTTCGAGTCCCGTCCGGGCACAAATATTTAAGTATGTCACCATCTGGTACAACATCTATACCTTATACAGTGACGCAAAGGGAAATTCGCTATTGCAAAAAAAAAAAAAAAAAAAAAAAAAAAAAAAAAAAAAATAAAAAAATGGCAAATACACTCATTAATTGGTTACCTGTAGTGGGTGTAATACTGTTCCGCAAGATCTGAGGAGGAAAGAAGCTAAGGTAAAGCTGCTGAAAAACATCATGCCTTATAAGGACTCTCCCTCGTATGATGCTCTGGAGAATTCTCCAGGAAGGCCGCGCGGAATGACCGCATGGTCAAAGGCGTCATGCTACGGACTGGCTGACCGTTCCCACCAGATGTTCGAGTCGTCCCTCTGGCATTAGTGTGTCTGTGTGTTGTTGTCCTTAGTGTAAGTTCGTTTACGTAATTTGTAAGCCTTGGTACTGATGACCGTAGTAGTTTAGTCCAATAGGTTTACAAGCATTTGAACTTCTAGCACTAGAGCTGGGTTTGAACATGACTCGAACTGTTCGAACAGTTTTCGTCACAGTTCGGGAAATCTCGGAAAATGTTCGAACGCTCGATCACGACGCTACCTAGCAATGTCAGGAGGTACTACTCTACGGTTTAGAACGATGATATTCATAAATCGTTTCTGTGCTGTGCAGTATACAATTTATAACGAAGATAATGTGTCATTAATGTACCATGGGGAATAGTAAGTGTGAAATTACGACTATAGCAGCTTCTAGGGTGCAGGGTATAAGTAAAATCAGTAACGAATATAGGCTATAAGTAAACGATACCAATCGCGATTTAAAATTCTAGTGCTGCGATCTAGCGACGCCTTTTCATACTACGTACACATCAGCTTGTCCACCGTTTATTGCGAGGTCGCAATTACAGTTTATTTTTATATGACTTAATTGCCTTATTGGGTATTAAATTTCTAATGTTTCCTATTTCATATCTTTTAATCCATTTTTCAAGGCGATTAAAAGGTGGTAATATTTTTATCTGTTACTGTGCCGTATGAACAGGGAATTGAATGATCATTTCCAACCTATCTCTTATATTCATATCAAATATAATTTCTACTTATGAAGGATTCACATTTTTTTCCTTGAATGTTAGTCGGCCGTCAGTAATGTGATGCATTTGTTCTGTTATAGTAGCAGATATTTTGTTTATCAATCATTCGTATCTGGCAGTGACACCAGAAAGGTCACGTATGCACTGTTTTAAACAAAATATACAGTTTATCATAATGTTTTTACATGTAGAGGCAAAGGTGGTATTATGGGCTAGTGGTTGTAATATGGGCTAGCTTAATATCTGACTAACAAGCCCGCGCATTCTAACGGCAACCTCAGTAAATAATAGTAGCTAGTTTGTACAAACGCCACAGAATGCGCTGCCTCAGTCAGTTACATGGAATGTTAGTGGTGAGGTTTTTCGCGATTTTTTCTCATTTCAAAACTTTGAAAGGTAAGAAATTACAGTTATATTAGAAGTACTGCCAATGCGTAGATAGCTCTTAACTTCTTAACTACATATTATATAAATATTTAGCTTTCTAATGCTCCTGAAGTTGGTTAATTAAAGTTTCTTTATAACGGACAGCGACGTTTCACTTTCCAAGAGGGCTAGGGTGGTAATATGGACAATAGCTGTGGTGGTTATATGGGCTACACACTGCACTAGCCCTTACAACCCCTACAAATACTGTGTGGTTTTTTTGTTTCAGATGTCTCGTAAAGTCCTGAATCCGCGACAGAAAAATAAATCTAGGCAATGTTGGAATCGGGGTAACATGACATCTGCAATTAAAGCAGTTTCAGGAAATTCAATGGGGTTTTAGAAGCTTCATAACAGTTTTCTGTAGCACGTTCGACTTTGCAAAGGCTAGTTCATCTTGGCATACAAGATGAAGAAGCTGCGTCTAGGTAGTTGGGGAGGAAACCAGTTATGTCTAGCGAAATGGAATCTGAACTTGTACATTAATTGCTGATAATTGAAGTAAAATTTATGGCCTGACAAGAAACGATGTTACAAGTTTGGCTTATCAGTTTTGCATCACAAACGGAGGAAGCTTTCAACAACAAAACCAACCTTGCTACCTCAAGAGAACCAGCCTGATAACACAGAAGGCTCGCCCCAGTCCTGTTCTGGTTCACACAAGACTCACACCAACGACCAGAGCCACCACACACCATGTGCCAAAGACCTAGCAGAAGCTGGCCCAAGCGGTGCGTCCCACGTTCCAATAGCTAGGAAACATTAAGACTTCACCAAAGGACATTTTGCCTGTTCCAAAAAATAAGAAGAAGACAACAAACAAAGGACCTAAGCCAGGAAAGGCAGCTGTAATTACAGCATCACCCTACAAAATATATTTGGAGAAGCTCAAAACAAGAATGAAAGAAAGGAAGCTGATAAAAAAAGGAAAATGAAAAGAAAGGAGGAAAAAGAAGTGGAAAAGAAAAGGAAGATCGAAAGTGATGACGTAACAGGAAACACAAAGAATGTGAGATGTGAGCGAGGTGTTGACAAAAGAAAGAAACAAGGAATAAAAAGCAAAACTCCATCAGTGAAGCGAAAATTGACCATCGACCTACAATCATCATCCGAGAGTTCAGAGGAGGGATCGATAGTTTCTGGGGAGTCAGTTCTAGAGCCCAGTGTTGGTGGAGATGACGATGATACCTGCCGGTTTTGTGAGGAGTTATATTCCCAAGATACTAAAGGAGAGCTATGGATCCAGTGCCTGATGTGCGAGATGTGGGCGCACAACGTGTGTGCTGGCTGTGAAACGGAACATTAGTGATTTCTCCCAACCCTAAATGAACAACTTACCATAAACATGTCCCAGTATTAAGGGTTTCCTATTTACCAATTACTCCAAATATCTTCAGAAAATATTGACTTTTTTGCGTGTTTATAGGGTAGCCCATATTACCACCACATTTTCGCAATACGTCAATTTTGTAAACATGTTTCCATATTAAAGTTGCATAATGATTTAAACTAAAACATATGTGATTTGCTTTTTTATAACATCATAAAGATTATTTTTTGAAGTTTTCAGCAAATTTCACTGATAACTCTGGAATTTATGGTTTAAAAATAAAGTGGTAGCCCATAATACCACCTTTTCCTCTACTTGTACTTACCATTAAATTAGTTGAGGAAAGCGATAGCTTCGTAACTTCAATATTTCCCGCGTATCGTTTAGAGATACGGTACGCAGCTAGAGTCATTTATTGCCGCGGTGGTGTAGCCGAGCGGTCTAAAGCTACTCGCTGCGGAGCGCGCGGTTGCTCGCCGTGGAGGTTCGAGTCCTCCCTGGGGCATGGGTGTGTGTGTTTGTTCGTAGGTTAGTTTACCTAGGTTTAAGTAGTTTGTATGCTACGGACTGATGACCACGCAGTTTGGTCCGATAGATTTACAGACATTTGAACATTTGAACAGTCATTTATTATCTATACAGTTCGACACTGTATAGAGTTCTCTGCTGTATCGGGAAATCCCGAGCATGTTCGAACGCGAGTATCATTTGCCCAACCCTATTGATGACGTCGTCTCAAATGACAGAAACCATCCTGGAGTGGCACAGAAAGTATCAGTTACTTCGACGTGTCCTCGAAGAACGCTAGAATGAACGTCTACCGTATAGCGCCCACCTGGTACGAGATCCGTTAAAGAAGGTTGAGGGATTCCATCTACCACACCATCGAAATTGAACTGCATCAAGATGGGTCATGGGAGGTGTGCCTAGACCACGAATTCTGCTGTGCAGCAGATGCAAGGACCCACTGGACCAGTTCTCTGCTGTATTGGGAAATCCCGAGCATGTTCGAACGCGAGTATCATTTGCCCAGCCCTATCAAGGACGCCGTCTCAAATGCCAGAAACCATCCTGGTGTGGCACAGAAAGTATCAGTTACTTCGACGTGTCCTCGAAGAACGCTAGAATGAATGTCTAGTCTACCGTTTAGCGCCCATCTGGTACGAGATCCGTTAAAGAAGGTTGAGGGATTCCAACTACCACACCATCGAAATTGAACTGCATTAAGATGGGTCATGGGAGGTGTGCCTGCACCACGAATTCTACTGTGTAGCAGATGCAAGGACCCACTGGACCAGTTCTCTGGTGTATCGGGAAATCCCGAGCATGATCCAACGCGAGTATCATTTTCCCAGCCCTATCAAGGAAGCTGTCTCAAATTACAGAAACCATCCTGGTGTGGCACAGAAAGTATCAGTTACTTCGACGTCTCCTCGAAGAACGCTTGACAATGGTAAATAACAGAAACCGGTAGCATTGAGAATTAATAAACAGCTATGGTCAACATGTCGTTCTGCAATCCTCGAAGAACGCTAGAATGAATGTCTACCGTATAGCGCCCACCTGGTACGAGTTCCGTTAAAGAAGGTTGAGGGATTCCATCTACCACACCATTGAAATTGAACTGCATCAAGATGGGTCATGGGAGGTGTGCCTGCACCACGAATTCTGCTGTGCAGCAGATGCAAGGACCCACCGGGGCCATCAGGACGGCAGGAACTTCCATAATGGTGCTGGGTGGCGGCAGTGGCGACGTGGCTGGACCCCTCCAATACTGCGGCTGTCGGCAGGACACGAGAAGACAAATGTGGCGCGCGCGGCCGGCATGCGCGATGCGGCCAGGCCTAACTGAAAAACGTGACCGCCGCTGCCGGGGCCATTTATAACGACCAGCCACTCCTGAAGATGCCGCCCGCCGAGTATCGGAAACGTATACACCACCGGACGCCAGCCGCGCCGCGGCCTGCATTACAAACTAGCACCACTTACCTTTTGGATCGACTCCAAGTTCAGCTGAGGGTCAGCCGCGAGTGCTTCTCCTTGTAAGAAATCGCGACTAAGGATTAGTCACATACTCATTATTTCTGCAATCAAGTTCTTATTTAGACAAGAAAAGTGCGACACACACACGGGAAAGTTCACATCGCATCTTCTCAGATTTAGTGGTGAGGTGGCCCGCTCGATAGACCGTGAATAATTAAACACAGATCAAACACGAAAACCGAAAAAACCTATACAGTGTGTAACAGAAAGGTACGGCCAAACCTTCAGGAAACATTCCTCACAAACAAAGGAAGAAAATATGTTATGTGGACATGTGTCCGGAAACGCTTAATTTCCATGTTAGAGCTCATTTAAGTATTTACGGATGAGGCTTCATTCCAACGTGATCAAATTGTTAATTTTCACAATTAACGTGTGTGGGCTGACGAGAATCCGTACGCAATTGTGCAATCACGTCATCAACACAGATTTTCCGTGAACGTTTGGGAAGGAATTGTTGGTGACGTCTTGATTGGGCCTCAAGTTTTTCCACCTACGCTCACTGGAGCACGTTATCACCATTTCATACGGGATACTCTATCTGTGCTGCTAGAACATGTGCCTTTACAAGTAAGACACAACATGTGGTTCATGTACGATGGAGCTCCTGCACTTTTCAGTCGACCTGTTCATACGCTTCTCAACAACAGATTCAGTGACCGATGTATTGGTAGAGGCGGACCAATTCCATGGCCTCCACGCTCTCCTGACTTCAACCCTCTTGACTTTCATTTATGGGGGTATTTGAAAGCTCTCGTCTACGCAACCGCGATACCAAATGTAGAGACTCTTCGTGCTCGTATTTTGGACGGTTGTGATACAATACGCCATTCTGCAGGGCTGCATCAACGCATCAGGGATTCCATGCGACGGACGGTGGATGCATGTATCCTCGCTAACGGAGGACAATTTGAACATTTCCTGTAACAAAGTGTTTGGAAAGTCACGCTGGTACCTTCTGTTGCTGTGTGTTTCCATTTCATGATTAATGTGATTTGAAGAGAAGTAATAAAATGAGCTCTAACATAGAAATTTAGCGTTTCCGGACACATGTCCACATACCATATTTTCTTTCTTTGTGTGTGAGGAATGTTTCCTGAAAGTTTGGCCGTACCTTTTTATAACACCCTGTATACTGTGACGAATTGTGATCGCTCCAGTCTCAAGATGAGCAAGATTGGTCGAGAGACTTGGTACAGTCCAGATGCCGAGGCGTCGTGACCCTGTGGTCACCATGCTGGACTGCAAAACGAGAGATCCGCGTTTAAAACCCCTGAGTATTGGTTTATTCTTTAATTTTCATTGTTAATTTTACAAAATCACGAATTATCCGTCAGGTAGTTAACATTCCTAGTCTACACTGGTCAAAACAAATAGGGGGACAGTTAAGATATCCAGGTTCTGAAGTATTATCATCAGCAGAATGAAGTAAAGTTGTTAGACGTCATTCTGTTGGTTCTCCGTATTGGAGAGAGCCGAGATAGTGGTAAAAACAGTAAGTTGCAGCACAGGGGATTAGTATTGACTTGTGTTTGCTCTACCAAAGAAATTACGTAAGCAGTTGGGGTCAGATAGTGTAGTGAGCAGGTTCTGCAATATAGCAACAACGTTACTTACCCGAAGCTACGGCATGGAGAACCATAAGAAGGTTGGAAACGGGACAGACATAGAGAGACGTTGTTACAGCCACTGAAGTGTACTAAAGTGTACTTCCCGGGACCTGGAAGCGATTGCAGACAACAGGAACCGTAAAAAGAAGGCAAAGCAAAATTCGTAAACGGGTAATACTGCCACAGATGACGCTTGTGACTTTTTTTATTTTATTTTAGTTTATTTTTCCATTCCACTCTAAGTTTTCACCAGACCTTTCTAATTTTCCAAAGTTTCTTTATGATGCAATCTATCGGAATACAAATGTTCAAATGTTTGTAAAGCTTATGGGACTTAACTACGGCGTCATCAGTCCCTAAACTTACAAACTACTTATGAACTACTTACGAACTAAGACGGCACAAATATCCATGCCCGAGGGGGGATTCGAACCCCCGACCGCAGTGGCCGTGCAGACCGTGACCGAAGCGCCTCAGTCCCCTCGGCCACCGCGACCGGCTATCGGAATACGTTTCGCAGGAATTGGTATGCCATAACTCACTTTTGCCGCGGTGGAGCGACCGAGCGCAATGAGGCGCTATGATCTGAAGCGCGAGGTCGTTCCCCGCCTGGGGTTCGAATCCACCCTTGGGCATGAATGTATTTTCTGCCTTTAGTATACGGTAGGGCATAAGTAGTTGGTAAGTTTAGGGACTGATGACCCTGCAGTTCAGTCCCATGAGCTTTACGAACATTTGAACATTTCTACTAACTTTTTTTGCACCAATAAATACGTTTTGAATCTTCACATTCCTGTCAGTAACAGTAATAGTAGTATTACTATTATTGCAAAGTTTCGACAGTTAGTATATACTTGACGAGAAGCTTTGCTATCATAGGTCATCAGGTGAACAAAGCTATTTGAAGTACGCCGAAACAATCATATTTTCTATTAAATATTGTGATAACTAATTGTATTCTACCGATATCTATTATACATAACATATCCTCATTTAATAATGTATACTGTTACTGCAATGTCGAGATCATTAAAACTGCACAGAATAAATACTGCCACTTTCGAATAATATTGGTAATATTAGTTGCTTGAATCGTATGATGTCGTGAATAGTGTATAAGATGTTAAATGCGTCAACGAAATTCAGTAGATCCTGCACCTGAGTGTTGTTCTAGAATAATATCTGTAGAATGTTCTGGAATAATATTTTTAGAATAGATTTAGTGTTTAGGGACGCAATTGTTGGGAATAGAGTAAGACAGAGTTCTCACCTTCTTCCAGTGTTATTAAATTTGTACATTAAGCAGGCTGTGAAGGAAAGTAAGGAGAAATTTGGAGAAGGAATTAAAGTTCACGGCGAAGAAATAAAAACATTGGGTTTTTCCGATGACATTGTCTGTCAGAGACAACAAAGGACCTGGAAGAGCAATTAGACGAAATGGACAGTGTGTTGAAAGGAGCGTATAAGATGAACATTAACAAGAGAAAAACAAGGGTAATGAAATGCAATCTATGAAAATCAGGCAATGCTAATAGAATTAATTTAGGTAACGAAACAATAAAAGTTGTAGATGAGTTTTGTTACTTGGACAGTAAAATAACACGTGATGATAACAGTACAGATGATATAAAATGCAAAATGGCAGGAGGAAGAAAGGCGTTTTTTATCTTTACAGACCTGGTGTCCATTGTAATGGACGCCGACTTTGCATTAATTTTAGAACACTATATAGAGGCGCTTTTCTTTGATATCCATTAGCCTGTTTACTGGACATCTGTCGCTTTTAGTTTCGTGCTTGTTGCTGCCATCTGTCACCAGAATGGCATGCTACAATGAAAATCAGTGAATAACGCGGTCCCGTTGCAGGGTGTGTATTAATTTCTGATTTTTCACCAATTCCACTTTGCGATATAAGTTATATAATAAATATAGAATGAGATATATAAATGTCGACTTTTTATTTCACGCCCTTAACTGCCTTTCAGATCCAATGTCCAATTTATTTGGCATTTTTTATATTTGGAACCAAGTATGAAAATACAAAACAATAGTATTTAATTAATATACGTTTCAAATGATTGGAAAGAGAAATACTGTGTTTTTCTTTCTTAATTTCTTTGAAGATACTTTATGATGTAAGACATGGAAAAGTGCAAGATTATGTTTTATTTTGATGTTAAAATAATTCAGGACAGAAAGGGTTAAGAAAGAGAAATTTGCTGATGTCGAATAATAATTTAAGCGTAAGGAAGTCTTCTCTGAATACTTTTGTGTGGATTGTTGCCTTATATTGGAGTTAAACTATGCCGATAAATAGTTTAGACAGGAAGAGGATAGAGACTTCTGAAACGTGGTGCTTCAGAACAATGCTGAAGATTAGGCATGCCTAGATGAAATAAGGAATAGATTGGTAGGACACATTCTTAGAAATCAAGTAATCGTAAATTTAGCTTTGGAGGGAAGTGTGTGGGGGTAAATTTCGCAGAGGGAGACCAAGAGACGCATACAGAAGCAGATTCACATGGATGTGGGTTGCCGTTCTTATGAGCAGATGAAGAGGCTTGCCCAGGATAGAGTAGGATGGAGAGCTGCATCAAACCAGTCTCCGGACAGAAGACCACAACGACAGTACCATACATAAATTAAGTCCATACAACACACGAATGGGCTTATTGTTTCCACAGGATGGGTATTGATGAGTGTACAATTGAATAGTTAATGAAAAACTCTAAACACAAATCAATATTATTTAATTAATATACGTTTCAAATGATTGGAAAGAGAAATACTGTATTTTTCTTTTTTTAATTTCTTTGACGAAACTTTATGATGTAAGAGAGGTAATTATACGAATATACGTTAAGCAAGTTAACGTATTTACTACTGGAACAATTTTGGGAGTGAACCAAATGTTCAAATATTTGCAAATCTATGGGAGTTAACTGCTGGGTTATTAGTCCCTAGCTTACAAACTACTTAAACTAAGGTAAACTAACTTAAGGACAACACACGCATCCATGCCAGAGGGAGGAATCGAACCTCCGAGGCGGGAGGCCACGCGATCCGTAATGTGGCGCTCCAGACCGCTAGGAGGAGTTAACTCTTTCATTCACACATTATGAATTCAGCCTTGAAAAAATTGAAATTCAGTGTTTTCTGTATTAATACAGTGCACTTAACATCATAATTCGCGTTTTAAAGTTTTTGATCGGACAGTTGTGTTGTTGTTGCTTTTTTTTTTTTTTTTTTTTTTTTTTTTTTTTTTTTTTTTCTCCATGCATTTCATGCACATCACAGATGTTTGCACCGAGGTAATCTATTACTTTGGACCTTAGTTTGTTGGTAGTTAGCACTACCAGATCAATAATGCTAACATAATCTTCGCCACAGCACCACAGACAAGACAATTCACTGCTGAAAGAAATAACATGAACTACACTCAAGCCGACCGCGGTGGCCGAGGGGACTGAGGCGCTCCAGTCACGGTCTGCAAGGCCAGTACGGTCGGGGGTTCGAATCCCCCCTCGGGCATGGATATTTGTGCCGTCTTAGTTCGTAACTAGTTTGTAAGTTTAGGGACTGATGACCCCGTAGTTAAGTCCCATAAGCTATACAAACATTTGAACTACACTCACGCTTATGCTCTCAACCACATACAGACAGCAACGTAACACAACCTCCAAGACGGATAGATTCATGGCTACACTCTGTACCAAGCGGCAAAATATCATACTAGAAGCATGTTGTTCATCAACAAGAATGAGACTTTAAGCACTGATACACAAAATACGGTATAAATCAGCTTTTAGTACGTCGTTGTCGAGGAACAACACTGGGAACGAAAGGGTTAATATGTTCATCTACCATCCTCTAGGCTGTAATTGCCTCCATCCATGTGCTGATCCCGACTGTAAAGGAAGCTTATGACTGTTTTGCGGTGAATCATAAATATTTAAACATCTCCGCTGTTTCAGGGCGCTGAATGAAACATAAGGACTAAGTTGAAAATATGAGCGCAACAGGGATTCGATCCCGATTTCCTCATTTCAGGGCAGCGGTCGCCTTGATCACTTGGCTATCCGGACACGCTTTACCGTTCAAATAAATTCATCGCCCTTGCGTTAAGATATTTATAATTCGTAAATTTGTGGCTTTCAGTGTCAACCAGTATTCGAAACAATTACTGGAGAACAATAATTTTCCTCTCGTTTGACACTAACAAGGAAAGTACTTGAGCTCGAACAAACACATATACACCAAAATAGTATGAGAGAAAATGTAAAGATCCCTTATTGCACTAGTGATATTCCCGCATCTGCAAAACTCTGCTGTCGTCCGTTAGAGGCCTCTGCGTTTTCCATGCCGCATTGCACTTTGACCTGTCGGTTCGCCAGTAGGGACAGTGCAGTGTGCCTCCTAAATTGCGTTTTATGATGTTATTTGTCTAGTGAAGCGTCAGATGGGGCGGCGATTGCTAATAAATCCTACTAATGTATTGCGATTAGTTGAGATGAAGTTACGAAGAACACTTCTTCGTGATGATGGTATTAGTGTAAAAGATGAATCATTTGTATGCTTTCTCGTATCTGTTATGGTACAGAAATATAAGAATAAGTTAGATACTGTTGTTACAAACTCATAATGATGATAATAGGGATGATAATGACGAACAACTCATTGCAAGCGGTAGTGCTACGGTAAGTGCGGGAATAGGCGATGGAAGCAGTGGCAGTGAATACCAACAGTCTTTCGGGAAGAAGGTTAATGTTGCAAGTATCATCACGACTTTTGATGACAATTCGCCAGAGAACATGTACGACGATTATTACATAAGTTATAGTTAAGATATCTGCATTGCATATGGCGTCCACAATTACATCTACAGTGCTATCTACAGCATGGTTGCAGAGCTTTGCAGAAAAACGACTCCCCCCAGCACATTGAGGTGTACGTAGAGATCCTGTAACCAAACGTTCATACTGTATGTTTATATACATGTGGCGTCTGTTCCGAAAGAACAGACGTCACTTCTGATCCAGCAGTTGTTATTATTTAATATTCACAGAATATATGACATCAACTGCGATTGGGCAAAGCTGAAAATGTGCACCCAGCCGGGATTCGAACCCGGGTCTCCTGCTTTCTAGGAAGTTGCGCTGATCCCTACACCACTGGGGACACAGTGATCACCGCACCTGCAAGGACTACCTAAGCACGCCTCCCGTCAGATACAAATTCCCAGCTTCGCCCTGCCCACAGTACTCAAACTCGTAGTTATGAAACTAATTCCCGTAAGAGTAAGGGCTTCAAACTTGCCCATCCCTCCCCACTAACGATAGGATCTTTGCCCGTCACCGACATATTTGTGTGTGTGTGTGTGTGTGTGTGTGTGTGTGTGTGTGGCGTCTGTTCCAAAAGTACAGACGTCACTTCTGATCCAGCAGTTGTTATTTAATATTCACAGAATATATGACATCAACTGCGATTGGGCAAAGCTGAAAATGTGCACCCAGCCGAGATTCGAACCCGGTCTGCATATATATATATATATATATATATATATATATATATATAATATGCCGGTGACGGGCAATGATCCTGTCGTTAGTGGGGAGGGATGGGCAAGTTTGAAGCCCTTACTCTTACGGGAATTAGTTTCATAACTACGAGTTTGAGTAGTGTGGGCAGGGCGAAGCTAGGAATTTGTATCTGACGGGAGGCGTACTAAGGTAGTCCTTGTAAGTGCGGTGATCACAGTGTCCCCAGTGGTGTAGGGGTCAGCGCAACTGCCCAGAAAGTAGGAGACCCGGGTTCAAATCCCGGCTGGGTGCACATTTTCAGCTTCGCCCAATCGCAGTTGATGTCATATATTCTGTGAATATTAAATAATAACAATTGCAGGATCAGAAGTGACGTCTGTTCTTTCGAAACAGACGCCATATGTATATATGTATTGCGATTATTTGAAATGAAATTACGAACACTTCTTCGTGATGACGGCATTAGTGTAGAAGATGAATCATTTGCATGCTTTCTCGTATTTGTTATGGTACAGAAATATAAGCATAAGTTAGGTACTGTTGTTACAAACTGATAATGATGATAATAGGGATGAAAATGACGAACAACTCATTGCAAGCTGTTGTACTACGGTAAGAGCGGGAAGAGGCAATGGAAGCAGTGGCAGTGAATACCAACAGTCTTTCGGGAAGAAGGTTAACGTTGCAAGTATCATCACGACTTTTGATGACAATTCGCCAGAGAACATGTACGATGATTATTGAATAAGTTATAGTTAAGATATCTGCATTACGGATGGCGTCTACAATTAAATCTACAGTGCTATCTAGAGCATGGTTGCAGAGCTTTGCATAAAAACGACACCCACCAGCACATTGAGGTGTACGTAGAGATCCTGTAACCAAGCGTTCATACAGATATGTTTCTTCGAGCCCATGTACTTTCCTTGTAAGTCGTTAACTTGAAGCGTTTCATGATTTGAAAGTACCGTAAAATGTGTTTTTTTTCTATATGTAATTAGCGCAACTTCTTCAAAGTCCCTACCTCTGTCAACAAATGAATGTAGAACACGATTTCAGACGGAAATGAACTCATCAATAGTAGCTCGGCAGCCGGCGGCGGTTCTGAATCGATCTATTACGTGCTCCACGTTAAACGGTCCCGCCCGGCCGAAATTAGACAGAAAGCAAACGGCCGGCAGGAAAGAAGTTTCGCAGTGAGCGCGCTGTTTACGCCGCGGGCTTACGGCAGCCGCTGCCATATTTCCTGCTTTGCCGAGGGCGGCCGGCGGCGCTGAAATATGGCGCCCGTAACTCAAAAAGTTTCCAGCTTTGACTTTGCCGCCAACTTGGCAAATATACAAGTCTCGGCCACACGGCGCTACCGGCCATTTGTCGGCCGGATCCCGGCGGCGAAACACCCCTGTCGGCAAGCCGAGGCGACCCTGCGATTAATACCGGCTGTCCGCACAGTAGCGGCCGTGCACAGGCAGCTCTGCACCGCTATTTAAGAGGGAATGCGACTCATTAGCATCTCCGGCAACGTTGATATCCTTCTCATAGCTGTATCGTTTGCGTATTGGATGGATGCTTAGGGTTTAACGTCTCGTCAACAGTTTGGCCATTAGAGACGGGTTTGCGTATTATACAGGGTGTCCCAGCTATCTTGTCCACCACCCAAAATATCTCTGGAACAATAACAGCTATTGGAAAACTACTTTCACCGGTATCAATGTACGGCTGGGGCCCATGAATGTTGTAATGTTACTTTTTGTTTTTTGTTTTTTATCGCTGGTGTTGTCACAAGATCAAAGTTGAAAACCGGAATTGAAATTTAACTAACCGTAAGATCAGCAATGAATATTAATTTTTTGAAATGTTTATAAGTTCTCAGCAGCAATGTAAGTTAAAAATTACGACAACACCAGAAAGCACCATTACATAAGAAAATAGCGGAATCAGTTACCTGGTATACATTCATTGGTGGAAGCCGTGACACTGCAGTTGAACCTGTATGAATTGATTAATATCTTCGTTCTCGTAAACTGATGCTTGGTTTCATGACTATTAATTATTAAAGTTTTAAGACCGTGTGCAATTTTGATCACTATGATTATCGAAAGTTAAAGAAATTATCGGACTTCGCTTTTAACAGAATGAAGATTTCCTGCAGGCATTGAATTCAATGTTTAATATAAAATGAGAGTAAATAAAATTTGCATCGAGAATGTTCTTTTGTCATCATGAAACAATAGGCAACAATGATTAAAAATCAATTTACTAATATTGCTGAAAATAAGTCATCAATTAAATGAAAGATGGGGAGAAATAGTCATTATTTAAATAAAATAGGAATTCCAAATGAAATTTTAAAATTTATTACACTAAAGGATGTTAACCAGGGCTCACACTTACATGGTTTTGGAGGTCGAGTAAAATACGTCCGCTCAGTATAAACGTAGAAAAACGAAAGACTACAAGCGATTCCGTTTTCTCTCCAGATCGTTTGAAATAGTTGAAGGTAGGACTTGAAACAAGGATAATCAGAGATTTATTGGCAGAGAGAACGGATGCTTGCGACAAGCGTCGCAGATATATTAATGTATTGCTACAATGTACATATTTGTAAACATTCTAAAACGAAAGCAAATGTGTTTTATAACACAAACTTATGTTTTTTAAATGGACACCCTATATTTTTTTTCAGCAATCCCTAGCATGACAAATCACACAAACAAAGGCGTTCATTGCTTCGCAAAATTCCAATGACATCCCGAGATATTGCGACGTGAAGTTGACGATTGAAAAACCCGAAATACGCTGCTAGCGCACGTCCTGAGGCTCAGGCGTGAACCCCATGCTAGACGGGAGGAGAGAGCGAGTAGCGAAGTGGTTAACGCGACAGCTGGCCTGAATAGGAAGACCCGGGTTCAATTCTTGGAGCGGCTCACATTTTCTCCTAGTCTTACAAACTACTTAAACAATTAAACTAACCTAAGGACAACACACAGATATATGCCCGAAGGAGGATTCCAACCTCCGACACGGGAGGCCTCGCCATCCGTAACGTGCCGTTCCAGACCGCTCGGCTACTCCCGCGCGTCTTTTACTTGTCGCCATCGTATAATATCAATGCCCTTCTTTCTTCTCCTACTTAATAAATAATTTGAAAATGCAATATGGTTGCGAACTGGGTGTGGTATCTGCTCTTTGGGGCACGTCCGAAAGCACAGACATCATACCAATATATACAGGGTGTTTCACTAAGTGTGTTTCCCTCTGTAACTTATAAAATAATAGGTGACGGGAAATTTTAATGCGGTAGGTCAACACAAGAAATGTTACACTTTCTGCGGAGCTATGAACATAATTTGTTGTATCATTTTCCAAAGAGTTACAGCACTAAGATATAATTTTTTAAATGGAACAATAGTTTTTTCTATCGTGCGTTGGATTCTTTGAAATCAGTTGCGTCCAAATCAATTTAAACTACATTCCTATCACTGTTAGTTTGGGAGCTACAACCCTTCAAAGTTTATGGGGTGGAGGTTACGACAGCGTAGCTCACTGGCTGGTGGTCATGGGACAGTGGGCCGTGCCCCAGGGGATAGCCACTCGGCCAGTCAGATACGCTATCGCAGCCTCCGCCCCCGGAACTTTGAAGGGTTGTAGCTCCCAAACTGACAGTGATAAGAATGTAGTTTAAATTGATTTGGACGCAGCTGGTTTAAACGAATCCAATACACGATAGAAAAAACTATTGTTCCATTTAAAAAATTATATCTTAGTGCTGTAACTCTTTGGAAAATGATATAATAAACTATGTTCAAAGCTCCGCAGAAAGTGTAACATTTCTTGTGTTGACCTACCGCATTAAAATTTCTTGTCACCTATTATTTTATAAGTAACAGAGTCAAACACATTTAGTAAAACACACTGTATAAGTCTTTTGATAACTGTGTTGTTGCGCGGAATGAACGCGTGGTCTAAGGCGTCGTGCTACGGACTGGGTTGCCGTTCCCGTCTGAGATTCCAGTTGTCCCGGGTATGTGTGTGTGTGTGTGTGTGTGTGTGTTATCCTTATTGTAAATTAGCTTAAGTAGCTTGAAAGTGTAGGGACTGATGATCGTAGCAGTTTGATCCAATAGGTTTACAAATATTTAAACATTTTGAACATCTGTATTCTTGTTATGTAACATTAACTATTTCAACATTTCACCGTAGAGCAGGAGTAATTTTTCTCATACGGAAATTGTTCTTGCAAAGGATTTTCTCGCAATAAACTAAAACTCAAGACTAAAATCACAACTTCGTTGGCTTTCAACATTTTGTTCGCGGTAGCAACTATTGTAGAATGTTTTCCTTACGCCATGTTCAGATTGACAATTTGGGTTTCTAATTTGTTTTGGTGCCATCATAATATATAAAATCTTTATCAGTACGACACGTTTAGGGTCTACATTATCTCATTTTCTAGTTCTGAAAGAGAAGGAACTCTTATTGTTAGTGGGATAATGTAGTTCCGAAACATATCTGACAAAAACATTTTTACATAATTGACAAATAGTGCGTAATATGACTCAGTGAAGAAAAATACCAAGTGCCAGTAAACGGCAATAAAACGCTTTCAACAGCAACTGGTTCTTGCTTCTTTAGTTGCACACGTGATATGCGTAATTTACCTGTTAATTATAGGTATGATAAAGTTTTTGAAATCTGCTTCATAGAAGATGGCAAAATTCAATTATATGTCACATTATAACGTTTTTAAAAGTATGCTGCAATTAGTTAAGCACGAAAAACATAAGTGGGAAATGTGTAGAGATTTGTAAACAGTTGCCATTTTATTGGGCATGCCCAATCCTACACGAACTTCTGTCTGTGAATTGGATATTCGTGACAGAAATTCCAACTATAATGGAATGGTTTGGTGTCAACGATGCTTACGGGGGAAGGGGGGGGTCAGGGAAAAATATTCAAAATGAAACATTTTTAACCATTGGAGACGTTCTTGAGCCACCTTATCATATCAAGCTATGTCATTTTAAACAGTGTGTAAAGGCCACGAATCAGTCGGGCAAAGGGTTTCAGTCCCTTTCAGAAAAGGTTCCATGTCTTAGTACAGAAAAAAGGAAGGTGAGTTTGCAACTAGACGAATTAGAGAAATTGAGAAAAGTCTTACTTTGAACAATCCCTGCCATAAAATAAATAAAAGAAAAGCACGGGTATGTTTCACATATTTAAGCCCGAAAATTTGCTGGAGGAAAAGGTGATACTAACCACGAAGAACGGACTAAGGAAATGATACATGTATAGAGGTATTTAGAATGCAACATGACGTAATACAGCTTTTTATAGATTATACATATCTACACCATTTTCCTGACACGGCGGGGTGGCCAAGCGCATTGAGGCGCTTTGCTACGATGCGCGAGGCCGTTCCCCGTCGGGGGTTTGAACCCCCTCTCGGGCATGGATGTTTGTGCCGTCTGTAGTATAAGGTAGCTCATACGTAGTTTGCAAGTTTAGGACTGATGACCCCGCAGTTAAGTCCAATAAGCTTAAGAAACATTTGAACATTTGAACCATTATCATGGGACTTGTAGGATGGTTCCGAGAATCATGGTGAAATGTTCCATCCAGATGTAATTTCTCTGGAAGAGCGTTTCGAGTGAAATGAATGCCTGTAGTAGTAGATGACTACTGGTAGATCATTATTCGAAAGTTCAAAATTTTTCACATGACAGTAAATTAAATTTAAGAGAAAATTGGATTTTGATTATTTCTTGTGTTTTATTTTATAAGTTGAACTTTTTAATATGGAGTTTCACAGAATAGACGATAGGGTATAGGTCTATATATTTTTAGTCTCTATGTGAATGTTTTCGAAACTAGCATGTAATAAGCTAGAATGGTGATACTTGTTCTGTGTACGAATACACAGCGGACACATGAAAATTGTCAAATATTATAAATTACCGGTAGCTTCAAAACTGTGTCTAACAGACGTTTATTTATAGAACAGAGCTATCCTTCCATTAGGCTACTGTCCATATTTGGACTACATTCTTCCTACATCCGAGTCGTACTTGCAGTTAACAAATTCGCGTGCTGAAATAGATTCGTATCGAAAAATATCTGAAAGCCATAAGGATAAATGTTAAGTAAGGCCACATTTGTGACAAAGCGATACTGTTATAGTTTGAGATCTGATAACTACAGTACGGAAATGCCGCAAGGAGAGAAAGGGGTTGGTTGCAAAAAGATGTCAACTGTTTTAATGAACTGTGTAACAGGGACAAAACGGATCCAGTTCAATGCCTACTTTGTGAAATTCCGCATTACTTATTTTAGGTTTTATATGCGCCACTATGCACTTGAATAGATGGACAGACTTTTTACTTTCCTATTTCATCCTAATCAAGAAATAAATGCTCAGTTTCACGGTGTTTACCATTGTTTGTGAAACTTCTTCTGACAGATTTGAGTATTTGGTTATCTAATTTAAAGTGTCTCAATATTTAAGTCACACTTCGTGACTACTACACCATATTGTATCTGGAACCGAAAGGAGGTCCCCTACCTCAGAACATGTGATACGTTCAAATCATCTGTCTTGATTTAAAGCCTAAACCATTTTATAAATTCTCAGAATGGAAGTTTTAAATATGTTAACTTGGAATTAATTTTTTTAAAGTATCTGCTTAGTTTTTCGATTTCACTCAGTGATTTTTACAGTCTTTTTTAATGAAATGAGATTTTTATCGATATCAATGAAACACCTTTTTATACATTATCATACAAACTTGGAACACATTTTTAAATTTACTAAAACCTTCTTTCTGGAGAGTGATTGTATTTTTTTGTAGTTTTGCAAAACATACTGTAATAAGCTAGACGGGGATTTCATCATTTAAAGCTGGAATAACGGAATGCATTAAACATTTGGTTAGAAACGAAATTCTGAATTGTGTTCTAAAGTACACCACTGTCCACTACTAATAAATAGAAATTAAAGGTTAACTAGCAAGGTATTGGTGATCAACCAAGAGCAAACAAGGAGGTTCCGTCGCCTTCCATGTGAGTTTTACAACTATGAAAAGAAGTATTGTGCTGTGCGGGAATGCCCGCTCAATCTTAAGTACCATGTAGCGAATTGTGCGACCGCTCCCGCCGGGGGTTCGAGTCCTCCGTACTTATCCTAAGACAGTTTAACTAGTTTGTAAATTCAGGGACCGATGAACTTAGCAGTTCGGCCCCTTGTGTTTACAGGCTTCTGAACATTTGAAAGAAGTATTGCTATAATTTTCATGGTCGATTTGATGTATGATTTTATCAGACTCGCGGAGTATTCACACTAAATTTTCGTTTTTTAAAGCAAAATAATTCAGGGACCGAAGATCTTAGCAATTCGGCCCCTTTATGTTTACAGACTTCTGAACATTTGTAATTTTAAAGGTCTAATTGATGATTGATTGTATGAAACTCGCGGAGTCTTCACACAAAATTTTCGTTTTTTAAAGCTAAGAAATTATAGATTAAACTGAAATAAACGTGAATTTAACTGAAAATAAAGCTCTAACTAGAAATATCGATAATGTTACCTCTCAATAAATAAAATTAATTCCCCCCCCCCCCTATATGATGAAAATTTTGCGATCTTGAAATACTCATATTTGTAATGTGGCAGGAGTAGTGTTAACATATTTTAAAAAATGCGATGGCTCTAGAGAAAACTAATCCTTCTGCGGTTACACGGTATAAGCGCATTCAGTTTAAATGTTAAATCACAGCCATTTTCTTAATTTTTAATTTGACTCAGAGTAGCATCTACCCAATGGTACCATCAGTGCTCCCTATTAGAGTTCTTAGTATTCCCCTCTTCAGGTGAGAAACATCAATAATATGACTGGTGAATACTCTTCCGATGAGTGTACTGCGCTTGCCTTACTTCTTTCTCCGTGCATAATTATTCAAATTATTAACGCTTTTAGATTTCGCTCATGTCATTTAGGATATAAAATTGTGTCCTCGTCATACTGACTTTAGTTTAATTCAACAGCTTTACGGCCGATTTCACCATAGCTGGAGAGAAAACTACCTAGCACACACAATATAGTTGTTTCCTGTTGATGGCCCATAATCAGGAAGATGGTTTGAAGTGTACCACTATTAGCAAACCAAAAGCATTGTTGGCTTGTTTGTCAACTTTCAATCAATACTAATAACAAAAGTGTAAACCGTCGTGATCGTCTGTCTGTACACGTTAATCTCCAAATTTACTGGAATAATATTTGTGGGGTTTACAGAGTTAACTGCTACGGACTGGGTGGTCGTTCCCACCGGAGGTTTAAGTCCTTCCACGGGCATGGGTGTAAGTGTTGTCCTTAGGTTAGTTTAAGTAGTTCGTAAGTCTAGGGACTCAAGACCATGGCAGTTTTGTACAATAACTTTCAAACATTTGAAAAGGGTTAATTTAAATGTAGCATAGAACAATAATTCATTATTTCACGAAAGTCATATCAACGAGAAATATCGTAATTTACAGTTTTAAAAATCCGGTCGGCGTAGTATTTATGATGTTTCTTTTAATGACAGATACGGTTTTATTTCTTTTGCATGTTGTATCAAAAACTTAAATGAAATTGATTCTCTTATTTCGATAGGTTTCATTTAAATGTGGCCGGGCGCGGTGGCCGAGGTGACTGAGGCGCTCCAGTCACGGTCAGCACGGCCACTACGGTGGGTGGTTCGAATCCCCCCTCGGGCATGGATATTTGTGCCGTCCTAGTTCGTAAGTAGTTCATAAGTATTTTGTAAGTTTAGGGACTGATGACCCCGTAGTTAAGTCCCATAAGCTTAACAAACATTTGTACATTTTTTATTTAAATGTGTCCTTTTGGCAATGAAATCCGAATTAATGGCAGAATATCTTTTAACTGTTTTTTTCTTGGAGATTGACTTACACATTATAAACGACGGTAAAAGACCCTTCCTTAACGAGTACTGCGAAGCAGAGGTGCGTAGGTAATATATAATACCTTGCACCAAGAAGTAAAAGAGTAATCGTGGATAGTATTTTCTCGTATAATCTTAATATATATAAAAATTGAGGTGTTTGTGCCTATATTTCACTCTGCAGCCAAAACTACACATCGCAAACGAATAGTGTTTGTATGTGGGAGTAGGTATCAGTCTCCCATTGTGCACCTTGGGGTAGACGGTTGATATCGACAAGGGGGAGTAAGATATGGGAGTTGAAAGTTACCAAATTGTATAAAATTCTACTTGTGGGTGTCAATATTTTGCTCTTCAGCTAAAATTACACAATGGAGATGAATGATCTCACTGTGTTGTTGTAGTACAAAGTCTCCCGTTGTTCAGCAGTTCCGTGTAGATATATATAAGACGGTGGAAGATATAGTGGTTGAAATTCGCCGGATTATATAAAGTTAGGAGTGAAAACCAGCGATGGCTTTTGACACTATAATAGCAAATACGTTATATACAGCGAAACGTGATGCACATTCTTCAGTTACTTTTCTGCACCAAGCTTACGAATAAAGAAATATTAGTGCATATTGCAGTTTGAAAAGTAAAACTACCATGAAGGATGCCAATGCGTAAGAAATAAATTTCACGTTCTTGATCCGTTTCCAAAAGACAGAAAACAGCGCTGAAAAGTGAATCTACAGACGATAGAAACTTGAAATTTGTAGACGTTGTTTATCTTACACAGTAAGCATCAGCGATTCCTCGATATTCCATCGATAAGGGGGTGTAATAGGGGATGAACGGTGTTTTGTAAATATATTGTTACTAAGGCAATTTTGAAGCAAGAAATACAAAACTTCGTTTTCAGATTTTTGATTGGAGTTTTAAAAACACGTGTTTAGATATTTTTGGAAATTCAACCATTAAGCGGGCGAAACAAGAGAAAATCTTTTAAGGATGCTACTAAGTCTATTTTGATGCTAGAAATGCAAATATATGGATTTGGAACCATGGTTAGAATTTTAAAGAAATGTGTTTCGAGATGTTTTGCATTTCGCCATCAATGGTAAAATTGGGAGTGGCAAGTTGTATCAAAATACTTGATTATGAAAGCATTTTTAAAGCTGAATATATGAAAATTTATATTTAGAAGTAGAAATAACCAATGCATACTATCCAGTCTATACGTGCGAAGTAGCAGGAATGGAGGTAGTTCTTTATGTTATTTTCTTCCATACCTAGCTTCAGCTTAGGTAGTGTTTCGTCCTTTGTTAGATAAGCACATAACAGAAGCTCTTTCAATAACTCTCTTCGAACCGAAGCTAAAATTAGTTGGCTGTGGCGCTTTATTCAGAGTATATGTTCTCTTTTGCTCTATTTGTCTTTGATAACGGCTGGTCTCCGTCAGCATTACGGTGGCTGCGTTTAGAAAAGCCGCAGGTGCGGGGGAATGGAGAAGCGATATGGTCCACTAATTTAACCGCACAGTGGATGCAGGTAAGGAGATTACGGCCCACGCAGGAGCGACCGCGGAGAAAAGAGCGGCGTCGCGGAAGCCATATTTGTGCCAAATCCGCAGGTGAGGGTGCGCGCTAACAAAAGGCGCTAGCCAGCGAGCCGGGCGAGTAGAGCACGGTGCGCGGGTTGCCTAGCCGGCAGGGGCCCGCTGCTGCGGCATGCCCGCCCGGCCTCGCCGCGGCACAAAGCCAGAAAGGGAATACGTGAATGAGCGGGCCTCGTTAGGCCCGGCTTCGCTGACCCGCACCGATCCGCCGCAACTCGTCTCTGCGTCCGCCCAAAGGCACGCTTAGTGGTGGGGAAGCGGCCGCTACTGATCCCGTGCCTCGCTCTCAATTTCCTGCCAGCGAGGCTTTTTCGACGCGGGGCGACTGAATGCCACCAGTGTTGACGGACCCTTTTGCGGCGCGAAATTCTGAATTTTCCTGCCGCATAGCGCAATGCAGCCCATCTACATTACAAATCATAACGATAGTTTCACGCTCTATCATTGACTTAGCCAGGATATTGTTAAAGGGGGGGGGGGGGGGGGGGGCTCTGAATGGTTAAAGGGAAATTTAAAAAGGCTCATGTTTTTCATTTATTCTAAAAACAAACTTACATATTTTATGCAGATAGTTTGCGTTTGTAAGAACTTCTTATAAATACTTCAATATTTTATATACAAAATTGAGGAAATATTATTCTTAAACCTAATTTTAAAATGTATTACACATACTGAGTGAGGTGCCTACATCTACATGGAATACTCTGCAAATCACATTTAAGTGCCTGGCAGAGGGTTCATCGAACCACCGTTATACTATTTTATCTCCCATTCCATTCTCGAATAGCGCGCGGGAAGTATGAACACCTAAATCTCTCCGTTCGGGCCCTGATTTCTCGTATTTTATTCTGATGATCATTTCTACCTATGTAAGTGGGAGTCAACAGTATATTTTTGCATTCGGAGGAGAATGTTGGCGATTGGAGTTTCGTAAGTAGCCTACGCCGCAGCGATAAGCGCCGTTGTTGTAATGATTCCCATCCCAGATCCTGTATCATTTCCGTAACGCTGTCTCCCCTGTATCGTGACAATACGAAACGAGCTGCCCTTCTTTGGACTCTTTCGATGTCCTACTTCAAACACGCCTGATAAGGATCCCACACTGGGCAGCAATACTCCATAAAAGGACGGACAAGCGTAGTGTATGCAGTTTCTTTAGTAGTTCTGTTGCATGTTTTAAGGGTTCTGCCAATATGATACTGAAATATTGTCACTCCAAATAACGACTGCAGTGCTGTAAATTGATAAATAAGCTATTATAGTAGTACACGTATTTTAACTTACCATAACGCTAGTGGACAAATAAAAGTCTGTTGTTTTTCTTGTTATGAACTTACTCGTAATTGGAAATTTATCTTAACAGCACAAAAGAAATAAATGGCAACGGCAGCAATCTACAGTAGTGGTTAACATAGCAATAATAGAGTAATGCCAACAACGGTCAATGCGAAAGGTGGGCTGGGCAATAGCCGATGCTGTTATCGATGTATCGATAATTAAAAGCTATAGTTGGCTTTGTTGACTGTCGATATTGCGACTCCCTTTTTCGACGTTTGACTAAAAACAATATCATTCAGTTTCACTATACGGTAACTAGGTCGTTTAGTCCCTTCGGAGATTCGAGTCCACCATCGAGCATTGTGTGTGTGTGTGTGTTCTCCGTAGCATAAGTTTGAGTAGTATTTTATCGTTTAGGTGATAGGGGGGTCCGGACCCCCAAGCCACCCCCCTCCCTATTTGGCTACGTCCTTGACTCTATTCAGTCAATAGTAATGGATTTACCACAACCAAAAACTTTCATAGTGGGTGTATCTGTCCTCCGTCTTTGAGCTAAATATAATGCCATATTTTGTGAGGAAGAAGCTATCAATACAGCGGAATAAAACCTACGACAATGTTTTAAAATACTATAAATAGCGATTTGAATTATTCACGTATTTTAAGTTATTGAAGAGCGTACACTCTTAAAACATTTCGTCTTTCTCATTCGTACATACTCCACTAGAGTTGTTCAGCCGCACGGATATTAAAATGCGGTGGCAGCTGGCATAGAGACTCTTTGAAAATAAATGAATAAAAACGGTATATTGACGAATAGGAAAAAGGATTTATTGGAATTGAATGCATATGCCTTTTCATTGCGTATGAGATATATAAAGCAAGAAATATTCAAAACACGTAAGTGGAAATGTCAAGGATCCTAGTGCTTATTTGACTATTATACGTTTCGAACTACATTTAATGTATCGGGACAGATCTTTGTTGTGCTTAGTATCTGGATGTTTGTTGATTTGAACCTGAACAATCTTCGGTGACCAACAGTTTGAGTTATAGTGGAAATATATGTCTGTAACGGATCATGCATTCAATACTTGGCCACAAGTGAAACTAATACCTTCACTTCGCGAAGTGTGTGTGTGTATTACTTTTATTTAAGTTTCAGCGTGCTGTTCGTGACGACTAGTCGTTGCATCGTGCAGACAGTGCAGCTGACTGACGTTTTGCTTCTTTTCAACGAAATTGTCTTTAATGAAAATTAAGCTCACATACATTTACTCACAAGCAGAAAGAAATATAATTCCAGTTCTACAAACATTGAGGGAGATAGTAAATAGTGATTGTGTCAGTGTGGAGAATTCAACACTATCAATAAAAATAAATACGTGTATACACTTCTATACATAGAATCCTACTTGGAGAATTAACTGAAGAGAAATGCGCGAACCAGCCGCACTGTATGCACGAGTAGGGAGCCTGTATAGGGAGAGAGTGGCCATGCGTGATAACGCTGCTGATTTGCTGAGAGCCCTGGACGCCATGTTTTCGCCATACTTGGTGGGCTTTGTATATGTCTGAATAGCTACAGTGTGCGTTTCTGCACTGACGAGGCTCTATAATAAAGCTTCTGACAGCGATTTCAGTGTACAGATATACACATGCTGTATTGTGGTAGGCAATGCTCCACTTTTGCACGTCTTCTGGTGATTCTGTTTACGTAAAATAACATGTTCTTCGTCAGTCGTTGACGATAACTTTGGAACATCATGACAATTTTTAAGATTGAATGTTGATTTGAAGTTATTTACTGAGTGTAATTTATAATGCGTATTACATGATCATTCAGGTCAGTCAAGAGAAATTACTCGCTGTTGGCTGTGAAAAACTAAAGTGAAGATTGCTGTATGACGCTTGTATTCGCTAGGAATGAGGGAAGACGGACACATTAGGCGGTGAAAGTTAACCGAGAGAGCGGGAACCGCAAAGGAGACTTACAGAAACTAACGAATTAAGTGAAGTAAATATTTTCCACTGCCCCCCCCCCCCCTCCCGTCCAATGCAAGGAAGGCATAAATAAAAATGGTAATAGAACTACTGCCTGTTCTATTTCCGCGTGGAGTAGTTGTTCCGTATTGAATTCGTAATGTGAAGGTCGCGGCCCGAATCCGATAGGCATTAATTTTTTTAAATGGTACTTTCTACCTTCTTGTTTGTTCAAGGTTTTGTTTTTTGGCAAGTCATGCTAAAAGGTATGTTTTACATGACTTCGGCACCTTCCCCTTTGATGTGTTTTTCTGACTATTCTCAATCCTACAATTTGTTACCGGATGTGACTTGAAAAAGGGAGGGGGCGGGACTGTTCACTCGTTGTAGATAATCTGTTACCTATATTGGGTCTGTTTCTGCAGTTTCAGTAAATATAGTATCGGTATTTTTCCGATTTTATTTGATGCTGGGTTCCTAAAAGTAAGTATAGAATGACGTTTTTGCAATTTCCGCGATATGCGTAATATTGGGGCGGAAAGCGATAATAATGTACTAATTTCAGCGTTGGAGATGCAGACAGAAAATTCTGAAATAGCATCATTTTCTTTGAGATACATTACATGAAATATCTGTCTTTCTTATTATCAACTGCCAATTGTCGAAGTTACGAGGACATCTTATGGTATTAACATTCGCCAATCATAGAAACTGTTTCATGAGACTTATTTGCTTACAAATTTATTAGGACTTTATGATCACAAGTGAATGGCATTTGTTTTAACCATGTACTGATTAGAAAGCTAGAAGATGTGCTTTGGTCTGTTGGATGAAACTGATGCTTTGTTTCAATAGTTAAATGTCTGCATTCCTGCCTGGGTCGCTAAGTAGGCGCAAGCCCCGCAGGC
This sequence comes from Locusta migratoria, assembly GCA_026315105.1. Taxonomy (NCBI): domain Eukaryota; kingdom Metazoa; phylum Arthropoda; class Insecta; order Orthoptera; family Acrididae; genus Locusta; species Locusta migratoria. The sequence continues at coordinate 620,507,132 of CM048745.1, forward strand.
AGTCTGGTAAAAACATGGCGGACACCACTCTCTCGCTATACAGGCGCCTCTACGCACGAATGGTACGGCTCGGCGGGCCCTTGTCAGAGACCAGATATGACGGCGCGTCCCCAGTGGACCCGCGCGCTGTTTCGGAAGCGACAATATTAAAGTCCGGATGGAAGGCCATTAAATTATTCAGTGTAACGTAAAATAGCTCTCTGCCATGTAAATGAGATTAAATAATGCACGCTGAAGGTATGTGCGTTACGGCGATGAATTCCGTCGTCCCCTCTGACTCGGCATCCGACACTGTAGTTAGGTATGTAATGTGTATGTGAATGAAGGACGGTCTGATTCAGTGTTACATACGACATAATCTCATTATATATGTATGAATCACTCATTTTTACATATATCTGGAAACTATGTGTAGGTTGGTTTTTCAGTGAAACTCCTGGAGCCCGTGTTGTTAAAAAAAATTGAAATATAAACGAAACATGCGTTTTCTTCTGTCCGTACGCCGGTGTACCCGTATCTTACTGACATGCTGTCATTCCTCAATCTTCTTTTTTCAGAAAGCAGTGCATGCATAATCCTATCGTAGCCTTAAGAGATGACTTTCAACTAGTGGTTACAAAATGTTTGTATAGCTTATGGGACTTAACTACGGGGTAATCAGTCCCTAAACTTACGAACTACGTATGAACTAGCTAACACAAAGGACGGCACAAATATCTATGCCCGAGGGGGGATTCGAACACCCGACCGTAGTGACCGGGCAGACCGCGACTGACGCGCCGCAGTCCCCTCGGCCACCGCGGCCGGCACTAGTGGTTACAATACCTGAAATAGTACATACTGATATTGCTAGAACCTAGTTTTCATCACAGAGTTAATTTAAATTGTAGCATTGAGTAGTCTGTATCAACGACAAATTGCCTTTTTTATGTTCTAGATACGTTCTGGAGAAAGTGGTAAAACACAAGTCCAAATTGCCACTATGAAATATCGTAGATAAAAAGACAAACCGGAGTTTGTATAGTTTGCAGAGTTGTGGAAAATTTTCGACAATGGTAGCCGGAATACAAGGTCTGAAATTCCGAGGGTAGGAAGGTAGAAAGCAGGAAGTAGACATCAGACTGCATTTGCAAGAGACTAAGAACATGAAACAGAAGAAGACCCCAATCTTATTCAAAGTGTGGATCGATCTATTTGTGAAGGAAACCTACGAGATTCTGAAAGTGATTTCAGGGAGAAGAAATACGAATTTTGATATGTGCGGATGACATTGCTTTCGTGACATAGACTGCAAAGCAGTTAACATATCAGATAGACGGAAGGGAAACTGTCTTTAAAAGAAATTATGAACACCAACACAACTAAAAGAGTGGAATGGAAAGTTTTCAAATTAAAAAAGACTCTGCTGAGAATATTATATCAGAAATTGGCGCACTAAAGTCAGTCATGCAGTTCTGCTATTTGGACAGCAAAACAGCAAGTTTGAGAAGTTAAGAGTGTTAAAATTCAGGCTGCATGTAACAAGAGAAGCATTTCTGAAAACGAAGGACGTTTCCCGGTTATGGATTTATTCCATTCTTATATGAGTTCTTATCATTCTTTCCCCCTTTGTCCGTTAATATCTGCTCCATTTCATGTCCATTACAGTTTTGCTTTCATGAAACTGAAGTCTTATGACGTTTCCGCCTTGCTGCGATGTGCGCGACCGTTCGCTGTTAGAGGGTCGGGTCCTCCCGCGGACATGGGTGTGTGTATAGTTCGTAGTAGTTCTTAGTATAGGTTAGTTTAAGTAGTTTCTACGTTTAGGGACCAATAACCACTGCAGTTAGTTCCCATAACTTTACAAACATTTGAACATCTTATGACGTCATCAATAATATGTACTACTATAATACAATTTACCACTATCAAGTGCGAAATGTCTGTGAAATGTGATGCGAATAGAGTTGGTACTAGAGACCAAATAAATTACCATCGCTTTCGTGATGGGGCCGTTTTTCATTCATCTCATGGTTTGTCACGACGTATCTCCTGTAATACGTGTCTTATTATGATAGAATTTTGAATGTTTATTCACTTTTATATGTGTATTCCGATTGTAAAATGGGAGTAGTTAGGGACGTCCAACAAAGTTTGCATGTAATTTCAGTCTTTTATAAAACGTTTTGTAACTACCCCCCCTCCTCCCCACAAAATGATGAAACGCAAAATTCTCTTGCATCCAAAAGTAAGCAATCTGTTTTCTTAATCTCTGTGTATATAAAACCGAAAGGACACTCACTCACTCACTGACTAAACACGAAATCTCGAAAACTATTTCACCTATTAAGCTGAAATTTGGCAGGAATGTAGTTTATAGGTAGAAAACGTCAGCTAAGAAAGTATATTGTGATAGGTGCATGACGGAGCATACTTCTCCTACAGACTCACGAAATCTACAGTTTCATTCCGATTTTCACGAAATTTCGCAGGCTTGACCTTTAAAAAAGAGGAACGTCACCGTCTACCTTAAGTTTCATACGGTGCATGGGGGAGGGTACTTTGCAACATAAAAATGGATCCCTATCTACGTTGGTCGCGCATTAACTTGAGAACGACTCGACCGATTTCACAGATCCTTTTCTTGTTGTTTTCGATATTCTCAGAAAAAGGGTTGTATGAAGTGAAACTGGAATATTTGAGGACAACAAAGTGCATTTTACAATGTGACGCTGCGTTCTTCTTGCATAGAAAACTATAGTTTTGTTCCGATATTGATGAAACTTGGCACACTCTACCTTAAAAATGAGAGGAATGTAACTGTCTGTATAAAATTTCGTTCGGTGCGTGGCGGTGGGTACTTAACTTACGGAATTTTACAAAATGCATAGTTTTGCTTCAATTTTTATGATTTTTTGCACCAATGACCTTTAAGCCAAGAGAAAGATCACTGGGTACATAAATGTTTGTATGCTACATGACAGAGAGTACCTTGAAGAAAACTTTGCCATGAGAGGGAAAGGTGAAAACGAACAGAGAGATGGGAGAGAAGGTGGTGGATGCAGAGAGAGGGGGGGCAGGTGATGTGGACTACGAGAGTGTAGGATAAATAAGCACCCGTGCAACGCCGGATTTACAGCAAGTAATCAATAAATTAATAACTTGTATTTCACTGAGTTTCTTTTCTGTATATTCACCGCGGCATATAGCACGCGCGGCTAACAACCACGCGGCACTGCGGAGAGACGTTTTGAACAACCTGTACTAACGCGAACTAATGCCCACCAGTTACTAGCACTGTTATTACTGGTAAGTACACCTCTAGGTCGTCTTCCAATCACGCTATAACGTCGAAGTTCACGGCTTCACTGATTCGTCAGAGGATCTCTTGGAAGGTAGAAAGACGGGCCGTGGTCTTCAGCAGTGGAAGCAGATTCTACTTGCACCGAAGCTATGGTCGTCTGTGCCTACGACGTAGGCTCTTTCCTAGAGCGCATTCGTCAAAGACACACTGGTCCCACCCCCACTAGACTGGTATGCGATAAGCTACAACGCTGGATCGCCTTTCGTGTATGTGTACGAAACGCTGAACAGCGCACGGTACGCACAAAAACTTGTAACACCCGTTTCCTGCTATTTTTGTAATACGAATCTGGTGTGCTGTCCCAACAGAATAGCGTCGCCTGCACATCGTGCATGAAACTCAACAAGCCCTGCCAGGCATTCAGCAAACTTTCCTGTCCACGGTGATCTTCGTGTGTGAGTTCAAATGTTCAAATGTCTGTAAATCTATCGGACCAAAATGCGTGGTCATCAGCCCGTAGCTTACAAACTACATGCCCCAGGGAGGACTCAAACCTCCACGGCGAGCAACCGTGTGTGAGTGATGGGACGACACGCGTGGCTCGTCAGCTCACACCCTTGCAGACTATGAGACAACTTCGAGCAGGCGTGGAATGCTGTATTCCAGGACACGATTCGCCGTGTATATGGACACATGGATACCAGAAGCAACACCTGAATTACAGTGCTGGCCATTAAAATTGCTCCACCACGAAGATGGCGTTCTACAGACGCGAAATTTAACCGACCGGAAGAAGATGATGTGATATGCAAATGATTAGCTTTTGAGACCATTCACACAAAGTTGGCGCCGGTGGTGACACCTACAACGTGCTGACATGAGGTAAGTTTCCAACCGATTTCTCATACACAAACAGCAGTTGACCGGCGTTGCCTGGTGAAACGTTGCTGTGATGCCTCGTGTACGGAGGAGAAATGTGTACTATCACATTTCCGACTTGGATAGATTGTAGTTTATCGCGATTGCGATTTATCGTATCGCGACATTGCTGCTCGTGTTGGTCGCGATCCTATAACTGTTAGGAGAACATGGAATCAGTGGGTTCAGTAGGGCAATACGGAACGCCATGCAGGACTCCAACGGCCTCGTATCACTAGCAGTCGAGATGACAGGCATCTTATCCGCATGGCTGTAATGGATCGTGCAGCCACGTCTCGATCCCTGAGTCAACAGATGGGGACGTTTGCAACACAACAATCATCTGCACGAACAGTTCGATGCCGTTTGCAGCAGCATGGACTATCAACTCGGAGACCATGGCTGCGGTTACCCTTAACGCTGCATCAAAGACAGAAGCGCCTGCGATAGTGTACGCAACGACAAACCTGGGTGCACGAATGGTAAAACGTCATGTTTTCGGATAAATCCAGGTTCTGTTTACAGCATTTGTGTTTGGCGACATCGCGGTGAACGCACATTGGAAGCGTGTCGTCATCGCCATACTGGCGTATAAAGTGGCGTGATGGTATGGGATGCCATTGGTTACACATCTCGGTCACCTCTTGTTCGCATCAAATGCACATTGAACAGTGGCCGTTACATTGCAGATGTATTACAACCAGTGGATCTACCCTTCATTCGATCCCTGCGAAACGCTACATTTCAGCAGGATAATGCACGACCGCATGTTGCAGGTCCTGTACGGGCCTTTCTGGTTACGGAAAATGGTCGACTGCTGACCTGCGCAGCACATCCTCCAGATCTCTCATCAACTGAAAACTTTTGGTCAATGGTGACCGAGAAACTGGCTCATCACAATACGCCAGTCACTACGCTCATCACAATACGCCAGTCACTACTCTAACAGAGCTTCGCTGGCGTGTACATGTACAGATGCCCATGTAGTTTCAACAGGATACCACAGTTTAACAAAACTGTGGTATCCTGTTGAAACTACATGGGCATCTGTACATGTACACGCCAGCGAAGCTCTGTTTCACTCAATGCCCACGCGTATCAAGGCCGCTATTACGGCCAGAGGTGGTTATTCTGGGGACTGATTTGTCAGGATCTATGCACTCAAATTGCGTGGAAATGTAATCATATGTTCTAGTATGATATATTTGTCCAATGAATACCCGTTTATCATCTGCATTGTTATGTATTTGTGCCTAATTTCCTTGTCTTGAAGCTTCTCCACTCTTATCCTTCTACACATAGACCTGACTTTCTGCTCTTTTGGCCTCACAAAAATAATTTCATTGCAGATTAAATAATGATCAGTATCATCAAAGAACCCCCTGAAAACACGCGTGCCCTTAACTGTCTTCCTGAATTCCTGGTCTGTTATTATATAGTCAGGGACAGATCTGGTTCCCCTTCCTTCCCAAGTATAGCGATGAATGTTCTTATGCTTAAAGAAGGAGTTTGTGAAAACTAACCCCATACTGGAACAGAAGTTCAAGAGCTGTTTTCCGTTCCTGTTGGCCTCCATATCCTCTCCAAACGTACTCATCACCTTGTCATAACCTTCTGTTCGATTTCCTATCCTGGCGTTGAAATCACCCATGAGTGAAACGCTATCCTTATCCTTCACTCTAACAACTACATCACTAAGTGCGTTGTAAAATCTGTCCATCTCATCTTGATCTGTCCCTTCGCAGCGTCAATACACTGCCACAATCATAATTTTCTTGCTACAGATGGCCAAATCTATCCACATCAGTCGTTTATTTACATACGTTATTGCAATTATGCTGGGTTCGATTGCTTTCCTGATGTAAAACCCTACACCCCACTGTGATCTTCCTACTTTGACTCCTGACAGGTAGACATTGTATTCTTCGACTTCGTCCTCCTTCTCTCCTCTTACTCTAACGTCACTAACAGCTAAAACATGTAACCCCAGCTTAGTTGAAGCCTCCACCAGCTCTACCTTCTTCCCATTGTGATCCCCATTGATATTAATAGCTCCCCATCTCATTCCAGATCGTTTGCAGTCGTATCTGAGGAGTCCCTGGTCTGTCTTTAGAGGTGGGACTCCATCAACTCCAAAGGTCCGAGGCATTTTGCTCTGATTGTTGCCAGCATGATACTGAAGTACCTGGGAAGCAGGTTGCTAGCCTTACTTGCCCAGGGCCCCACTGGGTTTTACCCCTAACGGTTGAGAGACTAACCGGTGGATTAGGTAGTCTTTGCCGTCTGAGCACAAAGGTGGCCACAACTCAGAATATGTCCGAAATGCCCAACCTTATTCAAAAGTAACTGGTATCCCAAATTGTCAGGACCACTTACTTGGCCACTCATACGTTGCCTGTGGTTCATGAACTAGGACATGACTTACAGGAATCCACACCATGAACCACTCAATTGTTACCAAAAAATGCTCAAATGTTTGTATAGCTTATGGGACTTAACTACGGGGTCATCAGTCCCTAAACTAACAAACTACTTATGAACTAGCTAACACTAAGGACGGCACAAATATCCATGCCTGAGGGAGCGATTCGAACCCCCGACCATAGTGGCCGCGCAGACCGTGACTGACGCGCCTCAGTCCCCTCGGCCACCGCGGCCGGCTCAATTGTTACAATCATCAACCAAAACATTAACATATTTTGTCTAAAAAATTATGAATTTCAACAAATATCATCATGCGGCATGTCACCCATAAGGGCGTGGCAGCTCAACCTTAGCATAAAGGGATAGGTGTCGCAGTGTAAGGATTTCTGAATGGTCAGATATCATGACGAATGAGTGCATGTAAAATTCTCAAAAAATGTATTGTTACTGCTTAAAGAAATATTTTGACTTAAGTGCCCTATGGGATTTTTTAATGAATAATTTTGAAAATGTGCGCCATCTCTCCGGGATTTACCCAATATATCTCTACAAAGGAAATTTTTTTTTTTTTTTTTTTTTTTTTTTGGGGGGGGGGGGTGGTCATGACCGCAATGGATCCGCCATTTGGCCTACAGGGCCAACAGGTCCTCCCCAGGGTCCAGTCTGCGGGCGCTGCACTTTGTGGGAGTGAGGCAAAGAGGCGTATCTGGCTGGGTATCGAGCGCTTCGTTGATGGCCGGCCGCAGCCTTGGGGGCGATATTTCACGTCTGCGGGCGCTGTTATTGTTAGTGGGCGGCCGGGGCCGCAGTGTTCTGATGCCTGGCGCTCGTTCAATGGCTGGCGCTAAATCAGGCTTGCCAACTGACCGTGCCGCATCTCCCGCCGCCGGCCGCCTTCCCTCCGCCGATGTTATTACCCAAGGGGGCGGGCACCTGCCCGTGACTCTTTACTGCACCCTCACTGAACTCTGACCCACACCGTTCTTTACAAACAGAAATGTTTACTCTCTGTTTTCGCGAGCAGAGGTAGCACTTTATAGGCATTCTGGTAATACCTATGTAGTCGATATTATACTGAAATGGTTATATAAAATTTAAATATCTGTGTTCCTTCTTTATGTGAAAGTTTTTAAAGATTTAAAACAAAACAAAAACAACCTGAAGGTTAACAAACACAAAGCCAGTCAGTTGCAAGTAATATTGCAATTCGTCCATCATATTTCGGGCTGGCAGCCGGATCATGTTGACGTCTTCCAATTATATTTCGGCGGACAAACATGCAGCCATCTTCAGGCGGGCCGGCAGCGCTCACTGGCGCTCTTCTGCCTACAGATGTAAAATTTGATAGAGGAGAAACATAAAAACTCAAAGGGGATAAAATTTTGGAGATAACACATACATAAAACGGAGATTTAAAATGGAAATAAAACAACGTACATAAAATGGAGGAAAACGTTGGTGACATAAAACATTTGGAACGGCGAAAGTGGTGAATAAAAACAGTTTCTCGAAGGTCAGTGGCACACACAAGGGCGGTGGCTATGGGGAGACCGTCCGCTATTGTCGAGTTAAAACAAAAAAAAACACAACACACATTCTGAAAAATACACAAGTTAAAACTGATGGTGTCGGCTGCGGGTTGGCCGTCCACTGTTGTAAAATAAAACAATTTAGCTAAAATGCACCACACTTGTCCAAGCTCAAAGGAGATTTCATAGATGGTGGAGCACTGACAGCATTGAAGATGTGAGTTGGGAAAGGAGATGAGAGGAGAGGGAGAGGGTGGGGAGGAGCCACAGGGCCGGTGGGGAAGGGACGGGGGGATGATGTCCCAGGAAGCCACGGGGAATTAGGATAGGGGAGGGCGGTAAGAGGAGGATCCGGAGGGACGGAGGATGGAGGAGGGGAGAAGGGACGGGAAGGGAAGGATAGTCGGGGCCATCAGGGAGAGAAGGGGGTGAGGGAGCAAGGAGAAGGATCACAGCTGGTATGAAGGGTAGATGTCAGGTCGGAGGGCATCATCCGGGAGGGGGAGGGTACGGAAGTTGCCACGGGAAAGGATCCGGAGGGTGAACAAGTGGAGAGCAGGGGGAATACAGTAGTGGAGGCGCAAAAGAGTACTGGTGTGCGTCGTTCTATATATACCGAGGATTGGTGCGGCGGCGCCTGCGCAGTGTTCAAAAATGTTCAAATGTTTGTTAAGCTTATGGGACTTAACTACGGGGTCATCAGTCCCTAAACTTACAAACTACTTACGAACTACCTTATATTAAGGACGGCACAAATATCCATGCCCGAGGGGGGATTCGAACCCCCGACCATAGTGGCCGTGCAGACCGTGACTGGAAAGCCTCAGTCCCCGCAGCCACCGCGGCCGGCCCTGCGCAGTGAGGAGGTACTAGCGCGCCCCCTGTCGAATTTGGCGCGCTCTGCGGTAGAAGCGGGCCGCGTCTACGTAATGGCGCTCATGTTCCACGCATCCTTCTCGTACTGTGCGAGTGGTTTGGCCAATATAGGATTGGCCACATTGACAAGGGAGCTTGTAAATTCCCGCCTTCCGCCGAGAAAAGCCGAGATCTTCGCAGGTGGTCGGAATATCACTTTTACACAATGCTTTTTCAGAATTCTTCCTATTTTAGAAGATAGGTTGCTCACATACGGAAGCAACGCCATGGACATGATTACCTCCTTATCTTCTTCTTTTGGTGTTGTTTACATTTCTTCCTCATTAGAGCTGTGCTGATCTGGAATGAAGAATATCCATTTTCCCTGAAGACTGACTGCAAATGTTCAAGTTCCATCTCTTTAGGAAGGCTGTCGTTATTAGATACCACATGTGCCCGGTGCACCAATGTCACACACGTCTACTGAAGCCCAACAAATCAGCCATAACGGAACACTGTATTTCCACGGGACACTCCGTGGATTATTCTACAACAGAAATTTTGGCAACGACAAGATCCTTTTGGAATTCGATTATTAAGGATTCCGTTGAAATACGGTTGACAGAAGACCTGATTAATCGGAATGTCAGCTTTCCAATGGGTAAAGCATGGGACCCTGTAGTTTCTTTAATTGCTTCGCAATGACATAGGTCTACATGTAGTGGCATTCTCTGACAGCCGGCCGCGGTGGCCGAGGAGACTGAGGCGCTCCAGTCACGGTCTGCACGGCCACTATACAGTCGGGGGTTCGAATCCCCCCTCGGGCATGGATATTTGTGCCGTCCTAGTTCGTAAGTAGTTCATAAGTAGTCTGTAAGTTTAGGGACTGATGACCCCGTAGTTAAGTCCCATAAGCTGTACAAACATTTGAACATTTGAACAACCTCTGACAAAAAGTGATTTCTTTCGACCACCACGCTTAAGATACACGAAGGTGCATTCCGACAGATGGCGCAAATGCGAGTACACCATTACGCAGACGCGGCCCGCTTCTATCGCAAAGCGCGCCAAATTCGACAGGCGGCGCGCTAGTACCTCCTCACTACGCAGGCGCCGCCGCGCCAATCTTCGGTATATATAGAACGACGCACACCAGTAATCTTCTGCCTTGTGCTCACCTGAAGATGGCTGCATGTTTGTCATCCAAAATATCGTTGGAAGACGTCAACATGCAGCCACATTTAATTCAATTTCTTTAGGTATAAAATTTATTTTCTTCTGAAGAAGACACCCATATTGATGTCGAACCATCGACCAATATCAAAAAACTATTACCTGCAAGTAATTGGCTGTGTCTATGTTAATCTGCAGTTTTGTACAGTTGCGGTAACAGCCAGATTCAAGAGAGTAAACCAAGTTTACCTACTGTTCTAAATCATTATTTTTCACATCTACAGATATGAAACTTCCTAACACACTAATATTGTGTGTCGGAACCGGGATTTGAGACTGGGACTTTTGCCTTTCGCGGGCAAGCGCTCTGACGTCTGAGCTATCCCGGCACGCTTCACAGTCCGTCCTCAAAATCTTACTTTTGCCAGTACCTCGCCTCCTACTGGTACAAGTAAGGTTGTAAGAATGGACACAATTTTTCACACACAATTTTAATCTTGCAGGAAGTTTCATATCAACGCACACTCTGCCGCAGAGTGAAAATTTTGTTCTATCTACAGATTTATTTCTCAACAATTTTGGGGATTTGTAGAAACACCATGGACTGCTATCTCCTAAAAATACATACAGAGACTGTTTTATTCAATACTGTGTTGTGTATCAGCGCTTATAACCAGGAAAAGCGGAAGACTCCATACCGATTTCATCTTCCTCCTTGCTTCACATGGTACTGTAGTTTCAATCATATTACCTTTGTACATGTAACGTGTTATTTCCAATATAAATTTAGTTGAGATACCTCTATTCCTCCTTAATGCTTTATTCTGGATAGCTATAAGAGAAAATGACATTAACATTTCCATATTTTTCGTCAGTCTGCTTTATATTGCTAAGACAGTGGTAAGGGATGTACCACTGATTCCTGTAGTTTGGTCTACCGTGTTGGATGGCGCAGTGGTAACCAATTGGACTCACAGTCTGGAGAAATAATGTTCTGACTCACTTAGAGATTTTACGTCAGTTTCCTAAATCACTCCAGGAAAATACCAGGATGAATCCTTTCAAAGGGCAGCGGTTGATTTCCTTTTCCATCCCTACCACAAATTATCCGAGCGTTAAACCGCTACCGAAACCCATGTTAAATTGCGGCAGGCATCGTCAATATTAATTTGTAACATACATAACAAGACTTCCTTGATAAATTAAGCATATATGCGATAGCTGAAAAAAGCTGTACCCACTAAGACTAGTTTAACTCAACACAGACAAGATCTAACACACACTACAAATGACACGCTAGTTCGACTTTTAGGTCCTTCTTAGTTTCCTGCAAGATGTCTTGAGATAATATTTTGTCTTATCAGAGACCACAAATAGGTCTAAAGCGTCTCGCTGCTGAGCGCGCGGTTGCTCCCCATGGAGGTTCGAGTCCTCCCTGGGGCATGGGTGTGTCTGTTTGTCCTTAGGTTAGTTTACCTAGGTTTAAGTAGTTTGTAAGCTACGGACTGATGACTACGCAGTTTGGTCTGATAGATTTACAGACATTTGAACATTTTTAGACCACAAATATTGCTATTCAAAATAGAAAGACTCGGGAGATTCAATGGAGATGGATGATTTGAAGTCTGTTCTATTTTTCTTCACAAGGTTGACAATACGGTCACAATTTGCATTGCTATGGGCTTGTTGCGAATATAAAGCACTACCTAAAGTGTAACCAAATTTCTTGAAAAGTCCTTCGGTTCCACGAATTCTTCGTTAGCACCTTGATTTGCAACCAAATGTCATATAAGTGAAGATTTGTGAACTGCCTCTGAAGCTCATTCACCATTTCATCAGTAGTTTCATTCTCTTCCTTGCATAACAAGATAGGAAACGGTTCCAAGGAGAAACGAAAGGATCAAAACTGCGTATCTTCAATTTGGCAAGCCATGAGTGCAAACTTGTTGATGTAGTCACAGGCGGTACGTACAAAAGTACTGTCTCATTCATGAAAAGAAAAGGAATTTTTCTATATCCGCCGCAGTGGAGTAGCCGAGCGGTCTAAAGCACCTCGCTGCGGAGCGCGCGGTTGCTCGCCGTGGAGGTTCGAGTTCTCCCTGAGGCATGGGTGTGTGTGTGTGTCCGTACGTTAGTTTACCTAGGTTTAAGTGTTTAAGTAGTTTGTAAGCTACGGACTGATGACCACGCAGTTTGGTCCGATAGATTTACAGACATTTGACATTTCTATATCCTGGAGATCGATTACTGTGTTCTAGATCTGAATGCCAACAACTAATGATCACTTCTTTGAGTATGCGGTGCTCAGTCTGTCGAAACCTAAGATTCACATGGAAGAACTGTTATCCCGACTCCAACTCCAATGATGACACGAACATCACACTCTTAAAAGCACCAATCGTATAAAAGAACATCTTATCCACTATTGCAGACTTGCCTTCGACCCACGCAAACAATCGATTGTACGGAAGTGGGGTGATTATCAAATATTAACGTTTCAAATTTTTGTCCTTGAAGTCGTAAAACACCACCGTAAAATGCTGCAATTTCTGTAAATTTTACGGATAAACCGTGAAGGTTGGCAGGTATGCACAATGTTAGCGTCTGGTACAATCCCTAGAAACTGGGGATAGCGATTCTGAATTGCCCAGATCATAGAATTATTTACCTCTCGCCCTGGCATTTGACAGGGTCACCTCCATCGAGAGACTACTTACTGCAGGAGTAGTCCTACCAACATTCCCATTATTCTATTCACGTAGCCGAATGTAGACGTGAATATAAACAGAAAGTTCCATACCTCGTAAGAAAGTCGCTTTTAATAAATCAAATTTAATTCCAAAGCTCTTGTAGATTTAGAACTCTGGTACAGTTTTCTGCACTATTTCGAGATGTAGAGCTTTGGAAATCATCGTGGAACGAGTAGACAAATAGAATACAACTCACCAGGTAAGACTTGCATGGTGCAGAGGCAATGAACACTGGGTACTCACCTGGAACAGAAGAAAACCAAAATTAGGTTCAGAACAGGGGTATCGTTAAAATATTCATTTCAAATAAATCCTCTAAAAATATCAGCTAAAACGAAACCGTCATCAGGTAACATCCCTACACATTAACGACAGCTTTTAAGCAGATTTCATCTGTAAACTGTGTAACACAAGCAAGATACAAATTCAATAATTTGACACGTGCGGTAGTCAGAGAAAAAGCAAGGAAAACGCAGTGCTCTGTACTGATTGCTTACGTGCGACATATTCACTGTTTGTAGGGTTCACAGATTAATAGTTATGTTTCAGTTGTCGTTTGTGTGTGAATGACGGTTAACAACGATTTGGAAAATTATTGTTCGTGCAAGTTACGAAGTATATGCGACTCCATTCCAATTTAAAACATTCTGGCAACCCACCTGAACCCCCCTAAGCACGAACTATAACAAAACTATATTCGCTGTACACTATTGCTGTCCAGTCTGGGATCCTTTTCAGGTGAGCTTGACGGAGGACATCGAAAGAGTCCAAAGAAGGGCAGCTCGTTTCGTATTATCAAGATACAGGGGAGACAGCGTTACGGAAATGATACAGGATCTGGGATGGGAATCATTACAACAACGGCGCTTATCGCTGCGGCGTGGGCTACTTACGAAACTCCAATCGCCAACATTCTCCTCCGAATGCGAAAATATATTGTTGACTCCCACTTACATAGGTAGAAATGATCATTAGAATAAAATACGAGAAATCAGAGCTCGAACGGAGAGATTCAAGTGTTCTTTCTTCCCGCACGCTATTCGAGAATGGAATGGGAGATAAATAGTATAATGGTGGTTCGATGAAGCCTCTGCCAGGCACTTAAATGTGATTTGCAGAGTATCCCATGTAGATGTAGATGTTTTCTCAAAGGCAACGAATGTAATGTCCTTTCTGTTGACACAGCTTTCTCGTAAATTGCTGGATGCTGTTTTTAATATGGATTTTTCGGAATGGAAGCACTTACATGGTTTCCAACAGAACTCCATATTTTGCATAATAAGTGTTTAGAAATTGGGAAGATTCGGAACTGAATTATGCTGATTAAGAAAGCTCCAACTCTGTAGACAATTTTTAAAAAGTATTTTTTTATTTGTAGAATTAATTATTGCATCTGTTAAATTTAGCTAACGAATGGTTTCTGAAAACAGATTCCAGACTTTGTGATTATTAATGAATAACACACTGTAATATGAGGTGTGTTTGTACCGAGTTCTGTGGTCTGATTAGCCGCATGCTCAAATGTTTGTAGAGCTTATGGGACTTAACTAAGGGGTCATCCGTCCCTAAACTTACGAACTAGCTTATACTAAAGACGGCACAAACATCCATGCTCGAGGGGGGATTCGAACCCCCGACCGCAGCGGCGGTGCAGACTGTGACTGATACGCCGCAGACCGCTCGGCCACCGCGGCCGGCTTAGCCGCACGCGGACGGGCATTGTCTTGCAGCAAAACGATGCCCTTGTTCAACTTGCCACGTCTTTTGTTCTGAATTGTGCACTGTCTTACATTAAGCTAACTACCATCTGTTCCTGCACTTGAAGAAACACTTGGGCGGTCTTCAAGACGATGACAAAGTAAAAATAGTTGTGATGCAGTGATTAACAAGTCAGGCACCAGGCTTCTATATGAGGAGGGTATTCAAAATCTGGTATGACATAATGACAAGTGCCTCAATATTGACGGAAATTCTGCAGAAAAGTAGATTAAGGCATAGGTTTTCATGTAAAAATAAAATTATTGAGATATATTAGCGCGTTTTTTTTTAAATTTCAAAACTATAATTACTTAAAAAACTCGTCTCGTACATAAAATTTACGTTCTATTTAATTCAGAATGTTAAACAAGGACTTATATGATTTTAACAAGTACATTTCTCTTTTATTAGGCCTATATTTTTGTATTATGGAACCCTTAGTAGTCAGGAGTACACTGGAGGGTTTTCCAGTGGTGCAAGTATTTCTTCGTGTGACTGCGATCCTCCGAGCAAGTCTTTGCGATTCCCCTGGGTATCGTAAACCACCCTAAATTGTCTGCTTAATATGAATACGGGTCTCCAGCAGTAAGCGTAGGGTGTACCCAACTGGTAAATGAGATGGTACGGCGAAGAGGAACCCTTCCTCTTTATGTGTGTGAGGAGCAGTGGCGAATAGTGTATATTTACGGGTTGGGGGCAATATTAATGCAAAGATAAATTAAAAAATGTCAAGAAGACATCCCATGATGTTTTGTATCAGTTCTGCTGTTCATCTTCAGAAGATAATTTGCGCTAAAGCCCCTTTCACTTTACTAAAATCAAGCTTTTTTTTTATTGCTGACAAATAAATCGACAAAGGCATACTTTTATTTTTTTAAGGGCACGAACGTCACACCAGTAACACCCTACAACACAAGTATGACTGTCTACGCCACTGGTAAGGATTCATGGTTTTCCTAATTGACGTTTAAGGTATTTATCGCGCAGAGAATGCGCCGAAACTCGAAACTGGAGTTTTTTTTTTTTTTTTTTTTTTTTGTTTTTTTTTTTTTTTTTTTTTTTTTTTTTTTCTTTTGGGGTCCGTGGCTTCTGCAGTTGTAAGTTTGTACCTACGGACCAGACGTCTGTCCTGTATAGCAAGGTTAGAAGGATGGCATGCCTGTACAAACTACTTCTGGTTTTCATTGTAAGCCCGAAAGTCTTGATAAACTTTTACATGAAGTTCTTATTATTCAGCGATAGAAAGCAGTGTAAAGGGCATTTCCATTTAATACCAGAATGGTCACCGGCTGCAGCACTACTTCACGTCGCAACGTGGCGAACCAAAGGTTACGTTTCATCGGCAGAACGCTTCGAAGATGCACCAGCTCCACCAAAGAGACCGCCTACATCTCACTTGTGCGCCCTCTCCTGGAGTACTGTTGCCCCTTGTGAGACTCTCACCACGTGGGACTGACGGAAGACATTGAGAATGTTCAGAGAAGGGCAGCTCGTTTTATTTTATCACGTTACGGGGGAGGGGGGGGGGGAAGCGTCACGGAAATGTTGCACGAATTGGGGTGGAAATCATTAAAAGAAAGACGTTATTTATTGCGGCGTGATCTGTTTGCAAAGTTTCAATCACCGACTTTTACATCTGAATGTGAAAATATTTTGCTAGCACCCCCCTACTTAGGGAGACATGACCATCCCAATAAAATAAGAGAAAAGGTAAAGCAGTCAACAAACAATCCTAAGATTGGTTTGAACACCACAGTGCTTTACTAGGCATGGTCCTGTTTGGATGTGGTATGCCAGTTATAGAGGGACCTAAAGTTTATCGTGGGTTCCGAACCACGGCGCTACTCGGTATTTTTCACATAAACAATACTGCCAGAAGTGAAAAAAGTGGAAAGTGACAGATAAAAATCCTAGGACCTGGGGGGGGGGGGGGGGGATCGAAGCCGCAACCTTTGGATTTGTAGTCTGGCACTCTATGACTGTGCAACCGAGGCGCACTAAAAAAAATGAGATCGAAAACGGAACGATTTAGGTGTTCTTTCTTCCCGCGCGCTATTAGAGAATGGAACAGTAGAGAAAAGTTATGAAAGTGGTTAATGAACCCTCTGCCAGGCACTTAAATGTGATTTGCAGAGTATATATGTAGATGTAGATATCAAATCATACCCGTAATTATCTTGTCACAGTAGCACCAGTTCAGATGTCAAGTCGACGATGAGTGGTTTCTGCCAGTGGCTGTGTTGTCTGTTGATCCGCGAGTCGCCCCGAAGTATCAGTGGCTCAGGAAGCGCCTGGCGGTGTTTTCGCGACAAACTAATTATCGGTCTGTCGCCTCTGCGAGACGGCCGTGCCCCCCCCCCCCTCTCCCCCTGGCACAGGAGTTGCTTTGCGCACAGTTGCGCTGCGCCGCTCAACTGTCCAGGGTAATTAGCTAACAGCTGACCGTAGAGAGGCAGTGAGCGGCGGCGGCAACGCCAACGCACAGTCACCGCCACCCGGGAGACGTGAACGGTCTGCTGACGCGCGTTTGCGTCGCACGCGTGTACTCCAACAGCCGGGAGGTTTGCCTTTCTCATTAGCGGGGAGCAGCAAAACGCGATGGTGAAGCTCAATGAAGAGTCGGTCGGCCCGCGGGGAAGCTGTCAAATACATTTCTACCACCTAATTCAGCCAACAACACATCACAGTGTTTTGTTTACTTGATTTGATTTTTTCAGGGAAGCCAAAACAGTCTTGGTCCAACCCGCCACTGTCCGCACCGAAACTAAGTTTATTGTGCGGTATCGCTCCCTGTATATCTAGTAAAGCCAACAATGCCCTTGAACAGTTCTTTATTAGATACAATTTCTTCGGGTCTGGTTGTCCCAAATGTTCTGTGCCTTTTACTCTCCAATGCAATGCATTCGAAGATTAGATGTGATGCAGTTTCATCACCGTCATCTCAGATCCTACATTTAGGGTCCTCTTCTGTTATTCCCATTGTATGTAGGTGTTTGAAATTCCCATGGCCTGTCGGCAATCCAACCATGAGTCTAATCTCTCTCCTGTTCAGACCCAGGATTGCAAAGCTTCTTTTAAAACATGGCTTTGGCATCATTACCTTGCCATGCTTTTGTTGGTGGACTTTGGTCAAATATTCTACGTGCTGTCTTCTGAGCCAGTTACGTAGCTCCAATTTGATCATTGCCTTGGTGATTGTCAGGACACGTTCCGGTCCAATAAATGGAGTCTCTGCCCTCATCCTGGCTAATCTGTCGGCATGTTCGTTGTCACTGATCCCCGAGTGGCCAGGGACCCACAATAGGTTTACTCTATTGCTTTCCCCTAGCTACACCAGAACCCTGTGACATTCTGCAACAATCTTAGACCTTGTTGCAGGAGCTGCAAGTGATATCAGGGCTGCCTGGCTGTCTGAATAGATATAGATGCTACGATCTTTGTAGCACCTACGCAAATTCTCCTCCACACACGCCCTGATGGCAGTGATATCGGCCTAGAATACTGAGGCCAGTTTCCCTAGAGCGATGACGCCCTCCAGTCTTGGCTGCACCCACAATAGGTTTACTCTATTGCTTTCCCCTAGCTACACCAGAACCCTGTGACATTCTGCGACAATTTTAGAACTTGTTGCAGGAGCTGCCAGTGATCTCAGGACTGCCTAGCTGTCTGAATAGATATAGATGCTACGATCTTTGTAGCATCTACGCAAATTCTCCTCCACACACGCCCTGATGGCAGTGATTTCGGCCTAGAATACTGAGGCCAGTTTCCATAGAGAGATGACGTCCTCCAGTCTTGGCTGCACCCCGTATACCCCGGCCCCAACGCCTTGGTCTGATTGTTTACTTACTAGACTGTACGTTTTTATTTTTATTTTTTTAGCCGGCGATCCTCGGTTATTTACCTGATCCAATATTCAGTATATTTTATGAACACCTCCATCCTCTCTGTCCAGCTCCTACTTCTTCATCTCTATCTACCTACAGCTGCCTCCGCCACCTCATAAATCTCCCTCACCTCCTTCTCCTCCTCCATCACCACAACCTTCTCCTCCCCATCTATCTGCCCGTGCACAGCCCTGTCGTTATGTCCCGCTCTGTTTGCAAATCTCCTCCTTTCCCTCTTCAACTCTTCTCCCCCCTGTGCTTGAAATATTTCATGCTGATCGTTTAAGCGGTGTCAAACAGTGGTGTAAGGTACTCTCCAATATACAGGGTGGTCCATTGATAGTGATCGGACCAAATATCTCACGAAATAAGCATGAAACGAAAAAACTACAAAGAACAAAACATTTCTCGCTTGAAGGGGAAAAACAAATGGCGCTATGGTTGGACCGCTAGATGGCACTGCCATATGTCAAACGCATATCAACTGCATTTTTTTTAAACATAATTTGTGTCAGCTCGTGGTCGACGGTTCGTTTGTGGCTGAACACTTCCTGTCTCTTTAAATAACGAAAGATCCGAAAACTTCGATAATGTCCATGATAACGATCAACATACATAGCACAGGCCAGCTGGGCATTTTGATCACAAGAGCCATACATAAATATAACATCGACCTTTCCTGCAATTGGTAGACGGTCAATTTTCACACGAGTAATGTATCACGAAGCAAATACCGTCCGCACTAGCGAAATGTTACGCGATACCACGTACTTATACGTTTGTGACTATTACAGCGCCATCTATCACAAAGCGAAAAAAGGTTCCAAATAAAACATTCATATTTATTTACGTACTAGACGAATATGTATTAAGTGGAGGTACCTATTTAGAAAAAGGCAGTTGATACCCGGTTGACCTATGGCAGCGCTATCTAGCGGGACAACCATAGCGCCATCTGTTTTCCTCCTAGAAAAATTTTGTTATTGTTAGTGTTTTTTTTCGTTTGATGCTTATTTCGTGAGATATTCGACCCGGTCACTATCAATGCACCACCATGTATATATTGGAGGGGGGGGAGATTAATGTAAAGATAAGTAATTTTAAGTATACAACCCCATGTTTTTTGTATCAGTTTGCTGCTCATATGCAGAAAATAATTTGCGTTGCTGCTGCTGCCCCTTTTACTTCCCGAATCCGCTTTTTTTATTCTTGACATTACATTAAAAGAGCTAGTATTTCCTTTATATTCATTATTTAGGATGGGTGGTTATAAAGGGAGAAAGGCGCCATTCCACCCTGCATATACCCCTGCTGTAAATGTAGAAAAATGTTTCGTGACGCAAATGAGTGAGAAAATTTTGGGAAGATGTACTTCATCTGAAAAGGAGGCCGTGTCTGGTGTATTGCTCAAGTGTTTGGGACCCGTAGGGCATCAGTTTGAAGGATGAAAGACAGCTGTCTGCCATCGTTCCTAGGTTTTTAACTTTGTATATAAGATCACTAAATGGCCTTTTTTGCTAAACGAGGAGCCCTTTCGTTCAGAGGCATGAGGAGTAGCATTTCATGTTTTTAAATGTTATTTTCTGTAATACTGTGTTAATATTGCTGGGATTTTATTATGCTAATAATTTATCATTGTGTCTATGAATGCGGCAAGATGAACGATTTCTCTGTGACGCCACTGTCCCTGAGACTTGCTTTATTCTGTATGTGCATGTATGAGTATCTTCTAGCATGGCAGTCTGAGTGTAAGTATGAGAATTTTCGTTGTCGGCTGCTGGCTGCGCGCTTTGCACCTCTAACTTCGAGACGATAGGTAGTCGTTACCAATCTCTACTTTTGATGCTACCAAAGAGGTTCCTCCACCCTTTGGTTACAAGTTGGGTTGGCAATGCCCACAGTTTTGTCAATTTCCGGCCGCTGGCGAGGGGCTCACTGGTTGGTCGACTTGGATATTCTGTGGCTGCACTTCCAGCTGGTAAGACGTTTCTGATTTTCTTTCCTCTCTTGAGATGGTAGCGACTCTTTGCCTGGTGTTAAAGTTAGATTTCAGAACCCTGGAGTGTGGTGCTAAATTCGGATGAGAAGCTATGAACTATTGTGCGTGTAAGTTAGTCTATTCAACTATTGTTTTGCACAATGCACGATCCACACTACACTCAAAACAAGTTAACACGTCATATTGTTTCACAACCATAACTGTACTAGTAACAGCACTAAACAAATGTTGATTACAAATTGAACTAGCACGCAAAAATAAGCTACATACCGTCTGTCCACTGCAGCAGCGTCGTCAGTTGTTTCTAAATACAAGTTACATTCACTAGCTTCAATATCCGTATCTTGAAAACTTTCAGTACAGTCTCGTAAATTATCGTCACTTTCTAAAAGAAGCTGCTCTATCTCTCAATCTGATAAACTTCGTCTTGGCGCCATTCTAAAAGGTCGTTCAATAACGCGGCTGGTTTAAAGGACTCAGACTGTCTGCGTGTGTCTATAGCAAGCTGTTGTAATTATCCCAGAATACGCTGTGTTCGCTGAATAGAGCTGCCATGTAGTGGACGAGGCTCATCGAATACCACAGTTGGAAAGTCAGGGCGAAATGTCGTCATGCCCAAGCGCTATTAGCCACAGAACGCGTCGGACGAACATTCCTACATTCGCACTTAAAGGATTGATATGCAGAGGACAAGGAGGCGACAATGTTTCTGCAATGGCTAAAGCGTAGCAGAAATACTTTTGCATTACCGGATGGGAGGTTTAATTTTTTTATATATTGAAGCTGCTGAAGTTTATAGAGTTTTTACTGAGCTTCTGCCAAAGGATAACAAGGCTAGATCAAAGAAATTTGCTGTATTAGAGACCAGCAGTCTGATTAAAACCTCAGAAACTGATTATGCTTATATTGTAAACATTTTAGGTGACAGTTAGGATGATGACCAAGAGATATTAGTAAGCCGATTGAAACAGATGTGGTTTGATGTTCTTTCAAGGAGATGAAGGGCTTGCTCAGGATAGTGTAGGGTGGAGAACCCATCATACCAGTCTTCGGAGTGAAGACTACAACAATAACAACGAAGTAAAAGTACACTTATTAGTTTCTTGTTGAATGTTAAGAAAACAGTTAAGAAACATTTGCGAAAAAACAAATTGTTTCTCCAGAGGAATTATTTTATGTTTATGTGGGATTTGTGTCGTTAGTGATAGTGGAAAGGGGGAGGGGGCAGGTGACAAAAATTCGCTCTGGGTGCCAAACTACATCTACATCTACTTGGGATACTCTGCAAATCACATTTAAGTGCCTGGTAGAGGGTTCATTGAACCACTTTTATACTATTTAACTCCCATTCCATTCTCGAATAGCGCACGGAAGGGAGAACACATGAATCTCTCCGTTCGAGCTCAGATTTCTCGTATTTTATTCTGATGATCATTTCTATCTATGTAAGTGGGAGTCAACAATATATTTTCGCATTCGGAGGAGAATGTTGACGATCTGAGTTTCGTAAGTGGCCCACGCCGCAGCGATAAACGCCATTGTAATGATTCCCATCCCAGATCCTGTATTATTTCCGTAACGCTGTCTCCCCTGTATTCTGACAATACAAAACGAGCTGCCCTTCTTTGGACTCTTTCGATGTCCTCCGTCAAACCCACCTGATAAGGATCGCACACTGGGCAGCAATACTCCATAAAAGGACGGAAAAGCGTAGTGTATGCACTTTCTTTAGTAGTTATGTTGCATATTTTAAGGGTTCTGCCAATAAAACGCAGTCTCTGTTTCGCCTTTCCCACGACATTATCTACGTGTTCTTTCCAATTTATGTCTGAAGTATTAGTAATTCCTGGGTATTTTGTGGAGTTTAAGGCCTTCACTTCTGATTGATATATCTTCAAAACGGTGCCTAACGGATTTCTATTCGTACTCATGTGGACGACTTCACACTTTTCATTATTTAGAGTCAATTGACAATTTTTAAACCATAGTGGTATCTTATATAGATCGTTCTGCTGTTGGTTTTTATCTTGAAATAATTTTACTAGACGGTAAATGACGGCATCATCTGCAAACAACCAAAGAGAGCTGCTTAGATTTTCTCCCAGGGGAGAACTAACGACACTACCCAAGTTACGGCACTTACAACGGGAAAAAATGTCTACAGATTGTATGTTAACCGGTTCTATATCATTTCCTTTGCTCTTCCATGTTGCCATGGATGACGCACAACAGTTTGCGCTTGTATCGCAATGACGGTGTACGTGAGGGTTGTAGTTACTCCCCACTGCGTTGTGTGAAGAATAGAAACTCTAAAAGTTCACCAACCTGACGTCTTCTATATATGTCCCCACGCAGATGATAGCACGCAGGTCGGAGTTCTTGAAAGAGGCTGAAATTGCTAAACTATTGGTAGGAACTGATCTACTTACTGAATAAAACTGAAATCCTCGGGGATTGGGATGCCAACTGATTTATTTAAAGTCAGCAGAAAACCAGTAAACTGCATAATAACGCCCACTTGACACAGATTGTTTTAAATGAAATTAAATATAAAGTCATTCCCCTAGCTCTAAGATGATTGAACAATGTATTATGACCGCCTACGTATGCATGTTACTTCACCGAGTGCGCGTCCTGAAGTCACTTGTTACTCTTCCGAGTTCCTGTTCTGAAATGAAGAGTGGCGGTTCGATTCAAGACTGCCTTCGTTCCGCCATTTGGCGCGCAAACGTTGCTGCCGTGCATCGTCCGTCTGAAATTCTTTTGTTTACAGAATTAGCAAAACATGCATCGAGCCGCCACTCTTCAGTTCAGAACAGACACTCGGAAGAGTAAGAATTAGCAACGGGAGGCAATACTTACTTTACGGCTTATCCTAGCAGATAGATTAAGAAAAGGGAAACCTACATTTCTAGCTTTTGTAGATTTGGAGAAGGCTTTTGACAATGTTGATTGGAATAAACTCTTTCAAGTTCTGAATCAAGCAGGAGTAAAATATAGGGAGCGTAAGTTTATTTACAACTTGTACAAAAACCAGACAGCGGTTGTCGGAGTTGAAGGGCATGCATGAAAGGGATGCAGTGGTTGGAAAGGGAGTAAGACAGGGTTGTAGTCTTTCTCCATTGTTATTCAATTTTTACATTGAGTAATCTATAAAGGAAAGCTAGGAGAAATTTGGAGAAGGAATTAAAGTTCAGGGTGAAGAATTAAAAACATTGCGTTTTGCCGACGACATAGTAATTCTGTCAGATACAACACAGGACCTGGAAGAGCAATTGAACGGAATGGACAGTGTGCTGAAAGGTGCATATAAGATGAACATTAACAAGAGCAAACCTAGGGTAATGGAGTGCAGTGTAAGAAATCAAGTGATGCTGAAGGAATTAGATTGGGAAACGAAGCAATAAAGGAGGTAGATGAGTTTTGTTACTTGGGCAGTAAAATAACAAATGATGGTCGCAGTACAGAGGATATAAAATGCAGAATGGCAATGGGTAGAAAAGCGTTCTTGAAAAAGAGAAATTTGTTAACATCGAATATTGATTTAAGCCTAAGGAAATCCTTCCTGAAGGCATTTGTATGGAGTGTTGGCTTGTATGGGAGAGAGACATGGGCAGGAAGAGGATTGAGGCTTTTGAAATATGGTGCTACAGAAGACTGCTGAAGATTAGGTGGGTGGATCGCGTAACTAATGAGGAGGTACTGAACAGAATTGGGGAGAAAAGAAATTTCTGGCATACCTTGACTAATAGAAGGGATAGACTGGTAGGACACATTCTTAGACATCAAGGAATTGTGAATTTAGCGTTGGAGGGAAGTATGTGGGGTAAAAACCGCAGAGGAAGACCAAGAGATGGATACAGTAAGCAGATTCTGACAGCCAACATTCTCCTCCGAATGCGAAAATATATTGTTGACTCCCACTTACATAGGTAGAAATGATCATCAGAATAAAATAAGAGAAATCAGAGCTCGAACAGAGAGATTCAGGTGTTCTTTCTTCCCGCGCGCTATTCGAGAATGGAATGGGAGATAAATAGTATAATTGTGGTTCGATGAACCCTCTGCCAGGCATTTAAATGTGATTTGCAGAGTATCCCATGTAGATGCAGATGTAGATGTGATGTAGCTTTCCGTTCTTATGTGGAGTTGAAGAGGCTTTCTCAGGATAGGGTATTGTGGAGAGCTGCATCAAACCAGTCTCCGGACTGAAGACCACAACAACAACAACAATACATTTTACCTACGGAGGGCATAGTTTAGCTTTGAGGGTTTTTTATGAACTGAGTTTGACATTGAATATATTATTAGTTTATTAAGTATAAACAAAATTATGATTGCGTTTTGGTGCGTGACCGCCACTGCTACAGCCAATCGGCTTCCAGTGCTTGCCGCTCGGGGACTTCCCTAGAATTTGGGGAGATTTGCCAGTGCACTTTCCCACAAGAACCCGACATATTGTACCACCTGTCGTGGTTCTCACCAGCTTTTGCCATCTCTCCCGCGGTGGCCGAGAGGACTGAGGCGCTCCAGTCACGGTCTGCACGGCCACTGCGGTCGGGGGTTCGAATCCTCCCTCGGACATGGATATTTGTGCCGTCCTTAGTATTAGCTAGTTCATAAGTAGTTTGTAAGTTTAGGGACTGATGACCCCGTAGTTAAGTCCCATAAGCTATACAAACATTTGAACATTTGATTTGCCATCTCTCGCCTACTGGTCCTAACCGGCTGCACTGAAGCAATACTCCGCACTTAATATGATGGCTTTAAACCAGAAATATTACACACTGCTGCAACGTTTAGTCGGGCGCTTCTTCAGAGCGCTATGCTCCTCTCTGGTCATATCGATCTTCTCCACACGAGCGTAGCTAAAACAGCTTTGCGTCTCCATTGCTGCTGGATCGGAATACGACGTAGCTATTACGAAAGTCAGTGAGGGTGCCCCCGGTTCGGCCACAACGGCGCTGGTTTCCACGAACAGAGCGCTGTAGTCCAGACGTCGGTCTCTGTTGCATGCGGGTCGAGTCCGTCACGTGACCGCTGGTCGTAAACATGGCAGCCTGCGTCGATGACGTAGTGGCGGCAGCGGGCGGCTCGGCGTTATTACGGCGCTGGCGTAATTACCATTGTGGCCGGACGCGCTGTCGGCCGCGCGCAGACGGACGTCGATCGCGTACGTCAGGCGCCGGCGTCGCTGCTTAATCGCCGAATTAATACATCGGATCCCGCGTAATTAGGGCGGCGCGCGTCTCTGCCGTAACTTGCGCGCTCTGCCGACACCGGATGCGGTGCTGTGTGGCGGCTGCAGAACAATCGCCAAACGCTGCCTGCTACCTGCTACCTGCTACCTGCGCGCCGGACAATTCTCGCGCGTCCGTTGTAGAGAACAGAGCGCTGCGGGCACCGCCACTCGCTGATGAGGCGGCCATCTTTCAGCCTGATTACTCCCACAGTGCTCGGCTTAACTCTCGTTCCCACTCACTCGCTCTCGTTACACATCTCCGTTGTTTCTCGAAACACTACCATTTCTTCCATTCTCCCTTCTTCTCTCCACCTCCCTGTCTGTTAGCCTTTTATCTCTCTACCTCTCCCTGCCCCTATTTCTCGTTCTGTGTATTGTGGCGTGTTTCCATTTCTTCTTTCCTTTTGGCGGTAGGTAGGATCGACGCGGCTGACTTGATGTATGGCACCCTCGATCTCCGTAACTGTAGTTCTTTTGTGTATTGTCTGGGGGAAGCAAATCACGGCCTGTAGCTCAGGAAAAATTGGTGATGTGGTGGTAATATTGGACACTTCTTTGTTTAACACAGATAGGGCTGACGCCCTTCCAGAAGGACAAGAACACCAACTTACGTTTTCATTCTTGTATTTAAGAGTTCGTGCACAGTGTCGTATTTTTTTCTTTGAGTAGCCTCCCCCCACTGTACATCAACTTTAGCTTGTATTTTTGATTCCAAAGTGGTTCGATACGACTTCGAAGTTGAGGGTCATACAAAAGATATTGGGTTTGTATTTCTTGAACATTATGTAATTCATGTGATGTTTATATGTATCTATTTCATTGTAAATGATATTTTAATTATTCACCACTTTAAAATTCTAAAACATTCATTGTGACGTCCTTACAAATGAAGGGCAGTATGGTAAAACTAATGATTTATAACGATCTTGTGGAGTCATATAGAGGTAATTCATAGCTTCTGAAAAAAAAAATTAAACCCAAAATAATTCCATTCTATCTTCGTTACGGCAAAATACTGAATTTGAAAGGTGACTGTTCCATAAAAAATGTCACCTGTGTGATGTTGAAGACTTCCTCGTAATTGGGTTTGTATTTCCGGAACATTCTGTAATTTATATGATGTTTATTTGTATGTATTTCATTTTAAATGATATTTTAATAATAATGATTCAACACATTAAAATTCTGAAACATTCATTATGACGTCCTTCCAAAAAGAAGGGCAATATGGCAATACTAATGATGTTATTGTGAAAAAAATCCATTTATAACGATCTTGTGCAGTCAAATGAAGGTAATTTATACCTTCAGTAAAAAACCAAAACAAAAATAATTCCGCTCTATCTTGGTTAAGACAAAATACTGAATTTAAGAGATGACTGTTCCATAAAAACATCACCTGTGTTAGGTTATCTTTGACAAAGGATGAGTACTAATTTTGATGGAAATTAACATGTTAAATGAATACAATAGATTTTTTTAACTTGCTGTACATTAGGAGCATAAACAATATCGAAACAATGTATTAATGTTCGGGGTCTCATGTAGTGGCTGCTTATGTCGAAGATTCCAGTCCTTCATCGGATATTGGTGTAGGTAGGTAGATTAAACCGTTAAATACTATTTTCATCACAATTTTATTACAAACATCGGCTATATTGTAATCTTTGGAAATATTATAAATATTCGTTGTAACTTCAAGGGTCCGGCCTCTTCTCGGAAAAGCAGAGAATAGCTGTTGCACTATTGTAAGTTCACAAACAGGCATACGGTCAGGAATGGTGAAGGCCCTCTTAAGTTGGGAAGGGACTGTGCAGTAATCCGTTTCCCAAGACGGGGTGTTTGGTGTCAACATTTGGAGGCTCCTTCATGATGCATAAGACAAGAGGTGTTTGACAGGTTGAGGTAACATTGGGAGGCCACACTACTTCGTCACGTGAGGGCAAGTCCTCGGCAAACTATTGTTATTTGTGATTACAGGTGGTTAAATCCTGCTAATCTGGTATACAAGGAATTGTTGCTAGCAGACCTTCGTGAGTCTTTTTTGTAATATTAAGATAGTGACTGTTCTGGTAAAGACTCCGGTAAAAATGTTAGGAAGGATTCCACTTAGTTTATGAACAGGTTAAGTATAATAGTTGCTAAGTTTTCAGAATCAATATGTTGCGACAGGACACTCTTGTACCGAGATATGATTTCCAACCTTAACAGATGATGACTCCTTATGTAGTGGGTTTATTTTATGAAATGCAATCTAATGATATAAAGTGCAATTGTTGTTCCTGTTTATCTGCTATATTTAGTAATGTTTCACGGAGTGATGTGTTGCATTCAACATATGTATTCCTCCTCACGTAAATTTGAAATACCGTCTGATTTAAGATATTGTTTCCATTTGCGGCCTGAATATTGTTGACTTCTAACCTTGGTAAAAATATTGACCTTTGTGGCAAAAAAAAAGGATGAGAACCGGATGTAAACTGTGTTTATATGAAGACAGTCCAGTCAACCGCGCGACCCTTGTTGCATAATGGTTCTAATTAAATATTTACCTTTCGCTGTTCTCCTCGGCGCATCCAGTAGATTCCTATCTCTAGTGAACAGCAAAGTGTAGTTCGATATTTGTGGACCATTCTTCTGTTTTTTGTCTATCACAGGATCATGGATTTTCCACAGTGGTTCCTTTCAAAAAATGTAGATCCTCCTGCATTTGAATACAATTTTCCACAGTTACAACCTCTCTATATACTGCAGCATCACCTGCAAAAATACTCAGTGAAGTTCCGATGTTATCCACAGGGTCATTTATATATATTGTTTACAGCACAAGACACTCCCCTATGGCAAACCTGACATCACTTTTACTTCGGAAGACATCTCTCCACTGAGAATGACATGCTGCGTTCTGTGCTCTATGCTCTAGGAACGCCACGGCGGATAAGCCGTGCGTACTGGGGCGTCGTGATACAGTGCGCGCAGCCGTTCGCCGTCGGGGGTTCCAGTTTCCCCTCGGGTATTGGTTTTTGTGTTGTGCATAGATTAGTTTACCTTAGTTTAAGTACATTGTTAGCTACGGACTAATAACCAAGCAATCGAGTTCGATAAATTTACAAACATTTGAATTTTTTGTTATCTAGTAACTCCTAAATCCAGTCACACAATTGGTCCAGTAGACCATATACTTTTCTTCATTAAACGACTGTGAAGAACTGTATTAAACGCCTTGCGGAAGTCAAGAAACACGACATGTACCTGGGAACCCGTCTCTATAGCGCTCTGTGCCTCGTGGGCGAATAGCGCGAACTGGGTTTCACAATATCGCCTTTTTCGAAACCCATGCTGATTCCTGCAGAACAGATTTCTAGTCTCCAGAAAAGTCATTATGCTCGAACATAATACGTGTTTCAAAATTCCACAAGTGACCGACGATAGAGATATAGGCCTATAGTTATGCACTGCCAGCCACATTCTGCACGGCCACTACGGTCGGGGTTTCGAATCTCCCCTCGGGCATGGATATTTCTACATCTACATCTCTATCTACATCTACATAGATACTCTGCAAATAACATTTAAGTGTGTGGCAGAGGGTTCATTAACCACTTTCATAACTTTCCTCTACCGTTCCATTCTCTAAAAGCGCGCGGAAAGAAAGTACACCTAAATCGTTCCGTTTTCGATCTGATTTCTCTTATTTTATTGGGATGGTCATGTCTCCCTACGTAGGTTGGTGCTAGCAAAATATTTTCCCATTCACAAGTAAAAGTCGGTGATTGAAACTTCGCAAACAGATCACGCCGCAATGAATAACGTCTTTTTTTTTAATGATTTCCACCCCAATTCGTGCAACATTTCCGTGACGCTTCCCCCCCCGTAACATGATAGAACAAAACGAGCTGCTCTTCTCTGAACCTTCTCAATATCTTATGTCAGTCCCATCTAGTGAGGGTCCCACAATGGGCAACAGTACTCCAGGAGTGGACGCACAAGTGTGATGTAGGCAGTCTCTTTGGTGGAGCTGGTGCATCTTCTAAGCGTTTTGCCAATGAAACGTTTTGCTTCGCCTTCCTTACAATATTTTTTTATGTGTTCTCTCCAGTCTAAGTTGTTCATAGTTGTAACGCCTAGGTATTTAGAAGAATTTACGACCTTAAGGCTTGACTGATTTATCGAGTAATTGACGTTCAGCGGAATTATTTTAGTGGTCACGTGTATTAGTTCATACTTTTCTTTATTTAGCGTCAATTGCCATTTTTCGCACCACGTAGAAATTTTGTCTAAATCGCTTTACAGTTGCTTTTTATCCTCTGTTGACTTCACTAACGACAGCATCGTCCGCGAACAGTCTAAGGGAGCTATTCAGATTGTCTCTTAAATCTAATATATAAAGCAGAGTTTTCGTATGTTTGTACGTGTTGCATACAAATATACAGTTTTGTTCCAGTCTTTATGAAATTTTGTACACGTAAGCTTCAATCCATGAGGACGGTCGTCGTAAGTGTAAGAATCACATACGATATATAGTTCACGAGATATGACGTCATAAACAAATAGATGCGCGAAAAACTGCTGCATTTTGCGACATGCTGCTCATTTTCTCCTAAAACATTCGACCGATTACAACCAAATTTGGTACACACATTCCTTACCGTGAGGTAACAATTGCTGCATGGTTAAGAATCACATTCGGCACATGGTTCAAAAGATATTACGTCATAGCCAATAGAAATTGCACAAAATGGCATATAATGCGGCGCGACTTTAGAAATACACTGTATAAGAATGACAGTACTTAGCGACTTGCAACAAACTTTAAACATAATTTGAAACCTTTATTAAACTTTTTCTCGCTGGCAACCATAGTAAAATGATGAAAGGAAAAAAGTTTCTCGCTTACTACTTTTTCGCTGCTTATGGAGTAAAACTACGGCTCTCGGTACGACGTTACAATTTATCATTTGAACACTACAAATTGTAGCGACAAGAAATTCTACCGACAGCATACACATATATAGTAGAATGTAGCTTCTAAATTGTATCACATTCCGATACGTAGTTCATGAGATATGATAACAAACAGTAACGTTCCGCTGTTGATGGACTAAAACTACGGCTTTCGGTATGACGTTACAATTTATAATTTCTACACTACAAATTGTAGCTGCAGTAAATTTTACAGATAGTATACTCGCATATAGTTGAGTGTACTTCTAAATTGTATCACAGTACGACACGTAGTTCATGAGATATGAGCTCCTAAACAGAACGATCATAGAAAACAGCCCCTTTTCGCACCACGTTTTAATCTATTACTTCTTTAGTACTGACTGTATTCCCAAGAGAGTTTACAGACTTACAGCCCTTTTATAAATGAATATATACCTGAAATATGGCAGGAATAAATAAATAAATACCCGAGCAACGCCGGTTTTCAGCTACTAGGTTATAAACGCGAGGAAGAGTTGGGGACCTATTACTCTTCCATGTGGAACTCCAGATATTACTTCTGTTTTACTCGATGTCTTACCGTCAATTACAACGAACTGTGTCCTTTCTGATAGGAAATCGTGAATCCAATCGCACATTTGGGGAGATATTCCATAAGCACGCAATTTCATTCGAAACCGCTTGTGGGGTATCAAAAGCCACCCGGAAATCCAGAAATATGGAATCGATTTGAGATCCATTGTCGATGGCACTTATCACTTCATGTGCTGTTCAAATGTTCAAATGTTTGTACAGCTTATGGGACTTAACTACGGGGTCATCAGTCCCTAAACTTACAAACTACTTATGAACTACTTACGAACTAGGACGTCACAAATATCCATGCCCGAGGGGGGATTCGAACCCCCGACCGTAGTGGCCGTGCAGACCGTAACTAAAGCGCCTCAGTCCCCTCGGCCACCGCGGCCGGCTCATGTGCCGTCCTTAGTATTAGCTAGTTAATAAGTATTTTGTAAGTTTAGGGACTGATGACCCCTTAGTTAAGCCCCATAAGCTTAACAAACATTTGAACATATCCAGAATGAAACTTTCACTCTGCAGCGGAGTGTGCGCTGATATGAAACTTCCTGGCAGATTAAAATTGTGTGCCGGATCCGGGACTCGAACCTGGCACCTTTACCTTTCGCGGGCAAGCGCACTACCGACTGAGCTATCCCGACACGACTCACGATGCCGCCCCACAACTTTACTTCCGCCAGTTCCTCGTCTCCTACTTTTCAAACTTCACAGAAGCTCTCCTGCGAACCATGCAAGACTAGCACTCCTCGAAGAAAGGATACGTTGGAGACATGGCTTAGCCACAGTCTAAGGGATGTTTCCAGAACGAAACTTTCACTCTGCAGCGGAGTGGTCGCTGATATGAAACTTCCTGGAAGATTAAAATTGTGTATCCACCATATCCTTTCTTCCAGGAGTTCTAGTCTTGCGTGGTTCGCAGGAGAGCTTCTGTGAAGTTTGGAAAGTAGGAGGCGAGGTACTGGCGGAAGTAAAGTTGTGAGGCGGCACCGTGAGTCGTGTCGGGATAGCACAGTCGGTAATGTGCTTTACCGCGAAAGGCAAAGGTCCCAGGTTCAAGTCCCGGTTCCGGCACCCAATTTTAATCTGCCAGGATGTTTCATTTGAACATATTTTTAGTTATGCACATCTGTTCTAGGTCCCTTCTTGAAACCGGAGATGACCTGCGCAATCTTATGGAACGCTACGCACTTCTAGAGCGAATTTTTATTTTCGTTTCTAATATAAGTCTGGAAAAATGCATATATACCCGGGGAAAACGGGATCTACAGCTAGTTAAAGTTGGAGCTTTCATTGTTTTCGCAGCACGAGCTCCGCTATCTCTCAAATCAAAGTGGATGGATGGTGCACGATACTGTTATCAAGCCGCTCTGTAACGAGCGGGGGCGAAACGCGGTTGTATTGCTGCTTGACGAAATATGCGGCACTTGAGTCAATTGCAGGGTGTGACGTGTGGCACTCAGTAAATGAGCCCGCCCTCGCTCGGCTGCGTGGCGTGCGCGGCAGCTGTGGAGGCGCCCCCTACCTGCTGCTAGCGCGCACTCGTCGCCCCATAATAGGGCCGGCCCCGTTAATTGCTTATTTCATTAGCGAAATAGCCGCGCCGCCTGCGCGCGACGACCCCTCGCTTCATTAATACTTGTCAACCCGTAGATATCGATCTCGTATCTCTCCGTTTTGTCATTTCCATTACCCCGCATCGGCGATAAAAGCGCTTTACAACTACTCCGACACAATGATTACCTCCTTATCGCAACGGACACGAGGAAATAAGCGAATTCCAACGATCCAATACGGCAGTTCACTTCCATATTACGTGAGGCAATCTGACGAATTCCGCTGATCGCATGACATGAAAACTTGGGATTTGGTCTCGTAAAGCAGTTAATAACTTCACTACGCCTGTGTTCCGATAATTTCTCAGGCTTATTCTGAATACAATAGTAAACCAGCTGATCCTTTAAAGCAGTGTTCCCAGTCTGTTTGAATACGCTACTCTCTTCCAACTCAAAATATTTTCTCGACCCCCCAACTCCCTCCCTGAAACATAGCGCAGCTAAGTTTGTGATTTTAAAGGCAACAAATTCAATTTTCTTCTGTTGATACAATTTTATCGTGTAAAAATTTAAAAAAAATAATAAATAAAATAGTGCAATACTGTACATGATAGGATAAAGATTAGTCAATTTTACTGGGTAGAACACATCCTATTATTACATGAATTCCGACACAAAATTATATATTGTATAACCTGATTTCCTTTTGCAGGTAAAGCTAAGATGCGAATCATGATAATTGTAGAAGGTCCCACTGTATAGGAAATTTGTAAAAAAATCGAATGTTTGACAATTACTTACATAATCTCGTAAATTTAGTTATCGCCTGCTACCTGAAAACATTTTACAGCTCTTTCGGTTATTCCTAGTTAAAACGGTGTAACTACACTACAAGCCTTTAAAATTGCTAGACCAAGAAGAAATTCAGATGATAAACGGGTATTCATTGGACAAATACAGGGTGTCTCAAGAAAGACGCCTGCCAGGTGCCTGCGGATCGCGCGGTACGGCTTGCAGCCGGCGCCACCGTATCCGTCGGCCAATGCAGCGCCCGATTCTCGGACTCAATTGTGCCACAGGCGTATACACTGAGTTAAAATCTATAAAATATTGCCATCTGAGTAACCTAAGCTTACCTTTATTTACAGTTGATGTTCAAAATGATGGAAGGAGCGGCCTGACTTCTCTTGAACACATTTGTGAACACTCGACTAATTTCGGCTACCGAAATCTGGGAAACTACTTGTCGAATCCTGTCTTCCAACTCTTCGAATGTATGGGGATTGCTTGCATAGACCATGACTTTTAACACTCCTCAAAAATATAAGTCACAGGGATTTAGATCTGGAGAATGTGGATTTTGTGAGCTCCAACTCGACAGCAAATTCAAAACAAAACACCCGAACACTCTGTCACGCAGTACAGAAGACAAGAGAACGGTGTTTCTACCTGACGACAATAGGGCCGGACTCGGCGCTGTTGCCAAGTGTCCCAGAACACGCACAGTGGCGACCGGCAGGCGGAGCGGCAGCAGCCGGCAAACGCGCCGCTCAACTCGTGGGCCTCACCCAGGCGTCCTTCGTGCGACACCCTGTATATTATACTAGAAATGACGTGATTACATTTTCACGCAATTTGGGTGCATAGATCCTGAGAAATCAGTACCCAGAAAAACCACCTCTGGCGCTAATAACAGCCTTGATACGCTTGGGCAGTGAGACAAACAGAGCTTGGATAGTGTGTAAAGGTACAGGTACCCATGAAGCTTCAACACAATACCACAGTCCATCAAGAGTAGTGACTAGCGTATTGTGACGAGCCAGTTGCTCGGCCACCATTGACCAGACGTTTTCAATTGGTGAGAGATCTAGAGAATGTGCTGGCCAGGGCAGCAATCGAACATTTTCGGTATCAAGAAGGGCTCGTACAGGACCTGCAATATGCGGTCATGCATTATCGTGCTGAAATGTAGGATTTCGCATCCAATGTGTGTTCACCACGATGGCGCCAAACACGAATGCGACTATCAGGATGCTGAAAAGAGAACCTGGATTCATCCGAAAAAGTGACGTTTTGCCATCCGTGCACCCAGGTTCAGCATTGCGTGCACCTTGGCAGGCGCTCCTGCCTGGGGTAACCACAGCCATGGTCTCCGAGCTCATAGTCCATGCTGCTGCAAACGTCGTCGAACTTTTCGCGCAGATGGTTGTTGTCTTGCAAACGTCCCCATCTGGTGACTCAGGGATCGAGACGCGGCTGCACGATCCGTTACAGCCATGCGGATAAGATGCCTGTCATCTCCACTGCTAGTGATCCGAGGCCGTTGGGATCCAGCGCGGCGTTCCGTATTGCCCTCCTGAACCAACCGATTCCATATTCTGCAAACAGTCATTGGATCGCGACCAACGCGATCAGCAAGATCGCGATACGATAAATCGCAATCGCGATAGGCTACAATCCGACCTTTAATCAAAGTCGGAAACGTGATGGTACTCATTTCTCCTCCTTACACGAGGCATCACAATAACGTTTCACCAGGCAACGCCGGTCAACTGCTGTTTGTGTATGAGAAAAAGTTGGAAACTTTCCTCATACGTGTGTGAATGCTCTGAAAAGCTAATCATTTGTCAATTCTAGTATATTTGTCCATTGAATACCCGTTTATCATCTGCATTTCTTCTTGGTGTAGCAATTTTAATGTCCAGTAGTATATATTTCTTATAAATTACCAATCGTAATGTGCTGTTAGAAAGACATGGTCGCAGTATCTAAGGAATCAAATATGCTGAAGAAACTTGTTGATCATAGGCAGATAATAAAGATAAAAAAATCAGTGAGGAATGAAGCAAATAGAAAAACGAATACAATGTGGAAAGAAACTTGCAATTTTATAGGTGTACAGGTTTGCACAAAATTCGTAGTTGGTATGATGAATGTCAGCTATCTTTGAATCTCTAAACATGTACATTACTGCACTTGAAAAGGAAAAACAATCCTGTAATGATCGTATGTTGTATTAGAAGTGTGCTGCTTGACATAGTCACCCGGTTAAATATCCAGGCGTAATACTGCAAGTCATATGAAATGAAATGAACATGTTAAAGTCGGGGGAAGGTGGATGGTTGACGTCGTTTCATTGGGCGAATTTTGGGAATCCCTGTTTATCAGGTCAAATTTAGCGAGTATGTTGCAATATACAAAATAACATTAGAAGCGTAGGTATGCTCTTGTGTACAATGTAAACACATCCGTTGTAAGTCGACTATATGATCTTTTTCGGGATCACGTAAAGTTCAAATTTTCAAATGTTTGTAAAGCTTATGGCACTTGTCTGCGGGGTCATCTGTCCCAAACTTACAATCTACTTATGAACTATCTTATACGAAAGACAGCACTAACATCCATGCCCGAGGGACAATTCGAACCTCCGACGTGGGAGGCCGCGCGATCCGAAACATGGCGCTTGAGACCGTTCGGCTATTAGCGTCGGCATCACGTAATGCTCACAGGTATTTGATAGATGAAGTGAGGTAGTCAAGTTAACAGTGACTGACAAACCATTGAAGAAAACAAAACATTTGAATTACGTATTACATTTCCTGCCAAATCTACAGTAAGCTGTTTTCATAACGCCTTTACATGATAAGTGATCCAAATGATATATGCCTCATTTCAAACTCTCATAGCTAGTTCCTGTCGTCTGGATTGATCTTCAATTAAGTAATGCAGAAAACTATCACAAAAGCAGAGATTGATTGATACTAACATTTGCGCTAGTTTTGTATTACCTCGTTACGTATTTTATTTGAACACAGCTAGGCGAAAAGTGCGCAGTATGATGTGGCTGTCATTCAGTCAAATTTACATGCCCAAATTATTCATTTAGTGCAGTGTAAGGAAAGCTGAATTCGTGTTACTTATGTTGAGATGAAATAATAGGCCCGCTATCAGAATTACTTTACTCTGAATTACTTTAGTCTATGTGAGACTCGACTAGATATGAGATCAGATCCTATTCAGTAAAATACATGTTTGCACTAGTATTATTATTTTGACAGTAATTAAAACAAACGTATTATTTTCGAGAATGCAGCTTCGCTGCATTTAGTCCGATTACGAGGGAATATTTGTCTCCTAAATCAACCAAAATGAATTACTTCATCTTTTTGCCAGTGGATGAATATTGAACAAAATGGGAACATATTGCAGTGAAATTAGCTCACAGCAGTAGATAAAATGTGTAACGTGTGAGCAACGGACGTAAAAGTTTTGAAGCAGCTTTTCCGCTCTAGTTACTGCGAACGAGCGTTAGCTTTTACAGTATAAAAATTTCAATACAGCATGATACTGAAATTGTGAACGGACCGTTACACCAAGTGAAACAATCTCCCAGCTCGTTCAATTATTCATAGTAAAACCCTGTGTTCTATGCCGCCGAGAAAGTTATTAAAATGAGTTTTCAAACTGGTCATTAATATTTATTTTGTTGTTTAATGCGAAAAAAGGGAAACCATTAATTTAACTAGAGCAAGTCCCATTTAATGAGTCTGTGTAAGATAACATTTTTACAGAATAATAAAGAACGAGTCAAACCGTGTTGCCAGAAATTTAATATTTCCGACCCCTCGGGTGAGCATGGAATATGGATGTTTAGTATAAAATTGTGACAGATTAGAGAGACCTGACACAGAATCACAGTCTGTACGATGAAAAATAGGTTTCTGGCTTCACAGTAGATGGGATGGCGATAATCCCGGAAACCAAATTGACTAGAAACTATTTTGCTCATGAATTAATATTGAAATTATGGGGCAGCACTTCGGCCTTACTATTAACTGACAACTTTCTTAAATTAGTGCACTATGAGGCTCCAATAAACTACCTTAAGTAGGAAGTGAAACTTTGAAGCTAGTCACCAAATTTCGACACCAGAAATCTGCGGAACACTTCGGATTATTTGTGATTGTGTGATGACGTGTTGTTATATTGTCTGTGTGAGTGGGCTATTACATGATTAATGATAGTAATTGCACATTTATTTAAATGGATTTTGCAATACGAAACATAATGCGAAATGTATAGTATTGAGTATACTTCGACTTACTGCACTGTATGACAAATGTCATATAATACTAGCGTTAATACACACCGGTCCCTGGGTATGTATCTATTCCTTTCTTATGTTAGGCCATCTTCTTATTCCTTCTGTGTCCTTCGTCTTCTACCCTACGTTCTATCCATTTCCGTTTCGTTTACATGCAGCTCAATAGTTATGACGTCGTATCTATTGAACAACATGTCAAACAATAATACAATGTATTTAGATTATCCATTACGGATGTTTCAGAACCCGTGACTTATTTTCAATATTATTTAAGAAAACTGCTCCAGTCACTTTTACTTGAAATGGTATTTATTCCATGAACCGGTTTTCAAACCTTTTCAGGTTCATCATCAGATGGATCACGTTACAATAACATTTTAAGCGTCATGTTGGATGCTGGATCTGTGGTGGGAAGACGGAAATTATTTTAAAAAACTCGAATTGCACGTTGCTTCGGTCTGTTTCGTATTTGTAACATCCAGTGCAATTTGCTGATCTACTTACTGCGACTGTATGGCCGGATTTTTGTGGTTAATTTCCGTTTCTTGCGTCTTCTTTTGTTGAAGTCACAGTAACACATAACTTTTTCTGTTGGGTTCTACACTGCACTATAAACAACACTTTACCAGCGTCCAACATGTGCTTTTACAGCTGCTGTTATTTACAAACGTCTTAATTCGAAAGATATAACACTCTTTGTACAGGTAAGATTGTTTTGAGTATGATATAGTCGATTATTTAGAAAGTAATTTTGTCAATAGTAAACTGCAAAAGTGAATAATAAATAAATACTGTCTGTATTGTTTCCATAGCTTTTCTACTTAATATGTATGTATACAATTAGTCAAAGTACAAGAATAAAATTCGTATTATTGCTATGTTTAATTTATACACTATTTGTGTTCTAGAATATTAATTTAGCCTAGGTTCTATTTATTGTGTTTAAAGACAGTATGAATCTGGTTGCTCTATTATTGTAGGATTGAATGGGTAGGTATTTAGATGTGGGTAAAGCTTTTATGTACTTGTTCTTTAGTAGTGATTTTACCTTATCAGAAATCATATGAAAGAGTTGTCAAGAGTGGAGGGGCTTTTTATTTGCAGGGGGGAGGGTAGGTAAGGGGGGGGAAGAGGCTTTTTGTGAATTAGTTTATTTATATTAGCAGATTCTCAAAATTTTGGAGGAACATTTTGTTTTTTAGTTCAGTCTGATCATTGAGCAGGTTGTTGGATGTTGTATTTGTATTGATGAGGATTTCAAATTCTTCAAGGAGGTTAAGTTTCATGCCCTTATTGGCAAAATGGAGTATTTGTAGGTTTGTTTGGATGTTGTCTGCAGAATGACCTTGTTGGGCAAGGTGTGAGGCAAAGCTGGATTTGTTTAAGTTATTAAGGCGGAGTGCGTCCATATGTTCTTTAAATCTTGTTGTGAAGCTTCTTCCAGTTTGACCAATATAGAAGCTTGGGCATGAGTTGCAAGTTAGTTTATAGATACCTGATTTTTGAAATTTATCTATGTTGGTTTTTGTGTTGTGGATGATTTTATTTTGTATTTTGTTGTTTGTGGAGAAGCTAATTTTAATCTCATGTTTCTTGAAGAGGTTTGCAATTTGGTATGAAACCTTCCCGAGGAAAGGTAGGCTTATAAAGAAGGTTTTTTTGGTTGTGTTTGTCTGTTCAGAAATTGGTTGTTTTG
Organism: Locusta migratoria; assembly: GCA_026315105.1. NCBI lineage: Eukaryota > Metazoa > Arthropoda > Insecta > Orthoptera > Acrididae > Locusta > Locusta migratoria. The sequence goes on from CM048745.1 coordinate 620,546,829, forward strand.
TATTTGTTGATTTAATTAATTTATCAATGAGAGCAGGACTGTATCCATTGCTGATGGCAACTGATTTTATGATGTTTGTTTCCTTTTCTCTTTCATTTCTGTCCATTGGAATTTTGTTCATTCGGTTTATCATTGATCTAAAAAATGCTTGTTTGTGTTGGTCTGGATGACAAGAAGAATTATGGATGGAGATATCTGTTGCTGTTGGTTTTCTGAAAATTTGGAAATTGTGTTTCTGGTTTTTGTTGGATATTTTTAGATCAAGATAGTTAATTCCATCTGGTGTTTCATGTTCAACTGTGAACTGTATTTTGTGGTGCATTTTATTAAGTTCAACAGCTATGTTGTCTATTTCTGTTGTTGTGCCATTGAACAGGATGATAGAGTCATCAACATAGCGTTTGTAATAAAGAAGCTTATTTTTCAGATGAGATTGGGATTTAAAAAACTTGTTTTCAAGGTGGTTGATATATATATTTGCTAGCAGTCCTGCAAGACTATTGCCCATTGCTAGTCCATCTTCTTGAATGTAAAACTTTTTGTTGAACAGAAAATAGTTGTGTGATAATATAAGTTCAAGGATATCTATGAGTTCTATGATTTCAGCTCTACTCATTGTACCATGTTTGAGGAGATTATTTCTTATTATGGTGATTGTTTCTTTAACAGGGATGTTTGTGTATAGGTTGACTATGTCAAGGGATGCAAATTTAGCTGTGGATGGTATGGAGATGTCTTTTATGCAATTGATAAGGTCATAAATGTTTTTTATAGAGAAGTTATTTTCAAATACATATGCTTTGTGGATAATATCATGTAGCTTTCTGGTGATTTTGTAGCTTGGGCTATTAATTGAGTTTACGACAGGGCGTATCGGACAGTTAGGTTTGTGGACCTTAGGTTGTGATCTCAATTTAGGTGCTGTTGGGTTCATCACTGTACATTGCTTTATTTCTGCTTGTGTCAAAAGGAAGTTGCAATTTTTAAGCAGCTTTTTAATTTTTTCTTGGAATTTGGGAGTGGGATCAAGATCTATTTCTTTTATGTTGTTATTTTTGAAGAATTCATGGGTTTTGTTCACATAATCTGATTCATATAGGACAACAGATGTGTTTCCTTTGTCTGCACGGACTACCAGAGCATTATTACTTGAAAGCTTTTTGTTTATGGCTTGCAGTGTCCTTTGTTCATTATTCATGTTTTGGTACATTTTATTCTGGTCTATATTTCTCCTAATGATGGTGCTTGCCTTATGGGCTATGGCATTCTGTTCATTGTGCTTTAGCTTAGCAGTTGCGCATGCCATTTTAGTACTCACTATTAGCTCTTTGATATTGTTATTGTTGAGTGTGGGGGTAATGTTGTGCTTAAGGCCTTTGTTTAATAATTTTAGTTCATTGTTGTTGAAAGAGATGTCTGTGGTATTTATCACTCTGTCATAATGAACAAAGGACACTGCAAGCCATAAACAAAAAGCTTTCAAGTAATAATGCTCTGGTAGTCCGTGCAGACAAAGGAAACACATCTGTTGTCCTATATGAATCAGATTATGTGAACAAAACCCATGAATTCTTCAAAAATAACAACATAAAAGAAATAGATCTTGATCCCACTCCCAAATTCCAAGAAAAAATTAAAAAGCTGCTTAAAAATTGCAACTTCCTTTTGACACAAGCAGAAATAAAGCAATGTACAGTGATGAACCCAACAGCACCTAAATTGAGATCACAACCTAAGGTCCACAAACCTAACTGTCCGATACGCCCTGTCGTAAACTCAATTAATAGCCCAAGCTACAAAATCACCAGAAAGCTACATGATATTATCCACAAAGCATATGTATTTGAAAATAACTTCTCTATAAAAAACATTTATGACCTTATCAATTGCATAAAAGACATCTCCATACCATCCACAGCTAAATTTGCATCCCTTGACATAGTCAACCTATACACAAACATCCCTGTTAAAGAAACAATCACCATAATAAGAAATAATCTCCTCAAACATGGTACAATGAGTAGAGCTGAAATCATAGAACTCATAGATATCCTTGAACTTATATTATCACACAACTATTTTCTGTTCAACAAAAAGTTTTACATTCAAGAAGATGGACTAGCAATGGGCAATAGTCTTGCAGGACTGCTAGCAAATATATATATCAACCACCTTGAAAACAAGTTTTTTAAATCCCAATCTCATCTGAAAAATAAGCTTCTTTATTACAAACGCTATGTTGATGACTCTATCATCCTGTTCAATGGCACAACAACAGAAATAGACAACATAGCTGTTGAACTTAATAAAATGCACCACAAAATACAGTTCACAGTTGAACATGAAACACCAGATGGAATTAACTATCTTGATCTAAAAATATCCAACAAAAACCAGAAACACAATTTCCAAATTTTCAGAAAACCAACAGCAACAGATATCTCCATCCATAATTCTTCTTGTCATCCAGACCAACACAAACAAGCATTTTTTAGATCAATGATAAACCGAATGAACAAAATTCCAATGGACAGAAATGAAAGAGAAAAGGAAACAAACATCATAAAATCAGTTGCCATCAGCAATGGATACAGTCCTGCTCTCATTGATAAATTAATTAAATCAACAAATACAAAACAACCAATTTCTGAACAGACAAACACAACCAAAAAAACCTTCTTTATAAGCCTACCTTTCCTCGGGAAGGTTTCATACCAAATTGCAAACCTCTTCAAGAAACATGAGATTAAAATTAGCTTCTCCACAAACAACAAAATACAAAATAAAATCATCCACAACACAAAAACCAACATAGATAAATTTCAAAAATCAGGTATCTATAAACTAACTTGCAACTCATGCCCAAGCTTCTATATTGGTCAAACTGGAAGAAGCTTCACAACAAGATTTAAAGAACATATGGACGCACTCCGCCTTAATAACTTAAACAAATCCAGCTTTGCCTCACACCTTGCCCAACAAGGTCATTCTGCAGACAACATCCAAACAAACCTACAAATACTCCATTTTGCCAATAAGGGCATGAAACTTAACCTCCTTGAAGAATTTGAAATCCTCATCAATACAAATACAACATCCAACAACCTGCTCAATGATCAGACTGAACTAAAAAACAAAATGTTCCTCCAAAATTTTGAGAATCTGCTAATATAAATAAACTAATTCACAAAAAGCCTCTTCCCCCCCCTTACCTACCCTCCCCCCTGCAAATAAAAAGCCCCTCCACTCTTGACAACTCTTTCATATGATTTCTGATAAGGTAAAATCACTACTAAAGAACAAGTACATAAAAGCTTTACCCACATCTAAATACCTACCCATTCAATCCTACAATAATAGAGCAACCAGATTCATACTGTCTTTAAACACAATAAATAGAACCTAGGCTAAATTAATATTCTAGAACACAAATAGTGTATAAATTAAACATAGCAATAATACGAATTTTATTCTTGTACTTTGACTAATTGTATACATACATATTAAGTAGAAAAGCTATGGAAACAATACAGACAGTATTTATTTATTATTCACTTTTGCAGTTTACTATTGACAAAATTACTTTCTAAATAATCGACTATATCATACTCAAAACAAACTTACCTGTACAAAGAGTGTTATATCTTTCGAATTAAGACGTTTGTAAATAACAGCAGCTGTAAAAGCACATGTTGGACGCTGGTAAAGTGTTGTTTATAGTGCAGTGTAGAACCCAACAGAAAAAGTTATGTGTTACTGTGACTTCAACAAAAGAAGACGCAAGAAACGGAAATTAACCACAAAAATCCGGCCATACAGTCGCAGTAAGTAGATCAGCAAATTGCACTGGATGTTACAAATACGAAACAGACCGAAGCAACGTGCAATTCGAGTTTTTTAAAATAATTTCCGTCTTCCCACCACAGATCCAGCATCCAACATGACGCTTAAAATGTTATTGTAACGTGATCCATCTGATGATGAACCTGAAAAGGTTTGAAAACCGGTTCATGGAATAAATACCATTTCAAGTAAAAGTGACTGGAGCAGTTTTCTTAAATAATAATAATACAATGTTTGACGTTCGTACAGTGGAATATTTGGATAGTTTCTGCCAAATCTGATTAGACTGGAGATGGGAGGAAACGACGTAATAATGCTATCATGCATTTAATGCCACATCGCCTGAACAATGTGCCGTACTTTATACTACCTGGATGTTTAGCTTCGGCTGTCTCAGAATGCCAGCTGTAGATGTTCATATTTAATTTCTTGCCAAATTCAAATATGGCTGCTATGAAGTTATACAAGGAGATGATAAGAAAATGCGTTTCGATTCTGCTTGCGTATTACTCTATTACATCGCCTATTGACATATTTTCTGCTTACGTATTATTCTATTACATCGGGTATTGACACAAATCAAGAGGTAAGGAAGTAATTCTCTGTCTCGTAATAACTGATGCCAAATTTAAATATGGGGGACAAAGCGAAATCCTGTGGGAAACATCTAAATGTGTAGGCACGCTGTAGTTCTATGCTCAGGCGTAAGAGTGGTACATCCAGTTTTGTACAGAGATCACTGGCCGTACTATAATATAAATTCTGTGAAAGTACCTCGAATAGAATTAGTGGTAGGGTATGTAAGTAATAAATCGTAACGTCATATAGAATTGCGTAGTTATACTGGATGAAGAGGGTAAAATTATGAAGCCACACTTATTTCACTATTTTTCTGCGGTCGTCCACGAGAAAAAGTGTTGGGATGTTTTGGAATGGTATTTGAAGGATTTTTCTTTTTCTTTAAATACTTGCGAGCGCTTTGTATTTCAAATACGTCGTATGATACTACAGTTTCCTCCAACTCTCATTGTTTACGATGTCATGTATCCCAGACGAAATTCCGTAGGAGCTTCTTACCTCCACAGCTGTTATTGCCTGACGCTAAACCATATTTGAACAAAAATTGTTGGAAATCGATCCATTAGTTTAGGAGGATATGTGGAACATTTTCGCATGATGTCGCAGTTTCTCGCGAGTTAGATTGTTTATGACCTCATATCTCCGAGACTATGTGTCGCAATTGGTTCTTATTTCTGCAACGATTGTTTTCTGAGAACAAGGGATATATGTACCAAATTTGGTTTAAATCGGTTCAGTAGTATAAAAGGACATACACATATTTCGTTGATGCAATATAACACGTTTCAAAATAACCGTCTGTATAATGCGTATTCATAAAATATTTGAATTTGAAAATGTTCAAATGGTTGTTAAGCTTAATGGACTTAACTGCGGGGTCATCTGTCCCTAAGCTTACACTACTTATGAACTACCTATACTAAAGACGACACAAACATCTATGTCCGAGGGGGGGGATTCGAACCCCCGACGGGGAACGGCCTTGCGCTTCCGAGCGTAGCGGCTCAATGCGTTCGGCCGTATACATGAAACCAAGTTTCCGCTCATGAGTAGCCGCACGGTCTGAATCCAGTACATTACTTTTGATTAGATTAATACTTGTTGCATAGATCATAAATATGAAATTTCGTAATGATGTGGAACGTACGAATTTGGTAAAGATATGACAAACAAATTAATTCATTTATTTATTATTTTTTGTGGAAGTACTAACTTCTATGTAAAAATTCATATAATGAGTAGAACCATTACCATTCATAAATTCTTTCAATTTGTTTTCAAATGCCGGTTGGTTATATGTCAGGCATTTGATGTAACTGACCAAAGACTTTTGTGGCAGCATAAGTCACTCCCATTTTGTGTCAAAACTAGATTTAACTTTGAATAGCGAACATCATCTTTTGTCCGAGTCTTGTAGCTATGCACACTGCTTTTAATTTTGATATAGTTTGGATTATTAATAACAAATTTCTAATGTGAATTTATTTGTATATTGAGAAGCTACCGTGAAGATCACTAGACCCTTAAATAAATATCTGCAGGATGATCTTGAGTGGGCTCCAGAAATTATTTTAATTATACGTTTTTGTGCAATGAATACTTCTTTGCCCTATGATGAATTACCCCAAAATATGGTGCCATATGAAAGCAGTGCATGAAAATTGGCATAGTAAGCTAATTTATTGAGATATTTGTATCCAAAATTTACACGAATCCTAAGAGCAAAACTGACTTGAACTCAGTTTTTAGTAGTAGAATAAGAACAGGTGACGAAAGTAGATTGCTCTCTCAGTTGTACAAACATTTTAATGTTTTTGAAACCACATTAGTTCATTTTAAAACTTATACCACAGCTGCCGGTCGGTCGGTCGGTCTTCCGTAAGTTGTTGTAGTTGCGAAAAAAGTCCCCTCCTTACGACTTCTAAAACTGCAATAATCGCGCTATTTATCATCAGGCCCTGAAATAAGCAGTCAGCTCCTACTTCGCTCAAGCAGTTCATCATTCCAAAGGCAAATAAAGTTAAGCATATCTTAAAACATCACAGCCTCTGATTTCATTGTTAGTAACGAAGGAGAAAAACGAGATTCTTAAGGATGATACATCGCTAGTTGATATTTACGAATGTTTCTGTTATTTGCTAGAAGCGTAGTGTCCTAAAACGGGCTTTGATTCAGGAGCGGCAGGGATATGTGGTTGGAGCCACGTTAAACCTGTGGGATGCTATTTGGCGATCACTGGACTAGAATACTGTCCAGGGTAGAAGTGCGGCACTTTCAATCTGTGTCCCGCTTCTCATATGGCTCTCGCATTCATCCATTGATAGTGTAGACGGGTAGATACCGCACAAAGATGCTTCCAAGACAGGTAGTAAATGTTTACTAACGACAGTATTAAAACTATGTGACTGCTTGGATCGATTGGAAATAATTTTTATGTAGACAATGAGCATTTAAGTGTAATTGCAGATTTATTGCACGCTAATACCAAGGAAAACTGCAGTTTATTGTAGCACCAAACGAATTACAGCGGTAATTCGTTCGTCAATAACGGTTCAGTGTGCAAAATGCGTTTTCTAGCAGGTAACGCATAATTTCAATGTGATTACGGCCTGTAATGTAGAAAATAAGTCGTTTTCGCCCTAAATGACACAACCAGATCAGGAAAATATCGAGGAGAGGTTACATTCACAAGAAACTTGTAAAATTTTCTTTCAATCCACTGATAACAACTCCAGAGTAGCGCACATTCGACTGAACAGAGAAGCATTAAGTAAACGACCTACAACTTGACGATGTTATTGCTGCTGCCACAAGCGGAGAAACTCGGCACTAGCTGAAAGTTATTCATTTATTTACAAGCGCTACCAACGTTACAAAGCTCCTTAACGCGAAGTATCACTATAGACATTGTTAGGGTAAAGGTTACAGCACTCCAGCTGGCTGCTGATGCTGCATTCCTCTAACCGCTCCACTCCCCGCGGTACCCATAATGTGCGTGCAAGACACGCCTATGGCAGCTTCCAACAGCCACCGCACGGATCATGAAGTAATCAGATTATAATCTTCCCGGGTTTTCAGCCGGGTACTAAAGTCAAGTAGACACGATATTTCAGCGACCCAACTGCCCGCCATCCTCAAGTTAGTTTGCTGGTACACAATCTCCGCGGGACTGAGTTCCCAGTGTAATAGGCGGCTCTTTTACATTTCGCGAAAGACCCACAGCGCATGCGCAAGGAGTAACCGTGGCTGCCCTGTGGCAGACAAGACATGCTACGCTCCGGTGGTAGAAACCGGCGAAATAGATAATCGATGACGAAAAAGTATTATTCAAATGACTGAGGCACAAACCGTTCTTTTTTTACCATCTGATAACACAGGGTTCCATGTTTTTCTTAGAAGCCCGGGATATACAAGATTCCTTACCAATATGGGAGAAATTATATTGGTCAGACACGTTTGCTCCAGCCGGAGAAATCGACGGCTGCTGAGCACTATCTCGCTGAGGGACGTAGAATGCTATATAATGAAACTCACATAGATGCTTCGACATCTCGCTAATGGGAATGAGTCTTGAAAAATACATAAAGATCCGATTATATGTCAATCTTATTAACAGAGACAAGGGCTATCTTCTAAGTGAAACATGGAACCCTGTGTTATCAGATGTTAAAAAAAAAAAAACGGTTTGTGCCTTAGTCATTTGAATAATATTTTTTTCATAATCGACTATCGATTTCGGCGCTTTTTACCACCGGAGTGCTGCATGTCTTGTGCGCTACAGGGCAGTTGCGGTTGCTTCTTGCCCACGCGATATGGGTCTTTCGCGATGTATAAAGGAGCCATCTATCGGTTTCGGAAGTCACCTATTAACGTACAATTCAACGGACAAGATATCCTTTTGAAACCGACGATGACCTAACTCGGAATCACATTAGACAAACATTTTTTTTCTGCACAACCACGTGGACTCTCTACGAAATAAAGCTTATGCAATGGCAAGACAGCTCATACGAAGACAGCTCATACGAAGACAGCTCTAGCCTCCATACCAACACCAAACTTCGGCTGTATAAATTCACGGTGGTATCCAAAATACTCTGTGACAGCTCCACCTGGGGACTGGCTAGCGCAACGCAGATCGCTAGGATCCAAGTCCTCCAAAATAAGATTCTATGCTGGATACTGAAGGCTAGCAGGTACACTAGAAACATCGCCAATCGTGATATGCTACATATGGATACTATCCATGAAGCCTCGAGAAAAAAGATCTATAAGCATCCACAACAAGTGGAATCGCTCCGACATTCGGTCTACCACATCCAGAACATCGGAAGGACGCCAACATTACCTTGGCACCGCTTTAGAGTACCAACATCATTAACGGATTGACACTACTATATTAAACAGACTTGTTGTTATTGTCTAATATGTAACGTTATTGTATCAGTTCACTTAGTTCCAATGTATTGTCACTACGATACCATGGTGGCTCTAAAAAGCACACCCCAAACGTTTATGTAACAATATTACATTGTTCAACTGCAGACCTAACCTGGTCTCCCAAAGATCGTCGATGACGATGGCACTTTTTATACCTTGTTCCATAAAATAAATAAAAACTGGGAACTCAGTTCCGGTCATTTTGTGTATGTACCAGCATACTCACCTGAGGATGGCGACAAGTGGGACGGAATCACAAAAATGTTGCCAAAACCCCGAAAACAAATTTTCGATTCTCGGGATTTTGATGGGTGGGTTAGGCAGGGGAAGGATTGGTGCATCTCATTCCAGTAGGAGAGGTCGCCACCTTCCAAACCTGTCGAGTTACGTCAGTTCAAAAGTGACCTTCGTCGAGAGCACGCGCGGCGCTGTGTAAGCAAGACAAATTTACTCTTGTGATTCTTCAGTTTCTCGCACAAGTGACGACCTCATAAACCGTGACTCTGGCTATAATCTTACCAAAGCTTCGGAACCAGCGATTGGGTTAATTAAGAGTAAATCTAGCAAACGTAATGAAGTGACGACCACGGCGGACAGAGCCCTCACACCGACGTCTTCTTAGACGCCGGCGCAATCGGTTCCACTGCGCGGCCGCGGCGCGGGGCGCGGACCGCGGAGGGGTCGCTCCGCGGGCCGAGGGTATTTAAATGGCCCGCTACCTGGCTAGAACCCAGTTTCCTTTCGAGCAGCCGTAGCGTGCGGATCTCCGTGCCGGCGCGTTTCCAGGAGCTCAGTCCGTCAGTTCACCTGATGATGGCGACATGTATGATCGCCGAAATATTGTGCCCGTTGGACACTATAGACCGGCAGTACACCCGTGGATATTTTGATCAAATTTACTCTTGCTTTGTGAGTCAATATTTTGTTACTGAACTGAAGAATTTCAGTTCTATAAGATGGAAACGGTTGCTATATGCTCGTACTCTAAATCGGTATACAATTGAAGGTTATCCTATTTATATTATAATTTTTCCGATGCCTGTGCTAAACGACCATGCTTTGCCGAACTTCCAGTGTCAACTAGAACAAAAGTAACATATACCGAAATATAACGCACATGAGCACATATACAGTAACGTTCCGCTGCTCATGAACTAAAATTACGACATTAGGCATGATGTTATAATTTATAATTTCTACACTACAAATTTGGCTGCAAGAAATTATACAGACAGTATACATGTATATAGTTGAGTGAACCTTCTAAATTGTATCAAAGTATGACACGTATTTCATGAGACAAGAGCACATAAACAGTAACTTTCATGGAAAACCGCACCATCACGCACCAAGTTTCAATCATTACTTCTTTACTACTAATTGTGTTTCCAATAAATTTTACAGACATGCAGCCCTTATACAAATGCATATGTACCTGAAAAATGACAGGAATAAATAAATACCCGGGCACCGCCGGGTTTTCAGCTAGTTATTAGTAAAATGTTATAGATTTTCGTGGCCGCGGTGGAGTAGCCGAGCGGTGTAAAGCGTCTCGCTGCGGAGCGCGCGGTTGCTCGGCGTGGAAGTTCGAGTCCACTCTGGGGCATGGGTGTGTGTGTTGTCCTTAGGTAAGTTTACCTTAGTTTAAGTAGTTTGTAAGCTACGGACTGATGACCACGCAGTTTGGTCCGATATATTTACAAACATTTTGGCTACGTTATGGGGATTCCATCCCATTGACGCATGGTGCAGGGAATGGCAATTAAAGCTCAATGTAGACAAGTGTAATGTGCTGCGAATACACAGAAAGAGAGATCCTTTATCATTTAGCTACACTATAGCAAGTCAGCAACTGGAAGAAGTTAATTCCATAAATTATCTGGGAGTAATCGTTAGGAGTGATTTAAAATGGAACAATCATATAAAATCAATCGTCGGTAAAGCAGATGCCAGACATAGATTCATTGGGACAATTCTAAGGAAATACAGTCCGAAAACAAAGGAAGTAGGTTACAGTACACTTGTTCGCCCACAGCTTGTATACTGCTCACCGGTGTGGGATCCGTACCAGGTGAGATTGATAGAGGAAGTGGAGAAGATCCAACGAAGAGCAGCGCGCTTCGTTACATGATCATTTGGTAATCGTGAAAGTGTTAAGGAGATGATCGAAAAACTCCAGTGGAAGACCCTGCAGGAGAGACGCTCTGTCTCTCGGTACGGGCTTTTGTCGAAGTTTCGTGAACTTACCTTTACTGAGGAGTCTATCAGTATATTGCTCCCTCCTACGTATATCTCGCGAAGAGATCGTCAGGATAAAATCAGAGAGATTAGAGCCCACACAGAGGCATACCGACAATCCTTCTTTCCGTGAACAATACGTGACTGGAATAGGAGGGAGAACCGATAGTGGTACTGAAGGTACCCTCCGCCACACACCGTCGGGTGCCTTGCGGAGTACGGTTGTAGATGTAGATGTAGATTGTGTGGCGGGCAGATGCGCCGCTGAAGTATCGTGCCTAGTTGACTTTAGTACCCGACTGCAAACCCGAGAATCAGTTATTATTCCGGGAAAACCGTCATAATCACATCAAGTTATCCTGGCCAAACAGTATATATTAAACTTCCCGGAATTTTTCTGAGGCAAAACAAGGTGAGGGTCTAACAAAACCTCCCCGTGTACCTCCCTCTCGGTTAAAATTTCGAAAAAAAAGCGTACAAAATAAACTCACGCTGCTATAGAAAAGCGCGTGTTTGACTGTTAGTCGCAGCTCTCGCCCAGTAGGCGGTGCGTCGGCGGGAGCAGACCGAGCTCCCGGCACGGCAGTCGAGTGCAGCGCGTGCGTTCTCCACCGCTCTCCCCCGCATCGCGCTTCAAAGAGAAAAAGAAATGAGTTTTCCGTCTAGAAGCAGACAGAGGGGAAGCTCTTAATTAGGAATCGCAACATTGGCGCGGCCGCCGCCGCCCGCCTTTGTGCGACGATAAAGCGAGGAGTGGTGCCTGGCTGCCGGCACACGGCGGCGGGTCGTTCCACTCGACAAGCGCGCGGGATTCGTCTTTATTAGCAGGGGCCGCGGGGCGCGCGCTCCTTCCCGGCCAGTTAAAAGCTGCCGCCATTATTTCTGCCGTGCGTCAACGTGACGCCGTCACCGCCCATTTGTTTTAATCTGCACCCGGCAACGGCAACGCGCTCTCTCTACCCGAGCCATTTGTTTGTCGAAACCGCAACACTCAGAGATAATGGAGCCAGTTAAAGAAAAAAAATTTGCCACACCGATTAGTCGTGACACGAATTTATATTTCGCTTAATGTCCAGAAGTAACTAACAATTCTGCATGGATTAATTTACAGTACGGTGAAAACCCGCAGGTGCGATAAGCGGAATGAGGAAATGGCGACAAATTATTTTTTTCATCTATACTCCTGGAAAATGAAAAAAAAAAAAGGACAACATGAATTTGTCGACCCAGTAGAGGGAATTTTTATTGGCACACGATCCCACAGGCAGAGCCTTACGCACATGAGTACAGCCACCAGTGTCCGCAATGTTGGCGTTAGTACCGTGTATGCCCTCCTTTTCCAGCAGTGCAAACTGTAACTCTTTTTTTACGATCGTAAGGTTCCGAATGTGTTTATGTGGAATGGGCTGACAAGCAATGTCCTCATTGTATCTCAGTGCGGCGAGATTTCGTGCCGCTCATGCAAACCGCCCAACATGACGTTTCATGCGGTCCAAGACATACTCAATGGGGGAGAGATCTGCGGATCGTGCTGACCAAGGTGCACTTTAGAGCACGTTTGGTGATACGGGATATATGTGGATCTGCAGTGTCCCTTTGGAAACGCATGTAACCCTTGTTGGTACATGGTAGTAGCAAGACGGGTTACATGATGGTTTCAATGTACCGTGCACGGTTCAATGTTTTCTAGATGATCACTAGACGAAAATGGAGAGTGTAGAATATCGCTGTCTTCACAATGATGCACGATCATGTGGGCAGTTAGAGTGTCCCCTGCTCACGCCCCAAAGTCGTTCAGCCCGCCTCCGTTGGTGCCATGGTAGGCGCTTATGAAGTGATGAGTCATCGCTGCCTCTGTACCATTGATGGTCGTGCGCGTGTGTGGCGTCCTGCAGAGGAGGGCAAAAATCTGGAGTGTATGTGACAGAAGCAAACGGGGCCGACACCTGGCATCATTGTGTGGGGAGCCATATCCTACACTGGCCATTCTCCTCTGCTGTTCGTTGGGGGAAAATTGAACATATATTGAAACCATCATTCAACCCGTCTTGCCACCGTTCATGCATCAACAAAGCAATGTGAACAGGTCGATGCACATCCACACGTATCCTGTACAACCCAACGTGTTCTTCTAGGTGTACGTCAACTACCCTGCCCATCATTATCCCCAGATCAGTCCGTAAGTGAGCATGTCTGGAGCCAGATGAAACGTCATCTTGGCACAGTCTACACGACCAGCACGAGATCTGGTCCAACTGAAGCATCAGATGGTAATTGCATGGCAGGTCATCCCGTAAGACTTCATTCGGCACCTCTACGATCGTCTTCATGAGAAACTTGCACCCTGCAATGCTGCAAATAAGGGTATACAGGATAATAGCGTCAACAATGTGCACGCTCTGGTGACTGTACTGACGTGCACATGCTTCTGATTGTGTGATCGTGTTGTATCCATCCTCAAGAATGTGTCAATAAAATTTCGGTTTGCTGGGTTTACGAAAACGTGGTGTTCTTTTTTCATTTTTCAGGAGTGTATTAATGTGCTATGTAAAGCGCTCTTCCTTCCGTTTCCTTCTTGTGTCACCAGAAAATCAAGAGCAACTGCATAACAACGTACACAAGATATCTACATGGGGCGAAAATTGACGATAAATAATTAAAAGTGTGATGTCATCCATATGAAGGCTAAAATAAAACCGTTAAATTTCATCTACACGATAAATCAACCATATACGAGGATTGGAATTTAATTAGTGGGACCACTGCTGTGGAGACACTATGCAATGCAATCTACTATTGTCACTGATCGGTTCACAGATTTGTGACTGGCTGGAAGGCTTCCTAAGTAACTAAACGTAGTACGTTGTTTTTCGACGGCGAGTGTTCATCAGATTCGAGTGTATCCTAGGGCGTCCCCCAGGAGAGTGTGATAGGACCGCTGTAGGACCGCTATTATCTGTATAAATAATCTGATGGACAGACTATCTTATAATTTGCTGCTGTTTGCTGATGATGCTGTGGTGTAGGGGAGAGTGTCGTCTTTAATTGACTGTAATAGCTTACAGGATGACTTAGACAAAATTTCTAGTTGGTGTGAAGAATACCAGCTAGCTCTACATGTAGAACAATGCGCATGAATAGGAAAAACAATCCCATTATGTTCGAATACAACATTAATAGTGAGCTTATTGATGCAGTCGCGTCGTTCAAATATCTAGGCGTAACATTTCAGAGCGATATGAAATGGAACGAACATGTAAGGGCAGTTGTAAGGCGGACAGCGGACTTCGGTTTATTGGGAGAATGTTGGAAACATGTAATTCATCTGTAAAGGAGACCGCGTATAAAACGTCTAGGGTATTGCTCAAGTGTTTGGGACTCGCAGCAGAATAGTTAAATGGACGACATAGAAGCAGTTCAGAGGCGAGCAGCTAGGTTTGTTAGTAATAGGTTTGACCAATGCACGAGGGTCACGGAAATGCCCCGGGATATCAAATGGGGATCGTTGGAAGAAAGACGGCGTTCTTTTCTAGAAATTCTGATGAATAAATTTAAGGGGCAGGAATTTTAAGCTTAGTGTAGAACGATCTTCCTGCCGCCTACTTACATTTCGCCTAAGTCCTTGTGACTTTAATTTGATTCCGTAGATGAAGAAGCCATTTCGTGGCATTCGCTTCAGAACTGTTCCAGAGATTCGACAGGCAGTAGACCGCTCCATTTGCACCATCAGCAGAACAGGTTCTGCTGACGGTATACTACGCGTTCCACATCACTGGCGATGGGTACTACACAACGCTGGTGACTACTTTGAAGGACAACAACAGGTGCAAACATGTAACGATTTTGTTCTTGTTGTGAATAACAGTTGCCACTATTTAAGTTCCAACCCTCGAATATAGGCCATAAATTCATCTAAGAACCTAGTAATTACAATTTCGAACAACTTTAATTGGAAATATTTGTTTTCTGTAATGAAACAGCCGTTTTCTTGCTGCAATAACCATGACAATCGGGAGACTATAAAATGTTACTGCCTACATTGTTTCTATTTAAACAAAGTGAATTATTTGTAATCTGTTGAGGCTACATTGCAAAAATGTAATTTCCAGATGTAGAATCCACTGATGATGCCCTAGAATAAAGAGCGAAACGCGTATGGATAAAATAAAATGAAGGCAGCGATGAAAAAGCTGTTTTATTTCGTCCACTATACTCAGGAAGCGGCTACACGGGTAGCGGGGACTGTGTGGCGTGGACTGGGCGGTTTTTTGCGTTAGAGGGCCTCGGGAATACACAAAATGGGTTTCAGTCTCAAAGGGGGCAGGTCAGACACAGGAAGAAAGCAGATCTAGAAACCATTGGTATATCAATTGTAAATTGTCGTAGCTGTATTGGGAAAGTTCCAGAGTTCCAAGCGCTGATAGAAAGTACTGAGGCACATATCGTTATAGGTTCTGAAAGCTGGCTGACGCCTGAGATAAGTTCGGCCGAAATTTTTTCAAAGGGCCAAATGGTCTTCAGAAAGGATAGAATAAATAAAAAAGGGGGTGGTGTGTTTATTGCTGTTACTAACGGTCTATCCTGCAGCGAAATTGAGACAGATACTTCCTGTGAGTTGGTCTGGGTAGAGGTTATACCTGACAACCGGAATAAATTAATAATTAGATCTTTTTATCGGCCCTGACTCAGACGATGCGGTTGCCGAAACGTTCAAAGAAAGCTTGAATCACATTTCAAATAGGTTTCCGAAGCATACTGTTATAATCGGTGGCGACTTTAATTTACCCTCGATATGTTGGCATAATTACATATTCAAACCGGCGGCAAATATAAAACATCGTCCGAACTAGTTCTGAATGCTTTTCCTGAAAACTACTTCGAACAATTAGTTCATGAACCCACTAGAATAGTAAGTGGTTGCGAGAATACCCTTGATCTCCTAGCAACAAATAATCCTGAGCTAGTAAAGAGCATCAAAACAGATGCAGGGATTAGCGAACATCGAGTTGTAGTAGCGAGACTGAATGTCGAAATGCCCAAATGCACCAAAAATAAACGAAAAATACATCTATTCAATAAAGCAGATAAAAATTCGCTTCACGCTTTCCTGAGTGATAGTCTCCAGTCTTTCAAAACTAAAAATGCGAGTGTAGATCAGTTGTGGCTTACTTTCAAAGACATAATATCAGTAGCAATCGAGAGATTTATACCAAACAAATTAATAAAAGAGGGGGCTGACCCCCCGTGGTACACAAAACAGGTCAGATTACTGTTGCAGAAACAAAGAAAAACGCATGCAAAATTTAAAAAGACACATAATCCACAAGACTGGCAATCTTTTACTGAAACTCGCAACCTAGCGCGGACTTCAAAGCGAGAAGCCTATAGTAGTTACCACAACGAAATCCTGTCCCGTAATCTTGCAGAAAATCCAAAGAAATTCTGGTCATATGTGAAGTACACTAGCGGCAAAACACAAACAATGCCTTCACTAAGCGATAGCAATGGTAATACTACAGATGACAGTACTCTAAGGCAGAATTACTAAACA
The DNA here is from genome assembly GCA_026315105.1 of Locusta migratoria. Classification (NCBI taxonomy): domain Eukaryota; kingdom Metazoa; phylum Arthropoda; class Insecta; order Orthoptera; family Acrididae; genus Locusta; species Locusta migratoria. The sequence goes on from CM048745.1 coordinate 620,563,480, forward strand.
CAGCTTTCCGAAATTCGTTCACCAAAGAAGATGAAGTGAACACTCCAGTGTTCAATCCAAGAACAGCTGCCAGCATGCGAAACTTAGAAGTAGATGTTCCTGGAATAGTAAAACAACTTAAGTCACTAAAAAAAAAAAAAAAAAAAAAAAAAAAAAAAAAAAAAAAAAAAAAAAAAAAAAATCTTCCGGCCCAGATTGTATACCAACTAGATTCCTCTCAGAGTATGCTGATGCAATAGCTCCCTACTTAGCTATCATTTACAACCGATCACTCAGTGAAAGATCCGTACCAAAAGACTGGAAAGTTGCCCAAGTTACTCCAATATTCAAGAAAGGCAATAGGAGTTATCCCCAAAATTACAGGCCTATCTCATTGACGTCGATTTGCAGTAGGATTTTGGAACATATACTTTGTTCGAATATTCTGAACTACCTCGAAGAGAACGACCTATTAACCAGTAGACAACACGGATTAAGAAAGTATCACTCATGCGAAACACAGCTTGCCCTTTATTCACATGAAGTGTTAAGTGCCATCGACAAGGGATCTCAAATCGATTCCATATTTCTGGATTTCAGGAAGGCTTTTGACACTGTACCCCACAAGCGGCTTCTTATGAAATTGCGTGCTTATGGAATATCTCCCCAATTGTGCGATTGGATTCACGATTTCCTATAAGAAAGAACACAGTTCGTTGTAATTCACGGTAAGTCATAGAGTAAAACTGAAGTGATATCTGGCGTTCCACAGGGAAGCGTTATAGGTCCCCTGCTCTTCCTCGTGTTTGTAAACGATTTAGGAGAGAATCTGAATAGCTCCCTTAGATTGTTCGCGGATGATGCTGTCGTTTATCGGTTAGTGAAGTCAACAGAGGATCAAAAGCAACTGCAAAGCGATTTAGACAAAATTTCTGCATGGTGCGAAAATTGGCAATTGTCGCTAAATAAAGAAAAGTGTGAAGTAATACACATGATTACTAAAAGAAATCCGCTGAACTTCAATTACGCGATAAATCAGTCAAACCTTAAGGTCGTAGATTCTACCAAATACCTAGGAGTTACAATTACGAACAACTTTGACTGGAGAGAACACACAAAAAATATTGTGGGGAAGGCGAATCAAAGGTTACGTTTCATCGGCAGAACGCTTCGAAGATGCACCAGCTCCACCAAAGAGACTGGCTACATCACACTTGTGCGTCCTCTCCTGGAGTACTGTTGCCCCTTGTGGGACCCTCACCAGGTGGGATTGACGGAAGACAATGAGAAGGTTCAGAGAAGGACAGCTCGTTTTGTTCTATCACGTTACGGGGGGAAAGCGCCACGGAAATATTGCACGAATTGGGGTAGAAATCATTAAAAGAAAGACGTTATTCATTGCGGCGTGATCTGTTTGCTAAGTTACAATCACCGACTTTTAGTTCTGAATGTGAAAATATTTTGTTAGCACCACCTACTTAGGGAGACATGACCATCCCAATAAAATAAGAGAAATCAGATCGAAAACGGAACGATTTAGGTGTTCTTTCTTCCCGCGCGCTATTAGAGAATGGAACGGTAGAGAAAAATTATGAAAGTGGTTAATAAACCCTCTGCCAGGCACTTGAATGTGATTTGCAGAGTATCTATGTTGATGTAGACGTAAATGAAATATCTCTTCACTTGTTGTTTAATTGGAGAGGTCACATAGAAAATATCGCAGGGAAAGCGAACCAAAGGCTACGCTTAATTACCAGAACCCTTGCAAAATGCAACTGTGCTGCTAAGGAAACTACCTACACTACACTTATTCTTCCTATTGTCCAGTATTGCTGCGCACTGTGGGATACCCACCAAGTGGGACTGATGGAGTACATAGAGAAAGTTCAGAGGAGAGAAGTTTGTTTTGCACTACCGCTATACTGGGGAGTGAGTGTCACGGAAGTGATGTACGAATTGGCTGTAAATCATTACAGTAAAGAAGTTATTAATTGATACGAGATCTATTTGCGAACATTATTTCACCAACTTTTTGCTCCGAAAATGAAAATATTTTTAACACCTACCTACGTACGAGGCCATGATCATCATATGTAAATCATAATAATAATAATAATAAATGAATAAATAAATAATAAATGCTATTGAAGACGTAAATATTCAGTTGTTCCTTCATCCCACGCGCTATTGCAGAATGGAAAGATAAAGGAATATTATGAAAGCGGTTCGATAAAACCTCTGTCAGCCACTTAAATGTGATTTTCAGCGTAAATATTTACATGTAGATGTCATTTCTACGGTTTCAAAGTTGGGTCATTCACCATGTTTAAAGTAGGAAGAAATTTCTAATAGAAACTTTATTTATGAAGGTAAATTTTATCACAATCTAATTTGTTTCACTTCAGATAGTCACCGTGAACATTTAAATATTTGTCAAGTCCGGCAACAGTTTTTGTAACCCATCAACAAAGAATTCCGCCACTTCATGTATGTTGATTAACAGTTACGCGGAGAAAAACTAAGTAAAATATGTACTGTCGAACATGTGCCACAGATTCTTCAGTTTCTCCCGGCGTATTTCATGATCAAAATATCCACGGGTGTACTGCCGGTCTATAGTGTCCAACGGGCACAATATTTCGGCGATCAAACATGTCGCCATCATCAGGTGAACCGACGGACTGAGCTCCTGGAAACGCGCCGGCACGGAGATCCGCATGCTACGGCTGCTCGAAGGGAACTGGGTTCTAGCCCGGTAGCGGGCCATTTAAATACCCTCGGCCCGCGGAGCGACCCCTCCGCGGTCCGCGCCCCGCGCCGCGGCCGGGCAGTGGAACCGATTGCGCCGGCGTCTGAGAAGATGTCGGTGTGAGTGCTCTGTCCGCCGTGGTCGTCACTTCGTTACGTTTGCTAGATTTACTCTTAATTAACCCAATCGCTGGTTCCCAAGCTTTGCTAAGATTATAGCCAGAGTCACGGTTTATGAGGTCGTCACTTGTGCGAATTTCAATGGCCTCTCTAACGACGCAGTCCCAGTATCTCGACGTCTGTACCAGAATCCTAGTGTGTTCATACTCCATGGCGTGATTCTCCGACAAACAATGTTCAGCGACCGCCGACTTGCTCGGATACATCAATCGTGTGTGCCTCTGGTGTTCAACGCATCGATCCTCGACGGTACGCATCGTCTGTCCAATATACGATTTTCCACACTGACACGGAATCTGGTACACGCCCGCCTTCCTCAAACCGAGATCATCTTTAGCGCTCCCCACCAGTGCACGAATTTTATTCGGCGGACAAAAAACAGTTCCAACCTGGTGTTTTCTCAAAATGCGGGCAATCTTCCCTGAGAGTGCGCCGGTATATGGAATGAACGCAGTGCCTACATCCTCCCTTGCGTTTTCATCCGTTTCCACAGGTTGTATTGTAGTGGTTGGGCGGAGAGCCCGCTGAATCTGCCACTCTGAGTACCCATTTTTTCGAAATACAGTTCTCAGGTGTTCCAATTCCTGGGGTAGACTCTCTGCGTCGGAGATAGTGCGCGCCCTATGTACTAGAGTATTAAGTACCCCATTCCTCTGTGAAGGGTGGTGACAGCTGTCTGCGTGTAAATACAAATCAGTGTGCGTTGTCTTCCGATATACACTATGACCCAGGGTGCCATCAGCTCTTCTCTTGACCAAGACGTCAAGGAACGGCAATTTACCCTCCGTTTCAGTCTCCATAGTGAATTTGATGTTGGGGTGTATGGAGTTCAGATGTGTAAGGAAGTCAAGGAGTTTATCCATACCATGTGGCCAGATGACGAAAGTGTCGTCCACATAACGGAAAAAGCAAGTGGGTTTCCATTCAGATGATGCCAGGGCTTCCTCCTCGAAATTCTCCATGTACATGGACGAGATGGCCTTCTTTTGTACTCTTTCTAACTCCGCCCTCAATCCCACCTGTTACAAATCCCAAACAGCGCAACAGTACTAAAAAAACGGACGGACAAGCGTAGTGTGTGACGTACCTTTAGTAATACTTACAGTAAACCACAGTGTTTAGTTCGCCTTCTCCTAACATTTTACGTGTGTTGTGTCCTATTTACGACACGCGTAGTTGTAATTCAAGACATTTAATAGCCTTAACGGTCTTCAGAATTGATCGATTCATCTTATAAAAGAGGTTTAGTGACTTTCTTTCACTAATCATGTGGACTACTTCACACTTTCCGTTTTTAGCGTCCATTGTTAATTTCAGCTCACACAGTTATCTCACCTCGATCGTTCTGCAGTTGCCTTTCATTTTTTGGTGACTTTACTAGCCGATAAATAGGAGTATCATCCACATACATCCTATGGGTATTGCACAGATATTCCCCAAATCGTTTACATAGGTACGGAAGTACAGAAGACCAATAACACTATCCACGGGAACCCCCAATATAACCCCTCTTTTAGTCAAGGCATGTTTAGTAACCTCTATGGATACATGAGTAATAAAAATTTGTTTTATTTCTAAAGCTTTTAAGAGTTTCCATGTAACACATTTTGAGGAATTACTTTTCAGTATGGCCTCGTTTAATTCACTTCAAGAGACACACGCTGATAACGCAGTTCTTACTTTCTTTCGACAACGCTGCAGTCGAGGAACTTACATATTTACGAATTTACACTTTTCTAAGTTAACTGTCTTTTCGCCGCGGAAGAGCGGCCGAGCGCATAGAGGCGCCATGCTAGGATGCACGAGGTCCTTCCCCGTCGGGGGTTCGAATCTCCCTCGGGCATGGATGTTTGTGTCGTATTTAGTATACGGTAGTTCATAAGTAGTTTGTAAGTTTAGGTACTGATAAACCCACAATTAAGTCCCTTAAGCTTAACAAACATTTGAACATTTTGAACTGTCTTTTCTATTGAATTACAGTGTACTGCCAAATCTTACCTTAAATCTGCTAATGAGAGTACTGTTATTTTTCTTGAACATAGCATCGATTATGAATGGGTTGCAAGTACATTTCCTATATGCTACAAAGAATCTTAGACATCTACGCTGAAATTATTTAAGCACTCAAAACAAATCTTCCGAGAAAAGCGTTTATTTCAAATTCATTGCTTCTGGGCCGTATTTTTTACGACGCCTTTTCAAACAAAATTTGCAACTTTGTCCACAAAATTTTTCTACGCTTACCATTACTGATTATGCATGGTCTACTTTGAAATAGTCTCTTTCGCAACTGATGCATCGCTGCAAACCGTATTTCCGCTTCCGGAAGCAGTGTTGTTAGGCTGGATCAAGCGAAGCATCCATTTTCTTTTATCTCGTCTATCGTTGCAACTCATCGTCCTTTTGACAGGATTTTCAACTTTGGAAAAAAGAAGTCCGCACTGGCCAGGTCTGCAGAAAGTGGAGGATGAGGCAGCAAGTTTTATAGTTGTTTGTACAGTAGTCGCCCATCGATAGGAATGATTGTGCGGGGACCTTATCGTCATCCAATAGCCATGAAATGGCTCGCCACATTTCACACAATTTACTTCGCACATCTTTTTCGTAGGGCTCGCAACATGTCCTTATAATACATTTTTTTTTCTTCTGTGGCACGAATTCATGTTGAACTAATCCTTCAAAGTCAAAGAAAGCCGTCACCATGGCTTTGACAATTGACCTGACCAGCGTTTTTTGATCTTGAGGAACTTTTTCCGACCTTTTATGAAGAATGAACCTAAGTTTCAATATCATAACCATAGACCCACCTCTCATCACCAGTTATGATTCTCGAAAGGAGCCTCTCGTTCTCTTTTATCCAATGCGAAAGCTCTTCACAAATTTCTGAACTTGTCTCAGGAGCTGAGTGCGAGATTGGCAGCCACAAGATGCATTCTAAAAGGCTGTGTCGGCATTTCATGAAATTTTAACTGAAATATTACTTTCTCCTGAAATATCTCAGTCAGTCTTCGACTGGCACGCACTATTTCGTTGACAACATGAGCGTCATCAACAGACGTTGAAGGACTTCCTGAAGAAGAGTCATCTTTAACTTTTATCAGTTCATTTTTATACCTTATGAACTGTTCATAACACCGAGTACGAGTTAAACACCCATCACCGTAGGATTCCTGCAACATTTGGTGTGTCTCTGTAAAGATTTTCTAGAGTTTCGCGTAAAATTTAATACAGACTCATCGCTCTTCTAATTGTGTCGTCGTGAAATTCGCAAACTGTGCGAAACAACTTTCCACTCAGTTCGGCACTGGACAATAACTATCAGACATACAATTAAAAAATTCCCGTTAGTAACAAAATGTTCAAATGTCTGTAAATTTATCGGGCCAAACTGCGTGGTCACCAGTCCGTAGCTTACAAACTACTTAAACCTAGGTAATTTAACCTACGAACAAACACACACACCCATGCCCCAGGAAGGACTCGAACCTCCACGGCGAGCAACCGCGCGCTCCGCAGCGAGGTGCTTTAGACCGCTCGGCTACTCCACCGCGGCCGTTAGTAACACATTCAAGACTGGTGTGCGCAGTGATGCCAACCGTATTTCACTCCAACACTCCATTGACGCAAAATTACAAATGTTCCCGAATTTTCTGAACAGGCTTCATTAAAATACGTGGGTTTGTAAAGCGAAGTCTTTTAAAAAGTGAACTTTTGGAGTAAATGTGGAAGGCCTCGTTAGTAGCAATTGTGTGAAGATAAAGCGTTAGATACATAAAAGTAAACAGAGTACCACTTTGAAGTATTCTGAATGCTGCCAAAGGAAGTAAAAAAAAAGGGGTAAAAGTTGCTCCGAGTGCTCCAGAGCTCACTTTCACCGTTCGCGACGTATTTGTGTCGCGGTGCAGCCTAAACAACGCCTGTAAGAATAACCAGGGCTGCCAAAGGAACACTTTACAGTCTAAAAAGTTGTGGCTGCCATTCCAGTCACGTCCCGTCAGCTTTTCTCGGCCGGCAGCTTAGCCCACAAAGTTCCTGCTGCGATATTTCAGAGGATTGCGCTGATCCCCGCAGTCGCTGCCTGAAGTAGGAAATGTGCAGAAGTTCTTTCAGGAGAGAGAGAGAAAGAAAGAAAGAAAGAAAGAGATGGCGGAGGGAGAAAGAGAGAGATAGACAAAGGGAGAGGGAGAAAGAAAGAAAGAGATGGCGGAGGGTTGTGTTACTGCACAATAGATTTGAATAGTAGTGTAAATGGTGCTAAAATGAAGTTTACGAACTGAGAGCAATTGTAAAGCGAAATGAGTACATACTATTTTGAACGGTTATCCATGTTGGAAATGTCATGCAAAAACGCTGAGAGCACTTCTTTGTTTTGGATACACTTTAACGAATCTCTTACGCTGAAAGCTCTGTCGTTTCCGTATTTCGGGAGGTGCTAGTATGGATCAAAGCAAGAAAAATGTCCTGTAAATATGGACTCAAAACACATACGTTAAGAGCTATGAGGTCTTGACCAGTAGAAGAAATGTATTTCAAAGTATCAAAAATCAAAAAGAGCTCTTAGCTCTCAATGTATGCATTTCAGAGCCCATGTTTATTTGAAACGTGTTTCTTGTTTCGGTCCATTCTGTTTCCTTCCAAACTGTGATAACTAAAACAGTCTGAGTATAAGATACTTGTATATTATCTAAGACAAAGAAGTGCTCATTGGCTTCGTTAGATAACATTTCCGGACATGGTTTCTTATTCATATTGAGAATATTCTATACGCGCTCCCCTATGTAAGTCCTAGAAGTTTGTAAGCATTTTTTTAATCACCTAGAATTTTCTCTGATCTATCTAAACTGGTGGTCTAGTTTTATGTTTTATAAAGATGAATGGAAATTTAGATATGATCAGCAAGTCTTTATTACTGTTTCTTTCGATAGTTTAAGGGAGAAACAGGTAGAAAGCCTTCACGTGCAACTACTTTTATTATCTTCGAGAAAATGATTGTTGGTGTGATAATGAATGGCACGCAGGGAAGGGTATATTTGATTTCTTCATATGTTTATTTATAACAAGCTATTCGCACGTAATTTGACACAGTTACGTTGAATGCAAGTCAGCTACATCTGTGTCTATTCTTCCTCGTGTAATTTCGAATAATTAAATAGCGGCCTATATCATTTTCCCTTAGTAGATTTCCTCCTCATTTGCGATTGTATCTTAAGATCTTTAGTAGTATGTTAAAGTGTTCGTATCTTTACTGACTAATGTATATAAGTCCATTACTAATTTTGAATAATTTAGAGCAGCACTGAAGTGCTGAGGGAAATCTGATTCCATTTATATAGACCTGCGAAATTAATCCATTGTTGCAGTGTTAGATCTAATATAAAAAAAGTTTGTGCTTTGATTAACTCTCTTCACTAACGCAGGGTAGTAATCGACCTCATGGAAATCACTAAAACGTCGTAAAGGGATCGTTTTCACAGTGTCGGAGGCTTCACTTCATCTTATCTCAAACAAATGTAAATTATTTTATTTTATTTACATGCGCGTGAATCTCTCTAAAAATGTTCAGATGTTTGTAAATCTCTGGGACCTAACTTCTTGGTTATTAGTTCCTAGCTTACAAACTACTTAAACTAAGTTAAACTAACCTAAGGACAACATAAACATCCATGCCCGAGGGAGGATTTTAACCTCGGACGCTGGAGACCTCACGATCCGCAATGTGGCGCTCCAGATCGCTCGGCTACTCCCGCGCGGCTCTCTTTCTACATTTTAATGAAGAACTAAAATATCTACAGTGGTAATAGATTTTGAAAGATAACGAATGTAAATCAATTTTTTAGAAGCAAACAATTATTTCATATAGGACCGTAGTTCGGAGGGTAAATTGCATTTAGATTTAGATACGTTTATGCCCAGTAGTTACTCTAGTTCAAGTAGAACGAAATGATGCTGTTTAGAGATTGATCTCTGTTGTCTGTCATTCGAAGTTATTGTCTTAAAAGTCATCGTTGATCTAAAATCCCACCGCGTGAAACTAAGACCTGTGAAATTAAGAACGTTGAATAAAGTAATATTGACCGACAAATCTGAAAGGTTAGCAGAGGAAATTCATTGAGTACTTCAATGGTAAGAACATGAGTCACACAGTAAAAGAAAGGTCATGACGATGAACAAAGTGGACGATTAATGTTGTTGGTCTTCAACTCCGTTACAGACGAATCACACCTTCGCAAAATCCTCGAGGCCAAAATTCTCGAGCCACTCACATATTTTGGTACATATTCTATAAGCTTCGTACCTCCGTTAGCATTTTCAGTGCGGCACCGTCACCGTATCAAACGTCATTCGAAAATCGAGAAATATGCAGTCTGCCTGTTGCCCTTCATCCATGGCTATCAAGATGTCATGTGAGAAAAGGGCAACCTGGGTTTCACACGATCGACGCTTCCTAAAGTTGTACTGATGCATGGACAAAAGTTTTTCCGCTTCGAGGAAATTTACTATATTAGAACTGAGAAATGTTCAATTGTTTGTAGAGCTTATGGGACTTAACTATGGGGTCATCAGTCCCTAAACTTACAAACTAGCTAACCCTAAGGACGGCACAAATATCCATGCCCGAGGGGGGATTCGAACCCCCGACCGTAGTGGCCGTGCAGAGCGTGACGCGCCTCAGTCCCCTCGGCCACCGCGGCCGGCTATGTAATACAGGATGATTCTCTGCGCCATGTACAAACTATAGGGAAAGGTTGAAGAGAGGATACGAAACAAAAGTTCTAGTGAATGTGTGACATTATAGATACAGGGGGAAGCTGATTGTTTCCATGTGAAAAGCAAGTTCTGTCAAGCTGTTGGGTTCCCAGCCGGCCGGCTAGTGGTTTGGACCGAGTGAATGGAATATAGGTCGTTATGAAAACCCTGATCTGCTCAGAAACAGGAAACGGAAGTCTTGGATGAGCGATGGCGGCTGTCCCAGATTGCAACTGAAATACAATATAGCCACAAACATTATTCTAAAAATCCATATAAAATCACGGGTAGATGATACGGCAAATATGATTATATGAATGGATTCAGGAGACTTGAGAGAATTAAACGCCATAATTACAATTTCAGTATCCCTTACAGATAAAAAGCCGATAAATTTCAGTACTATAATATTAGTATTATAAGATTTACATTTACAATTATTGATACGTAGTGTTTATCAGTAACAGTTTAAGAAGCAAAATTGCAGCATTGCACCACGCTACCTATATTAAAAGACGCACCACGCCATTTCCGTATCCTTTCAATAAACTTTGTTTTACTCTCTTATTCAGCTTTTCGTTGAGGTGGTAATGTTCTTGCGAGAACATAGATTCCACCATAGAAACACAAAACATGAGCCCAGCATAGCGCATTACATTTTATTATATTTAATATTCTTAGTAACGTTGGTTTTTTGTTGTAGACTGCCTCTTAAATATTTCATGGCCGACTAAAAATAGTTGATATGCAGAAGATAATTTATACTCAAACAATTATATGTATTTGTGGACAAGAACTGAATGTATTTGCATAAAAATCCATGATAAAATTAAATATTAATTGTGTAACTATATTTTTAAGACAGTATAATTGAACAGTGAGACACCATGTTTAATAGCTACCTGACAAAGAGCTTCAGTCTCAACCGATTTTAGTATTGTTCAATATATATTTGATTGTTAAATGTCAACAACACTTGTAGGGAAATAGTCAAAGCATTTAATTCTGTGATACTCAAATATATCATAGTTTTGAAGATAAATGTACTCGGTGGTGATAGGTTGTCACTCTTGCCGGTCTGAAGCGACGTTACGAAGAGATAGGTATGTGTGGACTTAGAAAATTTACGGAACTGTGACTACAGAACTTAGTCTCTGGTTGAAAAGTGGTAAACTATGGACGGTACTAGGGCTATGGAACTGTGATAATTCAGCAATCGTTTACTTGTGTGATGAAAAACTGTATTTTATAACAAATACTGTAATTAATCGCTGATTAAATTGGAACTGCAATGTTCGATGGACTTCATTAATTTTCTTGTGATGGTTTGGATCTTTTACTCTAGAGTGCGTTTGAAACTTATTCTGACTAATCCTGAACAATAATTGGGAAATATTCAGTTATTCAACGATGTATAAAGTAGAACCCCTCCTCATTTTCATGTCCGCAAAGAGTAATAAACTCCATTTATAATAAGTTATTTCGTGAGTGAATCTCTTCTGAACATTATCTTAGAATCAATATTGTTGGTTATTCAGAACTTTAATGCATGTTTGTTTAAATATTTTTCGCGTCATCGTCTGAAGATTGACAGACTGCCTAAGCTACAGATTAATTGATATTATTTAAACAGTTTGGATAGCTGTTTAGGGCATACAAGCTGACATAATAACTCACCGCTATGAACAGAGACAACAAGCCATAAAGTTTTTACTAACGGACAGTGCACATCAAATTTAAAAAAATCAGTCATAGCAAGGCTTGCGACAAATGTACTAAAAAGTCCCACCCTATGCGGGAATTACATCATAGAATGTACGAGCACTCATGAGCAGTAGACATTGTGTGGCATATGAAGGTTTGGGTCGTTCCGGGAAGCGTGCGCGGGTAGCGTAATGGTAACGCGGGAAATCCGTGTTCGAGTCCCGGCCCGGCACAAATTTTCATATGTCACCATTACACCATACAGCTGATGCTGATTAACATTCGCTATTGCGAATGCATGTCTTGTATTTACATATATGTGTGTTTTCTTGAAGGTGACTTTCATAATTTGAATCCAGTGAATTTAGCTTGGCGAAGGGTACTTTGACACCGCTTCACGAATCACCCTGTAACTTGATGCATATATGTATGTTTTTATATATAGGAGGGAGAGCAGTAGGTGGAGGAGAAGGAGACGGACAGAAAGGGGAGAGAGGAGAAGGACAGAGAAAGGGGAGAGGGAGAGACGACGAGAGAGAGGGGTGAGTAGGAGAATGAAAGAAGGGAGATGGTGACTGACAGTTGAAAGGAGACCAAGGGTGGGAGGGGAGGGAATAAGCAGAGAGAGAGAGAGAGAGAGAGAGAGAGAGAGAGAGAGAGAGAGAGAGAGAGAGAGAGAGAGAGAGAGAGTCGAGGAGATGGGCAGATAGAGAAGAAAAGAGAAGGCGCACAGAGAGAGAAAAGGGAAGATGGACTAACTTAACACTGGAATAAAAAGTACCCGGGCAACACCGGTTTTTCTGCTAGTTTGCAATAAAAATAATATTGAAGTTATTAAACTAAATACAAACTGTCCTGTCTTTTAATATGTTCTAAATGACACTCTCTGGGCAAAATTTCATTAAAATATACATCTACATACATACTCCGCAATCCATCGTAACGTGCGTGGCGGAGGGTACACTGTACCACTACTAGGCATTTCCTTTCCTATTCCACTCCCAAAGAGAACGAGGAAAAAAAGAATGCCTATATGCCTCCGTACGACCCCTAATTTCTCTTATCTTTTCTTTGTGATCACTACGCGAAATGTAAGTGGGCGGCAGCAAGATCGTACTACACGCAGCTTCAAATTCCGGCCCTCTAAATTTACTTAACAGAAATTCACGAAAAGAACGTCGTCTTTCCTCCAGCGATCAACAATTGAGTTTCCGGAGCATTGCCGTGACACTCGCGCATTGGACGAACCTACCGGTAACAAATCTAGCTGCTCGTCTCTGAACCGCCTCTATGTCTTCCTTTAAACTGATCTGCTGCGGGTCCCAAACAATTCAGCAATACTCAAGACGTGGCCGTACAAGCGTTTTATACGCGGTCTCCTTTACAAATGAAGTACGTCTTCCCAAAATTCTCCCAAGAAACTCGAAGTCGGTAGTCCGCCATACTCACAACTGTCCTTACATGTTCGTTCCATTTCATATCGCTCTGCAATGTTACGCCTAGATATTTCAACGACGCGACTGCATCAAGAAGCTCACTAGCCGCGGTGGAGTAGCCGAGCGGTCTAAGGCGCCTCGCTGCGGAGCGCGCGGTTGCTCGCCGTGGAGGTTCGAGTCCTCCCTGGGGCATGGGTGTGTGTGTTTTGTCCTTAGGTTAGTTTAGCTAGGTTTAAGTAGTTTGTAAGCTACGGACTGATGACCACGCAGTTTGGTCCGATAGATTTACAGACATTTGAACATTTTTTGAAGCTCACTACTAATGCTGTATTCGAACACTATGAGATTGTTTTTCCTACTCATGCGCATCACCTTACATTTTTCTACACTGAGAGCTAGCTCATTCTTCGCACCAACAAGAAATTTTGTCTAAGTCATCCTGTATGCTATAACAGTCAATTAAAGACGTTACCCTCGCATAAACCACAGCATCATCAGCAAACTGCCGCAAATTAGAACTTACTCTGTCCATCAGATCATTTATATAGATAGAAAATAATAGCGGTCATATCATACTCCCCTGAGGCACGCCTGACGATACACTCGTCTCTAATAAACACTCGCCGTCGAGAACAACGTACTACCTTCTATTACTTAGGATGTCTTCCAGCCAGTCACAAATTTGTGAACCTATTCCATATGCTCGTATCTTAGTTAGCAGTCTGCAGTGAGGCACCGCGTCGAATGCATATCTGATGATTAGTTTCGTAGTTTGTCGTGGGCAAACAACGTGTTTTATTTTTTTTTTTTTGTGCGTGTGTTAAAACCAATCTCCGGATTATATATATATATATATATATATATATATATATATATATATATATATATATACAGGGTGTTTCACGAAGTGTGTTTGCCTCTGGAACTTATAAAATAATAGGTGACGGGAAATTTTAATGCAGTAGGTCAACACAAGAAATGTTACACTTCCTGCGGAGCTATGAACGTAGTTTATTGTATCATTTTCCAAAGAGTTACACCACAAAGATATAATTTTTTAAATGGAACAATAGTTTTTCTATCGTGCATTGGAATCGTTGAAACCAGCTGCGACCAAATCAATTTAAACTACATTCCTGTCACCGTTAATTTGGGAACTACAACCCTACAAAGTTTCAGTGGTAGATACCACACGCTGTACATAATACATGGATGTGTAGTGGGTGATGGATGTTATGGCGGTGGGAAGTTGATTTACATGAGATGTTCAAATGTGTGTCCATCTTCCTCAATGCATAATGCAATGCACCGTCGAAATGATCTGCGGGCGAGATGTAACATCACCGGTGTGACGGAGCGACATGCATCCTCGATGCGCCGTTTTAGATCATCTGGGGATGTGAGCTCAGTGACATAACCACGATCCTTTAGATATCCCCACAAAAAGAAATCTGCTGGTGTTAAATCGGGCGACCTTGCGGGCCATGAATGAGGGCCATGGCGCCCCAACCATCTTCTTGCAGACCTGTTGTTCAGGTATTCCACAACAGCACGCGCAGAATGGGCTGGGTTACCATCGTGCTGCATCCACATATGGACTCTCGTGTGTAGACACACATGTTCAAGGAGACCACCCAAACTGTCGGTTATAAAAGCGCGATTTAACTCACCTGTCAGTGTACCTGGGAAGTAGTGTGGACCGATGATTTCATCCCCAACGATTTCACACCACACGTTAATAGTGGCATCGTGTCGGCACTCGCCGAACATCAGCAACATGTCAACGTAATCGTTGTTCGTGTATGCCATCGTCATCCGATGTCAGTAACTGTGGTATATTCAGCCCCGGTTGCTTGTGTGACTCCAACTGTCGGGTATATGGCCGTGTGCGGCGACAGCCGGCAGTCTAACAGCGCATCGAGGAAGTTCAAATGTTCAAATGTTTGTACAGCATACGGGACCCAACTACAGGGTCATCAGTCCCCAAACTTACAAACCACTTATGAACTGAAACTTCCTGGCAGATTAAAATTGTGTGCCGGAACCGGGACTCGAACCAGGGACCTTTGCCTTTCGCGAGCAAGTGCTCTACCACTGAGCTACCCCGACACGACTCACGATGCCGCCTCACAACTTCACTTCCGCCAGTACCTCGCCTCCTACTTTCCAAACTTCACAGAAGTTCTCCTGCGAAACTTGCAAGACTAGCACTCCTGGAAGAAAGGATATGGTGGAGACATGGCTTAGCCACAGCTTAAGGGATGTTTCAAGAATGATACTTTCGGTCTGCAGCGGAGTGTGCGCTGATATGAAACTTCCTGGCAGATTAAAATTGTGTGCCGGAACCGCGAAAGGCAAAGGTCCCAGGTTCGAGTCCCGGTTCCGGCACACAATTTTAATCTGCCAGGAAGTTTCTTATCAGCGCACACTCCGCTGCAGAGTGAAAGTTTCATTCTGGCACTTATGAACTAGCTAATCCTAAGGACGGCACAAATATCCATGCCCGAGAGGGGATTCGAACCCCCGACCGTAGTGGCCGTGCAGACCGTGACTGGAGCGCCTCAGTCCCCTCCACCACCGCGGCCGGCCAGCGAGGAAGCTTCTCGCTCCGTGACACCAGCGACGTTACAACTCGGCCGCACCACATTTAGAAAGCGCATTGCATTATGCGCAGCGCTTGTGGTATCTGCCCCAGAAACTTTGAATGGTTGTAACTCCCAAACTAACAGTTTAAATTGATTTGGACGCAGCTGGTTTCAACGAATCTAATGCACGATAGAAAAAACTATTGTTCCATTTAAAAAATATATATATCTTTGTGCTATAAGTCTTTGGAAAATGATACAATAAACTATGTTCATAGCTCCGCTGAAAGTGTAACATTTCTTGTGTTGACCTACCGCATTAAAATTTCCCGTCACCTATTATTTTATAAGTTACAGAGGCGAACACACTTAGTGAAACACCCGTAACTAGGACTTGTCTTTGGGGGGGGGGGGGGTAGATCCGCTGGAGGAGCAAAAATTTTAGTCAGTTTCCAGACAGACTAACATCTACCACTCCCGTTGAAGAAACTATTTCACGCCCATCCAATGAAAGCTTGTGGTAAAACACCTCAAGTTTCCAATCTTTAGCTGATTTCTGTTTTACGATTTCTTTCTCTCACTCTCTCTCTCTCTCTCTGTCTTTTTTTTTGGGGGGGGGGGGGGGTTCTGGGGGCGGGGTTCTGGGGGGGGGGGGGGTTCTACCCTCCTCATCCACACACCCCCCCATAGTTACGCTACTATATACTCGTGGTGGTCTGCTCAGCGTGTGAGTTTTTCAGGCGGCTCAGAGTCTATGCACGCGCCGGTGGCCACACGTTTATTTTCACTCGCCCGCCGCTCCGCTCGGGGCGGCGCTGGCGTCGCTCGGCTAGCAGGTGGCGACGGCGGAAGGCGGCACATCATAGTCCATTAAGCTGTCACGGAATGTTACATTTGCCTGGCGCACTCCGCCCGCCGAAATTGCCGGCCTGCCTCAACGGCCGGAAGCGCCGAAAGGACGGCCGCATTGACGCTCTCCTGGAGTGCTCCGGTACACTGCTTTTCAAAATCGCGGCTTTTCATGCATTTAAGCGAAAATGTATGTTCGCGCCAACTGCTCTTCAGTGTCACGTCTATTTTGCTACTGAATAAAGTCCAGAGGTATAAGAATTTTATTTTCTTTCTTTTTTCTCTGCAGGTGACGTTGAATAATCTTCGTGGAAAACACGTACCGGGAAATCGCTCATGCGGAACTCAGATTGCCCTTTTCTTTGGCGCCTGCGAACTATGGATGGAGGTTAACACGCAAATTCTCTTTTCGCAGATTTTGGAACAGAGTTTAGCACGGTGCCACAAAGCTGAGTCTAAAGATAACTCCCCGCTCACGGAATAGGTTCCAAGGTATGTCAAATGATTTCTGCTCTATTTTGAGGTCCGATATTTAAAAATTAGCATAGGTCAGAGGACTGTGAAAATTTTCCCTATTTAGTTAATTATACGAGTTTGACACCCAATTGATTAGGAAAAATTTAAATACTTCAAATTTTAAGGACCACGAATTGATTCTTACTAAATTTCACCTATCTAGTATATATATATATATATATATATATATATATATATAAATTAATGTTTGTTTGTTTGTCTTTTGGTTCGTATTTTATGCACGACCATACCATACATCCGATTGCGATAAAACTTTGTTAACTCATTGTTTGCGTTCTCGCGAAGGTTACTTATAGGCATACTGAAATTAACTTCGTTTGGTTCATGGCTGATGGTGCATTACAATTAGTTAATTTCTTTTTTGTGCCTTCACGCTGAAATGGCTGGACGGATATGAATAAAATTTGGAAAAGAGGTAGCTTATACCGTGATTAATACATGAGCTACCTTTCGTAAGTCACTGTATGGTGCGTGACGGACTGTACCTTACAATGGGTTAATATGCTTGTTACTCCGTCCTGCTGAAATGGATGGATAGATTTGATTGAAATTTGGAATGGAGATAGTTTATACCCTGCATTAATACATGGGGCACCTTTCGTAAGCCACCGTACGCTGCGTGGCGGAGGGTACCTTAACCTTAAAAAAAAAGAGAAACATGACCGTCTAGCTGAAATTCTATACAGTCCATACCGAGGATACCTCGAAAGAAACTTAGACACCACTTCAATGATCTCTATGAAACGTAAAACAGTTGAATAATTCTCCAGACATGGAGGAGGCAATAAACGGCGGAGTTGGAGGAGTAGGAGGAGTTCGATAGAGAGACGAGGATATGATTGTCAAAGAAAGGGGAAGGTGGAGATAGGCAGAGAGAAGGGAGGAGGAGATGAACAGCGAGAGGGGAGATGAACGAAGAGGGAGACAGGGAGGATTGACATGTGGAGATGGACGGAGAGAGAGTGAAAGAGAAAGTTGAGAGAGAGAGA
This sequence comes from Locusta migratoria, assembly GCA_026315105.1. Taxonomy (NCBI): domain Eukaryota; kingdom Metazoa; phylum Arthropoda; class Insecta; order Orthoptera; family Acrididae; genus Locusta; species Locusta migratoria. The sequence continues at coordinate 620,581,234 of CM048745.1, forward strand.
GAGAGAGAGAGAATGGCAGGAGAGATGGACTAACTTAAAACTTGAATAATTAATGCCCAAGCGACGCCGAGTTTTTAGCTAGTAATATTACAATTAAAAATAAAAGTTATAAGAGGAGCTTCTTGTACAATGATTTTGAAAATGACCAGCATGGAAGTTGATGGAAATTCGGTGTAATAAACTCAGGATTGCTATTAAGAATGTTATTTTATGAAGGATCCACCAACATGCACGATCTACAGGAAAATTTTCTAACAAAGTGTGTGGATCTTATTACTCACAACCCTGATTCACATAAGGATCATGAAATTATCACTTACCACATGGGAATGACAGGGTAAGATGAGAGAGTAAAGGATTCATCAATCACGCACACAAACGTCTGTACTAATGATGCACACAATTTATATCGTTAATCTCAGAAATGTTCCCGTTCATCAACTACAAATCAAAGAGTGACAAGCTTCAGTAGCCACCCGGTTGATCTGCATTTACCTCGATAAGTGCGGAGAGAATAAAGCGCAATCTCCATGATGAAAGCTAAATGAAACAGTAAATGATTGCACTCGACTTAAGATCACCACATGGAATGACTGCATGTGGTGTAACTAAGACAAAGAAAACGCAACGATAAATAGAGAATTCATTTAAAATATGCGAAATCAATTCACACTAACACAAAAGATTAGCAAAAAGTAGATGAATTTGTCACAACTGAGGGTTCAGTATAGCAAACGAGAACACGTGGGCGAGAACACATCATGTTACCTACAGAATAGCGTACATGTCAGAATGGAATGTAAATGGACAAGGGGGAATTTTATCAGAGAAACTCCCGTACACATATGAGAAGGAACCATCTGTTTGATCTTTGACTTTTAGTAGCTAGACAAATTACACATCACAAAGTTGCGATGGGAGGCGTTGTTAAGGAATTTTGAATCTTAACTGAATGATATAGCCCCCTAACTGAGATTAAGAAAAAAAAAGAGCCATCCATATATTAGCAATTGCACTAAACTAAATCTTGTGCATCCAGTCTCAAATTGCTTCACACGCTCTGCAAAACGTCTTTACATCTTGAGGTCCCAGGATACTAAAGGACAAAAGCTGCCTAACAAACCGAGAGTGGATATTTAAAATACCTTCCAGCTACGAGTGCCTGTTTACACGATAGAATTAAGCCTCTAACGCTCATATGAGAAGGAACCATCTGTTTGATCTTTGACTTTTAGTAGCTAGACAAATTACACATCACAAAGTTGCGATGGGAGGCGTTGTTAAGGAATTTTGAATCTTAACTGAATGATATAGCCCCCTAACTGAGGTTAAGAAAAAAAAAGAGCCATCCATATATTAGCAATTGCACTAAACTAAATCTTGTGCATCCAGTCTCAAATTGCTTCACACGCTCTGCAAAACGTCTTTACATCTTGAGGTCCCAGGATACTAAAGGACAAAAGCTGCCTAACAAACCGAGAGTGGATATTTAAAATACCTTCCAGCTACGAGTGCCTGTTTACACGATAGAATTAAGCCTCTAACGCTCAAAGAAAGCTTCCAGTGAATTAAAGACAGACACTGGTTAATTCTTTCTGGCAGACAGCAATGGGATTAGCAAATCGTACAGAGATACACAGCGAATGTACATCATAAGTGTGGTTAAGGGTTACATAAAAATTTAATAGATATTACGTAGTTACCTTAAATATGTGTCACCACATTTCAGTGTTAAAGTAATATATTCAACTGCTCAGCTTTCTCACATTTTTGAATACTAGATACAAACTGAAAATACATATTACGGTTCCAGGCTTAAATCAAGAAGGAGTTAGCAGCACGGAATGGCAGCGTGGTCTAAGGTGTCATATTACGGACTGTGCGGTCGTTTCCGCCGAAGGTTCGAGTCATTCCACGGGCCTAGGTGTGTGTGTTGTTCTTAGTATAAGTTACATAAAGTTGTTTGTAAGTCTAGTGGCTGAAGACCATAGCAGTTTGATCCAATAAGTTTACAAACTGCTCAACATTTTCAAGCAGGAGTTTCCAACATTGACGTTTGAATGCGAGCAGCTCGAATATCACTTACGTAATAGAACGCAGTACGTTGTCCTCGAAGGCAGATGTTGATCACAGACAATGGTTTCGTCACAGTGCCCCAAGGAAGTGTGACTTTCTATGTGACCGACAGGGTGAGTAGAAACTGTGGCTGTTGGCAGATAATGTGGTAAATGACAACTACGGCCGTGAGCGATTGTAGATGGATGCAGGATGGAAGTGCAACATGCCTTATTAAGACGTGTACAGCTATGACATTACGCTACCCGTTGGTAGATGACGTTGAACCGATGATCAGTCATCCTCCATGAGCAACATTTGCCGTCATCGGCTCAAAAATCGATGTCGTCTTTCCGAGTACACTACAGTATTTCCGGCAGTGTATTTGAGATGAATTGAGTGCACAGATGCAGTTGTAAGCATGCTGTTGCTGTCGTGTATCTCTGTAGCCGCTATCGATAGTTGCGCGCGAAGTGGCTATTTTTTTTTTTTTTTTTTTTTTTTTTTTAGAACAAACCACAGCTAGTCTAGAGCCTGCTGCGGTCATAGTTGAGTCGGTCGCGTGATGGCATCTGCTGTAAAGAGTTTATGGAGTTCGGACGCGAGTTAGCTGTTGCTACAATCTAACAAACACTTGGAGGGTTAATTTATGTTCTTAATGAATTAAGCAGCATCTACTTATCAAACAGTATCAAGTTTTGTGTGGCAAGTGAAAAAGAAGTGTTATTTAATCCTTTTACGTGTGTCGTACCAATAGCAGTTGTTCAACCGCAATGCGACGGAATCGGGCATTATTGAATATCAAGATACTGGAGCTCGGTTAGCCGTGTGGTCTAACGCACCGCTTTTCTAGAGGGGGAGGCGTACCGGCCCGGGCTGGAATCCGCCTGGCGGATTAACGAGGGGGGTAGGATTTCAGGCCAGCCTGGACGTGGTTTTTAGGCGGTTTTCCACATCCCCCTAGGTGAATATCGGACTGATACCCAAGTCCCGGCTTAGATACACGATCCACAAACATTTCGTAACACTTTACACTTTGACACATGTAACATTATAGATATTTGGCGTACACATTTCCTACCGTGGGGCATGGGGTAGCGACAGGAAGGGCATCCGGCCACCCTGTAAATTTTAACACGTCAAATCAATATTTAACAAGGACGGCCCTGTATGTGCGGTAACATGCCGAAACAGAAAGAAATTACTGAGTTATTAGCATCACCATTTGTGACTCTCGTCGGCTCTCGGACAGCCGCGCGGCATACTGAATGTGTGACGCAAAGTTTGGGTTGCAATTGTTTGTCATCGACAACATTGTCCCTCATCAAGGGAGTGCAACTATCAAATGTAATTGTGGCACTAATTAGGAACAGTGACTTACGCCGTTTACCGCGACCTCAAGAATTTCGACAATTGTACCAATCGTGAACTTTGTGCAACCAAAAGACTGTGACCGCGTGGCTCGTATGAATGCTTGTCTACCAAAACTGTTTATTGGTGTGCAATCATGCTAGTTCAGAACAGAGGAACATTTCTGATTTAAATAACATTTTTGTGTAATCTTTTGGACAAAATGTAACCGTTATTATCATTGTAGGCAGTTTGTGTGTGTATGTGAATATAGCTTGTGAAATGTAATATAAAAAACTTTCATAAACTGTGTTAGTGATGCGAGGATTAACGGCCAGACGGCCGCAGTGGCCGAGCGGGCTGCGGCGCGGCAGTCACAGTCTGCACGGACGCTACGGTTGGGGGTTCGAATCTACCCTCGGGCATGGATATTTGTGTCGTCTTTAGTATAAGGTAGTTCATAAGTAGCTTGTAAGTTTAGGGACTGATGACCCCGCAGTTTAGTCCCTTAACGTTTAGCCCGTACAGCGGTCTTGTGGACCGGGCCGATCCCCTTTTCCTCCCTCCCCTTCTCTCTGAGTGCGTGCCAGCACTCTGCCCTCCACAGTAGCCTCAAAGCAGTTGAAGAGAAAGTCGAAGTAAGTCTTTTCTTCGTTGTGCATCTGTCCGAAGTTCTGTAATTAAAGTAATTGTAATTGTAATGTTTTATGGGAGTTAACTACGGGGTCATCAGTCCCTAAATTTACAAACTACATATGAACTAGCTAATCCTAAGGACGGCACAAATATCCATGTCCGAGTGGGGATTCCAACCCCCGACCGTAGTGGCCGTGCGGACCGTGACTGGAGCGCCTCAGTCCCCCCGGCCACCGCGGCCGGCTGTAATTAAAGAATTGCACTCTCCGCTCCCGGTAAAAAAAGTCCGATGCGTACACTGAATGTCTTTATTTTCTCCGGTCCAATGTACCCCACTTACTCTCAAGTTGTGTGTTTTTCCTTGCACAATCAACTGCAAGTCTATAAAATTGGAAAAAATCTACATATCAAGTGTGTGAGAAAACTATTGGGGGAGGGGTGTATGCTGGGGAAGGGGGAGACCGAATGGTGCACTACATGCATTTTAAGACAATTAGATGCAAAAACGGCGGAAAGAAACTGAAAATAAAAACGGCACCGCGGTCTTCAAGACCAAGTGTACGCTTTTGTGTGCAATAAGGGGGTGTACGGGCTGAAGGTTAAGCTTAACAAACATTTTAACATTTTGGTTTGTTAAGTGTTTTTTAAGCTTATGGGACTAGTTAAGTCCCTAAAGTTACGAACTACTTATCAACTACCTTATACTAAGGACGGCACAAATATCCATGCCCGAGGGGGGATTCGAACCCCCGACCGTAGTGGCCGTGCAGACTGTAACTAGAGCGCCTCAGTCCCCTCGGCCACCGCGGCCGGCTAACATTTTGGTTAACGGCCTATTGAAGCGTTTTGACGGCACGGGCACGCAGTTATTCATATCACGATTAGCAGCCTTATACGCCCGCCAATTCGAACTGCAAGAAATCAATAGTGGCTTTATATAATTAATTATCATTCTTTATTTCCCGGGCGCGTTACCCGTATCAACCGCAACAACGTCGTTGCCGTATTTAGGTGCTGGGAAAGACACCTGTTAAGCTGCGTGGTGCAGCGTGCGTCACTACTATAGCCGCACCGCAGCCCTATCTCTGCAGTCAGCAGGCGAGACCGCGTGTCCTGCAGATGACGGTGGCGGTGGACAACTGGCGCTACTTCACGCTGGGTGGCGCATTAGGCTGCGCTACCGATGGAGCGCCGCACGCGGCCGTTACATAACCGTTACGCTTTACTGCCGACGCCTGCCGTTCGCGCGCAATCACTGCTCTCGTCAATTATTACGGAACACGCCGCTCTGGGTACATGCAAATTTCACTGCGGTACCTAAGAACGCAACGCGAAACCACAATCGTGCGCACGGCTTAAACCGCTCCACGCTAACCGACGTGACCTGCACAATCCCACCTTTTGGCCCGCTTTATGTTAATAACACGGAAGTGGACCGTTTACGATGGCCCTTCTTTCTTTTGGCCCAGATTAGGTCACGGTAGTAACACTAAAAGTGGGCCTTTGCGATCGTCTTTTGACAGCTCGAAATTTAAATGAGAATAACGTCTTAACTATTCACCTAACACGAAAATTGAATAATCCAATTTGTAGGGGAAAATATTCTCTACAACTTTGCTCTGTTGTGTTTTTTCATATATCTTAGCGTTTCAAAGATATTTGTAAAAATAACGGCGATTTTTGGATGTCTGTCTGTCTGTCTGTCTGTCCGTCTCTCTGTCTATCCTAACGTGTTTTTAAGACGAACCGTTCAACCGATCAGTACCAAATTTTACAGCCATGATTGTAGGCCGCCAGAGACCAGAACATCCATTTTTGAAATTTTTCGGACAAAAAATACGGTAGTAATATAAAAAAAGCTGTTTGTAATATAATTGTAATTGCAAATGAGCCGTTCATCTGACACGAAAATTGAATGACCTAATTGGTAGAGGAAAGAATTCTCTACAACTCAGCTCCCTTATATTTCTTTCATATCTCGCATCGTTTGAGACATATTTGCAAAAATAACGGAGATTTGACACCCTCCATTGAATTAACGAAAACCAGCCGTTCGGAAATGTCACGTGACATTCCTCGCCCAGAACTCTCTCTGGCATACGCCATCTTGCGTTGCGTATTTGATGATTTTCTTATTGTAACTTACACGTTGCAATTTCAAAGCAATGGCGCACAGAAGAAGTAACAAAAACACATCGTTCTTCGTACGATAAATGATAATGTAATGTCTACAAATGCAATATTAGCATCAGTTAACAAAGGCCATCAATAGTACGAGATTAAAGGGCTAATCTTTCGACTGATAGCCGTAGCGTAGGGGGCAAGGCGTTGGACTATGACGCTAAAGGTCGGTGGTTCGGAACCCACGACTATCCACTTTTTTCCTAAAAGGGTTGCAGACACTCTTATTAATTTTTTAACATTTAGATTATTATTTTGGTCCAAAATGTTTGCAAGAACTTATAAATCTGCAAATCTAAAGTGGGCCGTAAAACACGTCAGTAAGATTTTTTTCCTTTATTGTTTATCAGTTTCCTATTAAGTGGCGGGCTGGCAGCACAAGCAGGCGCTCTGCAGCCTACATATTAATAACTTTACAAGCAGACAATTACAACATCTAACGGCGATAACATCGGTAGACAGTAATATAACAGACATGGCGATTGGGCTGGAAGACGTAAACAAGTTGAAAGTCGAATTGTACATGGAGTCTTTATAGAACACTAGATGACCCGGTGAACTTCACATGACTTACCTCTTAAAATAAACCATATTAAATTAAACGCAGTAGTTTTTTAAAGGCATCATCAGGTAGCAAGAAGTATCGGCTCGATAATGGGCGGAAAGAGTGGGCAAATCACACACACATATCCAGGATAATGTTCATGTCTCATTAGTGGAAGCTCAGGGAAGGTTTAAACGGTGATAAAATATGGAAAAACTTTATCGTAATCAGATGAATGGTACTGATATTTTCTAGAAAAATCTCTATTTTTTCTGAATGTTCCAATTTTCGGGGATACTTTTCCAAATTTTTATTTCATAAGAATGCTACTCTTCCTTTGAACGTCAAATATGCAAACTTTATCGTAATGAGACGAATGATATTTATATCCCATTGAAAAAAGCTCTTTCAGTTTCTCGCGAATTTTCAAATTTTCCGGGTAACTTTCCCAAATTTTTAGTTAATAAAAACGTTCATCTTTTCGTTGAACGTCAAATAATCAAACTTTTATCGCAATAGGATGAACGGTTCTAAACTGGTGCTGAGTACATTTGTAAACACATTGAAAAAGAAACTTGGTTCGAATTTTTCCACTTTCCTTTGTAAGTGTCCCTATTTTTTTCCTTTACTGAAAACTTTCCCAAGACCATAATGAACAAAACAAGAAATGGAATTACCCTTCTCCGTCGTGCGAATAGTCAGGTATAGAACAGATTCAACAAAAACACATTGAAAAACCCACTTTCAGTTTTTCTCAATTTTTCCAATTTTCAGGTAGATTTCCTAAACAATTTATTTCATACAAACCTTGTCCTGTCAATCCGTACTCAAATGATGCTCTTACAACCATGTGGCAATTGGTTTTTATTCATAGAAAAAAATTGCTTTTGGTTTTTCCTAAATTTTACTACTTTCTGGGCGACTTTTCCAAATTTTTATTTGCTGCGAATCTTCCTCTTTCTTTCAACATGAAATGCACAACATTTTATGGCAATTTGACGAATGGTATTGATAGCTCACTGGAAAATGCTCTTTCAGTTTTTCCTATTATCCTCTTTTTTGGGTAACTTTGCCATATTTTATCATCGTTTAACCTTCCCTAGACTTACACGAATATTTCAAGACTAAAATGAGCCAAATCGGTTCCGTTGTACTCGAGTTTTAGCGAGACTAACGAACAGCAATTTATACTCTTACAAGTCACACTGAAGTAACGGCAGAGGCTTCATCAAGCCACTTTTATGATATTTCCCTGTAGTTCCATTCTCTAATAGCTCGCGGGGAAAAAGGGACACACAAATCTTTCTGTTTTCGATATTATTGCTCTTACATTATTATTATGATCATGTTTTCCTATGTAGGTGGGTACTAACAATATACGTTCGCATTGTGAAGAAAAAATTGGTGAAAGAAATTTCGCAAATAGATCTCGCAACAACAAATAACGCCTTTCTTTTAATGATTTCCACCATAACTCGTTCATCATTTCCGTGACACCCCCTCTTCAATATCTGCGATAATACAAAACGAGCTGCCCTTCTCTGAATTTTCTCTAAATCGTCCGTCAATCCCCAATGCGCAGCGACACTTATAGATATGACGCACTAGTGTAGGCAGATTCTTTAGTAGAACAGTTTCATCTTTTCAGTGATCTGCAAATGAAACGTAGTCTTTAGTTCGCCTTCCCTACAATACTTTCTTGTGTTCTTTTCCAGTTTAAGTTGTTTGTAATTGTTACTCCCTGGTATTTAGTAGAATTAATGGCCTGCAGATTTGACTGATTTATCGTGTAACTGAAAGTTACGATTTCTTTTAGTAATCATATGGATGATCTCACTTTTATCATTATTAAGGGTCAATTGCCAGTTTTTCCACAATGCACATGTCTGATCTAAATCATTTTGCAGTTGCTTTTGATCTTCGGGTGACTTTACTGACCGATAAATGACAGCATCATCCGCGAACAGTCTAAGAGAGCTACTCAGATTGTCTCCTAAATCGTTTATAAAAACAAGGAATAGTAGGGGCCCTATAACACTTCCCTGTGGAACGCTAGATATCTCTTCTGTTCTACTCAATGACTGACCGTACTGTGTCTTCCTGACAGGACATCACGATTATAAATCGCACAACTGTGGCGATATTGCATAATCACGAATAGAGTTGGCGACGACGAAGAATTCACACAACTGTAAACTCTAAGACACGGAAAACACGAACAATTGAAAATACACAGGGCGACGTCTGCAGATTGGTCATTCGCTATTTATTTTAAAACCACAATGAGAAGAAAGTAAAAAGTGTAGGGCAGAAAGTAAAGACATGATGGTGATGATTGATGGGGAAGAGAGCTAAGAGTGGAGGTGGTGGGGAGGGGGGAGGAGAAAGTGGAGAAAGGGAGGAAAGAAGGGGAGAAGGAGGGGCAGCAAGGCCTAGGGAAGGAAGCAGAGGTAGGATGTCGTAAGAAGCTGGGACAGCGAGCGACGGGAAGGGTAGTGGAGGGTTGGGTGGAGAAAAAAGTGCGCAGGTCAAACGGTGAGGAAGGGGGGGGGGGGCTCCTTGATGGATAGGAAGAGGGAGGAAGGAAGATGGTCACAGGTGGTAGGAAAGATAAATGGCGGGGTTGACGGCATCATCCAGAGAGGAGGAGGGTATGGAAGTTGGCTCGGGAGAGAATACGGAAAGTGGGAAGGTGGAAGGCAGGGGAAGCACAGTGATGGAGGCGCGGTAAGGAACCAGGATCTTTGTGGAGGAGATGGATAGGGGGATTGGGTGGGTCTAATTTTCGGGAGAGGTGGTGAAGGCGGAGGTGTTCAAAGAAGATGATGTCATAAAGGATCCGCAAGGGGGATGGGGGACACAGAAGGCAAGGTGAAGGGCATGACATTCCACGGTCTCGAGAGATTTTTAGAAGGACAGGGTATGGGGGGGGGATCCAGGTGGGATTAGCTACGCAAAAGATGGGGTGTAAAGTACTGTGGAAGGGTGAAGACTCCAGGTTCGGTCAATGAGGAGTGTCAGGAGGTTGAGGTGGGAGCAGGCTTGATCTTGGATGGTGTGGAAGTGGGAAGTTTAGCCCTAGCTATTTAAGTTTGGGGTTAAGACAGATGCAGCGACCGTGTAGGGTGAGATGAAAGTCGTGGGGATTGGAGGAGGGGGTAGTTCGACCTACAAAAATCGCCAGGCTTTTGGTGGCAAAGAAGTGAAGGTGTTGCTGGAAGAGACATTGGGAACGGGCGACACTGGGAGCTGAGGTGAGGAAGGTGGTATTGAAAACCACTTTCACGGTAATGAACGTACGGCAGGGGCTTATAAAAGTAGGTACTACGAGACACTCTAAAACATTAAGAAATATTATTTTCAACACAAACTTATATTTTATTAAATGGATGCCCCATATCATTTCTTAAGCAATCGATATGATGAAAAATCACAAGAATGACATTGGTTGCATCGCAATGCGTCAATTACGTCTGGAGAAACTGTAAAGCGAAGTTGACGTTTGAAACACATGAAGGGCGTTGCTAGCGCATGTCCGAGGCTGAAGCGAGACTCACCGTTGAGCCCCGGACACGCGCTAGCAGCGCGCATAACGCATTTCAAAAGTCAACTTCGCTTCGCAGTTTCTCCAGATGTAATTGACGCATCGCGATGCAACCAACGCCATTCTTTGTGTGATTCTTCATCCTATCGATTGCTTAAGAAATAATATGGGTATCCATTAAAAAAACATAAGTTTGTGTTGAAAATAATATTTCTTCACGTTTTAGTGTGTCTCGTAGTACCTTCTTTCATAAGCACTTGTCGTACGTTCATGACCTTAAAAGTCGGTTTTCAACATCTCTAGTAGTTTCAGAGATATCTGGGGTGAAATAGTTGAGTAGGACACCCTGTATATACAGGGTGTTTCACTAAGTGTGTTTGCCTCTGTAACTTATAAAATAATAGGTGACGGGAAATTTTAATGCGGTAGGTCAACACAAGAAATGTTACACTTTCTGCGGAGGTATGAACGTAGTTTATTGTATCATTTTCCAAAGAGTTACACCACAAAGATATAATTTTTTAATGGAACAATAGTTTTTTTCCATCGTGTATTGGATGCATTTAAACCAGCTGCGTCGAAATCAATTTAAACTGCATTCCTATCACTGTTAGTTTGGGAGCTACAACCCTTCAAAGTTCCTGGGGCGGAGGCTGCGATAGCGTAGCTAACTGGCCGAATGGCTATCCCCTGGGGCACGGCCCACTGTCTCATGACCACCAGCCAGTCAGCAACGCTGTCGTAGCCTCCGCCCCCTAAACTTCGAAGGATTGTAGCTCCCAAACTAACAGTGATAGGAATTTACTTTAAATTGATTTGGACGCAGCTGGTTTCAACGAATCCATTGCACGATAGAAAAATCTAATGTTACATTTAAAAAATTATATCTTTGTGGGGTAATTCTTTGGAAAATGATACAATACACTATGTTCATAGCTCTGCAGAAAGTGTAACATTTCTTGTGTTGACCTACCGCATTAAAATTATCCGTCACATATTATTTTATAAGTTACAGAGGCAAACACACTTAGTGAAACACCCCCTCTCTCTCTCTCTCTCTCTCTCTCTCTCTCTCTCTCTCTCTATATATATATATATATATATATATATATATATATATATATACGCCTCGGTTGCACAGTGGTAAGTGCCAGACTACAAATCCAAAAGTCGCGGGTTCGATCCCCACCAGGTCCTAGGATTTTTATCTGTAACTTTCCACTTCTTTCACCTCTGGCAGTATTGCTCATGTGAAAAATACCGAGTAGCATCGTGGTTCGGAACCCACGTTAAACTGTAGGTCCCCCTATAACTGGCTGGCTAAGTCAGTTCGAAGGTCGGAGGAAGGCAATGGCATACCACCTCCAAACAGGACATGCCTAGTAAAGCACTGTGGTGTTCAAACCAATCTTCGGATTGTTGACTGCTTTACCTTTTATATATATATATATATTCCGGCTCTGTTGTTTTTCTTACTGTTATTTTTAATGCTGTGGATGGCTTTGTCTTCTTGTTTGTGATTCTGATGCCTGTTCTTCTGAAAACGTGGCGAGTTTTCCAGTTCGCAGAAGAATATTACTCACACTGCGGAAAATGCTGCGGGTGTAATTGGCCGTTTTCCAATAGGTCGCGGTGTAACCCGGAACTCTGCAGCGCAGCGAGACCTCTGTTTGTCGGGAACACGTGGAGGGCGCGGCCTCCTTCCCGCTGCAGTGTCGCGCCGCCCACGGCCCAGCGCCGCCCACGCGCACAGTCTGGTAGGTGACCGGCGGGAATTATTGAGCAGCCGGCCAGACAGCGGCTTGTCCCCGGGGGCCGGCGCCATGTTTTATGGACCGCTGCCGCCTCTGCTGCCTCATTAGGCCGCGCGGTGCCACACTGCGGGCCTACCTGTCTGGCCAAGGAGCGGTACCATTGTGAACGTCCGGGGAGGCTGGGACCACGTGCCGTACTTGACACTAAGCGGCTCTGTCTGAATTACGTGCCACAAAAAGGAGTGTGGCCTTTAAGATGCAGAGAAAATGACGAGTGAATCTGCCAAATATTTTTACCTCTAATGCACCAAACTTCTAGGGCCATCAGTTCCTAGCTTTACAAACTACTCAATCAAACGTTGTAAAAAATAATCGAATAAAAAAGCACTTAACCCCTCCACTTCCTGCTCCTAACTCACTTCAATATTCTCCCTCATCTCATTTTGTATCCCACTATTCATCACTCCACACCTAATATCAAATCAAAGGACATACCAACCTCTCCCGTAACATGAGACCCTCCAAACATGTCGCTGGTATTGAAATAAAACTCCCAGAGCAGCTCATTCCCAGCTAACAGCTACTCAACCTCGTTCTCCACACTGTTTCCCTAAATCACATATTGGATTCATATAGAAACAGAACTCCCAATTCATCTCCTCCTCCCCCCCCCACACACACACACATTTACATTACTTGCAATTCCTTAATTCCTCCACCTTCTCTCAAATGTTTATATAGCTTATGGGACTTAACTACGGGGTCATCAGTCCCAAAACTTACAAACTACTTATGAACTATCTAACGCTAAGGACAGCACAAATATCCTTGCTCGAGGGGGGATTCGAACCTCCGACCGTAGTGGCCGTGCAGACCGTGACTGGCGCGCCACAGTCCTCTCGGCCACCACGACCGGCCCACCCTCTCTCCCACACAGAAACACTCACCCCATAATTTCAATATTACCGTTACTTCACTAATAAAAGCCGAAACTCAAACTCCTCTACCCCAACCACCACTCCACCTTTTACCCCTCATTCTTGTCTTCCATCTCATTTTATACCCCACTACTTACCACTTTCAACCACCAGTCATCTTCGCCGTTTTGTTTTCCTCCCCTCCCCCCCCCCCCCCTACAAAAAAAGCATACCCAGTACACAAATTTGTAATTTCGTCACCACTCCATTTCGCTTACAAAATTAAATATACTGTGTTATAATGTAATTTATTATAAAGCATTAAAAAGTGCAATTGCGATGTTGGCAACACTACAAAAGCACACTGTTCAGACTCAGTCGCAATCAGAAAAGTAGGTCTGATCTGTGAATAATATAATTATGGCACAAGTGAAATGGAAATTAGTGAGAAGAACAGTTATGGAGAAAGAAGACTCTGCGGTACAACATAAAACTGGCATTCCACCATGTGAGGCGAAAGCAAGACTAAAATTCCCGTAAGTCCTAAAACTATAGGTCTGCTTTACATGTTTTTCTAACGAACTGTTTTAGGCCAAAAAAAACCGAATTGTAGATTTCTATGATAACCGATCATTGAAGATGTTTTACTGTCATTAAAACGAAATGCGTCTGGTGAGAAGAACCGCATTTTTATTTGTAATTGCATAGATGGATGAACACTACCCAGCATAATTATTTAACTTACAATAAGGAAAACACACACCACCATGCCTGAGGGAGGACTTGGTCCTCTCGTGGGAACGTCCGTCCAGTCCAATAGTATGACTCCTTTGACCATATGGCCATTCCACTTGGCAGTGAATTTGTCTCTCTTGAATGGTGGAAGAAAGAAGGTGAGGTTCTGCAGCTCAGCTCAGCACATTGAACACCTTGAACCAACATATTCTCATCAAATTTATCGTCGTCCCTGTCTACATCATCATCATCAACAACATGGTGGATCATACGATCAATTATCATATCACCAACCTCTACCACTTGCGACCTAAATCTCTTGGACCATATAGAACCTAGAACAAAGCACTGTATTATATATTGTCAGAAAGAAATATTCATACACCCTCTTAAATCTTTACAATTTAGTCAATATTTATTTTTGAAACAGTGCATACTGAGTACTTGAAATGTATACATTTACAAATCAATAAATGCAGCAGTACTGAAGTACCAGGTACCTATCAATGCTGAAACAGTCATGTTGGCACATGGTGTAGCCTCTACGGGCGGCAATGCAGATACTTATTCCGACACTCATTCTATGAGGGGTGTTCAACTGAAAAGTCTTAACAACCAGACAGGTTGGCATCTAAATGTGTCTCTTCGGAATAACGTAGTGCAGCATCTAGTGACGCGGAGCATGCGTCGTGACCTGCCCCTAAAGAGTTCAAGGCTGTGCCCTCAAACAGAGCTTGGCTGGCGTGTACAGGTACAGATGGCCAGGCAGCTTCAAGACGATACTACAGTTCATCAAGAGTTCAAGAGACTGGCGTATTGTGACGAGCCAGTTGCTCGATCACCATTTACCAGACGTATTCAATTGTTGAGAGATCTGGAGAATGTGCTGGCCAGGGCAACAGTCGAACATTTTCGTAACCAGAATAGCCCGTACAGGACTTTCAACATGCGGTCGTTCATTATCCTGCTGAAATTTGGGGTTTCGCAGGGATCGAATGAAGGGTAGAGCCACGGGTCGTAACACATCGGCAATGTAACGGCCACTGTTCACAGTGCAGTCGATGCGAACAAGTGGTGACCGAGATGTGTAACCAATGGCACCCAATACCATCACGCCGAGTGATATGCCAGTATGCCGATGACGAATACACGCTTCCAATGTGCGTTCACTGCGACGTCGCCAAACACGGATGCGATCATCATGATGCTGTAAACAGAATCTGGATTCATCCGAAGAAATGACGTTTTGCCATTCGTGCACACAGGTTCGTCGTTGTGTAGACCATCGCAGACGCTCCTGTCTGTGATGCAGCGTCAAGGGTAACCGCAGCCACGGTCTCCGAGCTGATGGTCCATGCTGCTTCAACCGTCGTCGAACTGTTCGTGCAAATAGTTGTTGTCTTGAAAACGTTCCCATCTGTTGACTCAGAGATTGAGACGTGGCTGCACGATCCGTTACAACCATGCGGATAAGATACTTGTCATATCAACTGCGAGTGATACGAGGCCGTTGGGATCCAGCACGGCGTTCCGTATAGCCCTCCTGAACCCACCGATTCCATATTCTGGTATTGGGTCGCGAGCAGCAATATCGCGATACGATAAATCGCAATCGTGATAGGCTACAATCCGACCTTTATCAATGTCTGAAACGTGATGGTACGCATTTATCCTCCTTACACGAGGCATCACAACAACGTTTCGCCAGGCAACGCCGGTCAACTGCTGTTTGTGTATGAGAAATCGGTTGGCAACTTTCCTCATTTCAACACGTTGTAGGTGTCGCCGCCGGCGCCAACCTTGTGCGAATGCTCTGAAAAGCTAATCATTTGCATATCACAGATCTTCTACCTGTCGATTAAATGTCGCGTCTGTAGCACGTCATCTTCGTGGTGTAGCAATTTTAATGGCCAGGTATAATATATATATATATATATATATATATATATATATATATATATATATATATATATATATATATATATATATACTATTTTATTTCATATACTTTAGTAAAACCTATATCTTTAATAGTGAAACGTGGGTGATAAGGAGTTCAGACAAAAATGTAATAGAATCTTTAGAAATGTGGTTAAATAGACGAATGCTGAAGATTAGGTGGGAAGTACTTAACAGAATTGGAGGGAGAATAAAATTCTGGTATATCTGCACTATAAGTTTGGTGAGCCACGTTATGAGACATCAATAAATCTGTTTCCCAGGTAGATGCCGTATTTCTTGACATCCGCAAGGCGTTTGATACAGTTCCCCACAGTCGTTTAATAAACAAAGTGAGAGTATATGGACTATCAGACCAATTATGTGACTGGGTTGAAGAGTTCCCAGATAACAGAACGCAGCATGTCATTCTCAATGGAGAGAACTTCCAAAGTAAGAGTGATGTCAGGTGTGCTACAGGGGGGTCTCGTGGGACCGATGCTATTCACAATATATATAAATGACATTGTGGATAACATCGGAAGTTCACTAAGGCTTTGTGCGGATGATGCTATAGTAGATCAAGAGGTTGTAATAATGGAAAATTGTATTGAAATGCAGGAGGATCTGCAAAGAATTGACGCAAGGTGAAGTGGATGGCAACTGAATCACAATGTAGACAAATGCAATAGGCTTCGAATACGTAGAAAGAAAGATCCTTTTTCATTTAGCTACAGTATAGCAGGTCAGCAAATGGAAGCAGTTAATTCCATAAATGATCTGGGAGTAGGCATTAGGAGTGATTTAAAATGGAACAACCGCACATAATTAATCGTCGGTAGAGGAGATATCAGACTGACAAGGGGAGGCCGCCAATTGTGAAAATAAGATTCGATTCATATTGCGCATAATTAAAGCTCATGGCCAGAGGTGTAATTTGGCAAAGCACCAAGATGCACTTCTCAGCCGTTGTCGACAAAATCGACAATTAAAAAAAGCCGTTGCGGTGAAATACTCTCTACGATTAGTAAAATTGTACAGAGGCGTGGCGTTGCGGTAAGCTCTTGGGTTCGTAATCCGAAGGTCGCCGGATCGAATCTCGCAGCAGGCAACTTTTTTATGATTTGTTTTTCAAGACAATAACATTTGATTAATAAAATTTGATGTTCGAAGTCGCCAGTTTTCCCACGACAAGCGACTTTCAAACAACTTATTATATGCAACTGGCGACTTCGAAAACCATTATGTTTTTCGCAAACAAAGTCGTATTTCACATCTGTTAGTAATTGTCTTCATAATGTTTACACGTATAGTTAACGGAAGAAGTATAAACGATATTCCGAAACGAATACGTATAGTGTAGGTAAAACCTGACGATCGATAGGATAGAACAATTTTTCAGAATGTCAATCAGGTGTGTTTCCGAACAAATAATTAAAAAAACAATCGTTCTAGTAAATACTCATCGTTTATCAGATGTGCTCGATGTCGTGCTGTTTTCTGCTTTCCATATTTTTATGATAACTATCACTCTGGTTCGTGCGATATATATATATATATATATATATATATATATATATATATATATATATATATATATATATATATATATATATATATTTGAATTAAAAATAATAATAATAATTATTATTATTATTAATAATAAATAAATAAAAAAAATAAAAAAGAAGATGCATGCCGCGAGATTCTATCCAGAGACCTTCGGGATACTAACCCGAGCGCATACCGCTACACTACGCCTCTGTACAATACTACTAATCGTAGAGTTCGTAGAGAGTATTTAACCGCAACGGCTTTTTTTAATTGACGATTTTCTCGACAACGTCTCAGAAGTGCATCTTGGTGCTTTGCCAAATTACACCTCTGGCCATGAGCCTTCATTATGCGCAGTATGTATCGAATCTGAATTTCACAATTGGCGGCCTCCCCTTGTGAGATTCATTGGAAGAATCCGAAGGAAATACAGTCCGAAAAAAAAGGCAGTAGGTTACAGAACACTTGTTCGCCCACTGCTACAATACTGATCACCGTTGTGGGATACGTACCACATGGGTTGATCCAACGGAGAGCAGCGCGCTTCGGTACAGGATCATTTAGTAATCGTGAAAGCTTTATAGAGATGATCGATAAACTCCAGTGGAAGAGTCTGCAAGAGAACCGCTCTGTAGCTCGGTATTGGCTTTTGTCAAAGTTTCGAGAGCATACCTTTACCGAGGAGTCAAGCAGTATATTGCCCCCTCAGACGTATATCTCGCGAAGATATCGTGAGGATAAAATCTAGGAGATTATAGCACACATAGAGACATACTGACAATCTTTCTTTCCGCGGACAATACTTGACTGGAGTAGGTAGGAGAACCGATAGTGGTACTCAAGATACCCTCCGCCACACACCATCAGGTGGCTTGTAAAGTACGGATGTAGTTGTAGCAGACTCCAGTGAATTCTTAGGCATCAGAAGGTCGTGCCCTAGTGGGCGCAGTGTTTGTTTTGCGCGTGGCTCAAGCGGAGTGCGTCCATCACTTTAGCACGCTGAGAAATGGTCGCGAGATAGGGCCTATCTGATGGGGGGCGACATTTGGAGTTACGTGCCGGCCGGCCTGCTCGTTTATTAGGCCGCTTTCCGCGCTCGCATGACGGCAGATAGCCGCTGCGCCTGCCGTATCGCCGAGCCACGGCCGGGCACCTGTTTCCCACTGCGTGACCTGAGCCCGACCCAGCTGTTTCCCCGACGCTGTCGCTCAAATGGTCGCACGCCGAAAACCATTAGCGGCTTACAGTGCCATAAATATCTTCCTGTAACGCAAAAACGGAGCTATTTCGTTGGATGAAAGCGATGAAAGAAGCAGGTTCGGGGTCCAATGTAATCTTTATTTCCCCAGTGCACAGGTCACACCTATATTCAAGAAAGTTGTAGGAGTAACCCACTAAACTACAGGCCTATTTCATTGACGTCAATTTGCAGCAGGGTTTTGGAAAATATCCTGTATTCAGATATTGTGAATTATCTTTGACACAAGGTCAACACGGATATAGAAAATATCGTTCATGCGGAACACAACTAGCTCTTTATTCACACGAAGTGATGGGTGCTATCGGCAAGAGATCGCAAATCGATTCCGTATTTCTTGATTTCCAGAAGGCTTTTCACACCGAACCTCACAACCAGCTTTTAATCAAATAGCATGGTTATGGTGTATCGCCCTAAATTTGTGATTGGATAGAGAATTTCCTGTCAGAGAGGACACAGTTCGTAGTAATCGATGGTAAGGCATCGACTAAAACAGAGGTGATATCGGGCGTTCCACAGAGTTGTGTTATTGGTCCTCTGCTGTTCCTTATTTACATAAACGATTTAAGGGAAAATTTAAGTGGCTCTCTTAGGTTGTTTGCAGATGGAGCCGTCATTTAGCGTCTAGTAAAATCATCTGAAGATCAAAACCAACTGCAGAACGATCTGAATAAGATATCAGTATGGTGTAAAAATTGGCAATTGACTCTAAATAATGCGAAGTATGAAGTCGTCCACATGAGTACGAAAAGAAATCCGTTAAACTTTGTTTACAAGATAAATCAATCAAAAGTGAAGGCCGTAAACTCCACAAAATACCTAGGAGTTACTATTACTTCAGTCTTAAACTGGAAAGAACACGTAGATAATGTCGTGGGAAAGGCGAACCAGAGACTGCGTTTTATTGGCAGAACCCTTAAAAGATGCAACAGAACTACAAAAGAAACTGCATACACTACGCTTGTCCGGCCATTTTTGGAGTATTGCTGCCCAGTGTGGGATCCTTATCAGGTGGGTTTGACGGAGGACATCGAAAGAGTCCAAAGAAGGGCAGCTCGTTTCGTATTGTCACGAGACAGGGGAGACAGCGTTACGGAAATGATACAGGACCTGGGATGCGAATCATTACAACAACGGAGCATATCACGGCTGCGTTGGCTACTTAAGAAACTCCATTCGCCAAAATTCTTCTCCGAAAGATAAAATATATTGTTGACTCCCACTTACATGGGTAGAAATTATCATCAGTATAAAGTACGAGAAATCAGAGGTCGAACGGAGAGATTCAGGTGTTCTTTCTTTCCGCGCGCTATTCGAGAATGGAATGGGAGATAAATAGTATAATGGTGATTCGATGAATCCTCTGCCAGGCACTTAAATATGATCTGCAGAGTATCCCATGTAGATGTAGATGTCCTTTCTTTATGCTTTCCAGTCGCAGAACAGTCACACAGAAATTGTGCAATTAAGTGGCTTTAATGTCACAAAAACAGTGCTCAAAACAAATACGGGATTATGTGATATCTAGGTCCTAAGTATTGTAATACTTAGTCGAAATATGCTTCGATGTCTTTCGTTTAGTTCTATGGAGTAAGACATGTGACTCGACTTCGGTTGGTTGACTTGTATTTGGATTTAGTTTGTGACTTGTATGCTATAGATTTCTGCTTGACTTTCACAGTTTGTAATGGATGTATAGGTTCTAAATTTTATCATCCTAGTATGAAATTTAAGTTGGTAGACCTGGTACTTCTTCGTAATTACTAAAATTTATATCTTTCTTGAATTTTTCACATTGTAAATATTGGTTCTGTGCATAATTTAAACTTAAAGACTTTTTTTGTAATGTTTGAGCATGAAATTTCGTTTCTCAGGGGCTGATATTTAATAAACCGAAAAAAACTGGAATCATTCAGTCGGGGTAGTTCAGACCCTTTAAAGCCAGTCACAAAAGATATTATGTGGGCCTTATTCCTTTTTCTATCGAATTATCCTTTAGAAAAATTTATTAAAAGTCCTAACCAAAGCTTTTAGATACTTTTCTTTCACTCATTAACTGATTTCTTATGAACTCCGTCTCTAATGACCACGCTGTTGACGGGACGTTAATCCCTAAGATTCCTTCCTCCCTTTTTACGAACTCCACAGGTATTATTATATGTTCACCTTTACAATAATCTTGAACCATATTAGAGAACTAAATACTAGAATAACTGTTTAATACTTTAAAAAAAGTTTCACAGATTCTCTATTTTGAAATTAATATTTACGCCCATATCACTTTCACAGAAAACACTTTGTAAGTTCAACATTCGTGACTATTTTGGTAAAAGTCTCATTTACAGTTTCTGGATCCTATTACATTGACTATGAACTTTAATTCTTCCAGATAAATTTTTTAAAAGTTATTTCCTCAAAACTTTATAATGGCAATCTGAGAATGAGCTCTGATTAACAATGTTTTGACCTACTTATTCCCTGGATACTATTATTCTGATTTACGCTAATATAATTTGAAATTATTAAAATTTTTGGAAAATGAGACATTTCTGCCTCTTAACAAATAATAAAAAACGATTAAAAATGTTGGAATAAACATTCCTTCAAACCGTCTTGATTGCAAATTTTTTATTAGTTAATGACGTGTTTCGCCCTTTAGCAGGGCTTCTTCAGATTATAATGCGCTCTCCGTGGTGTGACACCGTAAGTTGTTATCGCGGTGTTTCTATTTTCCTGGAATGTTTTTTGGATTTCGTTGTGGCCCTTAATCGAAGCGGTGGTTTCTGATGACACAAGATAAGCCCATGTTTACAATTGCGCTCACGGACG
Organism: Locusta migratoria; assembly: GCA_026315105.1. Classification (NCBI taxonomy): domain Eukaryota; kingdom Metazoa; phylum Arthropoda; class Insecta; order Orthoptera; family Acrididae; genus Locusta; species Locusta migratoria. Next base: position 620,602,529 of record CM048745.1, read on the forward strand.
GTGAACCGACTTGTGAGCAGCACACCACGCCCACCCACCGTCCGTGAGCGCAGTTGTAAACATGGGCTTATCTTGTGTCATCAGAGACCACCGCTTCGATTAAGGGCCACAAGGAAATCCAAACAACATTCCAGGAAAATAGAAACACCGCCATAACAACTTACGGTGTCACACCAAGGAGAGCGCATTATAATCTGAAGATGCCCTGCTAAAGGGCGAAACGCGTCATTAACTAATAAAAAATTTGCAATCAGAACGGTTTGAAGGAATATTTATTCTAACTGATTGCTGTTGTACACCATGGATTGGAAATCATTTAATGTTGGAATATGGTGATTCTAATGCTATGGTCGTGATGTAGTGTTGTAGTGTTACACACCACGGCTACCGAGATAGTGGTAATAATAGAAACTTGCTGCAGGGGAGATTGGCGTTAACTTGTGCTTACCCTACCAAACGAATTGCACGATCAGCTGGGTTCAGATAGTGTACTGAGCATGTAGTGCAGTGCAACGACAACGTAACATACCGGAAGCTATGGCATGGAGAACGATAGGAAGGTTGGAAGCGGGAGCGACGCAGAGGGAGGTGGCTGCAGCAGTTGGAATGTCACAAAGTCTTATTTCCAGGACGAGGAAGCTGTTTCAGACAACAGGAACCGTTAAGAGAATGCAAGGTCATCGTTATCCATGAGTAACATCAGCAAGAGTTCTGCATCTACATCTACATGGAATACTCTCCAAATCACATTTAAGTGCCTGGCAGAGAGTTCATCGAACCACCTTTATACTATTCATCTACCATTCCATTCTCGAAAAACGCGCAGAAAGAAAGAACATTTGAATCTCTCCGTTCGAGCTCTGATTTCTCATATTTTATTCTCATGATCATTTCTACCTACGTAGGTGACAGTCAACAATATATTCTCCCATTCGGAGGAGAATGTTGGCAATTGGAGTTTCGTAATTAGACCACACCGCAGCGATAAACGCCGATGTTGTAATGATTTCCATCCCAGATCCTGTATTATTTCCGTGACGCTGTCTCCCCTGTATCGTGACAGTACAAAAAGAGCTGCCATTCTTTGGACTCTTTCGATGTCCTCCGTCAAATCCACGTGATAACGATCCCACACTGGGCAGCAATACTCCAAATAAGACGGACAGGAGTAGTGTATGCAGTTTATTTAGTCCTTCTGTTGCATCATTTAAGGGTTCTGCCAATAAAACGCAGTCTCTGGCCCGACTCTCTTATGACATTATCTATGTGTTGTTTTCCAGTTTAAGTCTGAAGTAATCGTAATTCGTAAGTAACTTGTGGAGTTTACGGCCTTATCTTTTGATTGATATATCTTGTAAACAAATTTTAACGGATTTATTTTCGCACTCATGCGCACGACTTCATACTTCTCATTCTTTAGTGTCAATAGCCAATTTTTACACTATACTGATATCTTATTTAGATCGTTCTGCAGTTGGTTTTGAACTTCAGATGAAATTACTAGACGGTAAATGACGGCGTCATCTGCAAACAAGCCGCAGCGGATTAGCCGTGAGTACTGGGGCGTCATGCTGCGGTGCGCGCGGCTGTTCGCCGTCGGGGGTTCGAATCCCCCTCGGGCATGGGTGTGTGTGTTCTCCTTAGGTTAGTTTAACTTAGTTTAAGTAGTTTGTAAGCCACGGACTAAAATCACGCAGGTGAGTCCGATAAATTTACAAGCATTTGAACATGTTATCTGCAAACAACCTAAGAAAGCTGCTTAGATTTTCTCCTAAATCGTTTATGTAAATAAGGAACAGCAAAGGACCAATAACACTATCCTGTGGAACGCCGGATATCACCTGTTTTTTAGTCGATGCCTTACCATCGACTACTACAAACTGTTTCCTCTATGACAGGACATCCCCTATCCAGTCGCAAATTTGGGGCGATATACAGTAACCATGCAATTTGATTAAATGCCGTTTATGAGGTACGGTGCCAAAAGCCTTCTGGAAATCAGAAATATGGAGTCAATTTGATAACCCTTGTCGATAGCACTCGTCACTTTGTGTGAGTAAAGAGCTAGTTGTGTTTCGCATGAACGATATTTTCTAATCATTCTGGTCCAGATAATTCATAATATTCGAATACAGGATATGTTCCAAAATCGTGTTGCAAATTGACGTCAATGAATTAGGCCTGTAGTTTCGAGGGTTTCTCCTACTGCCTTTCTTGCATACAGGTGTTTGCCGTTATCTCCGGTTAACAATCCGTCAAAACAGGAAGCTAAAGACAACTCAGCTACAATGTACTGTCCAGGCAGCAGACAACGTGCAGTATCAATACAAGCAGTCAGAAGTCATAGACAACGTCACTGTCAACCAAGAGTGTGAATACATATATTCTCCGCAGATAACTTTACGGCTTCGTACTTCTTTTCCGTCAAATCTAACTACAGATTATGACTACATATAATCCCCATGGAGCGCATTACAGCCTTATACATCTTTGCCGTCGGTTTTCTACGCTTGCATAGTATAGAAGGTGGACGGGAACACTCTGACAACTGACTACTAGTCTTCAGATTCGCTCCGATGATAGTTGAACGATATAAAGCCGAAATATTTGCAACAGAAAATGAATGGTTATAGCTGAATACCTGTAGTTTTATCATGAAATACGCGGTGAAAATATGTTTACATCAAGTAGAAGTTCTGTTTGTCACAGATAGTGACGAAATGCTGCCGACCCCGTGTTTAAACAACACAGGTGTCACCTGTTTCCTAGTTTATGTTGAGTGGTTGCAATTTGTTAATTTCTAAATGACGTATCTGTCTATACAAGGAACATATTATAAATGGATCTGGACATGTGAAACGTTATCCTTCCACTAGGAAGGAGATTTAAGAGTCAAAAATCCGAAGTCGCTTGCATCTTGACTTGAAGCTATTTTGCCGGACGAAGACAAAGTAGTTAGACATACCTAAACGGGCCATTAACATGATTCGCTCTGATGAATAACAACCGCTCACTACAAAAACTCCAAGATGAATTTCCACTCTAACAGTATATTCTGAAGCGACTAGAGCGAAGCCATTTCAGCAAATTTTCATAATTAGTTACACATGGCTTTAACACAATGGTGACGGCATAATCGCAGATTAATTTCATTAAGACAATTATTGTATAGTACATGTTGAGTTGACAGGACTACTCTAAACTCTCAAGAAGATTTTTATCATTACATGAAGTTTCAATGACTGCCTCTTCAATTTATAAAGTTATGTCTGTGCAGAAAGACTGATTTCATTATGATAAAATGGAATACACTTTTATAGAAAAACTCGAAAGAATTAGGCCTTTAAAAGCACTGTTACTGTTTTAACAACTTCATATTTCAATAAATTCTCTGGAAAAGAGCTATTTTAATTTAAAGAAAGATGGGAATTTTTTTTTTTTTTTTTCTTGAAGAAAAAGTATTAAGTACAGGACTTTAGTCTGCAGCAGCGTCTATCTTTCAAGACGAGGACGACGTAATAATCTAGTGGTTACTATTTTTAAATTTCTAATGGCGAAATGTCAAATATCACAACAGAGAGATAATTCATCTTTTCGGTATCTCGTTTTTGACAGTTATCCGAAAGACAATTAACAACACTAACTGAGAATTTCCCAGGAAATGGATGCTCCCAGTGCAAAATGCACCCAAGTGTTGACGATCTGTTGATCAGAAGATTTCGAATTTTTTGTTTAAATAAATGCTCAGGTTTTCCATTTCTACACATTATAGATAATATTTTATCTCAGTTACGTCCTCCGTACAGAATGAGGTGGTGCACTGTTTGAGCGTGACATTATGCTGAGCCTTACGAAAGTTCTTCCAACCTTAGCTTTAACTACGTTTCCTAAATATTTTGAATAACTGTAAGTATAATATATAATATATAATTCTTAGTATCGCAAACTAACCATCTGTTGTTTATCTCGTCAATTCGAGTCTTCTGCTTAAAATCTGATGAAGTTTACTCTCGTAGTCTCTTACAATTTAGATACTGCTTCCTTGACTCCCTCTCTATCAGACGCTGAGCATATTACTATATATCTAAAAATACTCATAACAAACCAAGATCTGTCTTCTGAAGAGGCATTTTACGTTACGTAACTACCATGCTATTTAAATAAAAGTTTAGACTCATGCAGTAATAATCGCCGTGCCTTTATGTAATAAATACTACAAAATTTATGATAAAATGAAACTCGAACACACACTATCTTCTTGCATCACTTACTTCATAAAATACCCATTAAATATTTCCATTGAGAAAATTCAAGTGGGGACGAAAACGTACCCTGTAGTTTCTTAAAGAATTAACACCTTGACAAAGGCTACGGGAAGATCAATCTCGTATTTTGTTAATGAGTGGATGATTCATTAGGTTGTGTCGTACAAAATACAGTCTCACGGTAACGCAATTTAATTTATACATAATATTAATTTTGCTGTCGTTACTTTAAGTAAAGAATCACAGTCCAGACATTTGAGGCTACCATATTGCCATCGTTTGTCTAGGAAAGCACCAAGTAATATCCTATGACTAAAGTATCATCAAACATTCGAAAAATCATTAGCTGTTACCTTCTTATTGAGAAGAGAATAAAATTGCGTTTTAAGTAAAATATGACAGAATGACAGTATTGCCACCTATTTCAAATTTTCAAAAATCTTCTGTGGTAACCTCGACCCTACCGAAGGGATAAGTGGTAACGCCACGTAATAGAAAAGTCAAAAGATTTCGCAAACTGAAAACTAATAGTTGAGTATTTAATATCTATAGCTGCGGACATCAGTAATGCATCTTAGTAAATAAGATAGCCAAGGCAGGGTAAAGATGGTATAAATGTGTGTCTCCCAGACGGGGGAACGTGTGCGATATCTAGGGTGTTAGGGAAATGTGGCATATGGAAGGTCAGCTCTGGCGTGGCCGCGGTCGAGTGGCCGAGGTTCTAAGGCGCCTTGCTGCGGAGCGCGCGGTTGCTCGTCGTCGGAGGTTCGAATACTCCGTAGGGCATGAATGTGTGTTTTGTCCTTAGGTTAGTTTAACTTAGAGTAGTGAAGTGGTGAAGTGGGCCGGAGACTCTGTACGCAAAAAAAAAAAAAAAAAAAAAAAAAAAATATATATATATATATATATATATATAAAGATAATAATAATAACAATAAAACAGAGCACAGAAGTAAAAATTTAACATAGAACTAGGGCGTGCCCTTATCCACATAGGGTCGATCTGTCCTAAAGAAAAATAACTTACGCCTGCTTTGTCACCATCTGTTTCACTCATATGTCATTGTTGGTATTCTGCAATGTGTTCTTTAGTATGTCAGTTTACTATGTGCAATATACTGTACAGAAATAATAGCCAGTTACAAAATTTTCTATAAGAAGTGCCTGGTCGCTATATGAACAACAGCTTTACAAAGCAAATGTGTTTGCACACACACACACACACGTACGCATATTAGAGCGTATGATGCACTTTGACTAAAGCTCTATAGACGAGCGTATCGGGATACGTAATTAAATTAATTACATCTGATGTATTTCGAGGTAGTCATAACGTCATTAGTACTATGTGACGGTCACCACAACGTGCTGTCAAAATGACGGACACGTCGGGCACTTACCTGTTGTTCACGAAACACAAAATAACAGTTCAATCCAGTGAATAATGTATCCGTTTTATAGGAGGATTTTTTTTTTTAAACATTTGTCCTCATACCTCACTCAGTTATTTTCGTGTTCATCTCCCGCGATAAGCATATTATTATTTGAAAATGAAACACTGTGACATATAATTTGTCGAAATATCATGATTTAGGGGTCACACATATCCCTTCATCATATTTTGCAGCTTTTAATGCTAATGATCTGTTCTGAAAATGAAGCAGAAAGTTAGACTTAATTGTAAACCAGTGAGAAATACAAACCTCCGTTGGGGCGAAATCGGCCTAAATTGTTCGACACATTTTAAATTGTGCACCTTACCGGATTAATCGAAGTGGTTAATAGCAGCAAAATTATGATGTTTATCTAATCTAATAGGAACTTTTGTTTCATAAAACCCTGCTACAGGAACAGTCATTAATAACTGCAGACGTTAAATAAGCGTGAAATATTACGAAGAAGTCGTATGATCTGCTCGTTAGAACAACAATTTATACTGGCAACGAAGTAATAGTTTCAATTTTATCTTGCGCAAGAAGCAATATAATGAACGGTGGACTTAGTATATCATGTGGAACAAATGTCATATAGCTATTAATACGTACATCTACAATGGTCACCATAATCAGTGTCTATACAAATTTTGAAATGTTGTATTCCTATGGGACCAACCTGCCAGGCTCATCGGCCCCAAGATATACGAACTACTTAAACTAACCTATACTAAGGAGCCACACACGCATACTAACAACACACACACACACTCACACACACACACACACACACACACACACACACACACACGAAGGAGGACTCGAACGTCCTACGCTAGGGAGCGCGTTAAGCGTTTCGTAGCGTTCCTGACCTCACTGCCATTCTCGCACGGTTATGTACCAAATTACCAGAGCGATAATTAATATAACACGTCTATACTAAGTCACCTTAAATGGTCAATAGAAAGTTGCAAACTGATTCAATGAAAAGATGCATCCAATCTGTGATAGTTTCACATCACGACAAATTTGCGACTGGATAGGGTATTTCCTGTCAGAGAGGACACAGTTTGTAGTAATTGATGGTAAAGCTTCGACTGAAACAGGTGAGATATCGGGTGTTCCGCAGGGTAGTGTTATTGGTCCTCTGCTGTTCCTTATTTACATAAACGATTTGGGAGATGCCAGCCGCGGTGGCCGAGGGAACTGCGGCGCGCCAGTCACGGTCTACACGGCCACTACGATCGGGGGGTTCGAATCTCCCCTCGGGCATGGATATTTGTGCCGTCCTTAGTGTTAGCTAGTTCCTAAGTAGTTTGTAGGTTTAGGGACTGATGACCCCGTAGTTAAGTCCCATAAGTTCTACAAACATTAGAACGATTTGGGAGAAAATGTGAGTAGCTCTCTTGGGTTGTTTGAAGATGACGCCGCCATTTACCGTATAGTAAAATCATCTGATGCTCAAAACCAACTGCAGAACGATCTGAATAAGATATCAGTATGGTGTAAAAATTGGCAATTGACTCTAAATAATGAGAAGTGTGAAGTTCTCCACATGAGTTCGAAAAGATATCCGTTACACTTTGTTTACAATGAATACCTAGGAATTACTATTACTTCAGACTTAAACTGGAAAGAACACGTAGATAATGCCGTGGGAAAGGAGAACCAGAGACTGCGTTTTATTGGAAGAATCCTTAAAAGATGCAACAGAACTACCAAAGAAACTGCGTACACTACGTTTGTCCGTCCTACTTTGGAGTATTGCTGCTCAGTGTGGGACCCTTATCAGGTGTGATTGACAGAGGATATTGAAAAAGTCCAAAGAAGGGCAGCTCGTTTTGTATTGTCACGATACAGAGGAGACAGCGTTACGGAAATGATACAGGATCTGGGATGGGAATCATTACCACAACGGCACTTATCACTGCGGTGTGGGCTACTTACGAAACTCCAATCGCCAACATTCTCCTCCGAATGCGAAAATATATTGTTGACTCCCACTTACATAGGTAGAAAGCATCATCTGAATAAAATTCGAGAAATCAGAGCTCGAACGGAGAGATTGAGGTGAGCTTTCATTCCGCGCGCTATTCAAGAATGGAATGGGAGATAAATAGTATAAAGGTGGTTCGATGAACCCTCTGCCAGGCATTTAAATGTGATTTAAAGAGTATCCCATGTAGATGTAGATACACCACATACTCAGCTTAAACGTATCTCACATCAACCAAAATACTGCCGGCCGCGGTGGCCGAGGGGCTTAGGCGCTTCAGTCACGGTCTGCGTGGCCACTACGGTCGAGGGTTCAAATCCCCCCTCGGGCATGGATATTTGTGCCGTCCTAGTTCGTTAGTAGTTCATAAGTAGTTTGTAAGTTTTGGGACTGATAAACCCGTAGTTAAGTCCCATAAGCTTTACAAACATTTGTGACCAAAATACTTTGTTAAGGTACAAGGTCTACTTTCACCTTTCACAATAACACGGCTTAACGAAACTTACTGATAACTCGTTTTAAGATATGCAAATTTCTCCCATTGCGAAATTGAAGTTAATAATGTGGTTCGAAGATGTCTCCAACCATCGTCTGGAATTGTCCGTATTTGTGGTGCTTTATGAAGTCACTTTAAGGCTTAGCGCTGATTCAAACAAGCAGTTTCAGAGATGTGGAAAAATAAGCCAGAGCTTTGAAATTCATTTGAGACGGAAGTGTGTGGTTAATGATGTCACAGCAGCACAAATTACTTCAATATTTTGTCACATTTCACCCAAATATCAAAACATCTCTTGATCCCTCTGTGGAAAAAGTGATAAACAAACGGCCAGTGTTTAAATTTATATCTGCATCTACATTTCATTTCTAACTGGCAGAGGGTTCCTCGAAAAGAACTTTCCTTCTCTTTACTTACAGTCTGTTTATCTAACCTTCCATTCATAAACATTTCGTGGGAAAAACGAAGGTCTAAATCTTTCCGTGCGATCTGTCATTTCTCTCATTTTATTGCTAGGATAAATTCTTCTTCTGTAGGTGTATTATTTTTTTCAATTTGTGCTTTAAATTTCGTAAAACGTCCTTCGGGTACGAAGAGGCAATTGTTTCAATTATTTAGACTGCATCTCACTTAAGAATTACATGATACGTACCTGCTATATCCCCGTAATGCCTACAGAATGAGCACTCTTTTTGTTGAAAGTTTCCATGTCCTTCGTCAGTTCTATCTGGTAAGGATTCCATACCGAACATCACCACTTGCAGATGGTGGTCAATGGTGACGGAAACAGTCTCTTTATTGGATTAGTTTCATCTTCCATTCCTGCCAATTCAGCACAGTATTTCTTTTGCGTTCCCCACAACATGATCTATGTGATCGTTCCATTTAATGTTTTCGTAAATGTAATGCTTAGATATTTCACTGGATTGATAGAAATGAGGTTCTATGATTTATCGCGTACCCGAATATTTAGCGGATTCCTTTTAGTGTCTATGTGGATGATCTTACGCTTTTAATTTGTTATTGTAATTTGCTAATTTTCGCACCATATAGAAATATGTAGTTACATTAACTTAATCATCAGCTGAAAACTTCTGTCCAAAATACCAGGTGATCAAAAAGTCACTATAAAATTAAAAAACTTAATAAATCTTGGAATAATGTATATAGAGAGGTAAAAATTGACACACATGCTTGAAATGACATGGGGTCTTATTAGAAAATAAAGTTCAAAAAATGTCCGACAGATGGCGCTACTGTGACGGTTCAGAAGTACGCCGATATGTTACAGAATCGCATCATCCCCAGCCTGGCTGATAAACACCTGCTGGAACGTACGATTTTTATGCTGAATGGCGCTCCACCCCATATTGCTAGACACGTGAAAGATCTCTTGCGCGGGTCATGATTTTGGCGATGATCGTGTGCTCAGCAGCCACGTTCGTCATGCTTGGCCTTCCAGGTCCCCAGACTTCACTCCGTGTGATTATTGGGTTTGGGGTTACCTGAAGTCGCTAGTGTATCGTGATAGACCGACATCTCTAGGGATGCTGAAAGACAACATCCGACGCCAATGTCTCACCATAACTCCGGACATGCTTTACAGTGCTGTTCACAACATTAAAGCTATTGTTGAGGAATGATGGTGATCATATTGAGCATTTCCTCTAAAGAACATCGTCTTTACTTTGTCTTAATTTGTTATGCTAATTATTGCTTTTCTGATGAGATGAAGCGTCATCTGTCGGACGTTTTTTGAACTTTTCTTCTTTTGGTTCTAATAAAATCCCATCTCATTCAAAACATGTGTGTTTAAATTTTTACTTCTCTATCAATATTATTTCGTGATTTATTAAGTTTTTAAATTTATACTTACTTTTCTATCACCCGGTATTACTTTCTTGAAACACGGCTTACGTTGACCAATACGCGGTCGTCGCCTCAGTTTTTTCTTAATTCTGTACATGTTTGTTTTCTTAAAGGGTTGCATACCTGTTTAGACACTGCCCTATCAGATACAGGTAGTTATTATACTCACCTTTCCCTTTCTTGGATATGACGGTTATACTGTTTTGTAAACACTTCTTTACAATACGGACAAAATATAATACACTAATTCTTGATGGTTCAGAACAGCGTGACTGTCTTTGAGACTTTCGGGATACTGCAGTGATGGGATGTTTTACTAGATATGACGATAGTGGATTCGGGTTAGGATTAAACCGTTTCAATTAAATAAAGTTCTTATACATCAAAGTGGTGGCCTGCGAATGGTGTTAAGCACAGTAATCGATAACTTGAATAAATAATAACTCGTTAGAGTTGGAGTTTGTTTGCTACTTCTAAAGAAAACAGGAAAAACCTATCCTACATCATTTTGTTGCTGGTTTTCACACGTTTTGATTACTTGACCGTAAATAACGGCATTATCAGCAAAAAAATCTATGACGGTTGTCAGATTTCCTCTCTCTTGAATAATCTGCATAGATTAGGAACAGCAGCGCCCCTGTAACACTGGGATGTCAGGTACCATCTTTGTTCTACCAGATGAACTGTGCCCTTTCTGATGCGAAATAACAATTGCCCATTTCCGGCAATATCCCCGGAGCACGCAAATTTCAAATAGGAATTTCTTGAGATCCAGAGAAAGATAGAATGCTTAGTGCAGATGTTTTACCTTTACATCTATGTAAATACTCTGGAAGTCACAATGAAGTACACGACAGAAGGTTCATCGAGCCGTTTTCATGATACGATATTTCTCTACAGTTTCATTCTCTAATAGCTCGCGGGAAAAGGAACACCTAATTCATTCTGTTTGCGATCTGATTTTATTATTATGCTCATGACTCCCTTATGTAGGTGGTAAGGTAAAACCGTCTACAATCCGAAAATTGGTTTGAACACCACAGTGCTTTTGTAGGCATGGTCCTGTTCGGAGCTGGTATGCCGTTGGCTTCCTCCAACCTTCGAACTGACTTACACAGCCACCCAGCCAGTTATAGGGGGACCTACAGTTTAACGAGGATTCATAATCTGGCACGGTACCACTGTGCTAACTTTAGTTTTCTTACGCAATACGAACTTTGGTTTTTTCTTTTCTTAAGCGTCCAGGGCAGTGTAGGCACAAAATACTCAAGTTTAACAGTTATTCAGTGGATAGAGTAGCAGTGCGGCAGTGCAGGCCGGTGGCGCGTCACCTGACGCCCCTACTACCCACCGTCACTACATGATGGCAATAAAAAAATCAGTGAAATTATGACGATTTTTTCATAATAAACGAGGAATAAACGGCAAAACTCCTTTAAAAATACCAAATTAAAACATTCTCTGCTTAAAATGAAAATAACGATGGTAAGCGTAAAGGCCAATACAGACACAGACTACAGTTTAACATTGTACATTTGAATTTTGTTAAGATTTTAAACAAAACTTCTTCCTTTGGCAAGAATTAAAATATAGCGAAAGTATAAATAATAAGATTCTACTCCGAATAAAATTTCTGCCCATTCTTTTGCTGCATCATAATCTATAATTCTTTTTATTGCCTCACTATCCTGCACCTTTCTCCTCAATAACTATGTTCTACCGAGCGTACTGGTGGGCTGCGCTGCGGTATTCCTCTGACAATGCATTTTGTGTTAGAGGGGCGCAGTAAGCAATGAGCACAAACGTACACGTTTTCTCTGTTCGCATGACGTCAGCATGAAAGCAGCCACGGCAAATAGTTCACTGTGGAAGCTAATTCACATTGCGTCTGTAATAGTTTTGCTGTATTTGGTGGAGTGCTTTTAGTTCCTCCCTCAGACGTACACATTCAACAGTGCCAAAAATATGATCGCATTGGGAAGAGACAGATGGTGAAAAAAATTCACAAATTTTTAGCTATTGGGCAGCACTTGAGCTGTTCCGATGAACGTCCCAGATATAAATCAATATAGTCCCGAACCCTCGTTTACAACCACGGTTTTCTGGATGTTTTAATTGATGCAGTTGCAGGATGAAACACTGACTGAAAAAGAACGAGTCTGCGTTATTGTGTTGTCCTTAGGTTAGTTTATATACTTTGTAAGCCTAGGGACTAATAACCAAAGAATTTAAATTCCTGAGATTTACAAACATTTGCATTTTTGATTCCTATAGTGAACAAGGAAACAAAGTGTTACGAGTCCACAATAATGATAATGGTACACGGACTGTTTGCAAATTGGAAACGACCTAATTATTTTGATTCTGTTATTTGTATGACAGCCTTAGCTAGTAAAGCGGGTGAAATGAAGTCCGCAATCCGACCTGTCGGCTTACACCAATGACGTCATATCTGGGTGAAAGACTATAGTTTGTTTACGATCAGAACGTGTATTACAGATTTCGATTTTGTGTGTAAGAAGTTATCTGTAGCTTCTATCTAATGATTATTTTTCTCGCAAGTGAGCGCTGAAGGCGCGAATTTTTGGCTAAGACATGTGAACGATGTTAAATTCTGTTATGATGATCTGTAAATTACGAGAACAATCTCAGATTATTTATTATCTACACTATTGGGCATTAAAATTGTTACACTGAGAAGAAATGCAGATCATAAACAGGTATTTATTGGACACATATAACTGACATGTGATTACATTTTCACGCAATTTGGGTGCATAGATCCTGAGAAATCAGTTTCCAGAACAACCACTTCTGGCCGTAATGACGGCCTTGATACGCCTGGGCAAAGGTCCCCATCCGTCGTCTCAGGGATCGAGACGTGGCTGCACGATTCGTTACAGCCATGTGAATAAGATGCCTGTGATGTCGACTGATAATGATACGAGGCCGTTGGGATCCAGCACGGCGTTCCGTATTGCCCTCCTAAACCCACCGATTCCATATTCTGCTAACAGTCATTGGATCGCGATGAAAGAGAGCAGCAATGTCGCGATACGATAAAATGCAGTCGCGATAGGCTACAATCCGAAGTTTATCATCGTCGGAAACGTGATGGTAGGCATTTCTTCTCCTTAAATGGGGCACCACAACAACGTTTCACCAGGCAACGCAGGTCAACTGCTGGTTGTATATGAGAAATCGGTTGGAAACTTTCCTCCTGTCAGCTCGTTGTAGGTGTCGCCTCCGGCACCAACCTTGTGTGAACGCTCTTAAAAGGTAATAATTTGCATGTCACAGCATCTTCTTCCTGTCGATTAAATTTAGCGTCTGTAGCACGTCATCTCCGTGGTGTAACAATTTTAAAGGCCAGGAGTGTACAATACACAAGTATTATGATATTATCCCATATGTTTATATTCATTGATAATGTTTGTTTTGCTAGTTGGCATATCTACGTAGCGTTTCTTGTGAGACTCAGATGTGACGTTAATGGTTGAGGCCAACGAGAAAGACATGCTGCGCGCGCCAATCAGCTAGCGATCGCGCCAGCTCAGGACTGCCTTGCTTACCTGATATGATGTGCGGCTTGGCCTGTATTTCTCGTCGGCCTCGTTATTGATCAAAGTCGACGGGTGGTGTGACGGTCTTCAACTATGTCAGTAAAGCGTATAACGGTGTAGCTTGTGTAGCAGACATGGAAGCAAAAGGCATTTCCGCTTGAAATGGTAACATCAATCGTTCCTCTCATACGGGTAATGTGTGTGCGTGTTTTCCAACACTTTAGCAGAAGAAAAGCTGTTTAGACAACTAAATTCCGGTATAGACAAAATCTTTCACAAAAAAACTTGCCATAAACGCACATGCCGTGCCGTCCGGTCGTGAGCGCTTGCTTTACACTGACGTCACGCCGCCACTCAGAGGCAAAGTAGAGGACCTATAGTCGGCCCGAAACACGGTGATCCATGTCTCCGATTACAGGGCTGGGAGACCGCCTCGGACACGGAAACGGAATGCGATCATGTTGCCATATCGTTCGTTGCCGGACATTACTGCTCAAGGTGTGGTGTCGCACAAGTACAAAGTGCGCACCACCTACATTCGCCGCGCGCCGCGATGCATGCACGGCGCGGCGTTCTTACGACGACAGCCACGAGCGCCCTCTGCTGCAACCCCACTCGTGGCCACCACGGAAAGACACCGGGCACTTCGGACTGAGATAGCAACCAGTTAGGACCTTCGTAATCAGATAGGCACCAGTGAAGGCTTTGCTATCGTACAGGCACTAGGCAGGCCCCTAACAACTATGTATCAACATTCTGCAGTACTATGTAAAAGTTAAGTATTGTTACATTCTGTGCAATATATATCTCTTTCTAATCTACTCTAGTGTTTATAGTTTCTGGCTGCTCCCCTCCGTACCTGCACCAGCGTGCTGTTTTTGTTCCTGTGTCGGGCTCATTCCACTCGGCCACCGACACCTACGACGAGGCTGGGACACAAGAGCGGCGACGAAGTTGGGACACAAAACAAGGAGGTTAAAATAAAGGGATATGGCGTTCTCTATGCCAACCACATACGTCAGTTGAAGCCTGTCCGCTATTATTAGAGTCGAAGGGCAAGAAAGGGACGCATAGGTTGGGAAGGGAGTAAGACAGGGTTGTAGCCTTTCCCCAATGTTGTTCAATCTGTACATTGAGCTTGCAGTGAAGGAAAAGAAGGAGAAATTTGGAGAAGGCATTAAAGTGCAGGGAAAAGAAATAAAAACATTGCGGTTTGCCGATGACATAGTAATTATGTCAGAGACCGCAAAAGATCTGGAAGGGCAATTGAATGGGATGGACAGTGTCTTGAAAGGAAGATATAAGATGAACATTAACAAGAGTAAAACGAAGGTATTGGCATTTAATGTCAGAAAATTAGGCGATGCTGAAGGAATTAGATTAGGTAATGAGTCAATAAAAGCAGTTGGTGAATTTTGTTATTTGGGTAGCAAGATAACTTCTGATGGCCGAAGTAAAGAAGATATAAAATGCAGAATGGCTGTGGGAAGAAAAGCGTTTCTAATGAAGCGTAACTTGATAACATCCAATATTAATTTATATGTTTGGAAGTCATTTCTGAAAGCATTTGCCTGGAGTGTAGCATTGTAGGGGAGTGAAACGTGGACGATAAGGAGTTCAGATAAAAAGATGGTAGAAGCTTTTGAAATGTGGTGATACAGACGAATGATGAAAATTGGATGGGTAGATCACGTAACTAATGAGGAGGTGCTTAACCGAATCGGCAAGAAAAAGTGTTTCTGGCGTATACTGACTAAGAGAAGGGATAGATTGGTTGGACAGATTCTGAGAAATCGAGGAATTGTCAACTTAG
Organism: Locusta migratoria; assembly: GCA_026315105.1. Lineage (NCBI taxonomy): Eukaryota > Metazoa > Arthropoda > Insecta > Orthoptera > Acrididae > Locusta > Locusta migratoria. The sequence goes on from CM048745.1 coordinate 620,617,964, forward strand.
CATTAGAAGGAAGTGTGTGGGGTAAAAATTGTAGTGGAAAACCGAGGGACGAATGTAGTAAGAAGATTCAAAAAGGATGTAGGTTGCGAACGTATTCTACATCTACATCTACATATACATAGATACTCTGCAAATCACATTCAAGTGCCTGGCAGAGGGTTCATTAACCACTTACATAACTTTTTTCTACCGTTACATTCTGTAATAGCACGCGGGAAGAAAGAACACCTAAATCGTTCCGTTTTCGATCTGATTTCTCTTATTTTATTCGGATGGTCATGTCTCCCTAAGTAGGTGGGTGCTAGTAAAATATTTTCACATTCATAAGTAAAAGTCGGTGATTGAAACTTCGCAAACAGATCACGCCGCAATGAATAACGTCTTTCTTTTAATAATTTCCACCCCAATTCGTGCAACATTTTCGTGACGCTTTCCCCCCCGTAACGTGATAAAACAAAACGAGCTGCCCTTCTCTGAACCTTCTCAATATCTTCCGTCAGTCGCACCTGGTGAGGGTCCTACAAGGGGCAACAGTACTCCAGGAGAGGACGCACAAGTGTGATGTAGGCAGTCTCATTGGTGGAGCTGGTGCATCTTCGAAGCGTTCTGCCAATGAAACGTAACCTTTGATTCGCCTTCCGCACAATATTTTCTATGTGTTCTCTCCACTCAAAGTTGTTCGTAATAGTAACTCCTAGGTATTTGGTAGAATTTACGACCTTAAGGTTTGACTGATTTATCGCGTAACTGAAGTTCAGTGGATTTCTTTTAGTGGTCATGTGTATTAGTTCACAGTTTTCTTTATTTAGTGTCAATTGCCAATTTTCGCACCAAGTAGAAATTTTGTCTAAATCGCTTTGCAGTTGCTTTTGATCCTCTGTTGACTTCACTAACCGATAAACGACAGCATCATCCGCGAACAGTCTAAGGGAGCTATTCAGATTGTCTCCTAAATCGTTTATAAACACGAGGAAGAGCCTTGCACAGGGCAAGGTAGCGTGGAGAGCTGGATCAAACCAGTCTGCGGAATGAAGACCACAACAACAGATTTTGAGTGGTGTACTAACTTCATACGAGAGCTGAGGACTAACGAAAGTATATTTTATCCGCGAAATCTGTTGTTTTGGTAAATACGGGCAGCTGGAGTGTGGCACGCGCCGTGTGTCGACCCCTCTACTCGGCCGTCTGCAGCCGCGCGGCCCTCGTCCGCATGAGCAGAGCGGCAGCCACGGCCTGGGCTATCTTTATTCACAATAGCGGCGTAATGAATGCGCGCCGAGCCGCGCCGGATAAAACACCATCGCCGAATAAATACATGCAAACGGGCGCGCGCGCCCACTAGTTATTCGGCGCTGGCTTTATTAAGCTCTCCGCCGGTCTAAAGTATGCAGATAAATGCACATATTGGAAGGAGAATTCGCGGGTTAATAACACGTAAGGCAATTTTTTTTTCGTTTTTTATTTGCGCCGCAGAGGCTTTGTAAATACTAACCCTGTTGTTTGATAACAAGAAAACCGAGGAGCCTGTACAGAGAAAATGAAGTAATTACAGCGTGTGGACGGTACCTCCTTTGAATATTGGCGCCGACGGGAACAAGAGAAGGGCGTGCGGAGAGTGCGGTGTCTCTTTTACACGGCGCCCTGATTGCCCTTCTCCTGTCGCTCGTTATCGACAAAGCGAGTGACAGATTACGTACGTCGAGGGTACGAACCGGAATATTGCATACTTGCTTTACACTCGTGTTTCGCGTAGGATTTTACGGACGGGGCTTCGCACACTGTCGCTTTTTAACGTTTTAGTGAGTTAATCGGTATAACGGAACTCCTGTAGGGTAGCTCAATCAATAAATTACTTTTTTCCCGTTCAAGATTTCTAATACAGAGGTGAGTCAGGGTACCGGCGTTCGCGGCGTGCGACTTGCCGGCGATGGCAACTGATGAACTGCACGGCGTCTGCGCCAAATCTGATACGAGTTGGCGCACACGTTATTGCTAACACCCATAACACAAAAAGATTGAAATAATAATAACAAGTAAAAAACAGAAAAGTTTTCAAACATCGAAACTGATTTTAGAAAAAGGCAAAGAGATTTATTAAGTTTTCAAATTTATACTGACTTTTTGATCACCCGGTATATCGCGCTGCAGTTTGTAACCATTGCGTATGAGTTAACACTGAGAAGCGTCCGCATTGCGCACTTCAGATACGAAGTCGTTACCTTGCAGTACTTGCAGTACACGAGGGTCGTCCACAAAGTAAGTTCCGCTTCTATTTCCATCACCAGCAGCACCACGATTGCAGTTCCGAGAAGGCGTGGCAGTTACACAGACTCAAGGAGAAGACATAAACGGCAGTTTCAGATCGCTGCTGCCGACGTGTGCTTTTAGTGCTTCTGTCAGCCGCGCGTGAAATCAGATCTGTGTTTCGTTTTCCAAATGCAAAGACAGTTAAACCAAAGAAAATTCATCGGGAAATCTGCGAGGTTTGCGGACAAAATACTTTCAGTGATTCAAAGGTTAGAAGATGGGTCAGACTGTTCGATGAAGGACGTGATCAAGTGAACGATGGACAACGAAGTGGACGCCCGTCTGTGATTACGGATGAACAGGTTCACACAATTGAAGAGCAGATTAATCACAATCGTAATTTCCGCTCAGTGTCACTGCTCTGGCTGATTCGCAAATCTCACGATTATTAATTCATGAAATTGTTACTGAAAAACTGAAATTTCAAAAACTTTGCTCACTTTGGGTACCCAAAATTCTTAATGGACAACACAAAAAGCAACGGATATGCAGTGCACTTCAGTTTTTGACACCCTACAGTGAAGAAGTCGATGGTTTTCTTTCTCGGATAGTCACGAGGGATGAAACTTGGGTATCGTACGACACTTCTGAAATAAAACGGCCATCAATGGAATGGAGGAGGAGTTCATCCCCAACGAAGATTAAGCCTAAGCAAATCTTAACACCTCGAAAATTCATTTGCGTCTTTTTTGGGTCATAAAAAGCATTTCTCTGATTGACTTCTCAGCACGAGGCCAAACAATTAATGCACAGGCTTACGGCGAGACCATCAAGAAAGAGCGCCACGCAATAGAGAACAAGCGCCGAGGATTACTGTCAAAAGGTGTTTTTATTTATTTATTACACGATAAAGCCTGACCTCAAGCGGCGAATGTGGTCAAACAACTCTTACGGGAATTTCGCTGGTATGTATTTTATCAACGTCCATACAGCCCGGTACTCGCTCCTAACGACTTTCATCTATTCTACACCTAAAATATGTCCATGGTGGTCAACACTTTAACGATGATGATGAGCTGAAAGAACATGTTACCACATGTTGAATAGACAGGCGGAAACCTTCTGTGAAGTAGGCATACACAAACTTATGCGACACTATGATAAATGCCTCCAAAACTTAAGAAGCTACGCAGAAATGTAGTTTAACAGATGTAGATTTTTGTACAATAAATATTTTTTCTGTATCTGTACACGTTAGTTTTATATAACCAAACGTAACTTACTATGTGGACATACCTCGTATTATACGTCTTGCTCTGCACCATTCAGCGCAGATCATAGGTGAAATGCGTGATCTGTCAGACTTCGAAAGGGAACAACTCTTTGGTGCGCAGTTAGTCGATGGATCTGTGACGTATCAGGCTGCACTATTTAATGTTTCACCTGCGACAATATCATAAATAACGACCGCGCACACATAAAGAGGAACAGTGGGTGAAATCCGGAGTTAGCTGACGACTAACAAGGTGCAGTAAGAACTATAAAACTACCACTGCAAAAGCCACTACAAAAGGCAACGCTCCCTTGAGTATTTTAGTTTCGATAAAAAACAGTACCAGCGAAGTTTAACAATCAAGGAAAGGTCGGAGTTCCTAAACACTTGATAACAGAAGCCAACGCAAAACCTCTGCCGTGAGGGAAGTGATGCCACGAGCATAAAACCTCAACACGTGATGACTGAAGTACATAACATAGTCCGATGAATCATCTTTTACGTTGCTTCCTACAAACAACCGGGTTTAAGTATCAAAAACCACAAAAGACGCTTACGATACGGCATGCCTGTTTTCTTCAGTCAAGCATGAGTAGCTTCCGTGATGATTTCGGTACATGTATCGTAGTATCCAGCAGTTTCTATCATTACCCTCACTGGCCGTATGACTGTGAATGAGTATATCACCATCCACGACAACAAACTGCATACTGCGACAAAGGTATTGCTTGCAAACACTGCCCCATTCAAAAATGACAATGATCCCCCCTCCCCCCCACACACACACACTGACACACATACAAACACACTATGTCCACGCGAGCTTTGTGCAGCACCAGAAAAATATAATATATCCCCCCATGGACAACAAAATCGGCGTCTCAAAAACTGGAAGTTCATAGGACGTTTCAAAGCAGAGAATAAGGGGCAAATGTATGGTTTCTTCTCCTCAAGTAATTATCGATGTTTTTGTACAAGAATCGACTACTTTCCTTTGGAACTATGAAGACGCAACACGATTTTTTTTCTCAAAGAGTTGCAGTGGTTCTCAAAGCTATGTTTGGCCCGTGTGTGGCTGACAAGCGCTCGCCATCTCTTCCGAACGTGATATATCATTTGGCCCTAGACATCATCCCAGTTAAAACTATTCTTCCCTACGTCTCATTGTACTACCCTATTCATCGTCTCCTTGGCCTTCCTCTTGGTCTAATGTTCTAATGTTTGTTAAGCTTATGGGACTTAACTACGTGGTCATCAGTCCCTAAACTTACAAACTACTTATCAACTACCTTATACTAAAGACGGTACAAATATCCATGCCCGAGGGGGGATTCGAACCCCCGACCGTAGTGGCCGTGCAGACCGTGACTGGAGCGCCTCAGTCTCCTCGGCCACCGCGGCCGGCCCTCTTGGTCTCCTTCGCTATCCATTCTCATTAATGGTCATACCACTGCAGTCTTCAGAACCCCAGGATGTTGGCAATAAGAACCCCGATACCAGCTGTTTCTGTACGTACCTCATTTCTGATCTTGTTCAGCTGCGGTGGAGTAGCCGAGCGGTCTAAAGCATCTCGCTGCGGAGCGCGCGGTTGCTCGCCGTGGAGGTTCGAGTCCTCCCTGGGGCATGGGTGTGTGTGTTTTCCTTAGGTTAGTTTAGTTTAAGTAGTTTGTACGCTACGGACTGATGTCCACGCAGTTTGGTTCGATAGAATTACAAACATTTGAATATTTTTTGATCTTGTTTCTCCAGGTTCTTTGATTCATAGCCCTGGAAGAAAAGTGGTCAGCAATCTGCAGACTGGTTAGATGCAGCTCTCCACGCTACCCTGTCCTGTGCAAGCCTCTTCATCTGAGAATACGTTCGAAAACCTACATCCTTTTAATCTGTTCACTGTGTTCGTCCCTTGGCCTACCTCTACGATTTTTACCCCACATACTTCCTTCTAATGCTAAGTTGGCGATTCCTTGATGTCTCGGAATGTGTTCACCAACCTATTCCTTCTTTTAGTCAGGATATGCCAGAATTACTTTTCTCCACAATTCTGTTGAGCATCTCCTCTTTAGTTAAGTGATCTACCCACGTAATTTTCATCATTCGTCTGAAGCACCACATTTCGAAAGCTCGTATCATCTTTTTGTCAAAACCCATCGTCCACGTTTCACACTCACACAATGCTACATTCCAGACAAATGCTTTCAGAAAGGATTTCCTAACATTTAAACTGATATTGGATGACAAAAAATTTCCCTTCTTCAGAAACACATTTCTTCCCATAGCCATACTGCATTTTACATCTTCTTTACTTCGGCAATCATAAGTTATCTCGCTAACTAAATAACAAAACATCAACTACTACTTTTATTGTCTAATTACTTCATTTAATTCCTTCAGCATCGCCTTATTTTCTGACACTACATTCCATTACCATCGTTTTACTCGTGTTAATGTTCATCTTATTTCTTCCTTTTAGGGCACTATCCATTCCGTTTAATTGTTCTTTTTTTTCTTTTTTTTCCGGTCCTTTGCTCTCTTTGACAGAATTACTATGTCGTCAGCAAACCGAAAGGTTTTTTTCCCTCTCCCTGGACATCAATTCCCTTTCCAAATTTCTCCTTGCATTCCTTCTCGGCTTGCTAAACGTACAGATTCTACAGCATTAGGAAAGGGCTACAACCCCCTCTTACTCCCTTCCCAAGCGCTGCGACCCTTTCATGACCTTCGCATCTAATAATTGCAGTCTGATTTTTGTACCGTTGCTTGGTTTCTGCTGTAATCCTTTTTAACAGTGTACAACTGTGCCATACATATGGATTGGAGCAAAATAAGTGTGATAAAAAGTTAAATTTGCTGCCTGGAGGTCCTTTTTTTGACCGAGAGTAGGTTCAGAACTTGCACGTAAAATTTCGATGCTGTTTTTCATCTACATCTACATATTTACTGCGCAGTTCACCGTAAGGTGCGTGGCGGAGGGTACACTGTACCACTACCACATTTACTTTCCTATTCGACTCCCAAATAGAAAGAGGAAAAAAAGAATGCTTATATGCCTCCGTACGAGCCCTAATTTCTCTTATCTTGTCTTTGTGATCACCACGCGAAATGTAAGTAGGCAGCAGCAAGATCGTGCTACACTCAGCTTCAGATTACGGCCCTGTAAATTTCCTCAACAGAAATTCACGAAAAGAACGTCGTATTTCCTCCAACGATGCCCAATGGAGTTGCAGGATCATTTCCGTGACACTCGCGCATTGCTCGAACCTACCAGTAACAAACCTAGCTGCTCGCCTCTGAACTGCCTCTATGTCTTCCTTTAAAATGTCCTGCTGCGGGTCCGAAACACTTGAGTAATACTCAAGACGTGGTCATACAAGCGTTTTATACGCGGTCTCCTTTACAGGTGAAGTACATCTTCCCAAAATTCTCCCAATAAACCGAAGTCGGCTGTCCGCCTTACTCACAACCGCCCATACATGTTCGTTCCATTTCATATCGCTCTGCAATGTTACGCCTTGATTTTTGAACGACGCGACAGCATCAAGAAGCTCACTACTAATGCTGTATTCGAACATTATGGGATTGTTTTTCCTACTCATGCGCATCACCTTACTTTTTTCTACATTGAGAGCTAGCTGCCATTCTTCGCACGTACTAGAAATTTTGTCTAAGTCATCCTGTATGCTGTTACACTCAGTTAAAGACGACACTCTCCCATACACCACAGCATCATCAGAAAACAGACGCAAATTACTACTTACTCTGTCCATCAGATCATTTATATAGATAGAAAATAGTTGCGGTCCTATCACACTCCCCTGGGGCACGCCTGACGATACACTCGTTTCTGATAAACACTCGCAGTCGAGAACAACGTACTGCGTTCTATTACGCAGTCTTCCAGCCAGTCACGAATCTGTGAACCTATTCCATAAGATTGTATCTTCGTTAGGAGTCTGCAGTGTGGAACCGCGTCGAACAACTTTTGAAGTCGAGAAAAACACAATCCGCCTGTTGCCCTTCATCCATGGCTCGCAAGATGTCGAGTGAGAAAAGGGCAAGTTGAGTTTCACATGAACGATGTTTCGTAAATCGGTGCTGATTCATAGAAAGAAGCTTTTCCGTTTCAAGGAAATTTACTATATTCGAACTGAGAATATGCTCCAAAATCTTACATGAAACTGATGTCAACGATATTGGCCTGTAATTGTGTGGATCAGTTCTCTTTCCTTTCTTATAAACGGGAGTCACCTGCGCTATTATCAAATCACTAGGAACTTTGCGCTGAATTAAAGATTCGCGATAAATGCAAGCTAAGTAGGAGGCCAATGCCGCAGAATACTCTTTGTAAAACCGAACTGGTATTCCATCCGGACCAACAGACTTTTTCGTATTTAGCTCTCTCAGCTGCTTATCTACAACGGAAATACCTATGACAATGTCCTCCATTTCGGAATTAGTACGCTGATCAAATGATAGTACATTTGTGCAGTCCTCCTGCGTGAAAGATTTCTTAAAGGTTAAATTTAGAACTTCAGCTTTCCGTTTGATTTCTTCTATTACTGCCCCGGAAAGATCAACGAGTGACTGGACAGTGGGTTTTGACCCGCTTGTCGATTTTACATAGGACCAGAATTTTTTAGGGTTCTCGGAAAGATCTTTTGATAAGATATGGCTGTGGTAATTATTGTATGCTTCGCGTATCGATCTTTTTATAGACGCACAAATCTCTACTAACTTTGTTCTGTTTAGGATTTTTTGCCGGATGGTGTTGGCCTTGGAGAAAATACTTCCGAGGTACTGAAAATGGGGAAACTGATTCAATTTTTGTTCCGTACTCACCAGTAAGTAATATTGAGCCTGTGTCAGGTGTTCATGTTATAATGTCGACGTCTGTATCCACTTCCTTTTAGCACTCATAGCAACCACGTATGCAAGTTACTCCTTTATTTCAGCAAATGTATGGCAAAGTTCCTATCGAATTATATAAGTTTCATTGGACTTCCTGTGTAATTGCGATTGAATACTGGCACTTCAATTCTTGTGTTCACGTATAAATATCTTAATAGGTATGTCTGTCCCTAAATTTGTAACTTGTTAAACCCACTATAGACAGCTGTGCATTTAGAGCATGTGACTGGGATTAACAATTTCGTTACAGCTGTAGAGGCTGCATTAATATTCGACTCACTTCATATATTACAGGACGGTGCGTAGTTTCTGCATCAAAGTACGGCAACTTGCAGGTAACCCGCTATGAGCGCTGCCACGTGAGAGCGCAGATAGCAGCGGATTAAGCACCCTCGCCCGCACACCCCTGGCTTGCTCAGCTAATGGGCTCGGCGGCCACGATTAGTGGGATAGGATTTAAAATGTCATTAGCGCCGATACATTTTATGAAGCAGGCCAACAGAATATTAGCGGGGGGATCAGGGTGATAATGGAATTTCGTTTCCGCAGTTTGGTCAATTAGCCGATTAAAAAAGCGACGGAGGGAGCTAATATCACCTGTATGAATTTTCGGAGTATTATGGGACGAACACAGCGTGTGTCGCTAATACTTTGTCTTTCGCTGTATATTCGAACAAAGGAAAGGAAGTGTTAGCAAAACCATACCCACGCTCACAAGAGTCCACACCGTGGGATCGAAAATCGCTGGTGGGGAATGTGATGACTCCGTGAAAGCGGAAAAAATATTCTCAAACACATTTGTGCTGCATTTCGAAAGAATATACGGTGAAAAACATTTCAGTACAGAACGTCTGTTAGGATGTCATGCTGTTTTGAACATTCTTTTCAGGATGACAAAAGTGTATAGTACTATTATCCCCCCTCGGGCATGGATATTTGTTCCGTCCTTAGTGTTAGCTAGTTCATAAGTAGTTTATAAGTTTAGGGACTGATGACCCCGTAGTTAAGTCCCATAAGCTATACAAACATTTGAAGTACTGATGACGTCACAGACCACTAGGACGCGGCAGCTAGAAGTCGGAGCTGTATCGTTGTTAGCGTTCCCTTATTTTCCTAGCGTAGTTTTAGCTTTTTCGCGATGTAAACGCGTTTACAACTTTTATGCCGCAATGGAAAAGAATTATGTGAAAGCTGACAGCGGAAATCACCCTAAAGTTGATGCATTTATGGTATCTTCATACTTCAAAAACAATCCAAATTTGTCAGAAATGAGAAACATGAAAACAGCATTGTAAGTAATGCATACCTGCGTTTTATTGCTAATTATTGCTGGAGATATTTTACGCCATTGGAAATAATTTTCAAAATAAACATTTCCTACAGCAAACTGGTTCTGCGACAGACACAGACAAATTTCGAAACCTTCCAGAACTACTGACAAGGGACCACGTGAGGTTTTGGATTTGAGAATTTTTTGATATTTATGGTTCGTGAAATTAAAACCTCTAATAACAATAATCGAAATCCATTCCACGCAACTCTCAAAAATCTCGAGAAAATCGACTATAAGTACCAATAATTAAAATGGTTGCAATATCGGTCGGTGTAGCCCAAGTGGTAGCGTTCTAGCCTCACAACCATAGAGTCAGTGATTCTAATCCTGCTGTTCGTTCTTTTCGAATACTTACATAATTTTAATACCCAATAGTAATTTTTGTGAGCAATGCTTGTATTTTTGTTCAGTCATAATTTAAATATTTTTAAAAAGTTTGCCAATTATTATGATTGAAATTAAAAAGAAGAACATACAAAAAACATTGCAAATTCCATAAATGAAAAATTTTTAAAAAGTCCTTGATTTCGATGTTGTCTCACACATGCCAGGGTGATAAGCATCGTAAAAATATAGAAGACCATCACACGGGATCGTTTTGTCCACTCCAAGAATCAACCAGTTAAAGAAATATATGACTTTACAACATTCATTAAAAAGTTAGTATATCCTTGAAGTCAACTTGCCAGATTTCGATGATTTGACGTTTGCGTATGTTTTGGTAGACTCATCGACCAATTTTTCAATTCTTGGTCCAAATGATTCTGAATAATCAAAGACAACTGTCCTCAATTAATAGTCAAGCCAATATTGTAAAAAAAAAATGTAACTTGTTTTGTTTTTTGTTTGAAGTTGTGCAAACAGTTATGGGCTGCCGAGTAGCACAGATTACTTGTCGTCCCATCCTACCTCAGAAGTGATCGACTGGAGTAAATCCGGAGACACTCCCAGTTAAACGTCTCTTCTGGGGCACACAACGCGTTGCGGTTTTTGAGAAAGGGCTAAATGGGAAATCCACTGACCACATTACCCATGATATGTCAAATTGTGTTTGATTCACTGAAGACATTAAGCTTGACTTGCCAATGTGAACCAAGGATTTGTGTGATGCGCCAAACCACTGTGTTGCATACTGTTCCTTGCGGTATGTTAATTGACAACAGGATTTTCTGCAGATACTGTGACTGTCCTTGACAGGACGTAACACTCACGGTTTGTCCTTGACAATTACGATCTCATTACAGCTGTTCTTGTACCGTGAACATGGCTATGATCTGTGCAGTATTTCTTGAAGCTGATTGACACATTAACGCCATTTATCAGCCCAATGGCAGTTCGTTCCCTGACCGCCTGGTACCACATCCACGGTGCACAAAACTGACAAGTGCAGTCTAACTAATTGGTGAGTGAGAGTTTTTGAAAGTCAGTAGCTTCCATGAAATAAATGAAAGGCAACAAAGCAATGGATCCGATATTAATATAAGTTGGAAGTATGTCGTTCCAGCGTGAACCATAAGTTACCGAGGTAGACAACAACGAGATTTTGGACTACCTTAGCGAAGATAGAAACAGAATGACACAGGGTGTGTCTGAAATGTATGTAGTAAATCAAGGGTCGTAGAGGGTACTAACTACATTGTGCTTTGACAAGGAACATATGTTCGGAAATGTCATCCAGTGACTCTATCAGCAGTTCTTTATCTTTCACACTACGAAACAAACCCCTCTACTATAACATCTTCGCTTTTCAAATTTTAGAAAGAAAAAATGATCAGCAAAAGCGTACTGTACAACGCATAACTTAACCGTTTCTTTTCCAGTGTTGTTCCTGGACAGCAATGTATTAAAAGTTGATTTATACCGTATTTTGTGCATGAATCCTTAAAGTTGGTACGTTGTGTAGCTACTTCGGAGGCATTAAACTGTCTATCTTGGAGGTTGTGTTGTGTTGCCATACGTACATGGCTGAGAATGTGAGCGAAAATAAGGTTCCTTTTATTTTGTTACAGCAGTGAATTGTCTTGTCTTTGGTGCTGTAGCGAAGATTATGCTAGCATTATTAACTATCAACAAAATAACGTCCAAGTAATAAATTACCTCGTTACTAACGTCTGTGTTGTGCATGAAATACATGACATAAAAATGCAATAGTTTGATCAAAAATTTTAAAAAATTGATTTTTTTTTTTTGCTGCACTGTATTAGTACAGAAAACAATGAATTGTAATTTTTCCGAAGCTGATTTCATAATGTGGGACTGAAAGCTATGAGCACTTGAGCAGTAGAAGATTCGTATTCACATTATCGAAAACTTTTCATATCTCTAAAGGTATACACTTTGGAGTACATGATTATCAGACGTTTTGATATTGATGCAGTCCTCACTTCCTTCTTCCAAAACATGAGAAGACCTTCAAATCAAAGTGTTTTGTGACGAAGATAAAATACTGCACATGATGTCATTCGATGACATTTCTGGGCGTGGGTTCCTCAGTCAGAATTACACTGCGGAAAAAATAGTACGCCTATAAAGGCGACTTTGATTTTGGTACTGTGACAGAAAATGTCACTTGGATAATAGTAATTGTACTGATAATGGTTGCAACGTCTTCCGCCAACAGATAGTCACTTAGTTGTCATAGGGACGTCTGTGTATACCCTGGGAATGTTTACACCAATAAGGGTGTGATATCAACGATTGAAACAAAAAGGTGCTATGCCACGGAGTCGTACTCGTACTTCTCGTAACCAAGTGGCGTTTCTACATCTACATCTACATGGGATACTCTGCAAATCACATTTAAGTGCCTGGCAGAGGGTTCATCGAACCACAATTATACTATTTATCTCCCATTCCATTCTCGAATAGCGCGCAGGAAGAAAGAACGCATGAATCTCTCTGTTCGAGCTCTGATTTCTCTTATTTTATTCTGATGATCATTTCTACCTATGTAAGTGGGAGTCAACAATATATTTTCGCATTCGGAGGAGAATGTTGACGATTGGAGTTTCGCAAGTAGCCCACGCCGCAGCGATAAGCGCCGTTGTTGTAATGATTCCCATCCCAGATCCTGTATCATTTCCGTAACGCTGTCTCCCCTGTATCGCGACAATACGAAACGAGCTGTCCTTCTTTGGACTCTTTCGATGTCCTCCGTCAAATCCACCTGATAAGGATCCCACACTGGGCTGCAATACTCCAAAAATGGACGGACAAGTGCAGTGTATGCAGTTTCTTTAGTAGTTCTGTTGCATCTTTTAAGGGTTCTGCCAATAAAACGCTGTCTCTGGTTCGCCTTTCCCACGATATTATCTACGTATTCTTTCCAGTTTAAGTCTGAAGTAATAGTAATTCCTAAGTATTTTGTGGAGTTTACGGCCTTCACATTTGATTGACTTATGTTGTAAACAAAGTTTAACGGATTTCTTTTCGTACTCATGTGGACGACTTCACACTTCTCATTTTTAGAGTCAATTGCCAATTTTTACACCATACTGATATCTTATTCAGATCGTTCTGCAGTTGGTTTTGATCTTCAGATGATTTTACTAGACGGTAAATGACGGCGTCATCTGCAAACAACCTAAGAGAGCTATTAGACTTTCCCCTAAATCGTTTATGTAAATAAGGAATAGAAGAGGACCAATAACACTACCCTGTGGAACACCCTATATCACCTCTGTTTCAGTCGATGCCTTACCATCGATTACTACGAACTGCGTTCTCTCTGACAAGAAAGCCCCTATCCAATCGCAAATTTGGGGCGATATACCATAAACACGCAATTTGATTAAAAGCCGTTTGTGAGGTACGGTGTCAAAAGCTTTCTGGAAATCAAGAAATACGGAATCGATTTGCGAACCTTTGTCGATAGCACCCACCACTTCGTGTGAATAAAGAGCTAGTTGTGTTTCGCATGAACGATATTTTCTAAATCTGTATTGACCTTGGGTCAATAGATCGTTCTGTTCGAGATAATTCATAATATTTGAATACAGGATATGTTCCAAAACCCTGCTGCAAATTGACGTCAATGAAATAGGCCTGTAGTTTAGTGGGTTACTCCTACTGCCTTTCTTGAATATAGGTGTGACCTGTGCAACATTCCAATCTTTTGGTACAGATCCTTCTATGAGAGAGCGGTTGTATATGACTGTTAATTAAGGAGCTATCGCTTCAGCATAATCAGATAAAAATCTAATGGGTATACAATCCGGACCAGAAGACTTGTTCTTGTTAAGTGCTTTTAGTTGCTGCACTACTCCGATATCTACTTCTATGATACTCATTACGGCATCTGTTCGTAATTCGAAATCTGGAATACTGGTTTCGTCTTCTTTGGTGAATGAGTTTCTAAAAGCTAAGTTTAGTAACTCTGCTTTAGTAGCGCTGTCATCGGCAGGATCGTCATTACTATCACGTAGTGAAGGTATTGTTTGTGACTTGCTCCGAGTATATTTAACATATGACCAAAATCTCTTTGGGTTTTCAGTCAAATTACGAGAAAGAGTTTCGTTGTGATAAATATTGTAGGCATCTCGCATTGAAATCCTCGCTAAATTTCGAGCTTCTGAGTACGATCGCAAATCCTGGGGATTTCGTGTTCGTTTAAATTTAGTATGCCTTTTCTTTGCTTTTGCAACAGTGTCCTGACCTGTTTTGTGTACCAAGGGGGATCGCCTCCTTCTTTTATTAATTTATTAGGTATAAAACTTTCAATTGCTGTCGATACCACTTCTTTGAATTTGAGCCACATCTGGTCTACACCTACGTTTAGTGTTAGAAACGGGTGGAAGCTGTCTTTCAAGAAGCGATGTCTTTTGTTTCTATCTGCTTTCCTGAACAAATATACTTTGCGTTTATTTTTGGTAACTTTGGGACTTTCGATATTCAATTTCGCTACGACAGTTGTTTCAAACGCGTCAAATTGTGGCCATTCCAGCTGTCAAGGAACGGCCCTTTACGACAATTTTTGCAGCAAATTGGACGCGCTGCGTTAGTAGCGTTACGATCGTGATTGAAACAGTCACGTGGACATTCTCACACCCATAGACGAGCTACTGGACATCTGCCCACCTCAACGTCCTCCAAAGACGTCGCAGTGTCAGGGTAGCAGTAAGAGATCGTACAGCTGTCACGGCACATATAAGAGGCTTTGTGAGCTGAGAAATGTCAGCACGAGCTTTGTTAACCGGTTTACAGTGGTGTCACTACGGTCAAGCACACCTATAGCCATTCTTCCTCTAACGGCACAACATCGCCAGCACGGATCGACTGGCACCGTGTAGTGTCTCAAGCTCTACATGCTTTCCATGGCTATACAAGATGAACAAACTGATTAGTTTTAGGATATTTATGGAAGTTTTTGCTTGAACTATTACTGTCCTGGGCTATTTCTTTCACAGGTGAACGCTCAGACAGGGACCTCCTACTTCTCATGGAAAACATATTTAAAGGAGACTGTGCACTAGAATGAACTCTGTGGATACTCAGAGTAAAGAGATGTGAAACTGTAGATATTGTTTTGTTATTGGTTACTAGGGTTGACTCAAATTGTTTACATGTTCTAAACTTTTCTCAAGAATTTGTGTAATAATAACTGGATGTAACACTGTAAACCAAATGTTTGAAGTATTGGTGATGTACAAAGGGTACAATAAACCCTTATTATGGTTCAAATATAAACCAACTGTTTTCTAATTTTAGTAATTGACACGAAGTTGAACTATGCTACTTCTGAGTGTAACTTTCATAGAGAAGAAGTCTGAGACCTTAACTTTGGAAATAACTTATTACAGGCACTGTGTATCAGGTCCTCTACAACTAACTACTACAATAAACAACACACGAAGAAGATAATTAATTATGTGATGGTGTTCTGAAATAAGAAGACTCACACGGTCTCATCACAGCCGTCACAGGATCTCTTGGAAGATGGTCATTACTGATGAAAGAAAATTCTGCCTGTCCCTTAGTGACGGTCGACTGTGATTGCGCGAGCGACATAGACCTGGCGCATTCTGTCTTGCAGAGTTCGTTCGTCCAAGACTCAATAGCCCCAACTCAAAGTATATTCAATTATTTATATGGTGTCTGTTCTTCTAGTTCATATCCGAACGAACAGACACCATTTATTGACATTAACGGTCGTAATTTTATGAATTCCAAATTTTCCATTACTTCAACTGTTACAAGACACTGAAATAAATCCAGTGGCAAATATGAAAATTTGTGCTGGACCGCTTTGGCGCAGCGCTTGCCTTAACCAATTAGGCCATCCAGGCACGCTTCTTTTCCAGCCCAAATTCTCACCTTGTAGAGCACAACGAGTGTAGTGCCCCCTGCCCATTTGATTCCACTTGCTCGCAGTCTATACTGGATTCCCGCAAGGGACCCAGCGTGTTAATGCGTCTGCATTGAAATTGTCAATTGCCTGTTGGGGCAGATATACAATTATTTATATGGTGTCTGTGTCCTTTTCGGACAGGCAACTGATAATTTCAATGCTGACGCATTAATACGCTCGATCCCTTGCGTGAATCCAGTATAAGCTGCGAGCAAGTGAAATCAAATAGCCAGGGGGCATTAAAATCACAGTGTGCTACAAGGTGAGAATTTGTATTGGAACGAAAGCGTGCCTGGATAGCCTAATTGGTTAAGGCGCCTCTGGGCCAAAGCGAGAAGTCCGGGTTCGAATCCCAGTCCAGCACAAACGTTCATCTATGCCATTGGATTTATTTCAGTGCAGTGAAAGGTCGAAATGTTGAAAAATTTCGAATTCGCAAAGTCGTATTGTGTAGGGCGCGGTAAGCCACAACCCTTGTTGCTCTGTGGTGGTTTTGGAAGGAATGGTGACCAGCGCTCTGTACATTCAGAATGTTGTAATACCCGTTATTGTGCCAATCTTGCAACAGATTACGTGTTTTTCTGATACGATAATCAAAAAATGATTTGTTTGTAAATCTATCTGACCAAACTACTTGGCCATCAGTCCGTAGCTTACAAACTACTTAAACCTAGATAAACTAACCTAAGGACAACACACACACCCATGCCCCAGGGAGGACTCGAACCTCCACGGCGAGCAACTGCGCGCTCAGCAGCGAGGCGCTTTAGACCACTCGGCTACTCCACCGCGGCGATACGATAATCCTAAACGAATTTACAAGACGTACACTATCTTTCCTGGCCTGCACGATCTTTGGACACACAGCACATGTGAGATATGTTGGGACGACAAGTGACATGTGCTACTCGCCAACACTCAACGTTTGCCAACTAAGTGAAGAAATAGAGCAGGAGCAGGAAGCTTAGGGTTTAACGCCCCGTCGACAGCGTGGTCATCAGAGACAGAGCTTACGCTCAGAATTTCGGGGAAGGATGGGGGAGGAAATCGGCCGTGTCCTCTGAAAGGAACCATCCCGGCATTTGCCTGGAGCGATTTAGGGAGATCACGGAAAACCTGAATTTGGATGACCAGAGGTGGATTTGAACCACCGTCCTCCCGAATGCGAGTACATTGTGTTATCACTGCGCCACCTCGCGCGGTCTGAAATGGAGCAGGCATGGAATAATGTATTAGACAATTATATAATCGAATTGACGTCAGAACAGCGCCTACATCGTCGCCCTTGGGCTAACCCTTTTACTAATATGGGTATTTCCGCCGTGGTGGCCACGTAGTAAGCACTACCACTCAAGATACTGAATTGTAACTGTAATAAAATGTTCAAATGTGTGTAAATCTATGGGACACAACAACTTGGTTATTAGTCCCCAGCTTAGAAACTACTTAACCTAAAGTAAACTAAACTACGGACAACACAAACACCCATGCCCGAGGGGAGAATCGAACCCTGATGGCGAACAGCCGCGCGCACCGCAACACGGCGCTCCAGTACACGCAGCTAATCCACCGCGGCGTAACTGTAATCATTTCCTGTACTGTTCAACAATAAAGACCCCTACAAACGATGTCGGGACCAATTTATCGGCGGTCCGTTAAACTGAACCTTTGGAGGCGCTTCCTTGTCGGATGGCTGGTCGGGCCTCACCGTTCGACATCTGACCCCAGCCAATCCAACCGACAAATTGTACCGTATGTAGCGCTACCCGACCAACTTCCTTCCTACGATCGTCTCCTGTCTGCACATCGAACACGCGAAAACAAAAACAGTTCGACAGTCGCCAGAAAAGGGAGGCGCTGCAATAGCTGCGTCCAGTTGGTCGGAACATGTGTAGGTTACTACGAATATATTTCGTTGGTTAGTCGGACGATAAATTGGAACGTGTGTATGGGTCTTAAATCTAGAGTTCTACATCTACATATATACTCCGCAATCCACCGTAGTGTGAGTGACGGAGGGTATACTGTACGAATACTATGCGTTTCCTTTCTTATTCCACTCCCAAATAGAACGTGCGAAGGAAGAATGTGTATACGCCTCTGTACGAGCCCAAATTTCTGTTATCATGCCTTTGTGATCTTTATGCGAAATGTAAGTGGGCGGCAGGAAGATCCTTCTACATTTAGTTTCAAATTGTGGCCCTCTAAATTTTCTCAACAGAATTTATCGAAATTGACGTCTTTCCTCCAGCGATTTCCATTTGAGTTCCCGGAGCATTTCTGTGACACTCGCGCAATGGTCGAACCTATCAATAACGAACCCAGCTGCTGGTCTTTGTACTCCTTCCATGACATTCTTTAAACTGATCTGCTGCGGGTCCCAAACACTTGAGCAATATTCAACACTTGGTCGTACAAGCGTGTTATACAGCGCTTCCTTTACATATGATCATCCCAATATTTTGTCAATAAACCGAAGTCGGCTGTCCGCCTTACTCACAACTGTCCTTACATGTTCGTTTCATATCGCTGTGCAAGGCTACGCCTAGATATTTGAACGAGGCAACTGCATCAGGAAGCTCACTACTAATGTTGTATTCGAACATTACGGGATTGTTTTTCCTACTCATGTGCATCAACTTACATTTTTCTAAATTTAGAGCTAGCTGCCATTATTAAAACCATCTAGGAATTTTGTCAGTCATCCTGTATGCTATTACAGTCAATTGAAGACGATACCGTCCCATACACCGCAGCATGAACGACAAACAGCTGCAATTTATAAGTTACTCTATTCATCAGATCTTTTATACAGATAGAAAATAAT
The DNA here is from genome assembly GCA_026315105.1 of Locusta migratoria. Lineage (NCBI taxonomy): Eukaryota > Metazoa > Arthropoda > Insecta > Orthoptera > Acrididae > Locusta > Locusta migratoria. The sequence goes on from CM048745.1 coordinate 620,636,895, forward strand.
AGTGGTCCTAGCACACTCCCCTGGGGCACTCCTGGCGATACACTCATCTCTGATGAACACTCTGAGTTTCACACCAACGATATTTCCTAAACCCGTACTGATTCATAGAAGAAGCTTATGCATCTCAAGGAAATTTACAATATTCGAGATGAGAAAATGCCCCAAAATTCTATAGGAAACGTGAAAATGTTGTGACGACAGGTGACCCGTGCGACTCTCAACTTTTGCACAACCACGCGAAGAGGTAGAGCAGGCATATAATAACGCATTCGACAAGTATATAACCGAACTGATGTCAGAACTGCGCTTACATCGTCGCCCGTGGAAGCTAACACATCATGTACTAATATGGGTGTTCCCGCTGTGATCAACACCTAGTAACACACTACCGCTCGAGATATTGATCTGTTACTGTAATCATTTCCTGTAATGTTGCACTCTTTGACAATAAATCTTGACTTAATTGGAAAAGTCTAAGAGGGTGAACTAAATTTTATTTTATGCAGTCATCTCTTGCACCAGAACTGCTCGTTTCGGACAGACGCTTTATCGTTCTGGAAATGGAATCCAAAAAGATTTCCACTGAATCAGTGGAAGAAGAACAGAAACTTCAGTGAGCAAATAACAACAATAGGAGCTTTGTTTCCACTGTAAACAACAAGGTCAGAGGTACGTCATGGAGGCGAGGCACCAGGCAGCGGGAGCTCTTCCTCTTGCGCTCCTCTGGTACGGCAGGCCTTTAGAGCGGGCTATTTGCGGGACGAGTGGCTGAGGCCAGGCAGGCTGATAGGGCGGCCAGCCTTAACAAACCGCTGAATATTTTATCGGCCGTCCGCCGTGCCGCCCTCATTTCCACAAGACGCGCAAAGTCCACGCCGAGCCCTGGACGAGGGCAGGCAAGTCCACTTTCTACGCAGCCTCACCACTTGACAAAACTCTGCGATACACAAGGACTTAAGCGTCCCTCTGTGATAAGTATTGTGATGCCAACGTTTTTTCCTGTAGGAAACGGAGGAAATAGTAATAGGTATATCCGGTGCGGAAAATGGCTCAGGTCATCCCCGTTTTTAAGAAGCGACGTCTAACAGATATGCAGAACTGTAGGCCCATATCCTTAACGTCGGTCAGTTGTAGAATTTTGGAACATGTATTATGTTTGAGTATAATGGTATTTCTGGAGACTAGAAATCTACTCTGTTGGAATCAGAATGGGTTTCGAAAAAGGCAATCGTGAGAAACCCAGCTCGCGCTATTCGTCCACCAGTCTCAGAGGGCCATAGACACAGACGTTCTCAGGTAGTCGCTGTGTTTCTTGACTTCCGCAATGCGTTTGATACAGTTCCCCACAGACGTTTAATGAACAAAGTAAGAGCATATGGTCTATCAGACCAATTGTGTGATAGGATTGAGCAGCACGTCATTCTCAATGGAGAGAAGTCTTCAGAAGTAAGTGTGATATCAGGTGTGCCACAGGGAAGAGTCGTGGGTCCGTTGCTGTTCACGATATATATATAAATGACCTTGCGGATAACATCGGAAGTTCACTGAGGCTTTTTGCGGATGATGCTTTAGTGTAAAGAGAGGTTGTAACAATGGAGGGTTGTATTGAAATGCAGGAGGATCTGCATCGAATTGACACTTAGTGCAGGGAATTGCAATTGAATCTAAATGTAGAAAAGTGTAATGTTCTGCGAATACATGGAAAGAAAGATCCTGTACCATTAGCTACACTATATAGTGCGCCTCGGTTGCACAGTGGTAGAGTGGCAGACTACAAATCAAAAGGTTCCGGGTTCGATCCCCGCCAAGTCCTAGGATTTTTATCTGACACTTTCCATTTCTTTCACCTCTGGCAGTATTGCTCATGTGAAAAATACCGAGTAGCACCGAGTAGCAAGTGAAACTCAGCTTACCCTTCTCTCACATGACGTCTCGCGAGCTATGGATGAAGGGCAATAGGCAGATTGTGTTTTTCTCGATTTCAAAAAGGCATTTGACGCGGTGCCACATCACAGACTGTCAACGAAGAGCCGGCCGCGGTGGCAGAGGGGACTCCAGTCACGGTCTGAATGGCTACTATAGTCGGGGGTTCGAATCCCCCCTCGGGCATGATATTTGTGCCGTACTTAGTATAAGTAGTTTGTAAGTTTAGAAACTGATGACCCCGTAGTTAAGTCCCATTAGCTTAACAAACATTTGAACATTTGCTAACGAAGATACGAGCATAAGGAATAGGTTTACAGATTTGTGACTGGCTGGAAGACTTCCTAAGTAATAGAACGCAGTACGTTGTCCTCGACGGCGAGTGTTCATCGTCCGGGAGCCCCAGGGGATTGTGATAGGACCGCTATTATTTTCTATCTATATAAATGATTCGATAGACAGAGTAACTTGTAATTTGTGGCTGTTTACTGATGATGCTGTGGTATATGGAAGGGTGTCATCTTTAATTGACAGAATGACATAGACAAAATTCCTAGTTGCTGCGAAGAATGGAAGCTAGCTCTCAATGTAGAAAAATGTAAGTTGATGCGCTTGAGTAGGAAAAAAAATCCCATGATGTTCGAACACAGCATTAGTAGTGAGCTTATTCATACAGTCGCGTCGATCAAATATCTAGGCGTAACATTGCAGGAGGGTATGAAATTTAACGAACGTGTAAGGACAGTTGTAAGGCGGACAGCCGACTTCGGTATATTGGCAGAATTTTCGGAAGATATACTTCATCTGTAAAGGAGGCTGCGTATACAACGCTTGTACGATCACGTCTTCATTCTTGCTCAACTGTTTGGGACCCGCAGCAGATCAGTTTAAAGGAAGGCATAGAAGCAATTCAAAGGCAAGCAGCTAGGTTCGTTACTGGTAGGTTTGACCAATGCGCGAGTGTCTCGGAAATGTTCCGGGAACTCAAATTGGAATGGCTGGAGGAAAGACGGCGTTTTTTCGAGGAATTGTGTTGAGGAAATTTAGAGTGTCTGTATTTCAATCTGAGTGTAGAACGATCTTTCTGCCGCCTACTTACATTTCGCGTAATGATCACAAATATAAGAGAATTTATGGCTCTTATTGAGACATTTAGACATCCTTTTTTCCCTCGTTCTATTTTGGAGTGGAACAGGAAAGGAAATGCCTAGTAGTAGTACAATATACATTCCGCCACGTACTTTACGGTGGATTGCGGAGTATATTTGTGAAGTAGGCGTAGGAAGGTGGGATACTTTGGGCGCAACCTACAGAAAATTCTAAAATCATAGGAAATTTCCAGTTGTTCACGATTTATCATCTTGTATCTTCTTTTTTAATAATAATAACTAGTAGCTTCCCCGTGGTCGAAATTTTACTAATTCTGTTTACAAAGAAACGGAACTCAACTTTTTAAAAATATACTTGTATTTAACTGGTGTGTAGATTCTTAGTTCTTTCCTAAACCCTCCATTTCCACATAATAAGGAAAGAAGGAAGTCATGGCTATTCAGAATGAAGTAATTAACAGTAAGGAACTTACTTCAATTCTCTGATAGCAGCAGTAGATAACTACAGATCTACTCTTTCAGCATAATATGTGAAATAGCGAGATCAATAAATGACGTTACTCCGTTACCGCGAAATTTTTATTTCTACTTCTGACAACAAGGTCTACCTCGCAGTTCCAGCCATTCTACCGCTCGATGGCTGCCGTGCTAGACTTGTACATATCGCACTGGATCGTCGACTTACATTTGAAAACTTATACTTCCTTTAACGACTGTTAACGGCTGCGGAGACACATAACTTTTGTTTTGTGCACATATATAACGAAGATCCTCTCTAATTATATAAGTTTCATTGCCGTCCTTGTATAATTTACATGAAAACTGGTACTTTAATTTACGTATTATCGTATTTACGAGGATTCGAACTTAAATAGTGGCTTTAGTGGAGACACTGTGCAATGGAATCTACTACTGTCATTGGTAGCACACGTTGTTGATATACCTAACTTACCTCCAAGCAAATGGAACCTTTTCACCCACGTCACCCGCGTGTTCACAGTCGATGGAAACACAGTCACTTGCGAGCGGGCGGTCTAACGTAACAGTCTCACCACGTTTTCGAAACAGAAACAAGTGAGTTGAATCAAGATTGAATTTTCCAGAGGTCGTACAGCACGAAAATGTCATGAAGGTCTTAAAGACAGCTGCGGGGCTTCGGCATTGCTGTAGAGAACAGTGGCACGTTGGTTAAAAGCCTTTAACGAAGGTCGGCAAACTGTGGCAGACATGCATCGGGCAGGTCGTACTAGCGTCTCTGAAGAATCTCACATTATTGCCGCATCAGAGCCCCAGTATGGTGTAAGTTATGGTGACTCTAGTGTACGACTGTGATGGTGTTATCCTAACAAGTTACCGTCAGTGCACGGTATTACTGTTCGTTTTTGGAGCATCACCTGCTACCAGCTTTGCGAAAGAAGCGGCAACACTTTATGCACAACCCGCCAGTCATTTTGCACGACAATGCACATGCGCATACAGTGCAAGCTGTGGCTCCTTTGTTCGGTCGATGGACTGGGAAGTACTGTACAATCCACCGTACTCCCCGGACGTAAGTAATTGCGATTTTGATTTGATTCGGAAGATGAAGGAACCACTTCGTGAATTCGCTTCAGAATTGTTCCAGCGATTCGACAGGCAAAGACCGCTCCATTCGCACCATTCACCATCAACAGAACAGGCTCTGCTTACGGTATACTACGCCTTCCATATCGCTGTCACTTTGAAGGACAGTAACAGGTGCAAACTGTAACGCTTTTGTATCGGTTGTGAATAAATAGTTGCCACTATTTAAGTTCCAAGCCTCGTATGTAATTACTGTATTTCAATGCCCTGCAACAGTCGAGACGTTGGAATATTTCCAAGTTGTAAATTTATGACCGATAATGTAAACCATAACTATTTGAACTGCTTTCCCCGATATCAATTTATATAAATTAAAATGTGACTTGTTAGAAATGTTCTAATTAAAATTTTGAGCATATTACTAAACAAGCCTCGATGATAGATAACATTGTAAGAGGCAACAGACGAGGGGAAGGAAATGACAGAGAAGGGGAAGGAGGACATAGAGAGAGGGGAACGAGGAAGTAGGGAGAGGGACGTGGGGGGGGGGGGGCAACAGAAGGGAAGCCGCAGTCGTAGGATGTGTATTTAGTATCCTTCACAAAGTGTTTGAAATTAGACATAAAACACACGAGTGCTTTCTCTTTTCTTTTATCTCCTTTAAATCTGAAACAATCCATAGGGACGCGTAGCCATGTACAGCTAATAATAGCATCTTGTGTAAAGGTAATCTGATTTTTAAGTATGGTCTAGACATCGAAAACTTCTGTCAGCACACTCATAGTAGTGGCAACGCACTTTCATTAACCGGTATGGTTCAGTGGCACCACAAAAAACTAACGAGTCAGTTTCTGTTAATTTTTGTTAATTACTACTCACGATATAGATTTTGAAGAGATATTTACGTGTAAGTACTGTCCTGAAATTAAAAACATTGACAGTGACGCGCTTTCGGAAGGTCACACGTACTACGGAATCATGTTTTGCAGTTAATTGCATTTCAGTGAATTACTTTTTCCAAACAAGTTTCTCTAACTAAAAGTACACTATTGACCATTAAAATTGCTACACCAAGAAGAAATGCAGATGATAAACGGGTATTCATAGGACAAATATACTAGAACTGAAATGTGATTAGATTTTCACACAATTTGAGTGCATAGATCCTGAGAAGTCAGTACCCAGAACAACGACCTCTGGCCGTAATAACGGCCTTGATACGCCTGGGTATTGAGTCAAACAGAATTTGGATGGCGTGTACAGGTACAGATGCCCATGCAGCTTCAACACGATACCACAGTTCATCAAGAATAGTGAACGGCGTATTTTGACGAGCCAGTTGCTCAGCCGCCATTGACCAGACGTTTCCAATTGGTGAGAGATGAGCTGGCCAGGGCAGCAGTCACAAGTTTTCCGTATCCAGAAAGGCCCGTACAGGACCTGCAATATGCGGTCGTGCATTATCCTTCTGAAATGTAGAGTTTCACAGGGATCGGATGAAGGGTAGAGCCACGGGCCGTAACACATCTGCAATGTAACGGCCGCTGTTCAAAGTGCCGTCGATGCGAACAAGAGGTGACCCAGACGTGTAACCAATCGCACCCCATACCATCACTCCGGGTGATACGCCAGTATGCCGATGACGAATACACGCTTCCAATGTGCATTCACCGGGGTGTCCCCAAACACGGATGCGACCATCATGATGCTGTAAACAGAACCTGGATTCATCCGAAAGAACGACGTTTTGCTATTTGTGCACCCAGGTTCGCCGTTGCGTACACCATCGCAGGCGCTCCTGTCTGTGACGCAGCGTCAAGGGTAACCGCAGCCATGGTCTCCGAGCTGATAGTCCAAGCTGCTGCAGACGTCTTCGAACTGTTCGTGCAGATGACTGTTGTCTTGCAAATTTCCCCATATGTTGACTCAGGAATCGAGACGTGGCTGCACGGTCCATTACAGCCATGCCGATAAGATTCCTCTAATCTCGAGTGCTAGTGATACGAGGCCGTTGGGATCCAGCACGGCTTTCCGTATTGACCTCCTGAACCCACCGATTCCATATTCTGCTAACAGTCATTCGATCGCGACCAACGCGACCAGCACTGTCGAGATACGATATACCGCAATCGCGATAGGCTACAATCCGACCTTTATCAAAGTCGGAAACGTGATGGTACGCATTTTTCCTCCTTACACGAGGCATCACAACAACGTTTCACCGGGCAATGCCGGTCAACTGCTGTCTGTGTATGAGAAATCGGTTGGAAAATTTTCTCATGTCAGCACGTTGTAGGTGTCGCCCCGGCGCCAACCTTGTATAAATGCTCAGGAAAGCTAATCATTTGCAGATCACAGCATCTTCTTCCTCTCGGCTAAATTTCGCGTCTGTAACACGTCATCTTCAAAAATGTTTGTATAGCTTATGGGACTCGACTACGGGGCCATCAGTCCCTAAACTTACAAACTACCTATGAACTACTTAATACTAAGGACGTCACAAATATCCATGCCCGAGGGGGGATTCGAACCTCCGACCGCAGTGGCCGTGCAGACCGTGACTGGAGCGCCTCAGTCCCCTCGGCCACCGCGGCCGGCACGTCATCTTCGTGGTGTAGCTATTTTAGTAGCGAGGAGTGTATTTTAATATGAATAATCACCAGTTACAATGCGTTTCTTCTAGTTAAAACTAGATTTGCGTTATAGCTGTTGCTACAACTAGAATTTACTCCCGGTCAAAAATGAACGGCAGTTAAGACTAGTCTTCTGGCCAAACCGTGTTTTGACAAACGTAATCACTAAATGTTAGTTTTTACTAGTACGAACTCGTGCACCAGCTAACTAAAGACGGGTAGCCACAGTAACATATACAATTACTGTTAAAAGTAGCTGCGTCTGTTTTATTTTTAAAACGTACCAAGCTGTACCAAGTAGCAGGCTATATTTGCTTTCTGCCGTGAAGATGCAGGTGTGGACTCATTTCGACACTATTTTTCATGCATACACCAGTTCTTCGCTGATAAATCTCGCATTGCTTCTTTCCCGATGCGTACATGCTTACTAGTGTGAGGGGAAGAGTTGGGTTGTATGCTCGGTAATCAATTATACGTGTACTTTTCGCCACTACCGTGCTATGAGGTACATGCCATATTACTGTGTAGTAGGACATGTCAAATAATAATAATAATACTATATGACGATAGTAATGGACGTACCAGAGAGCAGATGTGAAATTATTTCTGCATGATTCAGCTACAATTAATGTTCGTTGAAAGTTTAATTTACTTATTTTCACCGTGGTGTATTCGTATTTGGGTGATCAGACTTCCACGTCATTTTGTATGAAACTCTTTCATTTCCACATGCATTCACTGGTATAAGTGCCTTGAATTCGTTTCCTCCACCAAGCTCTTTGTTTGATAGAATCTATTCAAGAGTATACCCTCCTGTACCTAGAGTGATAAGTTAGATATTGCAGCTCTAATTCTAGAGGATATATATGTTATTCATTTGGGGTGTTTGTTGAACTTCGAAGAGTGTTTCCGTAGAAAGTAATTTAAATATTGTGGAGTGAGGTAATGATGCACTATGAAAGAACGAAAATCAATGAAAGAGAAGGCAAACGGAAGATTTGGGTTTGCTGGGTGTAACGAAGTAGCTTACTGTACAGGTATAAGGAAAATGCATGGATTATTTTTGTTGTACGGATCAATTATAGGACAGGCATGACGCATAACTCAGACAGCCGCGTCTAGGATTGTCACGAGTAATAGATTATCGAGCATACTGAAGCATACAGACATGATAAGAAATAAGTAATATTGATAGGATATTCCCTCTATTACTTGCTGAACGCAGGCATGCGGAGTTTATACGAAGACGAAAGGCGATACTTTTGAGGCATAAAACTGGAAAAAATCAGTTTTCAGACCTCAAACTGGCAATGGAACCATTTTACAGTAGTCCACATATCTTTCCAGTAGCATTTACGTTTTCCGGTTCTAACAAGAAATAACAGTAATGGTAGGCACTTTTAAGATATTCTTTCCCTTATCGTAGCTTTCCAGTACCGTCAGTTTTATTTACTTTCATTGTTTTATTCTTTCAAACTTTTTATTTTATTGTTAAAAACAGCTTTAGTCTTGCACCATGAAACACATAAATGATTTTTTATTTCTACGGTTAAGTGTAAATCTTTGGTCCTGCTACACACCCAGAATCTCTTAACACAAGATCTTTGTGCTCGTATCTAAATAGTATCTGACAGAGTGTTGGTTTACTCTAAACTGCGTGTAACATTTGCTAGAAATACAATTTCAACTTTCAATGTAGTTTCACTTTCTTCCTTGGTCTTTCATAGCGCACTACATTATACGAAAAATCTCAACACAAATCAAAACGGCCACAAGGCGCCAGTAATCTTTCCGCAACAGGGTATTGTCTTATCAGTAAAGAAAGGTCGATATCGAGCGTAAATAATTAACCACTCCTGACATCATAACACGAAACCGGACTTCCAGTTGGATTACAGAGTAAGGCTGCTCACGCAACACCGCAATTACCTTCTTGCGGCGACTCCACTTCACAGCGGTAAGCAAGTTTGCCTCGTGGCTAATGCTGTTGTAAGGCGCTTTCCAAGCACTAACTCCAAAGGCCGTAGGCGTTCCATGGCAACTGCTTGTCAAATATTCTTTGTTCAGTTGCAGTTTCCGTGCAAGCATTCGTGTTACTGCACCTCGTAACAACGAAAACTAATCAGGACTTATTAACAACAGAAACTTCTCTCGGCGTTGTGCTTCACGAGAAGTAAACAACTTGGTCTCAGGTCTTCATTGAGACTGGTTCCGTTATATTTACCTTTGGCTTGTTACGATTCTTTTGCTGAACAGTTTATAGCCCACGCGCCTGTTAACGCAATCATATGTAGTTACTTAATATCAGCAGCTGTTCGCATAATGACTGTCCAGGCGTCGTCACAGAGATAATTGGAAACGAGGACAGAGTCTACGTAGCATTAAAGTTTAGTTGCTTATTCAAACCAATAAAACAGCGACGTCAGAGAATAGTGTGTGAAATATGCCATATTCGCATAATACACACAAATAGAGGATTAAATAAAAAATTAAACTTTTCCGCAGACACAGGGCTCTTATGAGATAGTAAAATTTCTACATGTAGGTATAGGTGTCCGTGCAGTAGCACAAAGTCAGGACAGAGAGCATATATTTCGAACAGTAGTACACATTTTTTGAAAATGTTTAAATGTTTGTATAGCTTATGGGACTTAACTACGGGGTCATCAGTCCCTAAACTTACAAACTACTTACGAACTAGCTAATCCTAAGGACGGCACAAACATCCATGCCAGAGGGGGGGATTCGAACCCCCGACCGTAGTGGCCGTGCAGACCGTGACTGGAACGCCTCAGTCTCCTCGGCCACCGTGGCCGGTTACACCTTGTTCGGTGGTAATCTAGGCTCTCAATTATAATGCCTATTAATTTTTAGGAAATAAATTTGGGAAAGCTATAGCTGCAAAAATTATTTGTTCAAAAAAATGTTCAAATGTTTGTATAGTCTATGGGACTTAACTACGGGGTCACCAGTCCCTAAACTTACAAACTACTTATGAATTACTTATGAACTAAGACGGCACAAATATCCATGCCCGAGGGGGGATTCGAACCCCCGACCGCAGTGGCCGTGCAGACCGTGACTGGAGCGCCTCAGTCTCCTCGGCCACCGCGGCCGGCAATTATTTGTTAATGGAACTGCGATGGATTTAATACATGGTACTAAAGTGGGTGACATTTTTTTTTATTTATTTCTACACAGTCGTTTCCCATTGATGGAGAGAAAAATTTTTCAGTGAGCAGCGAAGATGCTTTGAAATTATGAAAACACGTCTGATCATAACAAGACTTTTATAACAGTCGTAAAAGACGGCAGTTACCCAATATATGGTTTGTAACATACAGTTTTGAAAAAGAGAAATTTGTTAACATCGAATATTAATTTAAGCATAAGTAAGTCCTTTCTGAAGGCATTTGTGTGGAGTGTTGCCTTGTATGGGAGTGAAACATGGACGATAAACAGTTCGGACAGGAAGAGGATGGAGGTTTTCGAAATGTGGTGTTACAGAAGAATGTTGGAGATTAGGTGGGTGGATCGCGTTACTAATCAGGAGGTACTGAACAGAATTGGGGAGAAAAGTAATTTCTGGCATACCTTGACTAAAAGAAGGGATCGATTGGTAGAAAACATTCTTCAACATCAAGTAAAAGTGAATTTAGCGTTAGAGGGAAGTGTGTGGCGTAAAAATCGTAGAGGGAGACGAAGAGATGAATATAGTAAATAAATTCAAATGGATGTTGGTTGCCGATCTTATGAGGAGATGAAGAGGCTTGCTCAGGATACAGTAGGTTGGAGAGATGCATCAAACCAGTCTCCGGACTGAAGACCACAACAACATACGGTTTTGGCAACGAGCAATATTTCTGTAATAACTCGTAGATATAACAAGAATTTGATTAATGCTACATTCAATATCATGTACGTTAAGGGTACAGGCCACAAACCCACAGAGAAACTGCCCTGATTTTCCAGAATAGCAAAAGCGCGCAAAGAAAGAGACCGAAAAAGCAACCACAGAGAGTGTTGTTGAGGTTGCGTGTTCATCTGCATCTACATAGATACTCTGCAAATCACATGTAAGTGCCTGGCACAGGGTTGATTAACCACTTTCATAACCTTTCTCTACCGCTCTATTCTCTAATAGCGCGCGGGAAGAAAGAACACCTAAATCGTTCCGTTTACGATCTGATTTCTCTTATTTTATTGGAATGGTCATGTATCCCTATGTAGGTGAGTGCTATAAAATATTTTCACATTCAGAAGTAAGAGTCGGTGATTGAAATTTCGCAAATAGATCTCGTCGCAACGAATATATATATATATATATATATATATATATATATATATATATATATATATATATATGATTTCCACCTCTAATCGTACAACATTTCCGTGACGCTTTCCCCCCTGAACCTTCTCAATGACTTCCGTCAGTCGCACCTGGTGAGGGTCCCACACTGGTCAACAGTAGTCCAGTAGAGGACGCACAATTGTGACGTAGGCAGTCTCTTTGGTGGAGCTGTTGGATCTTCGAAGCGTTTTGCCAATGAAACGTAACATTTGGTTCGCCTTCCCTACAATATTTTCTGTGTGATCTCTCCAGCCTAATTTATTCGTAATTGTATCTCCTAGGTAGAATTTACGACCTTAAGGTTTGACTGAATTTTCGTGTAATTGAAGTTCAGCAGATTTCTTTTAGAGGTCATGTGTATTACGTCACACCTTTCATTATTTAATGTCAACTGCCAATTTTCGCACCATGTAGAAATTTTGTCGAAATCGCCTTGCAGTTGCTTTTGTTCCTCTGTTGACTTCACTAACCGATAAACGACAGCATCATCCGTGAACAGTATAAGATAACTATTCAGATGGTCTCCTAAATCATTTATAAACACAAGGAAGAGTAGGGGACCTATAAAGCTTCCCTCGGGAACGCCAGATATCACTTCTGTTTTACTTGATGACTTACCATCAATTACTACGAACTGAGTCCTTTCTGATAGGAAATCGCGAATCCAGTCGCACAATTGGGCGATATTCCATAAGCATGGAATTTCATTAGAAGCCGCTTGTGAGGTACAGTGACAAAAGCCTTTCGGAAATCCAGAAATATGCAATCGATTTGAGATCCATTGTCGATGGCACTTACCATTTCATGTGAATAATGGGCAAGTTGTGTTCCGCAAGAGCGATACTTACTGAATCCGTGTTGACTGTTGGTTAATAGGTTGTTCTCTTCAAGGTAGTTCATAATATTCGGACAAAGTATATGTTACAAAATCCTACTGTAAATCGACGTCAATGAGATGGACCTGTAAGTTTGGGGATTACTCCTATTGCCTTTCTTGAATATTGGAGTGACCTGGGCAACTTTCCAGTCTTTGGGTACGGATCTTTAGCTGAGTGATCGGTTGTATATGACAGCTACGTATGAAGCTACTGCATCAGCATACTCAGAGAGGAATGTAGTTGGTATACAATCTGGCCCGGAAGATTTATTTTTGTTTGGTGACTTAAGTTGTTTTACTACTTCAAGAACATCTACTTCTAAATTTCGCATGCTGGCAGCTGTTCTTGGTTGGAAATCTGGAGTGTTCATTCGGTCTACTTTGGTGAAAGAATTTCGGAAAGCTTTGTTTAGCAATTCTGCTTTAGCAGAACTGTCATCGGTAGTATTACCATTGCTATCGCCTAATTTAGGTATAGTGTCTTTGAAATTATAGAAGTCTGCGCCGCGTCGTACAACGAATTATGTGAGTATTGTTACAGTAGTGGTTTCACTCACGTGATTGCCGCCTCAGGCTGCCAGGTGGGATCGGACGTTCTGCGGCAAAGATGGGCCTAGCGCGCATATCTCACTCTCCGAAGAAAGGTAAATATTACGCTATTCGTGATTGGAGGAAAAGAGGGGAAAAGTGGCATACAGTAACCACACATTGTAAAAAGGAACCTTGCGAAGACTTAGAACCAGGCGGCAATGTAAATTAAGAAAATCTTCTGTATATACAAAAATCTTGTGTCACTGTGTTTGTGCTCGTACTCCTCGGAAACGGCTTAACCGATATTTATGGAATTTTTGGTGTGTATGTGGTAGGTAAGAGAATAGGTCGTAAAGTTTATCAGACCAACTACGTAGTTATCAATCAGCCAGTTTAATTTTACTTTTCTGATGATGGATAATATCCTAAATAGGCAAAATTTTAAATACAATAAACAACTGATGATTGACTATGCATTTTTTAAAGCATTTAATGGTGCCTATGACCATCGCGAGAATGCAAGCAATATATTGACAAAGTTTTATCACTATCGGTTGAACGGTACGGCCGCTCATAAAATGCGAAGACACAAGCGTTCCTTTTTATATATTAGACTAGCTGAAAACCCGGCGTTGCCCGGGTATTTATTTATTTATTCCTGCCATTATTCAGGTATATATTCATTTGTATAAGGGCTGTAGGACTGTAAAATCTCTTGGCGTTAAAATTAGTAGTAAAGAAGTAACACATTAAAACTTGGTGCATGATGGGGCGGTTTTCCATGAACGTTACTGTTTATGTGCTCATATCTCATGAACTACATGTCGGAATGTGAAAACATTTAGAAGCTACATTCAACTATATATTTTTATACTGTTTGTAAAATTTCCTGTCGTTACAATTTGTAGTGTTCAAATTATAAATTGTAACGTCATACTGAGAGCCGTAGTTTTACTCCATAAACAGCGGAAAAGTAGTAGGCGAGAAACTTTATTCATTTCATAATTTTACTATGATTACCAGCGAGAAAAAGTTTAATAAAGGATTGAAATTATGTTTACTGTTTGTTGCAAGTCGCTAAGTACTGTCATTCTCATACAGTCGAAAGTCTCGCCGCATTATAAGGCATTGTTTGCGATTTCTATTGGTTATGACGTAATATCTTTTGAACCATGTGCCGTATGTGATTCTTAACCATGCAGCAATTGTTACCTCGCGGTAAGGAATGTGTGTACCAAATTTGGTTGAAATCGGACCAATGGTTTAGGAGAAAATGAGCAGCATGGTCGCAAAATGCAGCAGTTTTTCGCGCATCTAATTGGTTATGACGTCATATCTTGTGAACTATATATCGTATGTGATTCTTACACTTACGGCATCCGTCCTCATTGATTGAAGCTTACGTGTACAAAATTTCATAAAGTTGGGACAAAACTGTAGACTTGTATGCAACAAGTACAAACATACGGACACTCTGCTTTATATATTAGATGATGTAGGTATGGATTGACAGCGGTATTCAACGTTAATGCAAAAGGAAGAACCATAAAGACAAATAGACCTCTGCTTCACTTAGCAACGCAACGTATCGTATCGTCCTTTCTGTAAGCACCGAAATGGGAATCGCTATTGTGTCAGAATTAGCTTTACGTGGGCGACGAATCACGGAGCGGCGCGCTCCGCACGCATCGTTCGAGCAGCCAAGAAATGACAGGTTCTCGCTGTCGCGAGTAAATACGCCGGCAAGAGCCATTGTCGGTGAATAATTTAGGCGAGGGAAGAGCGGCGGCTAACAGCGCTGCGCGCCGTTCTGGCAGAGGGCTGTCTGCTGGCGTGGGCGCCACCCAGCCATCCTGCCCGTCTGCCCGCCTACCCGCCTGCCAGCGCGCTATTACGCGCCTAATGTGCGCCGGGAAATTGTGTTTGAAGGCATAACGCGATTTCCGGCGCGCGCCTGCCGCAAACACCCCAAAACACGGTGCGCAACAGCCGGGCCGCCCACCGCGTTCTGGCGACGCAAACACTTTGCAGCTAGCTAGCTCTCCCAGTAAAGCGGTGTTTTTCAACCTTTATAACTTCGCGACCCCTGTCGAAGTGAAAATATTATGGGGGACCCCTCTCCCCGACCACGCCCACACCGCACTGCATCACGACTATGTGTGTGAATTCAGAGACAGCGAATTTTATATTTTCTTCTGCTGATAAAACATTGTTTTTTAGCAATCTACATTATTGGGTGAAGATTTTAGTCTACTTCTCGGAATGGAACACCAAATGCTACTTTTTCATTAAACTCGACGGGAAAATATACAGGGTGTTACAAAAAGGTACTGCCAAACTTTCGGGAAACATTCCTCAAACACAAAGAGAGAAAATATGTTATGTGGACATGTGTCCGGAAAAGCTTAATTTCCATGTCAGAGCTCATTTTCGTATTTCTTCCACCTACGCTCACTGGAGCACGTTATCATGATTTCATACGGGATACTCTAACTGTGCTGCTAGAACATGTGCCTTTACAAGTACGACATAACATGTGGTTCATGAACGATGGAACTCCTGCGCAGCCGCGGTGGAGTAGCCGAGCGGTCTAAAGCGTCTCGCTGCGGAGCGCACGGTTGGTCGCCGTGGAGGTTCGAGTCCTCCCTGGGGCATGGGTGTGTGTGTGTTGTCCTTAGGTTAGTTTACCTAGGTTTAAGTAGTTTGTAAGCTAAGGACTGATGACCACGCAGTTTGGTCCGATAGATTTACAAACATTTTATTTGCTCCCGCGCAATTCAGTCGACGTATTCGTATGGTTCTCAACAACAGATTCGATGACCGATGGATTGGTAGAGTCGGACCATTTTCATGGCCTCCACGCTCTCCTGACCTCAACCCTCTCTTGACTTTCATTTATGGGGGCATTTGAAAGCTCTTGTCTACGCAAGCCCGGTACCAAATGTAGAGACTCTTCGTACTCGTATTGTGGACGGCTGTGATACAATCCGCCATTCTCCAGAGCTGCATCAGCGCATCAGGGATTCCTTGCGACGGAGGGTGGAGGCATGCATCCTCACAAACGGAGGACATTTTGAACATTTCCTGTAACAAAGTGTTTGAAGTCACGCTGGTACGTTCTGTTGCAGTGTGTTTCCATTCCATGATTAACGTGATTTGAAGAGAAGTAATAAAATGAGCTCTAACATGGCAATTAAGCGTTTCCGGACACATGTCCACGTTATATATTTTCTTTCTTTGTGTGTGAGGAATGTTTCCTGAAAGTTTGGCCGTACATTTTTGTAACACCCTGTATACTTGAAAGAACCTTGAGTGTATTGTATTTGATCAGTATACCTTAAAACTGCTTTATTTCATTTTTTATAATAGATGGCTAACATGTGCTATACACTTATGGAAGAGGATATTTTAACTACCCTTAGAGTATATACTGAAGATATCTATCCACATCAGCATTGCCCAAACTTTAATACTATACACAGTACTTTCTGACACACATCATGTTACAAAGAGTAATCAGATTTATATAAATGTGACACTAATTTAACATATTGCATTGCTGGTTGTAGACCAACATTGTAATTTAAACGAGAGGGAAATGCAAACTAAAACTGTGTAGAAAACACCGTGTAGTTTCCGTGAGCAGATGGTGCTTGGTAGCTTCTCTAAATTCCCAGCACTTTTATGCAATGAAAACTTTAAAATACCTGTCCTTATGGAGAGCAGTCCAGTCCGTATCTCCAAAACAAAAGGTTTGCGTCTTTTCAACGATATCTACTACGTCGTTTGCAAGAATCAACTTGTCAAGAAATACTGATGTTAATTGATGGTATCACACGAACCCTTCTCCGTTTGAAAATGGACTTAGATTCAGCAAGTCCTATTTCGAAATAGCGTCCATGTTAGATTAATGCCTTAAAAGATACGACGTGCTATCCTAACTTTTCGGGACTGGTGCTACCATTTATTGAATACCTTATCTCAGGACTAATGATCACCATCACCTGAAAGTAGTTCAAAAATGTTCAAATGTTTGTTAAGCTTAAGGGACTTAACAACGGGGTCATCAGTCCCTAAACTTACAAACTACTTATGAACTACCTACAACTAAGGACGGCACAAATATCCATGCCCGAGGGGGGATTCGAAACCCCAACCGTAGGGGCCGAGCAGACCGTGACTGAAGCGCCTCAGTCCCCTCGGCCACCGCGGCCGGCGAAAGTAGTTCCCATCCGCACGTACACATCGGTCCCAGAGCTTCTGGCACCGGTCAAACATTTTCTGGATGTCCTGTTCTACATCTACATCTACATACATACTTCTCAATCCACCGTAAGGTGCATGGCGGAGGGTACACTGTACCACTACTAGGCATTTATTTTCCTATTCCACTCCCAGATAGAACGAGGAAAACAAAGAATGCCTATATGCATCAGTACGAGCCCTAATTTCTCTTATCTTGTCTTTGTGATCACTACGCGAAATGTAAGTAGGCGGCAGCAAGATCGTACTACACTCAGCTTCAAATTTCGGTCCTCTAAATTTACTCAACAGAAATTCACGAAAAGTACGTCGTCTTTCTTCCAGCGATCCCCAATTGAATTGCCGGAGCATTTCCGTGACACTCGCGCATTGGTCGAACCTACCGATAACAAATCTAGCTGCTCGCCTCTGAACCACCTCTATGTCTTCATTTAAACTGATCTGCTGCGGGTCCCAAACACTTGAGCAATACTCAAGACGCGGTCGTACATGCGTTTTATACGCGGTCTCTTTTACAGATGAAGTACATCTTCCCAAAATTCTCCGAATAAAGCGAAGTCTGCTGTCCGCCTTACAACTGTCTTTACATGTTCGTTCCATTTCATATCGCTCTGCAATGTTACGCCTAGATATTTGAACGACGCGACAGCATCAAAAAGCTCACTACTAATGCTGTATTCGAATATTATGGGATAGTTTTTCCTACTCAAGCGCATCATCTTACATTTTTCTGCATTTAGATCTAGCTGCCACTCTTTGCACCAAATAGAACTTTTCTCTAAGTCATCCTGTATGCTATTACAGTTA
This sequence comes from Locusta migratoria, assembly GCA_026315105.1. Classification (NCBI taxonomy): domain Eukaryota; kingdom Metazoa; phylum Arthropoda; class Insecta; order Orthoptera; family Acrididae; genus Locusta; species Locusta migratoria. Next base: position 620,654,955 of record CM048745.1, read on the forward strand.
GTTAAAGACGACACCCTCCAATACACCACAGCATCATCAGCAAACAGCCGCAAATTACAACTTACTCTTTCCATCAGATCATTTATATAAATAGAAAATAATGCGGTCCTATCACACTCTCCTGCAGCACGCCTGATGATACACTGGTCTCTGATGAACACTCGCCGTCGAGAACAACGTACTGCGTTCTATTACTTCCAGTCTTCCAGCCAGTCACAAATTTGTGAACCTATTCCATAAGCTCGCATCTTCGTTAGCAGAATGCAGTGAGGCACCACGTCGAACGCCTTTTTGAAGCCGAGAAAAACACAATCCGCTTGTTGCCCTTCATCCATGGCTCGCAAGATGTCATTTGAGAAAAGGGCAAGCTGATTTTCACATGAACAATGTTTCCTAAACCCGTGCTGATTCATAGAAAGAAGTTTTTCCGTCTCAAGGAAATTTACTTGCTCAGCTCAGCTGCTTCTCTACACCGGAAATACCTACTACTGTGTCCTCCATTTCGGAATTAGTACGTGGATCAAATGATGGTACATTTGTGCGGTCCTCCTGCGTGAAAGATTTCTTAAAGGGTAAATTTAGAAATTTAGCTTTCCGTTTGCTTTCTTCTGCCCCGGAATGATCAACGAGTGACTGGACAGTGGGCTTTGACCCGCTTATCGGTTTTACATACGACCAGAATTTTTTCGGGTTCTCGGAAAGATCTTTTGGTAAGGTATTGCTGCTGTAATTATTGTACGTTTCGCGCATCGATCTTTTTATGAACGCACGAATCTCTACTAACTTTTGACTGTCCATTTGCGTGTTCTTTTTTGAATCAAGAGTGCAACAGTCTTTGCTTTCTTTGCAGCTTTCTAACATTATTATTATTATACCACGGTGGATCTATTCCATCCTTAATCGTCTTTACTGGCACATATTTCTCTAACCTTTTATTTACAATGCACTTCAGTCCACAATTCCTCTACATCCATAGTCCCGGAATTAAACGATGCCCATTCATTTTCTAAGTGCGATCCTAACTAACATTTGCTTATCGGCTCTTCCCAACAAAAACACGCTCCTAGCCTTCTTGATTGGTTTGTGAACTTTGGTCACCATCGACGCTATGACGATATCATGATGACTAAATCCTGTCTTTACACAGACATCGTTAATAAGGTGAGGTCTGTTTGTGGCTATAAGGTCTAAAATATTTAAATTGCGCGTTGGTTGCCGGTTTAACTGCTCAAGACAGTTTGTTTAGGGTGTTTTGCACCGCCAGCGATGGTTTCTGAATTCTGTCTAGAGTGTCGAACCGACGGTGTTTCAACTTGAGTTTCAGTTTTAGGAATAGCGCGATATTGCAAGTTGCCAGATCTGGCGAGTAGGGTGGGTGGGCTACAATCGCCATATTGTTTTGTTTCCAAAAAGGTCCTGGAGAGCGATGGCTGGCGACACGGTGCGTTGTCTTGGTGCAGCAGCCAGTTCCCTTGACGCCATAGTGCTGGCCGTCATCAGCGCACGTTTTCACGGAGCGGTCTCGCTTTTTTGGATCTTGGAGAGCCCGGGATCTTCCACTGGAGCGACTGTCGCTTTGTCTCTGTGTCATAACCGTAAATCCAGCTCTTGTCGCCGGTGATAACCCGTGACAAGAAGGTTGGATCATCAGATGCAGTTTGACGAAGGTCAGTGCACACTTCATCACACTTTGCCTTTGATCGGCTGTCAAGATACTTGGCACAAATTTTGCGGCGACGAGATGCATGCCCAACTCATGTTCAAATGTTCAGATGTTTGTAAATCTATCGGACCAAACTGCGTGGTCATCAGTCCGTAGCTTACAAACTACTTAAACCTAGGTAAACCAACCTAAGGACAAACACACACACCCATGCCCCAGGAAGGACTCGAGCCTCCGCGGCGAGCAACCGCGCGCTCCGCAGCGAGACGCTTTAGACCGCTCGGCTACTCCACCGCGGCGCCCAACTCATCAGTCAACATTCGTCGATATGTCCCATAACCAATACCCACTTCATCCGCAACGTCTTGAATGTTTCGACATCGATCCTCACGAACTAATTGTTGAAGTCTGCCTACAATGACTGGCGTTGTGCGACTAACAGGCCTTCCAGTGTGACAACCATCTATGACGTCTGTAAGGCTAGCCCTGAACAGAACGTGCCACTCAAACACACGTGTACGGCTCATGCACTCCCCCCCCCCCCCCATCCAAACACATGTTCAATCATTGCAAGGGTCTCCATATCACTATTCCCGAGATTCGCTCGTATATAATTTCACCCATACCTTACTGCAAGATTCATGTTTGCCGCATCCTACAGGATAAATGTTCAAATGTCTGCAAATCTATCGGACCAAACTGCGTGGTCATCAGTCAGTAGCTTACAAACTACTTAAACCTAGGTAAACTAACCTACGGGCAAACACACACACCCATGCCCCAGAGAGGACTCAAACCTTCACGGCGGCAACCGCGCGCTCCGCAGCGAGGTGCTTTAGACCGCTCGGCTACTCCACCGCGCCCTACAGGATATTTGAAATAATAGGGTACAGTGCGGCTTTTGACTCAATCTGAACATGTAGAAGTAGATTCCTCGATGCATTGTTTAAAAAGGGAAGCTAAATACAGGCGATAAAGAGAACGAGGGTTGAAGACCAGCGAAATTTCCACGCATCAGAAGCGCGCAACAAATGCTTCGGTATGGGTCGATTGAAGCGAAGCGAAGCTTCATCAAACTATGGAGAAGGTGCAAATGCCAACGAGTGTTCGCTGGTTAAGTGGGGAGTCCGGGCGGGCTGAAACGAAGCTGTCGTGCATCGACCTTAATACTGGTGGAGGAGGAGGAAGTACTTTCTGGAAGTTGAAGTAAATGGCGCGGTCGATATCCACGGCACTCAGCGGTTTTCAGATAATCGAGGGCAAAGCTACCGGGGAAGACATTACTGCGTGAGCTCATCACTCACGCGTTTGATGCCACAGTCACGCCTCGTTCTCATTTCGCGTTTTCTCCTGTACATTTGCTCTTAGAGAGTGACATTAGGCTGCTTTCATAATGTATCCGTGTCCTGGAATTACGTCTTCGTCATGAAACGAAGGAGTTTACGAGTATTGTCATCAATAATTCATTTCCTTGAGACAAAATTTGTGTCGTTATATCGAAGGTGTAAAATATAAAAAGAGACATTGAATTAATATTTATGCTGTGGCTAGGATTCGAACCTGGAACCTCTTAGTAAGCAGGCTCGAAGCCCAGCCGCAACTCAAATTTAATTCCATGCCTCTCCTTATAATTATCTCCTTTGGTATAATGATACAATGTTTCACCTCTTCCTGAGAAACAAGACGGGATTGTTACTATTCACGTTCTTTGCTAGGGTGCTATGCGAATATAGGACAGCCTTGGCAATCTGATATGTCTTTCACATGGAATATTGTGGAAGAATTAAAGTGTATAGTTTGGAGGGAGACGTGCTTGAAGACAGCTCGTGTAGTCCCTTTGTCCGTACCGCCGTGTTAGGTGAGCGGTGTAAAAAGATTTTCGCGTATGTAGGGGGCCCCGGGTTCTAAATCCACCCACAGCACAAATTTTAATTCTGTGGCTCCCCTTGTATTTAATAAGTTCATAGTCCTTCATCCACGTCTTATCACCCCTCGTTGAGTCCACGTACATCGCATCATTTGAAAACTTTCGAGTTGTTTAAAACAGGTGTTTATGTGAAGGTGGGTCACGCTTTGTGAATGCTTATAGTACGCATACCTTAAATCGTAGCATGATGTCATGTAGAGTACTTATCAGCAAAGTTAGCAGCACTCATACAGTGTCGTTATAAATCATGGAATGTTTAAAACTGGCAAGAGAAAAATAGAGGACGATATCGTCACAGAGGACACAACACGGGTGTGAAAATATAACAAAATTAAACGAGTCTCAAGCTGGATAGCATGTCAACCATCTGACAACGTATTTGTAAGAAAATCGGAAACCGGTCATGGTTAAAATAAACCCACATCCGACCATCCAGATTTAGGTTTTCCGTGATTTCCCTTAATCACTCCAGCAAAATGCCGGGAGGGTTCCTTTCAAAGGGCACGACTGGTTTCCTTCCTCATCCTTTCCCAAAAACCCGAGCGTAAGCTCCGTCTCTTTTAACCACACTGTCGACGGGAAGTTAAGTCCTAAGCTTCATTCATTCACTCATTAAAATAAATAAACATTTTTGCACCATACTTGTTTGTTGTCGCTGTTTTTAATTACAACATTATAATACGACATCTTCGGTTCTCACAATGTCAGTTTTTGTCAAAATCGCGACACATTTTGGGTATTCTCGCGTCGTGATCTACACTCCCTTCCTCTGGCTCTATCACAGGTTTCTCATTACAGAAAAGCGGATAGATTGAAACTTTCTCCTTGAAAAATTTCAAACTTTTATAAATTTGAAGTCAATTAACTACTTTTAGTCGGCGAAGACAATGAAGATGGAAGAAAGATTACGTTTTAGCGTCCCGTCGGCAGTGTGGTCATTAAACATGGAGAAAATGCTCGGATATTTGGGTAAGGTTGGGGTAGAAAATCGGCCATACACTAGTAAAGGAACAGTGCCGGCATTTTCCTGGAGTTGTTTAGAGAAATTGCGGTCAATTCTGGATTGCCGGAGGTGTCGTCTGGTATGTAGCCACTGCGCCACTTCGATCGGTGTCACTGGATAGGGCGTAGTCACTGCGGCTGAAGAAGACTAGTGGATAAATGGTCGAAATGTTGCCGCAGAACGACGCCTTTACTGGAATGATAAGCCGAGAAGTATTCTACATATAGTTTCTCTCTTGTCAAGCTGAGGTAATGAACATTGTTTCGGAAACCATCGATCATGTGAAATGCAACTTGCGCTATTCATCCAAGACTCCCATAGAACTAATGCTGTGTTTCTTGACTTTAGCAACGTGTTCGATATGGTTCAACACCGTCGCGTGATGAACGAACTGCGAGTATATGGAATATCAGACCAAGTGTGTGAGGGGATCAAACATTTTATTGTTGACATAATGCAGCATGCAATTGTAAACGGAGAGAAATCTTCAGACGTGAAAGTGAAGTTTGCCGTGCCCACGGGGAGTGTTACAGGACCTTTGATTTCAACAAATATATAAATGACCTCGATCAATGAGGCTTTTAGCGAATGATGCTGTAGTTTATAGAGAAGCGGCTACACTGGAGAAGTGCTGTGGATAGTATTGCAGGAGCTACAGCGTATAAAGCCATATTGCAGAATGGCAATTAACTATCAACAAATGAAAAGTGTTGCATTTATGTTGAAAGAAAGACCCTTTACTGCTTAACTACTCAATAGCAGAACAAACACTGGAAGCAGCTACTTCCATAAAATATCTGGTAGTAGAGATAAGTAGTTGGCCAACGGCCGTGCCACAGTGCATATACCGGCTCAAAGTTAAGCACTGTCGGGCTTGGCTGGCACTTGGATGGGATACCGTCCGCGTTCGCCGAGTGTTGTGGCAAGCCCTTGTGAGGCCAACTGAGGAGCTACTCGATTGAGAAGTAGCGGCTCCGGTCACGAATACTAACATAACGGCCGGGAGTGCGGGGCGCTTATCACGTCCCCCTCCAGACCGCATCCATTGCGCAGAGGATGACACGGCGACCGATCAGCAAGAAATGACAGTTACCTACGGTTAACAGCCCGTCGAGACAGGAGGCTGGACGCAACTTAGCTGCAACGCACTGTCCAGGCAGGAACAGGACGCTCAGTATCAACACCAACAGTCTGAAGTCGCGTTCTGGACTGTGACGTCTACATATTGTGGCCTATGTTGTGTGTCCTACTTAAACCACGACATCACTTAGCCCGTAGAAACGTAGCGGAGGAACATCAGGATTGGGTTCGTAACAAATAGCACCGGGTTCTGTTCACAGATGAGTCAACATTTGATTGTTAATTCGAAGAATCGTCGTTCCCTTACTGATTATGTGCAGGAAACATCACCAAATGTTGGTTGGTGAATAGTGTGGGCAGAAGTCAGTATGGGCGAACGTACGGACCTCTAGGCCACCAGAATGGCGCTTTGACTGTTCAGAGGTAAAGAGACGAGATACTACGACGTTTTTGTGCCGTACGCTGGTGCCGTAGGTGATGGGTTCCTTCTGGTGGTCGATAACGCTTGTGTCCATAGAACCACACTGTTGCCCAAGTGCCTGAAGCTGAAGGAATTGAAGGAATAGAGTGGCCAGCTTGTTCACCAGACTTAAACCAGATTGAGCTTGAAACGTCCTGGCAGATTAATACTGTGTGCCGAAACCGCGACTCGAACCTGCGACCTTTGCCTTTCCCGGGTAACCGCTCAACCACTGAGTTATCCCGACACGACTCACGGTCCATCCTCACAACTTCATGGCTGGCAGTACCTCGCCTCCTACTTTACAAACCTCCAGGAGTGTAGGTCCTGCAAGTTTCGCAGGAGAACTTGTGTGAAGTTTGGAAAGTAGGAGGCGAGGTAATGGCAGAATGGAAGTTGTGATAACGGACCGTGAGTCCTGTCGGGATATCCCACTGGTAGAACGTTTTCTCACGAAAGACAAAAGGTCCCGGGTTCGGGTCCCGGCTCCGGCACTCAATTTCAACCTGCCAGGCAGTTTCATATCAGCGCACACTCCGTTGCATAGTGATAGTTTCATTCAGACTGAGCATGCTTGGGATGCACTTGGCAGACGCACTGCAGCCACGCCAGCACCCCCCAAAACCGTTGCTGAGCTGCATATTGCACTCAGTGAAGAATGGCCATAAATCCTTCAAGAGCTGACTGATAACCTCACACTGTACACGCCAGGCAGGTATGCGACTGCACTGGCCGTCCATATTACACGACAACGACGATGGCTGTCTCACTACTGTGGTACCCCGATGGTGTGTCGCACTAAATAAATATCATGTAATCAAGTAAAGGGAGCGAAGAATTATATTCAACCTGTATAAAAAACATACAGCGGTTATTAGAGTCGAAGGGCAAGAAAGGGACGCAGAGGTTGGGAAGGGCGTAAGACAGGATTGTAGTGTTTCCCCAATGTTGTTCAATCTTGACATTGAGCAGGCCGTGAAGGAATGGAAGGAGAAATTTGGAGATGGCATTAAAGTGCAGGGAGAAGAAATAAAAACATTGCGGTTTGCTGATGACATATTAATTCTGTCAGAGACCGCAAGAGATCTGGAAGAGTAATTGAATGGGATGGACATTGTCTTGTAAGGAAGATATAAGATGAACATTAACAAGAGTAAAACGAAGGTAATGGAATGCAATGTCAGAAAATCAGCCTGTGCTGAAGGAATTAGTGTAGGGAATGAGACAATAAAATAGTAAATGAATTGGTTATTTTGGTAGCAAAATAATTTCTGATGACCGAAGTAAAGAAGATATAAAATGCAGATTGGTTAAGGGCAGAAAATCTTTTCTAAAGAAGCGAAACTTGTTAACAGCCAATATTAATTTAAATGTCCTTTCTGAAAACATTTGTCTGGAGTGTAGCAACAAACTGTACACCGATAGAAATCTATTGGCAGCCTTGTGAAGTGTATGGGGACAACATGATCACTGAAGGTGGAGTGCGTCAATGGGTCATAAAATTTAAAAATGGCTGAACTAACGTTCACGACGAAGAGCGAAGTGTAAGACACAACCAGCATAGTGATTGCCGAACTTGTCGAAAAGTCGATACCGCAGTCCGTGAAAACAGTAATTTCACAATAACTCTCAAAGTAATTGCCAAACTCTGCACAACCTCAGAAGAGCAATAGAAAACAAGCGCAGGGGAAAGTTGGGCTCAAAGATCTTGCTGATTCGCGACAACGCCCGAACCGACACGGCAAATGCCACTCGTGAAGTTCTCGAATCTTTTAAGTGGGAGTTGCTTCCTGCCGACCGTGGTGGCCGAGGCAACTGAGGCGCTCCAGTCACGGTCTGCACGGCCACTACGGTTTGGGGTTCGAATCCCCCCGCGGGCATGGATATTTGTGTCGTCCTTAAGATAAGCTAGCTGATAAGTAGTTTGTAAGTTTAGGGACTGATAACCCCGTAGTTAAGTCCTATAAGCTTAACAAACATTTGAACATTTGTGATACAATTTATAAGGTACATTCAACTATATTTGTGTATGCTGTCTGTAAAATTTCCAAAAAAAAAAAAAAAAAAAAAAAAAAAAAAAAAAAAAAAAAAAAAAAAAGTAAGTCTGTAAATCTATCGGACCAAACTGCGTGGTCATCAGTCCGTAGCTTACAAACTACTTAAACCTAGGTACCTAGGTAAACTAACCTACGGACAAAACAAACACACACACCCATGCCCTAGGGAGGACTCGAACCTCCACGGCGAGCAACCGCGCGCTCCGCAGCGAGGTGCTTTAGACCGCTCGGCTACTCCACCGCGGCGTAAAATTTCCAGCAGCTACAATTTGTAGTGTACAATTTGTTTATAGTAACGACATATCGAATGCCATAGGTTTGCTCCATAAACAGCGGAAATGTAGTAAGCGATAAACTTTTTTTCCTTTCATCATGTTGCTATGGTTATCAGCGATAAAAAGTTTAACAAAGGTTTGAAATTAAGTTTAAAGTTTGTTGCAAGTCGCTAAGTACTGTCATTCTCATATAGTGTATTTCGAAAGTCTCGCCGCATTATATGGCATTTTTTGCGATTTCTATTGGTTATGACGTAATATTTTTTGAATCATGTGCCGTATGTGATTCTTAACCATGCAGCATTTGTTACCTCACGGTAAGGAATGTGTGTACCAAATTTGGTTGAAATCGGTCTAATGGTTTAGGAGAAAATGAGCAACATTGTCGCAAAATGCAGCAGTTTTTAGGATTGCCTAGAAAATGTCACCCGAGTTCACCATCGAAAATGATGGTTTTTGTGCCGGCCGCGGTAGCCGAGGGCACTGAGGCGCTCCAGTCACGGTCTGCACGGCCACTACGGTCGGGGGTTCGAATACCCCTCGGGCATGGATATTTGTGCCGTTCTTAGGATAAGCTAGTTGATATGCAGTTTGTAAGCTATACAAACATTTGAAACATTTAGTTGTTTCCTCATCCGCCGTACAGTCCAGGCCTGGCACCGACGACTTCCACTTACTCCCAGCAATGAAGAAGTGGTTGGCTATGCAGCGTTTTGATGACGACGCACAGCTTCAAGAAGAGGTAACCACGTGGTTGAAGGCGCAGGCCGCCGAATTTTACGACGAAGGAATTTCCAAGCTCGTCCGTCGCTACGATAAGTGCCTTAATTTAAATGGCAATTATGCAAGTGTGGCTTTCATCTGTCATCATCATCATCATCATCATCATTAGAGACTGATTATGCCTTTCAGCGTTCAGTCTGGAGCATAGTACCTCTAATAAAATTCCTCCATGATCCCCTATTCATTGCTAACATTCTCTAGTCATGTCCTAGTTCATGAACCACGGGCAACGTATGAGTGGCCAAGTAAGTGGTCCTGACAGTTGGGATACCAGTTACTTTGGAATAAGGTTGGACATCTCGGACATATTCCGAGTCGTGGCCACCTTTGTGCTCAGACGGCAAAGACTACCAAATCCACCGGTTAGTCCCTCAACCGTTAGGGGTGAAACCCAGTGGGGCCCTGGGCAAGTAAGGCTAGCAACCTGCTTCCCAGGTACTTCAATATCATGCTGGCAACAATCAGAGCAAAATGCCTCGGACCTATGGAGGTGATAAGAGTCCCACCTGTAATTTCATCTGTATATAATTAAAAAAATCTAATACTTTATTTAATTTCACTCATCACGAGCCATTCTACCGAGATTGCGGGTATTACTGAGTGTGAAGACACTGTGCGCGCTGCAACCCTGCGTCCACCGCAGGGCGGGGCTATTAGCGAGCGGGCAGATGGGCTGCCCGAGCACGCGCTGCCGCCAATTGCTGTGCTGTGTGTGCGCGGTGTGCTACAGCGGCCTATCCCTGCGGCAAGTGAATTGCCCGCTTTGGCCGGCTCCATGAATATTGCTCCGGCCGCGGCCGTCTGGCGTTAAATTGATTTCCCGTAACCGGTCTCCGAAAACTGTTTATCAATAACCGGCGCGCGATAGGCTTGCGCTAGATTACCCGGAATTAGCCGTGCCGCGCTCTGTCCCGCCCCTGGTGTTGGTGCGGGATTAATTAGAAATCAGCGGCCGCGCCACGGAGCGGAATGCCCAGCCATGCCGCATGGCCACCGCCGCTTCTTCACTTACACGCTCGATCAGGCTGATTTATTTATCCTGGCGGCTGTAGGGCAATCTGGCCCTCACAGACAACTAGCGATCTACATATGGGCCAGTCGATTTCATATCGGACAACGCGAAACCTGATATCTTTTTTTTTTTTTTTTTTTTTTTTTTGTGAGGTTTAATTTTTTGACACGGAAAGTAGACGTCAATACCTTTGACACACCTGCAGCTGTGATACGGAAACTCTTCCAGTTGTTTCTCTTTTTAGGAGCGAAAGTAACGTAATTGATCGAAATCATGCGGTTATGACACTCATAGCTCGGAAAATAATCAAAGTAAAATTTTCAAATATAAAAACAATTTTAAAGCACTTTTGTATATATTGATGTGGTATTTATTCCGTATTCATAAAATTTAAATTACAATTGCTTTTCAACACTTGTCTATAGAATTCACTTTTAACTGGAATAAAATGTATGCCATATCAAAAATTTTTATGCATTATTGGTTGGAAGCTGCGATTGTAACTGTAAATATGTTTCTGTAATCAGAGCAACCCGTCATTTTCTTTCTTCTCTATGAAGTTATTTGATTGATCATGACCGGTTTCGACGTGCCTAGCAGATCATCATCAGATGTTACAGATACATCTTAGTGCGATTAACTGTGTATGGTAAGGTGTTTCATGTTAAGTATATCCGTGTGTGTTCCCTTTTGGATAACATTTTGAACATTTCACAACACTGCACACACACACATTACCACGGCACAGCAAACAAGTATCTTTGGTTTGTTTACAATTTGCAAGACGTGGGAGTTGCCGTGCTGTGGTAATGTGTGTGTGTGCAGTGGTGTGAAATGTTCAAAATGTTGTCAAAAAATGAAATCCGTGTTGCGGTTATTGAATTACACACCACACAAAGTGTCGCGTTCAGAAAATAAAGCTAAATCCACCGAATTTTAACTCGGAAAATAGTAATCATTTAACGAACACGTGGAAATTATTGATTATTTAAAAACTATTACATTAATTCCTCATTTTTCTGCCGATTTCAAATGGAATAGCCCACATTTTATAGTTCATTGTGGAAGATAGCCGGTGGGAGAACTTACCGAGTGATAAAAAAGTTACTATCAATTTGAAAACTTAATAAATCACGGAATAATGTAGATAGAGAGGTAAAAATTGACACACATGCTTGGAATAACATGGGGTTTTATTAGAAAAAATAAAAAAAGTTCACAAAATTCCGACAGGTGGCGCCTCTTCTTATCAGAAATCAATAATTAGCATAACAAATTAAGTCAAAGCAAAGACGATGTTCTGTACAGGAAATACTCTACGTTGACCATAATTCCTCAACAATAGCTGTAGTCGATGAATAATGTTGTGAACAGCATTGTAAAGCACGTCCGGAGTTATGGTAAAGCATTGGAGTCGGATGTTGCCTTCAGCATCCCTAGAGATGTCAGTCGGTTAAAATACACTTGTGACTTCAGGTAACTCCAAAGCCAATAATCGCACGGACTGAGGTCTGGGGACCTGGGAGTCCTAGCATGACTAAAGTGGTGGCTAAGCATACGATCATCAACAAACAACGCCTGCAAGAGATCTTGCACGGGTATAGCAATGGGGTGGAGAGTCATCCTGCATAAAAATCGCACGTTCCAGCAGGCGTTTATCAGCCACGCTGGGGACGATACTATTCTGTAACATATCGGCGTACCTCTCACTCGTCACGGAAGCAGTCACTGGCGTTTTGCTGTTTAGCGCCATCTGTCGGACATTTTTTGAACTTCTTGTTTTGTTTTAATAAACCCCCATGTCATTTCAAGCATGTCTGTCAATTTTTACCTCTCTATCAACATTATTCCGTGATTTATTAAGTTTTCAAATTTATACTGACTTTTTGATGACCCGGTAATTTGAATTTAATACGACGGAATATTTGAGTTAAATGGGGGAGATGGTCGATGGAAGGTATGGAAACAAATATTGTATCGATCTACTGTAACAATAGGCCTCCGCACCGGAATGGCCGTGCGATCTAAGTTGCCGTGCTGCGGACTGCACATTCAAAAAATATTCAAATGTTTGTAAATCTTATGGGACTTAACTACGGGGTCATCAGTCCCTGAATTTACAAACTACTTATGAACTACTTACGAACTAGGACGGCACAAATATCCATGCCCGAGGGGGCATTCGAACCCCCGACCGTAGTGGCCGTGCAGACCGTGACTGAAGCGCCTCAGTCCCCTAGGCCACCGCGGTCGGCACTGCACGTTCGAGTCGAAGATTCGAGTCCTCCTTCCGGGATGGCTGTGTGTGCTGTCCTTAGCATAAGGTAAGCAGTTTGTAAGTCTGGGGACTGATGACGACTGGAGTTCGGTCACACTGCTTTACAAACATTTGGATTTGAACAACATGCTAACAGACATACACCATTTGGAAAACTGTAGTAATATCAGAGAATACTTCTCAGATGAACAAAATAATTTGGATTTGTATATATCTCAGAGTGTAGTGACATAAATGTGACAAAGTGGATAGTTAGAAGTCTCAAGAATTATATAATTACAAATCAAAGTGAACAAGTTTTACAGATTTTTGAGGAAATGAATAATTCGCAAAGGTTACCGGCAGCTGTGAGAAAATTTTGTGAATATTATGGGATCGAAGCGTTTAAAATATCACCTGCAGGTGAGTTTAAATAGGTCAAATGTTCAAATGTTTGTAGAGCTTATGGGACTTAACTACGGGGTTATCAGTCCCTAAACTTACAAACTACTTATGAACTAGCTAATACTAAGGACGGCACAAATATCCATGCCCGAGGGGGAATTCGAACCCCCGACCGTAGTGGCCATGCAGACCGTGACTGGAGCGCCTCAGTCCCCTCGGCCTAAATAGGTCATTTAGTATATTTCCGTCCCTGAAGATGTTTAAAGATCTCAAATTCTTCCGAAGATCAGGATTTCGCCCTTTAACTTGTTGTCTAAAGCAAGTTAAACATTTTTCGGAGTGTGGGTGGGAAACATAGTTTTTTGTGTATTCACTCCTTTCTTTCCTAATAAGTGATTTTATATATTGTCTATCACAGATTAATTTATAGACTCCTCAGTTAGAAAATCAATAACCTTTTAAATAATTGAACACTTGTTATTGCCTTGTTTCACAAAGAGAGAAATGTACAGAAGAGAGAAAGGTAGGCAGAAACATCTGTATATTTGTATAATGATTGTGCCTATATTTCACTATGCATCAAAAACTGTAAATAGCAAACAAATAGTCTCTCATTGTACACTGTCGTGTTTGAGGATAGATAACGACGAAGGAGGGACGATATTGGTGTTGGAAGTTATCGACGTATGTAAGACTCTACGTGTGTGTCAATATTTCCCGCTCTGCAGCTAAAACTACATAAAACCACAGAACGCAGACAAATGTTTCTGTGTGTCGTTGTAGTCCCACGTCTCCCGTAGTACACCATGGCAGTCCCATACCGATAACTATATGGGAGTAGTAGCTATTGTGGATGAAAGCCGTCAAATTATAAAAAAATATATCAGCACCATTTCATAAAAAATTACGAAATTAATTAATTTAATTGTTATTTAAACTTCGTAGATAAATTTGCATTGCGTACTGTACACATAGTACGTCTTTAATAGATCACATTCAGACCATGTGCCTCCGAAATGGAACGTTCTAAACAACATAACAAATAACATAGTTTACCAGAATGACGTAAAATGAAATTAAATTCAATTTCGACATTACTCTAAGCATACGTGTTGAGATAATGCAGTACAGGTAAGGTATATTGTATGCATTATTCAATGTTACTCATTCAGGTCATTTTTCATTTGAAGGTTCATTAAAAATATTTATTTCTAAAGAATGCACTGTGTTTCATTTCTTTCTTGAAACCAATCTCATAGCACACAATTGAAAGGCAGGTTATCTATTATATTCTACCAGCACTTGAGCCAAGCAGCGGGTTTAGGCTAGCAGAAAATATTTCCCATGACAGGAATGGAAATGAATTTGTTAGTATGTTTGTTGTGACATGAAGAAATGTTGTTATACAATGTCGACTAGTTTGCATAGGTTTTCTTGCTGCAGATGTGATCTAACGCGCCCTGCTCATATCCATTGTTGATAGAAATAGACTGAATGACACTTATCTACGACTCAAATATCAACGACACAAGAAAAAAAGTGTAACTGACGCCTTGTCGAAAAATAGCTTAAATAGAGTTGTACCTGTTTCCAATTAAAAAAATTATAATAATACGGAAATGTACTTTCTGGGTGTGCCTCGAAATCCTATCTTAAGTATAAGTTAGTTTATAAATAGTTTGTTCAAAAATGTTCAAATGTTTGTAGATCTATCGGACCAAACTGCGTGGTCATCAGTCCGTAGCTTACAAAATACTTAAACCTAGGTAAACTAACCTAAGGACAAACACACACACCCATGCCCCAGGGAGGACTCGAACCTCCACGGCGAACAACTGCGCGCTCCGCAGCGAGACGCTTTAGACCGCTCGGCTACTCCACCGCGGCGGTAGTTTGTAAGTTTAGGGACTGATGACCCCGCAGTTAAGTCCCATAAGCGTAAAAAACATTTGAACATTTGTTTTCCGAACTTTTGGTACGAATCATTTATTTTTACAACTTTGACGTCATCTGTTTACCAGGCCGCCATCAAACCAAACTAAGGTAAATCCGAGAGGATGCCATCGACAGGTCCATTGTCTTGAATTTAACCTTTTCATCTAGTCCTCCGCTCTAATTACTTCGAGGTAGACGAAGTATCAAATATGAATGGCCCTCTTTTCTTCTACCTGATAATTTCTACGAAATTTCTTTTAGTCTTCCGTAGTGAACTAAATATGGCTGAAGTATTCACTTATTGTCGTTGTTAGAATGTTGTGTGATAAGGACCTACCGAAAAAAGTGTCAAACACATGAAATTTTTAATTACTGCTCTGGAGAACTTTTTATCGTGTTTTTATCATTCTGGATTTTCCGTTTAGTTGTTACTGCAAGTAGTTCGTATTGCAAAGCTTGATGACTCTGATCTACCGACTCTTTGTGACTTCATAGCACGGACATGGTCGCTTAAACTACTTTATTTATACTTACGACGAACATTCATAATTGTTTATAAGTAGAGTCCTGAATCGTGTTGTATTCATTCTAAAATAGTTGTATGTCATCTCTGTGTAAAAGATGTGAGTTTCAGTTTTTGTGCTGGTTCTCGTAGCAACAGAAAAATAAATATTGACCGGCATATGTATACGGCTAACCGCATGATTGTCTAATAATCAACCTCAATTGTTGATGTATACGTTATCTTCTCAATCGGAATATATAATCAGTGGAACACTACACGGCATGTGCGGCATTAGTAGGCCAACTTAGTAACTGAACGAGGTGGTCCAGTTATGTCAATAGAGCGAGATCCGTAGTAACAAAAAATTTCTGTTCTTAACGCCATGTCGCTACTTAAGATAGGAGCAGATCAAAACGAACAGCAATCAAATGTGCTACAAACTTTACTGTTGTACAATACCACACTATTCCTTAGTGCTGTTACAGTAATTTAATATCTGCAACTTATCTCTCGCTTATGCTCAGTGAGTTTAATACTTCACAAAGAATTAGTATTTGACTTAGAAATGAATCCTAAGCACTGCAGGTACGCAGAAATAAAAGCAGTCAGATGCTAATTAATTTTACCACAGAGCAACACGGGGTCAAATTAAATTTTATCTCTTTAAATTAATATCAAATAAAATTTATTGACATAGGAATTGTTGTACAAAAACATACACTGGAACGCGTGTTTGTTCATGAAAGTGTGTGTATGAATGTTTCATTTTCATTTCATCTTCAAATTATGCCGTGTATTACTGATGCTACACAATGAATACTGCAATTAACAATTGTTATTTTGCTTATATCAGAGATTAATTAGTCTAATAATTCTGTCGGTTGTCAGTGCCTGTTAGTGTACCCCAATTAAGAGCTGTTTCTCTGATATTTTCACATCGTAATGGTGGTGAATAAGCTGCCCACATGTGCGAGTACAAGCTGGTCAGCCTCAGACTCGATGACATTTTAGTAACATCTTATGTCTATTTTCGAAGAGAAAGTAACACAGCATAGATACATATATACAGTAAAAACACAAACCGCAGTCAGCATTCCATAGATAAGCCTTCCATTTACACTGTTTTATGATTGATTTCAAATATTTCCATATCAACTGTAGGTCACCTACATCTATACTACACAAAAACGTGATGCTGTATGGTGGAGGTTACTTTGAGTACTACCGTCATTTTGTCTTGTTTATGTTCCTGTGGCATAGGACTTCTGGGAAAAATACTGCCAGACTTCTCAAAGTGGGCTGTAATCAAACAAAATTTTATCCTCGTGGACGTTTTGTTACATGTGTGATGCGGGATGCGATATATGTGGATTAGTCCTCGAGAAACGTATGATCTGGAAACTTTAACATAAGCACATACGGTGAAGTACAACATATATCCTGTAGCACCTACCACTGGAGTTTGCCGTACATCTCCAGGATGGTTCCGGACTTAGTAAATGAACGCTGCCTATTCTGTAACTTACTTTCTTTGATGATGGACTACACTCCATGATGATCTTTCCAGCGAAACTATGTGACATTAGACTTACAATTAATTGCATATAATCGTTTCATGCCGGCCGCGGTGGCCGAGGTGACTGAGGCGCTTCAGTCACGGTCAGCACGGCCACTACGGTCGGGGGTTCGAATGCCCCCTCGGGCATGGATATTTGTGCCGTCCTAGTTCGTAAGTAGTTCATAAGTAGTTTGTAAGTTTAGGGACTGATGACCCCGTAGTTAAGTCCCATAAGCTTTATAAACATTTGAACATTTTTTAATCGTTTCACTTAAGATCGCCCCTTTTGCTTAATGCCAGATGTTTTATGGAAGTAGCTGCTCCCAATGATTATCCTGCAATCGCTTAATTATCTAGTGAAGAATATCCTCTCCTTTGAGAGTGACATTCTGTATTGTTCACTAGAAACTCTTCAGTCAAGTCATACACCTGATCTGATATCCCGTAGGCATTAGGCGACAGTGCAGAACCGTATCGAACGCATTCCGAAAGCAAAGAAACATGACATGTGCTGCGAGTCGATATCTACTGTTTTCTGCACCTCGTGCATGAAATGGATTTCGCATGATCTTTTGCTTGTGGAATTCATTTTGATTTTGTTGTACTTGAATATGTAAAACGATATCGTTGGTGTGTCGTTCCTCGAAAACATCGTATTAAAAGCTGATTTATTCCGTATTTCATGTATTGCGTATTTGGAATTAGTCCTTAAAGTCGTATTGTTGTTGATGTAGAACATGCTTCTAGTAAGACATTTTACCACTTAGTGCGGCGTGCAGCCAGTCTTGAGGCATTAATCTATCCACCTTGGAGGTAGTGTTACGTTGCCTTCTGCACGTTGCAGTGAGTGTAAGCGTGAGTGTGGCTCATATTATTTTATTTCAGCAGTGAATTGTCTTGTTTTTGGTGCTTTGGGCAAGATTATGCTAGCATTATTGATTTAGCAGTGTTAACTACCGACAAAATAACGTCGGAAGTAATAAAATACCTCGATACAAATGACTGTTTTTTGCATAAAATACGACATAAAGAAACAATAGTTGGATAAAAAAATTAAAACTTATTTTTGATGTTTAGTGAACTGTATTAATACAGAAAACACAGAATTTTTATTTTTCCAAAGCTGAATTCATAACGCGTGAATGAAAGGATTAAGTTCGCCGCGCGGGGATAGGTGATTGGTTCAAGGCACCATATTAGGGACTGCTAAGTTGCTCCCGCCGGAGGTTCGAGTCCTATCTCAGGTATGGGTGAGTGAATTGTCCTTAGGTTAGTTTAAGTGATTTGTGAGCCTAGGAACTGATCTCAGTAGTTTGGACCCACTGGTTTACAAAACCTTTAATTTGAAATTAAGTTCGTAAGGCGGCAGAATATGATGACACCCAAGAGGTGTGACGTGGGAGCTATTTCGGGGCATCCTTATAAGAGCATGAGTTAGAGGCCGGCTCAGATATGGTCGACAGCGATAGACGTCAAGGTTCTGGCAAGATGACCAAGTAAGGGCACGAGAAGAACTCAATGGACGAAGGGTTCGGAGTTAAGACCACACGGTAACACATATCAGCAGTTGAGGAATAGGAAGCGAACGAAAGCGCATATGGCAAGCAACTGCGTCGTCAGACACCATATGCAGTCGTCATCTAAGAGCTGGATCTTGAGGTGTTGGGAAAATTAAGTACATTAAGTACTGAATAGACGACAAGTATTTCTATCGGACTGTGTAAGAGTGCTAGAGTAGAAGTGACAATAATTGTAATAAACAATGCTCTCGCTAAGTGCACAAGTGTCCTCTTTACCGCACGGTGAATGGACAAGAAGTACCCATTCATAACAATTACAGCCTAATCGACCGATTCTGAACGACGCAACTGCCGGCATTTCCACTGCAGCTACTTGAACGCACTTCTGAAGACACAAAGTTAGTGGCTTTAAGGTATTATTGCGAGATGTATGAATCGGTCGTATCTTGCACTGGTTTCTGGATGCCACTAATCTAGTGGTATTCTTCGAAAGTGTATCCCACTAACTACACTTGATATGCCGGTCGCTGGCTCGTTCAGAATCGTTTGTTTCGGCTGTGATTATGATAATTGGGTACTCCTGGCCTATTTACCTTCCGGTAATGATCTCGTTTTTATATTTGCGGATAGCATTGACTATTACACTTATTGTCACTTCTACTCTAACACTCTTGCACAGTTCTATAGAAACACATGTAGCTTATTCAGCACTTAACACACTTCATTTTTCTAACACTCACAGTAGTGGAAGTTCCAGGTGAAACTTCACCCTTTTCTTACTTACCACTGGATGCACTTGTTGGTGTAGGTACACTTTTCTTAATAAGTAAGAGGGATTCTTCGAATAATTTTTCACATCATACAAACATACTTGTAGGTGTACGAAATTCTACAATTTTCCAAGTAAATTGTAAATTGTGGTTGGAATTGAGAGAATTGTATAGCAAAAAAAAAAAAAAAATGTTCAAATGTTTGTCAAGCTTAAAGGACTTATCTGCGGGGTCATCAGTCCCTAAACTTACAAACTACTTATTAACTACCTTATAGTAAAGACGACACAAACATCCATGCTCGAGGGGGGATTCGAGCCCCCGACCGTAGCGGCCGTGCAGACTGTGACAGGCACGCCGCAGATCGCTCGGCCACTGCGACCGGCTATGTAGCAAATTTGAGAGTTTTGAAAACATGAAGTTGAAAGTGCAACTGATTATTAATTTTTCATAAATTAAATATATTCCAGAGTTCGATACAGCTGTAAATTTGGTATGTATGCTATGCAAAATCCATCGAAGAATTTCTCATACTTAAGAAGAAAAGTGCACCTACATCAACAAGTACGTCCCATGGTAAATGAAAAATGAGAGAATCTCACGTATAATAAAATCATTCAGTTATATTTTGCCACTTCCACTACTATGAGTCTAAGTCCTGCATCCTTCTTGGCCATACTGAAAATGTCTCACGAATTTATTTTTAAGACTAGACTGGATGTTCTTCATTGGTTGTTTCTACTTCTAAATATACATTTTCATAGATTTAGCTCTAAACATGCTTTCCTAATCAAGTATTTTGATACAACTTGCCACCCCCTCTTACATCACTGATGGAAGAATTCAAAATATCCTGAAACACATTAAAAAAATTCTAGCTATGGTTACAAATCCAAATCTTCGCATTTCTAGCATCAACATAGTAGCACCCTTAAAAGAGTTTCCCTTATTTGGTTGAATTTCCAGAATATCTAAACACGTGATTTTAAAATTCCAATCAAAAATCTAAATGTGAAGTTTTGTATCTCTTGCTTCCAAATTGCCTGAATAGCAACGTATTTTCATAATACCGTTTATCCCATATTTCGCCCCCTTAGGGATGGGAATATCGAAAAATCATTGATAAACAACGTCTACAAATTTAAAGGTCCTATGGTCTGTAGATTTACTTTTGAGCGCCGTATTCTGTCTTTTAGAAACGGATCGAGAACGCGAAATTTATTTTCCTATTTGGCATCTTTCTTGGTACTTTTACTTTTCTAACTGCAATATGCAGTTATTTTTCTTTATACCTACGCTCAACTGAAGAATGCGCATCATGTTTCGCTGTATATATCCTCTTTGCTATTATAGTGTCAAAAGTCATCTCTGGTCTTCAGCCCGATTTTTATATGAGCTGACGACTTTCAACCACTATATCTTCCACCGTCTTATGGCTATCGACACGGAAGAGCAATGGTGTACAACGGGAGACTTTGTACTACAACACGGAGAGATCGTAGGTCTCTAACGTGTAGCTTTTGCTAAAGAGCACAATATTGACACCCACATGTAAAATTTTATGAAGTCGGTAACTTTCAACTCCCATATCTTCCACCCCTTAATCGTTATCAACCCTCCACCACCGTAGTGCACAATGGGATAATGATACCTAATACCACATACAAACACTGTTCGTTTGCGATGTGTAGTTTTGGCTTCAGAGTGAAATATAGGCACAAACACCTTCATTTTCATATACACTACTAGCCGTTAAAATTGTTACACCAAGAAGAAATGCAGATGATAAACGGGTATTCATTGGACAAATATATTATACTAGAACTGACATGAGACTACATTTTCACGCAATCTGGGTGCATAGATCCTGAGATATCAGTACCCAGAACAACCGCCTCTGGCCGTAATAACGGCCTTGATACGCCTGGGCATTGAGTCAAAGAGAGCTTGGATGGCGTATACAGGTACAGATGCCCATGCAGCTTCAACACGATACCTCAGTTAATCAAGAGTAGTGACTTATGTCCCGTGACGAGCCAGTTGTTTGGTCACCATTGACCAGACATTTTCATTTAATGAGAGATCTGGAGAATGTGCTGGCCATAGCAGCAGAAGAATATTTTCCGTATCCAGAAAGGCCCGTACAGGAGCTGCAGCATTATCCCGCTGAAATGTAAGGTTTCACAGGGATCGAATGAAGGGTAGAGCCACGGGTCATAAAACATCTGAAATGTAACGGCCACTGTTCAAAGTGCCGTCGATGCAAACAAGAGGTGACCGAGACGTGTAACCAATGGCATCCCATACTATCACGCCGGGTGATACGCCAATATGGCGATGACTTGGACTCATGCGATGAAACGACGTTTTGCCATTCGTGCACCCAGGTTCGTCGTTCCGTAAACCATCGCAGGCGCTCCTGTCTGTGATGCAGCGTCAAGGGCAACAGAAGCCATGATCTCCAAGTTGATAGTCCATGTTGCTGCAAACGTCGTCAAACTGTTCGTGCAGATGGTTGTTGTTCTGCAAACGTCCCTAACTGTTGACTCAGGGATAGAAACGTGGCTGTACGATCCGTTACAGCCATGCCGATAAGATGCCTGTCATCTCGACTGCCAGTGATACGAGGCCGTAAGGATCCAGCACGGCGTTTCGTATTGTCCTCCTGAACCCATAGATTCCATATGCTGCTAACAGTTATTGGATCGCGACCAACGCGAGCAGCAATGTCGTGATACGATAAATCGCAATCACGATGGCTACAATCCGATCATTATCAATGTCGGAAACGTGATGGTACATATTTCTCCCCTTAGACGAGGTATCACAACAACGTTTCACCAGGCAACGCTGGTCAACTGCTGTTTGTGTATGAGAAATCGGTTGGAAACTTTACTCATGTCAGTAAGTTGTACGTGTCGGCACCAACACTAACCTTGTGTGAATGCTCTGAAAAGCTAATTATTTGCATATCAAAGCATCTTCTTCCTGTCGGTTAACTTTCGCGTCTGTCACACGTCATCTTCGTGGTGTAGAAATTCTAATGGCCAGGAGTGTAAATTACGGTTATAGACAGTTTAAGTTAAAACATCCTGTGGTGCTCTCGTGCTCCTAATCGGCCGGTTTAATGTCCTTACACTCTTCACGTACTTACATTTCTTAACACCTTAAATGACCGCCCCCGATGGCTTACGAAGGGACTTACGAGCAACCGCCAAACAGGGAAAACAATAGTGTTGTCATATATTTTAAATGTCCTTCATTCTTAACCATGTGTAAGTCCAGTATTTTCTAAACAATTTTGTTTTTTGACCACCGTGGCTCTTTTAATCTCAACGAATGTGTGTATGTCTACTTGCAAACTTCGTTCGTGTCATCCATTATCTTTCATCTGGTTTCAAATAAGAAAATTCAGCAATTTTAGCAACTTTTAATTGTAGAAATCAGCGTTTTTGCACCTCTTTTTTTAATATATCTTTATTTACTTTTGTAAATCGCTTGGCTGAAGAGCAGCCCTGTATGCTGTAGACAGACGCCGGCCGCGGTGGCCGAGGAGACTGAGGCGCTCCAGTCACGGTCTGCACGGCCACTACGGTAGGGGGTTCGAATCCCCCCTCGGGCATGAATATTTGTGCCGTCCTTAGTTGTAAGTAGTTCATAAGTAGTTTGTAACTTTAGGGATTGATGACCCCGTAGTGAAGTCCCATAGACTCTACAAACATTTGAATTTTTTGTAGACAGACTCCCCCCTCCTCTTTAGGGATTTAAAATACAATAAATGAATAAAATAGGTTTACCACGGCTTTCGACACCTCAAATGCTTGACACGACCGCCTTAGATCGCACCCGGTTCCCGAGCTGCTGATATGTGGTGCTGTGTGGTCTCAGCTCCACGCCGTTCGTTCATCGGCTGTATCACTGCCACAATACACGGGCTTAGAACAGGATCCCACTTCTACAACGTCGAGCATTTCCCTTGTTGTCATTTCCTAATCGGTGCCTCATGACAAAAGAAGCGGTCGCGCAGGGATGCAAGATGTTATCCAGGGAGGGATGCTAGGCGGTCGCACAAATATATACAGACGGGAAACCTCCGTAAGGGCCAGGTCCTACGCTCAGAGGTGCGGGGAGGGAGGGTTTCCAGCAGTTCCGTAAGATGTCCCATGATGGTGCTGCGTTCAGAAGCAGCTCTTCAAACCAGCCAGAGCAGGCGACAGGTAGCGGCTGTCCCTACCACCACCTCCCCTCAAACGCCGGCACGCTGGACACAGCCGTGGCCTCGTGGCAGGCGGCACGAGCTCTCCCCTCAGCCTCCCCTCCGCGCTACCCTCTGACGTGCGAGAGGCACCCTAAGCCAGGGAACCGCCTGACACCTGCTAGCATCTTCCGGAACTACCAGGGGAGCGTAGGACAGTGGTTTAGGGGGGGGCTTCTCCTCTGTATATCTAACTCTGAGGCGATCGGCAGTGCGCGACGTCCTCGCGGCGCCTCCGGCCGCGGCGCTAACGAGTGCTCAATTATGGAGCGCTCCTTCCCTGGCGGCGGCGGCTCATCCATTTCCGATGAGCGGTCTCGGCCGATCGCCGTCGCCGTGGGCAGGGCGGTCAATATCCATTTGTCGCGCCGCCGTCACCGCCGTCTCTGCTGTCCGCCGACCACTCGGCACGCTATCTGGGGCGGAACGCGCGTCTGACAGGAGGCGGCCATTACGTTGATTGCTGGCCAGCGGCAGCGATCACACAATGCTGACCACTGCTTAGAGACGGCTTGTGTTAAACTTCACTTTTCAGACAAACTGTCCAGGCGTCTCAAATGGAGACATGCCGAAAGTACAAAAGACAAATCAGTTTCAGCAGAGAAAGCAAGGTATCGACAGGTGTCTGACAAGCAGACTTGAAAAAAAATTATACCTCCCAAAATACAAAAGATAGAACCATAATTGAAATGTTTCTAGACAGACAAAATTTCTAGATGGTGCGTAAATGGCAGCTAGCTCTCAATGTGGAAAAAGGTAAGGTGATGCACATGAGTAGGAAAAACAATCCCATAATGTTCGAAAACAGCAGTAGTAGTGAGCTTCTTTATCTTGTCGCGTCGTTCAAATATCTAGGTGTAACATTGCAGAGCGATATGATATGGAACGAACATGTTAGGACAGTTGTGAGTAAGGCGGACAGCCGGCTGCCGTATATTGGGAGAATTTTGGGAAGATGTAATTCATCTGTAAAGGAGACCGCATATAAAACGTCTTGGGTATTGTTCAAGTGTTTCGGACCCGAAGCAGAATAGTTTATTGGAAGACATAGAAGCAGTTCAGAGGCGAGCAGCAAGGCTTGTTACTGGCAGATTCGACCAATGCGCTAGTGTCACGGAAAAGGTCCAGCAACTCAATTGGGGATCGCTGGAGGAAAGACGACGTTCTTTTCGTAAATTTCTGTTGAGGAAATTTAGAGGGCCGGAATTTGAAGCTGAGTGTAGTACGATCTTGCTGCCGCCTACTTACATTTCGGGTAGTGATCACAATGACAAGATAAGAGAAATTACGGCTGGTACGGAGGCATATAAGCATTCTTTTTTTCCTCGTTCTGTTTGGGATTGCAATAGCAAAGGAAATTCCTAGTAGTGGAACAGTGTACCCTCAGTCACGCACCTTACGGTGGATTGCGGAGTATGTATGTAGATATAGAAAGTTTGAATCTGAAACAGATTTCCTCAAAGACTAATGTCTGCTGTGCCATACCTCTTAAAATTATGGGCATTTACTGTTCATGGAGTAAACTGCGAAGATTCAAAAATGGTTATTTCCTCAATTTGAAGGGAATTCAGATAACTTCCTCTTCATGTAGAGAGGTGGTTCCCCGCTTCATTTCTGTAACAATATCCAGCGTTACCTGAAAGACACCATTCCAGAGTGTTGCATCCGATGAGGAGCAGCAGAAGATCAACTTCATCAACCATGGCCTCCCACGTGTCCGGATCTCACAACTTGAGACTTTTATTGTAGGGTTACGTAAACTACAGTGTTTCTGATTTCAATGTTTCCTGACACCTCTGAAATTTTGCTACATCAAATAGTGAATTTTGATAACCAGGAATTGGAAGCGAACGAAAGCAGATGTGGTATCAGACACCACCGGGAGTCATCATGTGAGAGCTGAATCTCGCGGTGTTGGGAAAACTAAGTACGTAAAGTACTAAACAGGCGACAAGTGTTTCTAACGGACTGTGTAAGAGTGCTAGAGTTGAAGTGACAATAATTGTAATAAACAATGCTATCGCTAAGTGTACAAGTGTCCTCTTTACCGCACGGTGAGTAGACAGGATGTGCCCATTAATCACAATTATAAGCCTCATCGACCGATTCTGAACCTCGCAGCTACCGGAATTTCCACTGCAGCTACTGGAACCCCAGGGGGCTCACGGTTCTTTCGTGAGCACGTGCGTGGCGATCGCGGGGCTCCAAGCTACTGCAGTCTTCCTTCCTTCTTTCCCTTCCAAACTGCATTTCCTTTACCCCTCCCATCCTTTCCTATCCCAACTCTTTCCCCTCCCCACCGGGGGACTGATAACCTTAGTAGTTTAGTTCCTCTATCCCAAACAAACAACCCAACTCCAATCCAGCTTAAGATGCTATTGTGAGATTTAAAAATTGATTGTATCTCGCACTGGTTTCTTAATGCCATTAATCTTGTGGCATTGTTCAGAAGTGTATCCCACTAACTACACTTGATATGCCGGTGGCTAGCTCAATCAGAATCGTTTGATCAGGCTGTGATTATGATAACTGAGTACACCCAGCCTATTTACAATGCGGTAATGATCTCGTTTTTATATTTAGGGATAACATTGTCTATTACACTTATTGTCACTTGGATAGAGCCCTATAGAAACACATGTAGCTTATTCATTACTTAACATACTTCATTTTCCTAACACTCATAGCACTGTAAGTTTCAGGTGAAACTTCACCCTTTTCTCACTTGCCACTGGATGCACAATGGATACACACTAGGTAAACTTTTCTTAATAAGTAAGAGGAATTCTTCGAAGAGTTTTTCAAATCAGACGAACCATAAAGCAAGGAAAAATTTGGAATAGGGATTAAAGTTCAAGGGGAAGAAATAAAAACATTGCGTTTTGCTGATGACATTGTAATTCTGTCAGAGACAGCAAAGGACCTGAAAGAGCAGTTGAATGGAATGGACAGCGTGTTGAAGAGAGCATATAAAATGAACATTAACAAGAGCAAAACAAAAATAATGGAATGCGGTCTTAGAAAATCAGGCGATGCTGAAGGAATTAGATTAGGTAACGAAACAATGAAGGTGGTAGATGAGTTTTGTTACTTGGGTAGTAAAATAACATGCGATGGTCGCAGTACAGAGGCTATAAAATGCAGAATGGCAATGGGAAGAAAAGCATTTTTGAAAAAGAGAAATTAGCTAACATCGAATATTAATTTAAGGGTAAGGAAGTCTTTTCTGAAGGCATTTATGTGGAGTGTTGCCTTGTGCGGGAGTGAAACATGGACGATAAGCAGTGCGGACAGGAAGAGAATAGAGGCTTTTGAAATGTGGTGCTACAGAAGAATGTTGAAGATTAGGTGGGTAGATCACATAACTAATGAAGAGGCACTGAACAGAATTGGTGAGAAAAGTAATTTTTGGCATACCCTGACTAAAAGAAGGGATCGCTTGGTAGGACACATTCTTAGACATCGGGGAATCGTAAATTTAGCATTGGAGGGAAGTGTGTGGGGGAAAAATCGCAGAGGGAGACCAAGAGACACGTATAGTAAGCAGATTCAAGTGGATGTGGGTTGCCGTTCTTATGAGGAGATGAAAAGGCTTGCTCAGGATAGAATATGGTGGAGAGCTGCATCAAACCAGTCTCCGGACTGAAGACCATAACAACACCAACCATACTTGTAGGTGCACGAAACTCTACAATTTTCCAAATATAATAAAAACTGTGGTTGAAATTGAGACAATTATATAGCAAATTTGAGAGATTTGCAAACTTGAAGTTTGAGGTGTAGCTGATAATTTATTTTTTTCATAAAATTAAATGTATTCCAGAATTCTATAGACCTGTAAGAATAGTATGTATGCTATGCAAAATTCGTCGAAGGATTTCTCATACTTAAGAAGAAAAGTGTACCTACAAGATTAAGTACGTTCCATGGTGCTCACAACGAATGTATAAAAATTTTACCTTTACTCTTCTCATGAACTATCATTTTTTTTAATTGTCTTTCATAGTCTGAAAGCATTTCATTTTTGAAATCTGTTCGTTTGTTTTGTATAGCCTATTAAACAATAAATCCAAGTTCAGAGACGCATTTTGTCTGGATACATGTCAGAGATATAAATCTGAAGGAGAGCCTTTGAATTAAAATTTGTGCCACGGCCAGGATTCGAATGCGGGACCTCCTGTTTAATTTGTTTTCTTCCTTCTTTTCTTTTTGCTCCGTGGGTAATTCTGTTCATTTCGGTCGCTGATCGTGTTTGTTCGTTGTTGTTCGACGGGTTCTTGGCTCAGCTGTTTTATTACAGAGGCCGTGCAGTCCTCTGACCGGGCGCGCTGACCCACAGCGCCCTGCGCTAAGTAGGCAGGCGCTATACCACTAAGCCACCGTGACCTAATACATACAGTGACAGCTGGCATTGTTTTAAGGCACGTATCGCTCCACAACACAAATTTCAATTCTGCCTCATGTTCCCCTATATAAATACGTATCGATGTTGCCAAGGCTCTTCAGTAGCGGAATAGCACCCCAGCAATGAACGTTAATGGGAAAGATCCTGCCTTTGTATCTCTGTCACAGGTGATTTAAGTATCAAACAATAAATCAATGTGCGGAGACAGTCTCGCTATATATCAAAGATGTGCGCTGATATGAAATTTCCTGGAAGATTAAAATTGTGTCCCGGAACCGGGACTCGAGCCTCGGACCTTTTCCTTTCGCGGGCAAGCGCACTACCGACTGTGCTATCCCGACACGACTCACGATGCCGCCTCACAACTTTACTTCCGCCAGTACCTCGTCTCCTACTTTCCAAACTTCATATCAGAGAACACTCCGCTGCAGAGTGAAAGTTTCATTCTGGAAACATCCCTTAGGCTGTAGCTAAGCCATGTCTCCACCATATCCTTTCTTCCAGGAGTGCTAGTCTTGCATGGTTCGCAGGAGAGCTTCTGTGAAGTTTGGAAAGTAGGAGGCGAGGTACTGGCGGAAGTAAAGTTGTGAGGCGGCATCGTGAATCATGTCGGGATAGCACATTCGGTAGTGCGCTTGCCCGCGAAAGGCAAAGGTCCCAGGGTCGAGTCCCGTTTCCGGCACACGATTTTGATCTTCCAGGAAGTTTCATACTAGCACATAGTTATGCTCTCTACAGATTCAAAGACCGCTGGAGCAATTTCAACGAAATCTTCAGGGAAACTTCACATTAGCCCAGTGGGTGATCGTGTGAAGATTGATAGCGAACTGATCAACAAATTTATTAACATATAACTAAAGGTTTGTCTCGAATATGAAACGACAGTAGCCCAGCCTACCAGAGAAAGAGTTAACTGCCATTTTCCTGTAACTACAGTGCTGCCGCTTGGAGCGCTAGCGCAGCTCAAATCAAATGTTTGTAGAGCTTGTGGTACTTGACTACGGGGTCATCAGTCCGTAAACATACAAACTACTTATGAACTAGCTAATACTAAGGACGGCACAAATATCCATGCCTGAGGGGAGATTCGAATCCCCGACCGTAGTGGCCGTGCAGAACGTGACTGGCGCACCGCAGACCGCTCGGCCACCGCGGCCGGCTAACGCAGCTTCCCTGGTCGTTCGTGATGAATATTTGCAGTGAAATTTATGAATTACAACAGCACCCAATAATGATCCAACACCTCATATGTGCTCTCTCACCTGGAGTAGCAGTCACTGTGCAGTTCGTAATAATTTGTTTTTAATATCAAAAAGGAACAACTTCCTGATGTTCTGCAAAACTTATTTATTGGTCACAAACCGGCTTTCGGCTTCTTAGGCCATTATCAGGTGACAACTGCCTGTAGTACACATATTCAATCAGAATTACAAACAATCAAACATATAGCATCCAGTAATGGCTATAGCCCTGCCCTTATTGACAGTATACTGAATAAGAAGAAAATGAGAAAAGCCAGAACACTTTTATATGCTGGTCAACAAGAACAAGTTGGTAGTCAGAAAAACTGATGTGTCATCCCATATTTCGGCAAAATTTCAGATCAAATTGGCAGAAAGTTAAAATCTCGAAATTACAGGCCTGCATTTTACAATACTAATAACATTTCTAAGTATTTATTCAATAGTAAAGATAAATTTCAACCCCTATCACAGAGTGGTGTATACAAGATTACATGCAAACATTGTGGGAAACTGTATGTTGGTCAGTCTGGCAGGGCTGTAGCTATTAGATTACCAGAACATGAGAGAATCTGGAGATTAAAAAAGACAGATTCAACCTTCTGCTCAGAGAAGGCCATGATTGTGATGTAAACTGTAATATCCTACATTCCCTGAAGAAAAGCAGAAAGATGACACTACTGGAAATATTGGAAATCAATAAACATTTGGCTCAGGATGCTAGTTTAGTATTAAACTATCAGATCCAGTTCCCCTCTACACCTCTACTGAAATAAGTTTTATTTTCAACCTTCCTTCTCAACAAAAATAAACATATTAGTTTTGATTCTTTACACATTATATTTTTATATAAATGTTAATAACTGTCATAAATAAGTACTTGCGATGAACGTTCCTGTGAAGTATCGATTGCCTGTGATAACATCTTTGTAAATCTTAACATCTTTGAAAACATGTGTACTACAGTCAGTTGTCACCGGATGATGGCCTAAGAAGCCGGAAGCCGGTTTGTGAACAATAAATAAGTTTTGAAGAACATCCGGAAGTTGTTCCTTTTTTATATTATTATCTCGTTCTGTCAAGTACCGACGGAAAAATCAATTAAATTTATTTTTACTACTCAAGACGTCGTGTGTTGTCAACTGCATGTATCTATGCTTACATGGATACATTTTTAAGGAGTGCGTAACAGGCAGACGTGATCGTTGCTAAATCGATCCATCCTACAATGCAAAATATATGTTTACGGGCTCGAATCTGCTTACATACTGCACTTTTTCTTCCTTATCAAGATAACTAGTAGAACACTGCCACACCGTAACACAACATTGCATTACTTAAATATACTGTCAATTTTTAGAGGATTTTAATCTACTGTTGGAAAACAGAACTATTTCAAATTATGGTTTTCGAATACGCAGGGCTTACTGAAAGATGAAATGTACCGTAATAATTGCATATAAAGTCTAAAAAATATCTGTTTATGTGCAAGTGCTTTCGTGGCTTCTTTCTTAATATTTTCATAACACGGTTTCAAACTCCATTTGTTCCGATAATGAGTGAATTAAAATTAACTGAAAATTCTTTTCATGTCGCATCTTTAAGGACGTATTAACTTTATCAGTTTATTTTTCTTTTTGACTTTCTATCGAATCGTCCCATAACGTTTTCTAGAAGTAAAACATTTTCGTGTTGTTAGAAGTTTCAATATAGCTCTTCTCCTCTCCTCTTTAGTTCCTTCTATTTTCACAACATGAAGGATTCGATAACAAAAATTGTGTATCGATTAATATCTGCAGTGAAACCGCAGTAATTATGTCGACTGCCGTTCTTAGCGGTGTTGTTAAGCACCTTCCGCGCTGACTCAGATCAATGTTGAACAATAGAGAGAAGCCCTGAACGGAGTTTAATTTCTGAACTAACGTCGGATTTGATCTCCCGTAAACTTTTTAATATACGTTCAACTGTTATACCAGTATGTAAGTAGGGATTAAAGAAGCTGAGGATTGTGAAAGCATAGTATACATTGTTTTAATAATTTCACATAGAACATAGTAACAAATTAAATAATACACACTTCGACTTTAATAGATACTGGATATAAATTCCACCCTTACGAGGCCGGGCGGGTCGCTTGAAACCAATATTGTAGTAGGTTTTATTGTAGACGAATTGCAGTAAGAAAAACCACGTAAGATGTGACTCATTTTTACTAAGTACAGTCATGGTGTGTAACGCAAACAAACTTATAGTAAAGTCAAAGGAGGAAATTTCCACTGATTCTTTCTTTGCTTTTTTGTAGAACATCATCATATTAATTCTTCATTTCTATAGTCATGATGTTCGTAGTTACTTTTATAATGATGTGGGGTATTTTTCGTCTGTCTATGTGACTACAAATAAGATACGACTTTGTTAACTAGACGCGTTTCGTTTTAATGACCGTAAAACATCTTCATCTTCAGTGGTTGAAATTTCGTCTTGGCTTTTCGCCTCACATCATAGACCGCCGATCTATTACGAATATTTACAATTACGAATAGTGAATAGCAAAATGCAAGTTAGGGTGGAAAATACTGATGCAGAAGGAAGAATTTGCGGTACAGCATTAAAATATCGGCGCTCCATGACGTGAGGCGAAAAGCCAAGAAGAAATTTCCACAACTGAAGTTTTTTTACTGTATGCGTATGGGGAGAAAAGTCGCATCTTACTTGTAGTTGCAGAGACGGACAAAAATACCATACATAAATACTGAATTAAGAATTTAAAGTATGAAGGTGGCCGTATAAGTCGAAAACCAAACAAAAAAAAATGGGCTTTCAATTTAATATGATGGTGTTATACCGAGGATCGACGGTAGAATAAGTGATAATTATCTTCATTGCCTTTTCTTTCATTTTTTTGTTAGATACCAACAGTTGGATCTCTATACTAAATAAAAATCGGAAACATGTTATATGGTCTTTTTTTTATTGTAATTCGCCTACACTATCACATCGTAAAGTATTTATATTCCTCCTGAGACACCCTGTACATTTATCTGTCAACAATGCTGTCTCTCTTCTTTGATTGCGTAGCTGAATTGGATCCATCTGGCTGTTTGTCCTTTCAGTTCCTGTGCTTTATTTTTTATTTATTTATTTATTTATTAATTTTTTTTTTTTTTTTGTGATGAGTGTTATTAGCCCACAGCCCTCGAGTGTTCTGGTGGAGCTGCCACCTCATGGCCTGGACACCTGCCAAAGTTTTATTTCAGGGCCTTACCCCTTAGATAGCTTGTATTGAATGCTATCCATCCCTCCGCAGTAAGGCCTGTGTGCATCACCATGCCACCATTAATAGGGGAGCAGTAGATGGATACTGTCAACTCATTCTCGTGTCTGGGTATTGTAGTGGCACAACATTGTGTAGTTGGGGAAGATGTGAAGAACCGCATTAAAAAGTCAAATGTATCCAATGTAGAAAAACAGAAATACCACGTACATAAGGAAAAAAATTAATACAAATGTGAAAGCTGTTCTTCTGTACGCTAGTGAAAGCTGAAGAGTGTATAAAAGATAACACTCCTGTTACAAACCTTCATAAATAGATGTCTCCGACGCATTATGAATATCTTGTGAGCGGAAAAAATACTCTGGCGAATAACAAACGAGATACCTATAGAAGACCAGATAGGGGAGCTATTGAGAAAGAAACACTGGAATGGAATCCCCAGGGAAGAAGGAAGAGAGGAAGACCTAGGGGCACATGGAAGAGGACAGTGGAAGGTGAAGCAAAGAGAGTTGTCAAGACCGGGGCAAGGCAACTGGCCAAGGACAGAGATGTATGACAAGCTCTCCTGGATGCCCCATGCCTCCATAGGGGCCAAAGGAATTAAGTGTCTGAATTGTATATTTCCTAGGAAATTAAAAATATAATCACTTAACAGTCAAACATCTTACAAGCACACATTTATCAATGTCTGAGGTGCCCTAAACGTTATACATGCTTCTAAAACAATTGTTCACGACAATTACTGTTGTATTAGCACCGTCAAATCTTTAAACTACCTTACAGAAGAAAGAAATGTACTTCCTCACAATTTTTGCAATGGAAATTTAAACAACTTAAGAAACGTTTATTTATATCTCAGGTTCCATTTTACATTTTCTTTTGCACCACTTCGTAGTTCGCAATTATTCCTCATCAGTGGTATCAAAATAATTTTCATATTGATTGATTCTACTGTCGGTTCTTGTGAAACATTTCAATTTAAATAACTGAATACTTGTTATTGCCTTGTTGCACACACTTTATTTTCACGACCTAGGTTTCGGGTTATGAGCCCATTTTCAAGTACTTTACTGATTTCAAAGTTGTTACACCAGTGAAGACAAACCATTATGTAGACCTGTAGTACCATAATGGTTTGTCTTCACTGGTGTAACAACTTTGGAATCAGTAAAGTACTTGAAATGGGCTCATAACCTGAAAGCTAGGTCATAAAAATTAAGTTTTGTGAAACAAGGCAATAACAAGTGTTCAGTTATTTAAAATAATTTTCCCTAGATGTCCAGAACTTTCAAATTATGAAGTTACTGTGCACGCCAAGTGAAATTGTATTCAGAGGTTCGTGTAGTACCAGTACCCCATTTACAAGTATGATGCATTATAAACTTAGACTGCTGTTTCTAGTCCGCGAAATATATTCCACTATGTGTATCGGCAGCCGTGTAGCGTACGGGAAATCACATTGCAGTGAATGATCACGGGCGTGGTAAGCTAAAACTCTATTTCATCTGTGGTGTTTGTGTGGACAGTGCTGAGCAGCCCTCGATACGTACATACTGTTGAAAGGCCCATTTTTTGAAAATTTTGCGGCAGGAAAGCGATGCCTCGTTCCAGCATGTTAATGCATGCCGATACACTGGACGTGAAACTCAGCTTGCTCTGAAAGAGGTGCAGGCACTTTCCAGGCTCGCGCGATATCCGGATTTGTCTCCAATCAAGAACGTGGGAAATACGGAGGGATGATTACTGACACTTTTCACTCGACAAGCTAACAATTCTTCCACGACTACGTGAACAGGCTTGGGATACTGTATCGCAAGACTGTATTCGACATCTTTATGATCAAATGAATGCCAGAATCAGCGTCTGCATTACTACCCACGAAGGTAACACCACGTACTAATATGGATGTTTCTGCATGTATCGACACCTGGAACCTCCTTACAGCTTGATTTGTTGATCTGTAATTTTAATCAATGCATGTACTCCATATGCACTGTTTCAGCAATAAATGTTGAGTGAAATGGAAAAGACTTTGAAGATAAAATCATTTTTATTTCCAGCAGTTAATTTATCCAAGCAGTTACTTAATATACTTACAAACTACAACCGAAATTGATATATACATGGATACTCTGCAAGTCACATTGAATTGCATGGCAGAGGGTTCATCGAACGCCTTTTATGGTGTTTCTCTGTAGTTCCATTCTCTGATAGCTCGCGGGAAAATGAAATACCGTAATCTTTTCGTTTTTTTCTGATTTCTCGTGTTTTATTTTCATGATCATGTCTTCCTATATGTCCGCATTTTGAAGAGATAGTTGGTAAAAGAAATTTCGCAAATATATCTCGCTGGAACAAATAACGCCTTTCTTTTAATGATTTCCACACCAATTCGAGCATCATTTCTGTGACATTCCTCCCCCCCCCCCCCATCCAATGTACCACGATAATACAAAACTAGCTGCCCTTCTCTGAACTTTCTCTAAAAAGTCCGTCATTCCCACCGGATGCGAATCCCACAATAAACAACAATATTCCGAAAAAGGACGCTAAAGTATAGTGTAGGTAGTTTCTTTAGTAGCACTGTTGCATCTTCGTGTTCTGCCAATTAAACGTAGTATTTGGTTCGCTTTCCCTACAATGTTTTATGTATGTTCTTTCCAATCTAAGTTGTTGGTAATTGTTATTCCTAGATATTTAGTTTAATTGAAAGCCTGTAGATTTGACTAGTTTATAGTGAAACTGATTTTTTTAGAGGTCGGATGGATGACCTCACACTTATTATTGTTAAGGGTTAACTGCCAATTTGTGCACCATAAAGATATCTTATCTAAATCATTTGTCAGCTTTTGACCTTCTGTTAACTTTACCAACAGATAAATGACAGCATCATCCACGAACAGTCTAAGTGAGCTATTCACACTGTCTCCTAAATCGTTTATAAAAATAAGGAACAGTAGGGGCCCCATAACACTTCCCTGAGAACGCTAGATATCACTTCTGTTCTACACGATGACGTATCGTCAGTTAGAACGCACTTGTCCTTTCTGACAGGAAATCACGAATCTAATCGTACAACTGTGGCGATGTTCCAAAAGCACGCAATTTGATTAGAAGACCTACTACTTTCATGTTGCTCATAGATGCAAGGTAAAAATTGCAAAATACTTTTCTTTTTTTACTTTTAATGTTATTCAGTTTTGAGGAAAATCTTTCTGGGCAGGTGTGAGGTTTAAGTGTCTGCTTCCGAGTTACGAAGAGCCGCGCCGGAACCCGTTCGAATTCGCCCAGAAGCAAAGGTTCGGGCGTGTCGACCACCCTGTCTGTAGTTCTTAAAGAGGTTTCCTACATTCGATTATGTGGATACCAGCTTAGTACCCAGGCCCGTCTCAGTTATAGGCTTCGCTAAGGCTTAGAAAATGTTCCCATACATTGAAAAGGATTGCTTAGCTGTGCGGTTCAGTACACGAACTGAATGGGATTCGTGAGAGGGGGAGGGGGGAATTACCTGATTGTCATAGAAAGGGATTCCTGACAAATTGTTAAAAGTCCACATCCAACTATGAACATGTTGACACCATGTAGATGCGTTAAGAAGTGAGGAGAAAAATATGTAAACGAAGAAGAAGATAATGATAATTCATTTGTAAGAGAGGCGGAACAGTAAAGCGTGTAGTGCGAAATTCAGAATGGAATTGTTATTCTACTCTAACAAAGCATTAACATGAAATGTGGCAGGTGAACATGCTACTCCAACATCATGTCGTGTTATCCCTACAGAAACCGTAACTCAAAACACTGCGAGCCACAAGCTTAGCCAAAGAAATGACGCACTGTCGTTGCCACACGGCTAGATTGGCTTAAGTGGCAGTCTCGGAAATTTATGTGCTCTGTTTCGCAATACAAATGGGCTCTTTCATCATTTGCTAAATGGTTCAATTAACGTTGACATGCTTGCCGCATTTAGGGGATGCTTTCAAACATTTAAAATTTGTCATACATGGGCTTTCAGTCGTTTCTCCCTGAGTTGAATGAGTGTAAATAGCATTTAATACGCAAAACTCCACAGGTAGTCTTTAGCCCTCGTAACACTAATGCACACCGCAATGGATACGCTATAACCGCCCATAACTGGCTTGCTTTAACGCAGGCTCCTATCATTTACATGGATGGCTCTGGGATGTACTGAATGTTGAATTACACTCCACTCATTATCTTCGTACAACCTTCGGGTTCTTCGAAACAGAAAAGCGTTCTACATCGACTCCAAAAATAGGTTCTCTTGTGTATACGGGTATTGTAATATTGCGGATGCAACGCAGCAAATATCGTACTAGAAAATTATATGTGCGTGTCATAACGTTTGGACGAAAATTTAGATTAGAGACAATGATAAAAAGGAAACATAAATATACGTTTTTTTTGTTTTGTCTTTGTACTTACCTTCACCTGCAGGGGGCCTTGGCGTGTAAGTCATGTCTGAAAAGTAAAAAAGAAAAAAAGCGTGTTAAAGCGGCAAATGTGTAGTACACTTGATCCACACAATTTGTTGATATTAAATGAAACGACATGGAAATAAAGAAACTTATTGGCTACACTAAAATTGGTACACGTTCCATGAATAGTAAGAAAATGAGGAAATATGCTTTAAAATAAAAGTTATACATCGATAAAAACTTAATAGGAAAGTGAAAATGTTTTCAGTGTTCTATTTTTCTGATGGCAATGATTTCATCACTACAAGCATGTAACGCACTGAAAATTTGTGTGTCAGTAAATTTATAATTGCGTCCATAGTTGAGGCTAAACTGTAACTTATTAAAATAAATGCAGCAACGTACAAAGAAATACACTAACGTCAGAAAATTAATACACATTATTATAAAGCAACATCGGAATGATCATTTACAGTAGTCATTTCTAAAATAATATGGTATAATTAACAAAAATACTCTAGCACAAGGAAACATTGTCACTTAGGCGGTGGGAATAACAATCGATTCAGATTCAATAGCTGGAAAATACACCAAAATGAAAAATTATCCATTTGTTTAATGCATACATACGACGAAACAACAAATTAAATGTTACCACCTAAATATGGACACGTTTCTATGATCCCAAAAGTAATGGGAAGGAAAATGATGCTATTCTTGAAAAGATAGACGTACTGATAAAATACATGAGTTATATCATTACCATGGTTTGCGTTGCTGTGGCGTGTGGAATGAAAACAATGTTAGAAAATTATGTTTTCTCAGAAATTCATTGATTGGGGATTAAGTGGAGTTGTTTGTCCACTTTCTACATAAACATAAATATCAGATGCTTTAGCGACTATGGAGATGTGACGTATTGTTGCCACTAAGGAAAGCGATCGTTTCCTATATTCTTTCCCAACTACTCCACATCTTCCCTCTCTTTTCGTTTTCTCCTTGTGTCTACCTCTCCTTCTTCCTCCTCCTCCTTCTATCCTCAACCCGTCACTGTCCACCTTCTAGCCTTATTTTCCCTCTCTTCTGTCTCCTCTCTCTTCTATCTCCTCTCTCTTCTATCTCCTCTCTCTGTTTATTTACTCTTTTGATCGTCTTAGCTATTCTAAATTAAGAAATTCAAAGTAGTAACTTGGCATGTGACGATAGAGTAATCACATTAACGATGGTAGTGAGACTTCGTTACTGCAAAAAATGTTCAAATATTTGTAAATTTATGGGACTTAACTACTGCGATTATCAGTCCCCATGCTTAGAAACTACTTAAAGGAAGGTAAGGACAACACAGACTTGTCCGGTATGCACGTGTAACTGAAAATGTACTTATTTGATATGAACTTCCCCAGAATACGAATTCAGGAATCATTTATACTCTCTTGAGTCATTTCTACAATAGGACGCGATCACCTCGCACTTCAAATTTTCATGCTCGTATGTTGTTTCAGCAGATTAGATGGCGTGATAAGGAGGGTGAAACACCTAACACTTGCACCGCAAATATTGCAGAAATGGAAAGTGCGATTGACAAGCGGTTTTCACAGAATGGATTGGTAGTCAAGGACTCGTATTGTTAGCCAACAAACAGATTGTAAAAATACCTAGAAAGTACATTTTTATGCAAACATACAATTTTTCAAATGGAACAATGGTTGTTTCAATCATGCACTGGAATTTTTGACACCAGCTGTGTCCAAAGAATTTTGAAAGACATTTTTGGCAGCTAAAAGTATTCAAAGTTTTGGGGGCGGAGGCTACGACGGCGTAGCTGAAAGGATGGTGGTCATGGACAGTAGGCCGTGTCCCAGGGACTAGCCACTCGGCTAGTCAGCTATGCCATCGCATCAGTTTACCTTAGTTTAAGTAGTTTGTAAGTTACGGACTGATGACCACGCAGTTTGGTCCAATAGATTTACAAACATTTGAACATTTTGAGCATAAAGGTAAAAACACTTTTTGAGTAATATTACAATCTGTTTGTTGGCTAAAAATACGAGCCCCTGACTACCAATCCATTCTGTGGAAACCGCACATCAGTCGCACTTTCCGTTTCCGCAATATTTGCGGTGCAAGTGTTAGATGTTTCACCACGTATATATCTCCGAAATAGACACCAAACTAATATATTACTTATACAATATGCTGATGATGGGCGGTGATCATTTCTTCAGCGCAGAGGGAGTACTAGGCCCTTACTCTTACGTGTCAGTTTACAAAACTACGAGTTTGAGTAATAGTAGGGCAGGTTAAAGTTGAGAATTTGTATGTGATGGGAAACCTGTTTGAGTACTCCGTGGAGGGGTGGTAATCGCTACGTCCGCAGTGGTGTAGGGATCAGCGCAACTGCCTAAGAAGCAGGAGACCAGCGTTCGAATGCGGGCAGGGTACATATTTTGAACTTTAGCATTCGCAGTTAATGTCATACATTCCGTATATAATAAAGAATCTACTTCTTTCACCGCCGTTATGAACCACATGTATCTAATATGTTCACAGATTTCAGAGAGCAACTTTAGAATTATATTTATTAGTTTCCTGATATAATTAATATTACCTTTAATAAGTTACACCCCTGATACTATCACACAAACAGTACAGCAGATTTCCTATGACTCTTAATTATTTTCTGCAGAAATTACCTCAATATAGAATATTGCTCTTTCATACAATAGACACGTATTACGTTGCTTTCGTCAAGTACTTCTTGAACTGACATTAGTAGTAAAGCCTCCAAAATTCCAGGAAAGAAAGAAATATTCATGGACGCTTTTCACTGATGAAACTTGTAAGTCATCCGGTCAAAGAGAGTACATATACCGGGTATAATGTAGATAGAGTGTTAAAAATTTACACACATGCTTGGAATGACATGGTGTTTTATTAGAACAAAAAAGAAAAGAAATGGTTCAAGAAATGTCCGTCAGATGGCGCTGGACAGCAAAACGTCAGTGACTGCGCATTAAAATCGTGTATAAAAGGAGCTGTAATGAGAGAGAGAGAATCAGATGTACGAGCAGTCGCAGCATGTTGACGTTACCTCAAAAGGCGCTTTTAGTGAAACTGTATTATCGTAACGGGGAACGTGCAGTCGCACAGGCATTTCATACACTACTGTTTGGTTGGCACTTAGCAGTACCCTCCGATGGTATCATTAAAAAATTCATCGGCATCATCAACTGTTACCTGGCGATTTAGTGAAGCGGAGGGCATTTGTGGTGTGGGCGTTTCAAAAGATGGCGGAAGTTGACGATCGGTTGAGTAACGTGTTATGGACCGACGAAGCTCATTTCACGCTCCGAGGGTCTGTCAACGCCCACAACTGCAGAATTTGGGCTAGAACTGTCGTGGAAACTCCACTGCACGACGAGAAAGTCACGGCATGAGTTGGATTTACATCTTCTTCTTGGAGGAACTGCGTGATTCCAGTTTTGTAACTGCTACCGTGTGGGATGAGAGGTACGCCAATATGTTACCAGAATCGCATCATCCCCAGCCTGGCTGATAAACACCTGATGGAACGTACGATATTTATGCAGGATGGCGCTCCACTCCATATTGTTAGACGCGTGAAAGATCTCTTGCGCTCGTCGTTTGGTGATGATCGTGTGCTCAGCCACTACTTTCGTCATGCTTGCCCCCCCCCCACCCCCATGTTCTATGACCTCAGTCCGTGCGATTATTGGCTTTGGGGTTACCTGAAGTCGCAAGTGTGTCGTGATTGACCAACATCTCTAGGGATGCAAAAAAAGACAACATCCGACGCCAATGCCTCACTCCGTGTGCTGTTCACAACATTATTCCTCGACTACAGCAATAGTTGAGTAATGATGGTGAAGATATTGAGCATTTCCTGTAAAGAACATCATCTTTGCTTTGTCTTAATTTGTTATGCTAATTATTGCTTTTCTGACCAGATGAAGAGCCATCTGTCGGACATTTTTTGAACTTTTGATTTTTGTTTCGGTTCTAATAAAAACCCCTGTCATTCCAAGCATGTGTGTGTACTTTTACCTCTGTAACTACAATACTCCGTGATTTATTAATTTATTTTTAAATTTATTCTGATCTCAAATCGATTCCATATTTCTGGATTTCAGGAAGGCTTTTGACACTGTACCCCACAAGCGGCTTCTGATGAAATTGCGTGCTTATGGAATATCTCCCCAATTGTGCGATTGGATTCACGATTTCCTATCAGAAAGGACAGAGTTCGATGTAATTGACGGTAAGTCATCGAGTAAACCAGAAGTGATATCTGGCGTTCCACGGGGAAGCGTTATAGGTCCCCTACTCTTCCTCGTGTTTATAAACGATTTAGGAGACAATCTGAATAGCTCCTTTAGATTGTTCGCGGATGATGCTGTCGTTTATCGGTTAGTTAAGTCAACAGAGGATCAAAAGCAACTGCAAAGCGATTTAGACAAAATTTCTGCATGGTGCGAAAATTGGCAATTGACACTAAATAAAGAAAAGTGTGAATTAATACACATGACCACTAAAAGAAATACGCTGAACTTCAATAACGCGATAAACCAGTCAAACCTTAAGGTCGTAAATTCTACCGAATACCTAGGAGTTACAATTACGAAAAACTTTGACTGGAGAGAACACATAGAAAATATTGTGGGGAAGGCGAACCAAAGGTTACGTTTCATTGGCAGAATGCTTCGAAGATGCACCAGCTCCACCAAAGAGACTGCCTACATCACACTTGTGCGTCCTCTCCTGGAGTACTGTTGCCCCTTGTGGGACCCTCACCTGGTGGGACTGACGGAAGATATTGAGAAGGTCCAGAGAAGGGCAGCTCGTTTTGTTTTATCACGTTACGGAGGGGGGTGGGGAGCGTCACGGAAATGTTGCAAGAATTGGGGTGGAAATCATTAAAAGATAGACGTTATTCATTGCGGCGTGATCTGTTTGCGAAGATCAATCACCGACTTTTAGTTCTGATTGTGAAAATATTTTGCTAGCACCCACCTACTTAGGGAGACATGACCATCCCAATAAAATAAGAGAAATCAGATCGAAAACGGAACGATGTAGGTGTTCTTTCTTCCCGCGCGCTATCAGAGAATGGAACGGTGGAGAAAAGTTATGAAAGTGGTTAATGAACCCTCTGTCAGGCACTTAAATGTGATTTTCAGAGTATCTATGTAGATGTAGATGTAGACTTTTTGATCACCTGGTACATCATGATTAGATTCAGAGAGTAAGGAGATGCAAATTCGTATAGACAACTATGATTTTACGACAGAGGCGTCGTTTGTTAGGTTGAACAGCACTTCCCTGCGCCGCGCGCGGTAGAGGCTGTGAAGCTAATGGCTATGCCAGAGGAAGCGCGGCTGGTGGCTGTCCACAGGGAGCAGGGGAGCCCAGGGAGGCGCTTGCAGGGAAGCCACACTAAGTGCGTCCCACAACAGCCCAGTGGAGGGGGGCGAGGGGCGCCCTTTAGGCGAACCGAAGCCAACTCCAGCAAAGCGCCAGCCTCTAATCCTCGTTAC
Organism: Locusta migratoria; assembly: GCA_026315105.1. NCBI lineage: Eukaryota > Metazoa > Arthropoda > Insecta > Orthoptera > Acrididae > Locusta > Locusta migratoria. The sequence continues at coordinate 620,697,331 of CM048745.1, forward strand.
AAGCCACAGCCCTGCTCCACGCTGAAAAATCCGCTCGATACCCAGGACCGCCTAGTGCCACGGTCCGGAACAACAGCTGACAATGATAACGTAGCAGAAACCGGGAGGGGACACCAACAGCGCTGGCTGATTCACTGTGAAAACAGGCACACCGGAGATGCAACTGCTTAGAACCCCATTAACTTTCATATAGTGAATAGGTCTAACTGACGCTACTAAAATTACCATAAAACGCTATATGAAAGTTTCACTTAAACAAGACCTTATTTATTTTATTTTATTTTATTTATTTATTTGGTTATTTAACCTGACCAGATTAGGGCCATAGGACCCTCTCTTACATCTGATCAGGAACAACATAAACAAAGAATTTAATTACAAAAAGCACTGCATTAATAATATTAATAATAACAATATATGATAATACTACTAATAATAATGATAGTAATAACACAAAAATCAAAGTAATAAGAACAAGAGATATTTACATGGATATATATATATATATATATATATATATATATATATATATATATATATATATATATATATATGTGGCGTCTCCTCCGAAAGAACAGACGTCACGTTCTGATCCTGCAGTTGTTATTTTTTAATAGTCACAGAATATATGACATCAACTGCGATTGGGCAAAGCTGGGAATATTAAATAATAACAACTGCAGGATCAGAACGTGACGTCTGTTCTTTCGCAACAGACGCCAAATGTGTATATATAATATGCCGGTGACGGGCAATGATCCTATCGTTAGTGGGGAGGGGTGGGCAAGTCTGAAGCCCTTACTCTTATGGGAATTAGTTTCATAGCTACGAGTTTGAGTACTGTGGGCAGGGCGAAGCTGGGAATTTGTATCTGACGGGAGGCGTGCTTGGGTAGTCCTTGCTGGTACGGTGATCACTGTGTCCCCAGTGGTGTAGGGGTCAGCGCAACTGCCTAGAAAGCAGGAGACCCGGGTTCGAATCCCGGCTGGGTACACATTTTCAGCTTCGCCCAATCGCAGTTGATGTCATATATTCTGTGAATATTAAATGGAGATAGATGTTTAACACGTTTGAATTAAGTTTCATATAAACAGAAGGGGGAAAATGATTAGTGAAAGAGGAGAAGATTGAAAAATGACAGTGCCAATGGATGTGAGGAAGTGGAGACATATGAATAGAGATCTCTACTGGCGAAAGGAAAGGAAACATTTATGGGGGGAGGAGGAATTGACCACAGTGGGCTACAGACTGGTAAGTGGAGAAGAATAAAGCTATTGTGTAAGAAGGTGACCCCCTTAGTTGTCTTTTGAAGTTTTGAATTGATTTTATCTCTCTTAGCTTTTGAGGAAGATTGTTCCACAGACGTGTTCCCGATACAGAAAATGATTTAGAGAAGATTGCAGTGTTATGTGATGGTACAGAGAGAGTTTTATTTCGGTGAGAGCGTGTGTTTCTGCTGTGCTGTTCAGATAGTAATATAATCGTTGAGGATAAGTAAGAAGGTTTGCAATGAATGAGAAAGCGATGCAGCAAACATAATGTATGATAGCTTCGACGCTTATCTGCACGTAGCCGAGATAACTGCTGATATGCGGGACTGATATGGTCGTAGAAACGTAAGTTACAAATGTATCGGATACAAGAATTCATCGCCAGCTCCAGCCTACGTGAATTTTAGTATGACAGTCCTTGCACAATAGCATCACCATAATCTAGATTAGAAGTATTAGTGTCTCAACGAGCTTATTTTTCAGCTGTAAAGGAAATGCTTTTTTGTATTTCTGCAGTGAATGAAGTGACGCATATACCTTCTTACAGACTGTCGTTGTGTGCTCTGTCCAGTCTAAGTGCTGATCAAATATTACTCCTAAGTTCTTTGCTGAATGAGAATAGCGTATTTGTATGTCGTTAAATATTAAAGGTGGAAGAGTTTCTCTGAGCTGTGGAGTGCTGAGTCTTTTATGGGCCACTAAGATTGCCTGCGGTTTTGATGGATTCAGTTTCGAGCCCATGCTATGTGCCCATCTTGATAGTGAAAGTAAGTCCTCGTTTACATGCTGGATGACTGTGCTTAGGTTTTTAGGACTTTCACTGAGATATGATTGTAGGTCATCAGCGTATAGATGATATTTACAGTGGGACAGAACAGTGAATATATCATTAACATATAGTGAGAATAGTAAAGGCCCCAGTACCGATCCTTGTGGAACCCCTGATACAACATCCCTCCATTTTGACCTATTTTTTGCTGTTATTACACAATGCTTACGGGTGGTGAGGTATGAGTGGAACCACTGAATAGCACCTGTAGAGAAATTTAGATTAGAGAGTTTAGCAAGTGAAATGTCAACATTGACATTGTCAAAAGCTTTGCTAAAATCTAAAACAAATAATTGTCGCCTGTTCGTTATCCATAGCATGTTTGAGATCGTCTGTCACTTTTATAAGAGCAGTCGTCGTGCTGCGACTTTGGCGGAATCCAGATTGATATTCGTATAGTAGGTCGTGTGATGTTAAATAGCTAGTTATCTGCTCATGGACTATATATTCCAAGGCCTTGGATAATGATGGTAGGATTCAAATAGGTCTGTAGTCGAAAAGTTGTGTGGCAGATTTCTTTTTTGGTAATGGTTTAATGTTGGAAAGGTACTGGAAGTCAGAGAATTGTTAAAGATGTCAGCTATAATTGGTAGTAGCGGGTCGATGACACTACTAAGCATGTTCACATTAATATTATAATGTCCTGCAGCTGCTGAACGAATTCGCAAAATCGATTTCCTGACTGTGTTTCGACTTACCGGCTCGAGAGAAAATATTTAGTTTGTATCAGCCCCCGACATTTTAAGGGAATTTATAGTTTGCGTCTTTGTGCGTTGGTCAACTACAAATGTCGGTGAGGTGAAATACTCGTTAAGATCGTCTATAGGTACTACTGGTTCGGTAGCAGTATTTAATTTGCCAATTCCTAGACCTCGTAATTTTTTTCTATAGGATGGCAGGTCTGTGAAGGTCTTTGGTTAACGAATGAGCGTCCCTGAGTTTCGCATTTCTCACTGCTTGACTAACACGGTTTCGTTGTTTCATGTAGGCGAGTTGATTTTCACAGGTCGGGTGCCGTTTGTATTCCCTGTGTGCTGCGTCTCTGACGCTATCAAATGTTTGTTAAGCTTATGGGACTTAACTACGGGGTCATCAGCCCCTAAACTTACAAACTACTTATAAACTACTTACGAACTAGGACGGCACAAATATCCATGCCCGAGGGGGGATTCGAACCCCCGACCGTAGTGGCCGTGCTGACCGTGACTGGAGCGCCTCAGTCACCTTGGCCACCGCGGCCGGCTCTCTGACGCTCATATGGTGTTTGATGTCGTCTGTAGGCCACGGTGCAGGCTTTCTCTTTACTTTACTTGTCTTAAGGGGAGCATGTCTGTCATAAAAATTGTTTCCTGTTGTCATCAGCCACGAAATCTCATAGGCATTTGCTGCAAGCTCTGTCATATTCATATGCTTAAAATCTCTAAAAGTCGTCACTTGCGATGTATTCTTAGGGCACTTCAGTGAATAGGACATGAGTATAATATCGTGGAAAGATAATCCAGGTGCAGAGATCTGATCTGAGTTGATTACTCTGTTTGGAGACTTGGTTGTAAGGATGTCAATGAGTGTATGAGTGTCTGCTTTATGGTGGGTCGGCCCAAGTGGAACAAATGAAAGGTTTGAGAAGGAAAGTATGCGAGTGAATTTTGACGCAGAAGCACTCTTTTGTAAGAAATTTATGTTTACATCTCCAGAAATAACTACGTGTTCATACGAGGGTGCAAAACTTGACATAACAGATTCAAATTTGAGAGTTGACCAAACATAGGTGGATTGTACATTACACAGATCAGACATTTTCTATGGAAAGGCTTAATTTCTACGAACATGTATTCTGGCTGTTTTTCTTCGCTTTTGGACGAGTGAACGAGTTTAGGAAACAGGTTTACCCGAATATATGCTGCCACTCCGCCGCCTCGTTTGTTACATCTGTCATGTCTCAGAAAAATATAATCGTCATGAAGAGTTACAGAGCTAGAAGGTATGCTCGTTTTAGCCATGTCTCTGACAGAAGTATAACGTTAATCCTCAGATATGTGATAATTTATGTTGTCCTTAGTTTTTGTTACAAAATCTAAAATAATTTGGGAGATAAAAGGTGTACAACTTTGCTTCCGCCATTTGCCGATAGGTGGAGACAACGGTAAGTAGCGGTCGAAAGAATAAGATCACACACGCCAAGCAGTTAGTTTGGATATTGGTCAACATAACCTCATACACACATTATTCTATTTGTGTCTACATCTACATCCATACTCCGCAAGCCACCCGACGGTGAGTGGCATAGGGTACCTTGAGTACCACTGTCGGTTCTCCCTCCTATACCAGTCACGTATTGTTCGCGGAAAGAAACATTGTCGGTATGCCTCTGTGTGGGCTGTAATCTCTCTGATTTTATCCTCACGATCTCTTCGCGAGATATACGTAGGAGGGGGCAATATACTGCTAGGCTCCTCGGTAAACATATGTTCTCGAAATTTCGACAAAAGCCTATACCGAGCGACAGAGCGTCTCTCCTGCGGAGTCTTCCACTGGAGTTTATCTATCATCTCTGTAACGCTTTCACGATTACTAAATGATCCTGTAACGAAGCGCGCTGCTTTCCGTTGGATCGTCTCCACTTCCTCTATTAAACCCATCTGGTATGGATCCCACACCGGTTAGAGTATTCAAGCAGTGGGCGAACAACTGTACTGTGACCTACTTCCTTTGTTTTAGGACTGCATTTCCTTAGAATACTTCCAATGAATCTCAGTCTGGCATCTGCTTTACCGGCAATTGATTTTACATGGTCGTTCCATTTTAAATCACTCCTAATGCCTACTCTCAGATAATTTATGCAATTAATTGCTTCCAGTTGCTGACCTGCTATAGTGTAGCTAAATGATAAAGGATCTTTCTATCTACGTATTCGCAGCACATTACACTTGTCTACATTGACATTCAATTGCCATTCCCTGCACAATGCATCAATGCGATGCAGATCCTCCTCCATTTCAATAGAATTTTCCATTGTTACAATCTCTCTATATGCTACAACATCATCCGTAAAAAGCCTCAGTGAACTTCCGATGTTATCCACAGATCTACATAATAAAGCTGTTTTTGGTTGAAAATGACTGTTTACGAGCCTAATTTTCGTTATTTACGGAGATGTTACTGTTTTGTTTCAATATGAAGAAAACAACGGCTGAGTCTCATCGAATGCTCTCATGTTCGTATGGTAAGGACGTTTTTAGTGAAAGGACGTGTCGTGTGTGGTTTCAACGCTTCCAGAACGGCGATTTCAACGCCGTACGCGGTTCCAAGATGATGCTTTGCATTTGGTGGGACCAGCTCTGCGTTGTGTACTATGAGGTGTTAAAACCAAGTGAGACAATCACAGGTGCTCGTTATCGAACGCAATTAATGCGTTCGAGCAGAGCATTAAAAGACAAACTGCCGCAATACAGCGAGAGTCAGGATAAAGTGATTCCGCAGCTCGAAAACGCTAGATTCCACGTTGCAAAAGAGGTCAAACGTACTTGTAAACGTTAAAATGGGAAGTCCTACCCTACCCGCCGTATTCTCCAGACAAGGCTCCCTTTGGCTATCACCTGTTTAGATCACTGGCGCATGGACTGGCTGACCAACATTTCCGATCTCATGAAGAAGTCAAAAATTGGATCAATTCGAGGATCGCTTCAAAATATGAGCAAGTTTTTCGACGCGGGATTCGTACACTGCCGGAAAGATGGTAGAAAATAGTGGTCAACGGTGGAAAATACCCTGAATGATGCATGCGTAACCAAATTGTTTCACTAAAGCCTCAAATGACGGGGAAAAACGGCGGAAACAAGGTTGTACATGTTGTACATAGCTTTGACATAGTTGCTGTAAATGGGTCTCCTACACCCCATAAAAATTTACATTTTAATTCTAACAAAATTTGATTTAAAATACGTGCAATTGGTGTTGCATGATTATAACGACTGAGAGGCATTGCACATTGATGAAAGTACATCTACACGTATAATAACTACGTCATTAGTCTGATTTTGTATATCAAATTAGTTACACTTTTCTATGTGGTGATAAATTAGAACTGCTTTTGAATCATGATATGATGAAAAAAATAGAATCTCAATGATCCCGATTTCAAGTTTATCATGATGGTTCAAGAAATTATAACTATTATTGATGTGGTTAGTTATTGACGAGGCGTGATATAACATAAATTATGGAAGTGATTTTATTTTGAATTATATCTGGTCCTTTATAACTTCTTCAGATACCTTTCATTAGGCAATTTCAGCGGAGAGTATCATAAATATTTGTTAAAAGAGTTACGTTTGTAGCTACATCCGATTGCAGCTCGAAGAATCTATTTACACGTATTTCATAACAAAAGAGTGCATTGAAGGACGCCCAAATTTGCATGTCCTAATTTATATCAAGTCTCAACCTGTCGTTTAAAAGGAGAATACTTATAAATTCCTACATAATAAGATTCTCAGAAAATTAATATCACTGGTTCGCATGCTTAATATAGCCTGAAACTGTGCAGCAATGTATTAAATGTAGCAATGGTTACGAAGTGAAGTTGTGCAACTCTTGTATGAATTGTTTCTAATTTCACAAACCTGAACTTAATATCAAGTCTTAGTCTAATAGCAGCAGGAAAGTATTTATCGTAAAAGTTCATTTAAAGCCACTACTAAAACCCTGTTACTTGATATGGTTAAATAATGCTTTCTCTTGCGGTTGGATAAAATAATTGGCGCGGTGGAATGGCCGAGCGCTCTGAGGCGTCTTGCTGCGGAGCTCGAAGTTGCTCGTCTACCTTCGTAAATTCGAGTCCTCCCTCGAGCAAGAGTGTGTGTGTTCTCCTAAGCATAAGATAGTTTACGTTGTTTTTAAGCCTAGGGACTGATAACCGCAGTAGTTAAGTCCCTTAGAATTCCAAAATTTTGAATATTTTGATAAAATAATTCTATACCATAAAAGATGTAGCAAAGTCTATGGTGACAACCTTTCATTCAATTTGAACTATCACTGTTTCTCAATTAAGGAAAGACTTATAGCATTCTCAAACACTGAATTAAATAAATTCCAAGCTTCAAATTGTCACAATCGAGAATATCCTGTCATAAATTTAAATTTCATCCGTAAATACGAGTATTCACAGATTATACTTTCGTTCCCACACAGAGGAGTTATTCATAAAGAATCCAGTTAGCAAATAATATTGGTAAATGCAGCTTAATTCACACTAAAATTACTTTGAAACGGGTTATTACATTTCCTTTCAATCCAAATCTCTGACAAATTATTCGTAACAAACTCACATATTAAGTTTTTTTTTATCTTTGAGCTTTTAATCATTTAGTTTTTTAGAGAAGATCATTAAAATATTGCACTTTTAATATCGGAATATATTCCATATTATGGCATTATTTAACATTATTTTCGCCAGCGAGGTGTGAAAACACATAACGTGTCGTCTGGAATTTGAGAAAGTGATGTGGGTGAAGTGAATTTCAAGATTGTGCTAGAGACTACTATACTTTTTTCTACTAGTGTTCTTCTTCAAAAGACGAAGTATCTACAAATATTTACAAAGAAAAATCAAAAAGCCTACACTATGCAGAAATACGAACTTGAATGTATAAACATGTTTTAATGAAACTTATTTCAACAGTGAAAGAGTGAAAATTGTTAGATGTCGTTAATTCGCCGTTAGCAACAAATCAAGGTATGGAAACTGAAGTAAAAAGGCGCTTTTACTGAATTTTCAGTATTTTTTTTTTATGTGTTTGCAAGTATAAATTTTCTTCAGCAAATAAACGTTTTAGTTTTAAATTGTTTATACGAGGCTTCTCCAATTGTTTTGTCCTCAACAATGTACCAAAATTACTATACAGGTATACAGTATTGGTGCCAACGTCTGAACGAAAACGGCCACTCCAGGCAGGCGCGACGCAGAACGTGAATGACACACGAGGGGTGCTGTAGAAGACGCAGCAGTCTCGAGAAGTGAACTGACACAAGAAAGTGGGTCGTGTAAAATAGATGTCAGAGGACGTGGATATGAGGTAGCAAAACCTATGCAAGAGGAAAGAATTACCAAAAATTTTTGTAACAACACTAAAGTTTGGAGAAAAAAATAAAACAAGAAAGAGTTCGGACCAAAAGAACAGAAGATGTTGGTGCAAAAACATTTGAGCGCAGAAATACTGAAAGAAAAACAAATGTGAAACTTGTAGGGGTCTCTTTTTGGTTGGCAGAAGACGAATATATAATTTTATTGTCCGCTGATTTTCATCAGACAAGACCTCTTTCAAAACCCGTAGTATTTCTGTCTTATTAATGACTTCAAGGAGCTATTGATCCTAGAAACCATATAGTGTCACAGAATAAAGATTTCTTTTACACATATAACTGCTTGTATTTAAAATAAATCAAACAAATGTAAAATTTACAACATTTTGTAATAGAATACAGTTACTTGGTTACTTATTTACAAAGTCCATTAATCTCCTTATAGAAGTTCCTTATTACTCCATTGAGTGGCGCACAGTGGTACACCTCTTCGACTGCCCAGCAGTTGTTCACAAATATTCAGATATCAGGAGTACCTCAAACACATGAAAAAAGGAGCCTCTATTCCTAACTCCACAACAAAAATATGAAAGAATAATTTTCCTAAACAAAATAAAAGCACCACAATTACACTATGATTGTTCAATTATTTATAAAAACTTAGTAATGGTGCAAATTTTTTTTATTTGAGTAGAAATTTTGATTCAAAATGTTCAAATGTTTGTAGAGCTTATTGGACTTAACTACGGGAACTACTTATGAAATAGCTAATACTAAGGACGGCACTAATATCCATACCCGTGGGGGGATTCGAACCCCCGACCGTAGTGGCCGGGCAGACCGTGACTGGAGCGCGTCAGTCCCCTCGGCCACCGCGGCCGGCAAATTTTGATTGAAGGTATGTAGTCTCACAAACTGTCTATCATTTATCTCGAAGGTCATGCAAACATTTACCGGTACTGGAAAAATTGCATAATTTAATGGGAGACAAACAAAAATTTAGTTCAATATAATTTTTACAATTTCAATTTCACAATGAAATTTAAATTTTATAATAATCAATCTAAAACGGAAATTTTTCTTCAAAAACTACTAATTCCAAAGTCTGTTTTGAAGTACCATGTAGTAATTTTTTTGTCCAAACTTAAACTTTGTAAACAATTTTTTTCCTGAGGCATTGTTTTGACAAAAACATGAAATATCATTTGAAATATGCCAGCCGTCAGTTTGCGTGGTACATATGGCAGCACTGTACGGCTCATAAAACTCTAGCGGCAGCCGAGAGAGTTAGAGCTGTTATTGATACTTAAAATGACGCTGATATTAGTACAAGAACAGGGTGTACACCTCCGATCGAAATTCATCAGCAGTTGAGTGAGGCAAGAGGTGACGGTGTCATGGATGTGTCCAGTGTGCGTTCGTGGGAACGACAGTACTGAGAAGGGGGAATGCCGTGTGACTATACTCCTAGATAATCTCGGCCTCGTATAGCCCGTATGAGATCGAGAGTCGTGAAAATTGTTTTGTTGGAGTGCCGAAGTACTGTGGAACTCATTACCTTCAAATTTAACATTTTCGTCAGATCTGTGCAAATAATCCTGCATGAGAACCTGCAAATGCCAAAAGTACCCTCCTAGTGGGTGCCTCGATTGCTGAAGGATCGCTGCAAGGCTAGACGCGTGACATGTTGTCAGGAAATGTCGACGCTCTACGACGGCATGAATGGGACTTTGTTTTTCATAAACATTGACAATAGGCGAAACATGGACGCCGTTTTTCAGTCCTGAAACTAAGCGCCGTACTGCTGTTGCATCTGCGATTTTCCAGTGGTGAAAGCAGACTCATTAGGAAGCGTCCCCAGCGGAATTATGACGTCATCGTTGTCAGTAATGTTTACAGCTGCAGGGACATTACGTCGAGACGAGACAGAAGTTCAATTTGCGTGTGATTAGTATGTAAGTAAAAATTCACAGGTGTTATAATTTACATGCAACAAGTAACGGATTGCAAACTCACTCTCCTGCGAATTCATACCTTGTGAACGTCAAGGGAAACTTTTGAACAGACAGGACCCTAAGTCAGGTAGAAGTAGCAGTATTTGGTACCCCCTGAAGCGTTACTTTGTATACAAAAGCACAGGTGAAAGAAATTATTGTCTTTTTGCCTCTCTCTCTGTCTCTAATGACCACGGTATCGACGAAACGTTAAACTCCAACCTTCCTTCTTTCTCTCTGTCATCAATCAGGGTTTATGTATTCAGAGGGCCAGAAAGAGGATAACGCTGACGTTCCTCCTTTATCCAGCTTTGCTTAAAGCAGACGTACCGCTTCAGAGTCCGATAACTGCCGTATGTATCATATGCATCATTATCTATATGGATACTCTGCAAGTGATATTGAAGTGCATGGCAGAGGGCTCATGGAACCACATTAATGGTATTCCTCTATATTTCCATTCTCTAACAACTCGCGGGAAAAAAGGAACATCTAAATCTTTGTTTACTATCTTATTTCTCTTATTTTATTATGAATATCATGTCTCCCTATATAGTTGGGTGCTAACAACATATGTTCGCACTCGGAAGTGAAAATTGGACTAAGAAATTTCACAAATAGATCTCGCCGCGACAAATAACACAAAACATTTGATGGTAAACTCTGAGGCTAATCATTGTATTGTTGTTAGTGAAGGTAAACGTGAAGAGCAGTCAAATAAAGTAAATGCTTTACAACTGTGTACGTTAGCGAATTTATCATTAAAGGAGGTTACTGTAGTTCGATTAAGTTTCGTAGTTTAAACACCTTCGGCAAGCAAGTAATAACAGGTAAAGAACGTTCGAAGCTGTTATCCCTAAACAACTCCGTCTGCGTTTACATGTATAATCTGCAAACAACTTATATAAAGAATGAAACTTTCACTCTGCAGCGGAGTGTGCGCTGATATGAAACTTCCTGGCAGATTAAAATTGTGTGCCGGAACCGGGACTCGAACCTGGAACCTTTGCCTTTCGCGGGCAAGCGCACTACCGACTGTGCTATCCCGACACGACTCACGATGCCACCTCACAACTTTACTTCCGCCAGTACCTCGCCTCCTCCTTCCAAACATCACAGAAGCTCTCCTGCGAACCATGCAGGACTAGCACTCCTGGAAGAAAGGATATGGTGGAGACATGGCTTAGCCACAGCCTAAGGGATGTTTCCAGAATGAACCTTTCACTCTGCAGCGGAGTGTGCGCTGATATGAAACTTCCTGGCAGATAAAAATTGTGTGCCGGAACCGGGACCTCGAACCTGGCACCTTTGCCTTGCCATATCCTTTCTTCCAGGAGTGCTATTCCTGCATGGTTCGCAGGAGAGCTTCTGTGAAGTTTGGAAAGTAGGAGGCGAGGTACTGGCGGGAGTAAAGTTGTGAGGCGGCATCGTGAGTCGTGTCGGGATAGCACAGTCGGTAGTGCGCTTGCTCGAAAGGCAAAGGTCCCAGGTTCGAGTCCCAGTTCCGGAACACAATTTTAATCTGCCAGGAAGTTTCAACTTATATAAAGTACTGAGCAGTGTTTTCATTGAATCTCTGGTTGCATAAGAAAATCTGTGGTTGGTTAAAGGTCACTTTACGGACTGAAATTAGTATGAATTTATCTTTGGTGTCATTTCGTGAACTATACACAGGAATATATACAATATTTCTAGATTATAACTGAATCCTCATTCCTAAGTGATTTTAAGTGGCCGCGGTGGAACAGCCGTGTGAAATGAAGCGCCTTGCTGCGGTGCGCGCGGCCGTTGACCGTCGGGGCGAAGAGACGCCCTTTGGGCATGGGTGTTCCTATTGTCTTTTGCTCAGTTTAACTTAGTTTAAGTAGTTTGTGACCTAGGGACTAATAACCACGCAGTTCAGTCCCAAAGATTTACAAACATTTGATTTGATTTTAAGTGGACTTTCGAAGAACAGCCTGAATCTTTCTTGAAGCATCTGCAAGTTCAAATCTTTCAATATCTCAGTGACGCTCTTCCGAGGATCAGCAAAAGATACGACAGACGTTCAACCCATATTTACGTGAGAACTATGACCTCTGAAAATACCAGCTATAGGCTAAAGGGCCCTATATATTTGAGCGACACAGACGTGCCAAGTCATTGAATACATTCTAACACAAATTAGTTGAAAGTTCCCAGCAAGAAAACTGAGTCATGTAGTAGGAAGCCGTCCATAATTTCTGAGTATTGCCGCCGGTGCAGGATTCCGTACACAAACTGACCTCTCGATGATGTCGCTTAAATTTTAGATGGAATTCATGTGTAGCCAAGTAATTCGTTCCAATTATTGTCCAGAATATTCTTCAAACAAATCTCGAACACTTATGTCCCAGTGACAGTGCACATGGTTTTCCATAAAAATTCCACTGCCGGCCGCGGTGGCCGAGGGGACTAAGGCGCTCCAGTCACGGTCTGCACGGCCACTGCGGTCGGGGGTTCGAATACCCACTCGGGCATGGATATTTGTGCCGTCCTAGTTCGTAAGTAGTTCATAAGTAGTTTGTAAGTTTAGGGACTGATGACCCCGTAATTAAGTCCCATAGACTATACAAACATTTGAACATTTGTTTGAAAATTCCACTATTTGTTTGCGAATATGACGTCCATGAATGGCTACAAATGAAGTTGCCAAACAGAACAATTGCGAGTCAGCGATCCGTTCAGTTGGACCAGTGGACCCATCCGATTAGCAGTAAAAACATCCCAGACCATAATTATGTAGACACCACCAGCTTGCAGAGCGCCTTGTAGATGGATCCATGCCTTCGTGGAGCGCGCGTCACTCTCGAATCTTGCCATCACCAGTTATTAACTGAAATCGGCGCTCATGCGACGAAATGAAGAATTTTTAATGCGTCTGGAGTGCGGCGAGCCAAATAAAGGCAATGCAGGCGATCTGATGCTGTTATTAAAGGAACTCAAGTTGGTAGGTCACTCCGGTAGCCCATTAACGAAACTTGTTCCGCATTGTCCTAACAGATGCGATTTTCGTACTGGCCACATTGATTTCTGCGGTAATTTCATGCAGTGTTGCTTTAATGTTACTACTGGCAACCGTCACTACGGACTAGCTGTCGGCCACTGCGTTGATCTTGGTGTGATATAATGCCTGAAATATGATATTGTCAACATACACTTCACATTGTGGATCTCGGAATACTGAATTGATTTCCGAAGTGAAACTGCCCATGCGTCTAGCTCCGCGTTCAATCAATGTTTGTTAACTCCCGTCGCGTGACCATAATTACGTCGGAAAATTATTCACATGAAACATTACAAATGACAGTTCTGCCAGTGTACCGCCATTTTATACCTTCTGTATTCGATACTACTTTCTTATGTTTATCTTCACACCGGTATCCCATAAATTCTGTCACTAAGTACGGGGGTTGGCAACTTAAATAATGGCAACACTGCTGTGGAGTCACTATGCAATGGAATCTATTATTGTCGCTGGTAGCACACGTTGTTGACATACCTTACTTTCGACCAAAAGGACTAGCCCGTCCACGTCACTGGCTTACGCATAATCGAGCGAAACACAGGCACTTGCGAGTGAACGGTTAGACGAAATGGTGTTAGTACGTTTTGAAACAGGAACAACGGAGTTGGATCAAGATTGAATGTGACAGAGGTCGTACAGCAAGATAGTGTTGTCACGGTCTTCAGGAGGCGTGCGGGAATTGGGCATTGCCGGAGAGAACAGTGGAACGTTGGATAAAAGCCGCCATGAAGGTCACCTAACGGTGGCAGGTATGCAAGGGACACGTCCGTTCTAGCGTCTCCGAAGAAGTGCATATAGTTGCCGCGTTAGTGGACAGTAATCGACACCACACGATTCGTGAGCTCGCCCACGAAACCGAAATAGCGCGTCCGACTGTGCTTCGCATCCTGAAGAAACGCCTGGGCATGCGAAAAACTGCATCAAGATGGGTTACGCATAAATTGACGGAAATGCAGAAATGGGTGCGTTACGACGCTACTCAGATACACTTGGAGCGCAATGAGCCCGAGGAGAGGCTTTCTCATACCGTATGGTAACACTCGATGAGAAATGGGAAACGCCGTAAGAGCCAAAACAGAAACGCCAACAACATATGACAACGCGTCATTATGGATCGCCGCTTAAATCTTAAATTGCTTCAGAGCCCCAGTACCGGTATGGTGAAACTTATGGTGATTCTCGTGTACGACTGTGATGGTGTTATCCCGATAGATTACGGTCTTACACGGCAGACCGTTAGTGCACAGTATTACTGTTCATTTTTGGAGCATCACCTGTGACCAGGTTTTTGAAAAATGCGGCAACAGTTTTCTGCATAACCCACCCATCATTTTGTACGACAACGGGCGGGTGCATACAGCACAAGCTGTGGATGCTCTTTTCGCTCTATGGGATTGGGAAGTACTATCCAATCTTTCTTACTCTCCGGACTTATTTTCTTGTGACTTAGAATTGATTCCGAAGATGAAGGAACCACTTCGTGGCATTCGCTTATGAACTATTCCAGAGATTAGACAGGCAGTAGACCGCTCCATTCGCACCAGCAATAAAACAGGCTCTGCTAACGGTATACTACGTCTTCCACATCGCTGGTAACGGGTTCTACACAACGGTGCTGACTACTTTGAAGGACAGTAACAGGTCCAAACATGTAACGCTTTTGTATCGGTCGTGAATAAATAGTAGCTACAATTTAACTTCCAAGCCTTGTATGACCACCCTCTAGAGTTTTCCAATTGATTCACGACATATTTTTAAAACATTGCTTATGTGGTGCATTAAATTTTGACATTTACTCATCGATAGTCCAAGCGGTAGTGTGCCAAATGTCGATCCATTCTGAAACATTCATATTAGTTCGTAGTGTAGCCTCCACTGGCGAAAATTGAAGCGCTGATTCTGGCATGTATTCCATCATCCAAATAGCAAACAATGTCTTGGGACACATCATTCCCCGCCTGATCCATCTGTTCTCTTAGTTCTGCGAGAGTGGTGGGTTCACGAATACTTTGTGTCAGTTGTTGTTCTATTATATCCCACACGTGGCCTAATGCAGACAAGTACGGAGATCTTGCTGCCCAGAGGAGTTGCTGCGCGTCTTGCAGAACACGTTGAGTTTAACGCGTAGTGTGTGGGATGATAATTATCCTGTTCGAACAACATATCACTTTCCTGTTGCAAGAACAGGTCTTACAGCACTGTGCACGTAATTTGTGCTGCTCGTCGTTCCCTCCACAAATACGGAATGAGACTTGTAACTAATTGCACTCAAGAGTACCATGCCTGGGGGAGGCAGTGTGTTTCAGCTCGTTAATGTATAGTACGCGCAAATGACCAACACTTGCATGGGGACAGAATGTGCTCTAGACCACGGTCCGCCATTCTCTCCCAAGTGGTCCACTGACGCCACCAGTGGAGGCGTGCAAGTGGATGCTGTGGCGTGAGTTTAATGTCTACATTACAACTACATATACATGGGATAATCTGCAAATCTCATTTATATGCCTGGCAGAGGATCGAACCAGTGTATCGTCAGGCGTGCCCCAGGGGAGTGTGATAGGACCGCAATTATTTTCTATCTATATACATGATCTGATGGACAGAGGAAGTTGTAATTTGCGGCTGTTTGCTGATGATGCTGTGGTGTATGGGAGGGTGTTGTCTTTAAACTGACTGTAATAGGATACAGGATGACTTACACAAAATTTTTAGTTGGAGCGAAGAATGGCAGCTAGCTCTCATTGTAGAAAAATATTAGGTGATGCGTATGAGTAGAAAAAACAATCCCATAATGTTCCAATACAGCATTAGTAGTGAGCTTCTTGATGCTGTCGCGTCGTTCAAATATCTAGGCGTAACATTGCAGAGCGATATGAAATGAAACGATCATGTAAGGATAGTTGTGAGTAAGGCGGACAGCCGACTTAGGTTTATTGGGAGAATTTTGGGAAGAT
The DNA here is from genome assembly GCA_026315105.1 of Locusta migratoria. Classification (NCBI taxonomy): domain Eukaryota; kingdom Metazoa; phylum Arthropoda; class Insecta; order Orthoptera; family Acrididae; genus Locusta; species Locusta migratoria. The sequence goes on from CM048745.1 coordinate 620,713,506, forward strand.
GTACTTCACCTGTAAAGGAGACCGCGTATAAAACGCTTGTGCGACCACGTCTTGAGTATTGCTCAAGTATTTGGAACCCGCAGCAGATCAGTTTAAAGGAAGACATAGAGGCGGTTCAGAGACGAGCAGCTAGATTTGTTACCGGTAGGTTCGACCAATGTGCGAGTGTCACGGAAATGCTCCGGCAACTCAATTGGGGATCGCTGGAAGAAAGACGACGTTCTTTTCGTGAATTTCTGTTAAGTAAATTTAGAGGGCCGGAATTTGAAGCCGAGTGTAGTACGATCTTGTTGCCGCCTACTTACATTTCGCGTAAAGATCACAAAGACAAGAGAAATTAGGGCTCGTACGGAGGCATATAGGCATTCTTTTTTTCCTCGTTCAGTTTGGGAGTGGAATAGGAAAGTAAATGCCTAGTAGTGGTACAGTGTACCCTCCACCACGCACCTTACGGTGAATTGCGGTGTACGTATGTAGATGTATTTAACTCCAATTCCATTCTCAAATAACACGCGGGTAGAAAGAACGCCTGAATCTCTCCGTTCGAGATCTGACTTCTATTTTATTCTGGTGATCTAATCTACCTATGTAAGTGGCAGTCAACAATATATTTTTTTTCCATTCGGAGGAGAATGTTGGCGATTGGAGTTTCATAAGTACCCCAGCCGCAGCGCCGTTGTTGTAATAATTCCCATCCCAGATCCTGTATGATTTCCGTAACGCTGTCTCCCCTGTATCGTGACAATACGAAACGAGCTGCCCTTCTTTGGACTCTTTCGATGTCCTCCGTCAAACCCACCTGATAAGGATCCCACATTGGGCATCTATACTGCCGCGGTGGAGTAGCCGAGCGGTCTAAAGCGTCTCGCTGCGGATCGCGCGGTTGCTCGCCGTGGAAGTTCGAGTCCTCCCAGGGGCATGGGTATGTGTATTTGTCCTGAGGTTAGTTTACCTAGGTTTAAGTAGTTTGTAAGCTACGGACTGATGACCACGCACTTTCGTCCGATAGATTTACAAACATTTGAACATTTTGCATCTATACTCCAAAAAATTACGAACGGCCGCTACGGTCGGAGGTTCGAATCCCCCCCTCGGGCATGGATGTTTGTGCCGTATTTAGTATAAGATGGTTCATAAATAGTTTATAAGTTTAGGAACTGATAACAATTAAACCAAAAAATAATAAAAATAAAAAACCTTGACTCGGTAGAGTCGCCGATCAAGGAACAGAGGTGGTGGAGTTGGGATGGGATTGGGGCGTGTGGAAAGTGGGCATGTGCATGTACTTCCAAGTGGACGCGAGGGCCTCAGTTTGGTTTGACGCCACCCCGAGCCTCCGACAGCCTTAGTCGGCCACTGCAGAAGACGAGGGACTTAACTGCGGGGTCATCAGTCCCTAAACTTACAAACTACTTATGAACTATTTACCAACTAGGACGGCACAAATATCAATGCCCGACGGGGGATTCGAACCCCCAACCGTAGTGGCCGTGTACACCGTGACTGGAGCGCCTCAGTCCCCTCGGCCACCGCGGCCGGCACACAAGACGAGAGACCAGGGTGGTCTGCCCACTTCCCACACGCCCCAATCCCATCCCAACTCCACCACCTCTATTCCTTGATCGGCGACTCCACCGAGTCAATGTTTTTTTTTATAATTTTGTTTATTTATTTATTTTTTCTTTTTGCTTAAGTTGTTATCAGTCCCTAAACTTATAAACTACTTATGAACTAGCTTATACTAAAGACGGCTCAAACATCCATGCCCGAGGGGGGATTCGAACCTCCGACCGTTGCAGCCGTTCGTCATATTTTGGAGTATAGATGCCCAACGTGGGATCCGTATCAGGTGGGGGAGGGGGGTGTGCGGCGGCTTACTTCGTATTGCCGGCCCGGCCACGGTTTGTCCACCGCTGCCTGTACCAAGACTGCGCATTGTGGAAAAACGACAAGCAAGCAGCAAGTGACTGAGAGAAGCCGGTGAGTGTCATGAGGCCGCGCTGTCCTCGCGGTCCCGCTATCGCCCTAGGCGGGCCGCAGTTGCTGCGGCCACCGCGATAATCTGTGGACGCAGAGTTACGGCGCGTGCGGTGCGGGAGGATTAGGCGGGCAGGGAGCAGGGAGGGGGCCAAGGATTACGCGCCCAGCCAGCAGCCAGCGGCCGGCCAATAAACTTTTAACCGGAATTTACACTCGGCGGCGACTGCAGCCGCGCGCGCCGACACCAACGCCCCGCCCTGCGCCCTGTGCTCGCCTTCACTCTTACTCACCCGGCAAATTCACGACTCACCGTAAAATCGTAGCGCCACAGCGGACAGCAAATAAACAACTTTCACTTTCCGAGCGTATTCAGTAGTAGCGAGAATAAATGACTGTTTGTAGAGGATTTGGAGGTATATACAACGCTGAATTTACACCGCTGGCCTTACAAAAAATCACCAACTGGGAGTACCGGAGATAACACACCATTTTTTTCTTTTTTTTTTTTTTTGGGCGGGGGGGGGGGGGGTGTGAGGGGGTGGCGGGCCGGGTAGGGAACGTATCATGTTATAGATAGACCACATGATTTTTAGTCCTGTGAAGTCAGATCATTAAATCAATATTCATGTCTATAAACGCTTCTACACTAATCTGCATTCCATCAAAAACAAGCTGCGTCGCCCGGGTAGTTACTTATGTCAGTCTTCAGTTAGAACATCTCTACTTCCCTATTCTCTCCCTCATCAGCTTCTGTTTTCTTCTTTCTCTTTTCGTATCCTCTCTTCCCTTCTCACTTTCTCTTTCTATTCATGTCCTACTTTCCTTCTCTCTGTTCACCTGTTCCTCCCCTCGTCTTCTCCCGTACCTTTCTCTTTCCATTTCCTCCTCCCCGTTCCTTCTGTTCATCTCCTTTCAACTGTCTGTCACTCTCCCCCCGTCTCATTCTCCTCCTCTTCCCGTCTCTCTGTCCTTCTCCTTTCTCCCCTTTCTATCCATCTCTTCCTCCACTTACTACACCCCTACTGTATATGAAAACATACATAGATGCACTAAGTCTCACGTCGACTGGTTAAACGGTGTCTAAGTCTGAAGGTACCATTCACCATTCTATATTCACTGGATTGCAGATTATAAAAATCTCCTTCATGAAAACATATCGTTACGCGCTGACATTCATGGTAACCAGGCAAACAATTTGGATGTTTGTTGTTACGTACCCTCCGCTATGTCCCTACGGAGGATTACGAAAGGTAGCCTATGTATTAATTCGGGATTTAAACTACCTTCATTCCACACTTCATTCAATTCCCTCCAGCTGTTTCAGCGTGAAGAATAACATACGTGTTTACCCACTGTAACTTACTCTTCGCCATGCACCGTACGGTGGCTTCCTGCAGATAGCTCATACGTTAATTCAGGGTATAAGCTTTCTGCATACCAAATGTCATTCAAATCCGTCAAGCTGTTACAGCGTGAAAAAAAAAATCAACAACAACGTATTAACCAATTTTAAGATACCCTCTGCCATGCACCATACGCTTGCTTACGAAAAGTAGTCATTGTATTAATGTAGGTTATAAGCTATCTCCATTTCAAATCTGTCCTTCCCTTTCAGTAGCAAACATATTAATCCATTGAAAGGTACCCTCCGCCACACACCATACGGTGGCTTACCAAAGGTACCCCATGTATTAATTAGAGTACAAGCTACCTCTGTTACAAAATTTCATTCATATCCGTCCAGCTGTTTCAGTGTGAAGGTGTAACAAACGAATCAAACCAATTGTAAAGCACCCTTCGCCATTTACCATACGAAGTATGCTAGCAATGAGCTGGAAAGATTTTATCGCAATCGGATGTACGGTATGGCCATGCATTAAATACAAATAAAAAGTCAGACAAACAAGCATGATTTTTTTATATTAGATTATTATTTTTTTTAATTCAGTAGCAGTTGAGTCTTTTGTGACCGTTGCTTATGCATCGCTGTGCGGGTTTTGCTCCCGGTGTTATGATTTGGACTTGCAGTGCATTGTACACCCACGCCCTCCTACTACTCACAGTAACTAGCCAGCCTTATATCTCTGAAGAACGACACGTCGTGAATATGCCACCTGCTCCTTCCCTAGATCAAGTTTGGAAAGATATTGAAGCAGCACTGACTGCTGTAGCCCCAAGAACTCGTGCAGACAATGACCTTTTGCCTTAGTAGAATTAAAAACAAATGAAATTACTCACAATTGACTATTTTGGATAATTTATTATAACAAAATCATGATTTACACGGTTTATCCATTTTAAAGTGTTATCCTCAAGTTTAAAATTACATGATTTGCCTGTACTACATAGCATCGCTACATCAACATGCAATCAGTTTTATAAAACCAAGTACTAGATTATAAAACACATAAAAAATTGAAATTACATTGATACAGCAACACAGTTTTCGATTGTTAATGTATTTCATAATTTGACAACTGGTTCCATAAAATCATACACGCGTGGCAGAGTCAGTTACGTCTGAGACTTGACGCCTGGAGTATAGGCACCCACACAACTCTTCATGCTGCGCACGCTGCCGCATTCCAGGTGGCTGATTGTCGTTTCAGTTGCAGATCGTGAAGGAAACACCATGTTTAGTCTCCAGTTATTATCCGGTTGAGAGACGTGGGATCATTGTATAACAGATGAGGTCAAGCTAAATCGTGATGCGATCATCACGTTTCCCTTTCGACAGGATTTGTGGCACACTGTGCCGAATAATATGAGACATCTTGAGGTCGTCCGTCGGAATTTTGTGGCTGCTGCTACGAGAGAGTCTACCGATTGATAGCGGTTAGCACGGCACGCACCAACGTTGCAACTTCCTGGATATTTCGTTCCCTACAGATTGTTCGTGCCCGACCAAACTGTCCAGTCATTGAATAAAAGATAGTTGTCACCTAAACATAACTTTACAACTCAATGCTGCTTCACCGTATACCTGCTGCATTATTTGAAACGTTACAGCAACGGGTTTGCCTAATTTCTGCCGAACTTAATGTCTGCTTGTTGCTCAAACTGCGAGATGTTAAGGTCCGAGTGGAACTAACAACTGACCGTACCAATAACGACCGTGTGTCTGCTTTCAGTGCGTGCACTCAATTGTCTCTTTCATGGACGAAATTAACTGACATGATAACATACCACGGCGCCGCCCATGCCCTACTGTGCACCACAGGGCCATCATGCGTCATCTCAGAACGTACTGACTGTCCACGTGTATTGATGATATGCAGGTATATAAGATAATTTTAAACTTTAATATGACACTTCAAAATGGCTACACGGCCTAAATACGGTAATAATTCTGTTATAGTTAATTATTCAAAAAAGTCAAATTTCAGTAACTTCATTTCATTTTAATTCTAACGAGGGAAAAGGTCCTTGTCCAAAAATGTTGAAATGTTCATTAAGCTTATGAGACTTAACTGCGGGGTCATCAGTCCCTAAACCTACAAACAACTTATAAACTATCTTATATTTAAGACAGCACGAACTACCATGCCCGAGGGAGGATTCGAACCCCCGACGTGGAACGGCCTCGCTCATCGTAGCTGAGCGACTCAATGCCCTTGGCCTCTCCGCAACGCCGTGTCGGAGCGGCCGAGCGCATTGAGTCGCTCAGCTACGATGCGCGAGGCCGTTCCACGTCGGGGGTTCGAATCCTCCCTCGAGCATGAATGTTTGTGTCGTCTTTAATATAAGCTTGTCTAGAGATTGATGCCCCGTAGTTAAATCCCATAAGCTTAATAAACATTTGAAGTTTCTGCCGCGGCAATGTCGTTGTCTGCCCGTGTTCTAAGGGGTACAGCAATCAATACTGCTTAAATATATTTCCAGAATTGATCCAGTGTAGGAGCAGGTGGCATATTCACGACCAGTCGTTCTGTTATTATCGTCATGATGTTTACCACAGGCGAGGAATAGGGAGGACAGGAAGGCCAAGGCGGCGTTACAGTCCAGTGACCGGCGGAGAAAACTCTATCATTTACGTGCCTCGTATGGTCACGAATTAGCCTGTTGTAAAGTGAGCGTCTGCTCGCTCCGATGGTATGAGAGGACAATACCGACCACCACATCAGATATATATCGCTTCTGCACCAACACTAAGCATTAGGGGCAAGACCTGTGTGGAGATGCATAGGCGACACTGTAACGGTCCCTTTAGACTCAATCCGTACTGAAGTAGCGATGAAAAAAGGAATGTGCGGCACAAGGATAGTTTGATAGAACAAATATTGGTACATGAAGAGCAATAAAAATGTGTGTGTGTGTGTGTATGTGTTTGTGTGTGTGTGTGTGTGTGTGTGTGTCGTGTGATGTGGTTTGAGGATTGAGGAACAGGGAGGATGGACAGAGGGGATAAAGGGTAAAACTGTAACATGAACCAAGTACTAGGAATGTATACAGCAATGAGGTTACAATAGGTGCAGGGCGCAGTATTTATTCAGACATTTAGATGCATGCATATGATAGACTAGCATAGAGAGCTGCATCAACCCTGTCTTAAGAGAAACAACAACAACACAACAACAACAAAGTGTGTAATATGTGCTGTGAGTGAGGTTTGATGATGATTCTTCCGTGTACCACTACTATTATTGATATATACATGATATGTGTAACAACAAGGAGATATGTAGGAGTATACAAGTAAGTAAAACAAAACAATAGAGATGTAGAGCGGCAGTAGATGACGTTTGGGGTTCCATTTCTCATCATAGTTGGATATTGACAGATTCCAACCTGTTAACTGATAGTGGTGTTGTGCTACAAAGTATTTCCAGGTACCTATGAATTTTCTTTTTGGGCCGTCGTGTAGAATGCGCTCCAGCACTTGTACCGATGCTCCGCAGTCGCACTGGCCACAGCTGGTAATTCTTCACTTGTGTAGCGTTGCTGTGGTCACTGCGTGGTGAGCTCTTATCCGGTTGATGGAGCTGCACTTTTTCTTTTTTGGTTTTTAAAAATGAAGTTACACGTCGTGCATAATATATTTGTAAAAGTGATTAATACATTAATATTATTTCTACTTCTATCGCTACCTCGAGAAGAAATTTTATTGGTTTTGAGGCGAATTATTAATTTAATTGGATTTACGTGGTTTAATATATTAACCGAATCAATATCTGCAAGTCAGATTAAGTACGTTGATAGTATGCGTAATAACTCACGCTCCATCGAACTGAACTGCTTAGATAATTAGTTTATATTCAATTTCCGCGTTGTGTGATCTGAGTCCACGAAAGGTTTTCTGTCCTGAACATTTATCCATAGTTACGTTGGACATACCCAGATATATTGCTGATTGCACAGTGTGACGATCTTGTATCGGTTGTGAATAAATAGTTGTCAGTATTTAAGTTCCAACCCTCGTATTTTTTAAACTCGGCGAAATATTTTTCTTATTTTTAAGGATAATAATACTTAGAACTCGTTTAATTTATCAAATTATTAACATAATTGCCGAAATTAAATATATTTTCATATGTTTCAGGGGTAAAAGAACTGTCATATTCTCGAGATAAAAAGTGTCTTAAAACACCAATCTGTAAATTTTGTTTTAATCTTATGAAGCGATCTAAGTAGTCAGAATCTGGTTCATTTTCTTGTTTTTACAACATTTGAATTACGGTCTTGGTTTAAACTTTTGTTTTTTGTAGCTATATAAAAATTAAGTCCGAAATTATAAAGGAAAAAGTGAAAGCGGAATTATGTCTGAAGATTCAATGCTAAAATCAGTTTTGGAAGTAAAAGAAAAGGAAAGATCTGTGAGGGCTGTTTGCGAAGAGTTTGGAATTTCAAGAAAACGTAATGTAGCTACTGAGCTATGTACAAACAGACTTCATGTCAGCCTACACAATCAATTAAAACTCAGGAAACTGAAAATGAACCTCAACCTGTACCACCGGACCGAAAAAGAAGGCGAAATGATGGGAAAAATAATAAATCACAGACTAGAAATGCAAGTTTTAAAAAGAAAGTACGAGCTTTGGTAGTATTGAATTAACTGAATCAACTGCAGGATTCCTAAAATGCAAAAAGAATCTAAGGCAAGATGATGATGGCGATGAGTTCACAAACAGCAAGTCTTCGGTTCATCAGACATGCGTGACAAATGAATTCCGTGGACTACTTTATGAGTATTGCAACTGTTATGATCCTTTGGATCTGGACATTGAATATAATTGACTGGTTTGTATCAAGACACTATAAATCCTAATAAGTGTGGGCTTTCCCGTTGTCACAGAAAAATATTAAGCAATCGACTCTACATTCCATTTGATATATGTACATTACGTTTCAAGATAAATATCAGTTTTATTTTGATTTCTTAAAGTAATACTAGTTTAACTTATCAAACGAGCACATGGGTCAAAGCGCCCCAGCTTCTAGGTGAATTTATCCGAGGGTTTCTACAACTTATGGGACTTAACTCCGGGGTCATCAGTCTCTAAACTTACAAACTACTTCTTAACTAGCTCATACTAAAGACGGCACAAACATCCATGCCCGAGGGGGATTCGAACTTCCGACGGGAAACGGCCTCGCGAATGGTAGCATAGCGCCTCAATGCGCTCGGCCACTCCGCCGCGGTGACATATGTTCAGTAATTAATTTTTATCTATCTTTTAAGTTATATTTTCAAGCTTAGTAATTGCCTTCTAGATTCAAAATTTTAACAGTAATTTCAAAAATTTAAGTCTGCAAAATAAATTAATATAAAAGAAAAATATATTGTCAACGTGCCCCGATCTCCCCCATAATTACATTCTGAGAAAAATTTAATGTTATAAACGATAATTTCGCCTCCCTATATTCTTAGTACTGTAATCATTAAAGGTTCTACCTAAGTCGCAAACTCACTTTCACTGTAATCTTAAAACACAGAAACAGAGAACTCTATAGTATATAAAATTTTAGTTGTTATTTCTGTACCTTTGGTTTCATAACAGTCCCTAATATTCCAGACATTACAGAACGCTGTCTACAACCAGTGCGAATTTGCGGAATTTGGGGTTTGGATGTAACAACCAAAATGTTCAAATGTTTGTTAAGCTTATGGGACTTAACTACGAGGTCATCAGTCCCTAAACTTACAAACTACTTATGAACTACTTACGAACTAGGACAGCACAAATATCCATGCCCGAGGGGGGATTCGAACCCCCGACCGTAGTGGCCGTGCAGACCGTGACTGGAGCGCCTCAGTCCCCTCGGCCACCGCGGCCGGCGCTGTAACAACCCCTCTGCGTCATTTTTACAAACCTGAATATCTGTCAGAGGATCAGGAAGTCACTGTATGTGAGGTCACCACGGTTATGAGCCTTGAGAGTACCTGAGGGCGGTAACAATGACCGCGTCATCACTTCGCCTGCATTATAACGGCTGCACTAGGTCTGTAAGTGTATTGTATAACTTCAGCACTGAATCTCCTGTTACACTACGCTTCTAAATTTGTGTAAACAAAGATATTTGTAAGTAAAATGAAGTTATATCCACGAATTAAGCACACGTTTTGGATTACGGGACTGTGAGTGACCACTAACAATATAATAAGAAATTCAGCCTTGCAACCGAAACGTGTTGTATTTTGAGCTTATAAACTACATGACACGGAATCTAAGAGGACCTCTGCACGTTGCTGGGGAATCACCCTTACGGCTATTGTCATGAGAGTTCACAAATATAAAAAGATGTTGGGGTATACGACGTCAAGGTGACGACTAACTGTATTGAGGACGTATTGGACGAGCGAGGAACGTGTATGTTCCAAATTCAGTGTCACGCAATATACTGCGAGGAAGATTTCCACGAACTTCACAAAAGGAACTACGATATGATTCTGCTAAAATACGGAATGATTCACTGCCTTATAAAGGGAAGACTTCAATCTCCAAAACATACCTGCTGAAGAAAGTTTGGTTATTATCATCCTCGGGTGTTATCACCCGGCGTTTTTCCGCTTTGTCAAATAGCTACAAAGAATAAGAAACAGTGGTAGCCACAGTAACAGATAATATGTACAGAACTACGTTCTGTCTTTCAGACACTACATTATGTCTGCAGAACATCATTGTTACTTACCATAAAGTTTTTTGTGTATGTAGTTCGCTCACAACTGAAGCAAACAAAATGCTCTGGTCGTTCGTTCACATGCAACACACATTGTCAAATGTTTGACTCTGAAGTCTGGGTATGTTTCAGTTCCCTAGCGACGAACCAATAATGTACATTAATTACCATCATTTGACGCGTGGTCGAAACGTATTTGGAAAATATTGTTCTTGTCAAACCACTATCTCTTTACTCACACGAATTGATGAAAGGTAAAGACGAAGGATCTCGAATAAATTCTATATTTCTATATTTCCTGATGGATTTTGACGTGTACCTTACAAATAGATTTAAATCAATTGAATATTGAAAATTCATCATAAAGATGGTGCAGGATCAGCAACTGGTAATATATTGAAAACAATTAATTTTTCCGCCACAGTTGCACTGTTTAGGTATTGGTAACTAGTTTCGGACTTAATCGTCCTTTTTCAAACCGTTGGCCATATTCTAACCGTAATTATACACTGCATGAAGCAAATGACTGATAAAATCTGTACGTTATCCACTGTTAATACATGATTACATTAAAATTTAAAATCATCTATTTTAACCGATTTTAAATTTTAATGTAATGCATCATCTATTTTAACCGATTGTAAATTTTAATGTAATTATGTATTAACAGTGGATAATGTACAGGCTTCATGCAGTGTATTATTACGGTTGGAATAAGGCCAACGGTTTGACAAAGGACGATTAAGTCCGAAACTAGTTACAACACCTAAATAGTGCAACTGTGACGGAAAAAAATAAATTGTTTTAAAATGAATATTGTCTCAGATATGTGACGGGATTGGAGATTGACTGTCACAGAGGATACAGTTCGTAGTAACTGACGGAAAGGCACGGACTAGAACGGATGTGATATACGGCATTCCCACAAGTAGAGCTGTTGGTTCTATGCTGTTTTTGATATATATAAACGATCTGGGAGAAACCCTGAGCAGTCCTTTGAGGCTCTTTGTAGTCTGTGCTGTCATATATGTCTGGTATATTTAAAACCAACTGCACAACAATTTAGATAAGATATCTGTATAGTGTGTAAAATTGACAAGTGGCCCTACATAAAGTCAACTTTGCATTCGCCCACACGAGTAGTATAAAGGCTCTTAATTCCATTATAAGGTAAATCAATCAAATCTGAAGGTCGTAATAGTAAAATCACTATTATGACACACATGAGAAAAGTTATGTGGAAGGTGAACCAAAGACTGCGTTTTATTGGTGAAACATTTACTAAAGAGGTTGCACATATTACGCTTCTCCGTCTTCTTTTCGACTATTTCTGCAGGGTGTGAAAGCCTTATCAGATGGGATTGTCGGAGGACATATAAGTATTACAAAGTAAGAACGTTCGCCTTGTATTATCAAGATACAGGAGCCACGAAAATAATACAGGAGTTGAAGTACGAGCGTTGCAATGACAGTGTTAGGAGTTGTGTCGAATTACTAAATTTCGATTGACCAGTTTCTCCTCTGAATATGAAAATATATTGCTTCTTTCCACCTACATAGAAAGAAAAGCAAATAAGAGAAACCTAAACTCAAACAAATGGATTTAGGTTTCTTTTTCCTTCCGCATGCTGTTCGACAGTGGGGTAGTAGGTAAATGGTATGTAAGTTATTCGATGAACCCTCTGCCAGACACTACAATGTGATTTGCAGAATAACGATGTAGATGCAGGTGTATACATCAAAATAATAATGTAGAGAAGCTTAGTGATTTACGCTAACATTATATGCTTCACTACACGAATGTCACCACTTACGATCCTGTTATATCCATTGACTTCAATCATGTGTAACAGTAAAAGTGCCACAGCATGAGAAAACAATCTTCCAAAGAGTAATATTCACAGCAACTCTCTCCATCTAGTACTGGATGGTCCCGGAAGGATAAAATATAACGTCACTAGTGAAAACCGTTCTGATACTTCTGCGACTTGCATATATGCACAGTATATTTTCGAGAGATACTACTCTGGTTCCTGGAGAACACCCTACCTACTGTTCGTCATTGGGTGTGGTACGAACATGATGGAGTCCCACCTCAATCGGGACTGGTACTTCGTGAACACCTGGATCAGACATTCCCCCAAAAGTGGGCATGAAGAGTAAGTCGTGTTTTGTGTCCCGCACGTTCATCTGGAATGTTTCATTTGGTTTCTCCTTGTAGGGGCATGTGAAATGTCTTGCGTGCGGCATGGTTATCGAGAATGACGTGTATCTCCTAACAAGAACTCTCGCTGCTTGCGAAGCAGTTCAAGAACTATCGGATATATATTAGAATGAGTACGAAAGAACTTTTTGCGACAATGACATGCATGAGTTTAAGATGAAGGACGCCATTCTGTACCATTGATGTAAATATGAAAACGTGAAACTTGCGCATGTCAGTGGAATTCATCATTATTATATCTCTCGACTTGGGAACTATATCTCTCTGAAGTCAAGATCGAAGTTTCTAGTCCATCAGGAGGTGTTCTTTGCGGATAATGAGGAGGGCTCAGTGCAAGTTCTACATCCAAATCCACGTGATTACTCTGCAAACCACACTTAAGTGTCTGGAAGACGGTTCATTCATCTATCATCACATTCTAGAATAGCACGTGGGTAGAAAGAACACCTAAATCTCTTAGTTAGAGCTCCGAAGTCTCTTATTCTATACATCATGTCTGTAGTTCAGATGCTGGGACCCATAGCTCTACTTTTAAAACGGAAATTGAATAGATATTCGCTTACACCCTCCGACTAAATAGTTTCCGGGCAAGGGTCCCTAGCCTTTACAACATATATGAAAGTTTGTTTCAACAGCAGGGAATTGACGTTAAAGTGAACATGAATTCAACAGCAGCAGTACTTTGTGTTTCTGAGCTCCACAAAACAAATATCTCAATAATATCTGTAGTTTATTTAATTTTAGTAACTTGCCATAAATAATACATGGAGTCTCTAATTAAAAGAAAACTAAATTTACATAAAAATTAGGAATTTAATTAAATTAATTTAATTGAAACTAGGAATTTTCTTGCCTCGGTGAAGAAATGGAACTGTTGATCTATTACATCCAGAGCTAATCTAACCTCTTTTCAGTAGACTATTTTCCTATAATTCTTTTGCAGAGATTACGGTAATTTGAAAACAATTTTTAAATGAAACTAGAACAAATCCTTTTTAAACTTAAGCTTACTTATTAAGAATTTCAACAGACTCTGTTCATTCAGATTTGCACCTGAGCCAATTATCGGCTAAAATGTCTTGGAGAACAACAATTTGGAATGAACATTTTTAAATATAAAGCCCCTGAGTTCTGAAATAGAATAGTGGGACAGGTAAGTGGGCAATATACCATAATTGCTGAACTATATTTTCTTATAGATTAAAAACTTAACAAATTCCTAATTTCTTGTGGGAACTCCTGTACGAATAATAGAGACATTGGACATTAATAACGCGAATAAGGCCTGGTATCGTACTCGCAATATTGCATTCCTCTTACGTGACTCTTCGTTTGAAGCCAATATGGCATATATGAGAAACAATTTCTAATTTTCTGTTCTGTTTTGGTTTTTACAGGGCTATCGACAAACGCAGAAACGCGGTTTCCTAACTTTAGCTCGTTGTTTTCTGACGATACACAAGGTAGGAGTGAGGAATGTGAAGGGGAGTGGGAGAAATGATTTATTTCTCTATTTCTCTATGTTTTGTAAATTCAACATGTTCCATTTGGTTTTGCTAATCCTAGCACATGATGTAAAGATATCTACAATAAATTACTAATCTGATTATTAAGTCTGTAATTGTAACAAAAGATGAATAGATTGTTACTCTGTCAAAAACGATGTGAAGAGAGAACGAGTTTTCTGCTGTCTATTTGTAGATGGACGTGATGTATAAAGCTTTTTCTAAAACATGCATGTGAAACATTCAAAAGGCGTATAAAAATTATTTCTATTGTGCGCGTGGGTAGTTACCCCCGACAGGTCTTAAAGGACGACACCCTCATCCATTGCTTTTATAAGTTAGGTGTCAGTATTGTTACATTAATTTAACAGCTGGGTAAGAATAAGTGTTACAATTGAATTAAAAAAAGCTGACAGTTGATATTGCAATCTTCTCACAGTCTAAATGTACAACTAGTTAATTTTAATCATTTCTGTTTTTATTAATGTTTAGTTTTATTATTTTTAATTATTATGGCGGTCAACGTAGGGCCTGATGACGTTATTTGACTGCAATCTCTAATGATTGTTAAGTGTGCTGGAGATGTCCATCGAAACGTAGAGAAATGGAAAACCTGACTCCACGCACGAATAATACACGGAATTCCACTCCGGGTGGAATAATAGTCGGAGAAGCCCACAATTGTTAATTTACCATCTTTCCATTATTGCTTTCGGCTTGAGACCACTCCCTTCACTCTGCTTTCCGGTAGGAACAAGTTTCAAAATTCATACTGAGTAGCTCATGTAGATAGCTTCTTGTGATCTAGCGTTGTACTAGCATTGTGAAACAAACTATTTGTGATAGTTTTGCGAGGCAAAATTTGTGCAGGACTTGTCAGAACATTCTGTTTATATCAAAATTTGATATTTCTTGGTACAGGATTTATTTATTTATTTTTATTTATTTATTTATTTATTTGCAATATGACACAGATGTTCGACAATGAGTGATTCGTAAAAGCGCTTGTAAAATTTAGGTCTCAGCGAATTAAGAATATCTTTTTTCTCTTCAAATCACAGATGAAAGATGTAGTCATAGATGACAAGAAAATATAGACAAGAACCTCGGCGAAGCAAAATTAAGGGTGACCTGCACATAAAATAAATGGGAAGTTACATTTTAAATAACTTACCTCTACACCGCAACATAGCCACAATTTAGTAACACAAGACAGGTCTCAAATAAATTAGAATGCGGGGAAAACGAGAGCAGTGCATTCCAGGTGAAACATGGCTACCAGAAGGCCCGTGGCTAGCTCGCTTTAAACGCGCCTCTCTCAGAATTCTTTGCGCAGCGCTCCGGCGAATGCAAATAAGTTAGGAAATTCTCTTAGGTGCTCCTGCTGCTGCGGGACCACAAAGCACAGCCGCCGCTGCTCTTATTTTCTGTACACACAAAGTAATATCCCGGGCGGGGCTTAGCGCGCCGCCTGCCTTGCCAGGGGTCGCGTGGCTGTTTAGCAGGCGGACCTCTCCCAGCTAGTATTACAAATATTACGCGTCCACAAATTACAGCGGCAGGATTCTCGGCAGTTTGCCGGGAGTTATGGCACCTCAGGCAAAGAAGCTTTTACATAAGGAGAGCAGGAAAGCTCGTAATTCGTAGAATACGACGACGCATCGGGAGTAATTATTTCAGGTACTGTACAAAGATTGAAAACAAGAAAAAAGGAGAACATGTTGAGAAGGGAAAATGAAGCTTTGCTAACGCACTGATAGAGGAAAGTGCAGTCAGCCCGGACGCTAGAACATGATTATTCGAAAACCCATTGGGTAAAAGTGAAGAAAGTGAACATGTGTTTTAGATTATAGCTGGTAACCATTACATTGGGTTTACGGTCTTCTGTATCAGCTGGAATAGACAGAAATACATGAAAACTCTGCACGGATTTGTATTTACAAACTGTTTTATATTTCCGGCATCCACAGCTGAAATACATTGTAAAGCAATTCTAGAAAATAATATAAACAATCAGGATGTCTTTCTATGAATTATTGTAGTCCGCCTTTATTGCGTTACTACCGGTTTCGTACCGTTAAAGGTACATCTTCAGATATCTTTTAATTTACATGGGGTGGTTGGACTTGTTGCGTGTCCCAACGTTCATGATGGTTTGTCGGGTTTTATGGAGGTTTTCTTCAAAAGATGTTAATTAATTTTACAAGGGACTCCTTTCAGTAAACGTTTATGTGGGCAACGGTTGCGTATACAAGTTTAGTGCTTAAAATTTTAAAGTTGAACGTAGGGGTGGGTTCAGTATCCCTTGACTCTAAAGTAAAACGAATTGTACCAATGGTTTGCGTCATATGCTATTAAAATATTTGACAAAACCAGAAGCTTTTTGGAGTCGTGGTCCGTGTTATGATTCACAAAATTAGAAAATTCCAAGAAACCATTAGGTGCACGTTAGGACATAAAAAATTTTGTGGTCATTGAAACTATGAAAAGTATTCATGTGCAATGATAGTATATGATATGTTCAGAAGTGCAATACTTCTGAATACGTATTGTCGTAGTTCAAGAAATCGTTGTGGAAAGCCCCCAATACTCGTCATCATAAAAGTGCGCTGTGGCGATGAAGAAAGCCTGTGGTATATGCCCACGCTGCTCTCTTAGCCCGGCATCGTTTGTCGTTGTCATGTACTCGCTTATTGGCGGTGACTGAGGTCCGTTGACTTTAGTATACAGCCACACAACCAACGTGATGGAGCATTTTCCATTTTTCATGACGTCATATCTCCTGTTCTATGCGTCGTATGTGGTTTTTACTTACAAGGCGATTATTTCTGATGATAAAAAGTTTTTGTACAACGTTTCGTTGTGATTAGTTAAGGAGGAGATGTGCAACATTGCTTCATGACGTGGCAGTTCATTGTTTATTGTGTAAAATCTCTTGAACTATGTGTTTAGCTGTTTCTTAATCCCACAACGATTTTTAACATGTAGTGGTGGTTATGCGTATAGAGTATGGATGATATCGGTTCAGTAGCTTGGGAAGAAAGGTACATACATACATTTTTGTAAAAAGTATATATATATATATTATTAAAATTTTGACATTGGCTGTGCTGCGGTCAGCTGTCATTTATAGCACACCATAACCAGCAGAGATGTCAAGTATATCATTTGAATCGTAATTTATCAAAATTCTCTTGTCACTAAAAGTAAATTGTTGGGAAATTTTTAAAAATGTTTATATTCCTATTATTAATAAATACGACATTTTTTTTATTCTACGTATTTTGAGGCTACTAACCGCTAATAATAATGATGATTAAAATAATTATGTACTTCATTTTGCATGATTGTGCATAACAAAGTTGTTTGATAAGAGTCCTTTCATAAACAAAAGGCTGACAAAAGCCCATTCATAGAGACAAAAGTAAAAAAAAAATAAGTAAATAAAAATTTAAAAAAATAAAAAAATTAAAAATAATTATGCAATGATTGATAAAGAATTTATTAAGGCTGTTTACTTTCCATTAGACATTGTATACATAAATCAGATTGGCTATAAGGGACAAAGGAGAATGTGTTTTTAAGTAACAAAAATTAACACTAAAGTCTCATATCATTAAAATCACAGTTCTTGTTGAACTGTAGGCTACTGAATCACCTCGTCATAAAATAAACCACGTTCATCAAGGACGAACTGGATAGTCTTCTTTATATCAATCTTTTTATAAATAAGTATTTTTTCCGTGTATGCTTTTTGTATGGGTAGAGAAATGAATGATGTGTCGGGATAGCTAGTTTGAATGTATTGTATAGAATTCCACTAATAAAGTCTGATAATGTTACTTCTCCTTTACTTCATGTTAGTTAGAAATAGTAAAATTTTCTCTTTTTTCCCTTCTTTTCAGATTCGCTTTCTTCTGAAACAGTACATTTTTATAGAACTGAGACCACCATTTCCGAAAATCCAAAATATTTTTTGTTTCTATCAAATCAACAATAAAGTTTCCCTATTCTGTAGACGTTAATATCATTTCACATACTTCTTTTATTGTGTAATATCGGTCACACTTCCTTAATTTGCTTTTTACAGCGCTAAAGACTCTGTCAGTGGCAGATAAGAGTGGCCCCTTATTGGCAGTCTGTACACAACCTCGTTGAATCTTCCACTGTCTGTAATAAAAAGTACGAACCTAATCACTGTACGATTTTTGTTATCGCTGTACAAGTAGAATTCATTAACATTTTCTGGTATATTATCTTTGATAAAATGTCCTTGGTACTTCGCTGAATAAATATGCTATCGCATAAAAAACCGTTTCAGTCAATGATGTCAGAGACGATTTAGCTGCATTTTTTTAATATTAAGTGAAGAGAAATTTAATAATCTCAGCTGACAACAGCCATTTTGTATTTAACAGAGGAAGACATACCTGAGGTACAAAAATTGTGGTATGTTAAGAACAGTCGTGGCTCAAAGGCCCACATTCATGTAGACCGGGATTCGTAGTTACGCCTGACCATCCAGATCCAGGAATAGTTTTTGAGTAAACTGAATTTTTGTACAGCTGCCATTAGCGACAATTCGCTTAAGGTATAGTAATTCATTCAGTAACACTGTAAGTAATTAAATGTTCAAAAATGTATGATTTACTTGTAAATCACAATTATAAATATATTTTAAGAGGTGAGAGGTTCAGATAGTGCAAGCGGTACTTGAAAGTTTCTTGAATGAACAGAATTTTGTGTTTGAGGCTAAAAGTAATACTTTGTGTCTAGTTCCACTGACACGGTACGTCAGTTTACGCTCTTGTGGAATCCACCTCTATTTTGCCTGATCTTGGACTTCATTCAGGCAACTTCATTCATGTAGTTGCTAATCTATACTAATAATAAATCTGTAAATGTAGGCCTCTTGCTGTTCCCTTCAATCTTCAAAACTAATGGACGAATCTTCATGCGGTTTTCACAGGATACAAGACAAAGGTTTGGGTCAACATATAGGCATAACAGTATCAAAATCGGATCACGAAAAAAAAGATATCGTAATTTTGTTTTCAGTAACCATCGTGTCTGTTTGTTTAACTATTAAAAACCACTTATCTCCAAAAGTACTTCACGAATTTGAAAGTGGTTTTCACAGCTACCTTGAGCGTAACTCTGGACAACATATAGACTTCGTTTCATAAAAATCGGATCATGGAAAAAAGAATATCGTAATTTGAATTATTTTATCAACTACCGTCATGTCTGTCTGTCTCTTTGAACACGTTTATCTTCTAAACTATTTGACCAATTTTCATGGGGTTTTCACACCTAACTTTAGCATAGGTTTTTTTTAATACTTCAAAGCAGCATATTTGAATTTCGCAAAAAACTAAATATGAACATCCAGGTGGTACAGAGATCAATAGGCTTAGCGCACAATGCACAGCAACTGCCTTTTTTTTTCTTCTGAAATCCGGGTGGCAACTATTTGATCATCGAGCATACACTTCGCAGCTAGCCCGGTGATTTCCACCTTTACTTGCACCTCAAGAAGTTCGTGTCCTCCGACCAGCGTTTTGACAACGACGATGTTCTGAAGACGACTGTCACACTCTGCTTGCATACACGAGCTCGGACCTCTAAAGCACAATCAACAAAAGTCGATCCCACAGTATGACATCTCATTTTTTTTTTTTTTTTTTTTTTTTTTTTTTTTTTTTTTGCAACTATCAAGAAATGGCTCCAACATTATGTACTTGCTGCGAATATCGTTTTTCATGTAGCTACCTCGGGTTTGTAAAAAAAAAAAAAAAAAAACAAAGATTACTTCCTGGATTCTTATCGTAACTTACAGAATGTTTACACCTAAATAAGATGGAAGATTATGGATCTCAGAAGGATGTAAAAGGCAAATATAAGTAGCTGAGCAAAGAATGTGTAACACTACTTTTGAGGTGAGGGCCTGAATTTAGAGCTGAAAGTGTGGAAAAGCGCAGGTGTAGTTGCTGTTAAATTACGATTCCTTTCGCGAAACAAATTTGAGGCTCGGCTAAAGTTCCGGCGCTACAGAGGTGGATGGAGTGAGGAGGAAGTAGCCGGCTCCGGCTACCGGCTAGTGGGGAGCTGGCGGCGGCCGCAGTTTTTAATTTCGCGCCGCCCCGCAGGAGGCCGCCTGGGGAGTGGAGAGCGCGCGCTTATAAAATATCGCCCACCAGCGCCGCTCGCCTCAATATCCAGCCCGCTAAACAACGCGCTGGCGTGGGCGGCCACTTCCTTACCGGCGTCCAACACCCTATGCTGCGCGCCAAAACTCCGACTGAGGCGATTTCAGGAAACTTCAACGCCCTTTATAGCTTCAACCAAATTGGTGAAGTTCGTTGCCTGCGAGGCATTTCTTCGTATGCGAAACAGGCTTCAATATTAGATTAGATTAGATTAGATTAATACTTGTTCCATAGATCATGATTACGATACTTCGTCAGATGCACCAAGTTAGAGATGGCGTACCATTTTTGTAACGACATCTACACCTCCAAGTACCTAGCCAAAAACATAAAGCTGAAGAACTACAACTCGGTAGTAAGACCCTCTGCACACTGTGCCTTTGATTGCCTCTAGAATGAATCGAAAGGGCCCACTCAGGAAACTAGAACTTACAGAAAGGAAGATTCTGAGGAGACGGAGGACGGTACTTATGGGACAATAAGGAGCTGTATGAACACCAGGAAGACATAGTCACATGCATGAGGAAAAGGCGACTGACCTATGGGCACATGGCCCGCCTGAATCACTCCAGGCTCAGCAAGAGGATACTCACAGTGACAAGCAGGGCATACGCGTCAAAACTACCTAGAGACAAGGCCTTATAACAGGCCGTGCTACGTCACGATGACCAGGCCGAGGCCGCCAGCTTACTGGCTGCCCGCTACGAGGCAGGGGCGTGCCCCAGAGGTCAGCCATTCAGCTGGCAGCTGCGGCTTTGTCAGTGTGACGTAGCACGGCCATTTGTAAGGCATTGTCTCTTGTTGGTATTTGTCCAAACCCAAGTGGTTCGCCTCTGATTAGAGTAGATTAGATTAATAATTGTTCCATAGATCATGAATACGACACTTCGAAATGACGTGGAACGTGTCAGGTTAATGAAGGGTGTCTGTACAAGACGTTACATTACACAAAATATTACGTGACACAATTATTATTATTATTTAGTTTACTATTTTATATCTAAAAACTCATCCACTGAGTAGAAGGAGTTGTCATTCAGAAATTCTTTTAATTTATTGTTAATTAATAGTTGGCTATCTGTCAGGCTTCTGATGCTGCTTGGTAGGTGACCAAAGACTTTTGTGGTAGCATAATTTACCCTTTTTATGCCAAACTCAGATTTAAACCTACGTAGTGAATTTCATCCTTTCTCCCGGTGTTATATTGTGCACACTGCTATTACTTTTGAACTGGGTTGGATTATTAACAACAAATTTGATGAGTGAATATATATATATATATAGAAGTTACTGTGAGGGTACCTAAATACGTAAATAGATGTCTGCAGGATGATCGTGGGTAAGTTCCAGCAATTATTCTGTTTACACGCTTTTGTACAATGAATACCATTTTTTACTCAATGACGAGTTACCCCAGAATATGATGCCATACGAAAGTAGTGAGTGAAAATAGGCATAGCAAGCTAATTTACTGGGATTCTTATCGCCAAAATTTGCAATAACCCTAACAGCATACGTAGCTGAACTCAAACGTTTCAGCAGACCGTCTATGTGTAGTTTCCAATTTAATCTCTTATCAATGCACACAACTAAAAATTTTGAAAATTCTACCTTAGTTACAGACATCTGTTCAAAGTCTGTATTTATTACTGTAGTTCTGGCATTTACTGTACAGAGCTGTATATATTGTATTTTATCAAAATTTAATGAGAGTCCGTTTGCAGAGAACCACTTAATAACTTTGTGAAAAACATTATTTACATCACTTAGTTCTTGATTTTTGGATGTAATTACAGTATTTGTATCATCAGGAAAAACAATTAATTTTGCATCTTCATCAATGTAGAATGGCAATTCATTTCTGTATATCAAGAACAGCAAAGGACCTAAAACCGATCCCTTTGGCACCCCATCCTTGATAGTCCCGAATCGGCTCATATTTTGACATCACATGAACCACTTATTTCAACTTTCTGCATTCTTCCAGTTCTCATAAGAGTTAAACCATTTGTGCACTGCCCCAGTCAAACCAAGATGCCTATATTAAACAGCTGACAGTGTCCCAACCACAGGGGTTCCAAAGCGCTACTGTGTGTGTTCATCTAGAAGAATTCCATGATTTACATTCATTTACTAGCTGAAAAATGCTCCTGTCACAGCACAAGAAAGAAGACAAATATGTTTAAACAACACTGACACAAATGGGAGGAACCAGCTGACTCAGTTTTAATTTCCTCTCACCCAAAATTTTGCCATGGGAACATATTTGCGCCTTTTTAACACATAATATGCTAAACGCTTTTGCCCATTATCTCATCGTAAAGAATTTTTCATAGACAACACTGTCCACTACCACTGTCTACATGTGCCTCTCTTTCCATTTCGTTTTCTTCCCAATAACACTTTATTTTGTCTATGTCTACCACTGCCACTGCCGTCATCCCTTTCTCTCAATTTTGCCTGCCTTCATATGCTTCCGTCTACCTTCATCAACATGAGAGACTGATATGTCGCCGGCCGCGGTGGCCGAGGGGACTGAGGCGCTCCAGTCACGGTTTCACGGCCACTACGGTCGGGTGTTCGAATCCCCCCTCGGGCATGGATATTTGTGCCGTCCTTAGTCTTAGCTAGTTCATAAGTAGTTTGTAAGCTTAGGGACTGATGACCCCGTAGTTAAGTCCCATAAGTTCTACAAACATTTGACAATTATTTTTTACTGATATGTCTTTTAGCGTTCTGACTGGAGCATAGACCCTCTAATAAAATTTCTCCATGATCCCCTTTTCAGTGCCTCGTCTGATGTAAAACCTTTTACTTTGAAGTCATTCTTGAGTAAAAAGAATTACTATCCTCGTGGTCTATCTCGACTCCTCTTACCCTCTACTGCTAAACCCATGAGTTTCTAAGGTAACCTTGCTTCTCCCATGAGTATAACATGACCCCACCATCTCAGTTTGTTAGCTGTGCTTCGTGTATGGTGTTTATTCTCAGTTTTTCTTTGATTCCCTCACTACAGACACCTTCCTGCCATTTTCACATCTATTACTGCCTCACTTTTCCTAATTTTATATCTGTAATCCCAATATTATTAATAAGGTGACCTGTTTCCACCCAGCTTTCAGTGCCATAAAAGTGAGTCGATAGATAGAACCATGCACTGCTAACTTCGTCTTGGTACTTTACTGCTTGCAGAAGAGAATAGAACTTAGCTGAGCACTTACTGCCATAGCTTTGCTACATGTTGATTCCAGTTCTTTCACTATGTTGCCAACGTGTGAGATGATTCGTCCTAAGTAATTGAACCTGCCCAGCTATTTTTTGTTCGTCCTATTTGGCACACAGTCTGTTTAATTCTCTTTCTTACTTTCGTTTTGGAGATGCTGATATTCATATCGTAACCATCACACCTCCGATATAGCTCTGAAATATTAGACTGCAACTTTTCAATCGTATCTGCAATCACAACTAAGTCATATTCAGATGTCAAACTGCTTATTTTGTATTCACCAATTTTAATTCCACCCTGTCGGTCTATTGTTTCCAACATATGACCCATAAAAAGTATCATCAACATTGGTGACAGATTGTAGTGTTGTCTTACCTCTAAAACTACACTAAACCATGAACTCAATTTATCGTCAACTGTAACTGCGGCGTGACAATCTACGTAAATCTTTTAAATGTCTCCAGAAGTTCCTCTCCTATTCTACAATCTTATAGAACCGACAACAGTTCCCTCCTATGAACACGATCACAAGCATTTTCTAGTTTTGTAAAACAAAGATACAATTCCCTGTTCCACTCATAGCACTTCTCCATTATCGGTCATAAGCTAAAGATCTAGTCCTGTAGCCTTTAAGAGGCGTAAAACCACACTGATATCCATCCAACTTGTCTTCAACTAACATTCGCAGTCACCTTTCAACAATACCTTAGAATATTTTTGCCCGCAACGCTAATAAACGAGATAACTCTGTAGTTGTTACAACCGTTTCTGTTTCCATGCTTCGAAATTGATATGATTACTGCTTTCGTCCAGTCAGACTGTTTATCTTACATTGCTGTATTCCTTTCCCACTGTCTGCTCACAATTTCTTCAGTCACGATTATCTTCACCTTATACCAATGCTTTCGGATGCTTTGCTCGGGCTTCTAACTCCTTGACCGGGAAACTAACTCCTAAGCAAGGGAGATGACAAAAAGTGGTCAAAATTTTTGTTACAGGAATTCACCGTTTTAGAGGATCCACATCACCAAAGATTATGTATAGTCTACATTAGTCTCCTTTTTCCATTATCATTGTCTCCTCATGTTTTTCTCCCACCGTTACTGTCTCCATTCATCATTTTTACTATTGCTGTTCTCCCCCACAATGACTGTTTTCTCTTCTCTCCTACTCAGACTTTCTTCTCCCGACGCCGCCTAAGTCGCCTCGTCAGTGATTGCGGAACGACTAGTCCCAATTACACCATCGTAGATACACGCCATCCACTTTGGTGGTACACTGATCAGCAAGAAAATCGTGATTGCTTACTGAACAGCCTGTAAGTTCACCTTCGGTACGGACAGGAGCCGTTTAGGCATCTTGAAATAGTTACAATGAGGCTTTTTAAAGTCGCTGGAGAGAGTTGGCACCAACCCGGCACACAACTAAATTCCGGAAGGGTGCCATGACCTATGACGTCAGGTTCGATCACATTCCGGATGTGTTCGATCAGTTTTAGACCAGGCGAGTTGGAAGCTAGCGTATCAATTCCTCACCACCGTGTACCTCGAAGCACTCCATCGCAGTCCAGGTCTGACGCGGTACATTATCGTCTTGCAAAATGGGAAATGCCACTGCCTTTGTCAAACATGAAGGAGTGTACGTCATCTATAACCACTGTACGATACTTCTTGCTTCTCATGTTGGCTTGTGTGGAATGGCTTGTTCATTGCCACAGGGACGGAGTTTCTGAGAAATTTCATAGCTTGTAGATCACGTCATAGGTGTAATGGGTGGGAAAAGATGACATATGGTGTAATATATCGCATTGCAGTGCCAATACTGCACAGACGTATTCTGATTGGTGCCCCCACCTCTGTATAAGATCTCCTCTATGATTTTATAATTATAAATATTAAATAAACTATTGTATAGAATTTAACGTAATTTCGTGTAAGTAATGTATTTACATCGAGTTTTACTTTGGTATATTCTATTTATACACTTATGCTCTAGTTTTGAGAAACAATTGAATGTATACGCGCTTTACAAAGTGTGCTTCGCACCAAAAATGATGGCGCGCCGGACGAGCACTGCCGAATTGCAGGCAGTCTAGCACAGCCGGCTCTAGCATTAAGAACTATAACAGTCGCGCTCTCAAAGCAGCCTGTTAGGCAGTACAAATTTCGTATTATTAACTACTATAATTAGGATTCATGTGTACGTAAATCATGGATAGAGTTACATACGTCGCTTCTTGTTTCACGACATATGAACAAACATTATAAAACAAGTGGCATCCCGTCTTGCTAATGAAACACGTAAGCATAGCCATCAATTTTAAGAGTTCCACAGCACTTCACTTCAAAATAGAATGATCGACAACCTATGCGCTACTTCTGCGTGGGGACAACGGAGAAGAAGAAGATAGATTAGTGAAGAGAGACTTTAACTGCACGCACTGACAATGTATGTACTTTTACGGCCCTCACGTCTAGTGCTGCGTAATTAAATCTGGCATCATTGCCACGCGTGTGGTTATAACAGCTCCGAGGCAAAGGCTCAGAGAAACTGTTAGATAATTTATAAAACTTTCCAATCACTTTATATAAACTCTCTATACAGCTTTTTATCTCTGTCCTACTTGCACGAGTTTCACTGGACCCATAAGCGGCAATTCAGCCACCGACAGCCCGTCTAAATCTCGCAATACAGGTCTCAAGGACCTACCACCCTGGAAGACGACGGATTCGTATCCTCCCTTCGTCTTGATGATGAAGGTATCAATGTGCTACAGACTACAGTGCGGAAATGGCCGTGCGGTGTAGAATGTCATGTTACGGATTACGCGAGCGAGCGATATGAATATAAGTAAAACCACTTGTACATTCAATATAACATTGCCATATTAATGTAACTTCCTGTAAAACAGACTTTGTTCTCTGTAATAGGTGGCTTAAGAAAATGGGCAAAGCCCGAAAGTAGTCAGAATTTCAAATAAAAGCAGATTTGGTGCAATATATAAAAATGTCTATCCTACAACATTTAAAAGCTGTAAAACGCGACGTATCAAAAAAGTTTGGAATGAAAATTAGTACACCCTCTTAGAGTTTTCAATGTTACATGATATGCCGGCCGCGGTGGCCGAGGGGACTGAGGCGCTCCAGTCATGGTATGCACTGCCACTACGGTCGGGGGTTCGAATCCCCCCTCGGGCATGGATATTTGTGCCGTCCTAGTTCGTAAGAAGTTCATAAGTAGTTTGTAAGTTTAGGGACTGATGACCCCGTAGTTAAGTCCCATAAGCTATACAAACATTTGAACATTTTTGAATGTCACATGAGATTTACTGGTGAAACAGTCCATACAGATAATATACTCGTCTTAGGGAGCGATCTTATTGTATAAATGGAAGGATAGATGCCAAGATCGCAATTTTTATCTTATTTCTTTAAGGCGACCGGTTTCGACACTGTGGTATCATCATTTGGTCTGCACGAAACATGTACAAACATATGGTTACATGCAATTATTACAAGTTAAGTACAATTTGTGAAGCAGAAAAGCAAATAAAACGTAATTATCAAAATTTCTAAGAAAACCAGTTACATACCTCATTGACATTAAACTGCTTATCATAGTGCTCCACATAAAATCTGGTAGGTGTACTGGCTGATAGTCAGAAATAAAATGGATAGTGCAATATATAAAAACGTTGCCGGCCGCGGTGGCCGAGGAGACTGAGGCGCTTCAGTCACGGTCTGCACGGCCACTACGGTCGGGAGTTCGAATCCCCCCTCGGGCATGGATATTTGTGCCGTCTTTAGTATAAGGTAGTTCATAAGTAGTTTGCAACTTTAGGGACTGATGCCCCGTAGTTAAGTCCCATAAGCTTAACAAACATTTGAACTTTTTTTTTTTTTTTTTTTTTTTTTTTTTGAAAACGTCTTTCCTACAATTTTCATTTCCAACAGTGAATCATTTGGGCTTCACAGTCGTAAACTGGCGCCAGCTTGTAGGGAACGCGGTCGAAGCTGCGCGGAGTGTGGGATGGATGGTGGGAGTTGGCGAGCTGTGTAGAGCCATCAGTCAATGGCTGGGGGGAGCAGAGCGGACGGCCGAATTTCCGAACAGCGCTGCCGCTGCCGCTGCCGGCCAGGATGCAGCGCCGCACCTGCACAGTGCTGGCGCCCTGACAACAGCATTCACCACTGCGTTGATCCGCTGTCGATAACCCGCGCCCTCTCCCGCCTTTAACGCTGCCGGCTTTGTCCGACGTTTCCGACGGCCAGCACAGCGGGCCGCCGTCCTGCCAGCGCATCCCTCCACCACGGCACGCAGTTTCCAACACTGTGTTATCACCACACTACGGGTTTCAATCAGGACACTTTCACTCTCGCTTTTATGCTGAGGTGACAAAAGTCACGTAGTACCTCCAGATACAGTGTCGGGTTTACTTTCACCAGGTGAAGGGCATCACCTCTATGTGGCATGGAGTCGAAAAGTCGCTGGAAATCCCCTACAGCCGAGGGGACTGCGGCACGTCAGTCACGGTCTGCACGGCCACTACGGTCGGGGGTTCGAATACACCTAGGGCATGGATATTTGTGCCGTACTTAGTGTTAGCTAGTTCATAAGTAGTTTGTAAATTTAGGGACTGATGACCCCATAGTTAAGTCCCATAAGCTCTACAAACATTTGATGTGATTTGAATCCCCTACAGCAGTTTTTTCCAATCTGTAGATCGGAACCCAAGGGGGGTAACAAAGTATTGTTTATGGGGTCTACATCTAAATCTACGTAGGGTACTCTGCAAATCACATTTACGTGCCTGGCAGAGGGTTCATCGAACCACCATTATACTATTTATCTCCCATTCCATTCTCGAATAGCGCGTGGGGAAGAAAGAGCACCTGAATCTCTCCTTCCGAGCTTTGATTTCTCGAATTTTATTCCGATGACCATTTCTACCTATGTAAGTGGGAGTCAACAATATATTTTTGCATTCGGAGGAGAATGTTGGCGATTGTAGTTTCGTAAGTAGCCCACGCTGCAGCGATAAGCGCCGTTGTTGTAGTGATTCCCATCGCAAATCCAGTATCATTTCCGTAACGCTGTCTCCCCTGTATCGTGACAATATGAAACGAGCTGCCCTTCTCTGGACTCTTTCGATGTCCTCCGTCAAACCCACCCGATAAGGATCCTAGACTGAGCAGCAATACTCCAAAAATGGAGGCACGAGCGTAGTGTATACAGTTTCTTTTGTAGTTCTGTTGCATCTTTTAAGGGTTCTGCCATTAAAACCCAGTCTCTGGTTCGCCTTTCACACGACATTATCTACGAGTTCTTTCCAGTTTAAGTCTGAAGTAATAGTAATTCCTAGGTATTTTCTAGAGTTTACGGCCTTCACTATTGATTGATTTATCTTGTAAACAAAGTTCAACGGATTTCTTTCAGTACACACGTGGACTACTTCACACTTTTCATTATTTAGAGTCAACCGACAATTCTTACACTATCGTTCTGCAGTTGGTTTCGATCTTCAGATGATTTTACTAGACGATAAATGGCGGCGTCATCTGCAAATAACCTAAGAGAGCTACTTAGATATTCCCCTAAATCGTTTATGTAAGTAAGGAATACCAGAGGACTAATAACAGTACCCTGCGATGCCTTACCAATGATTATTACATACTGTGTCCTCTCTGACAGGAAATTCCCTACCCAATCGCAAATTTGAGGCTATATAACATATCCACGCAATTTGATTAATCGCCGTTTGTGAGGTACGGTGCCAAAAGCTTTCTGGAAATCAAGAAATACGGAATCGACTTGCGAACCCTTGTCGATATCGCCCATCACTTCGTGTGAATAAAGAGCTAGTTGTGTTTCGCCGTCACAGGAGGAAATAGTTGCACCATTAAACAGCCAGGCGCATGCCTAAGTACTAGGTGTCCAGTAGTTAAAAGACATATGCCTAGAGTAAGTGAAAAGCACTCGCGTGGAAAATGAAAAAAGAACACCATGCATTCATCAAGCCAGCAAAGCGAAATTTTGTTGGCACTCTCTTGAGGATGTAAAACAACACATGATCACACAGACAGGCAATACGTCACCAGATCAATGTCGACGCTAGTACCGTGTATGCCCTCCTTTTGCAGCAATCTACAATCTACAATTTTCGCATGGAGATAATCATAGAGGTGCCGAATGTAGTCTTACGGTAAGGCTGCCATGTAGTTTCCACCTGGTGCCTCAGTTGGACCAGAATTCTCGCCACTCGTAATCACCGCGCCAAGATGTTTCATCCGCTCCCAAACATGCTCAATGGGGGACAGATCTGGGAATCGTGCTGGCCAGGGTAGTTGACGTACATCTTGAAGAATACGTTGAGTGATACGGGATAGAAGCTGAAAAAGCATATCGCCTTGTTGGTGCATGAACAGAAGCAAGACGGGTTGAAGGATGGTTTCGATTAGCATGCACTGTTGAATGTTCCCTCAATGATCACCAGTGGAGAACGGCCAGGCTAGGATTTGGCTCCCCTCACCATGCTGAATGATCATGCATACCATTATGGTGTCTTTCGCTCACGCCCCAACATCTTTCAACCCGCCTCCAGTGCTGTCACGACATGTACTTAAGGGTTGATGAATGGAGACGTGTCGTCTTCAGTGATGCTTGTGCCTCAATGCCAATGATGTTTGTACGCACGTGCGGCATCATGAAGGGTAGTGTGACAATATGGAGTGTATACTTGAGAGACACAATTATCTAGGTGTGGGGAGCCATATTCCACACTAGCTGTTCTTATCTAGTGATCGTTCACGGAACATTCAACAGCGCAAGGTACGATGAAACATCTTTCAACCCGTTTTGCTACCGTTTAGGCAATAACAAGACGATAAGCTTTTCCAATAGGACAATGTACGTTCACCTGTCTCCTGAACCACCAAAAGTGCACTTCAAGGTGTACGACAACTTCCCTGGCCAGCACCATTCCTAGATCCTTTTTCCCATTCAGCATGTATGGGAGCCGGCCGCGGTGGCCGAGGGGACTAAGGCGCTCCAGTCACGGTCTGCACTGCCGCTACGGTCGGGGGTTCGAATCCCTCCTCGAGCATGGATATTTGTGCCGTCCTAGTTCGTAAGTAGTTCATAAGTAGTTTGTAAGTTTAGGGATTGATGACCCCGTAGTTAAGTCCCATAGACTATACAAACATTTGAACATGTATGGGACCGGATGAACCGTCATCTTGCGCGGTATGCAGTACCAGCACAAAATTCAAAATGTGTCCCAACTGAGGCACCAGTTGGAAATTTCACGGCAGATCATTCTACAAGACTACATTCGGCACCTATACAAACGTGTCCACGGGAGATTTGCAGCTTGCGTTCTTGCAAAAGAAGGGTCGATGTTTCACACGTTCTGGTAATTGTATTCACAGGCGTATGGCTCTGTGTGATCGTGTATTGTATACATCCTCAAGAATGTGTCAATAAAATTTACCTCTACTGGCTCGACAAATTCATGGTGTTCTTTTTTCATTTTCCAGGAGGTTATTTTATATTAAAATCACGCGATTTCTTGTTGATCACCAATTCTCAGGTGAACAGAACAAAGATCGTTTTATAATAACGATAATGAATAAACGAAAGACCTGAAAACTGTTTTCAGGTACCAGGCGATAGCCAAATTTAAGAGACACAATGAGTAATTTTGAGAAATTCGATTGCTTATAAATTGATCTTGTTCAACGAGCATTTTATAAATAATTCGTAGCCAAATTTTTATTTTTATATACTGACTTGTGATCACTACATTGGAGGCTCGAGCTATTGTTAATGCATCTTGGGGACTTGAGATGATCACTTGTTTACTGATTAATATCAAAAGAATACGAAACTGTTTTATTTGAAATTATAAATCAACTGTAGATAATTTTTCAGCAATCATTCGTAAATATTTAGTTTATTCAGATCTAGATTTTGACCACTATGTGGTCATTACAAAGGCTTAAAACCAAATCAGTTAAAACACGTAAAACATTTCGACTCGAAATGTTTTACGTGTTTTAACCGTTTTTGTTTTCAGCATTGACAATCACCACACAGTGGTAGAAAACTATAACTGAATAAACTAAATATTTACGACTGACTGCTGAAAATTATGCACAAATTTAAAAAAAAAAGGAAAAAAAAAAAAAGAAAAAGGGAAAAAAATCTGTCGTTGAGCACAGGTGCCACTATGGAATCAAGCCTGATAAAATCAACTTTAGTTTGGTACATGATTTACACCTACATCCTACACAGCAATCATTACAACGACTAATCAGTACTTATTTCTATTTTGTGGATTTAACAGCCGGCCACGGTGGCCTAGCTGTCTGCGGCACGCCTGTCACGTTCTGCACGGCCACTACGGTCGGGGGTTTGATCCTCCCTCGGGCATGGATATTTGTGCCGTCCTTATTATTCGCTAGTTCATAAGTAATTTGTAAGTTTAGGGACTGATGACCCCGTAATTAAGTCCCATGAGCTATACAAACATTTGAACATTTATTTATTTATTTATTTATTTTTTTTTTTTATTTTTTTTATTTTATTTATTTATTTATTTATTTATTTATTTATTTATTTTTTTTTTTTTTTTTTTTTTTTTTTTTTTTTTTTTTTTTTTTTTTTTTTTTTTTTGCATTTAACACCTAGATGAACGAAGGGAGCCGAAAGAGTTTTATAAAGCCATTTCACTCATAAAGACTTTGTATTCGTATGGTATTTTTGAAATATAATGTAAACCAAACTCCACTGCTGACACCAATATCACCATACGAGAGGTACTGTGCACAACAAACAACTTTGCTTACGTACCAAAAAATGATACATTCGTCATAAGGATGCTAGATGGCGATATTTCAGACTTTTAAGTATTCATAATTTGTAAAATTATAAAGAAATTTACGAGGTGGAAAGAACACATGAAAAATATCATACGGAAGTCGAACCAAAGCCTGCGTTATATTGGCAAAACCCTTAGGAGATGCAACAGTTCTACTAAGGAAACTGCGTACACTACATTTGTTTGTCCTACTTTGAAGTATGCTTGAGCATTGTGGGATCACCAGCAAGTGGGACTGACGGATGATGAAGTTAGAGATGGGCAGCTCGTTTTGTACTATCGCGATATATGGGAGTGGTCACAGATATGGTACACGAGTTGGGTTAGAAATAATTTATTCGTTATTCATTACGGCGAGACTAAATTCCGCCAATCTCTTCTCTTCCGAATGCAAACTCATTTTACTAGCACCCACCCACTTAGGAAGATATGATCATCATAATAAAATAGGAGTAATCAGATCGAAAACGGAAAGGTTCAGGTGTTCCTTTTTCCCGCGCGCTATTAGAGAATGGAACGGTAGAGAAATATCATAAAAGCGGTTCCAGGAACCCTCTGCCATGCACTTATATATGATTAGTAGTGTATTTATGTAGATGTATATATCGTGTCTGACGTACTCTGTGGAATTGAATTGAATTGTGCAAAAATTTGGTCTCTCTTTAACATGTCAGTCTTGAGGTATGGCCTTTTTATCGCGTGAGTTAGTTAGTCGATCCGAAGAGAGACGTTGCAATCCGGCACTCTTCTGCACCATTACAGTCGATGGTCTACGCAGATTTGAGCTAAATATCAAACTTCTGTCTTACAATTGGAGACAATTATTGGGTTCAAGTGCCTGTTCAATTGTGTTGCTCAGTGTACTTTAACTGAAGCAGTACTTCGCGAATGGCTTTGGAAACCAAGTGTCAGCCGTTAATTGGATCTTTAGGTAATGGAGTACCAAGATGAAAAATGAAACTTTTTTACGTAATCGATAAAAATTAGACACTGTTCAACTCCTAACATTTTTCAGGTAGATAATGTATAATTTATTATAAATATTCATTTCACGAATGTGAACCCCAAAAACGGGTTGCCGGTGTTTCTGTAGAGTAAATAGTCTCATTAAAGAAAAAAATTGGATAATGTCCCGTTGCTGCAATTTCCCACAGACGCGTTTCGCCTTTTTTCTGCTGTAGTATTTATACGTGATAAAGAGATCAGACCTTTCCTATAACGTACATAACTGTTCCTTACAATTTACCTGCTTTCGGGTTTGGATATTCCGAACTTCCCATACGTTCACAGTCTGACGTCACGCAGCCATTTAACTGATGTAATTTTTGCGCATTTTTTACGTTGCTTATATTTATTTGTGTCTTAAAACAATAAGTTATTTTTTAGTTTTTGATATTTCATTTATTTTACACGCATTGCCAACTCAAAGGAGTGTATGTGGAGTATACATTTCATGTGTGCGTCTGTACGACAAAGATACAGTAACGTTCTTTCCTCTGAGAGACGGATAGACAGAGAGTTAGCAGGTGATAAGACACATACACACCACACACACACACACACAGACACACACACACACACACACACACACACAGAGAGAGAGAGAGGGGGGGGGGAGAGAGGGGGAGAAAGAGAGAGCGAGACGTCGAGGGGTTCCTGGAAGAGAGGGATCTCATTTTTGTATCATTCTTTTCTTTATTTGTGTCTATTTGTGTGTATGTGTGTGTAGGTCGTTGTGTGGGTGTAACTGTAATATCTGCCAGACATTGTTTTACATTGTTGGTGTTTGGATAAGTTGAGCTTCGATTCAAATATTTCATGGAGGATTTAGCCCTTTAATGCATAGTGTAGTTGATCAGCTACGTACCTTATTTTTCCCATTATCTCTCAAACTGATCAACATTTTACCTCAAATTCATTTGTAGCTGCTTCTATATGTAGTGTTACACATGCAAGTGGCTCGACCTAGAAATTATAAATTGGAGAGTGTTACTGAATCTGTTCGACAGTTAGCTGTAATGAGTTCTTTCTAACATACTAGTCAATCACATACTACTGTAGCATTATCAGTTACTTTCTGGAAAGATGAGAGGCATAACAGTGACATTTACGGCATTGGGTACATCGTGGAAACACTGTACGGCTGATCAGCTGTGAACGTTTTGTTGCTAATAGTACATAATGATTCTAAGGTTTTTTTTTCCAATAATTTTCTCGGTATATACGCAGTATGCGTTAATCGTGGTAGTTTTGATAGCTTGAAATAAAAGGTCATACATTAAAGTGTTAGTTGGAGAATGTGGGAGAGGGCCTTTATGCTACTTTATCCAAAAGGTGTAAACAGCTAGTTATTAGATACGAATACTTCATCATTCAACAGGATTTCGCCGGCAGCGGTGGCCGAGGGGACTGAGGCGCTCCAGTCACGGTCTGCACGGCCACTACGGTCGGGGGTTCGAATCCCCCCTCGGGCATGGATATTTGTGCCGTCCTAGTTCGTAAGTAGTTCATAAGTAGTTTGTAAGTTTAGGGACTGATGACCCCGTAGTTAAGTCCCATAGACTATACAAACATTTTTGAACAGGATTTCCTTTTCTGCATTAGTTGTTTTGATGTGATAACTCTATTGTTTTTGCTGCTGTATGTATACTTTGTTGGATTTTTTCAGGTATGGGATGCAGAAACAGCCAGCCGTGCACCGGTAGGGTCTCAATGTTTGTGAATATACTCACCGCTGCATAAGAAATCAAAGGCGGAGTGTCGTTAGGGAACGGAAACAGCTTGCCCTTTTCTCACATGACATCTTGCCAGCCATGGATGAAGGGCAACAGGCGGATTATGTTTTTCTCGACTTCAAAAACGCGTTACACGCGGCGCCACACTGCAGACTGCTAACGAAGATACGAGCTTATGGAATAGCTTCACAGATTTGTGACTGGCTGGAAGACTTCCTAAGTAATAGAACGCAGTACGTTATTCTCGACGGCGAGTGTTCATCAGAGACGAGTGTATCGTCAGGCGTGCCCCAGGGGAGTGTGATAGGACCGCTATTATTTTCTATCTATATAAATAATCTGATGGACTGAGTAAGTAGTAATTTGCGGCTGTTTTCTGATGATTCTGTGGTGTATGGGAGGGTATCGTCTTTAACTGACTGTAATAGCATATAGGATGACTTAGACAAAATTTCTAGTTGGTGCGAAGAATGGCAACTAGCTCTCAATGTACAAAAATGTAAGGTGATGCGCATGAGTAGGATAAACAATCCCATAATGTTCGAATACAGCATTAGTAGTGAACTTCTTGATGCAGTCGCGTCGTTCAAATATCTAGGCGTAAAATTGCAGAGCGGTATGAAATGGAACGAACATGTAAGGGCACTTGTGAGTAAGGCGGACACCCGACTTCGGTTTATTGGGAGAATTTTGGGAAGATGTACTTCACCTGTAAAGGAGACCGCGTATAAACGCTTGTACGACCACGTCTCGAGTATTGCTCAAGTGTTTGGGACCCGCAGCAGATGAGTTTAAAGGAAGACACAGAGGCAGTTCAGAGGCGAGCAGCTAGGTTTGTTACTGGTACGTTCGACCAATGCGTGAGTGTCACGGAAATGCTCCGGCAACTCAGTTGGGGATCGTTGGAGAAAAGACGACGTTTTTTTCGTGATATCTGTTGAGAAAATTTAGAGGGCCGGAATATGAATCTGAGTGTAGTGCGATCTTGCTGCTGCCTACTTACATTTAGCGTATTGATCACAAAGACAAAATAAATTAGGGCTCCTATGGAGGAATATAGGCATTCTTTTTTTCCTCGTTCTATTGGGGAGTGGAATAGGAAAGGAAATGCCTAGTAGTGGTACAGTGTACCCTCCACCACGCACCTTTCGGTGGATTGCGGAGTATGTATGTAGATGTAGAAATATGATAGAGTGAGGTGGGCGCGCAGTGAGGCCTATCTGCATTGCTCGGCGACACGGACCCACCCCTGCAGTGGCTACCGGCGGTGCTTTTTCTCCGCCGCCACTGATCTAGGGCAAGAGATAGGTGATTCCCCTCGGCTCGGCCGATACTCTTCATTACGGCAGCGGGGGAGGATGAGCGGCCGCTGATTAGATGAGGCCCGTATCGGCAACCGATCGAGGCGTATCCGCCGAGAGTGATTGGCCGGGAAGACTTCTGTGCCGAGGAGGAGGGGGTGGGGAGCGGCTGTGATTGGCTGCCGCCGCGTACTGCCTGCCACCACGCCGACACAGCTTCCCGTTTTCTGGCAGGCACTAATTGAGTGAGGTACGATTACCACTACATATCGCTACCAAGGAACGTACGTCCGTATCTGACAGCGCTCCGTTACGCACTGGTTTAAACCATTACGTTATCAACTGAGATATCTAGGTTCTGAAGTATTGGCATCGGCAGAATGAACTAAAATGGTTTGACGTATTTCTGTCGGTTCTGCGGCGTGGAGTCAACAACCCTGCACAACCTAGATAGTGGTAATAACAGAAAGCTACTGCTGAGGGGGTTGTTGTTGACTTGTGTTTACTCTATCGAACGAATCACTCAAGTATTTGGGATCAGATAGTGCAGTGAACTAGTGGAGTTGCAACAACAATGTGTCTTAAGCTAAGCTATGGCATGGAGAGCCATAGAAAGGTTAGAAGCGTGACAGACACAGAGGGACGTGGCTACAGCTATTGGAGAGTCTTAAAGTGTAATTTCCAGCACCTGGACGCCATTTCAGACAATAGGAACCGTTATAAAAAGGGCAAGGGCAAGTTAATCCACGGGCAATGTCAGCAACAAATGACCGTTATCTCCGGATAACAGCAAGCCGAGACGGGATGCTGAATGCAACTCAGCTGCAACGGTGCCTCCAGGCAGCAACAGTCCGAAACACCTTTCGGGAATGGGGCCTCTACACACGGACGCCTATGGTCTCTTTCTCATTAAAACCACGATACCGTTTAGCCCGCAGGTACTGGGCGGAGAAACACCAGCATTGGAGTCGTATTGTATTGTTCTGGGATCCGTTCACAATTGAGCCAAGTTTTGTGTTCAGCCGGACAATCGTCGTTCCTTCATCTGTAGGGAACGTGGAACTCAGAACAATCCTGCTTATGTGCGGGAAACATCACCATATCGTGGTAGTGGACGAATGGTGTGGACCGGAGTCAATATTGGCTGACATCCAGACCTCTACATCGTTCAGAATGGCGCTTTGGCTGCTGAGAGGTGTAGAGGTTCTTAGAAATTTTGTTGCGCCCTACGCTGGTACCATAGGAGATCGGTTTCTTCTGGTGGGCGATAACACTCGTCCCCACAGAGCTGCACTACAGAGCTGACTACATGATTGGAGCTCAAGGAATGAACCAATGTAGGGGCCAACTTGTTCACCGTAGTTAAACCCTATTGAGCATATCTGGGATATTCTTGTCAGACGCATTGCATCCACACCAGCACCTGTAGAGCTGGATATTGCGCTCGTGGTATAATGGCCAAGTAACCCTCAAGAGGTGATTCATAACCTCATACTGTCCATGCCACGCAGGTGTATAAATGTACTGGCCGTCGGAGATAATCACACACTGTATTAGAGGGTAGCGAGAATGACGTTTTCGCTATTTTACGAGTAGTTACCCATTGCGTCTCGCTCTAAGTAAACGTCCTCTTTGCTTGAGGTTGAAGGGAGATGATAGGACAGACAGACAGAGAGAGAGAGAGAGAGAGAGAGAGAGAGAGAGAGAGAGATAGGTGGCTAAAGGAGACTGACAGAGAGAGGTGTGGAGGTGATGCATAGTTGACAGAAAGACTTAATCCCTCCTCCCCCTTCTTGATTCGTACGCTCATACACCTCGTACAATTTTCTCTATTTCGTAAGACTGTAATACTAATGAAATCAGTTACAATAGCAATCATATATTCTTTTCCATATACTACCACCATTAACGTGTCTCACAACGTGGTGAAGGTAACAGTATGCGAAACCAATTTATGAACATTTTCATTACATGGTTTCAAATAGTTGAAACTGGACCCAAAATTAG
Source organism: Locusta migratoria (assembly GCA_026315105.1). NCBI lineage: Eukaryota > Metazoa > Arthropoda > Insecta > Orthoptera > Acrididae > Locusta > Locusta migratoria. The sequence continues at coordinate 620,751,689 of CM048745.1, forward strand.
TATAGGGTGTTAACTATCTCCAAGTTACGGTAAGTTATAGTTGCTTCATTAGGCGTGTTGTCTCGACTTGGAAGTGCGAAGTTTCTTGCCTGTGGAGAGTATCCATCTCGGCTTACGTTTGGTCATTAAGAGTTGACGTAAAGCTAACTGAAGCTGCTAAATCCTTCATGATATACTTTTATAAGTATTAAATTTGGTAGATAAATGAGGATTTTGTTCCATTTCATTCTTAAATTACACCCGAATAATCGTTTTAAAGACTATCAATGATATTAGAAACACGAATTCCATTTTCCATCAGACGTTACTGCCGATAAGAGAGTGATTCTGTTATAAAACTTAAGACATCGAGGAAAAGAAACATCCTAAATTCCAGAAAAACTATACTGGAAGCGGATTCGTAGATTCAGTTTGTTCGCCTACAAGAATACTCACATATTACATTTCTAATGCTGCCATCATACGTACATTCGAGGGCGAATAAAGAAACAGTGCCTCCTGTATAACGAAAAATTAAAGTAAACATATAACAGTGAAGTTAGTACAGATCCAGAATTATCTTGTATACAACATTAAAGTTCAAAACAATCATGAATTATTACATTTATGCCATTCTTGAAGCCAGTCATCAAACCAGTTGTAAAAATTTTAGACTTTTCTTGATCGATGATGAAAGAAAGTGTCTGAGGCGCTGTAATAGACGATATTTTTTTATATCAATGTTGAATGGTACAGGCGATGCTATCGGTCGATTTTGATACATCTTTACGAACTGTTTGTCTCTGGTTAAAAGATTGACATTACTTCCAAAAAGTAAAACCATAAAGTCGTTTTGGAGCCATGATATGAGGCAATTTTGTTATATCTTTACGAATTGTTTGTTTCTGGTTAAGAGATTAATGACTTTAGTTCCAAAAATCAAAGCCATGAAGTCGTTTTGGAGTGATATTTATTTTTTCTCGAGTATATTTGTATATATTACAAGAAACTATGTAGGGAATGACGGGAATTTTTATCTAAGGAGATATAAGGTATGTTATGAATCACAACAAAAGGTGCTATTTCTTTAAATTTCATTATGTGAGCGCATTCTGATTCATAACAACACATTTTGGAAAAAAAATTACCTGTGACGTTTTTTCAACGGTTGACATGAAATGTTGGAAAAAACTAAGTGCCATTTTGCCTATGTTTGATTTTCAATTGAATATCACAAATTCACAAGGAACACTATAGTTTTGCAACAGTACGCGGTGCGTCCAAAAGGTTCGATGAATGCTATCACAATACAAACAAAGCAAAAGACACAAACAAATATTCTTTATTGCCCTTGAAAATAGTCGCCATCCGCTGGAACACATTTTGGACAACAGGCATTGCTTGTAGGGGAAAGCGACTGTTGAAAATAAATTTGACTTTATAAGCAGCCACAAGTAGCTACAATTATGTATTCACTTAACCGGCTTCACTCTGTATACAAGAGCACCGTCAGAATTGTTTGAAGATAATTGAAAGCTGTCGATTTTAAATTAATGTCCATATGATTATACAGGGTGAATCAGCTAACACTTGGGCCGAAAATATTGCGAAAACAAAAGTGCTATTGATGTGCGGTTTTCACAGAATGGATTGGTGGTCAAGGAGTCGTATTTTTAGATTGTAAAAATACCTAGAAAGTGTATTTTGTATGCAAACATACAATTTTTTTAAATGGAACAATGGCTGTATTACATCTTTACTACGAACTCTATGCGGAACACATTTTGCAGACACTTTCCTAATACACCACTCTAAGTTTCTATTCAAGTATATTACTTTAGGCTACACTGAGCTGTAGATACGACACCGACAGCTCTGAGCTTCACAAAGAGTGAAAGTGCTGGGGTGTGGGACAGATTGCGCTAAACAGACAGGTGAAAGGAGACAGCCCAACACAAGAAGGAGTAAGTTCCGGATGATCAAAAGGTCAGTATAAATTTGAAAACTTAATAAATCACGGAATAACGTAGATAGAGAGGCAAAAATTGACACACATGCTTGGAATGACACGGTTTTATTAGGGAAAAAAGTACAATGTTCAAAAAAGTCTCACAGATGACGTGTGATTCTTTTTTTTTAGTGCTACCGTGACGGGTGAGAAGTACGCCGAAATGTTACAGAATCGCATCATCCCCAGCCTGGCTGATAAACACCTGCTGGAACGTACGCTTGTTATGCAGGATGGCGCTCCACCCCATATTGCTAGACGCGTGGAAGATCTCTTGCGCGCGTCGTTTGGTGATGATCGTGTGTCAGCCGCCACTTTCGTCATGCTTGGCCTCCCAGGTCTGCAGATCTCAGTCCGTGCGATTATTGGGTTTGAGGCTACCTGAAGTTGCAAGTGTAACGTGATCGACTGACATCCCTAGGATGCTGTAAGACAACATACGACGCCAATCCTCACCGTAACTCCGGACATGGTTCACAGTGCTGTTCACAACATTATTCCTCGACTACAGCTATTGTTGAGGAATGATGGTGAACATATTGAGCATTTCCTTTAAAGAACATCATCTTTCCTTTGTCTTAATTATGCAAATTATTGCCTTTCTGATTAGATGAAGCGCCACCTGTCGGAAATTTTTGAACTTTTTTCTAATAAAACCCCATATCATTCCAAGCATGTGTGTCAATTTTTACCTCTCTATCTACATTATTCCGTGATTTATTAAGTTTTCAAATTTATACAGACTGTTTGATCACCCGGTATACAGCCGGGAAAAGCTAGCAGTGCACAAAGACACCAATTTACACAATTAGGATCTTGAACGTTGAATTCTTCCCTTTCTTTTCAGCTTACCAACTTTAGAATGAAACTGATGGTAACGCAGAGTATAATAATCTATATTTCCTTCTGGTGTTTTCTGTGGAGCAGTATTTGTTCCTACAGGAAACTCACGGAAGTGCAGGAACATCGGTCCTTAAAGTGCTTCCCATGCAGTAAGTCAGTATAAAGTTTCGCGTGCTTGCTTTCTGTTATTCTCTGAAATTGCAACTGTGACAAAAAGACGCAGACTCCAGTGTCTGGTCAATATCAAAGCCGAGTGGACGCTATTCGTCCGACAACGAGACCGCGTTGGGTGTTACTTTGCAGCCGCTTCCTCTCTCTTTGTTTCTGTTGGACGTTTTTTCTTCAGAGACAGCGAGAGAGGAAAATATACGGGCGGAGCTCAGACAACCACTGAAATTGGTGTCCGCTGTCTGGAATCGTTACACTGCCTCCAGTGAAATGACCAGCGCTCCACGTTCCTCCCTGTTAATACGAAGCGCATCCATAAAGTAAATTTCCGCATTTTTAAAAGCAAATATAACACAGTTACACGTTTCAGCTATTTTTCGAAAATGTCAGCAAAAGGATCAAGACACCTGTTACATCCGTCGTCGTAGAAGTGTGCCGCCAGTGAACGGAACAGCGTGTGAGAGGTATTCTTTCGTGCAACAAGGATCTCGATATCTGACGAAGAGAGCTGCTGAGCGTGAAGCGGTGGTTCTCCAGGATCAGCTGCCCACAGCCTCAGCGAAGTCAACACTGGAGAGCAGACCGCGGAGTTTTAGGTCGTAAAAAGAGCATTTTGGTGCCGAAATTCTTTCGTCACCTCATTTAGTCCTAATATAATCTAACATATGCCATGAAAAGAATTCATCAGACGAAAGAAACAAAGTAAAATACGTAGACTTGTTGTTGTTGTGATGTTCAGTCCGCAGACTGGTTTGATGCAGCTCTCCATGCTACCCTGTCCTGCCCAAGTCTCTTCATCTGAGATTACGTTCGGCAACCTACATCCTTTTGAATCAGCTTACTATATTCGTCCCTCGGTCTCCCTCTACGATTTTTACCCCACACGCTTCCTTCTAATGCTAAGTTGACAATTCCTTGATGTCTCAGAATTTGTCCTACCAATCTATCCCTTCTCTTAGGATATGCCAGAAAATCCTTTTCTCCCCAATTCGGTTAAGCACTTCCTCATTAGACACGTGATCTACCCATCTAATCTTCATCATTCGACTGTAGCACCACATTTCAAAAGCTTCTTTAATCTTTTTGTCTGAATTCCTTATCGTCCACATTTCACTGCCATACAATTCTACACTCCAGACAAATGCTTTCAGAAACGTTTAAATTAACGTTTAAATTAATATTGGATGTTAACAAGTTTCGCTTCTTGAGAAACGCTTTTCTGCCCATAGCCATTCTGCATTTTATATCTTCTTTCCTTCGGTCGTCAGAAGTTATCTTGCTACCCAAATAACAAAATTCATCTACTACTTTTATTGTCTCATTACTTAGTCTAATTTCTTCTGCATCGCCTGATTTTCTGACTTTGCATTCCATTACTTTCGTTTTACTCTTGTTAATGTTCATCTTCTATCTTCCTTTCAAGACTTATGAGCAAATTGTTATTCGCTTACAGTAACATAAACATCACACAGCATTGTGGCCTCGGAGTCTTTCGCGACGGCATTCTTCCATAAAATATTCTCGGTTTACTAGCCGCGTCATGTCGGCTAAAGAGCGGAAAAAGAGGCTTTGCGCTAATAGGAAAGCGAGAGCGCCAGGTTCAAATGTGGCCCCGCGGTACGCTCCACGTGACGTCATGCGGTACTGGGTGCGGCCAACGGAAAATACAGGTCCCAGCGCAGACGTCATGCCACGTAAGCAAGATAGCTCCCGTGGCCTACGAGAAAGACAGGCCCCAGCGCGGTCGTCATGCCACGAAAGCAAGCCGATTGGCCGGCCGCTGGGGCACTGCCCACTGCGTCATAGTTCCAAGCCGGAGCGATCGCTAGCTCAGTGGCTGCCTGCTATGAGTCAGTGAGGGGTGTCCAAGCGACCGACCAATCGGCTAGCGATCGCCTCGGCTCGGGATTACCTTGCTTACGTGGCATGATGTATGCCCTGAGGCCTGTCTTTCTCGCCAGCCATGGTACCGGGACCCATCGGCGCGCGCTATATTTCCGAGAAGGCTCTCCGATCCTCCAGAAGCTTGCAGATGCAGCGCTGCAGCTGTATAATAAGCAGGACGCCTTGCCAACATCGGCAGTCAGTGATTTTACTCCTGATGACGATGGCGGAGCTTGCCATCGAAAGCTCGAGGATTTTATCCAATGTGACGTAGCTAGTAAACCGGGAATATTTTATGGAAACACACAACATTAATGATCAAACCGACACCAAACCTTTATAGTTTTCGGAAATAAAGCTACAATGCTGATAGCAGCCACATGTGAAAATACATGTTCATAGGCCTAAATAATTTAACAAACGCTAAATAAACCATTGGTTTCAAACATTCAGACTATAACTGACTTAACAATGAAAGAATGCTACCTTTTGTAGGTTTTACAGAGAAAGGCCACGATGTGCCGAGAATGAACGTTGAACATCAACGGATGAGGCGCTCTTCAGTTTCGGTACATTATGTACAGACATGCTGCATTTAGTGGAAATGGATTTTCTGTAAAGGCGCTTCAGGCCGGTGTTGCTCTAGAAACCTGCTGAATTTTCCCTCCAACTTCACCTGAACTTCCATTATTTCCTTTTCACTTTCTCCAGAAAAAGAAATATTGTCGTGGATTGATGTATCTGAGCCTTCTAATTCGGAAATGACTGTGGCCATAAATGTGTAGTTGGCTATAACGCAAGTCCAGTCACGCTGAACTGAGGGCTCTTCCAGTAACTGTGTTTTAGTTTTGACAGCTTGAATATAGCACCTTCAACCAGGTGCTGACAAGGTGTGCTGTTATTTGTTCATTAGTCTTTGGCCTTTCCTTTGAAGAAATCAAATAAGCTCTGGATGGCGCATCTCGGTATAAATGATTAACAATCTGTTTTTGATGTGCTGTAGTTCCACGTACAAACATCGATATGCAAGAATCCTCAATAACTTATCCAATTCTTTGCAATGCATCCGTGTACGTTGAGTCCACACAATTTTACGCAACATTAACTCTGCCGACAGAGACGAATGATACTACAATTTTAAATATCGATTTCAGTGATCCTACCTTTGATTTTTCGAAGCAAGTCCTTTGAAAATAGAAGAACTAGGTTCCTTTTAGGAATTTACAGCTGAATTAGGTAAAAATATTCGTTAACGTCGAAGTAGGTTATTTTAGATGTTTTAATTAGTCATGAAACGTCTAAGTACAAATTAATTTGCGACTAAGAACTCAGGAAAATAATAGTTTTTAACCTAAAGATCCGCGGTCTATTGGTGAGGTACAGTCACACATAAAGAAATTCATAAACATTTCCAAGACTATCAACAATCATACATTGCCTTGACACAACATTGTCTTGCTATACCAAAGGTATTAAACATAAGGAGAGGCATTGAATTAAATTTGTGCTGTGGCCGGGATTCGAACCCGGGCCCTCATACTTACTGGGTAGACGCTTTATTATTATTCCAATATAGGAGAGCCCTGATAATTTGATAAGTATCTCATGGGGAACATTGAGGCAGAATTAAAGTATGTGGTGTTGAGGAATACGTACTTTAAGACAGCCAGTGTAGTCGCTTTGCCTGCAACGCTGTGTTAGTTGAGTAGTCTTAAGTGCCTACCTAGTAAGTAAGAGGTCCCGGGTTCTAATCCCGGCCACAACACAAATTTTAATTCAATGCCTCTCATTATGTTTAATAACTTCCAAGACTGTGGGAAAAAAGACTACCGAAGGGGTGCACCGTTTGGTCAGGATGTTCTGATAATAGATCTGACTGAGCTGACGTTGAATTTCGACGGGAGATTTGGCATTTGTATTAAGGAACGTAATCACTGACTGACCTCTCAGGACGCGGGACAACGTATGAGACACGAAATTCGAATCACTGATACCATGCGGGACCTGTCCTATCGGCGTTTGATAGTCACGTCATGGATCTGTTAAGACGACGCATACGCTTGTGCAGTTTTCCTGGTGCAATAGGTCTATTTTAAATAAAAGGGCGTTGAGAAATCTACTTTCTGGATGGGCTTTGTACTTATAGGTAGCAAAGGCAGCTCTAATATTACATATAGAAACTGCAGTGCAGTAACTAGGCAGTTAAAAGAAACTTAGCCAATCCAACAATTTCCAGTGTTACAGAGGCAAGTGATAGCAACGGTAAGAGTAAGGAAATTCCATGAAGAAGGAATGAGATTTTTTATTTATTTATGGTTTTTTTTTTATTTTTTTTTTTTTTTTTTTTTTTTTTTTTTTTTTTTTTTTTTTATTTTAGAAGTAGGTAATTTGTTAAATAAAGTCCATAAAATTTAAGGCACATTATTTAATAATGAATGTTGAAGTTTATTATCTCAATAAACGTAAACACTTAAGAATGAAGGATAATCACATAAGAAAAAGTACAATACAGGTTCGATAGTTGCCGGTACCACCTCAAAATGTTGAAAACTCGGACTATCGAAACTGATGTAGAAAAAAGGAATAAATCGATGCTGAAGAGCATATAGGTGTCAATATTAACTTTGTTATCAAATGTTTGTATAGGTTATGGGACTTAACTACCGGGTCCTCAGTTCCTAAACTTGCAAACTACTTATGAACTAGCTACTACTATGGACGGCACAAATACCCATGCCCGAGGAGGGATTCGAACCCCCGACCGTAGTGGCCGTGCAGACCGTGACTGGCGCGCCGTAGTACTCTCAGCCACCGCAGCCGGCGTACACAACCGTACCATCCTTCTCTCGAAGCTTTTCACATAAATTTCTATCCTCTGTATCTTCGTTGTGAATGCAGCTATAAACACGACTTTCTGTTATTACAAGTACTATAACTCGCTGCATTTCCAAATTATACTATTCTATACCTTATAGTTTACGAAACCTTGATAGTCCAAAACCGTTAATTCTGTCATACACTCACTGATCTTAAAAATTGTAAGGTACTGGTACGATTTGCAGAAATTTAAAATTTTGTATTAATTTACTGTTTAGCCTGTAACTGAAGGTAACATCCCTAAATATCTATCTATTTTCGAACGTTCAGAACTAAGTCTAAACAATGCATTGTTCTACAGTGGTTCTTCATTGTTCACATGCGGAAAATCGTTGTGGCGCTTTACAGAGTGATAAGTCTGGGCGGAATACATGTTATTAACGCTGAATACAATAATTTCAAAGCTCAAGAGGCAGCAATTGCGGAATATAATCGACGTATAAGCACTTACCTCTCAGACTCGTCAAAATTGTTACATCAAGCCCTTCGAGGAAAGTTTAAAAAGGGATAGGGAGTGGGCTCTAAGAAAATCCTCAGCTGACGTACAACGAACGTTACCATAAAATAAAAGCACGACTACATAAAAAAGAAATGATATACCAACGCACACCTCTTAAAGGAACAACAAACCGGCTGTGATATTTACACTGTGGCCATTACACTGACGAAAGTGGATGTAAAATTAGGTACTGGTTATGTTAATTCAAGGCAAGAGTCAAGGTACTTGTGTGCTAAACATTATTAAAATGATTACCTCCAACGTAGATAATACAAAAGTGTACAACGTTTCGGTCTTTGGACTGCTAAATGCAGATGTTATGCAATGGAAGGTATTAAGGCATGCAGTGGATAGTGCTGTTTTGAAAAAAAAAAAAAAAATCCCTAGCTAACGTGACAGTAATTATTTACTGCAGTGGACACCATCAGGCATTAATTAAGGGCATAATACTCTTCAAATCAGTTGATGACTTAATGCAGATATAAACACATTTCCTTAGAAAATCAAATAAGTCTTCGCTGTTGCTGGTACTGATGTTAGATATGGAACATATGGAAATCGCAAAGATTTTAAGATATGTGTTAGCTACCTGAACAACAGAAATAGAATCTGCGCACCAAATAGCATCTTGTGCAGGAACATTACCTGGCTTGAAGCAGTATGACATTAAAAGGTTTGCTACTTCATTAGAATCCTTCCCAAAATTTCTTTCAGAAAATTCTCTTAACTCAGATGAATTTTTCTCAAAACTCTATGCCGCACATGAACACGGAAGAACAAAATAAGGATTCGATATTGAGGGTGAAGGTGCAGTATTAGGCCTACACCGTCCTGAAATAGGAGTTAGTGGTTTGCATCTTACAAAAATTTGTGACTGAAGTACCGAATGTACGCAGTGGGCACTATACTGCATCTTACTAAATAATAATGAAAAAATGAACTTGTTGTCCTAAAGCACTTCTAGCTGGAAGACAAAATGATGCAAATAACATTAATTAATCTTTGATATAAGTAGTTGCTAGTAATATTCTAAGGCTTTTTTACTCAAGAAATAAATTATTTTGTGCAGTAATTATCTTTAATTATAATGTTCTTATTTTAGGACCAAGATTCATATAACAATCCGTTTTCGTACCATACAATTGTCTACACAGAAAAGCAAGGCTTCTTTTTATGGACTAAAATAAATAAATTTGAATTAGTAATGGTGGTATGAAATGAAATGGTAATTCAATAAATACCATGCGAAATAACTACTACTTTCAGTTACACAGTTTTCTGAATTTACAAACTGATGGGAAATACAAAATTAGTTAATATTTTTATGGTGAACCACCAAAGATTGCAGTACGTGTACGTTTAAAAGGGTTGACTTTCAGACTTCACAAATATTGTTACATGAAAACCACTGAGATAAATCAAAAGGTACGGGGAATGGGTCTTAAGGAAATCTGAGGCTGATGTTCAAAACATGTTACCCAATATGAAAAAGAATGATTATCTGCAAAAGGACATGAAATCTAATAGGAAACATAAGTACGAAAATGCAAATCTCACGACGAATTCCTCCCACCGTAAAAGGGTGTGAGATCTCAGGGGAAACCAAATTGATAATTTTAGTTGATGTTCATTGAATTTGTTATCTACCAAGAATGATAGGGACTATAGCACTATTACACATCTCTGTTTTTACTTGGCAAACGTATGACAACGTAAACTAGTATTTAAGATATTCTATGCATATATGAGTGTATTATGGTGCGATTGTCAAGTCATTTATTACAGAAATAAAAATATGTAGTACTGATGTAGTGGTTGTAACTGTTGCTAGATAACTAATTAGGTAGCAAATTATGACGAGGTGTTGAATAGGTGGTTCTGTGAAGACTAACTACAAGAATCCGACTCGGTTTACCATGAAATCTCACTATTTTGTACGGTGAAAGCAATTTGTCGCGAGAGTTGCTGTTCTGTATATTTCTCTTTTTTGTGATGGAATTTGTATCACTTCGTATTTACCAACTAGTGCTGCTTGTATTTCATGTGTTTGCAGACCGACATTTAATCTGCAGCCATTTTTTAAATGGACTAAGTGTATGAAAATACAGAGACTGGGTAGCTGAAGTAATATGTGTTTCATTACGAAGGGACTGCATTTAATTACCTGAAAACATTTACAACATAAACTTATTAAAATTTGATGTTAAAAGTAAAATAAAACAGACTATCAATTTATTTAAAGCATTCTTGTTGACATTTTTTATAGAGCACATTGTACAGAAATATTTCTGAATAAATTACGAGTATAGTAACTATTTAAGGAGGGTATTTCAAAATTTTCCCGACGAATAGAGTGTTAAATATATTTCGAACTTGCAGCCGGTCGTGGATATGAATGAAATTTCAACTGGGCACCTGCCAGTCATCCTCAGGTAAGCCATCGCAAACTCACGAGGGCGTCAACGGTTCCGCAATATAAAGCACGCTAAGATGTTCCGCGCATGCGTCAAATTCAAATGCTCCATACTGCCGAGCGAACAGCGCCTGAGGATGACTGGCAGGTGCCCAGTTGAAATATCGTGTTGTGTATACCTCGACGACCGGCTGCAAGCCCGAAAATCTTTCAGTAATTAAGGAGTGCTCGTAAATAAATAGTTCTTTACTAACTGTGAACTGAAGTATCGTATAAAACTTTGTACCACGGCCAGTATTCTAACCTGGGTCTCCTGCTCAGTAAGATAACTTAGATCTCCCCTGCGGCACTGCCACTGCACGGATGTACCTTGGCGTGTCTCATATTTACCTCAGTATACAGTATGTTCCGCTTAAGCTCGATCTACCTTGCAGTCTCTCCAAATCATGTGGAATAACACCCAAGAACAAACCAAAACGAGGATCCTGCCTGAAATCTAGACATAGGCGTCTTTACATATATTAAATTAAAATTGTTCAGAAGGTCTTGCAAGTGACTAATACATATCTACCAGCGAACCTGGCAATGCTTCACAATTGTTAAATATACGTCGCAATGTATATACTACAGTTTCTTTTTTATATAAAAACAGTTCACAGCGCAAAATTGAATTTTTATTATTAACTAGTTTCGATCCAATGTTAAGCCATCTTCAGGATGTAGCTCCGAGATGGTGTGGAGTAAAGCGGGAGCGGTGAGTTCCTCGTTTGTACCATTTCCAATTGGCGGCGATCATGTTTTCGGAGAAGGTGCAAAGTTCCTAGTCATTTCCGCTTGCCACTACATAATGTACATTATGACAGGCGAAGTGACCTTCATCGTTCGGAGAAAAAAGGGCAGTTTTCGGCCAACCAGTGTCCATGATCTCAGGAGGTCAACCTGTGACACAATGCATCTGTCTCATGGCAACAACCACAGCGTTCCTACGCATTGAGGCCAGTCTGAAATAGTTGAATGATGAAAGAAACAAGGTTATGAACGTCTTGGAAAAATAGGAAGATTAACATTGGACTAAATAATCCTCCAGTCCGTTCTGGTGACAAAGATTCTACACATCAAACAGAATGACGGGACGGCCAACGACGTAAGAGCGTTCTTATGGAGAGGTTCGGTTGAGAAATGTCCACCTCTCCTAAATAACTGACCTAAAGACAAATTCCCTAATATTCTTTAATTTATAAAATTAGTCTTCTGTAGAGGTTCAACTCGCTGGTCGGAGACTGGCATAAAATTGAGATGTAAGTGACGAAGGGGCGCGAATACTTGTCAGAACGTAAAGTGCGAAAGCCTTAACCGAATGTCATGGAGGCTGAACCCTCTCAACAGATGGGAAGGAAGAAAGAAGAAAGCTTAGGGTATAACGGCGCGTCGACAGCGTGGACATTAGAGACGGGATTGCCGGGGTGGAGCGGCCGAGCGCATTCAGGCGCCATGTCCCGATGAGCGAAGCCGTACCCCGTCGGGGGTTCGAATACTCCTATAAGCTTCACATATTTTTTTTTCTTTTTTGGTGATGGGACTCACGGATTGTGGAGGAATAATGCTGAGGAAAATGAAATGAACCATTCCGCCATTTGCCAGTAGTAGTTTAGGGAAATAACCGAAAACCCAAGTCTGGATTGCTGGACGTGGATTGGAACGACCGTCCTGCGAAACTAGACTCCAGTGTGTTAGCATTGTACCACGTCGATCCTTCAAACAGACGTGGCCGTACAATAACCTTATAAGGCACACAAAATAACCACTAATGCCATTATAATTTCTACATCACGAAGCTGACGTGCTACAGACGTGAAATTTAACCGATAGGAAGAAGAAGCTGTGATATGCAAATGATTAGCTTTTCAGAGCATTCACACAAGGTTGGCGCCGGTGGCGACACCTACAACGTGCTGATATGAGGAAAGCTTTCAACCGATTTCTCATACACAAACAGCAGTTGACCGGCGTTGCCTGGTAAAATATGTTGTGATACCTCGTGTAAGAAGAATAAATGCGTACCATCACGTTTCCAACTTTGATAAAGGTCGGATAGTAGCCTATCGCGATTGCGGTTTATCGTATCACGACATTGCTGCTCGCGTTGGTCGAGATCCAAAGACTGTCAGCATAATACTGAATCGGTGGTTTCAAGAGGGCAATACGGAACGCCGTGCTGGACCCCAACTGCTTCGTATCACTAGCAGTCGAGATGACAGGCATTGTATCCGCATGACTGTAACGGATCGTGCAGCCACGTCTCGATCCCTGAGTCAACAGATGGGGACGTTTGCAAGACAACAACCATCTGCACGAACAGTTCGACGACGTTTGCAACAACATGGACTGTCAGTTCGGAGACCATGGTTGCGGTTACCCTTGTCGCTGAATCACAGACAGGAGCGCCTGCGATGTTATACGCAACGACGAACCTGGGTGCACGAATAGCAAAACGTCATTTTTTCAGAGAATCTAGGTTCTGTTTACAGCATCATGATGGTCGTATCCGTGTTTGGTGACATCGTGGCGAACGCACATTGGAAGCGTGTATTCGTCATCGCCATACTTGCGTGATGGTATTGGGTGCCATTGGTTACGCGTCTCGGTCACCTCTTGTTCGCATCGATGGCACTTTGAACAGTGGCCGTTACATTTCAGATGTGTTACGACCCGTGGCTCAACCCTTCATGCAATCCCTGCGAAACCCTACATTTTAGCAGGATAATGCTGCAGGTCCTGTACGGGCCATTCTGGATACGGAAAATGTTGTACTGCTGCTCTGGCCAGCTCATTCTCAAGATCTCTCATTAATGGTGACCAAGCAACTGGCTCGACACGAGACGCAATTCACTACTCTTGATGAACTGAGGTATCGCGTTGAAGCTGCACGGGCATCTGTACGTGTATACGGCATCCAAGCTCTGATTGACTCAATGCCCAGGCGTATCAAGGCCGTTATTACGGCCAGAGGTAGTTGTTCTGGGTACTGATTTCTCTGGATCTATGCACCTAAATTGCGTGAAAATGTAATCCCATGTCAGTTCTAGTTTAATATATTTGTCCAATTATTACCCGTTTATCATCAACATTTCTTGTTGGTGTAGCAATTTTAATAGCCAGTACTGTAGATGTTCGCCATATGAATCTGACAGATAAGCTTTGAAATTTGCGGGACGTGATCGGAGGAAGATACAATCATTTGTGATACAATAAGCTTTAAATAAACATGAGTTGTGAAGGCATGAAAGTGAGAGGCGTTCGTGTTCAATGATTTCTTCCTGAATGTAATCCGTAAAGGACTTCTAAGTAATTCTTGGATATCCTCAGCACCGCCAGGAGCTCACCGTTGTTTCGTGGTGAGCGAGGGGCCCCGAGCTAATGCAGTCTCTCTCCTTTCTTTCCTCCATGGACTGCATTTCCTTTCCCTTTCCCTCTTTTCCTATCCTCACTCCTTAGTCTCCCCACCGCGGGAATGATGATCTTTGCAGTTCGGTCTTCCTGTTCCCAACAATCCATCCCTCCATAACCTCTGCAGAGAACAGCAAGTGTAATATAATCTAATCTGAGTTACGGAGGCTGAAGGTCCAAATAAAAGTGCAGTTTCACTGTGTCTGGTAATTTGCCCCGTATCGAAAGACGGTACGGTCTTGGCCGACATGAGCCGTGTCGCTCTGGGCAGTGAACAGATATACTGGTGATGTTCACAGCACATGTCACGTGACGCACGCGTAAGGCCGGGCTGTGCGGGCGGTGGCCGCCCGAGGTGAGGCGATGCAATATGGAGACAGGACAGGCGGAATGCGTGGACGCCATATTGACATGTCTGAACGCAGTCCCCTGTCTCCTGCAGCATTAATCACACGCCACGGCACGGATTCCGCATGCCTTCTATTTGTGATATGCACGTGACAGGAGAGGTCTACAAATTATCGATGCACTAAAGCTGTAACCACGTCTTCTGATAATAATAAATCATTGTTTTTAAAGTAAATGGTGCTGCGCGTGAAGGAAATATCATTTTCAAGGTCGTATCTGATAGTGAACTATCAAAAAGGACGTGACCTATTCGAATGCAACAATGCGAACATGTAATCTAATGATAGTCTAGCGAAATGTTACATGCAGATTCTTTAAGTGTCTAACAAAATAGATGTGGTCGAATATCTGGGCAAAAAAATGATTTGTGTATAATTGCCGTGGACAGCATTTGTAAAACGATGAGTATTAGAACTCAAAAAGTCAAATGTTTGTGAATCTAAGGGGCTTAACTACAATGGTCATCCGTCCGTAAGCTTACAAACTAACTTATGCTAAAGACAACACAAACACCCATGCCCGAGGAAGGACGCGAACCTCTGACGGCGGGATACCGCACTCGACAGCAAGGCGCCTTAGAACGCTCGGCCACCCCACCGCTGGTGAGTATTAGAAAGACCGTTCTTTTTCTCCTTGCCTCGATTGGATACATGTGGTTCATGTTAATGTGGGTAACATACGCTTAAATAAGTAATTCTTAACAGGGAGAAGTCTTCCTATCGTACCACAATATACAGGGCGATTCAAAAGTTTGCGCACAAACCTAACTAAGTGATAGAGCGGTTGAAGTATAAAAACGTTCCATTATTAAGTTATGGCCCTGCAAATGTTTGTTAAGCTTATGGGACTTAACTACGGGGTCATCAGTCCCTAAACTTACAAACTACTTATGAACTACTTACGAACTAGGACGGCACAAATATCCATGCCCGAGGGGGGATTCGAACCCCCGACCGTAATGGCCGTGATGACCGTGACTGGAGCGCCTCAGTCACCTCGGCCACCGCGGCCGGCGCAAATAATTTGAAATGATATATTGCCTTATTATCACAGATGCATTTTTTTGTGCTTGTTTCAATTCATCAGTATCATCTTCAGAATCTTCGTAGTTGCAAATTCAGCGCGTCTTGGCTATGTCAGGGCAATGGCCGTAGTTGTCATAACATAGACGAGAAGTGTTGCAGTCGGAATTACGAGATTCTGAAGATAAACCTGATGGATCGGTGAACTATAGTAAGCCTGGGAATGTCAGGACGGAAAATAAATTGTATGCGTACATTCCTAAGCAAATCAAACGTCACCCTGAAATTTCGTTTTACAGCACTAGTTGCTCAAAATGCCCGCTACCAGATTGAATACAGGCAGTTTTATACCAAATAAATTAATAAAAGAAAGGGCGATCCCCCTTGGTACACAAAACAGGTTAGGACACTGTTGCAAAAGCAACGGAAAAGGCATACTAAATTTAAACGGACACATAATCTCCAGGATTGGCGATCCAACACATAAGCTCAAAATTTAGCGAGGATTTCAATGCGAGATACCTACAATACTTATCACAACGAAACTCTTTCTCGAAATTTGACTGAAAACCCAAAGATATTTTGGTCATATGTTAAATATACTAGGGGCAAAACACAAACAATACCCTCATTACGTGATAGTAATGGCGATCCTGCAGAACACAGCGCTCTTAAAGCAGAGTTACTAAACATAGCTTTTAGAAACTCATTCACCAAAGAAGACGAAACCAATATTCCAGATTTCGAATTATGAACAGAGGCCGTAATGAGTAACGTAGAAGTAGATATCATCGGAGTAGTGCAGCAACTAAAATCACTTCACAAGAACAAGTCTTCTGGTCCGGATTGTATACCCATTAGATTTCTTTCTGATTATGCTGAAGCGATAGCTCCTTACTTAACAGCCATATACAACCGCTCTCTCATAGAAGGATCTGTACCAAAAGATTGGAAAGTTGCACAGGTCACACCTATTTTCAAGAAAGGCATTAGGAGTAACCCACTAAACTACAGGCCTATTTCATTGACCTCAATTTGCAGCAGGGTTTTGGAACATATCCTGTATTCAAATATTATGAATTATCTCGAACAGAACGATCTATTGACCCAAGGTCAACACGACAATATCGTTCATGCGAATTACAACTAGCTCTTTATTCACACGTGTGCTATCGACAAGGGTTGGCGAATCGATTCCGTATTTCTTGATTTCCAGAAGACTTTTGACACAGTAAACAGCTTTTAATCAAATTGCGTGGTTATGGTATATCTCCCCAAATTTCCGATTGGATAGGGGATTTCCTGTCAGAGAGGACACAGTTCGTAGTAATCGATGGTAAGGCATCGACTAAAACAGAGGTGATATCGGGCTTTCCACAGGGTAGTGTTATTGGTAATCTGCTGTTCCTTATTTACATAAACGATTTAGGGGCAAATCTAAGTAGCTCTCTTAGGTTGTTTGTAGATGACGCCGTCATTTACCGTCTAGTAAAAATCATCTGAAGATCAAATCCAACTGCAGAACGATCTGAATAAGATAACAGTAAGGTGTAAAAATTGGAAATTCACGCTAAATAATTATAAGTGCGACGTTGTCCACATGAGTAAGAAAAAAAATCCGTTAAACTTTGTTTACAAGATAAATCAATCAAAGGTGAAGGCCGTAAACTCCACAAAATACCTAGGAATTATTATTACTTCAGACTTATATTGGAAAGAACACGTAGATAATGCCGTGCGAAAGGCGAACCAGAGACTGCGTTTTATTGGCAGAACCCTTAAAAGATGCAACAGAACTACAAAAGAAACTGGATACACTACGCTTGTCCATCCATTTTTGGAGTATTGCTGCCCAGTGTTGGGATCCTTATTAGGTGGGTTTGACGGACGACATCGAAAGAGTCCAAAGAAGGACAGCTCGTTTCGTATTGTCATGATACAGGGGAGACAGCGTTACGGAAATGATACAGGATCTGCGATGGGAATCATTACAACAACGAAAATGTTTGTACAGCTTATGGGACTTAACTACGGGGTCATCAGTCCCTAAACTTACAAACTACTTATGAACTGCTTACGAACTAGGACGGCACAAATATCCATGCCCGAGGGGGGATTCGAACCCCCGACCGTAGTGGCCGTGCAGACCGTGACTGTAGCGCCTCAGTCTCCTCGGCCACCGCGGCCGGCATTACAACAACGGCGCTTATCGCTGCGGCGTGGGCTACTTACTAAACTCCAATCGCCAACATTCTCCTCCGAATGCGAAAATAGGCAGATATGATCATGAGAATAAATTACGAGAAATCAGAGCTCGAACGGAGAGATTCAGGTGATCTTTCTTACCGTGCGCTATTCGAGAATGGAATGGAAGATAAATAGTATAATAGTGGTTCGATGAACCCTCTGCCAGGCACTTAAACGTGATTTACAGACTATCCCATGTAGATGTATATGTATTTATTTTCCATGGTTATGCCATAGAAGAGCAATGAACTAGTAAAGATGATGTTGGATTTGTAGTGCTGCCATGAAGCAATACATGATTTTGTTGTGCGAATTCCCTCAGTAACAGAAGTATTTTGAATTAAGAGCTGCAACCTTATCCGCGAAAATTAAAATTAACATTGAACAGCAAGTTACTGATTACACATTGTATATTCACGACGTAACGACATTTCCTTGCTTCTTTTGACAGGGAACATTTGAAACATAATGACATTCCTTCGTGTCTATCGATGCTCTAATTTGCATAAGAAATCTTTGCCAGGTAAATCGAATTATGTATTTCCTATTCTGATTTAGGTGTATCTTCATTACATTTTGAGTGCGTTCTGTTTCGGAATGCCTCAAAAACGCCATATTACAGGAAAGGACAAAGTAAGGCGTAAAGCGTTTGCTGCCAAAAGAACAGTGATCTGTTATTTTATCATTTTGTGTTCTGGTGCAGACGTTTCTTTTGAGGAAGCTAAGGATTTAGTAGACAACATCTTGAAATTAACACCAGTTTCATCAGCATTGTAAATTTGATCCTTGGTGTTGCCTTAGGTGTAATCTTGAAACTCTGTTTGAAAACTTCAACTACATCTGGGTCTGCAGATAGCTTTTCTCGACATATATTCAGTTGTCGGATACCGTATCTGTTTTTAAACCTATCTAACCACTCAGAGATTGCCACGAAATCTTTTCCTTCTTCACCTAATAACTCTGCCAGCCGTTTAACTTTTTCTTGCAGTACAGGACTTGTCATAGGCATGTCTTTTTCTCTTAGTTGGATGAACCATAGGTGAAGAGCTTCACCTACTTTTTCAAAGTCGAAGGTTTTCAAAGTTTTTTTGTAAGGATTTTTCACTGCTTGTTCTAGAAATTTAGATTTAGATTTCAGCCAATCTGAAATTGTAGACACACCAACTCCGTAATTAGCTGCAACATTTTTCAATAAACTTCGTTGTTCCACTACATTGAGAGCAGCTAATTTATCAGCGAAACTAATCACAACAGCTTCCGTTTAGTCGCCATGGCACTAAATATGTACAAAGTGACATAAAGTAATGTTAACTTAAACGCAAGTTTGTATCGCAGATCCGCACAAATGTATTCACAGCTACTGACTGGAGTTGGCGTTAAGCTAAATACAGGCCACAACGAACCATTGTTGCGGGTTATTGTTGTACGCTCGCATGAAGAGTGGTATTTTTTTCGTCGGTGGCGTTTCGGATAATCCAGGTTTCGGTTGTTCCGAAATGGACGATGCATTACTAACCAGACGCAGACGAACAATTCTCGAACTTTACGTGTCATGGGTGGTAGTGCAGTATCCTGTCAGTATTTGGCCACCGGCAAGCTCCGGTGGTATGGGAAGACAAGAGGATCTAACACTTCAGAGCTGTCGTATTGCCAGACTAGTGCACAGACACTGCATACCATTACATCGGGTATAAGAGCCATATGGCATTCCATATGGAAAGGGTTTGACAATCTCTCTCGACTCAGTCTCTAGACCCCAATCTCACCATAGTGGTGGTGCTGGCAGAATACAGAGTCAACGGCCAAAAAACAATGTCGTTTCATTTCCCATCCTAACTCCATCACAACGGTTGAGTTTGGAGACACTATAATGAGCGACTATTGTACTATTCATTATGCATCATTATAGTCGTCCTGTACGCAGACTTGAGGTATGGATGGCAAAGGATTCTACACTGCTAGTACGCATTGCTGGTATAGCAACCAGTCAACGTTACATGGGTGATGTGTCGAAGCCAGTTGCTGCCCATATCTTTGGACGGCCATTTTGCAACAAGATAATGCAGAACCATACATGACGCGTAATGTTCATTACTTCTTCGTCTTTCAGGAAATTGCAATGAGACCGTGGCACCCCTGTTTTCTTGATCGTTCACCTATCTAAACTCTTTGGTCGACTATTGCGGAATGACTGACCGGAGATACACCACTTGCTGTAACAAAATATAAATTAAGGGAATGCAAGAAAGCGCTTGCTTGTACCCCAAAAAGAGCTACACAGTATCAATGATTCAATGGTGATGCGTGCAGCAATACTTACAGCGAGCTATGACAGCAGCACAAGATTTCTTTGCACATTCACATGGTGATGTATTTTCAATCATGTGATATTTGTATATCGTGTTAGTTGGCCAGTAAAGTAGACCATGATACGTACGGATTTTCTTGGTCTTACAACGGTCAGGGTTGTAGATATGTGATAGGATATTTACATGGTCGTTTGATTACACTGTACTATAAGAGATTATACTGAAGAGTAATTGGTGGGTGGATTGAAAAGTTGTCGGAATCACCACAAGAGGTCAGCGCTAGCACAACGAGTTGCTCACGTTATATGCATTGCACTGTTTCCTGTAAACACTTTTCACGACAGTGGCCTTGGCAAAAATCTGTAATGGTGACGTGCTATGTTGCTGTTCCCGCGTATTGATTTGCGAAGATGGAGAATATTGAGATTCGAGCAGTGATTTAGTACTTCGAAAAGAAAGGTTCGAAAGCGTAGGAGATTCATGCCTATTTCCATAATTCGCTGGAGTACTCTGCTCCTTCCTATTGTCAAATGAATTTAAATTTGTTCGGGAGAGTGCACAAAATGGTCATGGAGGATCGCCAGTGAAATTTCTCACTCTTGCCAGATGTCATCTGAAAGAGTTTATTACGTTTTAACTGAAGAATTAGAAATGAAACAATTGTCTGCAAGATGGGTGCCGCGAATCTTGTCGCTGAATGAAAAGCGCAAGAGAATGGACATATGGGAACAATATTCCGGTTTAGGAGAGACGAACAAGATGACCCCAGATGAAACTTGGGTTCACTACCATATCGCAGAAACAAAATAACAGTCAAAGCGGTGGGAACATGATGATTCTCCGCCACCGAAGAAAGTAAAGACAATTATTTGGGCTGGTAATGTCATAGGATCCGAGTTCTGGAATGTAAAGGAGATTCCGTTTCTATCTTCCCACTGGGCAAACAATTACTGAAGAATACTATGATAACCTTCTTGACAAATTTCAACAAAAGATACGCGACGATAAAGGTCAGGTTTAGCAAGGAAGAAAGTCATCTTCCCCAAGGCAATGCGCGCCCGTACACATGTGCCGTGCCTATGGCAAAGTTACACGAAATAGTAGGAATCGTTGCCGCATCCGCGTTAGTCACCTGATATGGCTCCGTTACTTCATTATCCCAAACTTAGTTACGGAACTAGCATTGGAATATCAGTTGGTTGGCTTGAACTTGAACTTTTCAGAAACAAACTTCCAAGAAATGGGCCCCAGCCGGGGATGTGAAAGTAAACGACAGTCCATTAGAAGAGGTCAATGAATATATCTACCTTGGACAGATTATAAACGTGAAGGGAGATGTAAGGCCTGAAATCTATCGGTTCATAAAACTTGGGAGGAATCCAACAGTATTCAGATAAAAAATTCCAGTAAATCTGAAGAAAACGGTAATTGAGCAATGCATACTTCGTGTGCTGACGTATGATTGTGAGATATGGACGCTGAAATCATTTACGAAAACGAAACTGAGGACAGCACAGGGAGTCATGGAAAGGTCAGTGCTGGGCTATACAAGAAAAGATAGGAAAGGGGCAGATGACGAAGATAAGGGACATCTTAAAGACAGTTGGTTCATTGAAATGGCAGTGGTCTGGCCACGTCGCGAGAAGAAAAGACCACGGATGGTCGAAGCTAGTAGGGGAGAGCGGAGAAATACAGTGCAAGTAAGCCATTTTTCAAAAATTTCGTATTTTTCGAATTCAATTTAAATGTTGAACACCTTTTTTGGTCAAGAAATCAATGTCCTTCACGTTTATGGCTTCAAATTTGCTATATTAATTCGATTTACATTCCTACAGCTGTTTTACAAAAGTGTTAAGTTGCACGGTATTACCCAGAGGGATGGGGTAATACCGCGCAATATGATACAACGTAGCTCATAAAATGACAAGAAATGTGTAAAAATGAATCAAATCCAGAAATTTGGAATTAAAAATTTATTTAGAATTGAAAATAATAAATTTTATAACTTACTAAAGTTTTTAAAGACAGAAAATCCTTTTACTGGTAAAACAAAATTATTGTATTATGGTGTCAACTTGTCTCTGAACACACTTATCGCCTGTTTTAATGGCAGTAGTCGCAAATATAGTTTTCAGCTGTGTCACATGCACTACACTCTGAATGAACCCATCCACTGCAAATCACACAGCGCAACCTGAGCTCCCTGTTTTTCCCAAACTCGGGCACGTTATTGCCCAGAGACAACATGAATCGCCATTTTTAATTCTAACCCAAGAATGATGAGATTTAACGTCTCACATTTGATGTTTAAAATAAGATCAAGAAATGCGTAATTAAATAGAGTTACTTTAAATATTGTTGCTATTAACACATTTCGCTCACCTCTAGACGTTTTATCTTCAGATTTTATAAGAAAACAGTCGAAATCAGTTGAACCCCAATGTCTGCGCCGTTGAACGATTCTCTGATTACAGTTACTTCCCGTATGTGGCAGCACCTCGCAGCGCTCTTTGCGCTCTCTGGATAAAGCGGTGCGCGGTATTACCCCGCTGTACGGCATTGCCCCGCTCTTCCCTACTGGAGTCCGAGAGAGCATCGGAGGAAGACCACCGGACAGGTGAGACAAAGATATCAAAAAGGTCTCTGGTAGCACCTGGCAGAGAACTGCTCAAGACCGTTCCACTTGGAGACGACTGAGCCGTCTCATATTTCGGGTGGTCACCTCCTCGCTTCCTGGCGCGTAAGTTTTTCTTTGCCCCTATTGACCTAATTGCCTCTTTCATTCGTTGATGGCGCTGTGAGTTACTGCGATTGCCCCATCTTTGTTTACCCATCGGGTATGAGGATTGAGAGAGCCAGTTGGTCTGAGAAAAGGAACGCCGGCGCACCGGTCTCGGGGAAGGAGATCTCGATAGGCTCGGCCTGTGTGTGTGGTGGTCGCCGCGAGGACGCTGGGGCACGCCAGGACTGCTTGGAGTGTCTCGGGTTAGCGCAGAGGTAGCTGTCGGATGGAGCCCGCCGTGCGGATGAAAAGGCAAGTCGACAGAGCCGTGTTAATTGAGATCGAGTGCTTCTGGAGCTGCATGTTTGTGGTTCTCCTGGCTCTTACTACGCCTTCAGTACAGTTCCTCGTTCGTAACCTTGAAAGGTTGCTTGCAGAGTAGCGTGTTCCTTTCCCGTCTCGTGGCATCCTGTTTTCTGTAGCCCTTTAGCGTATGGTTTACGTATTCGTACTGCCCTGTCGTTTCGTGTGTCTGTTTCTTCTACCAATATCGTATTTTAAAGGGGTGTCTGTTGTTATATCGCCAAGGGCTGAGATCCTGTGTTTTATCCCTTCCTTAACGGTGATTGATTGTACTGGTTGCTTAAAAGGGGGGGGGGGGGCACGCAGTTCTTTCAAGTCTCCTAAGTGGCTGCGTCTGTGCATGAATGGAGGTGAACTATGTTAGTGGTTAACTATTTTCAAGTTCAATTTTGCATGCTCTAAAGGTACTTTTCTAAGACTATTGAAGCGGATGGGCACAGAAGCTAGCGTATTGTATTGTCTCTTATAATTTATCTCAGACCTTGTTAAAATTTAAACTTGGTGTACTTAATAGTGTTCTTAGTAAAGCTCACTAGAAATTGTTAAATTTACTGTTTAGAGTGCCCAAGATTCCTGGTAAATTCATATTATAATCGTATTTGACTTATTGAAGTGGTATATGGTACTTTAAAATCCCCGCCTGTTCCCCAGCAGTTTCCCACTTCCCTTTCTTTACGTATACTGCAACCGCACCAATAAGCATTGCAACGACTGCTGAAAGCGTACCTGAATGCACGTAATTAAATAATTGAAATGGCTGATGATGATGATAATGATGATCGTCACACATCCATGTCTTCCAAAACCTGGAAATATTTCTTGGTGGATGAAGATTCACTTCCAACGAAGAACTGACAGCAGGAGTTTACAAGTATTTTGCACGCCTGGAGGAATGGCGTTTTCGATATTTGATCAACGAAGTACATTAATCTACAAAGAGAGTAACTGGAACGCGTATGTGCAGCACATGTGCTCGAGTACGTACAGTTGTAGCAGAGCAGGATGCCCGAGGTGAGGTCGAAGAAGATAAGAAGTAGCACTAAAGTCAAAGTTTTACGCATGTGAAATTGCAGTTGTGCTGTAGTAGAACAATAGGTACGCCGGCCGCGGTGGCCGAGGGGACTGAGGCGCTCCAGTCACGGTCTGCACGGCCACTACGGTCGGGGGTTCGAATCCCCCCTCGGGCATGGATATTTGTGCCGTCCTAGTTCGTAAGTAGTTGATAAGTAGTTTGTAAGTTTAGGGACTGATGACCCCGTAGTTAAGTCCCATAAGATTTACAAACATTTGAATTTTTTTGAACAATAGGTATGAATAGTGAACCGGTGTAATAGAGTACGCCTAAGTGCAGGCAGACAGCAGTTTGTCAGGCGCGTACGTACAGTTGTAGTAGAGCAGGATGCCCGAGATGAGGACGAAGACGACGAGCAGCAGCACGAGCAGCAGCAGCAGCATGGTGGGCCGCCACCAGCCGCCGCCGGCCACGCTGGTGCGGCGCGCCTCCACGACGGGCGGCCGCGGGCCCTGCGGCTGCTGCCGCGGCGCGCAGCACCGCCAGCCGGCGCGCGGTTCCTCGGCCACCGCCGCCACTTCGGCCTTCTGCTCCGCCGGCTTGACCGCGGCGGTGTGCGGCGCGCCGTCTGCGCCCAGCTGCACCACGCTGTGGCTGTAGCGGTAGCGCCCGCCCGCCAGGAAGCCGTCGTCGTCGTCGTCGTCGATGGCCGTGGTGGCCGCGTGGTGCACGTACAGCCCCGCCGCCGCCATCGGGTCCTGCTGCACCTGTTGCTTGCGCCGGCAGCACGCGCCGTTCTCGTAGCCGGGCGCGCCGCGGCAGCAGCTGCACGCCTGGCGCGGCGCCGCCGGCTGCTGGCGGTGCGCTTGCGGTTGTGGTTGTGGTTGTGGTTGCGGCTGGTGGTAGGAGCGGTAGCTGCCGTCGGCCGTGTGCCAGCCCGAGGCAGCGCGCCGCGGCGCCTCCTGCGGGTGGTGCGACGCTGGCCTTCGAGCTCGGTACTGCGGGGGCGGCGGTGGCTGCCGGCTGCTGTAATGTGGGTAGCTGCCGTAGCCGTAGCCGTAGCCGCGACCGCCCACCGGGTTCGACACCGACAGCTCGCGGCCGTCCTCCGCGCGGCTGTCCACGCTGCCGATGCGCGTCGTCGGCAGCATACTGACTGTCCTCTCCTAGCTGTCCTCCCCTAGACACTACCTCACCGCTCCCTAGTACTACTTCTTCCACCTAGCGTCTCTCCTAGTCGAGCACTCTTCCCTCGCCTTAGTCAAATACTACACCGCACAGTGCCTTATGCTGTACCGAATCCGCGACACGAAAAAAATAAACGAAAATTAAGAACAAAAAAATTGTAATTATAAAAATGTCTACGGAATGAAAACACTAAGCGGAAGTTTACTACTTGTGTATATATATCTAGTGTTGCTGGCAGACGCCTTAATCCTACATAAACCACACACTTTGTGCCTGGAGCACCGAGTATTGAGTAACAGATGACATTGCTGTTAGTCTGCGTTAGAGTCCACCGATGGATGATTTACCTGCAACAGCAAACAAACAAAAAATTGGGCGTTAGTTACGAGTTTGTGTACATATTATTAACATACTTTGTGATCATGAAACTACACCAAAATTCCAGAAATATAATTAAAATTAAATCTGTGAATGCATAGTTTCGAAGCAATTTTGCTGATAAAATTCTCTAGGGCTTCCAGCCGCGTCAAGTGGTTTCAAATGTTCAAATGTTTGTTAAGCTTATGGGACTTAACTACGGGGTCATCAGTCCCTAAGCTTACAAACTACTTACGAACTAGCTAATACTAAGGACGGCACAAATATCCATGCCCGAGGGGGATTCGAACCCCTGACAGTAGTGGCCATGCAGACCGTGACTGGAGCGCCTCAGTCCCCTCGGCCACCGCGGCCGCCGGCGTCAAGTGGTTTCATATAACCCTTTCGGACCCTCCGGCTACAAATGTGTACATAACTTCAACGGTGTCTAAGATGGTTCAGAAGCATTTTTTTCTCACAAGGAAAGTACTTAGGCTCGAACAAACAGAAATACACCAAAATCGTATGATAGATAATATAAAGTTCTCTTATTGAACTACTGATACTCGCGCATCTGCAAAACTCTGCAGTCGCCCATTAGAGGCCTCTGCGTGTGCCATACCGCATTGTACATTGAGCTGCCGGTACGCCAGTAGTGACGGTGCAGTGTGCCTCAGAAGTTGCGTTTTGTGACGTTTTTTGTTGGTGAAATGTCGGATGGGTCAGCGATTGGTAACAAATCCTGCTGATATAGTGTGACTGGTTGAGGTGAAGTTACGAAGAAACCTTCTTCCTGTAGATGGTTTGGTGTACAAGATGATTCATTCGTATGTTGCCTATTATCTATTATAGTGCTTATATTCTATGCTCATATTTCTGCAGTATAATAGATACCAGAAAACCTCTGAATGATTCTTCAACAAGATCGTATTCACTAAGAAGGGCTCTTCGGAATTTCATCTCAACAAATTGCAATACATTAGCAGCATTGATTACCAATCGCCGGCCCATCTGACGCTTCACTACACAAACAACGTCACAAAGCCCAACTTCAGAGGCACACTGCACCGTCACTACTAGTGTACCGGAAGGTCAAAGTACAATGCGGAATGGCACACGCAGAGGCCTCTAATGGGCGACTGCAAAGTTTTGCAGATGCGGGAGTATCACCACTGCAGTGAGGGACCTTTACATTATCTATCATACGATTTCGGTGTATTTGTTTGTTAGAACCTAAGTACTTTCCTTGTCAATGGAAAGAACATGTATACAACACCTGAGTGTTCAATCATTTCATCATGCACAATTACTGCCATCTGCGGAATATCACTATAAAAATATTAAGAAGCGAGTGTTGCAGTGCGGAGCAGTTTACGAACTTCAAAGAACACGGACATTGTGGGTTACTAGTATTCCACTGTATAACTAAAATTAGACGTTGTTATTTTGTGATGTAGTTATTGAACGATCAGTTTATTTAGTACAATTAATTAATTAATTTAGTCCGTAAAAAGAGCCTTGTTTTTCAGTATAAGCAGAGTTGTAGTATGAAAATGAGTGCATCACTGAAAATTTAACTTAAGTGTATTACAGCATTAAAAAATAATTTCCTTGATATAGAAAAAAAAAAATCGGGTCTGAAAGGGTTAAGAGACACGAGAACGATGTTTATTTTATTTATGTTATTCTTTTCTTTTCTTACCTAAATAGCTGATAGTTTTTCACTGAAGATGTTGAGAAAAAATATTTTATTTTTAGTATTTATAAATATTCGTATTTTTTACAATGAAAATGTAATTTTTGTTTAAAAGAAAACTATATAAATATAATAAATGTTAACGGAACTGAACAGCTATTATAAAAAAAGTTAGCAGCTTTCATATTGGCTTTACATTTTCTTAATTCGAACATGTAGATGTAGATGTAGATGTAGATTATATTTCATTTATATTATTAACAGTAATACGCCTCTTTTTTGGCTTCAATTACTAAATAGGTGTTCAGACCCATGAAATGTGGAAGCCAGGTGTGTACAAGATACCGTGTGGGTGTAGACAGTTTTACTTCGGGCAGACAGTGCGCAATTTTGAACAGCGCTGTGTTCAAATATGTTTCGCATTGCTTTCGACGAAACATCAGTCCTTAACAGAACAAATACTTTCTGGGAAAGCGTAATAAGGAAGCCGATCGAAATTAAAATATCTGATAAAAAGTACCTCTTAACAAAGGCAGCGCCCCCTAGCTGAGCACAGCTGGGGACAAAGCCATCATACGGTTGAAACGGCCGCGGCTGGCACTCGTTCAAAACATTGCCATACACGGCGATGTGGCGGGGTACAATAGACGTGGAAACGAACGAGGAACCCCACCTACCGAC
Source organism: Locusta migratoria (assembly GCA_026315105.1). Classification (NCBI taxonomy): domain Eukaryota; kingdom Metazoa; phylum Arthropoda; class Insecta; order Orthoptera; family Acrididae; genus Locusta; species Locusta migratoria. The sequence continues at coordinate 620,779,812 of CM048745.1, forward strand.
GCTGAATGCATCGAATGAAGCGACAATTCCGAGGGCGACTGTTAGAATGGTGCGCGGAATCGTGGGAGGGTCGTATGACCTCCCTTCTCTTACGTACCAAAGATGAATGGCGACTGGTGATAGCCATTCGGGCGGATCCTGCACCGAAACGTCCCCTACAAACAAAGAGAGGACTCACTGACGATACCCTCGCTATGGCTGAGGGGTTTGCCACCACCTTCGAGGGACAGACGACGCTGAATAAGGTACCATTTATTGATTGTCAATATAATCAATAAAACTCTTATGGGTGTGAGACCGCATTGTAAATATATTTAAGAGTCTGTCCGATGTTTCGGTCACGGCCACAGTACAACAAATATCCAGAAGAAGGCCACTTGGGACAGTGGTCGAAACTTCAGCCAGACTATTAAAGATTGTCGATGCGCTCTCACAATCAGAAAAACTTTATTGATTGTGACAACCGCCGCAGAAGATTAAGCTTACACCAAGTGTGATTCTTTGCGCAATGTATTAAATTTATTACTTTTAGGCGAACAATTTTACAAAAGCAACGAAAGTTTCTTTTCTTTATTTTTTATACTAATACAACAGCCTGGATAGAATTATTTAGCCGGCCGCGGTGGCCGAGGAGACTGATGCGCTCCAGTCACGGACTGCACGCCACTACGGTCGGGGGTTCGAATCCCCCCTCGGGCATGGATATTTGTGCCGTCTTTAGTATAAGGTAGTTGATAAGTAGTTTGTAAGTTTAGGGACAGATAATCCCGTAGTTAAGTCCCATAAACTTAACAAACATTTGAACGTTTTTAGAATTATTTAATTTTATGAGATCCGGATTGAAGCATGGTGTTGATCATATTCAGGTAAAATGCCTCTAACTCTTGTAGGGATGTTTCACGGTCGCTTGTAATCAGATACAGATGTTATGAAAAAAGTTCGACAGATTGCGCCGTTCTCAAGATATTTTTAGCATCGATGTCAACCAATCAGTTCGTGGTGTGCGCCGATTCGCGAAGCCTGACACGGCTGGTGCTGTCATGTTGTGCAGTTCGTTTCCTCAAACCTATTTGCGCGCAGCGACCTTATTAGTTAAGTATCTCGAAAACAGTGCCACCTATCGATTTTTTTTCTGTACAGATACGTCTCAGTACTACGTGCCCTGCTACATTCTTACAAGCGTATCAGACATTTTCGAGCACCCTAAATGAATAATGTTCTTTTTGTCTTATATACAATTGTATATTATAGCTAAACCATGACACGCTTCGGCATGGCTCAGTCTGATATGAACTAAATGATAAGTAAATGAAACAATTCTTCCAAACATAGACAAACCGAGGAATTACGTCAATGAAATCAGTTTCCAGATTCATTTTTCTAAGCCTATGTGAAATAAAAGTAACTCAGAAAAATGTTTTATCAGAAAATCATTTATTCCACATCCAGTTGTCACATTACTTTTGTGTTGTTGCCTGCACGCATTAATATTAGTCTCCGCGATTAAAAGATTAAGGATTTTTGTTAAAATTTCTATCATAGAAAAATCGGGTAAAAAATTTGATTAAATACTTTTGACAAGGGTGGTTGAAATTAATAAACGAAATGATTGAACAGATGAAAAGGCGGAATACAGATTGGGGTTGAGGCAACACACAAAAATAACGTTACAGAGAAAGCTTACGGAAAGTACCCATTGTAGCTTCTTTCTGGAAATGGTAAGCTGAAACTGTTAAGCTGTTGAATTATTTAAATAAATTTTATGATACTTTCTGCAGTAAAATAATGCTGTGACTGTTCGCCTCGTAAGTCACTGTTGACGGACCGTGTACTAAAGTTTGATTATGCAAATAACAAAAATCTATAGAACTTGGCGAAACTGTTCATACGAATGCAGGTTCTAAAAGGAAGGAAGGTAATGATTTAAAGGAACTGATAGGGATTTAATCATGGAAATACACGAAGCGAAAGTGATGGCGTCTGAACATCATGTATGGGACATTATTAAATGAAAACAGGGTGGAGACATGGCACTTAACAAAAGAGGGTATATTTTCAAGTAAAATTTAACAGCACTTACATCACAAAGCGGTCTGCGTACATGTCCACACTTAATAAGCTCAAACAAGAGAGAGTAAATGATCGCGGTTCCATCCTCTCCACACGGCGTAAGAAACGAAAGACAAGCGAAAAAACCTTTCCACAGAAAAACACATTTCGAGAAGGAGGGAAAGACGGCGATAAGTGTCACTAATTGTTAAAAAAAATATTAATTTAACTATGTATCGTTACACGGTGGATTTATAAAACTATTAATTTGTCCTATTTCCGCATAAAAATAATGATCAAATGTTTCTCCGACCCTGGGGCATGCACCGTATAACAGCGCTTTTCTCCGCCTGTATCTATCTCACCGATTTCATCCTCGTCGACCTCCTCCCGCTATCCATTACATACTTTTGTCCATCTTCTCATTCCAATCCTTCTAACATCTCCTCCCTGCCCATCGTTTCTCCTCCTCCTCCTATTTCTCTGTCCATTGCCTCTCTACCTCTTAGCTGTTAAAAATAAATAAATAAAATAATAATAAAAAAACTTACTTAAAATTCGGCGTCAACGGCGGAAAATAACCAGAAAGTTTATCTTACACAAAAGTAAGCGAAATAACGAAAGTAGTAAACAACGGGAATCGTAGCATTCCTTGCTACTATGTTTTTATTTCCATTTCTGGCTACATCATCCACCTAGCAATTGAAGCTTGTCAGTGACTGTTGGGTGTTTGTTTATGCAAATGAACCATTTATTGTTACTGGACATTTCAGTCCGTGACAGAGAAGGTGACATCAGATTTACACATAGAAACCACTATTTCAGTTTATTACTCTTAATAGCTGCGTAGACACATAACATTTATTCTGTGCACATCAATTACAAGGTACCTCCATCGGCCTCCTCATGTAATTTATATAAGAAATCGGTACCTCATCTTTCAAGTTCACCTATTAATACTATGATTCTTCATAAGCAAGAGACAATTTCATTGTACTACTACTAGCTGGAGTTCGAAAATAAGTATCTCCCGTCGACTTTGGGCTGTTGTGTATGAAATGAAAAAAGTAGAATGAGACATTATACATACGACATATCTTTATTTTTCTGCATAATTCTGCATAAGTATATTGACACATTTTTCAAACCGTTTTCTTAGCTTCAAAAAGCGTCCAGGAAAAAATCAGTGCATTGCATACGAAAGAATCCTTGATCGGCTTATGGGCGAATGAGGACACAACAGGCGAACGAGCACGTTCAAGACACCGATACAGCATTGAGTATAGGTCGACCATGAATATGGCAACTACTTTCTCTTTCGGATTGTAACGGGGAATGAAACGTGGGTCCACCATTACACGCCCGAATCGAAGGTTGCATCCATGGAGTGGAAACATCCGTCATCAACTGTCCGAAAGAAGTTCAAAAGCTCTCCGTCTGCAGGTTAAGTGTTACCCAGCCTTTTCTGGGACGCCCAAGGGGTTTTATTGCTGGACGTTTGGAGGATGCAACCATCAATGATGCGCGGTGCTGTGCCACTATGTCCAAATTGGAAAAGGTGATTCGGAAAAATACGGCCTGGCCTTCTCAGATCTGGCGTTCTGCTGTTGGATGACAATGCGAGACCACACTCGGCGACGGCAACGCAAAACCATATTGCAGCTCTTGGTTGGAAGCGACTACCTCATCAGCCATACAGCCCTGATCCCGCACCATGTGAATTCCATCTGTTTCCAGCTTTGAAGAAGACTCTCTTTGGAAAGCGCTTTGGAAGCAATGCTGACGTCAAACAAGCCGTTCAACGCTTCTTCTGTATTCAACGCCCTGGACGGATTTTTGAAGCCTATAAAGAGGTATAACAAATGTCTCCGTGTAGATGAAAATTACGTAGAAAAATAAAGATATGTTTCATCTTTAACGTGTCATTATATTGTTTTCCTTTCATACGCAATTCTGACCACAGTGGAGAGGGGAAACGTATTTTCCAACTGACCCTCTTATATAATTTCTAGGTAGATTTAGTGGAATATGTCTATACTGCCTGTAAAATGGCTCGCGAATGTAATAATTACTGTAGAAATAATACATTATAACGTGGTACAAGTCTACTGCATGATCAGCAAAAAAGTAATAACGGATAAACTTCTTCCATTTCATCATTTTCATGAGGTTTTCAGCGATAAAAAGCTTCCTAAATGTTTTGCAACTTGCTAAGCGCTCCTCTTTCCAAACAGGAGATGAACAAAGTAAAGTTATTCACGTGTAACTTAACATTTTTGTGAGACAGCCATTTCTGCAGAAACGGAAAACTGTTAAGAAAAAGGCATATGTCAATCATAGGTTTCTTGTTCAGAATCAGCAGTAGTATCACCCCGAAGTATGTACCATTCCTCCTGCCTTACCTTGTACTTCAGTGGCATGACGCACATGTCTACAAGAACAGCAAAGTACTCTAAACACCTTCTGTGAGGAAACTTACATAATTAAAGATACCATAACATAACAGTATATTAATTTTCTGTCACTTTGACTTTCCATGTTCTTAGTTGTTTTCATTGGTTTACCCGGAAAGGGTTAAGAAAATGGCATGTGTTTATTAGAAGTTCTTTGTTCAGAATTACCAGTAGTATCACCTCTGAAAGCACGTACTCGTCCTCTATATTTAATGGCGAAGTTGGAAATTTTCAGTGGTTCCGGATTCGGGCAAGCGACAGCCGTAACAAATTAGGTCCTGCCCAAATTCTCAACTCATCGCAAACTACGATTGTAGTGATCCCTGCCCACTTAGGCCTATTCCTCTCGATAGCACCTCTCACTATATTCGCGCAAGGGATCGAGAGTATTTGTGCATCCGAAGAGAAAAGTTTTTCTAACATGTCGAAAGAACAGACACCAATCTATAATTTTATGTGTGTCTCCAGCAGGCAAATGGAAAATACTGTATGGATGCACAAATACTTCCGATCCCTTGCGGGAATCTAGTACAGGCTGTGAGTAAGAGAAACCATCGTAGTTTGCACTAAGCTGAGAATTTCGGCACTACGGTAAGCGTGACTGATAACCTGCGCTGTAGGTCAGAGCTTTCGGTCCGCAAAACAAATGTTGGAACTAATTTTTAGGTAGCTGGCGAACCACAGTATTACACTCTTTGTAAATTCAGCTGTTTAATTTTAACCAGTAACAAACCGGTATACGCAGTGACAAAAGCCTTGTTGTCAAGCAGTGAAAACAGGCCACATTGACGCCTGTCCATGTTGTGATTTACATCGTTAGTCACTTTGATTAATGTAGTTGTTGTGATATGGTTTTCCGAATGCGGTCTGTAATAAAAAACAAAAAGTGAGCCCAAAATTCATCGATCAATGCAGAACAAAAGTCATCTCGCGTCAGCCTAGAAAGTCCCAAACAGTTGGATGCGAGTGGGGAGGGGGAGGGGGGAGGTTTCTAAACGAAAAATCCGAGTTCGAATACCAGTGCAACACAGATTTTCAAGTTACCCATTGAATTAAATTTCAGTGTCTGGAAGTAGTCGAGATATTTGAATATTTGGAATTCTTTTGGGCTGTTAATGTCAAGCCAGTGTTATATTTTTCTGACACTTTCACAGAACAGAAACCGTAGCTATAATAATATTTGTTGTTTTCATGAATATCACGTAATTGGATGGACTAAACGCTGAAGTTTCTTTAATTTAACTTGTCGGTCGAAGGCTACGGTGAATTATTTTACTACGTCCTTTGAAGCTATTGGAAATTATTGGCGAAAATGTTTCATTTGCATCTTCACTGATAAACTGTCGGTATGATATTACAATTACCTGAAACTTCTTAGAATTTATGTTATGGCTCAGGTTTCGTGCTCATCGTATTAATGAGCGAAAATCATCTCTCATAGATGACACTGCAGTAGCAGTAGTAGCGATTTTCTCAATCCTAGAGCTTATATTAAGTGAAACTTCTTCAGCGTGTAAGTAGCATTTGAATGATTTAAGCAAAGATGAAATATCATACACAGAACAAATCATGACAAACGGGAGTCAAATAAGCACGTTTCTTTCCTGAAAAATTTCTGCGATCCGCACAATTCATGTTGGCACTTGTGGTAGGAACGAAGCTTAGGGTTTAACGTCCCGTCGACAGCGTGTTCATTAGAGACGGAACTTACGCTCGGTGTTTTTGGGTAAGGATTTGAAAGGAAATCGACCATGCACTTTCGAAGGTACCAGCCCGGCATTTGCCTTAGTGATTTAGGGAAATCACGGAAATCTAAATCGGGATGGCCGGTGGTGGATTTGAATCACCGTCCTACCGAATACGAGTCAGTACGTTACCACTGCGCCACCTCTCTTGGCTGACAGTCATGTTTTAGGTAACTGTCGAACTACAGCAGTACACTGTCTGAATGAACAGCGCTTTCACTTTAATAAGCAACAAATCGATAGTCACAGTGACGAAAAGAACTGTTGGTACGAAGCAGTGAAATGAAAGGACCGGTTGACACCTGCCGATACGGTGATTCACATCGTCACTCATTTTGCTTAATGCACTTGCTGTGCTGTGTTGTTTCGGAAAGTATGACTGATATTTGTCGCGGATGTCATATTCGACAGCTATTGACGAACACTGTATTCGAAGACAAGTGCTTCAAATAATGTGCTGAACGCTTTAATAATTGCCAGATCAGCATTCTACTGTGCTCGAAATTTTCCGAAATATCGCTCTGCTTTTTTTTTTTTTTTTTTTTTTTTTTTTTTTTTTTTTTTTTTTTTTTTTTTTTTCGAAACATGGAAACAACGATATTTCCTCGTTATAAATAAAACACAGTGTCTGCGATGTTATTCATTACCAGTCCCGTTGAAATTCCGCATATTGCTTTCGTACGTCCGTCCTCACACTTTATGAAACGCCCCCAATATAAAACTTTCGGAACAGCTCTCGCGCTGAAGTGTTCAGTAGTGCGTGGTGTAAACGCGGCGTTTTTAATTACCTGGCGCGGTCGGCGGGTGGAGGGCAAGTTTTGGCGGGCAGTGGGGCGTGGTGCGTGCGACCGTCCTTTTGTGGGGCTGTCGCGGCCGCTGAATGCCACGCCGCTGGCTGACAGGCGCTAGCTGCCTGCACCTGCCACCCCGCCGACCCCGCCAAATGAAATTGCCCCGCATTCCAGCCACTTTCATTTCCTGTAAACCTCTCGCGTCCGCTGTTGCACGCTTTTCACATTGACATTAGACGTTATTCTCTGTAAATTTTAGGTTTTTGTCGCTTTTATACTACAACCAGTGGCAGCGCGTCCCATGTGAGTTCCCCGAAAAAGGCTCGCCGGGGAAAAAAGCTAACCAAACAAATAACATAATACATGTTTTTAAACTATCATTATCAACTGTATACCCCATTCACCTCTTCCAATACGCTGATAACACCACATTCCTTGCCTTGGCTCCCACCCTCGCCCGTTCCAACCGCCTTCTCCAAGAACACCTTCACCTTGTCACCACTTGGTGTAACCAGTGGCTCCTGTCTATATATCCTACGAAAACCCAGGCGATCATTGTAGGTCGCACCACCCCTTTTTTCCCCCTCGAGATTTCTACCTTACCCTCCATAACCATCCCATCCGCCTCACTCCTATCCTCAAGTATCTGGGTCTCACCATGGATCGCACCTTCTCCTGGACCCCCTACTGCACACCATCCAAGAAAAAGCGCGCTCCCGCCTCCGCCTCCTAAAACTCCTTGTTGGCCAAACCTGGGGCCTGAACCCTTCCACCACCCTCTATACTTACAAATCCCTATTCCGCCCCATCCTCTGTGTCTCCCATCCTGCCTGGATCTCTGCCCCTCCAACCTTCTAAAGTCCCTAGAGATCCTGGAAGGCCATGCCCTCCGTCTCGCCTTCCGTTTTCCTTTCTACCTCCATCCCCCACAAGGCTCCTTTATAACCTCATCCCCTTCCCCCACCTTGTCCACTTCATTGAGCACCTTCGTTTCCTCTACCGTAAACTGGATACCCCTCATCCTATTGTCCCCTCCTCTCCTCGCAAATGCCGGCCCATTGCCGCGCTATTACCACTGTATCCACCCTGCTCTCCACTTATCCACCCTCCTTACCCTTTCCCGTGGCAATTTCAGCACGCTCCCCCTATCTGACGATGCCCTCCGCCCAGACATCTATCCCTCGTACCAGCTCTAATCCTCCACCTTTTCGTCCTCTCTCTTCGGTCATTGATCCCATTGAGAGGGCCCCATTCCCCTCCTTTCTGGCCCCCCTCCTCCTGCCGGTCCCTCCGGAGCCCCACATCCCGCCCCTTATGGCTTCTGTCACAGAAAAATATATGCAGATAGGAAATCTCTGTAAGGGCCCAATCCCACGCTCAGGGGTGCGGGGAGGGATTTGCTGAAGCAGTTCTGTAAGATGTCCCATGATGGCGCTTCGGTGAGAAGCAGCCCTTTAAACTGGCCAGAGCAGGCGGCAGGTAGCGGCTATCCCCGCCACCACCTCCCCTCAAACGCCAGCAAGCCGGACACAGCCGTGGCCCCGTGGCAGGTGGCACGAGCTCTCCCCTCAGCCTCCCCTCCACGCTACCCTCTGACGTGCGAGAGGCACCCTTACAAGTGCCTCTAGTCAAGTGGTCTACTGGTACTAAGCCAGGGATCCGCCTGACACCTGCTAGAATCTTACGGAACTACGAGGGGAGCGTAGAACAGTGGTTTAGGGGGTGCTGCTTCTCTGTATATGTTATTCTGTGTTTCTATGGACAGCCACCCGCTCCCTTTCCCCTGGCCCTGTGGCCCCTCCTCGCCCTCTCCCTGCCTGTAGCCCCTCATCTGCTCCCTCCCCTTCCCCTTGCCCTCTCCCTTTTTCTCCCCCCCCCCCCACATCATTCACGTGTGCATCACCTGTGTCATCAGTGTTTTGTGTTTCTCTTTAATGTAACTGCGAACGGCTATCCCGCAGTCGACGCCTGTGTTTTTCAACTGTTGTCCAAGTCCTTCTGTGTAGTGTTCAATGTTCAAATGTTTCTAAAGTCTATGGGACCCAACTATGGGGTCATCAGTCCCTAAACTTACAAACTACTTACAACTAAGGACGGCACAAATACCCATGCCCGAGGGAGGATTCGAACCCCGAACCGTAGTGGCCGTGCAGACCGTGACTGGAGCGCCTCAGTCCCCTCGGCCACCGCTGCCGGCCTTCAGTGTAGTGTTTCTCCGATTTCGACGGCATGTCATTTTATGTACTGCAAGCAAAACACCATGTAAAATTTCTGCTCGTCTCTCATTTTCTCACCATGATTTATGTATCATCTTCTATTCTACTCCATTTGCCTTTTGTTTATTTTCTTCATACCCTGTGAAATTTCCGTAGGCTGAAGAGCACCTCAGGTGCTGACAGCCCGCCCCATCTGGGGAATGAAATGTCAATAAAGGAAAAAAAAAACTATCATTCTTCGTATCGTTCTTCTATCACATCATTTTATATGCACATTCAAAGTATTTTTATCGCTTGAGAAACGTTTTACGTCGCGGAGACAGCAAGTATACGAGTCGTAGTGCAGCCACTTAATATACGCAGCAGTGGCCGCAGCATTGCTACGCGCATGCACGCCTGAGGTTCAAATTCTCTTCCGAACCCCCTGGAGGCAGCATATGGGCGATCCCGCTGCAGGCAGGGACGAGGTGAAACGCCGCTTTCAACATTGCCGTTGGAGCTGGTAGAGACGCCAGCTCCTGGGTACTCGAGTTCTGGCGGTTACTCACGAATGGTCCTGAAGCAAAGACAATGGAGCTACTCCGTACCTCGTCTTGCGCATCGGTAAATCCATCATTAAGGCAACATCCGTACTTCATAATTGTTTTTGGCGCATTGAGGACTCATCAAAAACACGTCATATTCGGTAAAATATCTTATAAGCGTGAATTAAAGAGGTATTAACTGCAAAAACCCCCAGAAGCTCCAATCGTGAATAATAATAAAGTCACTATTCTCCAGCTAGTAAAAATAGCCGTGTCATCAAGGTTAACGGATTCGAGACCGACTGTAAGCAACATTTTTAACCCAATCTTTTCCACACACGGTAACAACAATGACTTCTGTATTGTTACTTTCCACATATCTTTCGACATTTTAGCAAATGTGTCACGAATTTGAATGTAAAAAACATTTATACTCTTCGTTGTAACAAATATTTGACTGAAAAGATGTGGGGGAGAGCAGCCTTAGCGCATGCGTAAGGTTAGGAGGCGGTTCTCCTTACAGTATCACGTGACCCGAAAGTAGCTTGTCTCTTCATCGGAACAGATTCATTATATTACAGTCTCTTAACATTGTAATCAGTTACTTACTCTGTTTTAGAGTTCATGTGCATATTCATATGTTCTTGGTGTTTATCGTCAAATAAAAATGAATAAAGTTCAGTATGTCTTAGAAACAAATGAACAATGACATAATGGATCTTGGAAGGCCGATGCCTCACCTCGAGTTGAAGCAAGCGGAAACAAACGAAGGTAAGACGTTCTGCAGATCCTTTAGTGAAAATATATCTAAAGGGGGGAGGCAACCGGCAGGTGGCCGCCATGTTTTACCAGACTATTCGCGGGGCGTACACTTACATAGCGATCCAGGCACAAATACAGCCACCTAACGATCGAAATAAGGCAACAGTTCCACCCATGAGACCAAAGCACATCTTTAGATACTAATCAGCACATGGTTGAAGTGATGCCGTTAATTTATGCTTATACAGGCCTGATAAATTTGTAAGAAAATAAGTCTCATGAAATACTTTATATTTTGCGATGTTCTGGTAACTTGAACAATTGGCAGCTGATTAATAAGAAAGAGAGGTATTTCATATTATGAATCTCGAAGAAAATCTGAAACTGTTAATAAGAAATTGTACGGTACTAATGTTTTATCTACTTTGTGGTGGAGGGTGTTTAGATTAAAATGCGGTCATAGGGTATCTTATAGAGACAATGATATGTAAACCATTGATATCCGGTAACATTAACCGTTGAAAACAGATTGATACATTGTTTAACTGAATCAATATTGCAAGAATTACATTGTATGATGTCGCTGTCTCTTAGGTCATGTTATATCCCGTAACCAATCACAGGATAGTGATTAGCATATAATGCACAGCCAAGAGGGTGGTGCCGTAATCATATTAAAACGTACCTTGTAGAACGACATGTTGAAAACCAAAACCATGAACTAACATAAAGGTAGAAAATACTATTTAGAAAATTCACCGCTAACTGGATGCGAACTCGCGACATTCGAATTATGAATTCAGAACACAACCACTAAACTATGTGTGAAATGCACAGGCAGTGGTTCTTATACTGGTTTTAATCAATTCCTTTATTCCACTGGGCGGGGGATAAGCTGAAAATATTGACTTTGCACAGAAAGGAATAATTCGTTTGTTTCGGCTTTCTGGGTAAACTTTCACCGCACACTTCCTTGCGAACACAAGCATCATATAACAATCTTCACTTCGGTTTATACAGCTAAGAGAGGATCAACGAGACATTTTTCTTGACTGCCCTGAATTATAATGTATTACTCGTTATTAATTGCACTCGGTAAATCACTTCAAATCATTTGATCTTAAAAACTAGCACGAAATTCTAAAGTTATCGTCAACGACCGACGAAGAACACCTAATGTACGTAAATAAAACCGACAGAAGACGCGCAAAAGTGGAGCGGTGCTTACCATAATACAGCATGTGTATAGCTGTAGAGTGAAATCGCTGTCAGAAGCATTGAAGACACTCCACAGTACAGAAACGCAACGCACAATGCAGCTATTCACACACAGCCGGCCGCGCTGGCCGAGGGGCCTGCGGCGGGCCAGTCACGGTCTGCACGGCCACTACGGTCGGGGGTTCGAATCCCCCCTCTGGCATGGATATTTGTGCCGTCCTTAGTGGTAGCTAGTTCATAAGTAGTTTGTAAGTTTAGGGACTGATGACCCCGTAGTTAAGTCCCATAAGCTCTACAAACATTTGAACATTTATTCACACACATACTTACTTCCTTCCTTCTTCCTCTTCAGGACTTTTCCCGCACATGCAGGGTGGGTTTTGTTATTGCAGATTTGGCATGCCAGTTTTGACGGGGTGGCCGGATGCCCCTCATGCAGCCACCCCCTGCCTCCCGGGGAGAAATATGCACCCCAATATCTGTGTATAGTGTTAGATGTGTGGAAGTGTGAAGTGGTATGAAATGTTTGCGAAACGTGGAACTGAGGTGAGACTTGGGGATCAGCCCGGTATTCACCCAGGGGGATGTGGAAAACCGCCTAAAAACCACATCCACGCTGGCCGGCACTCCGACCCCCTTCGTTAATCCGCCGGGCGGATTCGAACCGGGGCCGGTACGCCTCCCCGTCTCGGAAAGCGGTGCGTTAGACCTCACGGCTAACCGAGTGGGATATTCACACACATAGAAAGTTCGCCAAAACTGGTAAAAACATGGCGTTCTGGATTGTTAGCCAATCAGGAGCTGTATCACGTAGGGCAACTCTCTCCCTGTACAGGCTCTCTACCGTGACCTTGCTCTGCTCGGTCAACAAGACCCACCCCTCCGTCACCGTTACATCTACACTGGCTGGACTCTGTCCCTTCCGAATATGTTACCTGCATGCTTACTTCCCGCCACCAGAAAACTACCAAATATAATTCAATAATGTTAAAAAATGTTGTCTCTCAGCAAAAACCGGATTTCCAAGTGATCTATTGAATATTTTAACCCTCCCTCTCTTCCTACGTACTTGAAATCCACATGCACAACAATCAAAGGGATACAGATAGATACATTATAAATGATTGTAATTAGTAATGGCGTAAGCTTAGCATGTAAGGGGGTGAAATATATCGCCGTTACAAACCTGCTTACTGTATTTGTCTCGCGGTCTCCGTCTACGATTTTTACTCCACACACCTCCTTCCAGTGCTAAGTTAACGATTCCTTGATGTCTCAGAATTTGTCCCACCAACCGATCCTCTTAATCATACCAGAAACTCTTTTTCCCACATTCTGTTGAGCACCTCCTAATTACTTGCACGATGTACCCATCTAATAATCGGAATTTGTCTGTAGCATCACATTTCAAAAATTTCCATTATATTTTTTGTTTGTACTCCTTATCGTCCACATTCCACTCCCACTCAATGCTACAGGTCTAAATCGCCTCGCTGGGGATCGCGCGGTTACTCGTCGTCGGAAGTTCGAATCCTCCCTGGGGCATGGGTGTTTGTGTTGTCTGTAGGTTAGTTTACCTTTGTTTAAGTAGTTTGTAAGCTGCGGACTGATGACCACGCAGTTTGGTCCAATAGATTTACAAACATTTGAACATTTTTTTCAATGCTACGCACCAAACAAGCACTTTCAGGATGACATCGTGACATTTAAATTAATATTGGATGTCAAGAAATTCAGTACGCAGACTGATTTGATATCAGCTCTCCAAGCTACCCTGTGCTGTACAAGCCTCTTCATCTGTGAATATGATCGTCTCGGTCTTCCTCTACGATTTTTACCCCAGAAACTTGATTCTAATGCAAAGTTGACCATACCTTGTTGTCTTAGTATGTACCACACAAACCTATCCCTTCTCTCAGAATATGCCAGAAACTTCTTTTCTCCCCAATTCGGTTAAGCACCTCCTCATTAGTTACGTGATCTACCCATCTAATTTTCATCATTCGTCTGTAGCACCACATTTCCGTCCACGTTTGACTCCCATACAATGCTACACTCCATACAAATGCTTTCAGATTGCGTGTCAAGAAATTTTCGCTTTCCTTTTCACAGGCATTTTGCAATTTATATTTTCTTTACTTCGGCCACAGGAATTTATTTTCCTACTAAATAACAAAACTCATCTACCATTTTTTTGTGTCACTACCTAATGTAATTCCTGGCCTTTCCCGGTTTCCTTGCACTACTTTCCATTACCTCTCTTTTAAGAAATTCATATTGTCACACAGCAAGTGTTTATCATATTCATAACTTTACAGGTTTTGGTTATGAACCATCACCAGAAAAGTTAATTAAACAGACTGATTACGTTGGCACATTTTCTGTCACCTTATCCATGAATAAGATGACAGACAATGTATCAAAGTAATCAGTGTGATTAATTTACCTTTCTGGTGGTGGATCGTAACTGTGACTGGTAAAGTTATAAATATAATAAACAGCTTATGGTTGGCAATATATATATATATATATTTTAAAGTATATTATGGCTGTTATCACACATTTCAGTAAGAATTAGAACCTCTGTTATACCCTTCTCTCAGGATACTGTCCATTCAGTTCAACTGATCTTCCAAGTCATTAGCTGTCTCTGACAGCATTACTATTAGAATATGCCAGAAATTTCTTTTCTCCCCAATTAGGTTAAGCACCTCCTCATTAGTTACGTGATCTACCCATCTAATTTTCATCATTCGTCTGTAGCACCACATTTCCGTCCCTAAAGTTCAATTCCTACTCCAGATTTCTCATTGGATTCCTTCACAGCTTCCTCAGTGTTGCGATCGAACAAAATTAGAGATGCTACAACTCTGTCTCATCCCTTTCCCAACCATTCCATCCCTTTCATGCCCTTCGAATCTAATAACTGTTGTCTGGTTTTTATACAAGTTGAATATAACTGTTCGCTCCCTATATTTTACTCCTGGTAGCTTGATGAGCAGCTTTCTGAATTCGACTGTAAGAATACATACCGCAATTAATCGTCTCGCACGGCATGTAAAGTCGAGACACGATCTCTGTCGTCTTCGATAGAACGTGTATACGTCAGAATGACGTCTCGCCTACCGAACGAACGTGCAATCATATTGACCCGTAAACGCAGCGTCGGTGTTGGGAGCAACGTACAGGTGGCTGGGAGCGCAGGGGTGCCAACCGAAGACTGGGCTCTCCCCGGGGACTGGGGCGCATTACGAGGGGGCGTGGCCCTGCCCTAGCGCGCGCACCTAGCGCCATACATTAGGGCCGCGCGTGCAATATAAACACGGCGGCCGCTAAATGTATGCGCCGCCGGGACAGCGCGCGTGATTTATAGCGCAACTTATGAGCGGCGATAAATCTCGCCTAAAGGCAGCCATAATGACGGCGGCGCGGATATTAATGCATGGAAATCTCCTTAGGTGCGAATCAGTCTCTACGGCCGCGCCCGCTGTGCGGACCGCGCTAACGGCGAAACAAACGCAGCTCTCTCTCTCTCTCTCTCTCTCTCTCTCTCTCTCTCTCTTTCTCTCTCCTCTCCCCCAATAGACAACCCTTTATCTCACATCCCTCTGCCTTTACTCTCGCAGGGGATTGATTAAGCACCAGATTTGGTAGGCCTGACCATGGCCTGCTTGTTACAGTGATCTTCAGTCCGGGGACTGGTTTGATGCAGCTCTCCACAATACCCTATCCACAGAAAGCCTCTTCAACAGCAACCTACACCTGTCTGAATCTGCTTACTGTATCCACCTCTTGGTCTTCCTCTGCGATTTTTACCCCAAACACTTCAATCCTACATTCACGATTCCTTGATGTCTAATAATGTGTCCTACCAATCGATCCCTTCTTTTAGTCAAGGTATGCCAGAAATTCCTTTACTCCCCAATTCTGTTCAGTACCTCGTCATTAGTGAAGCGATCCACCCATCTATTCCTCAGCATTCTTCTGTAGCACCACATTTCAAAAGCCTCTATCCTCTTCCTGTCCGCACTGTTTATCTTCCATTTCCCACTCCCATAAAAAGCAACACTCCACACAAATGCCTCCAGAAATCACTTTCTTACGCGTAAATTAATATTCGATGTTAACAAATCTCTTTTTCAAGAACACTTTTCTACCCATTCCCATTATGCATTTTATATCCTCTGCGTTGGCCGAGGAGACTTAAGGCGCTCCAGTCACGGTCTGCACGGCCACTACGGTCGGGGGTTCCAATCCCCCCTCGGGCATGGATATTTGGGCCGTCCTAGTTCGCAAGTAGTTCATAAGTAGTTTGTAAGTTTAGGGACTGATGACCCCATAGTTAAGACCCATAGACGATACAAACAATTTGAAAATTTATATCCTCTGTACTGGGATCATCAAAAATGTTCAAATGTTTGTACAGCTTATGGGACTTAACTACGGGGTCATCAGTCCCTAAACTTACAAACTACTTATGAACTACTTACGAACTAGGACGGCACAAATATCCACGCCCTAGGGGGAATTCGAACCCCCGACCTTAGTGGCCGTGCAGACCGTGACTGGAGCGCCTCAGTCCCCTCGGCCACCGCGGCCGGCACTGGGACCATCATTTGTTATTTTAATGCCCAAGTAACAAAACTCATCTACCTCCTTTATTGTTTCATTACCTAATCTAATTCCTTCAGCATCATCTGATTTTCTTGCTCCGCACTCTTTTATCCTAGTTTTGCTTTTCTTAATGTTCATCTTATATGCACCTTTCAGCACACTGTCCATTTCGTTTAACTGCTCTTCCAGGTCCTTTGCTGTTTCTGACAATTACTATGTCGTCAGCAAAACGCAATGTTTTTAATTCTTCACCCTGAACTTTAATTCCTTCTCCAAATTTCTCCTTGATTTCCTTTATAGCGTACTCAGTGTACAAATTGTATAACATTGGAGAAAGGCTACAACCCTGTCTTACTCCCTTCCTAACCACTGCGTCCCTTTCATACCCTTCAACTCTGACAACCTCTGTCTGGTTTTTGTACAAGTTGTAAATAACCTTACGCTCCCTATATTTTACTCCTACTTGCATCAGAACTTGAGAGTTTATTCCAATTAAAACTGTCAAAAGCTTTCTCCAAATCTACGAAAGCTAGATGTGTAGGTTTGCCTTTTCTGAATCTATCTTCTAGGATAAGCCGTGCTAGCAGTGGCGTATTTAAGAAGGAGGGGGTGCTTTCTGGCTTAAGCCTTCCCCCCTCTTCCGAAATGTTACGATTACACACCTGTTCACAATATTGTAATGTTGTGCGTAGAAAACAAGGGTTAACAACACCTCGAATTCAGAAAAGTTCATTTCTTAATACAATATGATAACGTCAGACTGTTTTTGGAAGTAAGTACAAAAGACACTCGCCGATATCTGGCGTGGTCGTTCGTTATGACTGGTAATGGGATTTCATTACGTGTTTTCAATTTTCCATTAATAACATCAGTTAACATCAGTGGTGAATTAAATGCAAGGTTTACAAACTCAATCTCAACATATTACAGTCATCGTAAATGAACAATAATGAATACAGAAGCAATGCCCATTATAGGGGTGGTGGACACATTGCGCTGATCTACACTGCATACGCCGATTCGAGACAGTCCGCCTTAACCCTACGTTACTAACATTTGGTTTTAACGATCGCTACTAACACGAGTCTTTCAGGGGATTTTGAAATTTTTTTAGTAACACCCGTCAATTCCAAGAAGGTAGGAAGATTAGTGTTTACGCCCCGTCGACAGCGTGGTCATTGGAGGCGGAGCTCACGCTAGGGTTGTTTGGGTAAGGATGGGGAAGGAAATCTACCGTGCCCTTTGAAAGGAACCACCCCAGCATTTGCCTGGAGTGAATCTGGTAAATCACGGAAAACCTAAATCTGGATGGCCGGAGGTGGATTTGAACCACCATCCTCCCGAATGCGTGTCTAGTGCGTTACCACTGCGCCATCGAGCTCGGTCTGTTATTCCAAAGCAATACTCTACACCGTGTAAAATGTTCAAATGTTTGTAAAGCTTATGGGACATAACTACAGGATCATCAGTCCCTAAACTTACAAACCACTTATGTACTACTTACGAACTAGGACGGCACAAATATCCATGCCCGAGGGGGGATTCGAAACCCCGACCGTAGTGGCCGTGACTGTAGCGCCTCAGTCACCTCGGCCACCGCGGCCGGCACGTGCTCACCGTAAGAGAACAAATGAAAGGGCAGGTGTCTCGGCAGCAAGGGGAGTAGCACGCGTAACTCTTTGAAAATGAGGAACAAACAATGAGAGTGAAATCTGTAGTAGTGGACACAATTTTGACTCATTCTTTCGTGATCCCTGTGGCACAAGCGCTTTAGTTGGATTTGTAGGGGCAAAAATGAAAAAAAAAGTACTCATCAGTAATTTACTTTTCTCGTGAGCTTCGCGGGATCAAATGGGGTTGATTGTTTCCTCGGATTATAGTACTGCAAGCAAGGTTTTCACGGACTCTGAAGCTGTTACTGACAAAGTAATGCGTGCTCGGGTAAGCTGTAAATAACGAATAAGTAATATACGGTTTGGTGCATTTATTGGGCTTGTAGATTATCGCCAAACTTCAGTATTCTTTTCACGAAAGTAAGGAATGTAGGGAGCGACTAATAGTGAAAGTATTGTTCTAGTACTTGCATTCCCACTACAGTATTGTATGTTGCTGCTTGTTTTGAATATTTGCGATAAAAGTACGTTGAAATTAAGCTTAATAACCTCTCATTTTAATCCTTACATATGCAGTGTGCCGTCATGTAAAAATAGGGAAAGCAAGCGATGTCAGGTACCAGAAATTTACGATTGAGGAACCTAAGAAGTACGCATTTATGTACGAGTTGTATGAAACCTTCACACAAATACACTTTAAAATACATCAGTGGTTTGCAGTAAACAGTTTACCAATGGAGATTATAAATCTTATTTCAATAAGTAGCATTCCGGGCAGGTTATTCAATTTTCCTCTTCATAAAGTACCATTACCGGCAGTATCTAGGACACCGTCGGTAGAGCGCTTTCCCGCGAAAGGCAAAGGTCCCAGGTTCGAGTCCAGGTTCCGGCACACAATTTTAACCTGCCAGGAAGTTTCATATCAGCGCACACTTCTCTGCAGAGTGAAAGTTTCATTCTGGAAACATCTCTTAGGCTGTGGCTAAGCCAAGTCTCCGCCATATCATTTCTTCCTTCTTCCACGAGTGCTAGTCTTGCATCGTTCGCAGGAGAGCTTCTGTGAAGTTTGGAAAGTAGGAGACGAAGTACTGAAAGAAGTAAAGTTGTGAGGCGGCATCGTGAGTCGTTTAGGGATAGCTCAGTTGGTAAAGTGCTTGCCCGCGAAAGGCAAAGGTCCCAGGTTCGAGTCCAGGTTCCGGCACACAATTTTAATCTGCTAGGAAGTTTCATATCAGCGCACACTCCACTGCAGAATCAAAGTTTCATTCGCAATATTTACTTCTTCAGGAACCTATAGAAGACGATGGGAAGAAGTCTGCTCATTGGCTTAATACATGAGATACCGAGCATGCTAGGTCTTTCGAGGAATTTGGCAACACATCTGAAGACACAACCTCCTAATTTCTGTAATCTGCGGGGAGGGTGGAGACCTGAGCTTAGAATGCCTGTCCAATCACATCCGTAATGTGTTCGACTGGGTCTAGATCAGCTCATTTTGTGGCGACAAAATCATCTGAAACTTGCCACTGCGTTCCTCAATCCACTCCATCACACTTGGAACCTTGAGACACGGTAAAACATCACCTGAAAAATTCACTGCCGTTGGGAAACATGATTGTGATAAAGTGTTCTACATGGTCTGCAACCAGTATGCAATACATCACGGCCATCACGATCCCTGTAAGAGCTTCACTGGACCCACGGTTGCCCATGTGAATGCACCACTTATCATAATTGATCCGACGCAATACAAGAATCACGAACCTATTCCTTGCAAGACGACTGATTCGCAGCCTCACATCTGCTTGATGAAGAAGGTATCCGGATTCACCAGACAAAGCAACGCTTTGCCATCACGCCAACGTCCAGTGACGACGGTCCCTCAAATGTTCTTTTATAGATCTATGTGGCTTTAGTCATCAGTTCGTAGGCTTGCAAACGACTACCTTATGCTAAGGACAGCCAATACAACAATTCCCGAGGGAGAACTCTTAATTTCCCTCGGCGGGCAGCGTGCACTCCGCAACTAGACGTCACGGAACCGTCGGCCACTCCACCGCGGCTGACGGTCCCTCGACGGTTACCGAGTGACGTGGTACAGTGGGAACAGACTGGACTCGCATTGGACACTCGGTTGCACAGTGGTAGAGTGCCAGACTACAAATCCAAACGTCGCGGGTTGGATCCCTGCCATGTCCTAGGATTTTTATCAGTCACTTTCCACTTCTTTCACCTCTGGCAGTATTGCTCATGTGAGAAATACCGAGTAGCACCGTGGTTCGGAACCCACGTTAAACTGTAGGTTCCGCTATAACTGACTGGGTAAGTCAGTTCCAAGGTCAGAGGAAGGCAACGGCATACCACCTCCAAACAGGACCATGCCTAGTAAAGCACTGTGGTGTTCAAACCAATCTTCGGATTGTTGACTGCGTCACCTTTTTTAAGCTTTGTGTATACATGTTATAAATTTGTATTTGAGAATTCTAACGAAACGACAGTTACCAATAGCTGAAAATTTCTTATCTGATACCCAAGACCGCTTTTGAAAAGGCATATCTTCAGCATGACGCTACAAATGCACGCCGTCAATTTCACACGCCAACACGTCTTTCTTTCATCGATAACGGAAAATGATTCTACAAAACCAATAAAAACAAACTGGGAGTAATGTAACAAAACAGAGGAAATCCATCTCATGTTTTGCATATTTTCCAAAAGATTAAGTTAACTAATGCTAAGGACAACAAAGACAACCTTAGTAGAGACAGGACTCGAACTTCCAACGGTGAGCAACCGAGTACTTCGCAGAAAGTGATATCAGTGTGGTGTAGATATTGGCAATTGACTCTAAAAAATGAGAAGTGTGAAGTCGTCCAAATGACTACGAAAAGAAATCCGTTAAACTTTGTTTACAAGATAAATCAATCAAAAATGAAGGCCGTAAACTCCACAAAATACCTAGGAATTAATATTACATCAGACTTAAATTGGAAAGTACACGTAGATAAAGTCGTGGGAAAGGCGAACCAGAGACTGCGTTTTATTGGCCGAACGCTTAAAACATGCAACAGAACTACAAAAGAAACTGCATTTACTAAGCTCGTCCGTCCATTTTTGGAGTATTGCTGCCCAGTGTGGGATCCTTATCAGGTGGGTTTGACGGAGGACATCGAAAGAGTCCAAAGAAGGGCAGCTCGTTTCGTATTGTCACGATACAGGGGAGACAGCGTTACGGAAATGATACAGGATCTGGGATGGGAATCATTACAACAACGGCGCTTATCGCTGCGGCGTGGGCTACTTAGGAAACTCAAATTGCCAACGTTCTTCTCCGAATGCGAAAATATAGTGTTGACTGCCACTTACATAGAATAAAATACGCCGGCCGCGGTGGCCGAGGAGACTGAGGCGCTCCAGTCACGGTCTGCACTGCCCCACTACGGTCGGGGGTTCAAATCCCCCCTCGGGCATGGATATTTGTGCCGTCCTTAGTATAAGATAGTTCGTAAGTAGTTTGTAAGTTTAGGGATTGATGTCCCCGTAGTTGAGTCCCATAAGCTTGACAAAAATTTTAACATTTCGTACGGTCACTCCACCGCGGTGTGGGTTCTTTGTGACTGGTTGTGACAGCGGCAAGAAAACAACCAGTTGCCTCGCTGTGATCGGAGAGCCGCCTGCTGTGAGGGGGAGAGGAGCTTCCCGCTGGTCCCTTCGGATACCACTGCCGGCGGTAGATGGTATTTATTTTGTCGGTGGCAGCGGCGGCTGATTGTGGTGTCGGCGCGTGTTTGCGCGGCCGCCGCATTCCGGGCACGTCTGCAAACAGGTCAGCCGTGTCGCCTGCTGCCGCCGCCCGCTGCCCGCTGACCGAATTAAACAGGGCGCGCTGACCCGCCGCTGTTTGCTGACTGGCACCGCGCAGTCCGCACACGGCGGCGCCAGGAGGCAGCCGCACCACCACACGAGTTTGCCCTCTTGTTAACGCAGCCGTTCCCTATCTGGCCACCTGGCTGTAATCACCGCCTGAGGACTGAAATTAAATGTTCCGAGAACACGCGGGGAGAAGACAAAGAGGTTTCATTTTGTTTCGGTTACCGAATTACACTAGTGTCCATTGAAACTTCTACACCTAGAACAAATACAGATGATAAACGGGTATTCATTGGACAAATATAATATACTAGAACCGACATGTGATTACATTTTCACGCGATTTGGGTGCATAGATACTGAGAAATCAGTACCCATTACCTCTGGCCGTATTAACGGCTTTCATATGTCCGGACATTGAGTAAAACAGAGCTTGGATGGCGTGTACAAGCACAGATGCCCATGCAGCCTCAACACGATACCACAGTTCATCAAGAGTAGTGACTGCCGTATTGTGACAAGCCAGTTGCTCGGCCAACATTGAACAGATGTTTACACTTGCTGAGACATCTGGAGAATGTGTTGGTCAGGGCAGCAGTCGAACATTTTCCGTATCCAGAAAGGCCCGTACAGGACCTGCAATGTGCGGTCGCGCATTATCCTGCTGAAATTGGTGGTTTCGCAGGGATGGAATGAAGGGTGGAGCCAAGTGTCGTAACACATCTGAAATGAAACAGCCACTGTTCAAAGTGCCGTCGATCGAACAAGAGGTGACCGAGACGTGTAACCAATGCCACCCCATACCATCACGCAGGGTGATACGCCAGTATGGCGAAGACGAATGCATGCTTCCAATGTGCGTTCACCGCGATGTCGCCAAACACGGATGCGACCATCATGATGCTGTAAACAGACCCTGGATTGATCCGAAAAAAATGACGTTTTGCTATTCGTGCACCCAGGTTCGTCGTTGCGTACACCATCGCAGGTTGTTGATGCAGCGTCAAGTGTAACCTCAGCGATGGTCTCCGAGCTGATAGTCCATGCTCTTGCAAATGTCGTCGATGTGTTCGTGGAGATGGTTGTTGCCTTGAAAATGTTCCCATTTGTTGACTCAGGGGGCGACACATGGCTGCTGAATGAACAACCAAGAACAAATGAACAAACGGAACCAACGACCGCGATGCAAAGCTCTACCAGAACACAAACGGTACGACGTCTGCCTAGTAAGCACGGAGGTCCGGGTTCGATTCCCGGCAGCATCACAAATTTTAATTAATTGCTTCACATTTATGTTCAGCGTTATTATTAGTATTAATCTAAGGGACTTAACTGCTGTGGCTATCAATCTCTACGATTACAAATTACTTAAACTAACTTATGTTAAGGACAACACACATCAGTGCCCTTGGAAGGACTTGAACCTCTAACGGCAAGCAACAGCACACTCCCAATCAAGACGCATTAGAGCACTCGGTCATTCCACCGCAGTGTCATGACTGTCTCGATATAGGATCGCGATCTGCTTGTAAAACCGTTTTGTAAGAACGAGGATTGTGTAGAAGTTGCTCTGCAGAAGTTCCGGACACTGATGGGTTTGAAGAAAAGGCATTGGTCCGATAACTGCCATGCGTCTGGATAAATTATTCGGATATTTGAAAAGAAGCCTTCCTTTGGTGTGCAACTTAATAGAGAGAGAGGAAACGAATAGATTCGATGACAGTGGAAGAAGTTGCCACAGTAATGTAAGAGGAGTTGGGTGCTGGTGTGCAAAGGTAGTGTACGGAGAACTGCCAGAACATTGGACAAACCTGTGGGCACGGTGCGTAAAATTCTACGAAACATCCTTCTTTGCTAACCATTCAAAGTTACCAAAGTGCACGAGTTGCTTCCTTTCCACCTCAGAGAGACGTTCGATTTAGAATTTCTTGCTCGCATAGAAGTTGACGATGAATGGCAGTGGAAGTTTTTGTGGGCATACGAAACCCACTTTCTGACAGAATATGGCAATACACAGAACTGTCGAATATGGGCAACAGAAAATGCATTCGCAAATAATTTTTCGAAGGGACAGGTGTTACCGGTCGTTTTAACTCTACCGTCACTAGTAAGCGTTATGAGTCTTTTGCGCTTTTGCGCAATTGCGTCAGCTCTACACCAGCGTGGGTATGTGAATGGGACCATTTTTATGCATGATGCCGCAGCTGCGCACGTTTCAAACTCAGTTAAGCCGTGGCTGAAGCTGCTGTTCGGAAATGCTAGGATGTTCAAATGTTTGTAAAGCTTATGGGACTTAACTGCATAGTCATCAGTCCCTAAACTTACAAACTACTTATGAACTACCTTATACTAAAGACAGCACAAACATCCATGCCAGAGGGAGGATTCTAACCCCCGATGGGGAATGACCTCGCGCATCGTAGCATAGAGCCTCAATGCGCTCGGCCACTCCACCGCGGCGGAAGAGCTAGGAGTATTATCCGCCTTTTCCTCAAAAGCTTGCCGTCCCTATCAACTGATGCTTATCCGTGTAATTTATGGCCGAGCGGTTATCTGAAACATGTTGCGATCAGTGTTCCGACTGGAAACTTAGCTACATAGAAGGCACGCATTGCTCAACACATTCAGACCGTGATTCAGGAAACACTTCGATCAGTTTTGCAACATGGTGGTTCTGGGTTTCAACTTTTTGCAGAAAGCGGTGGTCATCATATTGATCATGTTTTGCGCCAGTCATTAAAAATCCTACTGATTTTTATTGATGCTTTTTGTGCGGTTTTGGTCTCAGGACAATTAAAAATCGATTTTCCCCATCCGATGTCAATGAGGATGCCGCGATGGATAACTAACAATATCACACCTGTGCTCCCATGCACACTGAGTAGTACAGTTTGTTTAACGTCTAACTTACACCTTAGGCACAGTATTATGATTCATTTGTCATTTGTAGTAGACAATTATTAAATATTAATGCTTACAGAATCATCTATTGATCAGTTCTCAGACTCTTTATTTTTCTTCTGCAATAAGCTTTCTCCTATAATATTTCGTTACAATTTGACGTTATTCTGAATTGTGGTGTTATTTTTACAGCGTTTTGAACGCTTAACACAAATATTTGCCAACAAAGTGGATTAAAGATGGGAAGACCCACCGTGGTGTAATAGTAAAATTCGAACAATGCTGAGAAAGCAAAGATAATTGTACTCTCGGTTCAAAAAAGTCAAGCAAATCAAATCAAACAAAAGTTAGTAGAGCTTCACGCGTCTACCAAATGAGCAATGTGCGAAGCATACAATAACTACAAATGTCACACCTCAACAAAAGATCTCGCCGAGAACCAGAAAATAATCTGATCCAATGTAAAATCAGTACGCAGATCAATGATCTGTATCTAGTCACTCGTTGATCATTCTCGGGTGGTGATAGAAGACAGCAAAGTGAAGGACGAAGTATTAAATTTTAGGAAGGTGTGATTCATCTGTAAAGAAGACCGCATATAAAATGCTTTTACGACGCCGTCTTGAGTATTTCTGAAGTGTTTGGGATTCCGACCAGACCGGTTTAAGGAGGATGTAGAAGCAGTTCAGAGGCGAGCGGCTAGGTTCGTAATTCGATCAGTGCGTGAGTGATACTGAAATGTTTCGGGAACTTAAGTGGGAGTCACTGAAGGGAAGGCGACGTTCTTTTCGAGAAGCACTGGTGAAGAAATTTAGAGGGCCGGAATTAGAGGCGGACTGCAGAACGATTCTACTGCTGCCACCCTATTTCGCGTTCAGATCACGAAGATAAGATCAGAGAGAGATTAGGGCTCGTACGGATGCATACAGGTATTTTTTTTTCTCGTTTTATATGGGAGCGGAACCGGAAAGCAAGTAACTAGTTATGGTACTGAGTACTCTCCGCCACGCACCTTTGGGTGGATTGCGGAGTTTGTATATAGATACAGGTTAGGATTTAACGTCCCGTCGGTAGCGTGGTCATTAGATACGGAGCTCAAGCTCCGATTTTTGAGCGAGGAATGTGGAAGGAAATTTGCCGTGCCCTTTGAAAGTAACCATTCCGGTATTAAGGAGTGATTTGGAGAAATCACGGAAAACCTAAATCTGGATGGTCGTAGGTGCATTGAACCACCATCCTCCCTGTATGTTCAGTTTTGAATATTTTTTAAACTACTATTTGTGTAGTCTTTCCCGCTTCTAGGCGTCCGTAATTTTTCATTGTAGTATATCTGTGGTAATTCCTTGAATGTTTCTGTAAGTCACCACACTGTTCACAGTATAAAGATACGAGTTCATATTGGTATTCTCCACACTTCTATCCGACGCTGTCAGCAAACGGAACACGTTTCAAATGCACCGGATAAAGGCCGCGTCCAGGTAGGAAATTAACAATGCGGAGGATCGGATTGGCATGTTTCATTCGTAACTGTCAGCAGCAAAACTCAGCGGCGGCTCATTCGGACAGAAGCGCTCTGCTGGACACACCCAATCACGGCCGCACACCGGCTGCACTGCCGTGCGCTACCCGCTGATTGGCTGCCGCAACATGACCTCAGGCCCACATTGCTGTACTTTATCTTCTGGTTATCTCGAAAATTTTGCTCGAGTAGACGAGCACTTTCTAACTCTGTTTAATTCCAAAGTTTAAAAAGTAAACGCCATCATTATCATCTGATTATGTCTTTCAGCTTTCACCCTGAAGCATTGTACCCCTTAATTTCTCCATAATCCCCTTCCAAATGCTAACAATGGGTGAGGTACACGAAAATGACCAAAATTGTGAAAAAAAATTTAATGGCTCTTCATTTACTACATGGTACTGAAATTTCAATTACCAAATATTACGTTCCAATTCCGCTTCTAAATGCGAAAAAAAATTTATAATAGCTTGGACAGGACCACACTCTCTTCCTTGTTCTTAATTTTCTGTTATTATCAGTTTATGTGGCGTTTTTTTTTTCACAGTTGCCCAATTCAGGAAATGTTTGTATGCTAACCAAGAAGTCACCCACTCCCCCCCTCCCCCAAGAAATGTGTTCATGGCAAAACGTAGAATCGTAATTAGTATCTGAAGGCCCTCATCTGAAAACGTTGCCTCAAAACTATCTTTCTCTCATCGAAGGTAGTTAATATTACAGTTTATTATACTTACCTGACGTCTTATTCAGGCTGTTTTATAAGAGACGATCTTTAATGTAAAGGTTATGAATCCTTTTATGAGATCCTTATTTGCCATAGATTGCTTATTGATTTTACATTGATGACTAGTTTCGACTCGTTAAAGAGTAATTATCAAACATTAATTGTCCAGGCATAGTGAGAAATATGCTTCAGATGAACCAACATCATAGTGGCGGTGGCAGCTCAAAGAGGATAAGAGTCTTGTAGAGATTGGGCTTCAATCCCATAGTTTCTCCTCGCGTCATATTGATGGGGATTGACACTCAACGTATACGTGTAGCCATTAAACTCATTGAAGACCTTACAGAGCAAACAAGACAGAAAAGAAGCCAGAAGAGAAGTCTTGAAGATTTAAAATGCATTTTCTCAAAACTAGCGGTTTCATTATTCAGGTACATTTTTCTCCAAAACAAGAAAAGGTTTGACGGTGATTTTTGGCATGTATCTTGCATTATATATAAGAAACATGTATACAGAGTGAATATTTAATATCATTTATGTATGCCAAGATAGAGAATAAAGAAAGTAGAATTTTATGTGTAGTTTTTCAACAAGAATAATTAATCCTATAAATTGAAATGATTCTGTGGGTTTCTTTATATAATGGTTGAAATTATACTGCAAATAATTCAAGGTAATTTCGTAGAAACTTAAAAACTTTTTAGTAACTTCGTGAATCATTAGTTCATAATAAATTTAAAAAAAACTTCCAAAAAATTTAAAAATCTCTTGTAAATTTACAAAACTATTTCAGTAGATGCTTTGAACTACCATCAACCATTGTACATAATTTCATTTACGTAGCACAAAAATTGTGGATTTTGTGATAGGTTGTATTTGTACTTGTTTTTCGTTTACGTCCCCCCTTAAGCCCGTTACATCAAAATCATTCTTGGCGTATTCCACGTACTTTATCCTTCGTCTACCTTGACACCTCTTACTCTCTACTTCTTTAGGTAATCTTTACGTAATCTTGCCTCTCCCATACGTGTAAATAGACTCCATCATCTTAGCTTGTTTGCTCCATATGCTTCATCTATGGTGTACATTGACAGTTTCCTTTGATATAATGATGGACACCCTCCTGACATTGTACCCACATATTAGTACCTGCAATCATGTACTTTCATCACCATAATCTCAATTTTATTAATGAAGTACCCTGTACCTGCAATCATGTACTTTC
Source organism: Locusta migratoria (assembly GCA_026315105.1). Classification (NCBI taxonomy): domain Eukaryota; kingdom Metazoa; phylum Arthropoda; class Insecta; order Orthoptera; family Acrididae; genus Locusta; species Locusta migratoria. The sequence goes on from CM048745.1 coordinate 620,808,036, forward strand.
ATCACCATAACCTCAATTTTATTAATGAAGTACCCTGTACCTACCCAACTCTCACTCCCAAACAACAAAGTTCACCGAAAGACTAAACAGTGCACGGTTAACTTGGTACTGACTTTCTTCTGAAAGAAGAAAGTAGATTGGAGCTGTGCGCTTACTGCAATAGCTTTGCTACACCTTAATTCCGATTGTTTCACTATGTTTCCACCCTCTGAAAAAATACATCTTAATTACTTCAAACAGTCCACCTGTTCTAATTTTGTTCCTCAATCTGTTTAAGTCACTTTTGGAGATGCTGATGTTCATACCATAACCCTTACACCTCTCATCTAACTTCGAAATATTAGATTCTAACCTTTCATTCTAATCGGCCATGCGACACTACTTATTTTGCTTACACCTATTTTAATTTCGCACTGCCAGTCTATTGTTTTAGCAGATGATCCAAGTATAGTATGAACAAAAATTTTGATAGGTCAGAACTCTGTCTTACAATCTACATAAAGACCTTTCACTAATATTAGGTCTTTCCTTTCAACAATATCCGTGAAAAATTTGCCAACAACGCTAATTACAGAGATACCTCTTTAATCGTTACAATCTTTTCTGTTTCCATGCTTGAAAATTGGAGTAAGTACTACTTTGGTCCTGTCAGACGGAACCTGTCCCGACTCGCATTCATTTCAGTTATCCTGTGTAACCATCTGGGACGTCATATTGCACTGGATTCTATGGGTTCTTACTTAATTTCATCTACAAAGACGCAGTTTATTGACTATTTACTCCACTTCTTAAAATGTGATCTAGTTGCAATTATCATTCTTGTTCCATTGTACATCGAAATCTGAAACTTACTGAATGTTTGACCTGTATGAGCTACTGTTCAACATATTCCCTTCATCTGTCCAAGACATCAACTGGATTCCCTAGCAGATCTCCTGAACTGTGTAAAACAGTTGCCAATTCCTTCTTCACTCCCTTTCAAACACTGCTAATTACACTCCAGAAAAATTATCCAGCGCCTAAACCCAGAGTTCAGGTTGCTTCCTCCCACCTTTAAACACAACTGCTGGAAGGCATTCTCTAGTCACTTCTAGTAGAGTATCGCTGCACCTTGTTCATTACTTTTCCAATGACTTCATTAAACTAATTGGCACCTTTGTGAGATTATGGTTATGTATTTCTGCCTGACTTCCTTGTTCTGAAGTTTCTCCAGTCATATTCTCCTACATATGAGCCTGACTTCCTGCGATTTTGAACGGACAAAGTCAATTTCTCTGCACATTAAATAATGATGATTGTCATCAAATAATCCTCTGAACACACGAGTATCCTTGTCTTACTGAATTTCTGATCTGTTATTACATAGCCAATGACCAACCTTTTTACGTATACCACTGAATATTCTTATGCTTAAAAAAGGACTATGTTAAATCTTAGCCCATACTGGCTCAGAAATCCAAGAAATGATTTCAGTTCCTGTTGGCCTTCATATCCTCACCAAACTTACAACTAATCTATTCATACCTCCTGCGGGATTTCCTATCCTAGCATTAAAATCACCGACACTGATCTTGTCCTTTGCTCTAACAACTACATCACTGAGATCGTCATAGATTTTGTCCATCTCATCTTCACCTGTCCTTTCACAGGGCGAAAAAACTGACACAGCCCTATTTTCTTGTAGGAAACTGCCAAGTCTATCCTAATCGATCGTTAGTTTATAAACAAATTAAGCTGGGCTGAATTGCTTTTCTGATGTAAAATCGTACACCGCACTCTCTTTTTTTTTTTTTTTTTTTTTTTTTTTTTTTTTTTTTTTTTTTTTTTTTTACTCCTGACAAGTAGACCTTATAATTCACCCACTCCTATCTCTTTTACCCGATGTAAAATGTGCAAATGTTTGTTAATCTATCGGACCAAACTGCGTGGTCATCAGGTAAACTAAGGTAAACTAACCTAAGGACAAAACACACAACCAAGACCTAGGGAGGACACGAAGCTCCGACGGCGAACAACCGCGCGCTCCACAGCGAGGCGCCTTACGTCACTAAATGTTAAAATGTTCAACCCATGCTTCTGCCAGCTCTAACCTCTTTCCAGTGTTGTCTTCTTTGATGTTAGTAACTCCCCATCTCAATCAAGATCGTTTGCGAAATGGTATCTGAGGAGATCCTAGTCTGTCAACTGAAGGTGGGACTCCCTCACCCGTAAGGTCCGAGGCAATTTTCTCTGGTTGTTGCCAGCAACAGGTCGAAGTACCTGGGAAGCAGGTTGCTAGGTAATTTTCATATTGAAGATTACGTTAACACTGAACATGAAGAATGGAAAATTTCTTCCTGTTTACACTACATTTTAAGCATCGACAATGAGCGCACTGTGGCCGAAATCTAGATTTGCGATAATAAATAAATATACTCGAGTGATTGCGGTTCATCATCCATATAACAGTAGGTGAGCACGTGAATTCAGCATGAAATTGAATTTCATTAAATATGTTCCTGTTTAAAGGCTCTGACGTAAAAGTGAGGAATCAGAAGCCTCAGTCCTCAATCCGCATTGCGAACATATTGGCGCTGTTACGTTCTGAAAGAGAGTAGCAGTGGGCATGTAGAATATGTATAAGGTGGCGGTGTTAGGGAGATGCTGTGTATGAATAATTTAGTAAGAGAGACTGGGTAAAGCGATGGGGGGCTTTTTCTGTGTTAAAGGGCGTGAATATTTTCGCACCAAACGTTTTTGTGAGGAAGAAGGAATGACTGAGGCAACCGATTACCCACATATATGGCAGAGTCTTTTAAACAGGAACATATTTGCCTTTTTGTGCTCTGATAAGAGCATTTTTCAGTTGGTAAATTAATGCGCTAACAGCAATACTATTCATTCCAGTGATGATATGGTCTGCGAGTTGAGGTATGTATATAAATCAGGCTCACTGATCAATAAAGGTTGAGCATCGCTGGTGAAGATGACGCATTGATGTGTGTGTGTGTGTTAGACGATGAACAGAGAAGAGAGAAAGGGGAACCCAGGGCTAACACATGGCTTACGTCTCTAGAATAGCATCAAAGAGGTTACCGAGTAAATTGTCTCTATCCAACGGACGGATCACCTTCAACAGTGTCTCATCTCCAGGGTCAGTGCACGGCTGACTGCCGCCTCGTACGAGTTGCTTGTAGCAAAATTGCCGCCCCCTCATTAAAATGTTGAAATCAATTTTTTGTATGACATTTCTACAATTGTCTGTTCTCATGACAATAAAATACCTTTGAAACTTTTATGAAACACACAGAGTAGTGCAATGAGTATTGAGGTCAGGGCTACTACGTCAATAGTGTGTGTGGGTAATATGGAAATTTTGGCCTGGCGAGGGTAGTCGGTGCAGATGAGCACAATGTGCAGGTGGTGTAGTGGTCAGTGCGAATGCCTAGTACGCAGGAAACTTGAGTTCGAAACGCCGCCTAGCACAGATGTACACGCTTCTTCATTTATTTAATTCAAAGCACTGTGGCAGCTGAGGTAGAAAATTCCTTTCTGTCTCGCTTAAATAAAGGCAGAGTTCATTATTAGGTTGAAATTTGATGCGAATTATTTTAATTTTAAATCTTTCCCGGGTACTAGTATAGGATCCAAATTAGCTGATACTGTAAACTCAAATAGAAACGTAGAAATTAAATGAAACTTAATTATCTGCCAGTGGTGTCAAGAATTAGTGTATGAACTTGATCTGAAAAGTAAACAAAGTAAGTTTTTTTATATATACAATCTATTTCTACCGACAACAATTCCAAAATTTCGACATTCTGAACTTTTTTATTTTGGACATGAAATACACTTCCCCATTACAGGAATGTAAATTATAGCCTATAATCAAGAGTTACAAGAAATTAAGGCTCACTTCTTTTTCCAAGGTAGAAAATTGTGTCTGATCGGTCTTGCCTCAATAGGCCAATTGTCAATACGAATTCTTTATTGGTCCACTTTAGGTTACGGTAGTAACACTAAAAATGGGCCTTTGCGATCGTCTTTTGATAGCTCGAAATTTAAATGAAAATAACGGCATAACCATTCATCTGAAACAAAAATTGAACAACCTAATTTGTAGAGAAGAAAATTCTCTACAAATTCGCTCTCTTTTTTTCATATCTCGTATCGTTTCATAGATATTTGCAAAATTAACGGCGATTTTGGGATGTCTGTCTCTCTGTCCGTAACGTGTTCCCACTTTTTAAGACGAACCGTTCAAACGATCAGCAACAAATTTCACAGACGTAACTGTAGGCCGCCAGAGACCAGAACCTCCCTTTCTCAAATTTTTCGGACAAAAAATACGGTAGTAATACCAAAACAATCCGTTTGTAATATAATTGTAATTCCAAACTAACCGTTCATCTGACACGAAAATTGAATAACCTAATTTGGAAAATTCTCTACAACTTCGCTCTTTTATGTTTTTTATTATCTTGCATCGTTTCAGAGATATTTGCCAAACTAAAGGCCATTTGAAGATGTATGTCTGTCTGTGACGTGTTCCCACTTTTTAGGATGATTTAGAGGAGAAAATTCTCTACAACTTTGTTCCCTTGTGTTTTTTTTTTTTTTTTTTTTTTTTCATATCTCGTATCGTTTAAGAGATATTTGTAAAAATAGCCGAGATTTGACACCCTCCACGGAATTAACGAAAACCAGCCGTACGGAGATGTCATGTGACATTCCTCGCCCAGAACTCTCTCTGGCATACGCCACGCGTATTTGATGATTTTCTCATTGTAACTTACACGTTGTATTTCCAAAGCAATGGCGCGCTGAAGAATTAACAAAAACACGTCATTTTTCGTACGATAAATTACAATCTAATGTCTAAAAATTCCATATTAGCATCAGTTAACAACTGCTACCAATAGTACGAGATATAAAAACGCAACTTCACATTGTAGCCGTAGCGTAGGGGGTAATGCGTTGGCCTGTGATGTTGAAGGTCAACGGTTCGAAACCCTTCACTACCAAATTTATTTTTTTCCTAAAGGAGTTTCAGACACTCTTATTAATTAAATAGAGATATGTTCTTCAATGTTTAGAATTGTGGATATGTAAGAATGCTCCCTCTAAAATGCACGTTTGTTCTATTTCGTGAACATGCCGTGAAATACGTAACAACGAATTGAACAATGGTCTTCTGAAGCATATGTACGTAAACTGAGAAGATACTGCAATAATGAACATTCTGCTCAAAGTGCTGATACCTTGAAGACAACGACCTATTAGCCAATAGTCAACACGGATTCAGAAAGTATCGCTCTTGCTGAACACAGCTTGTCTTTTATTGACATGAAGTAATAAGTGCCATCCACAAGGGATCTCAGATCGATTCCTATTTCTGGATTTCAGGAAGGCTTTTGACACGGTACGCCACAAGTGGCTTCTAATGAAATTGCGTGCTTATGGAATATCTCCCTAATTGTGCGATTGGATTCACAATTTCCTATCAGAAAGAACACAGTTCGTTGTAATTGGCGGTAAGTCATCGAGTAAAACAGAAATATCTGACGTTACCCAGGGAAGCGTTATAGGTCCACTACTCTTCCTTGAGTTTATAGAAGATTTAGGAGACAATCTAAATAGCTCCCTTATATTGTTCGCGGATGATGCTATCGTTTATCGGTTAGTGAAGTCAACAGAGAATCAAAAGCAACTGCAAAGCGATTTGGACAAAATTTCTACATGATGCGAAAATTGGCAAATGGCATTAAATAAAGAAAAGTGTGAAGTAATACACAGGACCACTAAAAGAACTTCAATTACGCGATAAATCAGACAAACCTTAAGGTCGTAAATTCTACTAAATACCTAGGAGTTACAATTACGAACAACTTAGACTGGAGAGAACACACAGAAAATATTATGGGGAAGGCGAACGAAAGATTACGTTTCATTGCCAGAACACTTCAAAGATGCACCAGCTCCACCAAAAAGACTGCCTACATCACACTTGTGCGTCCTCTCCTGGAGTACTGTTGCCCATTGTGGGAACATCACCAGGTGCGACTGACGGAAGATATTGAGAAGGTTCAGAGAAGGGCAGCTCGTTTTGTTTTATCACGTTACGGGGGGGAAAGCGTCACGGAAATGTTGCACGAATTGGGGCGTGATCTGTTTGCGAAGTTTCAATCACCTAATTTTACTTCTGAATATGAAACTATTTTGCTAGCACCCACTAACATAGGGATACATGACTATCCCAATAAAATAAGGGAAATCAGATCGAAAACGGAACGATTTAGGTGTTCTTTCTTGCCCCGCGCTATTAGAGATTGGAACAGTAGAGAAAAGTTATGAAAGTGGTTAATGAACCCTCTGCCAGGCACTTAAATGTGATTTGCAGAAATATCTATGTAGATGTAGATGTAGATAATCAGCGGAAGTCAGCAGCAGTGACGGTTCCTGAAGATGACGGAGAGTTGTACCGTAGAAATATTGAATCAGTTAGAGTTTAGTATCCGGCAGAAAACCCGAACATACTACGAAGTTGTAGAGACCTGTGGCGACCTGTACCGCATTTATTTGCGGCGCCGTCTGGTCTCGTTGCAGCTGGCCAAACCGTTGTCGATGGGTCGGATCATTTGCACAGGTCAGCATTCGGGAGCTGCTGCGGGGCGCGGCCGCAGATATTCAGCCGATGATCCGGAGGAATGCCGCCAATCCCGAACAAGGTAGCGCCCAGCGCACGGCCGCTGCTCGCTGGGGCGTGCAGAATTAACGGGAAAACAGCGCTGCCCATGTGGGTGGCGGCGCGCGGCTTAATGGTAACTCTGGCCGGCTGGTGTGCGCGTCCAGGGCTCACAGTCGGCTGCACGGCTGGCTGGCGCCACCTGCCTCCTCTAGCGTTTATTTCTACTGGTTTTTACATACAAACTATTTACAGTGCCGCATCGTGGTGGAATAGGACAAACCGTACATTTAACCTAGCTTTTCGAAAATAATTCTCCAACTTGAACAGAAGTTCGCGACCAGTTTCGGACATACACAACTGGAAAAAAATATTTGACGTTTTATAGGAAAGATTAAATATCCTGAGTTGAAAAACCTCACGATAAAAGAATCACTACTAAGATTTCATTTTTTTTTTTTTAATCGGAACGAGAATATTGTAAAGTTTATGAACCTAACGGTTTGTCTGACGATTATATCAGTTTCGAACTATTTTCGAAAAACTAGAATTGTCATCTATTAAGTTTTGTGAATTTTATCCATTATGGACGTCGAAGAACTCCGTGACTGTTCCTTATAGGTTGTGGAAATAAGATCCGCTACCAGTCACAATTATTGGTGGTTCATTAAAACACTACCGGATTCGGGCTTGCCGGCCGCGGTGGCCGAGGGGACTGAGGCGCTTCAGTCACGGTCTGCACGGCCACTACGATCGGGAGTTCTAATCCCCCCTCGGGCATGGATATTTGTGCCATCCTTAGTATTAGCTAGTTCATAAGTAGTTTGTAAGTTTAGGGACTGATGACCCCGAAGTTAAGTCCCATGAGCTGTACAAACATTTGAACAATTTTGGTTTCGGGCTTGTGCCCATCTTCAGGTGTTTACATTCAGTGTTGTTGAGTGTTTAAAGAAAACGTAAATTACATTGTGCTTAACATACAGCTATACATACACAATTATCATATAGATATACATACACATAAAACAAGAGCCGACCGCGGTGGCCGAGGGGACTGAGGCGCTCCATTCACGGTCAGCACGGCCACGACGGTCGGGGGTTCGAATCCCCCCTCGGACATGGATATTTGTGCCGTCCTTAGTCTTAGCTGGTTCATAAGTAATTTGTAAGCTTAGGTAGGGACTGATGACTCCGTAGTGAAGTCCCATAAGTTCTACAAACATTTGAACATTTATAACAGGTACGGTATGTGGTGGTGTGATTTGTGTTAAGGTTATAAGTGTACTCACATATAAGTAGGGTATCCAGTTCGTGTTCGTACATTTCTCATGGATATCAGTTGACCTCTGATATATCTCTGTATGTGGCATCTCTGTACTTCTGTGTGTGCAATATCTCTGTATATCTTGAGCTAAGTTCTTAGACCATAACATATGCCTGAATTAAGCATGGCGAGTTGTGAGTGACATTGATCAACATTTATAAAGTGTAATGTGTATTGTGCAAAACCCTTGACATGGGAGTGCAAATTGCATTATGTTGCAGTTAATGCATTATTCGCAACTGATATCCATGAGAAATGTACGAACACTTATATGTGAGTACACTTATAACCTTAACACATATCACTCCACCACATACCATACTTGCTTTATGTATATGTATATCTATACGATAAATGTGTATGTATATCTGTATGTTAAGCACAATGTAATTTACGTTTTCTTTAAGCAGTCAACAACACTGAATGTAAACACCTGAAGATGGACACAAGCCCGAAACCGGTAGTGTTTTAATAAACCACCAATAATTGTGACTGGTAGCGGAATTTATTTCCACAACCTATTACGTTTTGATAAATCATACACCTTTATGAACATTTTTTCACTTGTAAATTGTCGTTACCTTAAAATTTTGTAAAATCTTGAATTTGAAGGTCAATCATAACACGTCAGGTGTGGACTCGTTTGTTTTCATGAACTTACAGCTCAAAGGTTATTGAATCATTATCTGGAGAAATATTTTTAGCGACTTTCTCCCCAGCGAGATTCAATCAGCATGGTATATGGACGCAAACGACAAGATGTCCACAAACGACAAGCTACACAAAATACATCTCGCAACTCAGCCGACCTGTGATACATGTGGCTTTGTGGATAAATTAATTCACCGCCTCACCTGCAGACCTGGGAAACAAATCACCGACGTTCTGTGCAGTAGATTGGCCATCATAGATCGTACCACTGCAATGCACAATGACAAGACGGATCGTCTGTGGCTGCAGAAGTTACGCTACCCCAGAAGCAAGAACAACGCAGCTACCTGAATGCTCGACCATACCATAATCTAATTCAACATCGTGGCACCAGTTATACCGACTACTGCACCTATATTGAAATTTCAAATTTCAAAATTAAATCTGACTTGAATTACCATAAGAAGTATGGGAACATGTTGGACATTATGATATCCCGAATCTGACGGCTTGTCTAAGTAATGAAGGTATTCAGTAAGCTCCGAATGGACGGACACACAGAAGAATGAAGTCTTTGGTTAAAGCATTTTATATATTTTATTTCAATTTTTCTTTCCTCGGGAAAAAGATATGGAAGGCAGATGTTTAATATCTACCTTCTCCCGTTCACTTTGGTTTCACATTTTATTTAGAACAGAAATTTGTTCAGAAGTATTATGATCTTCCAATTTGTCTAATGGCGATGAAGCCATCCGAAGAAGGCACTCATGGCGTGAGTAAGGCAGGGCTGAAGAGGAGGTAGGAGGCCCAATAAAAAGGGAAAAAAGAGGAAAGAAAGCGGCCGTGTAGCGAAATACGCACCACTTACCTTTAAATAATTAATTGTAACCTATTTTTACTAACTTTTGCAACTAGTTGTATTATTTGTTAACCACTAAATTGAACTGTATAAATTTCTCCAAAATTTGTAGTCAATTTATTTGAATTCGTAAACGTCACGTGACGTGACTTGGCGTATTCGCGACTTGGGCGCCAAAATCTATGTATTTAAACGTGTCGCTACTGACGGCAAGCGGCAGTTGATGGCATTGTAAGCAGTTGTAAGCTGCTGGAAATCGTAGACAGCTGTGGTACGTTCTTGTAAGTTCGGTTACCAAGAGCTTTAGACCAGATGTATACAGTGACGTAGTGTGATGGAAGAATCAATAAAAATACGTTCTCATCTAACAACGACTTTATTTTGGTAGAAGAACCTTAGAGAATGTGCTGCTATTAACTTGACCAAGAACTTCTCTTTTTTTAAGTTTGACTCGTTGTGTGGTTGGAGTGCTTTAGTAACAAGCAACCCAAGCGACGACCTAAGCCCCATTCACACAGCCCACGCAACGTCTCAAATAGCACAGCCGGAAAGACGACTTCGATTTTGTACCAATGACGGCAGATATCCCCTAGAGATAATAAATGTACCTATAAAGGTTTCAACGTAGTGACTTAGCTCAAAGAGCGCTATCTGTGTGTACACATTAACTAGGGATTATTTATAGCCATAAGATTCAGTGTGATACCAACATGGAAAGCAAAAGAAGCCATGCCACGGAGCCCAACTCGTACATTCGGCAATCAACTAACTGAGTTTGAAAGGGGTCAAACTGAGGCCGTTTCAAATAGTTGTAAATTTTGAAATATTCAATCTCTAACTTTGACAACCTTAATTATTGTAAAGCGGATCTTTGGAATGTGCCGCTAAGCCCTTCAGGTAGTCGGCATTGCTTTACCTTAATTTGATCATCGTGTTCTTACTATTGCAATAATATCTTTATGTAATATTCAATTTCTTATCTTAGTACATATGTTCTATTAAATTAAATAAAGTTCTAATTTTGTAACCTAGAAATTACTATCTGGAAAATCCATTCGTCGATTGCATTTCCTCTTCCATTTCCACGAATTTCTCAGGCCAACCTAATCATACCTAAAGATTGAGGACCCAAATACTTTTGTGGATCAACATTCGACATAGTGGATTAGGGGGATCGATCTGTAAATGATATATAGACTTCACGTAAAATTGAAATTATAAATCTGTATATAAATATGTGCCTTGGAAAGTTTTTATACAGATTTATAATTTTAATTTTACGTATGAAAATGACAACTTGTTGTCAAAACTAGTAACGCAATAAAGTATGAAGTAAAATATGCGATCTAGGCGTTCTTCTATGTGAAGACTATAAACTTTCACCGAGCGAGGTGGCGCAGTGGTAACACACTGGACTCGCATTTGGGAGGATGGTGGTTCAAATCAAACTCCGGCCATCCAGATTTATTTTTTCCGTGATTTCCCTAAATCACTCCAGGCAAATGCTGGGATGGTTCCTTTCAAAGGGCACGGCCGATTTCCTTCCCCATTCTCAACCAAAACTCCGAGCATTAGCTCCGTCTCTAATGACCACGCTGTCGACGGGGCGTTAAACCCTAAGCTTCCTTCTTCTTCTTGTATGGATATTGTATATGCTAGTTCATTGAGTGTTCCAGTTTCGGAGGTATTGTTGTTGGGCAATCCATCGAACCCAGGGTACTCGAAATCTACATATCCGGGATTCCCTCCTCAGCACCGCAGGTACATGCTGGTGTCACCTGTTTCCCGAACCGGCATACATATACCGGGTATGGACTACGCCCGACAAGATAGTGCAGTATTCCCTTGGTAGGCTGGAAATGTTTCAAGTGAAGCCTTTCTTGAATTTCAGGAAGGAGAACATGCATTCTCCTTCCTGTTCCTTCTGCATCCCATGGTTGCTGCCCCTTGGATTAGAGTGTACAGCTGGTCCCTTGCTGGCGCTGGCTCGCGCACAGTAGCTGTGGCCTGGCGCCGCTACTCGTGGCCCTGCCCTGCCCGGGTCGGTTATTAATGCTGGCCGCCAGCCGACACCTAGTTAGCGCGCTCCCAGGGGCAGGCCGCGCACCGCCTGACAACGCTTCATAAATTCTCCGCCACCACGCTACGACACACACAAAGTTACGGCACTGTTTTTCACCAAGCCACATGGGACATGGCACGAAAAGAGCTAGTGGAGTCTTTGTGGACTATTTGTGATACTACAAAACAGAGAAGCATGAATTGTATACTAAACATTATCAGGAATTACTCACCCTTACTACTACTTTAGTTGAAATGGAAATTCAGTACGAAATGCAGCCTGAGCGATGTAACAACGTATATTTTTCGTGTAAAGCGTGTGTGGTTTCACAGCGAGTAACTGCGACGACGGATAGGGTGGCAGCAGAGACTAGGAAGTGACCTGTTGACTGACACTGGACCAATCTATAACCACAAGGAGACGACGATCGCCATGGACCAAGGTTGTAACCACTACGATGCGGCCTGACGATCGGCACTGGATCGAGCTATAGACCAAGGAGATGACCTGACGATAGAAACTGGACTAAGCTATAACCAAAAGGTGGTGACCTGACGACCAGTAATGAACCAAGCTATAACCACATGGAGATTATCTGAGAATAGACACTGGACCAAGCTATAACCACAAGGAGATGACCTAGCAATAGACACTGGACCAAGCTATAACCAAAAGGAAGTGACCTAAAGATCAGCACTGAACCAAGCTATAACCACAAGGAGATGAGCTGACAAATAGACACTGGACTAAGCTATATCCACAAGGACGCAACCTGACGATCGCCATAGACCAAGCTATAATCACTAGGAGGCGGCCTGACGATCGGCGCTAGACCAACTATAACACCAAGGAGATGTCTTGACGATAGAAACTGGACTAAGCTATAACCAAAAGGAGGTGACCTGACGATCAGCAATGAACCAAGCTATAACCACACGGAGATGATCTGACAATAGACACTGGTCCAAGATATAACCACAAGAAAATGGTCTGGCGATAGACATTGGACCAAGCTATAACCAAAAGGAAGTGACCTAGCGATCAGCACTGAACCAAGCTATAACCACAAAGAGATGAGCTGACAAATAGACACTGGACCAAGCTATAACCACAAGGAGATGCCCTGACGATACACACTAGACTAAGATATAGCCAAAAGAAGGTAACCTGACAAACAGCACTGAACCAAGCTATAACCACAAGGAGTGAGCTTACCAGAGACACTGGACCAAGTTATAACCACAAGGAGGTGACCTTAAGGTCACAAGGTGGATTGATTCAACGAAGAAGAGTGCAAGAAGAAGAAACCTGGATTGGGACAAAGTAACGGAAGAGGAATGATGGAAGAATGAAATGGAGAAGTGCCGTAAATACCGTGACCCCGTAAAAGCTGGATAAGGAGAAAGGTTGATGATTTCATTTGTTTGTCGGTAAATGCACATTAGCTCTATATTTGTATAATCCCTTTGGAAGCTCATCAGTGACTACTAAATGCAGACATCAACCTCCCTTTAATCTCTCTTTTGCACTTTTCTTTATTTCTGCTTCGTTTTATTCGGGCTACAGAAACGGAACTACTGTGCTGGCTAAGTGAGTCCCGTGGTTAAGGAGCGTCCGCGGTGCAGACGGCAGCGGCGTGTGTCGTGCAGGTCGATCGCCGGGGACACGCCCAGCCACGACAAACGACCGGTAATGCACGCCGGGCGGGGGCGCACGGCAGATTTCGGTTTCAAGGCTATTACTTAGCTGCCGCTCCAGGGCCAGCGCGACCACCGCCTGCTGTAATCGCCACGGCAGCTGCCTCCTGTCGTGTAGGCAGCCCGCAGCACACCAAATATTTTTCAGTACCGTCGCAGCCAAGAAACGTATGCCGTTCACTCGGCGAACAAGTGTATTTCGTGAAAATTCATCACAAGACGGAACGGGATCAGCTGATCTTATTTAGTAGGGTTTTATTTTTATATTCTTCCCCATCGCAGTTGCACATTTCTTTGGAAGTTGTGACTGTATCGAAACATTTCGTCCATTTTCAAACTTGTTTTCTACAAACGAAAGCTACTAGCAGTAGGTTCAAATGTTCAAATGGTGTAGAGGTTATGGAACTACGGGGTCATCAGTCCCTAAACTTACAACTACTGATGAACTAGCTAATACTAAGGACAGCACAAATATGCATGCCTGAGGGGGGATTCGAACCCCCGACCGTAGTGGCCGTGCAGACCGTGACTGGCGCGTCGCGGCCGCTCGGCCGCCGCGGCCAGCGCAGCAGTAGGTTACAGTGCTTATGTTGCAGGTGTGTATAAAGATATACGAGGATTGGTAGCCGGCCGCGGTGGCCGAGGGGACTGAGGCGCTCCAGTCACGGTCTGCATGGCCACTACGGTCGGGGGTTCGAATCCCCCTTCTGGGATGGATATTTGTGCCGTCCTTAGTATAACGTAGCTGATAAGTAGTTTGTAAGTCTAGGGACTGATGACCCCGTAGTTAAGTCCCATAAGCTTAACAGACATTAGAACATATTGAGGATTGGTACTTAAATAGTGGCAACGCTGCTGTGAAGACACTATGCAATGGTATCTACTATTGTAGATGATAGCACATGTTGTTGACATATCTACCTTACGTCCGAGCAAATGGACTCCCCGTCCCACGTCACCGGCGAGCGCACATTCGAGGGAAACACGGTCACTTGTGAGCGAGCGGTCTAACGTAACGGTGTCACTATGTCTTCGAAACAGTAACAGCGGAGTTGGATCAAGATTGAATGTTCCAGAGGTCGTACAGCATGTCAGTGTCATAAAGGTCTTCAAGAGGCGTGCGGGGACTCGGCGTTGCCGCAGAGAACAGTGGCGCGTTGGGTAAAAGCCTTCAACGAAGGTCGGCAAACTGTGGTAGACATGCATCGGGCAGTTCGTCCTAGCGTCTCTGAAGAAGAAGTGCATATTTGAGGCTTGAAAAGCTCTTCAATCTCGGTCTTTGCTTACAAATAAATTTGCTTTATAGTTATAGTCCGCCTTGAGCAAACACAATTGTTTCTATTTTCTCGCAAACTGGTTTCGTTAGCGTTGCAGCATCATCAGTGGGATATTTATTTCATACTGTCTTAATACCACATGTAGTTGTGTTTGTGGTTCTTTAACTCACAAAACGTCACTCTGTATTTTTGACAATTTGTCATTTTGGTGCATTTGCGGTGTTTCCGCTTTGTGATCAAGCACTGTAACACTTAACTTAATGTTTATGTTGTAAAAACAACATAAACATTGAGTAAAGTGAAAGTGCCACAGTGCTTGTTCAAAACGCGAAAACACCGCAAATTCACCAAAATAACAAATTGGCAAAAATACAGATTGACATTTTGTGAGTTAAAGAACCACAAACACAACTACATGTTGTATTAAGACAGTATGAAATAAATATCCCACTGATGATGCTGCAACGCCAGCGAAACATGTTTGGGAGAAACTAGAAACAATTGTGTTGCTCAAGGCGGACCATTCCTGTACAGTAATTTTGAAGTGCATACTGTTGCCGCGTTAATGGACCAGCTTTGTGTAATAAGCGGCAAGACTTTCTGCGCAACCCACCCATCATTGTGTACGACAATGAGCGGGCGCAGACAGCGCAAGCTGCGGCTGGTCTGTCCGGTCGATGGGACTGGGAAGTACTGCGCCATGCAACATACCTCCCGGACTTAAGTCCTTGTGACTTTTATTTGATTCCGAAGATGAAGGAACCACTTCGCGGCATTCGCTCCAGAACTGTTCCAGAGATTGAACAGCAGTAGTCCGCTCCATTCGCACCATCAACAGAACAGGCTCTGTTAACGGTGTACTACGCCTTCCATATCGCTGGCAACGGGTTCTACACATCGCTGGTGACTACTTTGAAGGACAGCAACAGGTACAAAAATATAACGCTTTCGTGTCGGTTGTGAATAAATAGTTGCCACTATTTAAGTTTCAACTCTCGTATTTATAATATGAAAGCATTTTCATCTCTCGATTACATGTACTTCAGCCAAAACAAATCAACTAATTAAAAAATTGTAGCTTTGCGCAGCATGTAAATAGAGCACACTGGTTGCTCAATCATACTTTACAATAAAAATGAAACGTAAGAAAAATGCCATAACTGTAAAATGAAAAACTAAGAAATTGATAAACAGAGGGTCTCAAACAGCGGTACATTCTGGATTCAATGCCATGTTCATGCGTAAAATGTTGCATAACTGATCGTAAAAAAAGATACGGGGCGCATTTAAAAATTACATAAATGATCACATCACTCATCACTCTGTACTCCTACGTTCTCACATTACAGACTTATAAAACAAAGACGTAAGGCAGTGCGACATTCTGACTTCACTGTGAAAGCTAAGCATAAAATTCTGCAATCACTTAACGAACCTGCAGTACAAAGTGTTTCTTGAAATGACGTAAATGTTACTACAACTGTCACACATATGACACGTGTATTCGAAAGTTTTGAAAAGTGACACTTGTCACTTTTGCACCAGTGTTGTAGATTTATAAAATGACGCTGCAAACATGATAATTGATTAAAACGTTTCCGGTGCATTCGTAATGCACGATACAAGTAGCGACCTCTAGCGAGTCACCAACCTATAGTCTACAGTATGGTTGAGCAGACAGTGTGCGCTAGTTACATACATGTGCCAGAAGGATATTTTCATCAGGCTACTATTTTAAAATCAGTTGATTCCTTATGGTTGAAACACCGGTAACCTATACATCATAATGCTTTCATATTATAAGCCGGCCGCGGTGGCCGAGGTGACTGAGGCGCTCCTGTCACGGTCAGCACGGCCACTCGGTCGGGGGTTCGAATCCCCCCTCGGGCATGGATATTTGTGCCGTCCTAGTTCGTAAGTAGTTCATAAGTAGTTTGTAAGTTTAGGGACTGATGACCCCGTAGTTAAGTCCCATAAGCTTAACAAACATTTGAACATTTTTCATATTATAAATATGTTGTTATTGAAACATATAACATGTACTCCATAAACTATTGTTGTAACTTTCTTTTGTAGACAAAAAGTTTGAAAATGGACGAAACACACGGACGTTAGTCATGACTACCATATAAATGTGCTACTGCGACGGTAAAGAGTATAAAAATATATTTCGGTTGTGCTAATATTTTACATGTAATCATTTCGTGTACATCATGAACTGGAGAATTCTAAGATGTTTTACTAATTATTTACTCCGCAGTGTGCAATAACACAGTACAAATCCGTGTCCGTCGTTTATCTCCTTGAATATCTGCAAACGTTACTCAACAGATATCTCTGATGTTTTCAGTAGCATTCAGCAGGCGTTATTTATCCAAAATTAGAGCGTGGAAGAAGAAGAAATCTCCATAAATTATCACTAACTGTCGTGTCTCACTGTTTTGTTTAGTACGCTACTATTCTGAAGTACAGAGATATTCAAACAGAAGAAAATGATTTCCAGCATTAATATCTTCCAAACTATGAAATGTAAAATAAAATCGTAATTACAACGTTCCTGGACAGTGATTTTGAACAGTGATCGTGAGTCCGTACAACAATGTTGTCAGCCATGTATCGATTCTATCTCGAAGGGCTTTTGATGGCAGACTGCAGCCCTCGTTGTTCAAAATATTGAATGAACGTGTTAGCAACAGCTCGACTTGCAGGACTCCCCATAGCTAACCCGTCAATTTGTTAACTTACTACTGTAGTGAAAATCTACCGTGGATCAGCAGTACCGCAAGAAAGGTTTTACATTAGCAGCAAACAAATCAGCTGTGACAGAAAAAAATAGCTTCGTGAAGTGAGCCCATTTTTAACGAGGACAGAACACCGAAACTGACGAAGATGTCACTTGGGCAGACAGTAATCTCCCTCATTTTTTTCTGTGAATAGAATTTTTAATATGATTCTCAGTTTTACTCATTTACGGTTCTAGCAAAGCCGCTCACTATCTGTCTCAAAGGAACATTAAGGTTAGGTATTTTGGGTACCCCTAATAATCTAGGAGTTTAACCCTCCGTTATGAATTGATATTTTGTAACTTCTGTAAAAATGGAAGACCTTTTCTATCAATCTATTACTACCACTTGACACGTTCGATGACTTATTCATCTTTTGAAGTGGTAGTTCCCAAGAGGTCACTGATCTTTCTATGATAATCTTTACCCTTCAATACGTCAGCGACCCCACTATCAGCAGTACGTACAACAATATCCCTGTCCACATTAATCTCCTGCAATGCCTTCCTTTCCCCTTGAGACATTTGCTGCTAGGAGTCTTGGCTTTGCGTGTTAACCTGGAGGTTTCCGTCCTAATTAAATCAGCAAAATATGATGGAGACAAACGAATCCTTGATTCTGTATTATCAACAATATCCTCTGTAGAATCGTTTGGTAAAGTAATTGTAAATTTCTGTCCTTTCGAGAGAACAAAATTTCACATTGGGGCAGTTCCTTCCAGGACAGATCGATAACCGTATGGGAACTGTCTGTAATCAGTTCTTCCTTACTACCTTTCTGTAAAAGATCAAATTTCTTCTCCGTCCTACTGGAAGACATTTGTGCACTACGTTTCTTATTTATAAATTTTAATCTCTCTATCTAATTCCAATCACACAACTGTGTCTACTACTTGTAAGTGAATGGGGATTTAATAGTTGACTACAAGTTACTACCAATCTCGCTGTGAATAATGAAACCGTCCCTGTACCAGCGACAGTTCCATCCATAGATAGATACTACTGAGTTGCTTCTATCCATCTTTGAAAATTTTGGAACTGTCCCGATGTCACGACAGCGTAGAAAAGAAGTGGACGAGAAAATTTCTGATATTTCTTCTAACTCAGATTCCGCAGTCATCGCACCATTACCACAAATCCTGCCCGTAGATGAGTCTAATCATAATGTGTAGGCTTTCACTGCCGGCGTCTTCATTAATTAAAACTTTAGAGTTATGAACCACTAATTCCTGGTGATGATAAGAAATCTTAAAATTGTTATCATATGTAATTTTTCTTATACTCAGACCTAATCCCAGTTTGGATCAAAATGAAAGGAGCGTATCAGCGCATACGTAAATATCATCAAAGGAATTGATGGACTGCATATCTATGTCAGCGTAGATTATTCCAATTGACAAAATTCACGTAGACAACAATTTATTCTTACAATTTAAATGTACAACGTAGGTAGATAAAGTAACATTCACATAAGACTAAACAATAACACAAATCTCACTTATTTTGTATTAAATAAATTGTTTATTCCATCGAATATAGTTTCTTTAATAATTTCTCATTTGTAAAATTCTTAATTAGTAAAGAATATTCTGCGTCATAATAGTCCCATGAAGAAAAAGATTAGGAATCACTTCTTTAGATTAATGAAGTCATTCGTTATCTTGCAAGGAGATCGTTTATTTCAGGAGTGTATTTGCATGGAAGTAATGTTTTGTCTGTTGAGATCTGTTACTAATGTCAGTGGATAGTTACTCACTGCCGTGGGTCAAATCTCAGTCATCTTGCATGTGTACTACAGCATGTTTGTAAATGGTGTTTTTTCGTGATGAAGGCAGATTCTGGTGCATGAGATAATAAGCGATAAACACAGGCTACCATTACAACACTGCTCAGTGAATGAAATATGCCTTTGAGATTATCGTTACAGAAAGACGATAATATGGGAACAGTCCCCAGCAGGGCAGCCTCACAACCTTCCACGTCTGTCCACAGCCAATGAACAATTAACTACGAATACATCTACATCTACATACATACTCCGCAATTCACCGTAAGGTGCGTGGCGGAGGGTACACTGTACCACTACTAGGCATTTCCTTTCCTATTCCAATCACAAATAGAAAGAGGAAAAAAAGAATGCCTATATGCCTCCGTACGAGCCCTAATTTCTCTTATCTTGTCTTTGTGATCTTTACGCGAAATGTAAGTTGGCGGCAACAAGATCGTACTACACTCAGCTTCAAATTCCGGCCCTCTAAATTTCCGCAACAGAATTTCACGAAAAGAACGTATTTCCTCCAACGATCCCCAATTGAGTACCCGGAGTATTTCCGTGACACTCGCGCATTGGTCGAACCTACCAGTACAAATCTAGCTGCTCGCCTCTGAACCGCCTCTATGTCTTCCTCTAAACTGATCTGCTGCGGGTCTCAAACACTTGAGCAATACTCAAGACGTGGTCATACAAGCGTTTTATACACGGTCTCCTTTACAGATGAAGTACATCTTCCCAAAATTCTCCCAATAAACCGAAGTCGGCTGCCCGCCTTACTCACAACTGTCATTACATGTTCGTTCCATTTCATATCGCTCTGCAATGTTACGCCTAGAGATTTGAACGACGCGACAGCATCAAGAAGCTCACTACTAATGCTGTATTCGAACATTATAGGATTGTTTTTCCTACTCATGCGCATCACCTTACATTTTTCTACATTTAGAGCTAGCTGCCATTCTTCGCAACAACTAGAAATTTTGTCTAAGTCATCCTGTATGCTATTACAGTCAGTTAAAGACGACACCCTCCCATACACCACAGCATCATCAGCAAACAGCCGCAAATTACTACTTACTCTGGCCATCAGATCATTTATATAGGTAGAAAATAATAGCGGTCCTATCACACTCACCTGGGGCACGCTGAGTTTCACATGAACGATGTTTCCTAAACCCGTGCTGATTCATGGAAAGAAGCTTTTCCGTTTGTAGGAAATTTACTATATTCGAACTGAGAACGTGCTCTAAAATTCTACATGAAACTGATGTCAACGATATTGGCATGTAATTGTGTGGGTCAGTTCTGTTTCCTTTCTTATAAACGGGAGTCACCTGCGCCTTTTTCCTATCACTAGAAACTTTGCGCTGAATTAAAGATTCGCGATAAATGCAAGCTAAGTAGGGGGCCAATGCCGTAGAATAGTATTTGTAAAACCGAACTGGTATTCCATCCGGACCAGCAGACTTTTTCGTATTTAGCTCTCTCAGCTGCTTCTCTACACCGGAAAAACCTATTGCTATGTCCCCCATTTCGGAATTAGTACGTTGATCAAATATTGGTACATTTGTGCGGTCCTCCTGCGTGAAATACAACACAATCGAACATTACAGAATTTCAGGAGCATATCTCTCAAATATGAGGATGGAGACAGTTATATAATAATTTAGCTTGCAAACATATGAACCAATCAGATTCTGATTTTGATAATAAGATCTGTCATATTTCTACAGTCGACAGTAACAGTGGTAATGTAGTTACAGAGAAATCTCTTATTACGAAAGAAAACAAATCTATGCTGCGGCATAGACTATGATTTAAAATTTAATTTGGCTTCAATTACAAAAATGGAAATTTCAGTATTATTCTACATACAACCGCCGATAAATAAATTCAGCCTTGCCAACAATACTATGTGAAATTTAAACATTTATAATATGATCATAGTTTTACTGCTCCACGTTTAATCATAGCGCATGCATATAAAATAAATGAATTATTGTATTTTACTAATTCACGATGGGAAACAACGTGAAAACGCACTGCACCTTGTACTACAAATTAACAGTGCCGTATTTTGAATTATTACAAAATTGTGCAGTATATTATACTAGGAGGCAGATTACAGACCTCTTGAGGATCTGTTACGAAAATATTTCTACGTTTTGACACGAGACATCACTTAGTTTAAAAGAAACTAAGCAAAGGTGTGAAATATAGTTGCGAAAAAATAATGACATGCTATTCGAAGTAAGATAGCGGCGTTCCTTGCAACAAATATTTTGAAGGGTAACCACAATACTTATAAGATACCAAAGGTTGTTTTTGTTATGGTCTTCAGTCCGGAGACTGGTTTGATGCAGCTCTCCACCCTACTCTTCCTGAGCAAGCCTTTTCATCTACTCATAAGAACGACAACCCACATCCCCTTGAATCTGCTTACTATACGCCTCTCTTGGCCTCCCTCTGCGATTTTTACCCCACACACTTCCCTCCAATGCTAAATTTACGATTCCTCGATGTCTAAGAATGTGTCCTACCAAGCGATCCCTTCTTTTAGTTAGGGTATGCCAAAAATTCCTTTTCTCGCCAATTCTGTTCAGTACCTCTTCATTTGTTATGTGATCTACCCACCTAATCTTCAGCATTCTTCTGTAACACCACATTTCAAAACCCTGTATTCTCTTCCTGTCCGCACTGCTTATCGTCCATGTTTCACTCCCGTACAAGGCAACACTTCACACAAATGCCTTCAGAAAAGACTTCCTTACACTTAAATTAATATTCGATGTTAGCAAATTTCTCTTTTTCAAGAATGCTTTTCTTCCCATTGCCATTCTGCATTTTATATCCTCTGTACTGCGACCATCGCATGTTATTTTACTACCCCAGTAAAAAACTCATCTACCACCTTCACTGTTTCGTTACCTAATCTAATTCCTTCAGCATCGCCTGATTTTCTATGACCGCATTCCATTATTTTTGTTTTGCTCTTGTTAATGTTCATTTTGTACGCTCTCTTCAACACACTGTCCATTCCATTCAACTGCTCTCCCAGATCGTTCGCTGTCTCTGACAGAATTACAATGCCATCAGCAAAACGCAATGTTTTTATGTCTTCCCCCTGAACTTTAATCCCTATTCCAAAATTTTCCTTGCTCTCCTTCACCGCCTGCTCAATGTACAAATTGAATAACATCGGAGAAAGGCTACAAACCTGTCTTACTCCCTTCCCAACTGATGCTTCCCTTTCATGCCCTTCGAGTCTAATAACTGCGGTCTGGCTTTTGTACAAGTTGTAGATAATTCTCATTTCCCTGTATTTTACCCCTGCTGACTTCAGAATTTGAAAGAGTGTAGTCCAGTCAACATTGTCAAACGCTTTCTCCAAATCCAGAAAGTCTAAAAACGTAGGTTTGCCTTTCCTTAATCTATCTTCTAAGATAAGACATAAGGTAAGTATTGCCTCCCGGGTTCCTACGTTCCTCCTTAATCCAAACTGATCTTCCCCCAGGTCAGCTTCTACCAGGTTTTCCATTCTCCTGTAGATAATTCGTGTTAAAATTTCGAACCATGACTTATCAAACTGATGGTTCTGTAATTTTCACACCTGTCTGCACCTGATTTCTTTGGAATGGGAATTATTACATTTTTCTTAAAGTCTGAGGGTATTTCGCCTGTCTCATACATCCTACACACCAGTTCAAATAGTTTTGTCATGGCTGGCTCTCCCAGAGACTTTAGTAGCTCTGAGGGTATGTCATCTACTCCTGGGGCCTTGTTCCGACCTAGGTCTTTCAGGGCTCTGTCAAATTCATCTCTCAGTATAATATCTCCTATTTCATCTTGATCTACTTCCTCTTCCCTTCCTAGAACATCGTCTCTAAGTTCATTTCCTTTGTAGAGCTACTCTATGTACTCTTTCCACCTTTCAGCCTTCCCTTCTTTGCTGAGAACTGGTTTCCCATCTGAGTTCTTGATATTCCTAGAATTGCTTTTCTTGTCCCCAAATGTCTCTTTGATTTTCCTGTAGGCGGTATCTACTTTTCCCCTTCTTATACATTCTTCTACAGATTTGCATTTGGCCTCTAGCCACTCTTCCTTAGCCATTTTGCACTTCCTATTAATCTCATTTCTTAGTCGTCTGTACTCCATTTTGCCTGTTTCATTCACTGCATTTATATATTTTCTCCTTTCATCAATTAAATTTAGTATTTCCTGTGTTATCAAAGGATTTTTGTAGGTCTTGTCTTTCTACCTATTTTGTCCTCTGCTGCCTTCACTATTTCATCTCTCAATGCTACCCATTCCTCTTCTACTGTTTTATTTCGTCCTGTTTCTGTCAATTGTTGCCTAAATCTCCCTCTGAAATTCTCCAGAACTTCACTTTCCTTCAATTTATTTAGGTCCCATCTCCTAATTTTCCTACCTTTCTGCAGTTTTTTCAGTTTCAGCCTACAGTTAATGACTAACAAGTTATGGTCAGAGTCTATATCTGCCCCTGAGTATGTCTTGCAGTTTATAACCTGGTTCCGGAATCTATGTTTTACCATTATAAAATCTATCTGATAACTTCCGGTGTCTCCTGGTCTCTTCCAAGTATACAACCTTCTTTTGTGATTCTTAAACCACGTGTTTGTTATGATTAAATTATATTCCGTGCATAATTCTACCAGGCGACTTCCTCTTTCATTCCTTCTGCCCAGTCCATATTCACATACTATTTTCGTTCTCTTCCTTTTCCTACTACCGAATTCCAGTCTTCCAGTCTGAATAATTTCCTTTAGCTCCTCATATAGTTCTTCGATGTCCTCATCATCGGCAGAGCTAATTGGCATATAAACCTGTACTACTGTTGTCGGTGTTGGCTTCGTATCTATCTTGACAATGATAATGCGATCACTGTGCTGCTCATAGTAGTTTACCCGCATTCCTATTTTCTTATTCATTATCAGTCCTACTCCTGTGATACCCCCAACTGTTTTTGTATTTATAATCCTGTACTCACCTGACCAGAAATCCTGTTCATCCTGCCACCGAACTAATCCCCACTATATCTAACTTCAACCTATCCATTTCCCTTTTTAAATTTTCTAATTTTCCTACCCGATTAAGGGTCTGAATGGTCTTACCAAAGGTAAGACTCAGAATTGATTTCAAAATCATAGGTTTTTCCCGTGTTGACAGTAATTACGTAGGTGTTCAGTACTGTGATAATTCCGTTTCAGATTGAATAACAAGTTTTATTAAGATTGTCACTCACATCTAGCACACTGAGTTAAAGAAGTTATGGTAAATTAATACTTGATTAATACTACCATTTCAGTCTGGAAACCAACCTCGGGAGTCTTAATACGGTAAAATAATTCCCATTTCACATTGTGTTTGAATGTTTACACGGTTTCCTACATTTTATTATTGACGGTGGGACATATTTTACTTCTGGATCTTACCCAACGGTTGCATTTCATGTTAATTGACGCTACTGATTTCATATCACCATTTAAGCTTTTTTATGTACCTTGTGGCACTTTATTGTTAAATAAGAACAGAAACACACCGTAAAATATAAACATCTGGTTTCGGGACTTGGCGGTGGACGATGAAGCTTCCCAAATACAGGCCAATAATTTGTGCCATAGATATCCTCCATAATACGATATCAAAATCCGTGATTATAGGCACAATGGAATTAAAGAGAGATTAAATTAATTGGGGACTGTGGCTGTAAGCGGATAATAATTTAAATGCTGTACTAATATGGACGTTTGTTATTCAGTAATCTACTGGAGGGTTCCCCATTGGAGATCAGTTAGTTACAGATATATAGGGAAAAAAGATGCATAGTGTTTTTGACAGCTGACTCTTCTCTAATAGCAATCACTTCTTCCAGTGAAACATATTTTTCCGTACCTAACATAAAAGAGCACAAGAGTTCTGAAATTAAGACTGCCGAACAAAATACCAGGAACGAATGAACAGGCACTTCAACATTATAGATATTGTTTGATTTACTCCATAAATGTGCGTTCATGACAATCATAAAGTACCAACGAATTCATCGATTTGTGGACATCTTAGTGTGGAATAAATTCAATTAGTACGCTAATTATTTTGTTGTTTATGTAAATATTTGTTTTCTATAAATATTTTGAAGTTTTCAGTAGTTAAATCTCATTCTAGGTATGAAGTTGCAACTACTGTTGATTTTGCAGTTGTTTCGTTTTAAATTTATATTTTATACGAAATATCTCAAAGAGTCAAGTCACTATATAATACAAACAGTACAATTTTTTTTTTTTTTTTTTTTTTTTATCTTTCAGTCCACCAAAATAAGTAGATGGATCATTATTTAATATTAAATAAAAATTTTCATAAAAGATTATCTCTACACCGGCAAATATAAGTGCGTAGAGGACTTTTCAATTACAGTTTAGATCTCACTCAAATTAATTTGAGGGGAAAAGTAAATTCATGTCTGCACTAATGGATTTTATATATGGCAAGATTGTTTTGCTTCTGAAGTACACGTCAGTGATTGACTCCACAAGAATAAATGTTATTTTAGAAACTGAAGGTTATCTACCATCGTCTTTTGATTCGAAGTGCGATAATGAATTTTTATTACTTTACTTTTCTTCTTTGAAAACAGTCGCAATTAAATATCTAGATTGATGGCTGGTTTAGACAGATTAAACAGACAAGTCGCACAATTATTGTTTTAAGTTAGAGACTAATCTCAACCAAGAAAGATTTCTTCGTAAGTTTTTTTTATATGATCCTGACGATGACTAGATGGCTATTCACTTGAAACAAATGATTGACATGAAGATGGCAAATTAGTTTGCCGAAAACTATTATAAATATAAGTGATTCACTGCTATCACACAGAAATAAAATTTCGAAATAAGAAGACTGCACTGATCGTTATAGTAATAACTGCAGAGGAAAATATAAGAATCAACTTGTAATAGTAATCATAAAAGGAGTGCAAGAAACATGTATTTGAAAAGGTACTTTGTCGAAGGTGTACACAAAACAACAATTATGTATGTACTTAGCGTTTAAGAGTTTTAAAAGAAACTACTTTTTAAATATCGATTTCTCTGACGTAATTTTTCTTAATACACATTAACGACTCTAACTGTAGTAATAAGAAACACCTAAAACCGAACGGCTGGCAACTTTGCCCAGCGTACCGATCAAGTGGTATGGAATTAAATATCCTGAAGTCGTATTCTAGGGACGGCCATGCTTAAAGTTTTCATAGACTGTAACATACGCACACTGGCGGCTAAAGTGCAAAATCTCTTACGTTCATGATTCTGTCGTGAGCGGAAATAAAACGATCATTGTAAGTATTCAGTAAATTTTCAAATATTTGTTAAGCTTAAGGGACTTAACTGCGGGGTCATCAGTCCCTAAACTTACAAACTACTTATGAACTACCTTATACTAAAAACGACACAAACTCCATGCCCGAGGGTGGTTTCGAACCTTCGACCGTAGCGGCCGTGCAGACTATGACTAGAGCGCCGCAGACCGTTCGGCCACTGCGGCCGGCTATTCAGTAAATGACGTCGTTTACTGGTGTCGATATTTTGTTTACTTTTTTATATAACTCTGTGACAATCGTCTGTCGTTATAAGATTTTTAAGTAAATTTATAATTTTCAATTTCTTCATTTTGAGTAGGTAAAACGAGGATAAGAGGAAATGGAAGGAGATATGGAAGAGGTGGAAAAAGGCAGAAACGGGGAGAGGGGAGAGATATAGTGCAGATAAAGGGGACATTGACAGGGACCGACGATGGATAAAGTGAGGAAGAAAAGTCAGGAAAAGAAGCAGATAATGAAGGTGAATGAGATGAACAGAAAGAGGAGATAAGGCATAAATTGGAATAGAGTAGAAACTGATTTCTTTTCTCAAGGGTTGGTAAAGCATCTGATCTCTGTGTTTAAGTGCACAATGGATGAACAACAAATTATGTCATTCCAATCAATTCATATGAAATAAAGTTTCTAAGAGCAAATAATTTTCTTCAAACTTCCCTTTCTACATAGCCACGGCAACACAAAGCAGGTTAAGATAAATAAATATTTATATTTCTGCTACCAGTCATATTATTTGTTAGTGTTTAATCTAACTTAGCAAATCGCGTTTTGAGCATGCTTTGCCCATGACGAGGCAATGTTTTCTACACATACGGAAATGTTTATATTACTTATAATTTACTTATTTAAAGTCTATTTGATCTTATTGGAATGGGGGGTAGTAAGGGGAGGGGGTAGTGGATGGCCATAAACTGAGATCTACTGCTGTCTTCTGCTTGTCTCACTGTATGTGTGATTTGTTTCACCACCTCTGTAGGATGTTATTTCACTTCAGATGATAACCCGGATTTCTCGCCTTTAGGTTTGGCAACATGGTAAACATCTGAAGTGAAACAACATCCCACACAGGTGGTGAAACAAATCACACCATACAGTGAGATCAGCAGAAGACAGTACTAGATCTTAGTTTATGGCCATGCAATGCCCCTCCCCCAACTACCCCCAACCGCCAATAAGAACAAATAGACTTTGAATAAGTAAATTATCAGTAATATAGTCACTACTTTAGGTATAAAAAAGCGCCTGATGATGGCAAAACATGCGCGAAACGCGTTGTGCTATGTTAAACAATAACAAATAGAGTGACTGATAGCAGAAATACAAATATTTATTTATTGTTTCACAAAGTACGGTTTCTCAACTTGGCAATTACGGCTACTATTAACATAGCAGATAATTGGTTAGATATTTTCGGTGCTTCTATCGCGGTTGGTTTAGCTAGAATATTTTAAAAGCGCTAAGATAACGATGCAGATTTCTGCAAGTGTTGTTGTGGTTGTTGTTGTGGTCTTCAGTCCGGAGACTGGTTTGATGCAGCTCTCCACAATACCCTATCCTGAGCAAGCCTCTTCATCTCCACATAAGAACGGCAACCTACATCTGTCTGAATCTGCTTACTGTATCCATCCCTTGGTCTTGCTCTTCGATTTTTACCCCACACACTTCCCTCCAACGCTAAATTCACAATTCCTTGATGTCTAAGAATGTGTCCTACCAATCTATCCCTTCTCTTAGTCAAGGTATGCCAGAAATTTGCCGGCCGCGGTGGCCGAGGAGACTGAGGCGCTCCAGTCACGGTCTGTACGGCCACTACGGTCGAGGGTTGGAATCCCCCCTCGGCCTAGTTCGTAAGTAGTTCATAAGTAGTTTGTAAGTTTAGGGACTGATAGCCACGTAGTTGAGTCCCATAGACTATACAAACATTTTTGCCGGAAATTTCTTTTCTCCCCAATTCTGTTCAGTACCTCCTCCTTAGTTACGCGATCCACCCACCTAATCTTCAGCATTCTTCTGTAGCACCATATTTCAAAAGCCTCAATCCTCTTCCTGTCCGCACGGTTTGTCGTCCATGTCTCACTCCCATACCAGGCAACACTCCATACAAATGCCTTCAGAAAGGACTTCCTTAGGCTTAAATCAATATTCGATGTTAACAAATGTCTCTTTTTCAAAAACGCTTTTCTACCCATTGCCATTCTGCATTTTATATCCCCTGTACTGCGACTATCATTTGTTATTTTACTGCCCAAGTAACAAAACTCATCTACCTCCTTTATTGCTTCGTTTCCGAATCTAATTCCTTCAGCATCACCTGATTTTCTTAGACTGCACTCCATTACCCTAGTTTTGCTCTTGTTAATGTTCATCTTATATGCACCTTTCAGCACACTGTCCATTCCGTTCAATTGCTCTTCCAGGTCCTTTGCTGTATCTGACAGAATTACTATGTCGTCGGCAAAACGCAATGTTTTTAATTCTTCTCCCTGAACTTTAATTCCTTCTCCAAATTTCTCCTTACTTTCCTTTATAGCTTGCTCAATGTACAAATTGAATAACAATGGAGAAAGACCACAACCCTGTCTTACTCTCTGCATCCCTTTCATGCCCTTCAACTCTGATAACCGCTGTCTGGTTTTTGTACAAGTTGTATATAACCTTACGCTCTCTATATTTTACTCCTGCTTGCTTCAGAACTTGAAAGAGTTTATTCCAATAAACATTGTCAGAAGCCTTCTCCAAATCTACAAAAGCTAGAAATGTAGGTTTGCCTTTTCTTAATCTATCTTCTAGGATAAGCCGTAAAGTGAGTATTGCCTCCCGTGTTCCTACATTTCTCCTGAACCGAAACTGATCTTCCCCGAGGTCGGCTTCAAGCAGCTTTTCCATCCTTCTGTATATAATTCGTGTTAATATTTAGCAACCATGACTTATCAAACTGATGGTTCTGTAGTTTTCACACCTGTCTGCACCTGCTTTCTTTGGAATGGGGATTATAACATTTTTCTTAAAGTCTGAGGGTACTTCGCCTGTCTCATACATCTTACACACCAGGTGAAACAGGTTTGTCATGGCTGGTTCTCCCAGAGACTTCAGTAGCTCTGAGGGAATATCATCTACTCCAGGGGACTTGTTTCGACTGAGGTCTTTCAGGGCTCTGTCAAATTCTTCTCTCAGTGCAGTATCTCCTATTTCATCCTCATCTACAACCTCTTCCCTTCTTACAATATTGTCTCGAAGTTCATTTCCTTTGTAGAGCCCTCTATATACTCTTTCCACCTTTCAGCTTTCCCTTCTTTGCTGAGAACTGGTTTTCCATCAGTGTCCTTGATATTCATAGAGCTGTTTTTCTTATCTCCAAATATTTCTTTTATTTTCCTGTAGGCTGTATCTATTTTTTCCCCTATTTATACATTCTTCTACATCCTTGCATTTTCTTTCTAGCCACTCCTGTCTAGCCATTTTGCACTTCCTGTCAATCTCCTTTCTTAGTCGTCTGTACTCCATTTTGCCTGTTTCATTTACTGCATTTTTATATTTTTTCCTTTCATCGATTAAATTTAGTATCTCCTGTGATATCCAAGGATTTCTTGTAGGTCTTGCCTTCCTACCTATTTTGTCCTCTGCTACCTTCACTATTTCATCTCTCAATTTTACCCATTCCTCCTCTACTGTTTTATTTTCCCTTGTTTCTGTCAATTGTTGCCTAAAGCTCCCTCTGAAATTCTTAAGAACCTCAGGTTCCTTTAATTTATCCAGGTCCCATCTCCTTACTTTCCTACCTTTTTGTAGTTTCTTCAGTTTCAGCCTACAGTTCATAACCAACAAGTTATGGTCAGAGTCTATATCTGCCCCTGGGTATGTCTTACACTGTAAAACCTGGTTCCGAAATCTATGTCTTACCATTATGAAATCTATCTGGTACCTCCCGGTGTCTCCTGGTATCTTCCACGTATACAACCTTCTTTTGTGATTCTTAAACCAGGTGTTTGTTATAACTAAATTATGTTCCGTGCAAAATTCTACCAGGCGGCTTCCTCTTTCATTGCTTTTGCCCAGACCATATTCACCTACTATCTTCCCTTCCCTTCCTTGTCCTACTACCGAATTCCAGTCTCCCATAACAGTTAAGTTTTCCTCTCCCTTAATTGTCTGAATAATTTCCTTTAGCTCCTCATATATTTCTTCGATTTCCTCACCATCGGCAGAGCTAGTTGGCATATAAACCTGTACTACTGTTGTTGGTGTTGGCTTCGTATCTATCTTGACAATAATGATGCGATCACTGTGCTGGTCATAGTAGTTTATCCGCATTCCTATTTTCTTATTCATTATCAATCCTACTCCTGTGATACCCCCCAATTGATTTTGTATTTATAATCCTGTACTCACCTGGCCAGAAATCCTGTTCATCCTGCCACCGAACTTCACTAATCCCCACTATATCTAAGTTCAACCTATCCATTTCCCTTTTTAAATTTTCTAATTTTGCTACTCGATTAAGGGATCTAACATTCCACGCTCCTACTCGTAGAATGCCAGTATTGTCTTTCCTTTTGACAGCATCCTCTTGAGTAGTCCCCGCCCGGAGATCCGAATGGGGGACTATATTACGTCCGGAATATTTTACTCGAGAGGATGCCATCATCATATGTTCATACAGTAGAGCTGCATGTCCTCGGTAAAAGTAACGGCTGTAGTTTCCCCTTGCTTTCAGCCGTTCGCAGTAACTGTGTGGCCAAGCCATATTAGCTGATGTTACAAGGCCAGCTCAGTCAATCATCCAGACTGTTGCCCCTGTAACTACTGAAAAGGCTGCTGCCCCTCTTCAGGAACCACACGTTTGTTAAGCCTCTCCACAGATACCCCTCCGCTGTGGTTGCACCTACGGTACGGCTATCTGTATCATTGAGACACGCAAGCCACCCCACCTCGACAATGTCTGTGGTTCATGGGAGTGGCTGCAAGTGTTATTATTGCAAATATTGTTGAAGTATGTTTAAAAGTGAAAACACATGAATTTATACGAGCAATTGATGACGCCAAAAAGACAAAGCAAAACATCCAATGTTAAAAGAAATTTGTATATTCAATTTCTAGCATAACATAGATTCTAGGTTTTAAAAACAGAGAAGTGTCCAAATCTAATGTAATTAAATTCGCCGTGGAAAAGTACCTTAGACTGTACATTGTGATTTTTTTTCCATCGTACACAAACTCTAGCGACTTGTCTAAAGTACAGAAAAAAATGTCCTAGTGAAATACGCGATTTCCATGCAGTAGTCCATTTGTTCAGTCATACCTTGTTACAGAGACAGCGATCTAATTCGCACTATACAATGCAGATACAGTTACACTATTGGTTGAAAATGGTTGCTATGTGCCTCAACGCACAAGATTCCATGCTGACTTAACACCGCTGCATGAATACGCTGCTCTAGTGTCTCCACATCTATAATGGTGTCTATCTTTTGAGATGGCCCCATAATCAGAATTCTCACGGGTTGGGGTCCGGAGAAGAAGCCGGCCATGCAATTGAACCTCCTCGTCTGATCATCGAACACGGATGAAACGACTAACAAGTACACTCACCGAAGTGTAACACTCCGACTTTGTTAGAAATTTGGATATGTTATAATACATGAAAAAATAAGGGACCCTTTTTTTATGAGCAGATCCAAGAATTAGTTAAGGAGTGAAACAGTGCCTCTAAAATGGGGTCTAAAATGGAAAATTGCAATAACTTACAAATTAGTGAAGCGATTTTAATGATCTTTGATATGAAGGTATTTTTATTACAGACGAAAATTGGCCTAGGTACATTGGAGGGGAAGTAGAACTTAGAGGTATATATATATATATATATATATATATATATATATATATATATATATAGGTAAATAACACTAATATTGCCGCGCTCAAGGTAATGCCCATCATGTGCAATGCAAACACTGGCTGATAAAATCAGTAAAAAGTTTTAACATGTTATATTCACTTTTATTCGCTATTATTTCAAAAGTAGGTTTTACAGGTTTTTTTTTTAGTGTTTTCGTCTGCTTTGCTGGATCAGCCATATTGAATTTTAAGATTGATATCAAATTCTGATTCAGTGACTAAATACCGCTGTATTACAGAGATGATACATCTAAAACACAGATTCACAAAGTGTATCATGACCAGTACCAAACGAGTGCGGCAATGTAAGAGATTTTTACCCCTCAAATTTGTATAACTTATATTAAAAAAGCCAAAAATACGTGTTTCTTATTTACACTTCCTATCGAAATTTTAATAGATTCTACTTCGATTATATAAAAACTATCATATTCACAGAATATATGACGTCAACTGCGAATGTGCAAAGCTGAAAATGTGTACCCAGTCGGGATTTGAACCCCAATCTCCTACTTTGTAGGCCGTAGCGCTGGCCACTACACCACCAGGAACACGGTGATCACCGCACCTGCGTGAACTACCTAAGCACGCATTCCGTCAGATACAAATTCTCAATTCTACTCTGCCCACGGTACTCAAACTCGTAGTTTTGAAACTAATTTCCGTAAGAGTAAGGGCCACAATCTTGCCCACCCCTCCCCACTAACGAAAGGCTCATTGTCCGTCACTGACATATTACGTGGCATACAGGAGATCCAGGTTCGGATCCTAGCTGGGTACACATTTTCAGCTTTGCCCATCGCAGTTGTCAAATATTCTGTCAAAATGAAAGAATAACAACTGCAAGATCAGAAGTGACGTAGACGCATACACGCACATACACACACACACACATATATATGCTATAACAATTAGTTTATATGTTTTAGCTAAAATTTCTCTCTTTTGGCGTAGATGGCCCCCTAATTTTCACTCCCCTTGCAGTATACCTAAGTCGCATTTTTTTTTTTTTATCAAAAGATACTTATAAAATAAAAATAAGTAAAATCGCTTCACTAATCTTCACAGTATGTTATTGAAATTTTTCCCATTAGCCTCAGTTCTATACGGACATTTTCCCTCCTTACATAAATGTTGCCACCGGTATATAAAAATTACATGTCCGTCCGTTTTTCACACAAATTTCAAGAAAATCGTAGAGTGACACTTCATAAGTTCACTTTTGATTTGCGTACAAGTGTGAACGGCGATGTGGTCTAGAAAATAAATAGTAATGTAGTAATTACATAACCCTTCCTATTTATAGTGGCACAGTAGGGGAAACAGTGCCATGTCCTAGGAGGAATCCATGTAGGCTGTAACTGTGGCTGCATGGTACGCTGCCTATTGTACAGAAGCCTCTACAATAAAGTATGGTTTATGAAGTGGTCTCTCTACCATGGAAACTAAACCTATTTTGTTCTATATCCTCTCCATCAATCCCTAGAGTTTGCACTCGGCGGGAAAAAAATCATCTCTCAAGGCCTAATAACACTAGGATATGTAAATGAAAATTTGCTTTGGAATGTAACGTTTGGGTTGAGCTGGTAAACAATTTCCAAATTAGGCAGTCTGCTAGCTTCTAGTGAGCTAACGTGTGCCGGCTGCTCGCAGGGGTGGTGAGGCACGAATAAAAAGGGTCCCTGTCCTGATGCGTGCGGGCACTGCGCTTGCTGCGCGGGCTGCGGCGCGGCAGCCGGCAGGCGCGACATGAATATGCAGCAGGCGCCAGCTGGCCGACCGCCTCGGCCGCCCGCGTTTTCACCTCTCGCGCCGCGCCGGCAGGTAGGCAAAAAGTGGCCGACAATTAATTTCCTCCACGTCCAGGTGATATTAATTACCAAACTAAAATTATTAGTCTTCCCCTGCTCCCGCTGTGTTGTTACTTTAGGAAATTCCTTTTATAGAAATTTCGTCTTGGCTGGACACTGAGATGACAAAATTTACGGGATAGCGGTGTGAACAAATAAAGACGGCAGTAATACCGCGTAAACCTTGATTAAAAGGGCGGTGCACTGGTAGAGGCCTGTCAATGTAAAATATAAACTCTCGTGGCCGGGAAAGATTGAAACACTGTAATAATTTCGCTATTCTGTCGTCGTCGGATGCATTTATTACTGAAACCAAAAATTTCGTCCCCATCTGCAGAGAATATTTTCGTAGTATCCTCTGTCGTCGCTACATAGTGTGATGATCGAATGTTCCAAGACATCTCGAGAATTCTCGAGTTCTGACGTAAATTGTTCGAACACCGTTCAAATGCAGCTCCATCCTCGCTACATACACAAAGAAGAGAAATACGATATTTTTCCTCACCCCCCAGCTTGCGACCAACGCTCAAATGGCTTGATCGGAACAATCGATTCGGGAAGGGCGTGGTCCGATGATGAAACGGACCGATCCGGTGCTAAATCCCATCTCTATATATAAAAATCAAATGTTGTGCATTAGTGTCGTTAAAACTCATAAAAAGCTTCACCGATTTGAATAACCTATTTTATTCCCTTCAATAGAGGCGTTATTTAGAAGAAATAGTAAAAACTCAGAGAAACAGTTGAAAAATCTAAATTG
The DNA here is from genome assembly GCA_026315105.1 of Locusta migratoria. NCBI lineage: Eukaryota > Metazoa > Arthropoda > Insecta > Orthoptera > Acrididae > Locusta > Locusta migratoria. The sequence continues at coordinate 620,843,024 of CM048745.1, forward strand.
GTTTTTTGGAGGGGGTGGGTGGGGAGCCACTTGATATTACATTCGTATTTTAAGCGCTACGATTTATCCGACTGCGATAAAATGTGTCACTCTTGACTTTAAGACAAGATAAACAATAACAAATCTGAGGGTGTTTTACATTTCAACACAAATCTACAGTTTCATTTCTATGATGACAAAATTTTTACACTTGTCTTTCAAAAGAAGAGAAACAACACTCTGTATCTAAGATTTCGTAGGGAGCATTACGGAGAGTACGTTGAGGTACACATATATTTCGTAGGTTCAAATCAAATGTTTGTAAACATGTGGGACTTAACTACTGTGGTTATCAGTTCCTAGGCTTACAAACTACTACAACTGATTTAAATTAAGCTAAGAACAATAGAAAAATCCATGTACGATGGAGGATTCGAATCTCAGACGGTAAGCAACCGCGTGAACCGCAGTACGGCGCCTTACAGCGCTCGGTCATTCCACCGCTGCAATTTGGTGTTAGATTTTTCATATACTGCAGAGAGATGGGAGGAACAGAGAAAAGGGACAGGAGAAGAATGAGAGATAGCAGCGGTGGTAATGACACAGGTACTGGATGGACAGGTGGAGAAGGCAGAGGACGAGGCATAGAGAGAGAGAGAGGGGGTGGAGGGAGGAGATGGACACAGAGAGGAGGAATACATGGACTAACTGTAAGTATCCGAGCAAGGTAGCTAATACAGCGAGAAGCCTAAGACGACCAAGAGGTAAGATTCATAGAGATAGGAAAGTGAAGGGAAGAGACATTAATGTAATGAGGGTAGGATGTGTATCCAATTCAAACTCAAGTGTTTGTAAATCTAAGGTACTTAACAATTGCTGTTATCAGTCGCTAGGCTTTCAAACTACTTAAACTAACTTATTCTAAGGGCAACACACACATAACCATGCACATTCCTGATGGAGGACTAGAAGCTGCGACGGTGAGCAACCGCGCGTGCGCTCTGCAAAAAGGCGCCTCGGAGCGCTCTGTCACTCCACCGTAGCAATAATCAGTTCCCATGCATATTTGGCAATTTCTAGGCACTGCCGCGTTAACTAGTATAATGCAGTAGGAGCTACTTTTCAAAACACATTTTCAGGAAATGCGATAAACGTATACAACAGAAACGATTTTATTAACTTTTACCAATTATACATTAAGTACTCAGGAAGCGATGTTGATCAAAATGTGTTAAATGCAAGGAAATACCAATTTTTTACTTTCAAGTTATAATTTAGTGATGGAGAAAATGCGAGTTGTCGATTTCTGTTGAACAATACGCCTTTTAATGTCAGATAATTCGGACATAATGCACTTTAGTTATTATTGACAAAAAACTTAAAATACTTTCTATTGTTTCAAAATACACTTCCTACAATTCAAATAATGTTTTAACACCAGAAGTACTAACAGAAATTAAAATTTACGTTATTTGCAATAACAGTGTTCACAATACTTTTTCAAAAAACTAGTTCCTTTTCTAAAAATTTCTAATAGTACCTGGAACAGTACGTTAGGCGTAGAGAAGTCTCATATTTTCAGTGAAAATCTGAAGTATTTCATTGTCGCTTCAGTTTTTTCGAAATCTAAGATTTAGTAACTTTTATACGTCGTTTTCCTTTTCTTGTTTCATTCTCATCAGTGTTGACACTTCGGAGATATTTGATATTTTGTTAAAGCTATATCCAGTATTATTTTATGGCAAAAAGCATTTTGAAGAAACATCTGCGTAGTAGATGTTGAGTGATTTCGTTTTCAAATAAGTTACTTCTTGGTCTACCATATATTTCTTCATATGGATCGTTTTCACATCACTGATCCCATCTACAGGCGTCAAAATAGTACTCTGCTCGTTGTAATCAAATATTTCCCAGTCCCTACCTAAAATCCTTGTTTCATCCACTTCTGTATAAATATCCTGGTACAAAAGTATTTGCATTCAATATTTCAGTAATTTCATGGCGTTTCTATCCTATTTGTCCAAATACTGTCAGCATGTAAAAATGAATCTCCTCGAACTGCGAAGCAGAGAGGCATTTCATTCATATACACTGGAGATACATTAAGGAGCCAGGAAGCGATTGTACGAATAGTGTGATTTTTGTTTTGGTCAGTACAGCCATCCACCAATATTCTGGGAAATGCGACAGATGTCAGTGCTGAATTCCTTTAAGACATCGTTGATGGCTGAGGAAGTTACTTTTGACTTTATAGCTGGCTGCGTTTCATTACAAAAGTTCTGTAAACGAAATATTTGTTACACAAAACGAGTACAGAGATACGTCTGGCCTAGTATCATTCACCCTAATTCATTTGCTCTCCAACAGTCACATTTTATCTCACTATAATTCTCTCCGTCTGCATACAACACAGATATTACGTGTGACCTCTGTAAATCTGTCAGAATGATAAACGTTTTTAAGAACAATGTTGTAATGCTGAAAGCGAATACTAATTGGTCATTGTGGACAGCGTAGTGAGTGAGTTGTAAGCTGCATGCTTACCTTACGGAGTTGTGCTCTATTGTTCTGCAGCAGGTGCCAACGAAACGAGCCTGCTTAAGGACGGAGCTCCGACAGGTTTTTGCCATGCAGCCGTAAATGTCAGCAATCAAACAGTCACACGCGGGAACACGACAGGTTTTTGTACCTCAAAGGGGGAGGCGTTGCGGTTAGAAACACGCTAATGAAAACTTTGCTCCGGCCACATGCGGCACAGAGAAATCGATTGCATCAGATTACGAGCTCGTAAATAAGTTTCTCGGTCACGCTCTGCGGCAGCCTCTGTTACCGTGTGGATATGCATCACACGCACCGAGCTTCGTGCAGCATTACCGCTCCTGTGTAAAGGTCCAGACGATTGTCTTGAACAGTAGGAATTTGGTGAAAAGGCTGAAGTCGTTCGAAGATCTTTGAAAAATGATAATTGCCAACCATCGTCTGTTTATTATATTCCCGCGAGAGAGCACGTACACCGATTGTCGGCGTGGCGCAGGGGATAGCGTCGCGGTCTGCGGTGCTGAAGGTCGCCGGTTAAATCCCGCCATCCGGCAAAAATTTATTTCTTTGTAATTAACAATTCCAGAATGTTCTACATCTTTCTTATGTTCACTTGTAAATTCTACTTGTTTCTTATGTTAACTGTTCTTCTAATTTCTGGTAAATTCTGTCTGTGTATAAATAGCAGAGCACTCTGCCCGAGAGGCAGTCAGTGCTGCGTGTTTGTTGAGTTCGTAATAAACGTACTTTGAGTATAAGTGCTGTGTTCAGTTGCCTACGAAGTCAAGCCTGTTCCCATTTCAACGCGACAATATTCACAGCTTTACCGGTTTCGGTTATGAATAATCATCACAAAACTAATTATACGGACTGATTACGTTACTATATTTTCTGTCACAAAATCCATGTCAAACAGTAAAATATACGTAACATGTCACTTTAATTAGCTCTTGGTGATAAATAAAATAATGCCAGACTGTATTGTAGTGAATCAGGGACTAAGAATTCAAGAGTTTCTAACAAAAATATTAAGAACTACATAGTTGATGTGATAAAGTTACCAGAAATTGATTCTGATAACTTTATCACATCAACAATGTAGTTGTGATGTTTTTGTTAGATACTCTTTGAATTGTTAGACACTCGTTCACTGTAATGCAGCCTGGCGTTGTTTTATTTATTATCAAGACCTAATTTAAGTGACATTTTAGGTACCTTTTATTGCTTGAAATGGATATGGTGACAGGAAAATGTAGCAACGTAATCAGAGAGTTTAATTTACTTTTCTGATGATGATAGATAGCCGAAACCGGTAAAGCTGGAAATATAATAAACAGCTGATGGTTGGAAATATGCTGTTTTAGAAGTATATTACGGCTGTTACCACACATCTCAGTATAAATTTCAAAGATTTGTCTTTGTATCTTTGTAAAATCCGTGCCCCAACATAGCTTTCATGAAGATATCCTACTTTACTGTCCGCTGGCCGCGGTGGCCGAGCGTTTTGCGGCACGTCAGTCACAGTCTGCACGGCCACTACGGTCGGGAATTCGAATGCCCCCTCGGGCATGGATATTTGTGCCGTCCTTAGTATTCGCTAGTTCATTAGTAGTTTGTAAGTTTAGGGACTGATAACCCCGTAGTTCAGTCCAATAAGCTCAACAAACATTTGAACTTTACAGTCTACTGCTTCACCAGAAAATCTACTCTGCAGAAAATAGGTTAGTGAGTGTTAATTGATGCTTGCTCAACAAGATTTTAAAACGGGTGTCGAGACCAATGATCTCTCCTGCAAAACACACATTGATTCAGTGTTCCACTACAGTTACCATGGTATTTATTTGAGTAATATGTATCCCCTAGATGTGGTTGAGTGACCGAGCGTTCTAAGGCGCCTTGCTGCAGATCGCGCGGTTCCTCAACGGCGGATGTAGCAGAATACAAATGTGCTCAAATAATTAAGCAATTTCTACTTTCTACTTGGAAACAACCTAATCGACCATCTTCTTTATATCTTTCATTTCAGAGATTAGACGTTATTGAGCATTAGTGTTTCACAGTTAGCTCCAAGTCTGATCTCTTATTCCCCTCGATATGTAAAGTGAAGTATTTTGAATTCATTGTAAATGGTTGATCCAGTTCTACCATGTAATACATTATGCACTGACTTGACATTTAATTCTGGCCTATTATCTTCATTTCTTATCCTGTCCAACATTACACATGGTGTACGATTGTTAAAATTTTCGTTTCTGGCGATTATGTTTTGTTCCGTTGTTTCAGAGGTGACACCCAGGCTTCGCTCCCATAAGGCAACTTAAGCAAAACGATATCTTTAAGAAATTTCATTTCGTACCTATAAAGTACTTTAAATTGTATAACATACAGTGTAAATTTTCTTAGTCCTTGTCATTATTGAGAATTATCGCACAATCGCGATATTCAAAATTTGATAAAAATCAAACATCCAACGTAGCTTGAACACTTTCGTACACAATAAACTCTCACAGAATAGATTTCTGGGTAATATTAAAAACAGAAATATGGTTTTGATTGCATAGAAGAGGATACAATGATAAAATTTTTTCATCCCCAATGATATCGTGTTCAAGAATTCACATTCTTTAACTGCACATTAACAATATATTGCATACTTCCAAAAGGCGTTCGTCGTAAATAATACATAATAGTTTGGAAAAAAAGCATGTCCTATACAAACAACAGAAAAATACCTTTGTTATATATAAATGAAGCTGTCAGTACATAGAAGCTTTTTCTTTCAGATCTATCTAGTGCGTCCATATGTTGCAGCATATGAAAGGGAAACTTTATTACCAAAAATCTTGACTCATTCATTACAAGCTTTCAAAAGATACTTTCCAGCATACACACCTTACATCTCTTTTGCTACACTTAAAATGTGTCTATGTGTTAATGAAGGGGAAATCTGTTATACAAAGTTTCGAGACGATCTTAACTGAGTTATTTCAAATTTTCACTATATATGGTATTACTAAACTCTCGCACAAATATATATATATATATATATATATATATATATATATATATATATATATATATATATATATATATATATATATATATTTTAAACGAAATTGTAAATGTTTACTGGTGCATCTGAATACAATAAAAATGATTCTATTCTGTGATACGAAAATAAATGTTTCACTTCTCTGCCTCGCAATCAGTTTCAATTACGATATCTGGCCATGTGAACGATTAGTTGAATATTTCTCTGATGGTTATTCTGTATCCTTATATTTAATTTCAACAAATATTGTATACACAACAAAGAGGTGTTTAGTCTTCTTTCTCACTGGTGTCCTTACAGAAACGGGGGAGCTGTATTTACGGCTTATCAGCTTATGATTGGAATACGAAATCTTCTTGAAATTTTGTAGTGTGGCCCAGTCACCGGCAGTGAAGCTTTGCTCTCAGATCCAGCAGACGGAGAATTCTTTCTCATGCCGGTTATATCCAATATCCCAAACGATTTGCCCATATATTTTAGTCGACTTCATTTCCGAGTCAAGATTAAAATAAACAAGCATGCAATCTAGAGAGAGAGGCCGTCATTTACCGTCTAGTATAATCATCTGAAGATCAAAACCAACTGCAGAACGATCTGAATAAGATATCATTATGGTGTAAAAATTGGCAATTGACTCTAAATAATAAGAAGTGTGAAGTTGTCCACATGAATACGAAAAGAAATCCGTTAGACTTTGTTTACAAGATAAATCAGTCAAACTTGAAGGCCGTGAACTCCACAAAATACCAAGGAATTACTACTACTTCACGTAGATAATGTCGTGGGAAAGGCGAACCAGAGACTGCGTTTTAATGACAAAAACGTTAAAATATGGAACAGAACTAGAAAAGAAACTGGATACACTACGCTTGTCCGTCCATTTTTGGAGTATTTCTACCCAGTGTGGGATCCTTATCAGGTGGGTTTGACGGAGGACATCGAAAGAGTCCAAAGAAGGGCAGCTCATTTCGTACCGACACTATACAGGGGAGACAGCGTTACGGAATGATACAGGATCTGGGATGAGAATCATTACAACAACGGCGCTTATCGCTGTGGCGTGGGCTAATTACGAAACTCCAATCACCAAAATTTTCCTCCGAATCCGAAATTTATTGTTGACTCCAACTTACATAAGTAGAAATGATCATCAGAATAAAATACGAAAAATCAGAACTCGAACGGAGAGATTCAGGTGTTGTTTCTTCTCGCGCGCTATTCGAGAATGGAACGGGAGATAAATAGTATAATGGTGGTTTGCAGAGTATCCCATGTAGATGTAGAGGAGTCGGTGCCGGAGGGGAGAAAATGGAGAGTGGTGAGGAGGAGATTAATAGACACAGAAGAAATTATAGAGAGAGAGTTGGAGGAAGAGATGGACCAAGAGAGCGACGGGGAGTTTATACACAGAGAGGACAAAGAAAGCGTGGTGCGAAGGGGCAAGAGAGAGGAAAATGGGGAAAGGAATGTACGATACCACGCTATATACATCTTTAGCAACTGCGAAGTATTACTGACTTCAATAGTCGATTATATTCACCATTGCGCGAAATTTCTGCATATGGTGGGATAGCACGATTTTCTTAAAGCAAGTAATAACGTTGTGGTTTCCCTGCGTAAAGCGTCGTTGCAGAAAAGGCTGCACTGCGCACAAATAGCGCTTGGTGGGCAAGGAAGAGGGGCAGGTCGAGGTCGACGGTGGGAGGGCAGGGGTCTGCTTTCGGACCAAATTTCGAGATTACAAGTCGCAGGGCGCCACCGTGGCCTGTGCCGGCTGTGCCCCGAAGGCGACACTGTTTGGCGACAATGGCGGCGGCAGCCTTTTGTGGTCGGCGCCTGCGGCTTCGCAGTCGCAGTGGGAGGGGAGGGGTGGCTCGTGAAAAAAAAAAAGAGTGCAGCACGCCTCTCACCTGCCGCTGCCTTTCCACTCCCGCTGCAGGCACCTCCGTTTATTTGATCCAAGTGCACTATCCCGATCACACACTGAATACGACGAAAATCAGAAATCGGGGAACGTAAACTCCTCTCTGAGTGCACATAATTATCAGCGACGGATCACGTGACCACTTGCGCCGTAGTTACGAGTCCTGAATTGGGTAAGGGTGTACATGCTGTCTTTAGTGTAAGTAGTTTGTTAGTATAGGGACCGATGTCCTCAGCGGTTTTGACCATTAAGTTTACAAATATTACAACTTTTTTTTTTTTTTTTTTTTTTTTTTTTTTTTTTTTTTTTTTTTTTTTTTTTTTTGTAACTGTTTATTTCCGTCAACAGTTGCCATATAATTGTCTAAGAACATGATTCTATCACTTGGATCATCTTCAGATCTTATAGTTGCGTCCGCAACTCGTCTGTCTGAGTACTAGTACCAATTAGTACAGCACAGATCTCAGTAGTTACCATGCTAGTTAGGTAAAATACACATGAAACTGCTCCTAGCCAATGTTTATCCCAGAGTTTATACCTTGTCCGTAAGGGAAAAGCCAGAACGGTCCATGTTCTCTTCTCTCTGGTGCATTGTCAATGAGAAAGAAGTCACATATGTCCTCCCACAGTTTATTTTGATTGTGGCATCAAAATTATTACACAGAAGCACAACTACAATAAGTGCGAACTTCAGCAAGAGAAGAGCTGGTGAACTTCGGTTCGAATCCAAACACCTCCAATCTCTCCAATAAATTGTGTCACCATCGCATAAACTCAGACACACAAAAGTACACGTAAAACCAGCGGAGCTGGCGGACGAGACCAACTACAATATTACACACACATGACCCTCCCCCCAAAAAAGAAAATAATAATAGTAATAAAAGAAAAATATTTATGACACATTTGTATAAATTTTTGGTAGCTACAATGTTTCGTGGGTTATATTAATTATTGCATAATTAGTATATTTATCATTTTTCGAATGTGTTTAAATGATTTCCTTATAAATGGAGTTTACAAAGAACACTTTAGAGTGATTCCATGATACAGAGTACTAACTTTTTATCTGGCCTCACCAACAAAACTGAGCACGAGCCGACACTGCTCCTTGGTAAAGGTATGTTCCCAAAAAATCGACAAACGCCCGTACCAAGCGACAGAGCGTCTCTCCTGTAGAGTCTTCCACTGGAGTTTATCGATCATCTCCGTAACGCTTACACAATTACTAAATGATCCTGTATCGAAGCGCGCTGCTCTCCATTGGATCTTCTCCATCTCCTCTATCAACCCCACTCAGTAAGGATTCCACACCATTGAGCAATATTCAAGCAGTTGGCGAATAAGTGCACTGTAGCCTACTTCCTTTGTATTCGGTCTGCATTTCATTAGGATTCTTCGAATGAATCTCATTCTGGCATTTGCTTTACAGACGATTAATTTTATATGGTCGCTCCATTTGAAATCACTCCTAATGCCTACTCCCAGATATTTTATGGAATTAACTGCTAAATGATAAAGGATCTATGTTTCTCTTAATTCGTATCACATTACACTTGTCTACGTTGAGATTCAATTGCCATTTTCTTATGTGTGGACAAATGATAGCTATAGCCAGTGGCGGACTAAGACTGTTAGAGGCTCGGGGCGGCGGCGAAACGAAAGGACGCCCCCCCCCCACCCCGTCCAATTGAAACTACTTATGGTTTTCAGTCCGGAGACTGATTTGATGCAACTCTCCACAATATCCTATTCTGAGCAAGCCTCTTCAACTCCACATAAGAACGGCAACCTCTAGTTGTCTGAATTTGCTTACTGTATCCATCTCGTGGTCTTCCTCTACGGATTTACCCCAACACTTCCCTCCAGTGCTAAATTCACGGTTAGTTGATGTCTAAAAATGTGTCCTACCAATCGATTCCTTCTTTTAGTCAAGGTATGCCAGAAACTTCTTTTCTGCTCAATTCTGTTCAGTACCTCCTCATTAGTTACGCGATCCACCCACCTCATGTTCAGCATTCTTCTGTAGCACCACATTTCCAAAGCCTCTATCCTCTTCCCGTCCGCACTGTTTATCGCCCATGTTTCACTCCCATACAAGGCAAAACTCCACACAAATGCCTTCAGAAAAAACTTCCTTAGGCTTAAATCAATATTCGATGTTAACAAATTTCTCTTTTTCAAGGACGCTTTTCTACCCATCGCAATCCTACATTTTATATCCTCTGTACCACGCCCATCATTTGTTATTTTACTGCCCAAGTAACAAAACTCAGCTACCTTCTTTATTGTTTCGTAACCTAATCTAATTCCTGCAGCATCACCTGATTTTCTTAGACTGCACTCCATTACCCTAGTTTTGCTCTTGTTAATCTTCATCTTATATGCACCTTTCAGCACACTGTCTATTCATCTGCTCTTCTAGGTCCTTTGCTGTGTCTGACGAAATTACTATGTCGTCGGCAAAACGCAATGTTTTTAATTCTTCATCCTGAACTTCAATTCCTATATTACTACAAAAATAATTGGAGGCTCCTTCCAGGACGAGAGGCACAGGACAGTTTGAAAAAAAATAGCTATGGAGATTTGGAGGCCCCAGGAACGATGCTAAGCGCGCTCAAGAAAAGGAAGGTCCTTTCAAGGTATTTGAAGGCCCCCAAGACAGTTCAAGCATTCATACGAGGTGTGGTCTCTGTCAAATTTCATAGTTATTTTAACTACGGAATGGATTAGCCGGAATCTGTAAATCATCGTTTCACTGAGCAGGTTTGGTCGGATTAGGTGATAGATTTTACACGAACGGGAGCCTGGATTTCTAGCCGCTCTACGCGGCATGACGCAGCGTTCTAAATACAGCGTCGGCAGCGTTGCCGCCGTATGCAAACGAGGCGACCGACAAAGCCGGCTATCGCGCGCCTTTTGTGGGGCTACGGGCAGGTATCGGTGCGTGCGGCCGCCGCGGCCTCCTCGTGTGCGTTGTGCTCCTGGAACACGGCGCAATCTCGCGCCGGCATCTTGCGTGCGTCAGCTTAATGAGGCGGAGGCCGTGGCGTGCGGGTTGTCTGCGCGCCAGGGGCCCCCTTAATTGCCGAAGCCGGTCGGGCAACGCAAACACGATCGGCCCCAGGCTCTGAGCTCCTACAGGAGCGCTGACGGTCGCGCCCCAAACACCTGACACACTCTGACACTACACGGGGGCGGCCTCCACTCTCGTGTTTCCAACTGTTCAACTGTTTGTTAAGCTTATGAGACTACGGGGTCATCAGTCCCTAAACTTACAAACTACTTATCAACTACCTTATACTAAGGACGGCACAAATATCCATGCCCGAGGGGGAATTCGAACCCCCGACCGTAGTGCTCGTGTTTCCCAAGAGCCGTGCCAGATCTGTATCTTACAAGCGGAACACCAAGTATGGTGTTCCAATGCGCCTTGTTCAAAATGTTTGTAGAGCTTACGGGACTTGACTACGGGGCCATCAGTCCCTAAACTTACAAACTACTTGCCGGCCGCGGCGGCGCTCCAGTCACGGTCTGTACGGCCACTACGGTCGGGGGTTCGAATCCCCCCTCGGGCATGGATATTTGTAACGTCCTAGTTCGTAAGTAGTTCATAAGTAGTTTGTAAGTTTAGGGACTGATGACCCCGTAGTTAAGTCCCATAGACTACACAAACATTTGAATATTTACAAACTACTTATGAACTAGCTAAAACTACAGACGGCCCAAATATCCATGCCCGACCGTAGTGGCCGTGCAGACCGTGACTGAAGCGCCCCTCGGCCACCGCGGCCGGCCCAATGCGCCTTGGTTTCTACGAAAATCGCGATCAAAGTCCAGCGCGTAATATCTATACTTGTACTCCGTCATCAGAAGCCCGTGAGCGAGCGTGGTGTAATTAGCAAGGTGTTTGACTTCGAAGTCTCTGCGGGTTTTCTGCCGGATAATAAAATCAAACTGATTCAGCGGGACTCAGCAGCAGCAGTTTCCTGAAGATGGTGACAGTTGTACCGTCGAAATATTGAATCAGTTTGATTTTATTATCCGGCAGAAAACACGCAGAGTCTTCGAAGATTTGTCACGCCGAGAAAGCCTACGAAGTTACAAGGTGTTCGACTGTCACTCGTACAACCCGAGTTCAAATCTTACTCGGATTAATATTATAATTTTTATTTTTATTTTTTACTTGTCCGGCGATTGACTGTGCATAATTATATTCCTTATTGCGAAGATAAAGTTATATCAGGTAATTACATGTGAACGATATACTACGAATGACTACCCGCCAGGCCGCAGCATAGTAATCCGCTGGGACGCGTCAAGTGGGCGCACACTGCATTCGACGGCGTAACAACACTGGGGCCGGGGACTGTATTTAAACGCAGCTAACAAATGCTGCACAAATGTTACAGCTGATAACTACACACGGTTTACTGATCTTTCAGTCGTCGTAAAACTATGCTCCGAAATAACGAATGAAATAAAATAATCGTGCGCAATAATAACATATTGAGTAATTAACATAAGCTCTTATCACGACGAATTACTCAAGCATTAACATATGAGTGGCTATTAAAGCATATAATTACGCACAATCAATCGTCGGACAAGTGAAAAAAATTGGCTCCTAGCAGGATTTGAACTCGGGTCGTATACGCGACATACTAGCGCCTTGATAATTACACCACGCTGGCTCACGTGCTACTGGTGACTCAGTACAGGTATAGGAGTTACGCGCTGAATTTTGATCGTGATTTTCGTGGAAACCAAGGCGCATTGCAACAAATCCTTTTAGCTTGGTGGTCTGGAGGAGTTCTCGCACAATATACCGGCGACTCATCAAAATTCGTTGGTACCATACTTGGTGTTCCCCTTGTTAGAGCTACTCCGACTTCGACACTTCTGTGTATACCAGGTGGCACACGGATGCCATCCTATTTTGAGGTTAGTTAATCCCGGATACCACAGACACCGAAAGGATTTTCTAACCAGATAATGCTGGGGACTCCAAATCGACATGGAGAAGACCTTTCTGAAGCTAATACTGGCGCTTGAAAACATATAATTTACAGCTATGACTTTGTGGCGGTAATGGCTTGCAAGCCAGCAGGCATTGGTTTTTTATTTCATAAAATCATTTACTCATAATGAAATAGACATAGGACAGTACGAAGTGGCTGTACCAGATAGTAGCCAGATGGTACAGTAAGTACGGTCCCGTGGGACAATTCCGCCCCTTTCTCTAAGAGTGATTAGCTGTTGCTATATCTTTACGCGCTACAACCTTCCAGCTATTTTATTAATTATTTAATAAATAAAAAATTAGTCATCAATACTATTGCCATAATGTCTGTTAATAAATTGTATGCGATTACACTATTGTTTCGTAGATTTATTAGATTAAGTATTTTAGGTAAAGAGAAGAATTTGACAGAGCACTAAAAGATTTGATTAGAAATAAGGCCCCTGGAATAGATGGCATCCCGTCTGAACTGCTGATATCGTTAGGTGAGCCAGTCATGAAGAAATTATTCCACCTAGTACGCAAGATATATGAGACAGGGCAAATACCTTCCGACTTCAAGAAGAATATAGTAATAAGTAGACAGCGGTTATTAGAGTCGAAGAGCAAGAAAGGGACGCAGAAGTTGGGAAGGAAGTTTACAGGGTTGTCGCCTTTCCTCAATTTTGTTCAATCTGTACATTGATCAGGCAGTGAAGGAATAGAAGGAGAAATTTGGAGAGAGCGTTAAAGCGCAGGGAGAAGTAATAAAAACATTACGGTTTGTCGATGACATAGTAATTCTGCCAGAGACTGCAAAAGACCTGGAAGAGCAAGGAAGCTTGGAGTTTAGCGTCCCGTCGACAGCGCGAGGAAGAGCAAGTGAATGGAATGAACAGTGTCTTCAAAGGTAGATATAAGATGAATATTAACAAGAGTAAAACGAAGGAAATGGAATGCAATGTCAGAAAATCAGGTGATGCTGAAGGAATTAGATTAGGTAATGAGACAATAAAAGTAGTAGATGAATTTTGTTATTTGGGTAGCAAGATAACTTCTGATGGCCGAAGTAAAGAAGATATAAAATGCGGAATGGCTATGAGAAGAAAAGTGTTTCTAAAGAAGCGAAACTTGTTAACATCCAATATTAATTTAAATTTTAGGAAGTCCTTTCTTAAAACATTTGTCTGGACTCTAGCATTGTATGGGAGTGAAACATGGACGATAAGGAGTTCAGATAGAACGATGATAGTAGCTTTTGAAATGTGGTGCTACAGACGAATGATGAAAATTAGATGGGTAGATCACGTAACTAATGAGGAGGTGCTTAACCGAATCGGGGAGAAAAGGAGTTTCTTCTAAAGGGATAGATTGGTTGGACACATTCTGAGATATCAAGGAATTGTGCACTTATTATTAGAAAGAAGCGTGTGGGGTAAAAATCGTAGAGTGAGACCAAGGTAAATAAGCAGATTCAAGAGAATGTAGGTTGCCGAACGTATTCTCAGATGAAGAGACTTTCACAGAACATGGTAGCATGTAAAGCTGCATTAAACCAGTATGCGGACTGAAGACCACAACAACAAACAACAAATCAAGAACTGAATCAGCTGTTTTTCAGCCGTCATTTTAGGTGGGCTAGGAAATAGGATTCATGCTATGCCATGTAACGGTTTACGAAAATCGGTTTTCGTCTTCCGGAAGATGTGTTGTATATAAACGTAGTGATAGTGACTTTGTGTCAATATTATTACAAGTTAAAATCGGGTCATACTTTTTGGGGCACGCTGTAGTGCGGAAAGAATAAAGAGCCGATCTGAAAGAAATTTAAAGAGCATAGAAGCAATTTAAGAAGCTTACAAAAGAAAGCGACTTCATTAAATCATACTGTACCATTTAAGGATCTGCTAGAAGTAAGTATAGAAACTTTCAACTACTTCCGAGCGACGAAGACGGAATCTTCGTGAGGTGTACGTAACCTTTACCTCTTTAATTTATCTAACGACTCCAAGTAACTTCATAAAGATTCTGTATTACGTTGTGTAGGATCTTATAGGAAGGAGCTACAAGGAACCGACAGTCTAGCTAAATCACACTATATTTTCGACGACATCCTGACGTTGATGCAAAGTCATGAGCGTTTTTATTTCTTGTTTGATACAGATAAAGTTCTTCTTTATTGACATATGACATAAACGTTTTCTGGGTGTTGTACCGCGTCATGATGTAAGAAGGCTATTACTTAAATAACCGACGTTTTGGCCAACGTTACAGTGGCCTTCATCTGGGTATACAACACCCAGAAAACTTTTATGTCATCTGACTCTGGCCGCGGAAGCCTACGTAATTATATTCTTCCTTATTCTCTAAACTTTTACAACAAGAAAAATATTGCACGTATTACGTATTCAAACCTGTTGCTTCTTTGTCATGAAACGGCATGCCACATCGAAAGAGGTAAGATAAACGCAAAATATTGAGCGCTGTGTAAGGTTAAGCTCACTGACATGGTTTTCAGGTGCTCCTGTCTTCATAGCTCGAATGTCATTGAAAGAGTCGTAATTTAACACTTATTAACTCGCAACTTAGCTGATAGACAGAAGTTTTTGGAGGTATTTATCCGTGTGACTTGCCTTTCTGTAGACTTTATGTTCCTTCAGGTTTTCTATGTACTTGTACATCCAGAAATTGTATTTCACACTGTTTGCCATAGTGTACTTTATGTAAGAATCGATAGTATTAAAAAGTAAAGTTATGAGCTTATTGTCTCCAATATCATTTAATTAAACTACCATTCATGTTTATTTTTCACAGTCGAAAGGATTGTTTCTTCATAATTTTTTCCATACAAAAAGTTGATGAATCAGCGCTGAGTGGATTCCCTAGTGCTTCTCCATCAAATTGTTCATACAATTAGCTGTTCACTGAAAAGAAGTTGATATGAGCAATATTTGAAGACACTTGTCCTTTGCAAATATTCGATGCAGTTGTGAATTCCACTTCATTAAGAGGAACCATACTAATTAGTGATATATAGAACAGGCTCAGGTTAAAGAAATTTAATTTTTCGCCGAAGGGTGAGATCCTCCCTCAGGCGTGTGTAACTTGTACTTAGCATAGGTTGGTTTAGGTATTTTATGTCTAGGGATCGATGACCAAACAAATTTTGTCCCTTGGGATTAATAAGCATTTGAACATTTTATGTTAATTTCTGAATAAAATAATCACAATTGTTGATATAAGAGGCATGAGTGGCTATAGAAGAGAGGCTGTGTATTTCACAGTCCCATTAGTAGGAAATCAATGGTTGTAATAATCTCTCTGAGTGGAAAGCCTTGTTCGTGAAACTTTAATAAACCTTGCAGCCTGAGTGGCTACGTTGATTTGATGGGAGCGGGAGAAATTGGAAAGGTCTTCGTTCTACTATTTCTTATTCTGGGAAAAGAGATTAGGTGATCTCTGTCAAGGCATCTGAGAACGCATGGTCATACCCGGTGGCCAGAAAAGTTCACCTTCGTCTTCATAGAGAAAGGCAGATCAGAAATGATGTACCCCAGTATGTTGTGAGCTTTCTCCACAACTGATGGTACTCACAGAAATTTTAACGCCAGTGAAGACCAGTGCAATAGTAGTAGTATGTAAGAGAAGTGCTTTGCAGTGAGCTGGCTCTCCATGCCCGAGGGGGGATTCGAACCCCCGACCGTAGTGGCCGTGCAGGCCGTGACTGGAGCGCCTCAGTCCCCTCGGCCACCGCGGCCGGCACTGAAGACGTTTAACGAAGGAACGAGCATATGGATTAAGTATCCAAATATGTGGGTGGCTTGAAGACATTACTGAAACCCAGTACGTTGTCCTTGATGGAGAGTGTTATCAGAGTCTAAGGTGTCGTCATGTGTACTCCAGGGAAGTTAGATAGCATTGTTATTATTTTCTATCTATTTAAGTGTTTGACAGACAAAGTGAGTTGGAATCTGCGGCTTTTTGCTAATGATGCTGTCGTCATTGAATGACTGTAGTAGGATGCAAGATGACTAGGACCAAATTTCTAGGTGGTGAACGCTGCACAACCATATGAAATGGAACGAGCATAGAAGGGTAGTCGTGGGGAAGGTGGATGGTCGACATTATTGAGGGTGTTTTGAGAAGATGTGATTCGTCTGTAAAGGAGACTGCATATGAAACGCTTGTGCGACCCCGTCTTGAATATTGCAGTATTGCTCAAGTGTTTGTGTTCACCAGCAGATTTATTTAACGGAAGACGTAAGAAATTCAGAGCCGTTAGGCTTCGGGAACTGAAATGGAAGTCACTGGAGGGAAGGCGACGTTCTTTTCGAGACACAGTTCTGAAGAAATTTAGAGGGATGGAATTTGAAGCGGTACAAGCGTTTGCTTTTCTCTCTTTCTATGTGGGGTTGGAACAGAAAAGGAAATAACTATACTCGGCGTCACCTACGAAGGCGGCCCAGTTTCAGCCGTTCTGCACATCCCCTTCCATTACCGCAATGACAGCCAATAATATTCATTCGGTAGGCGGTGGCTGGCTGCGAGTTACACAATGTTTCTCCTGCAGGCTCCAGTTGGCGCTCGGCCGTAGTTCCTCCCCTCCACGCTTCCCTTAAAGCTCCGCCTCCATGCGCGGAAGCGTCTTCTTATATGACGCCAGCTATAGCAGGTGCTACTAGGTCCCCTCCACCACGCATCTTTGGGTGGATTGAGGAGTGTAGATGAAGTTGTAGATGTGTTGTACTGTTGCCTGTGACTATTGTCGATACGTTTGAGATATCGCCAGTCAAAGTCACAAGAGTGTCTGGACGGACGGTGGTTCGTCTGTTACGAAACCGTTCACGGTACCTAGTATCTTTCCTACTGCGAAAATCGGAATTCCAATTCGTCGGGCACGACGTCAACCGAGGCGTGGTGAATGGCCAAGAGTTCTAAGTCACCAAGCTGCGAAGACCGTGGATGCTCACCGTTGGAGGTTCGACTCCTCCCTGGGGCGTGTGTGTGTGTGTTTGTGTGTGTGTGTGTGTGTGTGTGTGTGTGTGTGTTTGTTTGTTTGTGTTCTCCTTAGGTTAGTTTGACTTAGTTTAAGTATTTATAATCTTCTGGGTCCGCTGCGTCATATATGTCATTTAGAGACATTATAAATTATTAATACCAAAGACGCTGCTTTTTATTAAATTATTTAATACGACAGGCCTGTTTCGGCGTGAATGCCATCGTCAGGTGTACTGTAAAATACAAAGGTGGGTATACTATTTAATTTAAGAAGATTATTGTACTTTATACATACATTGGTAGCTTTTCTTACCCTTGTAAGGTAGCTGCTTCTCTTATATGTATAGGTTCTTATTTAAGTATGTAAAAGAACTGTTGTTGTTATAGCTCTTATAAAGCTGTATATATACTATTTTTTAAAAATAATTCTTATGTTGTCGATGTTTGACAGCTATTTTGACAGATATGTCAGTGATATTACACGTTTACAATGTAAGCAATGCGAAAAACTTAATACAGGTCAGACTGGAAGACGCTTTTCGAGAGCATGTTCGTAATAGCGAAAGCAACTTGTTGACTTTCGTCCATCACTTAAAGCAAGAACAACACACAGCAGACAATATAGAGCAGGCCATGAAAATTTTACATATCACGCAAAAGGGAGCAATAATGAACGTTCTTGAAATTTATTTACACACGCAAGTTAACCCTGAACATATTTCAAATGAACAAATCGAGATGAAGCACAAGCGTTATTTAGAAAATTTCATTAGTACCATTCTTCCAAAGAGATAGAGGGAATTTACAAATACGTCAGAGATTTTATTGTCAAAAAGTTGAAAGTAATCGCTGGAAATCATATAATTATTATGATCCATAAAAACCAAAAATTACATCAAAATTAATTCCCCAAAATAATATATGGTTAATCATTTACATACTAGTAATGAAACATCCTATTCACATACCAATAGGACCAAATATGCTCTTTATAATAGTAAAGAAATAATTGCATTGTAAACTTGTAATATCGCTGTCAAAATAGCTGTCAAACATCGACAACCTAAGAATTATTTTAAATAAAAGTATATATACAGCTATATAAGAGCTATAACAACAACAGTTCTTTTACATATTTAAATAAGAACCTATACATATAAGAGAAGCAGCGATCTTACAAGGGTAAGAAGAGCTACCATTGTATGTATAAAGTACAATAATCTTCTTAAATTAAATAGCATACCCAGCTCTGTATTTTACAGTACACCTGACGATGGCATTCACGCCGAAACAGACCTGTCGTATTAAATAACTTAACAAAAAGCAGCGTCTTTGGTATCAATCATTTACAATCCCTTTCGTTTAAGAAGTTTGTAAGTCTAGGGACTGATGACCAACGAAGTTTGGTCCCATAGAATTACAAAAATATTTGATCAGTTTTGAATCTGAAAATTACGTTTTGGCCCTTCCTTTATACGTATTTTAGGCGCACGAGTAAATGAACTTTTTGTGAGCCACTGATGACTTGGGCAGTACCTAAAACCTCTGGTACTCTTTCAACTTGACCACAAGGAGTACAACGATTTCTTTACACCACATTGGCGATGAGAACCACTTCACTGTAAGCTCATACATAACTGATTAGCATTACATGAATTTTATACGAGAGGAAGTGTGCCGTTGTTTACTCACAGGTTTTTTCCTCGCTTATGTAGTGTAAATATCTGCAAGGAAGATTTTCTCTAATATTACTTGGCGCAAAGAAGCGCCGGAGAGACCCGAGTGTTCCTGAGGGTGCGCTAAATTCCGCTGTTTATTCCGCGACGGGTAAAAGCGAGCGGCCGCCTCCCCCGGGTTTTCTCTTTTTAAACTGAAGCGCCGGAATTATTATGCATACACATGGAATGGCCTCGCAACCCTATTCTCCAAATTAACGGAGTCCCTAAAGAACACTGCCGCCGCCTTCTGCAAAGGCGTCTGGCGACCTTCTGCTGTCTGCGAGAATCTTGCAGGTGGAACAACTCTGAGACTACGATATTAATATCTCAATAATAAGTCCCTTCTGTTCTGGAATCTATTAAAACTGCCATATATAAATAGTTGTCAATGAAAACGTAAAGAATGTAGGACTTAAAACTGATTATTGAATTATATTGAGTCGTTAATATTACGGAAAGAAACACAGGTAACAGGGGTAGATTAATTTTCTTATCCACGCTAAATTCGGAAAATCTGTGCGGTACAGACTGGAGTAATTACACCAAAATGTTATTGCCATCGAAAAACTATGATACAGTGAAGACTTTCACGGCCGGTTTACATATTTGTTAATAAATATTCTCGGTTGTAAGGCCATGTTCCAAGAAACTTGCTGCTGCTTTAACGCCTCATCCTATGCTGCGCCGGACTTCTACGGAGTTTGTCCGTTTGTTGAGTCTTGCCGACTAACGGGTCGGGGGTCTGAGTGCTTCTTAAATACCGTCTAAACGGGGCGTGGCTAAGCCCTACGTGGTAAGCAGAGATGATCCGTGTGAAGGATAAAAAACTGACTTGCACTAAGGACAACACACGCACACACACACATGCCCGGCTACTGCACTTTGCCGGTTTTCATCGACGTAGAAAGAGCTTATGACAGGGTTTGGAAGAACAACCTCTTGGTTAAGCTCCACGGATTCCAAGTGATACGAGACTGTTACATACGACTGTTCCACAGTTTAATATATGCACGGTGGTACAAAAAGGTACGGCCAAACTTTCAGGAAACATTCCTCACACACAAAGAAAGAAAATATGTTATGTGGACATGTGTTCCGAAACGCTTAATTTCCATGTTAGAGGTCATTTTATTGCTTTTCTTCAAATCACATTAATCATGGAATGGAAAGACACAGCAACAGAACGTACCAGCGTGACTTCAAACACTTTGTTACATTAAATGTTCAAAATGTTCTCCGTTAGTGAGGATACATGCATCCACCCTCCGTTGCATGCAGCCCTGGAGAATGGCGTATTGCATCACAGCCGTCCACAATACGAGCACGAAGAGTCTCTACATTTGGTACCGCGGTTGCGTAGACAAGAGCTTTCAAATGCCCCCATAAATGAAAGCCTAGAGGGTTGAGGTCAGGAGAGTGTGGAGGCCATGGAATTGGTCCGCCTCTACCAATCCATTGGTCACCGAATATGTTGTTGAGAAGCGTACGAACACGTCGACTGAAATGCGCAGGAGGTCCACCGTGCATGTACCACACGTTGTGTCGTACTTGTAAAGGCATATGTTCTAGAAGCACAGGTAGAGTATCCCGTATGAAATCATGATAACATGCTCCAGTCAGCGGCCGGCCGCGGTGGCCGAGGGGATTGAGGCGCGTCAGTCACGGTCTGCACGGCCACTACGGTCGGGGGTTCGAATCCCCCCTCGGGCATGGATATTTGTGTCGTCCTTAGTGTTAGCTAGTTCATAAGTAGTTTGTAAGTTTAGGGACTGATGACACCGTAGTTAAGTCCCATAAGCTCTACAAACATTTGATTTTCCAGTCAGCGTAGGTGGAAAAACATGGCGCCCAATCAAGACATCACCAACAATTCCTGACCAAACATTCACAGAAAATCTGTGTTGATTACGTGATTGCACAATTGCGTGCTGATTCTAGTCAGCCCACACATGTTGATTGTGAAAATTTACAATTTGGTCACGTTGGAATTTTAGTAAATACTAAAATGAGCTCTAATATGGAAATTAAGCGTTTCCAGACACTCGTCCACATGAAATATTTTCTTTCTTTGTGTGTGAGGAATGTATCCTGAAAGTTTGGCCGTACATTTTTGTAACACCCTGTATGGAATCAAGCCGGGTAGGACACTGCTCGTCCGAATTGGCGGCTGCAGCTCCAGCGTTCGAAAGCTACAAGAGGGGATCCCTCAGGGCTGGGTGCTCTCGCCACCTTGCTCCTCCTGTATGTCAGCGACATTCCGACAATCCTTAACACCGGTATGGCTCAATTTGCCGACGACGCGGCGGTTGTCACCAGTAGCCGGAGCGTGAACGCCGCCATCATCGGAATGCAAAGGCAACTCCACTGCATCGAGCAAAGAAAACAGACAAACAGGATTAAACTGAACGACGACAAAATACGAGCTGCTATGTTAACCTGGCGTCGAACTGACCTCCGTGATAGACTGAGAGTCCAAGACGTCGAAATTGACTGGACCGTTGTTGTTGTTGTGGTCTTCAGTCCGGAGACTGGTTTGATGCAGCTCTCCACAATACCTTATCCTGCACAAGCCTCTTCAACTCCACATAAGAACGGCAACCTACGTCTGAATTTGCTTACTGTATCCATCTCTTGGTCTTCCTCTGCAGTTTTTACCCCACAAATTTCCCTCCAGCGCTAAATTCACAATTCCTTGTTGTCTAAGAATGTGTCCTACCACTCGATCCGTTCTTCTAGTCAAGTTATGCCAGAAATTCCTTTTCTCCCCAATTCTGTTCAGTACCTCCTCATTAGATACGCGATCTACCCACCTAATCTTCAACATACTTTTGTAGCACCACATTTCAAAAGCCTCTATCCTCTTCCTGTCCGCACTGTTTATCGTCTATGTTTCACTCCCATACAAGACAACACTTCACACAAATACCTTCAGAAAGAACTTCCTTAGGCATAAATCGATATTCGATGTTAACAAAATTCTCTTTTTCAAGAACACTTTTTCCCCACTACCATTCTGCATTTTATATCTTCTGTACAGTGACCATCATTTGTTATTTTACTGCCCAAGTAAAGGAAGTCTGTCCATTCCGTTCAACTCCAGTGCCTGTTATGTTGGATTAAGTTGTTGCGCCCGCCTATTACGGCAGTACAATCGAGATGTTTATGTCGTTTTATCGCTGTTCAAATGTTCAAATGTTTGTATAGTCTATGGGACTTAACTACGGGGTCATCAGTCCCTAAACTTACAAACTACTTATGAACTACTTACGAACTAGGACGGCACAAATATCCATGCCCGAGGGGGGATTCGAACCCCCGACCGTAGTGGCCGTGCTGACCGTGACTGGAGCGCCTCAGTCACCTCGGCCACCGCGGCCGGCTTTTATCGCTGTGATTGTCCAGTGTGTCGTCATGTTTACTTCGTCCATCGGAGCATATGTGGGATTTTACACCATGGTTCGTTTTAAACTTCAATGGAATTTTACTGCTTCTTTACTGTTTTTTAAATTCATCCATTAAAATTCACCCGTTTATAACCCACTAGACTACAGGTCTATTTCATTGACGTCAATCTACAACAGGGTTTTGGAACATTACGGCAGAACAATCGAGATGTTTATGTCGTTTTATCGCCGTGATTGTCCAGTGTGTCGTCATGTTTACTTCGTCCATCGTAGCATATGTGGGATTTTACACCATGGTTCGATTTAAACTTCAATGGAATTTTACTGCTTCTTTACTGTTTTTTAAATTCATCCATTAAAATTCACCCGTTTATAACCCACTAGACTACAGGTCTATTTCATTGACGTCAATCTACAACAGGGTTTTGGAACATATCCTGCATTCAAATATTATGAATTATCTCGAACAGAATGGTCTACTGACCCAAGGTCAACACTGATTTAGAAAATATCGTTTATGCGAAACACAACTAGCTCTTTACTCACACAAAGTGATAAGTTCTATCGACAAATTGATTCCGTATTTATTGATTTCCAAAAGCTTTTGACAGCATACCTCACAAACGGCTTTTAATCAAATTGCGTGCTTACGGTATATCCCCCCAAATATGCGACTGGATAGAGGATTTCCTGTCACAGAGGGCACAGTTTGTAGTAATCGATGTTAAGACGTCGACTAAATCAGAGGTGATATCGGGCGTTCCAAAGGATAGTGTTATTGATCCTCTGCCATTCCTTATTTACGTAAACGACTTGGGAAAAATCTGGCAGCTCTCTTAGGTTGTTTGCAGATGATGCCGTCTATAACCGCCTAGTAAAATTATCTGAAGATCAAAACCAGCTGCAGAACTATATACATAAGATATCACTATGGTGTAAACACTGGCAATTGAGTCTAAATAATGGGAATTGTGAAGTCGTTCTCATTCGGACGAAAATAAATCCTTTAAATTTTGTTTACAAGATAAAGTCCAGTAAATACCTAGGAATTTCATCAGACTTAAACTGGAAAGAAGACGCAGATAATGTCGTAGAAAAGACGAACCAGAGACTCCGTTTTATTGGCAGAACCCTTAAAAGATGCAAGAGACCTGCTAAAGAAACTACGCTCGTCCGCCCTTTTTTGGAATATTGCTGCCCAGTGTGGGACCGTTATCAGGTGCGTTTGACGGAGGACATCGAAAGAGTCCAAAGAAGGGCAGCTCGTTTTATATTGTCACGTTACAGGTGAGACAGCGTCACGGAAATGAAACAGGATGTGGTATGGGAATCATTAGAACAACGGCATTTATCGCTGCGGCTTGGTCTACTTACGAAACTCCAATCACCAAAATTCTCCTTCGAATGTGAAAATATATTGTTGATTTACATTGGAAAGAATCATCAGAATAAAAATCGAGACAGCTCCAGATTGAGGTGTTCTCTCTTCCCGCGCGCTATTCGAGACTGGAATAGGAGTTAAATAGTATAAAGGTGGTCCGATGAACCCTCTGCCAGGTACTTAAAAGTGATTTACAGAGTACGCCATGTAGGTGTAAATGTGTAAATTTGCGACATTCTCTCCATTACTATGTATGTACCAATGTGTGCTGCTATTTGTGTAATTACACATGGCTGAAGAGCAGCACGTTAGCTACGGACAGCCTGTCCGATGTCAAACAATATAAAAACCTCTCCGTGAAGAACGTGACCCAGGATTGCAGGGAAGTCCCACTGCCAAGTCGCCAGTGTAAAGGGTCCTACACACGATACGATTTATTGGACCAATTCGTTGGTCACCCGATAAAATGGACGGTTTTAGGCGCTACCCGACCAACTTTCCTTGTCGGTCGGATGGTTGTGCTTGACCACAGGATCTCCGATTCCCCCAGTACTTCACCCGACAAATTGTACCGTGTGTAGCGCTTCCCAACCACCTTCCATGCCTGCGGTCGTCTGCACAGCGAACACACGAAAACAAAACAAAACAGTTCGACAAACAGACATCAGAACAGGGTGGCGCTGCGTGCAGTTGGTCCGGAACGTGTGTAGGCTTCAACCAATTGGTTGGTTCGGTTGCGTAGATTTTCGCGGCGTAGTAACTGATAATATTCATCTCGGGTATGCAGCCGGATACCGTCGTCAACTAGACACGATATTTAAGAAGATTCGACATTAAAAGTGTTTTTATGCCCCCACCTAAGACTAGGGCCCTCCTTGGGTCAGTCAAGGATGTGTTAGGACTGAGGAAACCCGGTGTTTATAGTATTCCATGTTATTGTGGTAAAACTTACATTGGCCAAACGATCTGCACAGTTCAGGTTCGGTGTGTGGAACACCAACGTCATGCTCGTTTGCTTCAGCCTGAAAAGTCGGCTGTTGCTGAACATTGTCTGAATGAGGGACACAAAGATGTTATATGATGAGACCAAACTGATTGCTCCTACTTCTCGCTACTGGGAATGTGTTCTTAAAGAATCCATGGAAATTCGTAAGGCCGATAATATTATTAATAAGGACAAGGGCTTTCCTCTAAGTAAAACTTGGAACCCGATCTTATCTGACATTAAACAACAACGGTCTTCATTTCGACCTGCTGTTTCTTTTAACTAGCCTTGTTTTCGACCCACCGTTTTTGCCGTTTTTCTCCACCGGCGCGCTACTAGTTTCCTATTGCGCCTAGGTGGCTTCTACTTTGGTTTCGCGCACGCGCGGTGGGTCGTCAGCGGTGTATAAAGGGGCTGCTGTTTCTTGTTCTGCCTCAGTTTCCGGCGAGTTGGTGTATTAGCGCTCTCACCTGAAGATGGCAGCCAGTTGGTCTGCTGAAATATCGTGTCTAGTTGACGACGGTATCCGGCTGCATACCCGAGATGAATATTATTAATTGGTTGGTTCGTCGGACATGTTGTTGGTCGTACGATAAATCGGAGCGCGTGTAGGTGCTTTAAGAGGCCGTGGTGATTGTGGTCTCCGGGTTGCGTACGCAGCCAGCGCATGCTACTGTGCAGTGGTTGTCGCGTCATTAGCCCCGGGCAGGCACGCGCCAAAGCGGAGCTCCCGCAGCCACCGGCGCCTGTTTCCCGCACAGCCCGATACCATCGCGGCGCGCGGCGCTTCGCCCTCGCCGCGATATTACTTTTTTTCGCGGTTTCTCTTTGAGAGCTCGTAAAATACCTTCCTTCTATATAACTTCGCAGAAGGAAAAAAAAGGGAAAAAAAGGAGGGAAATCTGCGAGGGAAAGCCGTGAAAGCGCCATCAGTGACCTAGACACCTCCATCGGCTCTGCTGGGCCGCAAAGTGTTTCGCCGCTCAATGCGGCCAGAATTTATGCGCGCTTCCGAGCTGGGTCCTTATGGCGCCCAGTTATGAGCGAGACGCCGCGCAGGAAAACTTAACTTTACCTTCTCGCGTGAGTTTCTTACTCCCTGTTCGAAACTTCTGCGAGGCACAATTCGTTTCTCACTTTAAGACCCACTCGTTGATCGGCCAACCCTTTTCGTGTAATGTAAATGCACTTTTATATAACTGCTTATAAACATTTATTAACGCTTCTAATGCATCCGAGAACTAATTTTGTATACTGGTGGCTAACCAATAATGAGTATCAAGATGGAACAACAACTAAGATTTAAGAAGTGTAACATCTGAGTGATAAATGGTCTTCTCTTGTAAAATTAACTGAAGAATTATCGTAATATAGAAACCCAAGTTTGCTGCTAACAATATTTATTCAGCTTGTGCAAATTGACTACACTACAAGTTTGTTTCGGCTTATGCCATTTTCAAGTGGACCTGGTGAAGTATAATAAAATAATTACCTACGCTTACAATATACAATATTGTACAAAAAATTTAAAAAAAATGTCATTACAGATTCACTTACGTTGAAGTTGGACTGACTTCCATAAAGCATATTAGACTTAGTGTCTTTTTGTGACAAGATGGTATAGTCACGTTTTATCTCATTATTGTTTTTTATTTGACCGATATAGATACTGTTTACTGTGTTGATGCTTCATGCTTACAATAAAACAAATCTGTGTCATTCAGAGTGTGTACTCATGTGTCATTGATAATACAATAGCAGAGAAACATCGTTTCTTTTTCTTGTGTGAAATTTTTATCCGTTTTCATTTTCCAAATTTTCAATAAAGTTCTCTAAATAATTTTTATCCTTCAAATCTGTTTGTTCGTCGTGAATATCAAATGGGTATTTTTTCGTGCGTGTGAAAATTTCGAGTTGTTCCAGAATATTTAGAATATGGCCTTTAGGAACTGTGTGTAGAATTTTTAAAACAGTTTCCATATTTTCAGCTGAACACGCGAGAGACTGTGAAAACAACCAGTCGAACTTTTACTAACACCTAAAAAGCCAAATTCACAGCTGAAAACAGCCTACTGTGCAATCTCTACATCAAAGAAGCTATGAACGAAAGAAAGGTTCAAGTGTAGGGTTCTAATTCAGGCTGAAACGATATCAGTGATGATATTCCCTGATGGCATTGATATCCTTAGTGGTAGTAACAATTACTATATGAAGTGAATGGAATAAACATTCTTATAGGCACATAATATAGTCTGAGAGAAAAGAAAAGAAAGACGACACTAATGAGTATGGGCAAAAGTAAGATTATCGATAATGTTAACAACATAACTTGGACCCACGAAGTAGTGAAGTGAAGGGGTTCTACTACTGCGGAAATGAACCAGTACAAGATGAACGAAACAAGGAGGACTTGAACAGCCAACTACCACAGGCAAAGAAGGCATTCACGGTTGAGAGAAGTCTGCTGATAAAGTATCGAATTTGAATGAGACATTTGTGAGAATGTTTGTTTGGAGGACAACAATAGAATCGCATATTTTTAAATGGTCTTCAGTCAACTGACACAAAATAGTGGTAAATAGAAGAAAACTGTTTAAATTTTAAAAGTAGTACTTATTTGCATATTTTTCTCCATTTTTATTTAATATGTTACAAATGCGATTTTTTACAATAGACTGGATTTCTAATGTAATAAATTTTAATATCAAAAAGGAAGGAACAACTTCCTGATTGTGATCAATAATTAAGTTTTACAGAATATCAGGAAGTTGTTCCTTGTTGATATTATTATCATGTTCTGTCAAGTACCGACAGAAAAATAAATTAATTTTAATAAATTTTAAGTGTTGTAAACTGGTGACTTAAAAGAAAGTTCTGAAACCATATACTCCTTTTTATTGATCATAACGTTATCTTTAAAGCAAACAAAATAATAGGTACTATTCTACATTTTACAATAGCTATGATCAGTTGTATAACAGAAAATGATATTTCACAGTCCATTTAGTATTAGTCTCGGTCGCCGTTCGCTGCTGGCCACTTCATAATATGTTCATAGAAGGGGACGTGTTCGTCAGGCAGATACAGCTGCATTTTTTCCAAGTCTTTTATTGTATTGGACTTGATTGGAACCTTTCCTGACGTATAGACTGCTTTAATTAAAGGCCATCGTGGACATTTCGCTATGCGGGTCACCCAATGTGAATTCAATTTAACACATGTGGGACAGAATGGAGATTTCGGTATGAGGAGAAATCCATGGACTGTTAACACTTTAGAGGTTGTGAAAGTTTTTACTTCCAGCATAGCTCAATATCTCTGCAAGGTTCATCCACCGACTCGTTTAGTCCATGAAAATTTCCAGTTACTACACTTCACTGGGTAATTGGCGGTGCTTCGTGATATTTACAAGTACCCAATTCATTTATTCAACTCATTTTAGACCAAAAACATTATGTACAACAGGCGGTCAGTTACACATATTTTAATGACTTTCTGTATAAGAGGTGTGTCCACAAAGTAAGTTTCGTTTGGTTATATAAAA
Organism: Locusta migratoria; assembly: GCA_026315105.1. NCBI lineage: Eukaryota > Metazoa > Arthropoda > Insecta > Orthoptera > Acrididae > Locusta > Locusta migratoria. The sequence goes on from CM048745.1 coordinate 620,871,549, forward strand.
CAAAAGTGCAGTGATACAGAAAAAAGTATTTATTGTACAAAAATCTACAACTATTAAACCACTTTTCTGCATAGTTTCCGAAATTTTTTAGGCACTTGTCATAGCCTAGAACAAGAGTTTGTATGCCTTCTTCATAGAAGGTTGCCGCTTGTGTAATCAACCATGTGGTAGCATGTTCTTTCAGATCGTCATCATCGTTGAAGTATTGCCCACAAACGACAGATTTTAGGTGTAAGAAGAGAGAACGGAGCTTGGAGCGAGGTCGGAGCTGTAAGGATGATGATCAAACACGTCCCAGTGAAATTCCCGTAAGAGTTGTTTCGTCTCATTCGCCGTCTGAGCTCTGGCATTATCGTGAAAAAAACAAATAAATAAAAAAATAAAATAAAACCTTTTGACAATAATCCTCGGCGCTTGTTCTATATTGCGCGGCGCAATTTTTTTAATGGTCTCGAGTAACCATGTGCGTTAATTGCTTGGCCTCGTGGTAAGAAATGAATCAGCAAAATGCCTTTTCTGCCCAAAAACGGTGCACATGACTTTTCGAGGTGTCAAGCTTTGCTTAGGCTTAAACTTCTTTGGGGATGAAGTGTGTCTCCATTCGACTTATTGGCGTTTTGTTTCAGGGGTGTCGTACGATATCCAAGTATCATCCCCCGTCACTATCCAAAAAAGAAAACCATCGCCTTCTTCATTGTAGTGTGTCAAAAACTGAAGTGTACTGCCCATCTGTTGTTTATTGTGTTGTTCAGTAAGAAATATGGATAGCTAACGTGAGCAAAGTTTTCGCAATTTCAGTTTTTCAGTAACAATTACATGAATTAGTGATCGTGAGATTTGCGGAACTTCTATAGCGAGTGCACTAAGTGTAAACATACGGTTGTGGTCAGTCTGCTCTTCAATTGTGTGAAAACGAATCATACGCGGCGGCTTTGCCAATTACGACTTTATAAAGAAGCATTACACAGCACACGTCGGAAACAGAGATCTGAAAATGGCGTAAATGCCTTCTCCTTGAGGCAGAGTAACTGCCACGCATGCTCGGAACTGCGATCGTAGCTCTGTAAAATATAAACTTTCACGGCCGGAATAGTCAAAATTACTAAAAATTTCCGGGCTATTATGCCGTGGTGTAGTGGATTTAATATGGAAACCCAACGTTTCGACCCGCCTGCGCAGGATATTTTGAAGGAAAGACGTTGGCAGACAGAGCAAGGAACATCTGCGAACCAGTATTACTCGGCGCGGAATTGCAACACCTGAGTAATGCATTACTTAAGAATGGCTATTCGCCTACAGAGATAAGGAGAGCATTGAGACCGACACGTAGAGTTGAAAACGATGAGCCGCGATGGAGTAGCCGAGCGGTCCAAAGCGTCTCGCTGCGGAGCACGCGGTTGCTCGCCGTGGAGGTTCGACTCCTCCCTGGGGTTTTAGACGTGTGTGTGTTGTCCTTAGGTTAGTTTACCTATGTTTATGTAGTTTGTAAGCTACGGACTGATGACCACGTAGCTTGGTCCGATAGAATTACAAACTTTTTTTTTTTTTTTTTTTTTTTTTTTTTTTTTTTTTTTTTTTTTTGAAAACGTTGAAAAGGTTCCTGAGAAATCCAAAGTCTTACTGCCTTTTATTAAAGACGTCACCGACCGCATTGGTAAAATTTTGACGAAACGGAATGTTGCCGTTATTTACAAAACCTACTCGGAAGATACAAGAGCACCTGAAATCGGCAAAGCATGCTCGTAAACCGCTAGAAAAAGCAAGAATTTTAGGATTCCTTGTAGCTGGGAGACGTATACGTGGGTACCACAAAAAAGAACAGTCAGAAAACGACTAGATGAGCTACAAGGGGAACTGTAGAAGGGGAGGGATTGACAGATCAGCTGTTGCTGAACATGTTTTTCAACCAGGGGACCACCTTATTGAATTTCATAAGGCTCAGGTTTTAGCAGCCACAAATGGATACCACGAAAGTCTGTACAGAGAGGCTATAGAAATTGTAAAACACCCCAATAATGTCAATAGGATGGAGTAGGGTGTGAAAATAAATGAAATCTGGATTCCGGTTTTGAAGAAGAATTGTAACAGTCTTCAACCATGGGACGATATTAACGGACGGAGGCAATCGGCAACGACGAATTGCGCGCGCATGACAAAAACATCTGACGTCACACCTCTGCTCGCGAGTCCTCGTAAACGGAGTTTGGCTTCAGTCAGTAGCAAACCAGGGTGTGCATCGGACATTCAAAAGTGTCTCGATCCCCCTTGAAAATGTCCTTCACAGACGGGGACAAAACGTTGGGTTTCCATAATAAATCCACTGTACCACGGCATAATAGTCCGGAAATTTTTAGTAATTTTGATCGTAGCTCTGCTGCAGGTAGAAATGTAAACGGAGCTTACTTTGTGGAAGACCCTCGTATCATTTTATGTACTTAATGTTAACTATTCCAACAATAAATCTTGGAAAAAGAATAGACATACTGATTTTTAATTGAGTCAGTGTATTCACAGATACCCATCTCTTTTAATAAGCATATCATCTGTTTCACAACTATAAGGCAATTTTAACCATGTAGTATATTCCTTTCATCATCTCCACCTGCTTCCAGTAACATCGCGGCGAGAGTTTAGTTATGAATCTGGGAACAGAAATGGCGGCCGCCTACGCCGCGCGCGGCTGAGTGGGCGGGATGACAGCGTTTCCTGGACGGCGAGGCGAGGATTTAGGCCCGGCCAGAGACTATTTATTTGCGCCGGCCCTTATCTGCTTCCTTCCGCAAACTTGTCCCGCTGCCCGGCTGAACGCAGCTCTCCTTTGCTTATTTATCACTTCCCTTATCGCGGACCGACGTCTCCCCTGTCCATTAAACTTTTCTCGTTCTGAAGTTGGGACAAAATGGAATATATATCTTTCAGCTGATGATTTCGTTATTGGTTCTTCAGATTCACTTCTCTGAACACGCACCAGAAGTTAGGAATCTACAGTGCGTGGCATTTTAGATTTTCAATTTATTTGTATCGCGGAAACCGAAAGAGAAACTTTAACCGTTTAGTGACCAAACTATTTCCAGAAGTTGTAGACTTCTTATGAATACTTTATTGGGCTAAGAAGTCATACATAAAATCATAGTTTAAATCTTGAAGGTAGAGTTTAGCCTAAGGGTATTAAAAATTAGTCTGTACTATCGTTCCCACTGAACTTTGGAGTAACTAAACTTGATTGAAAACAATGTATATCCTTTATTTTTTAGTACGAAAACCTTATTAAAAATTTGATTTACTTTCGTATTAGTTCATATTGCTCATTGAGTTCACTAAGGTGATACACTGTGGAACTTAGAGAAGCATGGTGCTACAAACAAAGGTACAGAACAGTTGCTACACATTATTTTTGTCCTCTTTTCTTTGTTTTAGTGCTACATTGGCAGCTCTTTCTGTTTGTAATACCTTTTGTTGCCACTGAGTTCCAACTTTCGCCATATGGAACTCCAGACAGGCCTATTTTTGATGTCTCAAAATAAATGGGCCTACCTCTTCGCTTACGACTTGAGAAACCGGAGATTAGCTGCCTTGCCAAATGCAAACTAAATCTTAGTTGGTCTGCTTTTGTCTTCTGTAACTTCCACGTAATGTAGGCATTTTTCTTTTTTGACACACGTACTGTTGGCATTGCAATCAAAGTTCTCACCAATTTTTTTGGATCGATGCTTTGTCATGACTCATGAGGTAGCATTTACTCCAAGAAAAGGATCACTGCTCCAGTAATTTCCCAGTTGTGGAAGCTGATGAACACCCATCAAAATAAGCAATCCCAAAAAAGCTTTTAGCTCAGGAACAGTAATGTCGAATGTTACTTTAGTTGTTTTCTCATATAAATTCACAATAGAGCTTTCCTGCCTTGCGTAATAAGTTCGTCTGATTGCAAATATGAAGTAACAGATCTTCTGTAAATATAGACTCGAAATATGTATTTTTTTCATTATCAAACTTTGAGAAATTTCCAAGATCTTCTGCACTTTCTTCTAACTACACTGGAAGATTTTCAAAATAAGAAATGTTCTCATTCCATGTTTGATCACTAGAAGAAAATGATGCAGCAGCTATTTCTGGAGTCTAATCAGATACACTTGCCTGACAATGATATATGTTTCCCAATTCACTAGCGTCTGTTGGCAAATTGAAACAGTTGTCTTCATTTGAAACAATAATGTTATCACTATTTTCGTTCAAAATCTGCGAAGTATTTGGTGACTCAGAATCTTCATCAGAGTCAGTATTGACATTTGAATCTTCTACAGCTTCTGGTAAAACGTACAAAATTCTCAAAACCTCTTCCTTGCGTGAGTCCGGCATTCTAAACAATAAGAAACAAACAATAACTACGATGCCGATTGTACAGCCATACACACTGCACTTTACACACGTTCAGTGGAAAACATAGTTCCCACTAATTTACCTTGTAATATTTATGTAATTTTCATTGATATCCAGCAAATATACAGGACTACAATCTCCCTCGTAAATATAAAAGTACACAAATACAACACATGTCACTTTCCATTCGAAAGGAAAGCACAATATACAGAAAAACGCTGTTACGGCCGAAACAGTGACTTGTTTTCCCGCGGAAACTGCACTTCTGCAGTGACTGACTAACAATGTAGAAATACAACAACTTTCGTGCGCCTGTTGAAAATCTATATGTAGTTATCACATTCTATCAGAGATGTTAGCACAAGTCAGAACTGGGAAAACGGATTACCACTGAACTTATAGCGAAAACAAATAAGTGGGAACTATAGTTCCCAATAGTCACTAAAGCATGAACAGAGTGTCCCAATAAGACCTGTACGCCACTTTCCAGAGCTTCAAATAACCCTTTAACAGGATTAACAACCTAAAACCGCACAGATAATAATAATGATGAAAAAATCTAGTTACCTGTTTATGAGAAGTGCCTGAAATGGTGGACATAGGCATTCAGATATCTCTGCCTTCGTTTCATAGTTTGCACAGTTAATGTATCTGTCTCATGAAGTTTCGAAAGAATGTTATTCATTGTTGATATTATCTGATCTACACCGAACTAAAATAAGATAAGTGAAAAAGGTGGGGGTAAGCAGCGTTGATATATTTGCAGAATGTTACTGTGGTTGACCAAAGCTGTTTATTTATTGGTCCAATGCTATCGCTTTCGATTTTAAACCATTTTAAAGCGCTGGGGTGACACAGACAAAAGTTACAAAGTGCGTCACCTATCAGTTATGTGCAACAATTCTGAAAATTGTGATATAAATCGTAGGTAAAGATACTTACACAGCTTAAACAGTTCGTTAAATGACTTGTTAATATCTTGAAAGTGAAAAAGTTGAAAATATGTATCTCGCATAATGTTTGATTTACCAGATGTGTATCTACAGTGACTGCTCTTTACAGGCTGAAGCACACTTTGGTAAACGTACAGTATCAAGTATTTCAATCCAAAGAGTACAAGTATGATTACATTGGATATTAAGCTGAAAAACCGTATAGTTTGTACAGCTATGATGTGTATAAGAAAATTTTTAGTTTACTCTGCGACATAATGATGTGTCATGATATAAAAAATGTAGTTGTTAGGTTTAGCAACAAGTGCTATCCAACGTTGCATGGCACATCTTGCTAAGCCTAACCAGTACATGCAGCGTTTCATGGCCCATGTTGATAAACCGAAACACTACATTGTTTACATCATGACATCACCAAAGATAGTTGTGTAAACTATATATTCTTGAATGAAACTTTCACTTTGCAGCGGAGTGTGCGCTGATATGTAACTTCCTGGCAGATTAAAATTGTATGCCGGAACCGGCACTCTAACCTGGGATCTTTGCCTTTCGCGGGCAAGCGCTGTATCGACTGAGCTATCCCGACACGACTCACGATGCCGCCTCACAACTTTACTTCCGCCAGTACCTCGCCTCCTACTTCCCAAGTTTGCCAGAAGCTCTCCTGCGAAACAAGTAAAGTTGTGAGGCGGCATCACGAGTCGTGTCGGGAATGCTCAGTCGGTAGTGCACTTGCCCGCGAAAGGCAAAGGTCCCAGGTTCGCGTCCCAGTTCCGGCACACAATTTTATTCTGCCAGGAAGTTTCATATCAGCGCACACTCCGCTGCAGACTGAAAGTTTCATTCTGCAAACATCCCTTAGGCCTTGGCTAAGCCATGTCTCCACCATATCCTTTCTTCGAGGAGTGCTAGTCTTGCATGGTTCGCAGGAGAGCTTCTGTGAAGTTTGGAAAGTAGGAGGCGAGATACTGGCGGAAATAAAGTTGTGAGGCGGCATCGAGAGTCGTGTCGGGATAGCACAGTCGGTAGTGCGCTTGCCCGCGAAAGGCAAAGGTCCCAGGTTCGCGTCCCGGTTTCGGCACACAATTTTAATCTGCCAGGAAGTTATATATCCTTTTCTCTTAATATCTGCTATAAGACAAGATTGCGTTCTTTGTGTTTAACAACAAAATACCCACAATTCTTACGCAGCAGGATAGGAGGACACCTTGCAGTTAAACGGCGCGCCTTCAGCTGAAGTCAAGCGTTATTGTTGACTGAATCCATCCCGCACGCGACCCGACTTCATCAGAAAGTTCAAGAAAGCTTCTTTCGGCAAAGACGAATATTAAAGCTGATTTCTGTCCGAAACTGGCAGTGATCGAAACCGGATATTCGGTTGGTCCTTCTTCTAAATCATCGGTGTGTACCTCTGTCTGTTCGAGAGGTGTGCAGTGAGTAGGTAAAGTGTATGCCGAATGCAGCCATTTAGCGGCTGGGGGCGTCGGTGGTGGCCGACAGCCGGCCGCACGTACCTGGCGTTCCTGCTGCCAGACTTCTCTTCAAATTGTATTTTAGCGGCGCGGGCCGCATAATAAATCTAGCCCCCTAACTCCATTATGGCCGGTATATGACAGGCCATTAAGGGGAGTTTATAACTCGCCTCTTTGCCGGGGTGCCTGACCTGTGCCGAGGAGGGCGCGAGGGCGTGTTGCGCCAGGCCAAGACCGCACCCTACTGCCAGCCCTGCAAATGTCACGCTTCCATCCAAGTATCGATACTTGCTCACATGAAGAGCACCCAGATCGTACTTGTATGGATACTCCAAGAGTATCACCCTGCAACGTGATTAGCACACTGGACTCGAATTTCGAGGATGGCGGTTCATCTACATCTTTTACATAAATATTGCTCTACATACATTTAAGTGCGTGGCGGATACTTGTTGCTGTGTAGCATCACCAGCTGCAGTTTTTGTGGACCTCACAGCAGCTTATGACACTGTGTGGAGGGAAGGACTGATGTAGAAGCTTATGCAAATCATCCCATGTCAAAAACTTGCATCCCTAGTGATCAACATGCTCTCGGACAGACGCTTTAAGGTATTCCTGAATGGACAATCTAGCAGATGGAGCACGCTAAATAACGGCCTACCCCAGGGCTCTGTACTGGCCCCCATCCTAATTAACTTATATATACTTTACATGCCAGACACGAACTCCATGAAAATCCAGCATGCAGATGACATAGCATTAGTCTTCCAGAGTAACGACCTCAAGCACTGCGAGCAGGTACTGACGAGTGACCTGATTAAATAAAGTGACTGCTTTCATAAATGGAGACTTCAACCAAACACAAAACTGAGGTTACTGCATTCCACCTTAATAACAAAGAAGCCCAAAGGAAGCTACATGTGACTTTTCATTGAATTGAAATGCCACATAACTACAATCCGGTATACCTAGGTATCACTCTAGATCGGTCCTTGACTTTCAAAGAACAGTGTTTAAAGCTTTCAAAAAAACTTGCCCCAAGAGTGAACTTGCTTTGTAAGATTGCTGGCAGCCACAACAAAGATTGACGTCCAACTTAATTAAACGATGAGGATTATCACTGGCACTGTCAGATCTACGCCCATTCAGTGGTTACCTGTCCTGGCTAACATAGCTCCGCAAGATCTGAGGAGGAAAGCAGCTAAGGTAAAATTGATAAAGAATGTCAAGGCTCACAAGAACTCTCCCTTGTATGGTGCTCTACAGGATACCCCGGCGTGTCGTCTGAAATCACGAAAACCTCCCCGTTGTGACACCACTTCCTTCGACGTCACCACCAAGTGGCAAGAACGCTGGAACGAAAATCCACCGCACCACGGCCACCTCGTGCAAGATTCATCAAAGAAGGTTGAGGGATTCCATCTACCACAATGAAGAAGTGTGATTTCCTTCATTTTCTGACTGACTGCGGGGCAGAGGAGCAAACCGTAGGGCACATCGTCAAACAGTGTCCACTGCGAGCATTTCATGAAAGTGCTCTGCACTGGTTGTCAAATTTAGACATTTCCATTTAATTATATATATATATATATATATATATATATATATATATATATATATATATATATATATATATACTTGTAAAAGCATGCGCCAAATAAATAAAAAAAATAATAGTGCGTAGCGGAGGGTTCATTGAACTGCTATTATGATATTTATCTACCGTTGCATTCTCAAATAGCGCTCGGAAAAAGGAACACCCTAATCTTTCCGTTTTCGTTCTGATATCTCTCATTTTATTATGGTAGTTACGTCTTCTTATGTAGATGGTGCTGAAAAAATATTTTCGCATTATGAAGAGCAAGTTGGTAGCAGAAATTTCGCCGCATGGAAATGGCAGCTTGGTTTAACGCATCATGCTCCGGACTGTTCGTCGCTCCCGACGGAGGTTGCAGTACTCCCTCTGGTAACGGTGTGTGTCTGTGTGTGTGTGTGTGTGTGTTTCCCTTAGTGTAGGTTAGTTTAAGTAGTTGTAAGTGTAAGAAATGATAATCATAGTAGTTTCGTCCAATAGGTTTCCAAACATGTGAACATTTTGACAGAAATCTCGGAAATATATCTCGCGGCAAAGAATAACTCCTTTATTGTTACCTGGCATATTATGTCAGTGGAGAGAAATCTGTTTAAATGTTAATAAAAACAAAGCTTCTTTAGGTTGTTACGCCTAGATCCATGATAAAATATATTTATTTTCCTCGGCCGGTTTCATTTATTTAAATCATTATCTTCATAATGATTTACAAGGTCTTCACTGCGGAATTATACAAATTTGTTTACTATCTCTAGTGTATTTTTGTATACAAATTAAATTAATAGTTTCACTTTACAAAATATTTAAGGTATGTTACATATTTGGTAAACGTAAACAATTTATTTAATTTGTATACAATAATACGCTATAGATGATAACCAAATATGTATAATTTTGCAGTGAAATCCGTGTAAATTATTCTGAAGATGATGATTTAAATCATCTTAACGGTAAAGGAAAATAAATATATTTTCTCAGCATTCTTGCCGTAACAACCTAAAGAAGGTGTATCGTAATTAATAACGCCTTTCTTTTAATAATTTGCACCACAACCCATGCATAATTTCTGCGACACTCTCTCACCTATGTCGCGATAATACAAAACGATCTGCCCTTATTTGAACTTAACAACATCCGTCGGTCCCACTCAGTGGGGATCCAATAACGGACAGCAATACTCCAAAATTGGACGCTCAAGTGTAGTGTAGGCAGTTTCTTTAGTAGAACTGTTGCACCTTCTAAGTGTTCTGCCAATGAAACGTAGCCTTTGGGTCGCCTTCCCTACAATATTTTCTTTGTATTCTTTCCAATTTAAGTTGTCCGTAATTTTAATTTCTACGTATTCATTTGAATTTATGGCCTCAAGATTTGAGAGATTTATCGGATAAATGGAAGTTAATGGATTTCTTTAGTGTTCATATAAATGACTTCACAATTTCTTCGGAGTCAGTTTTCAACTTTTTCATCAAGCACATATCTAAATTGTTTCACAGCTTCTGGTAACTCTACTAACCATGAAAAGACACCTTTATCCGCGAATAGTCTAAGAGAGTTGCTCAGATTGTGTTCTATATCATTTATGACGATTAGGTTAGATTAAGATTAGATTAGTTCTTGTTTCATAGATCATGAATACGACACTTCGTAATGACGTGGAACGTGTCAGGTTAATGGAAGGTATCTTTACAAATTAATTCATGACACTTTTTTTTTTTTCAAATTTACTAATTTATATCCAAAATTTCAGCGTAGGAGTTGCCATGCTGAAATTCTTTTAATTTATTTTTAAATGCTTCTTAGCTATCTGTCAGGTTTTTGATGCTGTTCGGTAGGTGATCAAAGACTTTTGTGGCAGCATAATGCACCCCTTTCTGTGGCAAAGCTACATTTAACCTTGAACATTGAAGATCATTCTTTTTCCTAGTGTAGTTACGTATACTGCTATTGCGTTTGAATTCAGTGGGATTGGTAATAGCAAATTTCATAAGTGAATATATATACTGAGAAGCTACTGCGAAGATCCCTAGCTCTTTAAATAAGTGTCTGCAGGATGATCTTGGATGGGCTCTGGTAATTATTCTGATCACACACTTTTTTGCAATGAATACTTTTTTACTCAATGATGAATTACCCCAGAAAATGATGCCATACGAAAGCACATAATGAAATAGGCATAGTAAGCTAATTTACTGAGATGTATATCACCAAAATTTGCAATTACCCTAACCCCATAAGTTGTTGAACTCAAACGTTTCAACAGACCTTTAATGTGTGTGTGTGTTTTTTTTTTTTTTTTTTTTTTTTTTTTTTTTTTCAGTTCAACCCCTCAAGGACACTGTGACACTTCCCTGGGGAATTATAGATACCACTTCTGTTTTACTCGATGAAATATTGTAGAGCTATCCACATTTTCCTAAATGCCTTCGGGGAAATGACGCGATTGTTCTTTTGAAAGTGCATGGCCCATTTTCTTCTCATCAACAATTTGAACATTGGAAACAATCTACAGATTACGTATCGGCTTCTGTCTCGGATTATTCGATTCAAAGTTTCTTTGATAATTTTTCTGATGTTTCTCTAGCACGAGTGGTCGTCATTGTCGAACATTCACGCTCCATTCCTGGTGGTAGTTTATATATATGTTCTGGGCTTTTATATGTCCTTGACTTTTATATGTCTGAGGGCTTTTCCGAGACGAGAATGTACAGATTCACAATGTAAGCTCTATAATCGGGCGGCGCCCCGGAGAATGCGCGATGTTGTGCTCTGTGGATCTTAGCGCTGCCACCTCCCTTGCTACCTGCTACGGCATTCGCTGCAACCCGGAAATCCAGCATACGATCGCAATGCTGCTTTCCTCTTTCTTAGTTAAGCTGTTGCAGAATTTGTAGGCCTATATTCCTATAGCTTCTCTAAACTAGCGGCTATGGTAACTCTTCGGTACAGCAGGACCTTCCGTGTCGGCGAGCTTACTATGTGCTCAGTCCCAACAGCGCGTGCTTCGCCACGATCTATTTCTCCACTTGTCCCAACTGAGTGTGCTTTTATGTTTTGTGATCAAGCGTTTATTGATCTTTCAGTTAATCCAACATACACGGTAGATTCAATAGGTCTTTAGACTGATCACATGGCGGCCCTGTGGTGCACTATAGACTTGCGCATAATAGTTCGCGATCGGGAGCGCTAACTTTAGTTGGCGGCTCTGCCGAGAACTAGTTCGTTGTTTTAGTTCGTCCGCTCCCAGTGACGACTGAGCGGCGTGTTCTGCGCATGCAGGTGGAGGGAGAAATTCCCCCACCTAGCTGCTTCATGCGCTTGCTGCGTGAGCCGCTGACGATATCACGCAACTAATTTCTAGTGTTTAAGTTCAGAGTTATGTGTATATCTTGGCATTATGGAATTTGTCAGATATTGCAGAGTGCAGTATACTTCAAAATAGAAATTTTGTAGCACTGAAGTATGTAATCTAGCAGGCAGACGCTCACCTCGAAATGACTTTGATCAGCAGTAGGCAAACACGTGATTTTTAATTCTGCTGCGCGCCCTCTCGCTATTGCCCGTCGGTCTTCGGAAAAGAAGCCAACGAATTAAGAAGCGAGATGCGTTTGGCGTAATTGTTCGCGACCGGTAAGGCATGTTTTAGTTAACGACCGATTGCACATATTTTAGTTCGCAACCTATTGCGCATATTTTAATTCACGGCCGATCGCGCATATTTTTGTTCGCGACCGGTAGCTCTCCTTTTAGTTCGCAGCTCAGCCGCGAAGTAGGTCGCTTTTTAATTCGTCCGCTCTTTTTGACTCTTGCAACTGCTACTAAAAGAGCTCTTTCTTTTGTTATGACAGCTTTTTTATATAAGTGTTGCCCAAGCGTGTTTTATTACCCGTATTTTTGGGCAATCAGACATCAAATACTTAAGCAACTAAACCAGTTATTTACACGAATGGGTGATACAACGGTATTCAATTACTTTGCATACAGAGTAAATATTATTTAGACACTGCTGAATACCTTAGAAAAGAAAATTTGTGGCAGTGAACTACGAAACTACAGCTGAGCTGCATCTCAGCTCGAAATGACGATAACTGTTAGAAGAGAATCACGCGATTCTGCACGCTCTCGCGTCCTCTCACTGTTCCCCGTGACTTCGCAAAAGGAGCGGACGTACTAAGAGGCGAGGGATCTGCGAACTAGTTCGCGTAGTTCGCCTGTGGGTGCGCTCTTCCGAACTAGTTCGTTCGCGAACTACGCAAGACTACTATAGAGCGTAGCTGACGTCGTGGTACTGTACCATATCAGTCCCCCGTCTCTGCAAGGGACGCCTTACTGCGTGTACTGGAAGCAGACGTACGGTCATTGTTGTAATACTGAGTTTGCGCCAATCGGACCTTGACAATTCACAGTCTGAGCATTGGGCAAACATCAGTTTCTGCCAGAAATTAGACAAAAAAGCTGGAGAAACGTTTTAAAATCATCAAGTACACGTTTAGGACACCTTGTGCCACCGTGTGTTTTGTTTAGGTGGCACCAATGGCGGGGGGGGGGAGGGCAGCCGGGTAATTTCTCAGAAAGAGAGAGAAATATGACATAGCTTCAGCACTCACCACGATAAGATGATAAATTAAAGGTAAGAAAATACCGTTCCTCACTCAAACAAAATTTTGATGCTACTATACGATAAAATATTTTTATGACTTCAGCTCTCCCCTTTCCACAAAAACAAAATTCTGGATGTGCCCTTGGGCGGCACCGTAGTTCTGCGCAAAGGACGGGACAGTTTGGAATGGTCTCCTTCACACAGTTCGAACTGATCGCAAGATCCAGGAAGTTGCAACGGTGTGCGTGCTAACCGTTACCAATCGGTAGCAGCTCTGGCAATAGTAGTAGCCTAAGGATCAGCCACGGTACCTGTCACAACGTGTCTCGTGATACAGTATGCTACAGTGCACTCTGACACTAGACTAATCGCATGACGACATGTGGTGACCTTATCAGTTGTGAGCAAGATGATGCGACGTTTCTGAATCGGATAATAATTAAATACGGAGCATGGTGTTTTCTTCACGACCCACAACTGAAATAACAATCAGCCACCTGGAATGTGGCAGAGTGCACAACATAAGGAGACACGTGGGTTCCTATCCTGAAGCCGTCAAGTCTCACAACAGACTGTAGCAAGGAGACTTCTCCACGAGCACATGGTATGGGATACGTTTCCGTGAATCTTTGTCAATCGTAGCCACTCGTGCTGGTAAAATCTTCCGAAAAATTACCAAAATAGTCGTCCGAAAGACCCAAGACGATAGTCAACAGTCATTGTATTAATAGATGGCCACGATTGTATTAAAAATAATCGTTGGTATAATTTAGCACACTGCATGATAAAAATGTACAGATGCTTCCATGGCATAGTGAGAAGGCTAAAACAAGGCTGTAAGTTGAGTGTTTCCATCTCTAGAGTAGTTTGAGCGTCAGGTGCTGAACGGATTACAGATACGACTTTCCTCAAAAGTGAGAATCGATCAAACATCAAAAATGTCGAATCGCTAGATGCCTGAAAACGTAAGAGGTTTCAAAATCTACCTTAAGGGTACTGCTTTGCATTTCACTTTTTTACGTTTATCTTACTCCACAATATTATTTTTAATTCAATTAGTTTTAGATCTATACTTATATCTGTTTTGACGTCAGGTTTCAAATCGATACAAGTTCTATTCTCTCAAACATTAAATCATTATTCACAGCCATATGTAGTGTCAAAAAATCAAAGATATTGAACTTAAAGTGAGGTACTTAGCTGCTGCAGGCTGATGGATAAAGGAAACGCACGAAATAATCTAAGCATGTCTTCCTGACAACACTTTTCTTTCTATACCGATTATGTATCAAAAGAATGATTACGTATTATGAAATTACTCGGAATCGAAACTAACTTCTATCGGAACATCAGCAGACAGCCTTCCAAACTGGTGTCATAAGCTCGGAGCACTTATGACATGCTTCATATAAGCAGGCTATAATGACTCATTAGGAAATTGCATCTACTACGAGTTTGATTCGATGGAATGGACAAAGCGGAGTAACTGAAACACTTGGAGTTTTTTGACATGAATTCGCTTGTAGCTCAAAATTTTTTGTGTTTGCGATATTACCTATAATGGTATGTCATAAATCAATTAATATCTGATTCCCAGTAAATTAAATGGAGCCACAAATTAATAGACAGTAATGGACCCCTTCGATTATAGCGATGAATAATGAAGGCCTCAGATCATTACAGGAGATTGGTCATCCAGTTCACTTCTGGTAAGCTCTAGGAATGAATAAATAAGTACAAACATGTATTCAAATTACATCGCCGGCCGCGGTGGCCGAGGGGACTGCGGCGCGCCAGTCGCGGTCTGCACGGCCACTACGGTCGGGAGTTCGAATCCCCTCTCGGGCATAGATATTTGTACCGTCCTTAGTGTTAGCTAGTTCATAAGTAGTTTGTAAGTTTAGGGACTGATGATAACGTAGTTAAGGCCCATAAGCTATATATATATATATATATATATATATATATATATATATATATATATATATATAGTTTATTAGTAAACACTTTACTGATCACAGTTTACAATTTCCTCCGTAACATATATCTACCTTATGGTTTCAGAGATGATAGTTTCGGCAGAAAAATACGAAACTTAAGTGAATCGTAGGTCAAGCAACTTATTACAATAACAAATCGTCTTTGACTACAGTTGGCGTCTCTCATCAATGGCGCTTTGCTGAGGGGCGCGCGGTTGCTCCCCCGTGGGATGACCGGTTTTTTTTTTTTTGTTTTTTTTGTTTTTTTTTTTTTTTTGTTTCTTTTGATTAAAGTGGTTTGTAGTGGTGCAGCTAGGTAGTACAGTGGTAGAGTGGCAGATTATGAAAAGGTCGCGAGTTCGCTCCACGCAACGTCCTGGGATTTTTATCTGTCACTTTTCACTTCTTTCACCTTTGGCATTGTTGCTGATGCGAAAAATATCGAGTAGCACCGTGGTTCGGAATCCACGTTAAACTGTCGGTCCCCCTATAACTGGCCGGGTAAATCGGTTCGCAGGTCGGAGGAAGGCAAAGGCATACCACCTCCAAACAGGACCATGGCTACTAAAGACCTGTGGTGTTCAAACCAATCTTACGACTGTTGACAGCTTTACCTTTTAGTTTGTAGGGGCCCATAACCACAGTAGTTAAGTCCTATAGATTTACAAACATTAGAACACTTAGTTTAAAAATGTATACATAAATAGCTAATTTCATTTACACCGAGCGATGTGGCACAGTGGTAAAATAAATAAATAAAACAAAAATAAAAAAAATGGACTCTCATTGGGAAAGAGAACGGTTCAAACATGTTTCACGTCATCCTAATTTACGAGCTCGAAATATTGGAATATTTCGACGGTTTCAGGCCAATGAAATAAATTCAACGGCGAAGTTCAAAGTTTGAGCTAGAGCGTAATGTCCGGAAAGAACACACACCACATCAATACCCAAAGTAATTTAGGTATTTCGCTATTTCCCTAAATCGCTCCAGGCAAAAGCCGGATTGGTTCCTTTAGAAGACCACGGCCGATTTCCTGTACCATGACTATGTAAAGCTTGTGCATCGTCCCTCATTACCACAACGTCGACAGTACATTAAACTCTAATCTTCCTTCCTTCTATAATTAATTTAAAAGATATTCAACACAAAATATTGTTATATTCTACGTTTAACGGAATCCATCCAAATCTATCAACAACAATATCTCAGATAAATTTGCTTTGCAGGTTTTGTCCGCCTTGAGCAAACACAAATGTTTTTTAATTTTTCCCAGACATGTTTCGCTGGCGTTGCAGCATCATCAGTGGGATGTTTATTATCTGTCAAATTAACAGTAGAATGATTATTACTTTTTACATTAACAGTGAAAATTACAGATAATTGTGAGACTACTATACATAGTTTATTATTTTCATAGGTATGCTAGGCCTACCTTAATACCATATGTTGCTATGTTTGTGGTTTTTCCACTCACAAAATGTCTCTGATAGGTTTTGACAGTTTGTCATCTGCAAACCAAAACGTGTGTATTTAATGAGGTGAATAGTTCAATTGTAAATATCGGGATTTTTACGAAAATACTGGGCGTAGTTTTTGTGTTTTGGTTTGATTTTATTGTAGCTACTGCTTCTATAACAAAATGTCTAAGTGTTTATAACAAGTTATTCTCACTTACTTTGGTGGATATCCGCTGTTTTACGTGTTGTGGACAGGCACTGTGTCACTTTCACTTTCACTCAATGTTTATGTTATGAAGACAAGATGGTGGGCAGTTGAATTCTGGGAGTAGTGTTAGGAACAGCTGACTGTGGTGGGGGCGGGAGTTTTGAATCATGTTGTTTTTGTTTTAGTGTGTGTGTGTGTGTGTGTGTGTGTGTGTGTGTGTGTTTATAAGTTTTCTGTAAGTTCTTTGAGGGCAGAAAATATGGTTCCGTTGCAGAGGGCTGTGTATTCGTTTATTATTTCTTTTCTTTCTATTATGGCTTTCTGTATATGGTAGTTCTCTTCGATTGTTAATTTTTGTGGGAGGCTTTTGCTATTTCAGAATCTTTAGATCAGTATTTATGTCAGTTGGTTTGTGGTTCATGTTTATGAGGTGTGCTGCAAATGTGGAATGACTATTGCTTTTTAGTGCTCTTCTGTGTTCTGTGTATCTGGTATTGAAATTTCTGCAAGTCTGTCCAATGTAAACTGAGTTACAATCCTGGCATGTCAGCTGGTAGATGCCAGAAGTGTTATGTTTGTCTGTGTTGGTGTTGGTTGTCTTTAGTTTTCTTTGTATTGAGTTGTCTGTTCTGTTTTTTCAAACCTTGTTTTTTGAGGATGTTTCCTATTCTGTGTGTTGCTTTGTTGTCATATGTGAGAGTGTGCCATTTATTTGTTGTTATGTTTGATTTTTGTTCCTGTGTGTGGGTGTTTGAGGTATGAGTGTTAAGTGGGTTTATGTTTTGTGTGGTTGTGTTGTGTTTTTGGTCTGTTTGTTTTTGTGTGTTAGTTGTTCCTTTTAACTTAGCTTTAATTTTGTAGTTTAATTTGTCTATGATGTTAGTGTCATACCCATTCTCTGTTGCTATTTGTTTGATTGTTTGTATTTCATTTTTGTACTGTTCATCACTGAGTGGGGTTTTGTGCAGTCTGTGTAGCATGTATTGGAATCCGGCTTGTTTCTGTGTAATTGGATTGTTTGAGTGTTTGTGTATGGCTGTGCTTGTGGTGGTGGGCTTTCTGTATATGGAGAATTTGTGTTGATTTTTGTCTCTGTGTATTGAGAGGTCGAGGAAGTTTAGCTTTTTGTCATTTTCTGTTTCTATAGTGAATTTTATTTTTGGGTGAACACTGTTGATGTCATTATGAAGTTCTTGTATGCGACTGGGTGTTTCATCCAGGAGGCATATGATGTCATCTACATAACGGTAACGGTAACGGTAACGGTAACTGTAATTATTTTGTACTGTTTGGGTTTTACTATAGTGTCAAATATTTTGTTTTCGATGTGGTTGAGGAAAATGTTTGCTAGGAGTCCACTGACTGGTGACCCCATGGGAAGTCCATCTTCCTGTGAGTAAAATTGGTTGTCAAATGTGAAATAGTTTTGCTCTGTTATTAGTTTTAGGATGTTTGTTGTTTCTTTTATGTGTGAATTGGGGGTGTCTGTCTGTTGTTGTAATTGTTGTTTGATGATGTTGATGGTTTCTGTGATAGGGATATTGGTGTACATGGATGTGATGTCAAATGATGTGAGGGTGGCTGTTGAGGGTATGATGATTTGTTTGATTTTTTATATTAGCTCTGAGGTGTTTCGTATGCTCCTGTTGTTAGTGAATACATAGTGTTTTTGTAGGTATGAGTGTATTTCTCTGGCTAGGTAGTATGTGGGTGCATTCCTGAAGTTCACAACAGGACGTACAGGGATGTTTTCTTTGTGGATCTTTGGTAGGCAGTTTAAGGTAGGTGCTTTGGGGTTCTTTTGTTTTAGCCATTTAATTTTTTGTTTTGGGAAGATGTGTGTGATGGATTTTAGAAGAGTCTGAGTATTTTTGTGAAATCTTTGTGTTGGGTCACTGGTTAGTTTGTGTATGTTGTTGTCTTCTATGAATGTTAATGTTTTGTTTCTATAATCATCTTGTTTCATTATGACCATGGTGTTTCCCTTGTCTGCCTTTGTGATGAGGGCACCCTCATTTTTAAGTTTGTTCCTAATCCTCCTACATGTTTTTTCTTCTGCACTTTTTGTTCCTGACATTATGTCACTTTTGTTTTCTTTTATTATGCATCTAATTTCCTCTGCAATTAATTCTCTTGTGAGGCCTGCATTGAAATTTGTGTTTCTTTCTTGTTGTTTTATTATGAATTCACTTTCTGTGACAAGGTTCTCTATTGTTCTGTGTGTAATATGTGTGTTGACATTATATTTGGGTCCTTTTTCTAAGAGGTTTGTTTCCTGTTTGGTGAATTGTATGTCAGTCAGGTTGACTAAGCGTTTGTGAAAAGTGTGGTTTGGTTGTGTTGTGTTTCTATTTTTAACAGTGTTGCTATATTTGAGGAGTGTGTTTATTTTTTGTTGTTGTTTCTCCCATTTTGTTTTGATTAGTTGTTCTGTATTTTGTTTGACTGTATTCATTAAATCATTGAGTATGTCTGAGATTTTGATGTGGTTGCCAAGTTCCAGATGAATTTTGTAAAGTTCAACATTTAATTCTTGTTTCTTGGTATGTAGGTATTTGATTTCTTGTTTTAGCCAAATTATTTCAGCTTTATGCTTTGCACGTTGGGCTGCAGGTGACATACTGTTTACCTTAACATGTATGAAGTTAGGTATTACATTGTGTGACAAACAGATTCTGTTGAATTTTATGTTTAGGATGGTTTGGTGTAGCTTTGCTGTTGTGTTGTGGAGCTTGTTTGGAAATGCCTGGCATGGCGGTGATGTATTCATCTTGAAAGAAAAGAAATAATAAACGAATACACAGCCCTCTGCAACGGAACCATATATTCTGCCTTGAAAGAACTTACAGAAAACTTATAAACACACACACACACACACACACACACACACACACTAAAACAAAAACAACATGATTCAAAACTCCCGCCCCCACCACAGTCAGCTGTTCCTAACACTACTCCCAGAATTCAACTGCCCACCATCTTGTCTTCATAACATAAACATTGAGTGAAAGTGAAAGTGACACAGTGCCTGTCCACAACACGTAAAACAGCGGATATCCACCAAAGTAAGTGAGAATAACTTGTTATAAACACTTAGACATTTTGTTATAGAAGCAGTAGCTACAATAAAATCAAACCAATACACAAAAACTACGCCCAGTATTTTCGTAAAAATCCCGATATTTACAATTGAACTATTCACCTCATTAAATACACACGTTTTGGTTTGCAGATGACAAACTGTCAAAACCTATCAGAGACATTTTGTGAGTGGAAAAACCACAAACATAGCAACATATGGTATTAAGGTAGGCCTAGCATACCTATGAAAATAATAAACTATGTATAGTAGTCTCACAATTATCTGTAATTTTCACTGTTAATGTAAAAAGTAATAATCATTCTACTGTTAATTTGACAGATAATAAACATCCCACTGATGATGCTGCAACGCCAGCGAAACATGTCTGGGAAAAATTAAAAAACATTTGTGTTTGCTCAAGGCGGACAAAACCTGTAAAGCAAATTTATTTGTAAGCAAACACGGTAATTGAAGAGCTTTCAAACCCCAAGATGAATATCTCAGATATCTATTCGTTCGAGAAGTAGTTCTTCCATCTTAGCAAAATAAAATAAATGTAATTTTTTTTTATAATAAATATCTCAGCTTAAAGCTTTTGTGCGTTGACTACAAATCTAGTCTTAGGTTTAGTATGACATCAGCAACATTGTAATTTATGAATACGGAAGTATTAATATTAACAGGTTTAAATATTTCTTGAAACGCATTTCATTTTGTACGTTTGAAATTCAGTTGTAGATGTAAATATTATCTTCTAACGTCTAATATTACAGCTGCCTGCTACGCCGTAATCATACGAAACCTGAGGTTACACAGCATAATTAAACTGGAACCCACCAAATTACTTCATAATATGATGGGAGGCTGCGTGTAGGACCGACAGTAAGTCTAACAAAATTGTTTTGTTAAAATAGTGAACTCCCCACTGCACATGACAATCTTAATTTCGACGGCGTCGTACAACTGTGTCAAGATTAAATTTTGTGGCAAATCACACACCAGTTGCAAATTCATGAATTTTTTGTCAGAACGACAATTTTCGAAAATACCATATCTCATTGTTAGTATTTTATAAGCAAATTTCAGAATAGGTTAGCGTGACAATTTGATTGCACACACATGATCTGTGGTATGTTACAGCAGCTGTCTTGTTGTCTACAAAATGTTCAAATGTTTGTAAACGTGTTAGACTAAACTCCTATGGTCATCAGTCCCTGGAGGTACAAACTACTTGAACTAACTTACACTCACATACCCATACCTAAGAAAGGAATGTTCAAATGTTTGTAGAGCTTATGGGATTTAACTACGAGATCATCAGTCCCTAAACTTACAAACTCCTTATGACGTAGTTTATTCTAAAGACGGCACAAACATGCATGCCCGAGGGGAATTCTAACCCCCGACCGCAGCGGCCGTGCGGACCGTGATTGGCACGCCGGAGACCGCTCGGCCACTGCGGCCGGCGCCTGAGGGAGGACTCAAACCTCTGGCGTGAACGATCGCCCAATCCGTAGCAAAACGCCTTAGGTCACACGACCAGTCCACGTAGCTGTATTCTACAACTGTGCCTCATAGCTATAGGTTTTCTTTTAGAAAAAGTATGCGGGTTTCTATTGATGGCATTGCCCAATGGCAGATTAATTTTTGAGGTATATTTTTCTGTGAACGGCATATTCATTAGGTGAGGCGTCGAATTCGTAGCGTCGTATTTTATTATGCGCTTCTTAATTTTAAGTACTAGGAAATGGGACAAGGTAACCCCGAAACAAAAAATTGAGAACCGATGCATATTTTGCCTCAGTACTTGACATATAACTGGAATGACCCAAAACTTTCGAGTCCTCAGGATTTAATCTGAGTTCTTTTTTTTTTCTTTTTTTAAACAGCTATAGCACTACCATGAATACGTTGTTTGACAGAGGAAGTATCTGCAGCTAGCGGCTTTAACATTTGCGAAGAGGAGACCTACACTTTGAAATCAAATGGTCAAATGTTTGCAGAGCTTATGACTTAACTACGGGGTCATCAGTCCCTTAACATTCAAACTACTTATGAACTAGCTTATACTAAAGACGGCACAAACATCCATTCGAACCCTCGACGGGGAACGGCCTCGCGCATCGAAGCCTAGCGCCTCAATGGGTTCGGCCGCACCGCCGCGGCCTCCTGCCAACGAATAACGTCTTTCCTTTAATAATTTTCATCTCTACTCGTGCATCATTTTCGTGACACTCTCTCCCCCATATCGCGATAAAATAAAACGAGCTGCCCTTCTGTGAACTATACATCCTCAGGAAGTCTCGTACCAACATTCCAAAATAGGATGTTCAAGTGTAAGACAGTTTCTTTAGTGAAACTGTTGATTTTCTAAGTGTTCTGCCAATAAATTTAACATTTGTTTCGCCTTCCCTACGACAATTCCTCTGTGTTTTCTCTAATTAAAGTTATTAGTGATTTTTATTCCTAAGAGATTATTTGAAATTATGGCCTGTAGATGTGACTAACTTATCATGTAAATGAATAAAGTATTTCATTTAATGCTCTTATCGACGACTTTACACTTATTATTGTTTAACATCAATTGCCATTTTTGCACCATGCTGAAATTTTATCTAAATCGTTTTGTCGTCGAATTTGACCTTCTGCTGACTACTAGCAGCATCCTCCGCAAACAGTGCAATAGAGCTGCTCAGATTGTCTTCTAAATTGGAGGTGACTACCCTGGAATGTCGAAACCGGTCGTCTTGCATAAAATATAATCAATAAAAATTACTCTCTTGGCATTTATTTTACACTCCTGGCCATTAAAATTGTTACAGACGCGAAATTTAACCGACAGAAAGAAGATGCTGTGATATGCAAATGATTAGCTTTTCAGATCATTTACACAAGGTTGGCGCGGTGGCAATACATACAACGTGCTGACATGAGAAAAGTTTCCAACCAATTTCTCATACACAAATAGCAGCAGACCGGAATTGCCTGGTGAAACGTCGTTCTGATGCCTCGTGTAAGAAGGAGAAATGCGTACAATCACGTTTCCGATTTTGATAAAGGTCGTATTGTAGCCTATCACGATTGCGGTTTATCAAAAAATCATATGTTTGTATAGCTTATGGGACTTAACTAAGGGGTCATCAGTCCCTAAAGTTAAACGACTTACGAACTAGCTATTACTAAGGACGGCACAAATATCCATGCCCGAGAGGGAATTCGAACCCCCGACCGTAGTGGCCGTGCAGACCGTGACTGGAGCGCCTCAGTCATAAGGAACATAAGTTGTAGAGACTTTTCTTCTCCACAAATTCGTTTATTAACTTTTCGCAGCAGATGAAGTGTTTATTTGCAATTAAAATTACATTACAAACGGAATTTTTTGGTACTACTAATTTATTTCTTGAAAATAATGTCGGGGTAGCTCAGTCGGTAGAGCGCTTGCCCGCGAAAGGCAAAGGTCCCAGGTTCGAGTCCCGGTTCCGGCACACAATTTTAATCTGCCAGGAAGTTTCATATCAGCGCACACTCCGCTGCAGAGTGAAAGTTTCATTCTGGAATTTATTTCTTGTCGAAAATATTTCAAAAAGCGAGGTTTTGGTCTCTGGTAACGAACAACTGTAGTTCTTGTGGTCTTCAGTCCGGAGACTGGTTTGATGCAGCTCTCCACAATAGCCTATCCTGAGCAAGCCTCTTCATCTCCACATAAGAACGGCAACCTACATCTGTCTGAATCTGCTTACTGTATCCATCTCTTGGTCTTCCTCTGCGATTTTTACCCCACACACTTCCCTCCAACGCTAAATGCACAATCCCTTGATGTCTAAGAATGTGCCCTACCAATCTATCCCTTCTTTTAGTCAAGGTATGCCAGAAATTTCTTTTCTCCCCAATTCTGTTCACTACCTCCTCATTAGTTACGCGATCCACCCACCTAATCTTCAGCATTCTTCTGTAGCACCATATTTCAAAAGCCTCAATCCTCTTCCTGTCCGCACTGTTTATTGTCCATGTTTCACTCCCATACAAGGCAACACTCCATACAAATGCCTTCAGAAAGGACTTCCTTAGGCTTAAATCAATATTTGATGTTAACAAATTTCTCTTTTTCAAGAACGCTTTTCTACCCATTGCCATTCTGCATTTTATATCCTCTGTACTGCGACCATCATTTGATATTTTACTGCCCAAGTAACAGAACTCATCTACCTCCTTTATTGCTTCGTTTCCTAATCTAATTCCTTCAGCATCACCTGATTTTCTTAGACTGCACTCCATTACCTTAGTTTTGCTCTTGTTAATGTTCATCTTATATGCACGTTTCAGCACACTGTCCATTCCGTTCAACTGCTCTTCCAGATCCTTTGCTGTCTCTGCCAGTATTACTATGTCGTCGGCAAAACGCAATGTTTTTAATTCTTCACCCTGAACTTTAATTCCTTCTCCAAATTTCTCCTTGCTTTCCTTTATAGCTTGTTCAATGTACAAATTGAATAACAATGGAGAAAGACTACAACCCTGTCTTACTCCCTTTCCAACCACTGCATCCCTTTCATGCCCTTCAACTCTGACAACCGCTGTCTGTTTTTTGTACAAGTTGTAAATAACCTTACGCTCCCTATATTTTACTCCTGCTTGCTTCAGAACTTGAAAGAGTTTATTCCAATAAACATTGTCAAAAGCCTTCTCCAAATCTACAAAAGCTAGAAATGTAGGTTTGCCTTTTCTTAATCTATCTTCTAGGATAAGCCGTAAAGTGAGTATTGCCTCCCGTGTCCCTACATTTCTCCTGAACCCAAACTGATCTTCCCCGAGGTCGGCTTCTGCCAGCTTTTCCATCCTTCTGTATATAATTCGTGTTAATATTTTGCAAGCATGACTTATTAAACTGATGGTTCTGTAGTTTTCACACCTGTCTGCACCTGCTTTCTTTGTAATGGGGATTATAACATTTTTCTTAAAGTCTGAGGGTACTTCACCTGTCTCATACATCTTACACACCAGGTGAAACAATTTTCTCATGGCTGGTTCTCCCAGAGACTTCAGTAGCTCTGAGGGAATATCATCTACTCCAGGGGCCTTGTTTCGACTTAGGTCTTTCAGTGCTCCGTCAAATTCATCTCTCAGTATAGTATCTCCTATTTCATCCTCATCTACTTCTTCTCCCCTTTCTACAATATTGCCGCTAAGTTCATTTCCTTCATAGAGCCTCTCTATATAATCTTTCCACCTTTCAGCTTTCCCTTCTTTGCTGAGAACTGGTTTTCCATCAGAGTCCTTGATATTCATAGAGCTGTTTTTCTTATCTCCAAATGTTTCTTTTATTTTTCTGTAGGCTGTATCTATTTTTCCGCTATTTATACATTCTTCTACATCCCTGTATTTGCCTTCTAGCCACTTCCTGTCAATCTCATTTCTTAGTCGTCTGTACATCATTTTGCCTGTTTCATTTACTGAATTTTTATATTTTCTCCTTTCATTGATTAAATTTGGTATCTCCTGTGATATCCAAGGATTTTTTATAGGTCTTGCCTTCCTACCTATTTTGTCCTCTGCTGCCTTCACTATTTCATCTCTCAATGCTACCCATTCCTCCTCTACTGTTTTATTTTCCCTCGTTTCTGTCAATTGTTGCCTAAAGCTCCCTCTGAAATTCATAAGAACTTCAGGTTCCTTCAACTTATCCAGGTCCCATCTCCTTACTTTCCTACCTTTTTGTAGTTTCTTCAGTTTCAGCCTACAGTTCATAACTAACAAGTTATGGTCTGAGTCTATATCTGCCCCTGGGTATGTTTTATACTTTAAAACCTGGTTCCGAAATCTATGCCTTACCATTATAAAATCTATCTGGTATCTCCCGGTGTCTCCTGGTCTCTTCCACGTATACAACCTTCTTTTGTGATTCTTAAACCAGGTGTTTGTTATAACCAAATTATGTTCCGTGCAAAATTCTACGAGGCGGCTTCCTTTTTCATTCCTTTTGCCCAGTCCATATTCACCTACTATCTTCCCTTCCCTTCCTTGTCCTACTACCGAATTCCAGTCTCCCATAACAAATAACTTTTAATCTCCCTTAATTGTCTGAATAATTTCCTTTAGCTCCTCGTATATTTCTTCGATCTCCTCATCGTCGGCAGAGCTAGTTGGCATATAAACCTGTACTACTGTGGTCGGTGTTGGCTTCGTATCTATCTTGACTACGATAATGCGATCACTGTGTTGCTCATAGTAGTTTACCCGCATTCCTATTTTCTTATTCATTATCAGACCTACTCCTTTAATACCCCCAACTGATTTTGTATTTATAATCCTGTACTCGCCTGACCAGAAATCCTGTTCCTCTCTCTACCGAACTTCACTAATCCCTACTATATCTAACATCAACCTATCCATTTCCCTTTTTAAATTTTCTAGCATACCTACCCGATTAAGGGATCTAACATTCCACGCTCCGATCCGTAGAATGCCAGTGTTGTCTTTCCTGATGATCACATCATCCCGAGTAGTCCCCGCCCGGAGATCCGAATGGGGGACTATTTTACCTCCGGAATATTTTACCCGAGAGGATGCCATCATCATATGTTCATACAGTAGAGCCGCATGTCCTCGGGTATGCCTGTAAAATTTGGTGCCGATAGGTCGAATGGTTCGAGCTAAAAAGTGGGAACACTTTACAGCCAGACAGACATAATTTTTGCAAATATCTCTGCAACGATAGAAGCTATTAAAAACATAATAGAGCGAAGTTGTAGACAATTTTCTACTCTACCAATTAGGTTATTCAGTTTTCGTGTCAGATGAACGATTTGTTTGCAATTACAATTATATTAGAAACGGCTTTATTGTATTACTACCGTATTTTTTATCCGAAGAATTTGAAAAAGGGATGTTCTGGTCTCTGGCGGCCTACAGTTCTGTCTGTAAAATTTGGTATTGATCGGTTGAACGGTTCGTCTTAACCCTTTCACTCCGGATCCGTGCTTGTTGCGCCGTGCGCTGTGGACGAGCGCCAGTCGCGCCCGGCCGTGCCCGCTGTACGGCGCATTTTCCGCACTCCCCACGGCGCTACTCTGTCCTGCTTTCACACTCTCAGTGTTATCGCAATTATTGGACATTATACCATATATTTATTAGGGAAAATTCATTTGGAATAGAAACAGTTTTCTTCCTTCTTTCAGATAATTCGCGTAATTTTTTCGTAAATTCTGAAAGATCCAAGTTTTGGATTCAGCTCTGGTGGGATGTGGACGTTATTAATATAAACGCATATTTAGCTTGTTAAATAATATTTATTTACAATTGCTTTATGTTACATTTCAGTAGCATTACATTACGATGTATGACACGAGGCGGAACTGCTACAGCAGTCCACCGGCTGAGCGGCACAGGCAGCACTCGACTGCTGCAGCAGTCCACCGGCTGTGGAGCACATTCGCTCCCGACTTCTGTAGAAGTTCACCGTAGCGAAAGGGTTAAAAACAGGGAACACTTTACGAACAGACGTTCTAAAATCGCTGTTATTTTTGCAAATATCTCTGAAACGATACGAGATATGAAATAATACTACTACTAATAATAATAAGAGAGCAAATTTATAGAGAATTTTCTCCTCTACAAATATGGTTATTCAATTTTCGTGTCAGATAAATGGTTAAGCCGTTATTTTCATTAAAATTTCGAGCTGTCAAAATACGATCGCAAAGGCCCACTTTTAGTGTTATTACCGTAAACTAAAGTGGGGCAAAACTGCACATTCATCTACATCTACATGGGATACTCTCCAAATCACATTTAAGTGCCTGGCAGAGGGTTCATCGAACCACAATTATACTATTTATCTCCCATCGCGTGGGAAGAATGAACACCTGAACTCTCTGTAAGAGCTCTGATTTCTCGTATTTTATTGTGATGATCATTTCTGCCTATGTAAGTGGGAGTCAACAATATATTTTCGCATTCGGAGGAGAATGTTGGCGATTGGAGTTTCGCAAGTAGCCCACACCGCAGCGATAAGCGCCGTTGTTGTAATGATTTCCACCCCAGATCCTGTGGCATTATCGTAACGCTGTCTCCCCTGTATCGTGACAATACGAAACGAACTGCCCTTCTTTGGACTCTTTCGATGTCCTCCATCAAACCCACCTGATAAGGATCCCACACTGGGCTGCAATACTCCAAAAATGTACGGACAAGCGTAGTGTATGCAGTTTCTTTTGTAATTCTGTTGCATGTTTTAAGGGTTCTGCCAATAAAACGCAGTTCAAATGTTCAAATGTTTGTTAAGCTTATGGGACTTAACTACGGGGTCATCAGTCCCTAAACTTACAAACTACTTATGAACTACTTACGAACTAGGACGACACAAATATCCATGCCCGAGGGGGGATTCGAACCCCCGACCGTAGTGGCCGAGCTGACCTTGACTGGAGCGCCTCAGTCACCTCGGCCACCGCGGCCGGCTAAAACGCATTCTCTGGTTCGCCTTTCCCACGTCATTATCTACGTCTTCTTTCCAATTTAAGTCTGAAGTAATAGTAATTCCTAGGTATTTCGTGGAGTTTACGGCCTTCACATTTGATTGATTTATCTTGTAAACAAAGTTTAACGGATTTCTTTTCGTGCTCACACTTCTCATTATTTAGAGTCAATTACCATTTTTTACACCATACTGATATCTTGATCATTGATCATGCCAAAATTGATTCTTGGGTATTGTAGCTCTCAGGGGCACTCTGGGATGCTGTGTGTGAGGCACCCCTTGGGCACGTCTGTGAGCCGCGGCCCGTGAGTTGCGCCTGCGCAGTACTGGGTGGTGCTTATCGCGCAGCTTAAACACCTCGCGGCCTGCCGACTTCTCGCATGCAGCAGTCGGTGCCTGCCTCCCGGTTAGGGCCGTACTGCAGCCCGGAGCAGCGGCAAAGCACGTCACGCGAAGCCGCAATACCTCAGCGGCCGACAGCCTGCGCGTCATGGCCGCTGTCTCGACGGCGCGAAATATTGCGACAGCTGGCCGGTGGCCAGTGGGCAAGTTGAGGGGCGGCGGTGGCAGCCGCAGGGGGATGCACGCGCGCTCTCACATCGACCAGGCGGCCGCCGCTCGCCTGACCTTTCCTGCCGTCCACCTCATTACACTTTGCCTACCTGTCAGCCGCGCCGCGCCGCTGCCGATATCCACTGTTCTCCCCTCCCAGTCCTTCTGCAGTAACTTATCGAGGGCAGGGCATATTCACAGCTCAAATATAGTAAATTTCCTTGAGACGGAAAAACTTGTATGAGGCGCATTTTTTTTTTTTTTTTTTTTTTTTTTTTTTTTTTTTTTTTTTTTTTTTTTTAAGTAAGGGCAAAATGGGCAAATGTTTATTAAGCTTATGGGACTTAACTACGGGGTCATCAGTCCCTAAACTTACAAACTACTTATCAACTACCTTATACTAAAGACGGCACAAATATCCATGCCCGAAGGGGGATTCGAACCCCCGACCGTAGTGGCCGTGCAGACCGTGACTGAAGCGCCTCAGTCTCCTCGGCCACCGCGGCCGGCTTTTAAGTATTTTTTATGGAGCGTCTTTCACGATCCGCCTCCCAGCTGGAACGTTCAAACTATGAGAAGTTAATGTGATGTTCTTGTTGATACGAGTCCTGAACGAACGGAAAACGGAACCTTTACAAAAATGATCGAGAAGACGAGTTTGGATGTTCCCCATGAAGGCGTGTGAAGAACTGCACAAAGAGAACAAGACATAATAGAACACTTCAATAAAGAAATAAAAATAAATAAATGATTGCAAATAACTCCATCCCATTCCTATGTTTTCCTCCTATTACCAAAAAAAAAAAAAAAAAAAAAAAAAAAAAAAAAAAAAAAAAGGTAGGTCGCTCTTTTTAGTTCGTCAGCTCCTATTCCTGAGACAGATCGTTGCTCCTTAGCTCTTTTTCGCTTTTGCTATCGCTGCTGTAAGCACTCTTTCTTGTTTTATGGTAGCTTCTTTTATAATGATTAAAAAAAAGTAAGTTCCGTTATGTTGCATTCACTAGCAGTTCGCGCACATACCGCAACGAGCGCGTGAGTCGTGTACCGGCATACCCCGGGAACAACTGTGCTCAGTTTCAGCACTGTAGCTGACCTGCACGGTTCTATTCTGTGCTTTCAAAAGGTTTAGGGCCGTCAACTCGCCCGCCGCGTGTAAGTTTCGCTCAGTGATATGGTTTTTGTCAGCAAGGAACCTGTCTGCTGCAGAAATTCATCGACAGATTTTATGTTCCATAGGGACCGCATCGTGATGAAGGTCAGAAAGCCACATTATAATAAAAATTAAGCAAAAAAATGTTCTAATGTTTGTATACCTTATGGGACTTAACTACGGGGTCATCAGTCCCTAAACTTACAAACTACCTATGAACTAGCTAACACTAAGGTCGGCTCAAATATCCATGCCCGAGGGAGGATTCGAATCCCCAACCGTAGTGGCCGTGCAGACCGTGACTGGCGCCCCGCAGTCCCTTCGGCCACCGCGGCAGGCAAAATTTAACCAAAACGCTGCTATATATTAACATTTATTTCAACACGACGGTCCCGTTTCGGCTTACAGTGACATTTTCAAGTGACCTGAGGTGGAATAAATTATTACGTTTTAGTCTAGTATAACAATATGGAGCATTTACATTCACTTACTGTATTGTCTACAAGGCCTGACATACATATGACATCTAGCCGTCTGTATATAGAGTGTCAAATTCAATTTTGTTTTCGTATTTTGACAGTTAACAGCCACGATGAAAAAGGTTCGGCTCAGTATAATAAAAATGCATACATAACGGAAGCTAACAGTACACTGAACATCTATGCATATGCATTACCTGGAAACGTAAACGCAACTTAGGAAAATCTTACACACACACACACACACACACACACACACACACACGATATATACGTATAAAATAAAGCAACAAAAGAGCCCATATTCTTAACACCTATAAATTCTTAGCACGCATACTACTTCCAAAGATATGATGTTAATTTGCTTTGTAAACATTCGACTTCGTGGCTGTTAACTGTTAAAATTGAATTTGACATCTACATACAGACGGCTAGATGTCATATGTATGTCACGCCATCTAGACAATACAATTAGTGAATGTAAATGCTATATTGTGTTATACTAGACTAAAGCGTAATAATTTATTCCACCTAAATAACAACCAATTTATACCGCAGGTCACTTGAAAATGGCATTGTAAGCCGAAACGCGACCGTCCTGTTGAAATAAATATTAGTATACAGCAGCATTTAGGTTAATTTTTATTGTTATTCATCGACAGATTTCAGAAGTGTACGGTGATACTCTTATGAGTAAATGCAAAGTGAGTAAGTGGTTACGAGAATTCAAAGATGACTGTGACAACGCCGGCCGCGGTGGCCGAGGAGACTGAGGCGCTCCAGTCACGGTCTGCATGGCCACTATGGTCGAGGGTTCAAATCGCCCCTCGGGCATGGATGTTTGTGCCGTCTTTAGTATAAGGTAGTTTATAAGTAGTTCGTAAGTTTAGGGACTGATAACCCCGTAGTTAAGTCCCATAAGCTATAAAAACATTTGAACATTTGAACTGTGACAACATCCACGAAGAGGACCGCTCCGGACGCCCATCTTCGATTACAGACGATTTTTAATGTTTCAGCTGAAGCGAGGATTCCTGAGAACAGGAGCTTCACAATAACAGGTCTCTCAAACGAAAATTCTGACATGTCGAGATCAGTGCTTTACAAAACGGCAGTGAACTCTTCGTTATGGGATCGAGCAGAAAGATTGTATGAAGAGGTTATTTTAAAATTGGTTGAGAGGCATGATAAGTGTTTGAACAAACTTGGCTCAAAAATGTTCAAATGTTTGTTAAGCTTATGGGATTTAACTACGGGGTCATCAGTCCCTAAAGTTACAAACTACTTACGAACTACCTTATACTAAAGACGGCACAAATATCCATTCCCGAGGGGGAATTCGAACCCCCGACCGTACTGGCCGTGTAGACCGTGACTGGAGCGCCTCAGTCCCCACGGCCACCGCGGCCAGCACAAACTTGGCAACTATGTCTCAAATTAAGAGTAACATATCTACTTTCTGAAAATAAATTTACTTTTATGAAATAAACTTTCGTTGAGTACTTCTGTTCAAACGGAACTTAAAAAAACTCTCCTCGTATCTTTGAATAAACACGGGTTTCGGAAACATCGTTCATGAGAAACTCAGCTTGCCCTTTCCTCACATAGCATCTTGTGAGCCATGGATGAAGGGCAACAGGCTGATTTTTTCCGGATTTCAAAAACGCATTTAACGCGGCGCCACACTGCAGACTGCTAACGAAGAAATGATCATATGGAATAGGTTCACAGATTTGTGACTAGCTGGAAGACTTCCTAAGTAATAGAACGCAGTACGTTGTTCTCGACGGCGAGTGTTCATCAGAGACGAGTGTATCGTCAGGCGTGCTCCAGGGGAGTGTGATAGGACCGCTATTGTTTTATATATATATATATATATATATATATATATATATATATATATATATATATATATATATATATATGATCTGACGGACAGAGTAAGTTGTACTTTGCGGCTGTTTGTTGATGATGCTGTGGTGTATGGGAGGGTGTCGTCTTTAACTGACTGTAATAGCATACAGGATGACTCAGACAAAATTTCTAGTCGGTGTGAAGAATGGAAGTCAGCTCTAAATGTAGAAAAAAGTAAGGTAATCCACATGGATAGGAATGTTTGAATACAGTGCTAGTAGTGAGCGTCTCCATGCAGTCGGGTCGTTCAAATATCTAGGCGTAACACTGCAGAGTGATATGAAATGAAACGAACATGTAATGACAGTTGTGAGTAAGGCGAACAGCCAACTTCGGTTTATTGGGAGAATTTTGGGAAGACGTACTTCATCTGTAAAGGAGACCGCGTATGAAACGCTTGAACGACCACGTCTTGAGTATTGCTCGAGTGTTTAGTATCCAAAGGGAAACATGAAAGCAGTTCAGAGGCGAGCAGCTAGGGACCTTACTGGTAGGTTCGCGAGTGTCACAGAAATGCTCCGCGAACTCAAATGGGAATCGCTGGAAGAAAGACGACATTCTTTTCGAGAAACTCCATTGAGGAAATTTAGAAGGCCGGAATTTGAAGCTGAATACAGAACGATCTTCCTGTCACCTACTTACATTTCGCCTAAAGATCTCAAAGACCAGTTGTCAGAAATTAGGGCTCTTACAGAGGCGTATAAACATTCTTAGTCTCCCTCAATCTATTTGGCAGTGGAATAGGAAAGGTTATGCCTAGACGTGGTGCAGTGTACCCTCGGCCACGCACTTTACGGTGGATTGAGGATTACGTATGTAGAAGTAGAAGGAAGGTGTATCTCGACGTATACGTTCAGATTTCAATGTTTCTGACGTCACAAAGTGCAAATCATATTTTTGGGTGTCATTCCTAAAGTGTAGAGCAATATCAAGCAATTCAAAAGTTCTAAACTTGCGTCTGAAAGTTCACCGATGAGATGCGCGTATGCCACCTACGTCACATGCAAGCTATCCGGACATCGAGCACATTATAATACAGAGATGGAGGTGCTATATTGGCTAATGGTCGAAGCACGTGGGTACCGTATACAGGGTGTTCTATTTTAATCTATACTGGCCGATATCTCTAGAGCAACACAATTCCGCAAATTCTGTAGTAAAATTATAAGGTCTGATGTCGGCCATGAAATGGTTATCTCTAAATGACCTTGAACCTGGATTAAAAGGTCAAACCAACATCAAGTTCCACTTATCAAATGGTAACCCCTATTTCTTTATTCCATATTTGTATTCTACACGAAAAAATAAGTTGATTTTTCTTTCTTCAGAAACCAATGGTTTGTTTCCAGGGCCACAAATTGCTCTAAATAGTCCGTGTCTAATTCTCCTTGATAATCATAGTCCTCATCTGTCGATTGATGGGCTCAACTGTGTGAAAAATAACGGCATTGTCTTATTGTTATTTCCTCCTCACTGTTTCCACAGATGACGACCATTAGATCAGACAGTTTACGGGCCGTTCAAGAAGTATGTAAATACTGGAAGTGATTCGTGGATGTTAAATCACCCACGTTCCACGATGACCGACATTCCGGGAATAGTGACTTCTGCATATTCTTTTGCGTTGATGCCATCAGATATCCAAACAGTATTGAATACTTGTGGCACTGGTCCCATCAATAGAGACGTTTTTGCTGACCATGAATTTTTTCGTAACAGATCTGCCAAATTCTGACAGGCCTATTGCTCTAAGTGTTAATACGATAGAATGAGACGGTCAAACATTGGAAATCTCCACGAACCAAATTAATGACAATAAAACTCTCTGAGTCCCAGCATTCTTGCAGACCTATTGCTGTTTCTCCAAAGTATATAAGACCTTTTCCTAAAGCTGGGGAAAAGAAAAAAAGAAAATCAATGATAACCGGAAGAGACGCTCGGCTCTCCTGACGGACACTTCCGTGAAAGATCTCCTAAGGAAAGAAAGCAAAGTTCCAACCATGCCAAGAACCGTCTTTTCCAACTGGAAAAAATAGGCCTGCATCTAAAAATAAAAACATAAAAGTAAAAAATTAAAAAATTAAAAAAGAAAGAAAGAAAGAAAACTGAAAGCATTGACAGTGAAGACGACGACTATTTTTGTATTGTATGTCTCGATTCATTTGCCAATAGCAAATCAAGAGAAACATGGGTGCAATGTATAGACTGCAAGAAATGGGCACATGAAAAATGTACATCAGGAGGTAGGCATTTTGTTTGTCAGAATTTCCAGACATGTTTCAGATTAATTTTGTAGAGTGTTAACAATTTTTATTTTGAGCAAGTTATCAAAGGAAATTTTTCACAGTGAACTATTGTTGTGTATGATGAAATATTTCACTTGTTATGTCCTTTTTTACCTTTATGTCCAGTCATCACAATTATTTTATTGGTAGTTGTGTTATTAGTGTCGAACAGTGGCGAAGCGTCCATTAACACTAGAAGGACCGTGCCGGTCAGTCTGACCGGTGATCGTTGTTTAACATCTAATAAATCGCGTAATTTTTATTTTAGCATGCTTATATTTCATGACATTTAATGTATTTTGGTGGTCTACAATTTCCGTAAAATACAAATATGTATTACGAAAACTGAATGAGTTATAATTTTTTTCTGAATTTTATTTATCTTAAAGGACCACAATCGGTCATTATGAGCGGTGAGATTTTTATGTTCCATGTCCCTAGAGGCGCAACATTTCATCCGCTTAGAGTACCGGTACGTTATTTATTGTTGTGATATTGTTCCCCTTCTTTCTTTCCCTCTTACTTTATTTCGTACTGAGTGGATATAACGTATTGCTGTACTCTACCAGTACGTTTTTCAGCTCAGCAAAGGTTTAGCTCTCCTCGTTAAGGCTCTGAGGCTGAGCCTACCCAAAAAATTTCAAAATAACTTGTTGTAACTAATATTAATCCGATCTGTTGACGAATACTTGTAAATGTTTTCAGATATTTTACTTTTGAACTTGTTTTCTGATCTGTGGGAAACAACTATGAACAGTGAAACAGTGACAGTGAAAGTAGTGAGAAAACGACACAGCATGAAGAACGGGCGGTATTGCATTAAACAGACCGGCATTCCATGATGTGAAGCGAAAAGAAGACGAAATTTCCACCACTGAAGATGTTATACATTCAATAAAACGAAACGCGTCTGGTGAGAAAAAATCGCATTTTTATTGTAGTTGCAAAGACGAAAAATAATTGTTTGCTTACTTCTATTTTGAAATTCATGTCAATATGCGATGTATTATATTCGGACATGTCAGAAAGAACAGACACCACACCAACACAATAAGTATATTCACGCGAAGACGCCGTTGGCTTCAATTACTTCACCGCAGATACAGGTCATTCGTTCGCATAGTGCGCAACTTGTGGGAATTTGAGACGGGCGGGAGGCGAGAAGGGTAACCAAATGGTTAAGGCGACCGCTGGCCCGAAGCAGCAGACCCGGGTTCGATTCCCGGCCCGGCTCACGTTTTTACCTATCGCCACTGTTTTATTTAAACGCCCATACGCAGCCATTGTCCTTCTTTTCTTTCCTAATCCTTCTTCTTTCCCCTCCTTTACAAAATAATTTGCAGTATGCAATGTACTAGGCGGTTTGGGAGTAGATTAGAAACGTACTTCTTTTGCTTTTTTTGTAATAATTCATAGCAATCATGTTGAAATCAGGCAAGAGACAGAATGAGTCGACCGCGGTGGCCGAGCGGTCTGCGGCGCGTCAGTCACAGTCTGCGCGGTCGCTGCGGACG
Organism: Locusta migratoria; assembly: GCA_026315105.1. Classification (NCBI taxonomy): domain Eukaryota; kingdom Metazoa; phylum Arthropoda; class Insecta; order Orthoptera; family Acrididae; genus Locusta; species Locusta migratoria. The sequence goes on from CM048745.1 coordinate 620,907,642, forward strand.
GGGGGTTCGAATCCCCCCTCGGGCATGGATGTTTGTGTCGTCTTTAGTATAAGGTAGTTCATAAGTTTCGAGACTGGTGACCCCGCAGTTAAGTCCCTTAAACTTAACAAACATTAGAACATTTAGAAAAATGTGAACATCATTAGCTGGAACGTTCAGCCAGCTCATGTTCACCATACAGGTAGCATACAGATCATTGTCTGTGAAACATATATCCTTTAGCGTCTCCGAATTCGATAGTTGCAGTTGCGCATCTTGTTTGTCATTTGTTCGGCGTCCAAGCGTTACTGATTGGCGCACAGCGAACAATCACTAAGTAGAAAGGTGGTGGTTGACTGGCCCTCAAGACAGAGCTTCGATATGAGTGGGTCGCGAAATTATTTTAGAATTGTATTAAAGTGTAATTAATAACGTGCAGTCGCCCGTGCACATTGATGGGACGTAATGGCAGTTCGCGAAGTGTGGAAATTCAAATCTAATCGCATGAAATACGGGTAAATACCGGGTGAATGTTCTGTGCCACGATAACGGAACTATCGATCTAACTACATTGACACAAATTTCGTTCTGGTGCATTGCAGTGACTGGATGCGAATGTGATCGAAATATCTTAATGACCGGGTGATCAAAATGTCAGAAAACATAATAAATCGTGAAATAATATAGATGGAGATGTAAAAATTGACACACATGGTGTTTTATAAGGAAAAAAAAGATGTTGCGTGTTTCTGGTTTTGAAACTGCTACCGAGACGAGTGAAAGCTACGCCGATTTGTTACAGAATCGCATCATCCCCAGCCTTGCCGATAAACACCTGCTGGAACGTATGATTTTTATGCAGGATGGAGCTCCCCCCATATTGCTAGAAGTGTGAAAGATCTCTTACGCGCGTCGTTTGATGATAATCGTGTGCTCAGCCGCCACTTTCGTCATGTTTGGCCTCCCAGGTCCCCAGACCTCAGTCCGTGCGATTATTGGCTTTGGGCTTACCTGAAGTCGCGAGTGTATCGTGATCGACCGACATCTCTAGGGATGCCGAAAGACAACATCCGACACCAATGTCTCACCATAACTCCGAACATACTTTTCAGTGCTACTACTTCTTAAGGCCGTTTCACACAAAATTATAAACCACCTACAATAAGATTTCAAAAAAGTAAATTGTATAAGGCTTACCTTAGGCATAGTACCATTCTTGCTCTGTTGGAAATAGATCACCTGTAGTTGGTGTCTTTTCTACTAATGTCGTTACTTATCAATGTTAAGATCTCTTCATACGCAGGTTTAGATAGCCGAAAGTATGTTGTGAATCTGTCATCATCTAGCCCCAAGTCCTCCATCAGATTAAGATACTCTCCGCACTTTTCCGTCTTTGGTTGATGGGATGCACCCAATGCGTTCCGTTTGTAACCGAGTACAATAGCATGAGTTCCTCTCCACTACTCGAACTACTTTAGCAGTCATCCAACCAAGGCACATTTTTAGTAAACGCGAAATCGCACCACGAACCACTTATGTTACCCACTTCAAATGAACCGACTGACAGAGCAGACAATATCTGACAGACGTCGTTGGCGGTGTCAACTTCACATCTGTCACGTTACGTAAAATGACATAGTGTGACCGCGGTGTGAAACGGCCTTTACTGTCGTGGCGTCGCTATTCGCTACAACGCCGGCAGTTCACATTGCAAATCGCCGCGCCAGTATAAACGAGCGATAAGTCGCTTAATAGAACTTAGGCCGTCGAGGGCGCCCGCAGTCTCTGTACCTCTTTGCTCGCTTCGCGCGTCGGCTAATAGGAAGAAGTGGGCTCACCTATATACACGGGGCACTACAGTAACACGAGAGAGTTCGACAGTTCGATCCAGGAGTTAAAGAGAGGAGTTTCATCTACTAGAGTCAGCAGTCTACTTTTAACATAATCTGTAACAGTGTACTATAGCCGGGAGTCATAATCATACCATACAGAACAGTGCGATATTTAGGTAGCATTTGTAGCATCAAAAGCACAGCATTATATCTCGTAAATCAATCATATGTGGACTAATCAATTCTTTTAGTTACAGACCCTGTCCATGTCCATGCTAGTCATGGTCCACGGCCAAATCCGGTTGCATCCCGAGACATAACACCAACACACACAGATTACAGTGGCAATGAAGAACAGCTTGATGCCTTCTGCATATCTTTTTTCTGAAAAGGGCTTATTTTTTCTGAGAACGTATACTTTCGGTTTTTTCATTAAAATAACATTTGTATTGAACGATTTAGAAGATGGAGGTGAAAACAGAAAGAAGAAGAAAATCTTTCCTGTCATTTCGAAACGACTCATCCAAGAATTTGCGTTTAATGATTTTTATAACCGTGGAAATCGAAATGTGGTTGACCAGGCGGCTATTTTGACCCTATCAGGCTTGTACCTAAAATAAAAAAAAACTCTATGTCCTCCGTGTAAATGCAAACGTAGGCTTCCGCGGCTGTTGTCATTATCAATAAAACTCTTCCGGGTATGAGACCGCGTCGTTATTTTATAAACTTTACCGACGTTCCGGCCACTGTTGCAGGCGGCCTGCATCAGGGTCTGTGTCTGACTGCTGAAGGAACGATCGCTTGGGGTTTATATATCAGCAGATAAGGGAGAGGAAGGGGGACGTTGGTTTTCCTTTATTGGTGGTTATATTATTGCACGCCATTGGTGGAAAGGGGCGTCGATGATTGGAGGTTTCATTCTTCTCCCTTACTGGTCAGACCCTGATGAAGGCCGCCTGCAACAGTGGCCGAAACGTCGGTAGAGTTTATAAAATGACGACGCGGTCTCATACCCGGAAGAATTTTATTGATGCCTCCGTGTAAAGTTTAGTCTATGATATTTATTTAGGTTTCAAGACATGATTTCTTTAGAGACGCTAAGACGGTTATGTTAACCATATCATCCTTATACCTCAACTAAATAATATGCAGAATCTTCCCATTTGTAGTTCGTTTGATGATATTTGTAACGGATTACCACAGGATTTGTTCAGGGCAGAAACAAACAGTGGTCTTTATAGTACTCCTCACCCATTTACTCAGAGGTTGATCTTCCTTGGAACTATATGCGCCAGATGACAGAATCTCCACAGACATGAATATCACTCCGTGATTCTCCCCTCCCGAGCGCCGCGAAAAAGAATTTACGGTGCGACGAGAGTGCCCGCACCTGAGATCTCATTATTTAATTCTATCTCGGCTCGTAAATTCTCTTATCACGGCCGCGGAGCTGAAAATGCGAAGCCCTTTCACCCTGGGCCCGCAACTTGTGGCAGCGAAAATGTTTGTTGGCTCGTGAAGTAGGTTTTTGTACGAGCCGCTATGCGAGTCCCTCAGCCTTATCTGAAGGGCCTAACTGAAGTATTACGCCCCGCCTTGGCAGGATTAGGGTTCGCGTAGCGCGTGCCACGAGCTTTTACCCTCCGGGGGCGAGATGAATTTTTTTTCCGCGTAAGGTAAGGAAACACCGCCTTTCTGACATGTCCCTGATCCATGAGCAGAGAATGTGTTTCAGGATATGCACCGATCTTCTCCGTTTCATTGCATCTTCACATTAGGATCACGTCCGTGCTTCACAACGGCCGTTACAGATTGCCTTTTTATCCCGTCACTGTCTAGTGTTCAACACCTCAATCGATATAAATGAAGCCCTTATAGAATTACTCAGTCACTAAATTCGGTTTTCAGATCCAAGAAATCTATACAGAATGAATCACGAATACATACAAACGTTTTTATAAATTATTCTACAAGTGAAGGCAAAGGACAAGTTCTTATAAACGTAGAGCCGTAATTGTTGGTTCCAGAAAAACGCCAAATGAAAAATTTTGCCTGAAATTTACAAAAATAAAATAAAATACAATAAATTGTCGAATGCTTGTAAATCTATGGGACTTGTTTGCTCATCAGTCCCTAGATTTACAAAGCAGTTAAACTAACTTAAACGAACACAAAGACAACACATAACCACCACCCCCCCCCACACACACACACACAAAAATCCATGTCCCAGGGAGGACTCGAACCTCCGACGGCGAGCAGCCGCGTGCTCCGCAGCAAGGCGCCTTAGAGGGCTCGGCCACTCCACCGCGTCTGAAATTTAGCAACCTTGCTAATAATATGATATCATCGCAAAACTGTGCGAGGGTACATAAAGCACGATTTCCATTTATTTTGTTGTTACTGATCTGGAGAAACGAATGAAACATGTCCCAAACGTGTATCATCAAGAGTTTCCAGAAATTCCATAGAATATACAAGTAAATTCCAGATATTGAACAATTTCATTTGTTTGTTTGCATTAAGAATATTAGCAAGCGTTAGAGAGTGGTTTCGGTCGTTTACTAACCTTGAGACAATACACCTGATGCATTACTTGCTCGCATTATGCATGCAATAGACGAAATGAAGAACTAGTTTATGAAACTAATACGAGCAACAAAATCTATTCATATACATAAAGGTAAATGAACTGAATTTGGTGGAGACATTTTTGAACATTTATTGTGAAAGTATTGTGAAAATCTATGTACACTGTACAACTTCCATAACACTAAGCTTTATTTTATTCCGGTTAAACAAGAATTCACTTGTGCTACGGTATTAATGAAAGCTTATTATCTGACATATTTATACAGTTTTAGATAACTTCATTCCCACAATTTTTGGAAATTACTTAAACTTCTGTTGAAAACATGGTGTAATTGACTTAAGTTAATAGAATGGGCCAAGTAGTAGTTAAATTACAAATTTTCCCAAATTGTTTCTTTGCTTCTCTGGACTATCTGGCAAACGCCTCAGATATGTGTCTGGAATAGGTTTTATTGGATACACCGGATAAATAACAACAAACTGAATGGAAATCGTGCTTTACTGTAACCACGTACAGTTTTGCGACGATTCATGTTAGTGATGTTGCTAAATTTCAGCTGCGGTGGAGTGGCCGTGCAGTTGAAAGCGCCGTACTGCGGAGCGCGCGGTTGCTCGCCGTCAGAGTTTCGAGTCCTCCCTGGGACATGTTCAAAATGTTCAACTGTTTGTATAGCTTATGGGACTTAACTACGGGGTCATCAGTCCCTAAACTTACAAACTACTTATGAACTAGCTTACACTAAGGACGGCACAAATATCCATGCCCGAGGGGGGATTCGAACCCCCGACCGTAGAGGCTGTGCAGATCGTGACTGGGGCGCCGCAGTACCCTCGGCCAACGCGGCCGGCCTTGGGCATGGGTGTGTGTATTGTCGTTATGTTTTTTTAACTTAATTATGAATGGCAGTGTTTGTCCGTCAATGTGACTACATATAAAATGCGATTTTTCCCACCAAACGCGTTTCGCTTTAATCTTTTATATCTATTAATGTGAATGTCTGTTCGGTGTACGTTTATCACGTCTGAACCACAAGACATAAAGAGCTAAAAATTTGTACAGTTACTAATGTCTACCTGGGGAAGACTTTAGGCGCGGTTTTATGGCGATCGGATAGATATTTAGTAATTTGAAGAATATAACGCGAAATGCGTACAATAATTACTCTTTGAAAAATATATTTACTCTTTGAAAATGGTTTTATTGGTTGCATTGTTGCTTGAGGGTTGATAATGGTAAAAGGGTGGAGTATATTGGGATGCAAAGTTATCTGTGTATATAAAACTCGGACTGAAGGCCAGCGATGACGTTTGCGACCATAGACCATAGATATGATGGTCTATGTTTGCGACTCTATAGCAAGGAGGTTACATACAGCGAAACGTGATGCCAGAGACCATATCTTTGGTCTATGCGTACTACAATGTCTTCAGCTCTTTCTCTGTAAGGATAAGCCTACGAATAAGGAAATATAAGAATAAATAAATCAAACAGTAAAAAAGAAATTTCTTTTAATACATCTCTTTAAAAAAACGATTTAACGTTTCGCGCATTACATCAAGTGATCGATGTGTGATATTATTACAATCATTATTGTTGAATTTCGTGATTGGATTCTTCGAAACGAGTGCATTTTACGTGTGATTTTATCTATACTACTTACTTTTTCCTGATAAACGGTAAGTGCATAAGACTTCTGCAATCTGATAGGAATAGTTTTCAGTTTGTTTCTAAAGAAGGTATTGTATTTCATTTCATCCTTGAAATTCAATCTCAAAGCACACTACTGAAAAATAGCTTATCTATCACAATCAACCAACACGCGAGCGGTGCCGCGGGTTTAAGCTAGTCATTATATAAATACGCTAACACGAAAATAGAGGTATAGATTACTAATTAATTCGTACAAGAAGGCCAATGATATTTAAATAATTCGAAAGATTGTTTGTCGTAGATTTCACGAATATAATTATTATATGTGCATTTAGCCATTAAAAGTGGTAAAAGGAAGTAGAAATTTTCCTATCTACTGCTTGGATCAAGTTCTACATTCTCCTAAAATCAGCTCACTGATTGGCTATTCGCCCCGACCAAAGACGCTGTAATGCAGCGCATCTGCAGTATTAAACTAACGTATTAAAATAAGTGAATATCGAAACATGGAGTGCTCCCAACTCACATTCTTGTGCAGTTCATATGCTTCATTTTCCCAGTGATTAATAGTGGTTAAATGAAATGGATGTTTTCATATGAATGCCGATATATAAAGGATGATGAGCCGGGAGAGTCATCTAGCGGTGCTTGGGTGGAACTACGAAGTCGACAATGGCAATACAAGTGATGATGCGCCGGGAGAGGCATGTAGCGGTGCACGGATGGAACTACGAAGTCGACATGTTGTCAGCTCTGGAATTCTGAATATCGCTGTATCGAAATAACATTATTTCTTGGCGTTGTATAAATATACGAGCACCGAAATTGTAGTTCCATTTCAAATATTTGGCTAATGAAAGTTATATAATTCGAAAATGGCATGAGAAGTGTATACTTCCGTTTTCATTTGTTGTTATTGTGTCAGGCATTTTCCTTAACACGTGAAAGATACCGTTTCATACCTCCCACTGCCGGTTAAATTTTACCAATTATCCCAGCGGCATTCTATGATAATGTTGGCAACAGATGCTGAATAGTGAGAATCCTGTGAGTCAACGCTGACAACGCCGATGTTTTCTCATGGAATCTTCGCTTTACGAGGGCAATTATTTTTACTGAGCGGACGAGGGTACATACAAGAACTGTTAACCATAAAGCAGGAACAACATTATTTTTTTTACTTCATGGTCTGTACGATACACTAATCGAGTCATTCTATGTGGCTCGAACAAATGGACAAAGAATTTCTATCGTGTTGTTGATGTTGCCAACATAACCACGCGAGGCCGCCGACATGATACGTAAAATATTATCCCCAGTAACCATTGTAAACATAATTCGTCGATTATCGACTACAGGCAATACTAGTGAAAATAAAACATCTTCAGTAATAATAGACATCTACAGTTTGTTTTGTTTTTAGATCGAAAACAGTTCGTTAACACGTTCGCTGCGGTCACCAGGGTGTCCCGAAAACGCTCTAGGCGGACGCCTATAGACGCATGTGCGCTGAGAGCTGAAACGGGACCCCTGCGGAACCTGTAAGTTCATGTACGTACATAATATTGACAGCGAATATAACGTCTGCACGAGACGTGGCGTTAGATATAGAAATACAAGTACGCTTTAGCTGCATGCCGATCATGTGATAAATGCTGCAAGCTGTCTGACACTTATAAGCGTCATATGCATTATTACAAACAATTATAACAACTCCTCTGATTTATTGATTTTATTGCAAACTGGAAAGAAAATGAAATTCAAACAAGCGATAAATCTGCATTATTGAGAAAGAATTAAGAGTCTGCAAACACCAAAACGTTTATCAAACGGACTAAAGGAAACATGTCTCATCTGCAATGTGGTGCTTTGGAAACCCAATCCCATATAACAAGTAAGTTTGCATTGTGTATAGGCGATGTTTTTATAGCAAAACACTTAAGACGAAAACATTTAATGTTCAAATGTTTGTACAGCTTATGGGACTTAACTACGGGGTCATCAATCCCTAAACTTACAAACTACTTATGAACAAGCTAACACTAAGGACGTCACAAATATCCGTGCCCAAGGGGGGATTCGAACCCCCGACCGTAGTGGCCGTGCAGACCGTGACTGGTGCGCCTCAGTTCCCTCGGCCACCACGGCCGGCTATCACACTGTCAGGGGAAAAAAAAAAAAAAAAAAAAGAAATACCCGCAACATCACTAAAGGATACTTCCGGACGTGACATCCTCATCAAAACATTAAGTAGCCGCTACCCTTTACATGCCCTCCGATCTAGAACATCATACATACTTTTTATGACAGAAAAATCGCGTATATATTCTCTTGCTTTCATTCGAGCAAGTTGCCTTCATGTCGAACGCTGTGTTTCCATTTTCAGTAATATTATGTCACTGGCATGTTTTGTTTCCATAAACATTTAGCCGCGACGACTTAGACGCGTGTGCTGGAGCGCCGTGTTGCGGTGCTCGCGTCCGTTCGCCGTCGGGTGTATCGTCTTTATCTTATGAGTAGTTTGTAATTTTGGGGAGCTGATGACCCAGCAGTTAAGTCCCTTAAGCTTAACAAACATTTGATAAACATTTATTTGAAACTTATTTTCTTTCGTTGATATTTCAATACTCTTTATGAATCATAAAGAATATTTTTCTTAAATTAAGTATTAAAAGAATGATAAACAAGTAATAATCACTCGACGCGTTAAGAACCTCATTGCGATATACCCTCTGAGAGCGCAGCGGTACCTTCAACTGTCGGACATAACTATTCACACGCAAGTGGATGTCATGACCGCTTATGTCACGTTGTACAGAACTTCTAAGCAATGTAGTCACAATCAGTGACTGAAAAACTGAGGTTAGAGAAGAAAGAGAAATTCCAGTGGACTTATGTGAAAGTAAACATCTTTATATCGTAGAAAATAAAGAAACAGTACGAACCGGATGTGAATATTAAATAAAGAAGAATGAAGGAAACCTGGCGTGCGTCAGGTAACAGCCATTAATCACAACTCACATGAAATCGTCACAACGGAAGATGCGGTTGTGTAAACTGACTCGTATATTAGCTATCATAAAACCGGGATCGTTTACTTTGAAACGCAGCTGTTTAAAGAAAGTAGGCTACAAATTTACTATCTTTTTATGCTCAAACACGTACGAAGACTATGACACATTAGGATTGTTGGTCAAACAGTTAAGATATGAAACATGCAAATTCGGAATTGTTTATCAAGACAACTACATAGCTGAAACTATGAGAAATCCTAAATGTTGCATCCTGTTAACTGACACTCTTTCTTTAAATGACGTCCAGAGAAAGAACACTTTAATAAAATATTTAATTGGATGCCATTGAGATAGGGGAAGGAAGAAGGTAAATTAATTTTTACAGCTTAATTATGGATAAAAAAAGCAAAGAAGCCTTGGAGCTTAATTTGTACACCTCTTTCTTATTTAAAGCACTCCTACCTGCTATTTTTGTTTTAATTGGTGCTTCGTTTGAGTAATGAAGGATTTTTAAAGCAATAGCGTCGAGTAATGAGACAGAAATCTGCCAAATGGGAAAGCAAGCCAAGTTCCATTGGCGCCGCGTGTGCTGGTTAATGGACCATCGTTCTGAAATCAGTGTCCTGTGTTCAGGGTACATTTTTTACGCAGGACGAAAACAGCCTGTTGATGTCAGGCGCAAGTAATCCATTCTGTCAGAATCCATTAACTTTTAAAACAGAATATAATGCGGGTGGTAGGGTCTAAAAACGATACAGTCGTCTTAACGAGCACTCGCGTATAAGAAGAGCGAAATAAGTCAACGACTGATGAATTTTAGGCAGAATATACCAACGTACTATCACTTATAAAAATATATGTGATGCGAAAGACTCAAATAATTGTTTGAACAAGGAAGTATCACTTTCGTTTGTATACAAACCGCATTAAATGTCGCAAATAGAAAAAAAACTACACCACCTTAGAGTTATCCAATTCACTCAGGATGTATTGTAAAAACAATGTCTATTGATAACATACAGGTTTGTATCAACCAGTACGAAATTCGTGGTTCATGTGTGGACACCTTACACCATAAGGCATTAACAAATAATGTCCATATGCATCCCTAAACTGTCCAATTAACTGTTCGACCACAAAACCTCTAATACTAACATTGCATTCGATAATTTGATTTTATTTCCGTATATTGTTACACCCAACTCATAAATTCTTAATTATATCCATAATGGATGTGAGGTCGCGGTTGTATACTTAATTATTTTGTCAAATAGGCTCAACCACAGAGATCGTGTAAAAACGCCAAAGTATGACGCAATTCGAGGGTCAAGCCCTCATCATCAGATAAACTATACAAGAATCTTAGAACCTGAGACAATAAAAATCTAAAACGTAATAAAAGAAAACGTGGTTACTTCCCTTGTAACCGTGTCTCCGCTGAAAGCTCCTCGGCATTTTGTGCTTCGTCAAGATTCAAAACAGACCCCAGCACTGACGGCGCATAACACTAGTGAAATGCACGGAGTCAACAACACGAGTCAACTACACGTGCAACTCCGGCAATCTACATCCCTTTGAATCTGCTTACGGTATTCATTCCTCGTTCTCCCTCTACGGTTTTTACCCCACACACTTCCTTCTGATGCTAAGTTGATTCCTGACATTACATTTGTTTTACCGTTGTTAAAGTTCATCTTATATTTTCCTTCCAAGGCACTGACCATTCCGTTCAATTGCTTTTCCAGGTCTTTTACTATCACTGACAGAATTACTGTGTCGTCAGCAAACCGCAAGGATTTTATTCCCTCTCCCTGAACTTTAATTCCCTCTCCAAATTTGTCCTTCCATTCCTTCACAGCTTGATCAGTGTATAGATTGAACAACATTGGGGAAAGGCTACAACCCTGTCATACTTCCTTTCCCACCCAATGCGACCCTTTCATGACCGTCGACTCTAATAATTACTGTCTGTTTCTTGTAAAAGTTGTAAAGAACTATTAGCTCCCTATATTTTATCCCTGCTGCCTTCAGAATTTGAAGGAGTGTATTCCAGTCAACATTGTCAGAAGCTTTCTCCACATCCATAAACAATAAAAACGTAGGTTTCCGTTTACTTAATGTATCGTCTAAGATAAGTCGTAATGTGACTATTGCCTAGCTAGTTCCTACGTTTTTCCTCAGAAATTAAAAATTGTAACTTTACTGCTGATACTGAGACCATGGTTCCTAAGAGACAGATCCGTATTACGTCATAACGCCGACTGACTACCGCGTTGCGCAGCCGAGACCTCCTATAAACATCGTACCTCTTCGGAAGTGTTCGGAAATGTTCTTTAAAGGCGTTGTAATTCATTTATTTGTTTATTTGAACATTATTAAAGAATATTAAACGTTCTGCACTACTTATGTTGACCTCTAGTCTCATACCAAAGTCGGCATGCCACCAATACATTGTTAAAAGAAATATTAATAAATTAAACATATTAGATTCGCGCCATATTATTCGTATTTCCCCGGTTTAGAGGCGCTGCGGCAACAACAGACACACTGGAGGATACTGCGTCTGGAGCTTTCACTACCCACGTCCTCTGTTGATACTATATGGTGCGACTCGGCCATGGGAACCTATAACGGTTCTTACTATTTACAACTTGTACAAAAGCCAGACCGCAGTTATTAGACTCGAAGGGCATGAAAGGGTAGCGTCAGTTGGGAAGGGAGTAAGACAGGGTTGTAGCCTTTCTCCGATGTTATTCAATTTGTACATCGAGCAGGCGGTGAAGGAAAGCAAGGAAAATTTTGGAATAGGGATTAAAGTTCAGGGGGAAGAAATAAAAACATTGCGTTTTGCTGATGACATTGTAATTCTATCAGAGACAGCAAAGGACCTGGAAGAGCAGTTAAATGGAATGGACAGTGTGTTGAAGAGAGCATATAAAATGAACATTAACAAGAGCAAAACAAAAATAATGGAATGCGGTCTTAGAAAATCAGGCGATGCTGAAGGAATTAGATTAGGTAACGTAGCAATGAAGGTGGTAGATGAGTTTTGTTACTTGCGTGTAAAATAACATGCGATGGTCGCAGTACAGAGGATATAAAATGCAGAATGGCAATGGGAATAAAAGCATTTTTGAAAAAGAGAAATTTGCTAACATCGAATATTAATTTAAGTGTAAGGAAGTCTTTTCTGAAGGCATTTGTGTGGAGTGTTGCCTTGTACGGGAGTGAAACATGGACGATAAGCAGTGTGGATAGGAAGAGAATAGAGGCTTTTGAAATGTGGTGCTACAGAAGAATGCTGAAGATTAGGTGGGTAGATCGCATAACTAATGTAGAGGTACTGAACAAAATAGGTGAGAAAAGGAATTTTTGGCATACCCTGACTAAAAGAAGGGATCGCTTGGTAGGACACATTCTTAGACATCGGGGATTCGTAAATTTAGCACTGAAGGGAAGTGTGTGGGGTAAAACTCGCAGAGGGATACCAAGAGACGCTTATAGTAAGCAGATTCAAGTGGATGTGGGTTGCCGTTCTTATGAGGAGATGAAAAGGCTTGCTCAGGATAGAGTAGGGTGGAGAGCTGCATCAAACCAGTCTCTGGACTGAAGACCATAACAACAACAACTGTCGGACACTGCTTAGCCGTTACTATCCGAAAATGTATCTGCCTCCGACTCAAGCACATGTTAATAGCTTATTAAATAAAATTTTTACCTACTTATAAGAAGCCATACAACTCCATTCACTCAGTTGTCTGTAGAAAGCCCGAGAGAGTCTCTGCGGAATGAGGCTTGTTTCCTTTACAGTTGATACCCCACTTATTTACGGCTACAAAAACTCGCTATTAAAAGATATACACGGATCGTTCTATGAATGCTATGTCATTAACGCTATCTTTTAGCGGACGCCGTGAAAACCCTTCGCAATACATCTACTATCACCTATGTGTCATATACTGTCATCGTATCAATCCGATGTCCTCTCTCCAGCTATGTTACTTGTTTCTGTCAGTCTTGCCAGGTACCTACATCTAAATCTGTGTTCCGCAAACCACTGTACTGTCGTCGGCAGTGGCTATGTCTCACAGTATCAAATATAAGGAACCCTTTATGCAGTACTCCATAGTTCCAGGTGAACGGGACTGGAACAACCTTAAAACACTGAAAACTCGTACTACCGAAATTTATGGGGAAAAAGGATATAAATCGTTGTTGATAAGAGAACAAGCATCTAAATATGAACTTTGAGAAATCAAGTAATTACACACGAATTTACATTAGCAGAATAAACGTTTTTAATTTTAATCTGGCCCTATTTACTTCGTGAAAAAATTCTGAAGTGTCGATTGTTGTAAAGCCGCAACGTATCCGCGGGTTTTGTTTTACGAAGCTCGGATTTATGGGAAAATTCGTAATTCTGAGACTCGAATTATCGAAATTCCGCTGTATTCCATGCCTTATGCAGTGCGGTGAAGAATGATTGTTTAACTCTTTCACCTTATATTCCCTGTAGTTCCCAAATGTTTCGTTTTCAGTTGGCTTTTATTGTTAGATTCTTTTCTTTACCTGTACACTATTGTAGTTCCTTTCTTCGTGGATTATCTGAGGTATTCTTAATTCTTTTGTCATCTGAGGTTTTCGTTTTCACTTACCTTCCTTATGCCTACTGTTGTCTGTTCACCATCTGAGACTGCCCTTGTAGGAGATGTCAGTTTCCCTTCACTAGTACGTGATTAATACTCTCACCTAGTAAAAAGGAGTAATTTGGTGGCTGCAATCTAGGATGATATCACGTACCATCATGTCAAGTAGAGCATCAATCCACATACACTGGTGTCACACTGAATAAAAGAACATTGACAACAAGACAGTAAGATGCCCTCTATAGCTACTGGATACACGGTCTGCACGTTTTGTCGTAGTGACGAATCAGAGGGTGAGTAGAATGAAAGAAAGTGACGGATGTGGTAAGCGAAGCTGCACTATGCATAACCCCTGCCAGGAACGTGGTTTCAAGCGGAAGCATTAACTCCTTTCCAATCAAGAATTATTAAAAAATATAACTTCCTGCACTACTTAATCTTAAATTTTTATTTGTAATTATAAAAATAATCATGAGTAGTTTGTGATGCTGTATTGAGAAAAATACAGATTTTTCCCCCTGAAAATTATAATGCACTAGCTTAAACCCGCGGCTCCGCTCGCGTGTTGGTTGAATATGATAAGCTATCTTTCAGTAGTGTGCTGTGAGACTGGTTTTGAAGGATGAAATGAAATACAATAACTTTTTTTAAAGAGATATATTAAAGGAAATATCTTTTGTACTGCTTTGCTTATTTATTCTTATATTTCCTTATTCGTATGCTTATCCATACAGAGAAAGAGCTCAAGACATTGTAGCACGCATAGACCAAAGATACGCTCTGTGGAAACACGTTTAGATGTATGTAACCTCCTTCCCATAGAGTCGCAAACGTCATCGCTGGCATACAGTCCAAATTTTTTTTTTTATAATTTGACGGCTTCCAATCAACATATCTTCCACCCCCTTATAGGTATCGGTATGGAACTGCTATGGTGTACAACGGGAGACTTCGGAGAACAATTAGACACAGACCATTCGTTTGCGTTCTGTAGTTTTCACTGTAGAGCGAAATATTAACACACACACACTCACAAACACACACACACACACGTAGAATTTTATATACACCGACAACTTTCCATCCCAATATTCTCCACCCTTTTATCATTATCAACCCTCAAGCAACAATGCAAGCAATAAAACCATTTTCAAAGAGTAAATATATTTTTCAAAGAGTAATTATTGTTCAGCATTTAGCGTTATATCCTTCAAATGACTAAATATCTATCAGATCGCTATAAAATCGTGCCTAAAACCTTCCTCAGATATAAATTCGTAACTGTACAAGTATTTACGTCTCTGCGTCTTGTCGTTAGGCCGTGAAAAGCGTACACCGCACAGACATTCACATTAATATATATATATATATATATATATATATATATATATATATATATATATATATATATATATAGACAAATATCTATCTGATCGCCATAAAACCGCGCCTAAAGCCTTCCCCGGATAAACATTAGTAACTGTACAAATTTTTAGCTCCTTATGTCTTCTGATTCAGACGTGATAAAAGTACGCCGAACAGACATTCCCATTTATAGATATAGATCACAAATGATTATCCGTTTATAGCTGATCAGTTACATAAAGTAACTGCTGTACAGTTCTTCTGTTTTAAAAATGCCATTAATAATGCAAATGCTGAATTTCATTAACTACTATTACATTTCACGGGGTAATACTAAAGTAAAGAAGCGCATATACATCTAACTCCGGGCAATCACTGTTGAACTGCTTCAGTAGGCAATCTGAGCACAATGTAACAAACATCTACAAAACTAATTTACGGGAAAATGTTCGTCAGCATGAGGTCTATACATAATCAGTCTCACTACGCATTAAAGGCTTAAATGTGTGGAATATTTATGGTTCAATGAAGGGTTTGTTCAGTTACCTCGCAGCTGGTAATTATTCATTACGCATCATTCCAATTTGCTCAGTTCACCTGTGTGTAGGAATTTGTAGCGGAATTAACAATTCTCAGTATCGTGTCAGTGAATGTATGATAAAACAAACATAGCTAGTTCGAGCGGTGGCCTCACATTTGCTCTGCATTGCGATTTTAGCATTTATTGCGTACCTTATGATCCAATTTCATTTCATATAATTAGTGAACGACAAAGGCAAAATGATAGTCCCCAGTGAATGTATTTGCGATTATTAACTCTACACATTGCAGTACATGAACAGGATTATGACGGCACTACAGAGTTAAAAGATTCACTGACTGTATTACATTTGTTGGTCGTAATCAAACCAGACCATGGCATTTTTGAGTCATTAAATAGTCTAAGCACATAATGAGACGCACAAAAAGTAACCACAATACCTCTAAAGATGCAGATATTAGTTTGTTACGTTATCCTTAGTATGTCTTTCAAATAAGGACATCAAAAATCAGGTGTGCTACTTAAAACTTTTTATTGCTATTGTGATTATTTTCATGATCTTATGAATTGAGTGGTTATCTATGTTGTATGTTCAATTGTCTATAGTGTAACATAATTTGTGCTCGTTGCACAATGGTACATTACGTAACTTAATCTCTGCATGTGCTCCACATTGCTCGCTTTCCAAGGCACCCCTACCAACTCTAGTAATCGTCTGAGACGTTGTGTTACCTGCTGAATACTAATTCGGCATCTGGGAATAAATGTTCAGCTTGGGCGTGGTATAGCAGGCGCAGAAAATATACGAATTCGTAATATTTAAACATTTCGACAGTTTCAGGGCAGTGAAATAAATCCAGTGGCAAAGATGAAAATTTATGCTAGACCGGAATCCGAACCCCGATTTCCGGCTTTGCCGCAGCGTTCGCCTTAACCAATTGTGCTATCCAGGCACGCTTCCCTTGCAACCCAAATTCTCACATTTTAGGGCACTACAATTGTAGTGCCCCTTGGCTATTTGATTCCACTTGCTGGCAGCCTATACTGGATTTCCGCAAGGGATTGAACTTACCAATGCATCCGCACTAAAACTGTCAATTACCTCTTGGGGCAGATATACAATTCTTAATATGGTCTCTGTCCTTTTCCGACGCACTGATAAGTTCAATCCCTTGCGGGACTCCAATGTAGACTGCGAGCAAGTGGAATTAAAGGAGCAGGCGGCGCTACAATCGCAGTGTGCTACAAGCTGAGAATTTGGGTTGGAAGGGAAGCGTGCCTGGATAGCCTAACTGGTTAAGGCGACAGCTGGCCCAAAGCGGGAAATCCGGGATCGATTCTTAGTCCAGCACAAATTTTCATCTTTGCCATTGGATTTATTTCATTGTCCTGAAACGATACAAATGTTTAAATATTTCGAATCGCTAAATTACGGCCATCAATGTCAACAAATGATGTCTGTTCTTTCGGACATTTCCGAAAAGAACAGACACCATACATATAATTGAGAAAATAAAGGATTCCCAAGATTATTGAAAGCTCTTTGAGACTGATGTGTGCCTGTTCCCAGTCGTGGATCTTTCCGTTCTTTATGAATGACTATCATATCCACATGTTTTCATTGAATAGGATGTTGGCCAAAAGAGAGGGTCTGGTTAAACATTCACTGATTGTGGTTGTTTCCCCTGCGGGTATCTATTTCACCATCATAAAGTCATTTGCTCCGAACCAGCTGTTTCTGACACTTTAGACGACGCATCTGCCTGATCGAACCTTCAAACGCCACAAAAGTGATTTTGTAGTATTTTTCTGTTGTATAAAGATATGTAGAGTGTCCGTCTTTGACCATGTTTAGCTTCGATTTGGTCCGTGATAGGCGTGAGGTTGAAGAGCGAAATAATCCCAAAAGGCGTCCAGCTTTGCTTTTGACTCGTAGTCCGCTTCCGTAGTCCAGTTGCCAGCATGCTCGGTTGCCACGCAGGAGGTCCGGGCTCGATTCCAAACCGGGTCGGAGATTCTCTCCATTCGGGCACCGAGTTTTAAGTCGCCCTCGTTATCATTTCATGACCGTCGACGCGCAAGTCTCTCCAGTGACGTCACATAAAGACTTGCACCAAGCAGGCTGAACCCGATCCCAACTAGGGTCTGACGGCCAAAAATACCACACGGAATCATCATCATTATCATTTGGTTCGTAAATCACAAGGTGCCTTAATTGGACAGGTCGTATCTCGGTGCTGTAGCGCAGGATCTTACGGTAACTTGTCAGTCAGCCATAGAGGCTAGTATGTGAAATTCTTCATAAGATGAACATCAGTTTTGTGTTGCTGTCTTTGCAGAGGTGATACGGGACTCTGGTAAACTGTCATTCTGTTCTTGTACGTTTCCCAAATTGTGCTATGTTTGCATCCTTTGGAAGTCTCAGTTGGATCACTGTCAATGAAGGTCTGCTGTCTTGGTGTCATTGACTGTAGCTGTAAGGTTCCGGACAATTGCATCAACATATTCAGCAGGTTCTAGGGCACCCTTCATACTGCTACGACTCCAATACGATGAACCACAATATCCAAATGTCGTGGTGGTTGTGGGTAACTTCAAAAATAGACATTTTTAGATCACAAGGAGGTGAACTCGTTTCGTATTGTAGCAGTGTTATGTTAGAAGATGCCCTTCATGAGCGCAGTGTCAGATACACGAAGGTGGGTCAATAAATAAGTCGCAGACATGTGTGTTCCGTATACCATTGACATTTCGCGCCCAAATTTCGTCAGAAGATGGCAGCATATGTATGCTTGTCATACGACATCTTGGAGGCAGTCAATCTGATGCAATGAAGAGGACGATGGTAGATGTGTTGCATGAGTGTACACAAGAACAGCGTGCAGTTTTGCGGTTTTTGTGGGCCAAAGGACTGTCCACGGAAGAAGTGCATCGTGAAATGCGTTCCGTCTCTGGTGACAAATATTTCTCACGGAAAGCTGTGTTCAGTTGGATTTAGAAGTTTAAACGTGGAAGGAAAGGCATTAGTGCTGGGGAGCGTCCTGGTTGTTCTGGAACAAACACCGTACAGCCCTGTCTTAGCCCCCAGTGATGTTGTCGGCGTTTGGGCCCCTAAAATTCATTTGGGTGGCCGTTATTTTGATAGAGATGATGCCGTAATCCATGAGGATACACGTTCGCAGTGACAGCAACCAAACGACTACTTTGCTGCTGGCTTTCAAGGACTTTTAAGGAGATGGGATGAGTGCCTGAATTTACAGGGTGTATATGTAGAAAAGAGAAATAAATGTCAAAAAGTTGCTTTGATTATTTTTTGCCACAATTCAGTTTTGCGACTTATTCCTTGACTCGCCCTCGTATTAGACTAGCCTCTTGGTAGGCACATGGTAGCGTTGAAGGACCTTTTGATGACTTCGCTACTTGATGTTGTCTTCCCCTCGTCTCGTGCAGCACTTTTCGTGCTGAAATGTCCCACAATGTACAGTTTATCACGGACAGGTAACGGCGCCTCAACACCTTTCGCATGAAGAGAACAGCAATACAGGAAGAATGTCGCAATAACAATGATGCGGCATTGGCTCCATTTCCGCTGCAATACCCGCTGCCTATATCATCAACTCGGTAAGTGGACATCATGATGACAAAAATTGCTGCATAAATTTCAGGTTGTCATACGGGCATCGCCTTGAGATTCACACCTGAACCAGGGCTAAAATTTTCTTGTGTATCACCTGGACGAAGTGGACTTACGTATTACCTACGTAATACCGTTATAAACCCGTTCACGTGAAAGCAGTGTGAACTGATGAAGGACAGCTAGTCCCCACGCGGGAGTGGCCAGACCTTGTCAGCGATGTCACTGTAGAGACAGGGGCTAGTGATCATGATGTCGTAATAGCGGCAATGGCCACAAAAGTTAATAAATCGGTCAAGAATGTAAACATACCTTCATATGATAGTTCACTAAATGCCAAATGGAGATCATAGTAATTGACATAGCTGGTGTATAGAAGCATCTGAGAATGTTCAAAACAAACAAGTCGCCAGATCCAGATGGGGGAACAAATACTCGGCGGCATTGGCTCCTTACGTAGCTTGCATTTATCGCGAATCACTGATCCGGCGCAAAGTACCAAGAGACTGGAAAAAGGCACAGGTAACGCCGATGTATAAGAAAGTCAAAAGAAAGGACCCACGAAATTACAGACCTCCACCATTAACATCCGTTTGCTGTACAATTCTTGAACATATTCTCACTTCTAATACAGCAAATTTCCTTGAGACGAAAAAACTCCTGTCTATGCATCAGCATGGCTTTAGGAAGCATCAATCGTGCGAATCCCAGTTTGCCCTTTCCTTTCATGACATCTTGTGTGCAATGGATGAAGAGCAACAGGCAGACTATATATTTCTCGATTTTCGAAACGCTTCTGACACGGTACCGCATTGAAGACTACTAACGAAGGCACGAGCTTATGCAATAGGAACCAAATATGTGAGTAGCTCGAAGACTACTTTAATAATAGATGGCGAGTGTTCATCAGAGACTAGGTTATCGTCAGCAGTACCCCAGAGAAGTGTGATAGGACCGCTATTATTTCCTATTTATACAAATGACTGACACAGTGAGCTCCAATCCGCGGTTGTCAGCTCATGATGCTGTGGTGTTTAGGACGCCGTCGTCATTGAATGACTGTAGTAGAATGCATGATGACTTGGATCAAATTTTTGGGTGGTGTGGGAAATGATAACAAGCGCTACATGCAGAAAAATGTAAGGTGACAGAGATAAGTAGGAGAAACAGTCCCGTAATGTTCGAATACAGCATTATAGTGTACTGTTTGACAGAGTCGCGTCAAAAATACCTCGGCGTAGCTCTGCACAGCGACATGAAATGCAACGAGCATATAAGGACAGTCGTGGGGAAGGCGGGTGGTCCAACTCGATTTATTGGGAGAATTTTGGGCAAGTGCGATTCGTCTTTAAAGGATACCTTACTTAAAATGCTTGTACGACCCCGTCTTGAGTATTGCTCAAGTGTTTAGGATCCCCACCAGATCGGTTGGAAGGAGGACATAGAAGCAATTCAGAGGCGGACGGCTAGGTTTATAGCTGGTAGATTCGGTCAATGGGCGAGTGTTAGTGAAATGCTTCGCGGACTGAAATGGGATTCGCTGGAAGGAAGGCGACGTTCTTTTCGAGAAGCACTGCTGAAGAAATGTAGAGGGCCGGAATTTGAGACGAACTGCAAAACGATTCTTCTGCCGCCAACCTACATTTCGCGTAAAGACTACAAAAGGTCAGAGAGTTTTGGGCTCGTACAGATGCATAAAAGCATTCGTTTTTCCCTGGTCTTATATGGGAGTGGAACAGGAAAGGAAGTAAGTAGTAGAGGTACTGAATACCCTCCGTTACGCACCTCTGGGTGACTTGAGGAGTATGCATGTAGATGTAATGCAACCATGTTATTGACTGTGAGGCCGCCCCGCGTCGGAGCTTGGAGTCACCCCTAGCGGCATGGTTGCATTTGTTATCCTAGCATAAGTTAGTCTAATTAGTTTGCAAGTCTAGGGACCGTTTACCTTAGCAGTTTGGAGCATTAGGATTACAAACATTTGAACATTTGATTGCTAAACTGTGCATGTAATATCAATGAACTTGTCCATGTCTAGAGTGGAGAAGGCACGTGAGTTTGACTGAAGGCATAATGTGGTGGCTTAGAGGACTGGCACAATCATTTCGGAAACTACACCACTTTTAAACTGCTCCAGGTTTTCTGTGTCTGGTATCTTCACCAAGTGGCCAAACCAAGGTGATGCCACATTACAGATGTCGGACGCCGTAGGCTCGGCAGATTATTAAAACAGGACCAGAAGCGAGTTTTTCTGACGTCAGAAGTGGTGTGGGACAGCTGATGGTTGAGAAGAAGGATGCACCAGATCGATTTCGTGCAAAAGTGCGCCAGTTTTGTAAGAGAAGCGATATGACTAGTTGTCACCATGACAGTGATTATGACTGCAGGAGCCAAATTTTCTGAATTAATATTTTATAAATCAAAAGTTATTCCCATGTAGTTTTAATATACAAAAAGTGTCTCAATGACAGCCTACCTTCCGACATAAGACTAATGATATGACTGAGCACTCCTCGAAAACTATCTTTCGCGCCAAAAGCGACCATAGAAGCCTCTTGCTCAGGCGAACGTAGCTCACTTCTGTTTCGGTTTTCGCTAGAGTACGATCGTGCCAAAGCATGGAATAAGTTATGCGCGTTTGGCCACTCGAACAACATTAGAGCGGCGTGCCGTAATTTTTCAATAATACATTTTCACGAAACAAATGTTTTATTGTATCTTGTGTAATTTTGGCGAATGATATAGATGTTGTGTACATGAGCAGTTGTTTGTAGTTTGCTACTTTACTGCGACAGAATTAAAGTAGCTGGCATCTCTAAAAAAATTACAGCGTGTTTATAAATGAATATCGAGATTTTAACGTTTTATAATATTTATTATATTAAACTTACAGTTAAGAATGATTTTTCAAATGAAAGAGCAACACTGTTTTGTTTGGCACCAGTGCGCATGTGCAGCGCGCAATGTTTCCGCCGCAATCCGCTAGATAGCGGTAGTAGCAAATATGGCGACTAGTGAACGGAAAGCGTTTTATGTTTTGCAGTTTTCAGAGACCGAATCTATTGTTACTGTGCAACGTGCCTTCCGGTTCACGTTCAGTTGTGATCCCGCAAGTGATAATAACATTCGTAGATGGTTAGATGGTATCATCAGTTTCAAGATACTGACTGCCTTTGTAAAGTGAAAAGCATGGGACGACCAAGAGTTAGTGAAGAAACTGTTTAGCGAGTGAGAGAGTCGTTCACTCATTGCCCAAAGAAAGCAGTCAGAAAGGCAATTCGTGAACTAAAAGTTATTGTGTCCATTGTTTGAAAATATTCAAATGTTTGTAATTCTATCGGACCAAACTGTGTGATCATAAGTCCGTAGCTTACAAACTACTTAAACTAAGCTAAACTTACCTAAGGACCACGACACCCATGCCCCAGGGAGGACTCGAAACTCCACGGCGAGCAACCGCGCGCTCCGTAGCGAGACGCTTTAAACCGCTCGGCTACTCCACCGCGGCCCCACTGTTTGGAAAGTTTTTAGAAAATGCATACAACTACATACTTACAGTTTACAGTAATTGCAGGCTCTAAAGCCGTCAAACTACGGATTACTGCCAACTTTGCAAACGATGTGTTGTTTCATGACGATGACGATTTTCTGGATCATTTGTCTTCAGTGATGAATCGACCTTTCATCTTAGTGGACATGTCAACACTCACAAAATGCGCATCTTTGCCTCAGAAAATCCTCAGGAGATGGTACAAATGTAACGAGTTTCCCCTAAAGTGACTACTTTTTGTGCCATATCCCAACGGATAGTTGGTGAACCTACTGTAAGTGGCACTAGAGCAATGGCTCTTCCCTCAGTTGAAATTGATGAGCCAGAGAACTTAATTTTCCAGAAAGATAGTGCGCCCCCTCACTGGCGTACACTGAAGTACACGATTGGATGAACATCACTGTACCAAAGTGCTGGATAGGCTGCAAGGGATCCAATGATATATCTTGCTTTGTGTGGCGTCCACGTTCATCCGAACTATCGCCATGCGACAGTTTCCTTTGGGGCTCCACCTAGGATCGTGTGTACGTGCCCTCAATACCAGCAGACCTCCCTGCATTAAGAAACCGCCTCGAAGTAGCTATTCCTGCAATCACTGAAGACGCACTAATCAACGTTTGGGAAGACCTCGGCTATAGACTTGATTTGTGCCGTGTGGCAAATGGTGCTCACATTGAACATTTATACACTTCTTGGTAAAACTGTTTGAGATGCTCTTTTATATGGCATATCATTTATAACTGTAAGTTTAATATAATAAATATTATAAAGCGTTAAAAGCCCGATATTCAGTTATAAACAGTATATATATTGCATTATCAGTTTACACCACAGCCCACAGAAAGTTACTCTCACTTCATCTCAACGGATAAACTACCTGGATGTCTCTATATACCTGGATGTCTCTATATAAACTATGTATCAGCATTCTGCAGTCAAGAACTATGTAAAGTTAAGTATTACCAAGACTCCATGAAATATATATATCGTTCTAATTTACTCTAGTGTTTCTAGTTTCTGCTGTCCCACTGGCTGCTCACCTCCGTACCTGCACTAGCGTGCATCCTTTATTCCTGTGTGGGTCTTTCTACTCGGCCACCGACACCTACAACCGGCGGAAACGAGACACAAAAGGGGCGACGATCTGGGACACAAAATATCTCTTGTACTTTGATACGATGGAAGATTACTACGCCCCTAACGTGTTCTTAATTGATAATATAAATAGTGACATTCCACTATGTCGTGGTAAAACCGATGACGGAAATGGAACATAGAAGAATATGAAGCGGTGCTTAAGTTTAAAACTGTAAAATTTTATAATTGTCTAAGTCGCATAACATCTCTGATGGACTAGTTGACATTAAATTCGTTCCACAAAGCACTACACTCTTGATTCTACAACCCCAGAAAAGTCGTAGCGCTCATGAACCAATCTTAATGCACACTTTACCATCGTCACTTTAGGCAGACGCAGCATCAGAGCGTTGGATGGTCTGATGAACACCATTGTCTTCTTCATGATACCGAAGCGAGGGCGCAAATCAGTCGTCTTCCAGGCAATCAGTTATGTGACACCTGTACTGTGAGACGGACAGAAGCTGACAGCCGGCCGCGGTGGCCGAGGGGACTACGGCGCGTCAGTCACGGTCTGCACGGCCACTACGGTCGGGGGTTCGAATCCCCCCTCGGGCATGGATATCTGTGCCGTCCTTAGTGTTAGCTAGTTGACAAGTAGTTGGTAAGTTTAGGGACTGATGACCCCGTAGTTAAGTCCCATAAGCTATACAAACATTTTAACATGTTTTTTAGAAGCTGACAACGGCTCAATTACACTCTGGGGAACAGTGACGGGCATCGCATCCATGTAGCTAGTGGAGCTGATGTAACGCACCACGACAGCCATGAAATACCGTACACTGGTTGCAGACTACGTACACCCCTTAATGACGAACCGGTTTCCAACGGCAGTGGCATTTTTCTTAACAAGTCAAGCAGCTGTCACAAGGCCAGCAGTGTGGTGTAGTTCTAGGAACGAAGTGGCCAGCTGCAATTGACGTGCTGGCCTCCAAACTCATCAGATATAAACCAGATCGAATACATCTGGGATGTGATTGGTGAAAGGATCTCATCGCCCCCTTCCAAAAATTTACGGAAATCAGGCGACTTGTGTGTCTATATGTGGTGCCATTTCGCTCCAGCGACCTATTGAAGTCTCCTTGCTTCCATGCTAAGACGTGTGACCACTGTTATCCGTGTCAGACGTGTACGTACTGTGTATTAGGTTGGTCGTCATAGTATTCTGGCTTATCAATAGTTAATCTATATAAATAGAATCGCCAAAAACTCAGGAATGGCTTCACCAATTTGGCTGATCCTTTCTTTGTTCTGTTCGTAATTCTCAGGACAAGGTTTGTATGAAAGAAAATTTTTGGAAAATGAACCGGAAAATACCAGAATTTGAGAAAAACTGAAAGTACGCTTCGGGTCGGATCATTTTGTAGATTCCAACAATCAGCTTGTTTATTCGCTACTCGCCTAGCGACCAAATATGCTGTAACGAAGCGAACAAATACGCCAAGGACTTCGAATAAAGAGAGATGGCGTTATGCACTCAAGCTTAAAACAGCCAGTCAGATTTAACATAAGACGTTGTTTATTTAGAAGCCCCTCAGTATTATTCTTACGTCCATGGTGTTGTCGGTGGTAATCATAACTTTGGAGCGTTGCAAACATAGAATTGATGCCAGTTCGTGGTGTTTTTGAGTGTTACAAACCAATCGAGCTCATATCGTGGTTTATTTTTTTACAACAATGCCTACATTGCGGCGTCGTAATATCGGTCGGCGTACGCGCAACGCAATTCTACTACGTGGTCGCAACCGCGACTTTGTAATGGCACACGGCTAGCAGTGAAAACATTACTGAACAATGTGATCGAAGGGAAAATATAAGGGAGAAGATGTGTTGATAACCCGCATCCTAATGGTACCAACTGACGTACCGTTTGAATTTAAACGACTACAATTTCCAGTGCGGCTTGATTTCGCTTTGACCATAAATAAATCACAGGGTCATCCGTTGAGTGTTTGCGGCGTCAATCTGGAAAATCCATGCTTCTCTCATGGACAGTTGTATGTTGCCTGCTCTCGCGTCGAAAAACCGACAAATTTATCTATTTACACGCCAGGTAATCAAACAAAAAATATCGTCTACCATAAGGCATTACAACGAAATTACCACATTATTGCTACTCCTACTATAATTTTGCATTGTACAAAATAGAAAAATATTTGTAAGTAATTGTTGTTTATTAGGGAGACAAAAATCTATAAAAGAAGTGATCACTCTGAAATATGTTTTATTACTGCGACGGGCCAATAACTTTTGATATAACAAATTCTATCGGGGAAGACCCATTAACATAAAAAAAATGTAGTGTTGTTTTGGCGAAAAAATAGGGCAGAACAACATCTGCCGGGGGGGCTAGTCTGATAAATTTTGTGAATTTGGCACCTTTGCATTTTTGTGCTTATATATTCAAATAGTGCAACCTGAACAATCATTGTCTTCACTTTATATATTGGACTAGCTGAGCCCCCGCTGCTTTGCATGCGTAGGCTGGTTGGTCTGCACCAGTTCTTTCTTTTTAATTCTGATGAAGAATCCATATCTTAAGTTTCGTAGATATAGCTTGAAATTTCAGTTAACAGCACCAAATTTTTGAAAATCAATTTTTTCATCTCGTATTTCACCCCCTTATTGGTCGAATTTCCAAAAATACCGAAACATGTGTCATTTAAATTTGAACCCCGAATCCAAATCCGAAAATTTGTAGTTGTAACTTCAAAATTGCGTAAATAGCAACATATTGTCCAAAAACACCCCCTCTCCAATTTAACCCCCTTGATGGTTGGTTTTCCAAAAATACCGAATCACGTATTTTTTAAATTCTAACGAACAATACAAATACCAACTTTTGTAGCTATAGCTTCAAAATTATCTTGACAACAATGTATTTTCGAAAAGAATTTTTGATCCCTGCTTTTACCCCCTTAGTTGTTGAATTTCCAAAAATACCAAAACACGTGACTTTTTAATCCTCATCAAGAGTCCATATCCTAAGTTTCGTAGTTATAGCTCGAAATGTGAGTTAACTGCAACATATTTTTGAAAATCAATTTTTTGCGTAACCTATTTTACCCCCTTATTTGACGAATTTCAAAAAATACCGGAACACGTGTCTTTTAAATTCGAACCCTGAATTAAAATCCGAAATTTTGTAGTTCTAGCTTCAAAATTGCCTAAATAGTTACGTATTTTCAAAAAACGTTTCATCCCCTATTTCACCACCTTACGGACGGAATATCGAAAAATCGCTTCTTAAATGACGCTTACAGAGTAAGATCAACACCCTCCACAAAATTTCAAGTTTCTGTCTTCAGTGGTTTGGGCTGGGCGATGATGAGTCAGTCAGTCAGTCAATCAGTCAGTCAGTCAATCGGGACACTTCCTTTTATATATAGAGATTGCAGTCGTCACTCTATCTATGATCTGTCGAAGTAGTCTATGATTTCAGAAACGGCAGCAACGATCGCTAGCGAGTAGCGACTAGGATTTCGCCACAGCTTGTATGTGTCAGAACTTCCCCATCTTCTTGTTTGGAGACTCCCTGGTGTCGGATTCATTCGCAGAATTAGCGCATCTAAAGAGCATATTGCAGTACTCGTCAACGTTGTCCAAATGGTGTCAAAGCATAGTGGGCGAATTCGGTTTGCTCTGAAGTCTCCTGTGCCGACATACCTCAGCTGATGTGGATTATGATAACATTCACAAAAGACGTACATTTGAGAATAATAGGCGGCTTTAGTCGCTCCATAATTTCTAGTGCTTCGCTACAGTGTAGCCCGTAATTGTGTGCAGCTTTTTTCAGTAGGTGCCAGGTGCCAGACAATGTTAAAGGAAACTACTTCCTTCTTCGTATTATGGAATGCTGATCAAATGCCAAAAGGTTTGACACCTGCTTTCATTGTCTTGCCAATCGATACCCGATTTTGATATCGGAACGCTGTCTTCTACATTAGATGCGTTAACATCGGCCGTGTAGTATCTGATGACAGTATATCTGTGGCAGATTCACCTTACGTCGGCGTGTAGGCTAGAGAATCCTATCATCACTGTCAGTCTACTCTTTTCCTCCACGAAAAGTTTTCTATTGACGATCGACCTCTGTGTTTTCTTCAGTTTTTCAGTAATAGTGCTTGCTGAAATTGTTGACTCTCCCTCAGAGCCTTTAACGACACCTTTCAAAACGATGTAATTGTCCATTTGTACGTTGTTCCTAATCAAGGAGAGCACGCATACGAGAAAAGCAAACGTTCCATCTAAGAGGCACAAATGGGCACAACGGATGCCTCAGCATAACACCAGCGACGACATTACATTCAGTTCTTAATTTTAAATGTCTGATTAACTCTCAGGTGCCGTATCAGGAAGCCGAAGAACAAAATTCAGTTGTATGGAGATGAGAATGTGCACTCCTATATACATTGATTAGTATCTATGACAACTGAAGACGAAATCCGAGCATAAAACATGGTTGTTGTAAACGTATAATGTAAAAATTCTCTCAATTTCGAGATTATTGTAGCAGCCGATGGCTTTTACTGCAGTTTTCTGCAACGAATTTTATCCGTGGTTATAAATAGCTGCGTTGTCTAAAACACATATTTCACTTAGTACCACGTTACAAAGAAAACACAAACGTTCTGTGACGTATGTTGTGTCAAGAGTAGGTCGACTGCTCCAAGAAACCTCTAAGAAGTCCGTGTAAGGCGCTCTCCAAATACGAAATCGATATGCATAGTAACGGCTTCACCTCTTTCTGTGCGCACCTGGTGTATACTGCTATTAGCTAGTTTTGTTCGTTGTAATTGAAGGACTCGATCAAAATAAGGTTTATAAAAGCTGTTTAGCACGTCGTCTTAGTGTGTATATATGATGTACCATTCGACTCGAAAAATATTTAAGTGGTCCACGGGACCAGGTGATCCCTAGGAATTTGTCATGGAACAGGTCCATACTTACTCCATGGAATGCACCTAAGTAAGAGTAACCAAAGATCGCAAGAATAAATCACGAAAAAGCAGAAAATATACGAATAAACAATATTCCAGAGAAGAGGTTTCTTGAATAAACTGCTCAACCAGTAGTCTTTTATCGTTTTTCTTCGTTATTAACCATGACAGGTTTCGAACTAACAAGCAGTTCGTCATCACATAGTATATTTTAATATCAGAGTCGAACAATGTGGAAGTCGTTTTTCGGCGGTGAAACATGAAACGAAACGTTAGCTTTGTATGTGGTAAGAATATTTACGTGGTTGTATCTGGTTGCACTCTTTTACTGGTTCATATATGGTGAATTGCTTAATCATGGAAACACTACATAACCTCACTACAATGAATGATTTCCACTTGTATTACACATCTGAAAATGAGAAAGAATTGTACTACTGTTACTTTGTTACAACTTGAAAGATCATGTTTCTGGCGGAGGTAATCTTTGCACTTTATTTCTAAGTTGCCATAATGACACTTGCTATTTACATATATGGCGATTTACATTTTTATAATGGTGTTTCAGAACCGTGAATAAATTAAACAGTTGCCCTAATATTACTTTTAAAGACTATATTTGTGTATGTGTGTGAGTGTATGTGTGTGAGTGTATGTGTTTAGTTTTTCAGGTAAATGTTGTGCAAAACATTTAAACACCAGGAAATTTAAAAAAAATGTTCAAATGATTGGAAACCTGTTGGACTAAACGGCTATGGCCATTAGTCCCTACACTTACAAACTACTTAAACTATCTTAGACAAAGAACAACACACACACATTCCCTACGGATGATTCGAACCTCCTGCGGGAACGACCACCCAGTCCGTAACAAGACACCTTAGACCACGGGGCCATTCCGCGCGGTGCCAACTTAAACTACTCCAATGATTTCCCAAACGAATAATTCACCAAGTATGAACCAGGCGAAGGGAGAAACCGAACGTAATGACTTAAAACTTGATCTAACGAATACGTGTCCCAAAGCTTGCCACGTACAAAGCTAGCACGTTGCGTTTTATCTCTCAACAAAACTAAACGGCTTCCACATTCTTCAAATCACACATTAAAATGTAGGATCCCATGATGCAAGGCAGATCATAACTCTTCATGATTTATAAACAAAGAATATAACAATAAAAGGCAACTGGTTGCAGTACAGGTTTCATACCTGTCTTCATCACAGCCGCAGGTACTACATCCAAAACCGGATATTAATTTTACTCTAGAGAAGAAGTCGTAAAATTTCTGCGTATGAAAAATGGCATATTTGTGACATTTTCAACAGAAAGCACATTACTGTCGTTCATATGTGATGAAGACTCTATGGATTCCAAAATACTGTATATGTGGCTGTCGTGAAGTCAGCAGGTAGTCAGCTGGGGACACTTAATTGTCGAAAACTGGTTGTTTTGAATAGTGTGTTAGTGTGGATCCCAGATTTTGGACTACTATTGCTACAGCTCGCAACTTAACAAATAAAAATAATACCTGCGCCAGCGTTGTAGAAAAATAAAACTAAACCATTTTAGTTTTGGATTTTTTTTTTTAAATTTACTCCTTCACTACTATGACATTTTTGTATCAACAACCTTATACTATGAATGAGTTGGTAAAGAATCATATAACTTTTCATCCCTTTTTTAAAAGTACCTATTGTAAAACACATCTTATTTAAAACCTTAATGTCACAAAATTTAAACTCAATATTCACGTTATGGAGTACTCGTGAGAAATATTATGGCTATATGCTCCTCTTGTACAGTTATTCATTATTGAACCTCCACATCGCACTTACTTACTAAATAGTTTTGAAAATGCAGTACTAATTATGTCCTCCGGCGCTGATCATACTTACATTGTACTTAAGAACAATTATTCATATTATTTTGGGGGAAGCGTAATTAGTCGCAGCTCATTGAAGGTGAATCTACAAGAAAGGGAACGCTGAACTGTCGGACGCAGAGGATACCGTGCTCACGGGTGCGGTTCCTCTAGGGTGAAAGCTTGTCCACTGAGCTGATCTCTACGAGTTTCCGAGAGTAACGCGGGCATCCGATCCTTGATTGTCGTGAGTGCACTCGTCCTCTCACGATAATCCATTTGCAGTCTGGGGCAACGTCCCAGAGATAAATAAAATTAGTCCCAATCCCCCGGTTTCGACCAAGGTTTTCCTTGGTTGTAAGGCGTATGTCGGAACTGGTAAGCCCCTCCCACTTATTCCCAATTGGGATACCCCCTTTGCCCCACTATCATCTTGTCTGATAATTGGGTGAATAGAACCGCAATTCTTTATGGGCCGGATCTGAAACAGCTCGCTCCACACCTCGGAGTGGAGAATGAAAAGAATAAGTGTTTAAAATTTTTTTTCGGTTGTCACAGGCCGTGCTGTTATTGAGGCCCGGACACTGTTTAGAATTTTTTGTGAAACGTGTTATATTACTCTTTTTTTACGCATCTGACATTCTGTGCAATTATAATTTGATTAGTAGGCATACACATAGCAATACATTTTAGGTAAAAGATTTTGTAAATCTACTGGTTTAGAAGACCAACAGATGATATTAAAATATTATTCTACTGTAATGCAATCAAATTTTGAAGTCACATATATGGTCTTTACATGGATTGCACGTAATTTAGCGCAATTATACAGATACGTACTCTTAAACAAATTAACTTCATATGAAGTTCAACAGTTGTTGACATAGCTGTTTCAGTCATGCAGACACAGTGACACGTTAAAGCGTAGAAGCGTGAAGTCTGAGCTGTTGAGAGGAACTCCATTACAGATCACACGGACTGTCCCACAACGAAACATTTAAGTTTGTTTCTTCGTTTCAGGCGCTAACATAGAGAAGACCTATATCACCGGTGTTGGAAAGCCGCACATCGGACGAATAGTGGGGCAGAAGAGATTCCAGTGGTATGGCTACATCTTACGAGCAGACGGACCTCTTCCTTACAGAGTCCTCTACTATCAAACTACCTGAAACCGCTCAACAGGACGCACAAGGATGCGAGGATTGAGTAACAGCGATCCTTAAAGAAGTGGGAACAGCAGCCGTAAAGGACGAAGCTAGCGACCGGAAAAAATGGTCTACCATCTGCAACAGATACGTCCTCTCTTTTGACGGAAAGCATTCAGCATTCGGTTTACTGTGTTGTTGTCGGTTTACTGTTTTGTTCCCGTTTTGTTTAGTTTATAACAGGAAAACGTGAAGCACAAACGTCTCGCATCGCGATGTATGTCGCGGTGTCAGCGGCAGACGCCTACGGTGCATTGTGGGCACAACTCTGCTGTACGTTATTACATTCTTCTCTTGTCGCAAATATTTGCCGCATAATTACTTTCGTTTTATCCAAACATTTTTTTACTGCTCTGCGATATTTTTAATTAAAAAAGGCACGTATTTGAAATGATTCGAATATCTAACAGCGAAGCTTGTGGTGGTCACGCAATTCAACATAAGAGATATTTCCTTCCAGAGACAAATATTGTGCAAAACAAAAAGTTATGACTACGAATTGATAAAATTGATGGATAGTCCGGTTACTCTTAAAATGGATCAAGAAAGGAATCAACAGTAAAAAGTAACATAGTACTCGAAGAGGCACAGAGGGTCTTAACTAACCGGCAACCTGGTTTGAGGAGCCAAGTGGTTTCTTTAACTAAGGTAATGTTCATGTCAGAATCTTATGATTCTGTCTTACTATGTACGCAGAGTAGCAGTGTAGTCGTATGTATGGTAGGTGTATCTACATTTGCATACATTACCACCAAGTGGTGCATGCCGGAAAATATCCATTACCTCCGTTAGTCATTTCCTTGTGTTACCTGCTTGCAAAGGAAGTAAGGCAAGCGAGTGACTGTACGCTTCCGTACGAAGCCTGATCTCATTTGTATCCTCGGGCCTTACTCGATATGTACCGAGCGTAGACAAAATAGTGCCTTCATTAAAGAAAATCGTAATTTGGAAACTGATAAGAGAGAGAGAGAGAGAGAGAGAGAGGGAGAGAGAGAATCATGGTTTGTTGTAAAATAGTCAGCATTTTTCACAGCTTTTTTCTCCGTCACTTGTTGCAGATTTTATTCTTAGTATATGTAAATGTTGTCATATAAACAGAAGTCGGCCGCGGTGGAGTGGCCGAGCGGTCTAAGGCGCCTCGCTGCGGAGCGCGCGGTTCCTCGCCGTCGGAGGTCCGAGTCCTCCCTGGGACATGGGTGTGTGTATTGTCCTTAGGTTAGTTTACCTTAGTTTTAGTGGTTTTTAAGCTACGGACTGATGGCCACGCAGTTTGGTTCGATAAATTTACAAAAAAAAAAAAAAAAAAAAAAAAAAAAGAGAGCAGAAGTCACAATGAGACATTTGTTATGCAAAATATCATTTGAAGACAACTGTACTGCGAAATTATGGACGTCAATGTACATTGTATTACCGCCAATAGTAGTCATAATGAAATGGCTAAAAACTTTGGAAACGAGAAAGACTAAGATCTTTCTCGAAGAAAAAGTCATTCTATGTCTGAAGCACATGTTCACAGAAGGCAATGGAATGTGCAGTCTATGAAGTGCTACATAATCATATACGTCTTCTTGCTAAACCGGCAATGGTTCGCAACTGCTGAAAATGCACGAGAAATCCCAAAGTACTTTCTTTAATCTAACTTCTAACTGCCCATCACTTTCTCCTTGCCGGCCACGGTGGCCGAGGGGACTAAGGCGCTCCAGTCACGGTCTGCACGGCCACTACGGTCGGGGGTTCGAATCCCCACTCGGGCACAGATATTTGTGCCGTCCTAGTTCATAAGTAGTTTGTAAGTTTAGGGACTGATGACCCCGTAGTTAAGTCCCATAGACTATACACACATTTGAACATTTTTGAACTTGCTCCTTCTAAGTGGCTATTTCGTACCATCCTCTATGTTTCTCGCTGTATTATCTAGCTGCGAGCCTATTGTTGATAGGGTGTTCATTTATTCTAACACTGCCGGCCGCGGTCTGCACGACCACTACGGTTGGGGGTTCGAATACGCCCTCGGGCATGGATGTTTGTGCCGTCCTTAGTATTAGCTAGTTTGTAAGTAGTTTATAATTTTAGGGACTGATGACCCCGTAGTTAAGTCCCATAAGGTATACAAACATTTGAACATTCCAACACTGAGTTATTACATGTAGAGCTCGTGTAAGAAATCGAGGGCCCTGCTTCCTGGACTTAACGCTGGGTGAGACCACTCTTTTATTTTGGGGGCGCCATTACACTTGCGGGTTGTCTACTGGTCGCGAGGCACAGTTGACCGCCTAATGACAGCCGTAGCGCATGGTCCTGCAGGCAACGTGCAACTGAGCCGGCCGGCCCTCCGAAACAAAGGAGTGGGACTCTCCCTGCGCACAACTCGAGAATCCGTTTCTGCGCATAGGTCACGACGTCTTGCGCGAGCTCTTCTCCTCCCTCGTCTGTCTGTCCATCTCCTCCTACCTCGTCTCTTTCGCTCTCTATCTTTCTACACCTGCCTCGTCCTCGTCCTCCTCCTCCTCCTCCTACTACTACTCTATTACATTAGAGTGTCGATTATCCGAATGTCGGTGAACCGAACGACCGCTTAACCGAACTGTGTACTCGCTCGCACCTGTTACTCTCCAACCCTACCGTCACAGACAAATATAAACAGACGGGAAACCTCCGTAGGGGCTCGGTCCCACGCTCAGGGGTGCGGGGCGGGGGGTGCTGAAGCAGTTCCGTAAGATGTCCCGTGATGGCGCTGAGGTCAGAAGCAGCCCTTTAAACTGGACAGAGCAGGCGGCAGGTAGCGGCTGCCCCCACCACCACCTCCCCTCAAACGCCAGAAAGCCTGACACATCCGTAGCCTCGTGACAGGCGGCACGAGCTCTCCCCTCAGCCTCCCCTCCACAGTACCCTCTGCCTTGCGAGAGGCACCCTCAGAAGTGCCTCTAGTGTGGTCTACCGGTACTAAGCCAGGTAACCGCCTGACACCTGCTAGCATCTTACGGGACTACGAGGGGAGCGTAGGACAATGGTTTAGGGGGGGGGGGGCTGCTTCTCTGTATATATTACTCTGTGCTACCGGCCAGAATCCCCCTCACTCCCAAACCAAGTTTCCCACAGTAGTCGCCGCACTGGGCCACCGCTGGCGGAACATTGCTTCACAAGTCGCTGCTGACCGGCCAAGCCGCCAGTCGCTGTGTTTCAACGATCAGCACGCTTCTGTCGGCTTGGCACTAGCAGTAGAAGTAGCGGCAGTATCAAAGCTGTGCACAGCAACAGCTGCGCCAGCTTAGAGTTGAGGCGTGCCGCACAGCACAGTCAAAGGATTGCTCGTCCCCAAGAAAAGCTTCTCGCGGTGCAGTCACCTTCTGTTCTTTTTTACGACCACTTGTGTGCTGCTGAGTGAAGAAGTGAACTTGACGATACAAAATGCTTAAAAGTAAACGTGTTGGCCTTTCTATGAGGTATAAATACGAGATTATTAAAATGTTAGAAGAATTTTGGCCTATTTTGCCGATGATTTGATGGTATGGGGAGAGAGAGAAGCTGAAGCACAGAGGAAACTGAATGATTGGAACAACACATTCAAAAACAGTAGAAGTGACCACCAACAGGAAACGAACAACATCAAATATATTTCTAAACGGGGCCAAAGTAGAATCTGTTTCTCATTTCAAATACCTAGGACGCATGATCTTTAAAGGCAACACCGTCAAGCAGGAAATACTCAGAAGAGCACAGAAAGCATCCAGTTTGTACAGTCAAATAAGGAATTTTCTCTGGTACGATAAAACGCCACAAAAAGGAAAATAAACCATGTAACATACCTATTTCGTTCCAATCCTTACATATGGCTTAGAAACATGTAGCATACTAAACAGAGACCTCAGTAGAATTCAGGCAGTGGAAATGAGATTCATTAGAACTATGAATCAAACAACCAAACAGCATAAAATTAGGAATGAGGTGAATAGAAAAGTAGCTGGTATCGAGGTTCCTGTCACCAGCATCATAAGGAAACGTAGACTTATGGGCACTTAATGAGAATGGATAGCGAAACACCTAGTAAAAAGTATTTGAACCTCAACCTCATAGGAAGAACACCACGGAGAAGACCAAGGTAACGCTGGATGGAGACTGTAAGATAAGATGTGGAGGAGAAAGAACACAAATGGGAAGACATTCTGGAACAGAAGTTGTATGAAGACAGGAGGAGATGGCGAGCGCTTCTACATCACACCCAGGAAACAGGAGTTGGAAAATGATGATGATGATGATGTAAGCCTATATGGTGTTTTATTTACGACGGTGAAATTGGTCACGGTATTAAAGAAACTGTGTAACAGTTTATGCGTGGAAAAAAGTATTTACATATCGCAGTTACATCATAAACAGATATAATTCTGTAAAATAATTTAATAATATAACCCCGCACTCATGTTCTCAACGAGACAATGCTTCTCAACTGCTACATATGGATGGGAACTGAATAGGCATGTTAAACCCCTTCCCCTAACCTCTCTGACCCTCGCTTCCCAGCATGTCTAAGCCTATTTTTACCTTCCTCATTGCCCTCATAGGTCTCTCTCTGCATTAGCTATTTTGAAAACTGGAGTTCAAAAATATTCAAATATTTGTAAAGCTCTGTTGCCAAACTCCAGTGGTCATGAGCCTCTAGAGTAGTTACTTAAAATAACGTATGCTAAGGACTACACACATGGACCCATGCCCGAGGAAGGACCCAACATCCAACGGGGAGCAGACGTGCCCTCCGCAGCAACGCGCATTAGATCGTACGGCCTTTCCCGCGCGGCAAGCCGGCATTGATAAAGTATTTCTTGATTCCTATCTTCCGTTAATTCATCTTCTCCTTCCTCCTATCAATGCCTATCTCCTCCTCTCTCTCCTCTCTCTCCTTCTCTATCTCTCTCTCTCTCTCTCTTTCTCTCCCTCCCTTCCTCTTTCTCTCCTCCTCTCTCTCTCGAAATCTCTCCCCTTCTATCAAGTAATGCCTGCTCCTCCTCCTCCCTCACTATCAGTTCATCCTCCTGCCCCTCTATCCACCCAAACAGCCCCATTCCTTAGTCATTATTTTTTCCACTCTCCTCCAATTTCGTCCTGACTCTTCGCTCTGTTCATCACG
Organism: Locusta migratoria; assembly: GCA_026315105.1. Taxonomy (NCBI): domain Eukaryota; kingdom Metazoa; phylum Arthropoda; class Insecta; order Orthoptera; family Acrididae; genus Locusta; species Locusta migratoria. The sequence continues at coordinate 620,944,713 of CM048745.1, forward strand.
TCCCTCCCTTGTATGAGATAAATTACATTTATCTGCCAAATTTCAGGGCTATCGGTGAAATGAATTCGGAAGTAAAGAACACTCCGCCATGCACGTTACAAAATATTATGTAGTCTGTCCCGTTGCTCTTGTTTTGAAGGTGGTGTGTGCAAAAGCAAAATTTCATCAAGTTCGGAATGAATCTGTTGTAAAGAACCCTCCACAATTCATCATACAGTCGGATGAACTGAACGACAGTAAATAAAATACGAATCTATTCTGAATTTTTTTTAAATACCAATTACAATTATTTATATTTTTTCAACATAAAGTACTGCGTCCAATTGTGAATCGAAGCATGTTGAGTACTACCCACACACATAAAATTTGCATTAAAATCGGTGCAGCCGTCTTGTAGGTAAGTGAGATACAAGATTCTTTAAACATGATTGTGTTGTGTCCATTTGTTACCTGCTTTGTTGATGTTAGATTTCTTCGCCGCAAATTAATGAAAATAATACACAGCACAATTAGTATTAAATTGTAATGAAATATTTATTGTGCTGGGATATGTCTGATGTTAATTTGGAAATCTTGCGACGTGATATACATTGTAGCATCAAGGAAAGATTTGAATTCGTTATACGGTGCCATTCATTGGCTACTTACCCAGCCTAGATAGGTAAAGGTTGAGTTCCTCGTTCAGGTCCTGGATGGGTTAATCTGGCTCAACAGGCTGCCACAGCATTTAATCCTTATGTATAAAAATGAATCCTAATTAATTTCTTTAAGTCACGCCATAATTTGAAAACGGCTCGAGAGATTTGGCTCATCTTTCTTTTGTGTGTGTGTGTATTCGTAGTTATTAGGAAAATGTTTTTATGTAATTAACATTTCGGGATATATACTGGAAAACAGCAAAATTTGAGAAAAACTGAAAATGCTATTTTCAGATGTCCGTGTGTTTCTGTTTCACACAGATCTATAGTTTTGTTCCGATCTTAATAAAATTTAGCACACTTGACCTTCAAAACAAGAGGACAATCACTGCCTAGAGAAAATTTCGTCCGTTGCATGGCGTAGGATACTTATGGATTTGACCAAAATCTACAGTTTTGCCCCGACCTTGATGAAAATTAGTACATTAGAAATCAAAACAAGAGAATGCTCACTGTTTACATTAAATTTTGTATCGTGCAGGACAGAGGGTACCTTATTTTTCGAAGTTTGACAAAATCTATACCTTTTCCCTGAGCTTGATGAATTCTTTCAGGCTTCAGTCTTAAACCAAAAGAAGGGTCAAACATACTTTTTGTACGGTGCATGGTAAAAAGTATCTTGAAAAAAGAGTTTGACTCTTTTTTACTGACATATATGTGGTTTTTCTTAGATTGGTGGCGGTGGGGGGGGGGAGGAATATATGAACCAAGGAGGCGGGAGAATGGAGGTGAAGTGGAATAAATCGGACCAGAGAGGGGTAAGGTGTAGCTGTTCAGAGAATTGGGTGGGGAAGGCACACATGAAGAGAGACGAAGGGGAGGTAAGGTGGACTACAAGAGCATAGAATAAATAAATGTCCAGGTAACGTTTGTCTCATTTAGTTTGAGATAAAAAGCACTGAGCGCATTATTCGCGATAACAACTGCCGTACCTTTTATGTCGGACAAAATCACACACGATGTTCTAAATACCGATAAGAGCGGTTGAGTAGTTTTGGAGTTTAACGGGGACAAACATTGTGACACTAGGGTGTTTTCACTAAGTGTGTTTGCCTCTATAACTGTAGTATATTGAGCCCCGGTTGTTTGTGTGGCTCCAACTGTCGGGTATACGGCCGTGTGCGGCGACAGTCGGCAGTCTAACAGCGCATCGAGGAAGCTTCTCGCTCCGTGACACCGTCGACGTTACAACTCGGCCGCACCACATTCAGAAGGCGCATTGCATTATGCGCAGCGTTTGTGGTATCTGCCCCTGAAACTTTAGGGTTATAGCTCCCAAACTAACAGTAATAGGAATGTAGTTTAAATTGATTTGGACGCAGCTGGTTTCAAAGAGTCCAATGCACGATAGAAAAAAACTATTGTTCCATTAATTTTATATCTTTGTGCTGTAACTCCTTGGAAAATGATACAATGAACTATGTTCGTAGCTCCGCAGAAAGTGTTAACATTTCTTGTGTTGACCTACCGCATTAAAATTTCCCGTCACCTTTTATTTTATAAGTTACAGAGGCAAGCAAACTTAGTGAAACACCCTGCTATCTTGCTCACCAAAAATATCTCTGGAACAACAACCGCTATTGTAAAACGACTTTCACCGGTATCAGAGTAAGGCTGGGGCTCATGAATGTACATATTTTGAAACATTCTAAAACGAAATCATACGTGTTTTTAACACAAAGTTATGTTTTTTTTTTTTTTTTTTTTTTTTTTTTTTTTTTTTTTTTTTTTTTTTTTTTTTTACCGACACCCTATTTTATTTCGTCAACAGTCTACAGCATGACAAATCACATAAGCAATGACGTTGATTAGATAGCAATACGCCTGTTACATCCCAATATATTACGAAGCGAAATTCGCGAAACGCGTGGCCAGCCCACGTCATAAGACTGAGCCGAGAACCCCATGCTGCTCAGGACGAGCGCTAGCCACGCATTTCAAACGTCAACTTCGCTTCGCAATACCTGGGGATGTAATTGGAGTATTGCGATGCACTCAACGCCATTGTTGATGTGATTTGTCATGCTATAGATCGCTGAAGAAATGATACAGGATGTCCATATAAAAAAAAAAAAAAAAAAAAAAAAAAAAAAATAATAATAATAAAACACATATGCTTTCGTTTCAGAATGTTTCAAGGTATGTACATTCATGAGCCCCAGCCTTAGATTGAAACTAGCGAAAGTCGTTTTACAATAGCTATTGTTGTTCCAGAGATATTTTGGGTGAGCAAGATAGCTGGGACAAGCTATATATAGCTCCGGAAATAAATTTTGCTTCATAAAATTCTTATTAGATGGTTAGGACAGTAGTGAACGCCAGTTTACGTGTAGGCTTAACCCCCAGTGTGCTATGGATCTTTAAAAGTTTTTCCTCGTTCACTGGGTCGTAAGTGAGTCACGCGGTAAACGTAATGAAGCAGGAAGCGGCTCGGGCGCCGGCAGATTGGGCCTTTGCCATCGCGGGCTCGTCTGATCAGTGGTCCGCAATCGCTGAGGGGAGACTGCGTTGTCCGCCTGGCTGGGCCCATCGCCGCCGTGTTCCGCAGGGCGCGTTTTTTGGGCCCTGCTTTCTCTCCGGCTACCAGCTGCCTGAGATGGAAGCTTGTTGGCCGTAGAAAATCAAGCGTCCAACCGCCTCCGCTCCCCGGTTAGAGAAGGGGAAAAAAAGCAAAAACCTCATCTTGAAGGGGATGAGCTACTCTCTCGTTCACGTTTAGGTGCGGGCGTTTCTCTTCGTCTTATCTGTCTGGTGTGCAGTCATCGAAAGTGACTACAACTGATAATCAAACCAATAATTGTTTCCGGCTGCCGGAAAAGATTGAATTTAAAAGAAAATATTCATTCGTTTTTACCTATTCCTACTATAGAATAAAGGTTTGTGTATTTTGCTAATTTATAAATTTGTCTAAGTATGCCCACCTCAACAATGTTGTTGATTTCTCTAATATTTAAACTACCTATGTGTCCGTGCTCCGCTAAGTATGTTATAGAAGTACCTCTTCAGACCATCGCTCCTGTGGTTTACGGACGGATCTTAGTCATTAAAAATGATATTTTGATGAATCACTTGGGCAGTACTCAGTTGTCATAGCCAAGAGAATACACAATCCTGACACTTCTAGCTCAACCGTTTCCTAGACAAGATTATTTGTGAAAAGAACGGATTCAAAATCTGACAAAAATGTTCAAATGTTTGTGTAGCTTATGGGACTTAACTACGGGGTTATCAGTCCCTAAACTTACAAACTACTTATGAACTAGCTACAATTTTAATTTTTTACCTATGTAAGTGAAATCAGTGTCTCACGTTCATTGTTAATTCCTATTCCTCTGTATAAGTGTCACTCCCCGTTTCATAAGTACTGTACCATTCTACAACGAACATACTCGTGCGTCTCTGTCTTAGTTGGACACCTACTGTCATTTATACGTAATAACTACTCCTGTAGGGGAATAATATAACTGGTCCCACTAGCGTCGAACCTATCTAAAATACTAACCAAGGGAAGGGTTAGTGTTTTGAGACGTCATAGAGTAATTTTCAAGTTACTTGAGGGAGCTGAAAAATATGAAAACGGTACAGGAAGATAGAAATTGGATTAAGCCAACCAAAATGTTGATGATGTACGGTAAATGTGATACAGTCAAATGAGGATGTGGCAAAGGAGACGAATTCATGGACAAGTCACATCTGAATAATGAAACAATAAAAAAACTGCCAAAACTACTTCCCTGATATGCTTTTTATTTAAATAATGAATATATAGCTGTAGACTTCCTGAAACTATCGACAACGAGGAATGAAATTAAGTCATAAAATTATTGTAGTTTAGGCCTATAAGTGCTCTACTTCACAAATGCACCTTTATTTTCATGGGACAAGAATCTTCCATGAGGTTTACGTGTTCATTCCATTTCATAACTGTTCTTACAATTATATCTGGATACTTAAAAAATCTGAGGTCCTCACCAGTAGTCTTTTGACAGATGCTGTCCTATTCTTTCTATGCTATAGAGCCACTGTCAGATGTTTATTCACATTGATATAGATCAGCTGCTTTTCATAACGCCGAGATTAAAATTTAACCAACTACTTCTGTCTGTCTTTATGATTGTCCACCATCGATACTTCTGGGAGACAACAGTATCGATAGTGAACGGTACGATGTACAGTGAAATGATAAAAAAGTGGGGTGTATCGCGTGTACTATTAATAAGGGACGGAGAACTGGCAGACCCATCATTTGTACTCCGGAGATTAATGTGGAAAGGATTCCGACGTGATTATGGTCGTGTGAAAATAACACACTTCGAGCGCGGAATGGTAATTAGAGCCAGACGTGTGGGAAATTTCAGTTGGAAAATCGTTAGGGAAATCAATATTCCGCAGCCAACAGTGTCAGAAGTGTGGTGAGAATGAAAAATTTCAGGAATTATATGTCAGCAGGGATAAAGCAGTTGTCGACGGCCTACACTTACATTACCGAGAGCCGCAACGCCGATGAAGTCAGTGCAGCAGCAGCACCGTTTGAAGCACCCGCAGATATCAATGTGAGACATGTGACGATCGCATCCTTTAGAACAGAACATATGGCGTTAATAGTCAATGGCAGCAGACGAACGACTAGTCTACTTTTGCTGACAGCACGACATTGGCGACTATCAGTGATTTTGTGCAACTTCAGAACTGCAGCGATGCCAAGCGGCTGGGACATACCGCGAAACGACTGCGTATTGAATGTGTATTTGGAGCGCTGCAGTACATTCAAATACCATACTATTTAGGAGCATTTGTTGTGTTAAAAATAGTAACAGCTATCAAAAATATAATTCCAAAATGTATAATTTGCTGGAAATGCACGGGTTTATGGACCATCGATCGTGCGAAACCCATCTTGATTTTTTTTTTTTTTTCTTTCTTGACATCTTGCGTGCTATGGGGGAAAAAAAAGAAAGAACTGTTCTTTCTCCACTCCGAGGAATGGAGTGGGCTGTTTGAGACCCGGCCCATAAAATGTCGCGGTTCTTTTCAGCCAATATATCAGACAAGCTGATAGTGGAGCAAAGGGCAATCCCAACTGGAAATAAGTGGGAGGGGCTTATCAATTCAAAAAATGTTCAAATGTTTGTTAAGCTTAAGTGGCTTAACTGCTGGGTCATCAGTCCCTAAACTTACAAACTACTTATGAACTAACTTATACTAAAGACGACACAAACATCCATGCCCGAGTGGGGATTCGAACCCCTGACCGTAGCGGTCGTGCAGACTGACTGGCGCGCCGCAGACCGCCCGGCCACTGTGGCCGGCACTTAGCAGTTGAGGCATACGACTTACCACCAAGGAAAACCTCCCGCAAACCTTGGTCGGAACCGGGTGTATTGGAACCATTTTACTCCTGTCAACCAAAATTTTGACGCCCTTGCCACTCTCGTAAACTCGAAGGTGTCAGCTCGACCAAATGACAATGAAAAAGCGTCTCCCTATAGGCACCGCACACAGAGCACGGTATCCTCTGCGTCCTAACAGACGGGAACAGCAGTTTTCTGGGCTTTCGAAAGGCGTTTGACACGGTGCCGCTTTCAGACTGCTAACGAAGGTACGAACATATTTAATAGCTACATAAATATTTGAGTAGCTCCAAGACTAGTTATGCAATAAAATAAAGTACGTTGTCCTCCATGGCGAGTGTTCATCAGAGACTTCTGACATCTGGAGTGCCCCAGGTAGCACCGTCATTATTTTCAAAATGATCCGACGGACATAGTAAGTTGCAATCTGGGGCTGTTTGCTGACGATGCTGTGGTGTACTGAAGGGAGTCGACAATTAATTACTGTAGTAGGATGCAGGATGACTTGTACAAAATTTCTAGGTTATACGAAGAGTGGCAACTAGGGATAAATGTATAAAAGGTGATGCAGATGAGTTGGTTAATCAATCCCGTAATGTTTAATTACAGCATTAGTAGTGTGCTGCTTGACAAAGTCGCGTCAGTTAAATATTTAGGTGTAACGCTGCACAGCGGTACGAAATGGAACGTCGTGTACAAGGCGAATGGTCGACTTCAGTTAATTGGCGGACTTTTGGGAAGGTGTGATTCGCTGTAAAGGAGGGCGCATACAAAACGCTTTTACGACCACATCTTGAGTATTGCTCAAGTGTTTGGGATCCTCACCAGTTCGGTTTAAATGAAGATATAGAAGCAGTTCAGAGGCGGACGGTTAGGTTTGTAACTGGTAAGAGTATATAAATGCGCGAGTGTTACTGAAATGCCTCGGGAACTCAAATGGGAGTCACTGGAGAGCAGAAGACGTTATTTTCGAGAAACACTATCGAAGAAATTCAGAGGGCCGGAATTTGATGCGGACTGCAGACCGAATTTACTGCCGCCAACTTACATTTCGCGTAAAGGCCCAAAGATAATATTAGAGAGATCAGGGCTCGTAAGGATGCATTGAAGCATCCATTTTTATCTCGTTCTGTATGGCAGGGGAACAGGTTAGTAAGTAACCAGTAGTGGTATGAGTACCCTCCGCCACGCACCGTTGGGTGAATTGCGAAGTATGTAGACCCTGCGCTGGGAATACTTTTGCAATTATAGCCGCTCAGTGTCTCTGCTGGGAACTTCTAAGTTACGTGAAGTACGCGACAAGCTTCTCGCTGCATTTCACCGGGCAACGTGAGATACAACGTGATATTAGAAGGTATCCCGTGACATTCGTGACATCATTGTATCAGGGGATTAGATTTTGTAAGACTTCTACTTTTAAAGCGATTCTTGAAACAGAAATAATAAAATAGATGTAGACGTAGACAGCAGTAGTGCAATCTAAGACGAAACATGTTTCGAGACATCGAATTGCCACACTGCTCTACTCGACTAGATAAATTTTACAGCTAAGGAAACGCCTGACCACACATACTATTATCTACTGTTAAACCCGGAGTGTTAATACCCTAATACTCATGTAACCATAAAATTAAAACAGACAAATTGAACACAAAGTGCGACTGCAATTTCTTGTATACAATCAATTCAAATGTTCAAATGTTTGTACAGCTTATGGGACTTAACTACGGGGCCATTAGTCCCTGAACTTACAAACTTCTTATGAACTACTTACGAACTAGGACGGCACAAATATCCATGCTCGAGGGGGGATTCGAACCCCCGACCGTAGTGGCCGTGCAGACCGTGACTGAAGCGCCTCAGTCCCCTCGGCCACCGCGGCCGGCTACAGTCAATCGCAACTGCCTACCTACAATTAGCCATTTGTCATTTTTCATTCACACTTCAACACATTTCTTAATTCCACATGCATTACTTTTGTATTCCGCAACCTGTTTCAAATCTTGTTAAACTGTGGGACCTAACGGTAGTGGTCATCGTTTCCTAAACTTACAAACTACTTAAACTAACTTATGGTAAGAACAACAGACTCAACGATGTCCGAAGAAGGACTCGAACCTCCGATGGGGATTGGTCTCGCACTCCACAGCATGCTTGTTTCAGTTTGGTTTGACCGTTTTTCACGCCGTCTCATGATGCCAAAATGACAGTACATACTGTTACTGGCTGCTTCCCGTAATTCACATACATTCATGATAAGCTCTAGAATTTAACGTTTAGCTGAAATCAACTGGTGTCTCTCTCTGCGTTTGCGGCTCATTTTATTTGCATTTTTTCTTCTTTTGTAGCGTTTTCATGTCATGTTTACTTTCATTTGTCATTTAAACTGTTTAATGTGTACTTATTTCACAAATCCATTCAAAATATTCACTCTGGTAACTTACTGTACAAAAACACATTTTTCATTTGCTTTGAGAGTCAACGTATTATATTGTTTGTTTTGTAAAGGATTAATGTGAAGCTTTTGTCAAAGTCATTATTAACTGAAAGTATCTCAGTGAGCAATGCATCGTTTCAGTAATGGATTGAGGAGCTAGTCTAACGACCCCCGTAAATTTATGTCAAAGAACCAAAGCAAACACCGCATAATTTGACATGCCACGGTAGTAATACGCTTTTCGTCTTTAACAACAGTACCGCGACGCTCCATTTCAATTTGGATAGCATGCTCCTGTAATATCTCGGGAATAAATTACAGAATCCTGTTCACAGGATAATGTTTCTGCTCACACGCGTGCGCAAATACCACGTCAGAAAACAGGAAAGCATGAAAAAGGCCAACGGAGTCCGTTTTATTTCCCAAGTAATGTTTCAGGCGTACGTAATAAAATCCCACTTAGATTAATGCGCGAGAGGTTGTATTAAAATAATTCCCTTACTTGTGTTTCACGCTGCATTGTGATTTAGAGGCAGGCAGTAAAATTTCGGGAGGATAGCTGTTGTTGAATATTTTGTTGCAGTGGTAATGCCACGAACATACACACACTCGACGTACTACATCGCCCGTGAAATAGAACATTGTATGTGAAGTAAATCTGTAATCACTATTTGGTGTTGACGTATCAGTGAGGAATTAGTGTTAAGTCGGTGAGAAAACGCATACTGTTAAGAATTTTTGATTTAAATGTTTTCGAAACTAGAAGTTAATTCTCGTCTTTTTTCATATTTGACTCTGACAAGGAATTACTCGCCTCTTTGTTGTACTGTGATAGGATAGTTTTACATTCTGGTTTACTTCTGCCTTATTTGATTATCTGCTGTAGGACACTGGGTCTTGAATTAAGTTATCAGAATTCCTTCACAAAGAATTAATTAAACTGTACCTTAGTTTCTTAAAAGTTTACTGTAATTAAAACCACTATACTTAACTGGCAAAATATTAAGTGAAAAACAAGTTATATACAAACCTCAAAGGAAACTGGACAAAACAAGGAGCCAAGGAAAAGAAATAGAAACGTAAATAACAACGCAAAATACATGATTTTCGAACTCAGAATTGAAAATGATAAATATTAACTGTTTGTTTAGCTTTGCAGATGACAAGTTGTACAAAATTAATAGAAGAAGTAATAAGTACTTCACTGTGTGATCTAAGATAGCTTAATGTAAGGTACGTATGTACAAAAAAAAGTGAAGTTTTATTTCTAGGCTAGTTATCGGAAAAAATTAAATAGATAATTTTGTAGGTAAGCTCAACCTACAACACGGGTAAAGATCATATAAAAACCGTTTAGATGTATATAAAAAAGCCATTTTGTACAGTACTAATATAATTCTCATACAAACAATAAGAAGTCCCAATGAAGATAACACAAAATGTGCTGAAACATGATTGAGAAATTTAATAAAAAGTGAATTGTCTTGCTTACGGCGGAATATACTAACCATTAAAATTATATTTATTTTTAAGTTGATCAGCGTCTGCTCGTCGAACTAGCTGAAGAACATGCTAAATTTAGTTCGACTTCAATCCATCACATCTTGATAGCGGATAATGAATATACGATAAAAGTCGTTCTGGCTTTATCCATTAGTTTAACATGGTGCAAATTTTCAACCGATTCATACTATATTAAGTGGTAAGGGAGACATTATTCAAATATCTAACAGTTTCTGAACGTAAAATCCGTTCCGCGGCGGAGCGGCCGAGCGCATTGAGGCGCTATGCTGCGGTGCGCGATGCCGTTCGGTGGTTCGAATACCCCTCGGACAAGGATGTTTGTGCTCTCTTTAGTATAAGGTAGTTCATAAGTAGTTTGTATGTTTAGGGACTGATGACCCCGCAATTAAGTCCCATGAACTTTACAAACATTTGAACTTTTTTTTTCCAGATTAAGTTATTTCTAATTGTTACTTCTAGTTATAGTTGAATTTACGGCCTGTAGTTTCGAGACATTTATCATTTGCCTGTCTTCACACTTATCAATATTAAGGGTTAATTGCCATTTGCCAATTACCAAATGTATATTACGCCTACCACGTCGCTGGCAACGGGTTGTAGAGAACGTTGGTGACTATTTTAAAGGACAGTAACAGGTGAAAAGTTGTAAAGCTTTTGTATCGGCTGTGAATAGGTAGTTAACACTATATAAGTTTCAACCGTCGTACAATAAGCTTTGGCCTTCCCCTTGATATATTCAACTGAGTAGGTGTGATGCATTATAGTTTTGATGGATATTCACATGAACCATTCACCATTCAGCTGTTGTCAACCACGCTGGTGGAGAAATCAATCGGGAAGACACGGTGGAATGGCCGAGCTCTCTAAGGCGCCTTGCTGGGGAGCGCGCGGTTGCTACCTGTTAAAGGTTCGTAACCTCCATTCGGAATATATATATATATATATATATATATATATATATATATATATATATATATATATATATATATATGTATGTATGTGTGTGTGTGTGTGTGTGTGTGTGTGTGTGTTGTCGTTAGGTTAGCTTAAGTAGTTTGTAAGCGTAGATTTACAAAAATTTTAACATTTTTGAAAAATAAATTATCTATTGTAAATAACACCTTGATATTCTCTTAACAAGCATTGCGGATTTTGGTAATAACCCACCTTTTAAAGTGTCACATTTGGCTGGGTACTCTCGGAAATCGCAGTGACTTCAGTAATCACTGTGCGTCATCGTTCCTGCGGCGCAGAACTATTGGCGGCACAATGAGTCTGCGGCTCTCGTTGTCGCTATACACCGAATGTTATCGATCAGACGTGCATGACTGGTCGAATTCGTAAGCGCGAACAGTGCTGTCAAATCAATGAGTTAGGAAGAGGGAGCGTCATTAACACGGAGACTGTGATGCATCCGTCAGCTCGTGTGGGACCAAGCGTTTCTGCAGTGCAGCGGGTGTGTTCTGAATGGCTGACGGGATGTGGTTGACGGAGCCCGCCCTAGCCTGCGCGGGGCTCTGTGCAAAACTTCCGTACGGAAGTCTCCCAAATCCTCCCCTCCCCGCCCCCCTCCAGCCGAGGTTATACATCTTGGTTACATTCAAAAGAATTCTAAGTTTCATCATTCTCGTGATAAATATTGCCGCGAGAGACCACGTACACCGACTGCTGGTGTGGCACTGGGGATAGTGTCACCGACTGCGGTGCTGAAGGTCGCCGGTTCAATCCCGCCCACCGGCAAAAATTTATTTCTTTGTAATTAGCAATTCCAGAATGTAGTACATCTTTCTTTTGTTCACTTGTAAATTCTACTTGTTTCTTATATTAACTGTTCTTATAATTTCTGGTAAATTCTGGCTGCGCATAAATAGCAGAGAACTCTGCCCGAGAGGCAGTCAGTGCTGCGTTTATGTTAAGTTCGTAATAAACGTGCTTTCGGTATAAGTGCTGTGTTCAGTTGCCTTCGAAGTCAAGCCTGCTACCATTTCAACGCGACAATATGTATCAAAAGACCTACTGTTACGATAGGAAAATAATTAAGCTCAACGGCATTGGAGACCTTTTGTATAAAGCAGATGAATTTCCTGAACGAGTCTGCGATCCTCATTTTTTTCTATAAGAATATTAACCGTCTAGATCACTGAAATTATTTGTATTGTGTACTACGTTTCAGCATCTGCCATCACCAGATGTAAAAAGCTCTGAACTTGCACAGTGAAGTTAATCGTCAATAATAAAATACCTACCTAGTATAGTTGACGTACCTACGTACTAAAAATGTTCAAATGATTATTAAAGATTAAGGGACTTCACTGCGGAGTCAACAGTCCCTAAACTTACAACTATTTATGAATATATTGTGCAGTGTCGGTGTTTATTGATATAACTAAGCAAATGTCCTTCAGATATTCATGCAGGCTGAAGGATATTTGCTTAGTTATATAAATAAACACGGACACTGCACATCATATTTTTAAAAATCAGTCATAGCAAGGGTTGCGATAAATGTACCAAAAAAGTCTCACCCTGTGCGGGAATTACATCATAGAATTTACGAGCACTCGTGGGCAGTAGACGATGTGTGGCATATGAAGGTTTGGGTCGCTCCGGGAAGCGTGCTCGGATAGCGTAATGGTAACTCGACCGCTCGCGATAAGCGGGAAATCCGGGTTCGAGTCCCGGCCCGGCACAAATTTTCATATGTCACCATTACACCGTACAGCTGATGCTGATTAATATTCGTAATTGCGAATACATTTCTTGTATAACTATTTATGACTTACCTTATACTATAGACGACACAAATATCCATGCCCGAGTGGGGATTCGTACCTCCGACGGGGAGCCGCCTCGCGCATTGCAGCATAGCGCCTCAATGCGCTCGGCCGCTCCGCCGTGGCCAACCTACGTAGTACGTAACTACGTACGTAGTTGACACGTCAACTCTACTAAGTAGGTATTTTATTCCAGAGGCGAGGTACTGGGGGAAGTAAGGTTGTGAGGCGGCATCGTGAGTCGTGTCGGGATAGCACAGTCGGTAGTGCGCTTGCCCGCGAAAGGCAAAGGTCCCAGGTTCGAGTCCCGGTTCCGGCACACAATTTTAATCTGCCAGCAAGTTTCAGTTATTTTATTATTGACGCTGTACTTTGCAAGTTCAGAGGTTTCTAGATCTGATGATGGCAGATGCCGAAACGTCGTAATCAATAAATATAATTTTCCCGATCTAGACGGTCTTGGACTGCCTTTCACCCACCTATGGAAGTGCCGCTCGGAGCAAATATTCCGGTTTGCACTCCCCCCCCCCTCCCCCTATATTCTGTGCTGATCCGCATTAAAACTACAAATCTTTTAACGCCTGGTATTCCCTATTTTCTATCGTTAAGGAAATAAACTACAGAAGGCCTATAGGTGTATAACAGTAATTTTCTAATTTTCCTGACTACCTCTGTATCTCAGAACACAGAAAATATTGCAGAGAAGGCGAACCAAAGACTGCGTTTCATTTGCAGGACACATAGGAAAATGCAACAGTTCTACTGAAGCAACTACCTACATTACACTCTTGCGTCCCATTTTGGAGTATTGTGAGATCCACAACAGGTGGACGAATTAGAGAAAATCTAGAGAAGGGTAGCTCGTTTTGTACTATCGAGATAAAAGTGTGAGAGTTCCATGGAAATGATGCACGAGTTTGGGTGGAAATAATTAAAAGAAAGGTGTTATTTGTTGCGGCAAGATTTGAAAAATTTCTTTCGCCAACTTTCTCTTCCGATTGCGAATATACTTTTTTAACACCCACCTACATCGGGACGTATGACGTCGCAATAAAATAAGAGATGTCATATCGAAACCGGAATGATTTATGTGTTCCCTTTTCCCGCGCACTATTACAGGATGGAACGGTAGAGAAATATAAAAGCGTTTGGATGAACCCTCTACGATGCACTTAAATGTCGGTTGCACAGTATTTATGTAGATATAGATGTCTGTATTGTGGAACCGCACGTCGGTTACTATGGAAGGTCTGCCCTCTTATCTTTCAGGTTGAAAGAGGATACATTTTATTCCTTTTCAGACGTAACCTTGTTACACTTGACAATTTATTTCTATTGTTTTTATGAAATAACATATTGCCATATTGTCCTCCGCGGAGTAACGTTATCATTTACAAAATGTCTCTGACTACGTGAGACGCTATAAACGTCTAAGCAAAGCAACGAAAAAAGGATACAATCTCAACTATTAAGTTGCGAGCTACTTTTGGACACATTCTCCGAAAACTGTTTTGAGCAGTTAAACCGGCAATCCACGCGCAATGGAAATATTCTAGACCTTATAGCCACAAACAAGCCTGAACTTATTAACGACGTCTGTGTAGAGACAGGAATTAGTGATCACGATATCGTCATAGCGTCGATGGTGACCAAAGTTCATAAACCAGTCAAGAAGGCTAGGAGAGTGTTTTTGTTGGGAAGAGCCGACAAGCAAATCTTACGATCGCACTTAGAAAATGAATGGGCATCGTTTAATTCCGGGACTATGGATGTAGAGGAATTGTGGACTACATTTAAGTGCATTGTTAATAAAGGGTTAGAGAAATATGTGCCAGTAAAGACGATTAAGGATGGAAAAGATCCACCGTGGTATAATAATAATGTTAGAAAGCTGCTGAGAAAGCAAAGGCTGTTGCACTCTCGATTCAAAAAAGAACACGCAAATGATGACAGGCAAAAGTTAGTAGAGATTTGTGCGTCTATAAAAAGATCGATGCGTGAAGCATACAATAATTATCACAGCCATATCTTAGCAAAAGATCTTTCCGAGAACCCGAAAAAATTCTGGTCCTATGTAAAATCGATAAGCGGGTCAAAGCCCACTGTCCAGTCACTAGTTGATCATTCCGGGGCAGTAATAGAAGAAAGCAAACGGAAAGCTGAAGTTCTAAATTTAACCTTTAAGAAATCTTTCACACAGGAGGACCGCACAAATGTACCATCATTTGATCAACGTACTAATTCCGAAATGGGGGATATAGCAATAGGTATTTCCGGTGTAGAGAAGCAGACGAGAGAGCTAAATACGAAAAAGTCTGCTGGTCCGGATGGAATACCAGATCGGTTCTACAAAGACTATTCTGCGGCATTGGCCCCCTACTTAGCTTGCATTTATAGCGAATCTTTAATTCAGCGCAAAGTTCCTAGTGATTGGAAAAAAGCGCAGGTGACTCCCGTGTATAAGAAAGGAAAGAGAACTGACCCATACAATTAGAGGCCAATATCGTTGACGTTTCATGTAGAATTTTGGAGCATATTCTCAGTTCGAATATAGTAAATTTCCTTGAAACGGAAAAGCTTCTTTCCATGAATCAGCACGGGTTTAGGAAACTCAGCTTGCCCTTTTCTCACATGACATCTTGCGAGCTATAGACGAAGGGCAACAGGCGGATTGTTTTTTTCTCGACTTCAAAAAGGCGTTCGACGCGGTGGCACACTGCAGACTGCTTACGAAGATACGAGCTTATGGAATAGGTTCACAGATTTGTGACTGGCTGGAAGACTTCCTAAGTAATAGAACGCAGTACGTTGTTCTCGACGGCGAGTGTTCATCAGAGACGAGTGTATCGTCAGGCGTGCCCCAGGGGAGTGTGATAGGACCGCTATTATTTTCTATCTATATAAATGATCTGATGGACAGAGTAAGTTGTAATTTGCGGCTGTTTGCTGATGAGGCTGTGGTGTAAGGGAGGGGGTCGTCTGTAACTGACTGTAATAGCATACAGGTTGACTTAGACAAAATTTCTAGTTGGTGCGAAGAATGGCAGCTAGCTCTCAATGCAGAAAAATGTAAGGTGATGCGCATGAGTAGAAAAAAACAATCCCATAATGTTCGAATACAGCATTAGTAGTGAGCTTCTTGATGCTGTCGCGTCGTTCAAATATCTAGGCGTAACATTGCAGAGAGATATGAAATGGAACGAGCATGTAAGGACAGTTGTGAGTAAGGCAGACAGCCGACTTGGGTTTATTGGGAGAATTTTGGGAAGATGTACTTCACCTGTAAAGGAGACCGCGTATAAAACGCTTGTAAGACCACGTCTTGAGTATTGCTCAAGTATTTGGGACCCACAGCAGATCGGTTTGAAGGAAGACATAGAGGCGGTTCAGAGGCGAGCAGCTAGATTTGTTACCGGTAGTTTCGACCAATGCGCGAGTGTCACGGAAATGCTCCGGCAACTCAATTGGGGATCGCTGGAAGAAAGACGTTCTTTTCGTGAATTTCTTTTAAGTAAATTTAGAGGGCCGGAATTTGAAGCTGAGTGTAGTACGATCTTGCTGCCGCCTACTTACATTTCGCGTAAAGATCACAAAGACAAGATAAGAGAAATTAGGGCTCGTACGGAGGCATATAGGCATTCTTTCTTTCCTCGTTCAATTTGGGAGTGGAATAGGAAAGGAAATGCCTAGTAGTGGTACAGTGTACCCTCCGCCACGCACCTTACGGTGAACTGCGGAGTATATATGTAGATGTAGATGTAAGTGCCAGTCATATTTAAAGTTGTAATTTAATTTCTTTCATCTACTTCCTCTTCCGAATGTGTAAGTGTACTGTAAGCACGCGCGTATATACGGAGACATGATCATCTTAATAAAATAATTGAAATCAGATAGAAAACAGAAAGATTGGTTTTTCCCTCTAGCTATTAGAGAATGGAACTATAGAGACATATTATAAAAGCGGTTCGATGGACCCTCTGTCATGCACTTCAATAAGACTTACAAAATATCCATGTAAATGTAGATTGGCATTGCTACGTGGGAAAGACCGCGCGATCTGCTGGGTCTCCATTTAATATTTAATAATGCAGTTTATCGGAAGCCCACACACGGAGAGCGTTATCTGCACCGGCATTCAAACCACCACCTAGAGCAAAAGCCAAAAGCGGGATATTATAAAGACGTTGGCGGACGAAGCAAAGAACCGGAATTACTCGACGCGGAATTGAAACATCTGAGTAAAGCTTTACTTAAAAATGGCTATTCGTCCACAGAGATAAGGAGACCGTTGAGACTGACACGTAGATTTAAAAACGATGAAAAGGTTCCTGTGAAATCCAAAGTCTTCGTGTCTTTTATTAAGGACGTCACCGACCGCATTGGTAAAAGTTTCATGAAACGGAATGTTGCCGTTATTTAAAATCCTACTCTTAAGGATCACCTGAAATCGGCGCAGGATGCTCGCAAACCGCTGGAAAAAGCAGGAAAGCAGTAATGTATAGGATTCCATGTACCTGTGGAGACGTATACGTGGGCACCACAAAATAACAGTCAAAAAACGACTAGAAGTGCACAAGGGGGGCTGTAGAAACATGTTTTTCAACCAAGGGACCACCTTATTCATGTTGATAAGACTCTGGTTTTAGCAGCTACAAATGGATACCACGAAAGACTGTATAGAGAGGCTATAGAAATTGTAAAACATCCCATTAATTTAAATAGGATAGAAGCAGGTGTTAAACTAAATGAAATCTGGATTCCAGTGTTGAAGAAGAAATGAAACAGTCTTCCACCATGTGACGATATTAACGGAAGACGGCAATCAGCAACGACGAATTACGCGCGCATATCAAAAAGATCTGACGTCACACCTCTGCACGCGAGCCCTCGTAAGCGGAGTTTTGCTTCAGTCAGTAGCGAGCCATTCAAAAGAGCCACGATCCCCCTAGAAAATTTTTAGTAATACTGAAATTTCCGGCCGTGAAAGTTTACATTGTACAATAGGGGTTTCCATTTATCGGATTGTGTGGCCGCTCCCGCCGAAAGTTTGAGTTCTCGCTCGGGCATGGATGTGTGCGTGTCGTCCTCAGCGTAAAGTAGTCTAATTAGTTTGTAGGTCTGGGAGCCGATGATCGTTAGTAGTTTGGTCTCTTCGATTTACAATCATTTGAGCATTTACGAATGGGATTCCAACATATGTGCGTGTTCGTCCGATCTGGCGCGACAGTGTAACGCACCATACACTATCAAGGGCGGCAGTCCGTCATCGTATTCTGCAGCATCAGCTAAGTACGCCTCGTCCATTACTAAGCCTGCCTTTGACTGATGTGCATAAACGTGTTACACGGCTATGATTTATGAAAGACCTCACTGGTGACAGGATTGACACCAGATATTGTTTGCGAACGAATCCTGATTCTGTTTGTTTGAAAATGATGGCCACATTTTGAATCGTCGCACGGGGACCAACAGGAGAATTGTTTCAGTTTCACATTAAATAAAGCGCCTCCTCAAAGCTTTACGGTGCGACATGTTATTGGGTACAATCAGAAATCGCAGTTAGTGCATGTCCACAGCACCGTGATCCGTGAATGACATTCTGCAATCCTTGACTATAGCCTTTCTGTAGCACAAGGTAGCCGCGGCGGAGTGGCCGAGCGCACTGAGGTGCTATGCTCAGATGCGCGAGGCGTTACCCGTTGCAGGTTCGATTCTTCCCTCGGCCATGGATGTACGTGTTGTCTCTCAGTATAAGTTAGTTTATAGCTAATTTGTAAGTTTAGGGACTGAGAACCCCGCAGTTAAGTCCAATAAGCTTAACGAACATTCCTCCAAGCGTGCTTACGGAATATCTACCCAATTGTGCGATTGGATTCACGATTTCCTATCAGAAAGGACACAGACATTGTAATTGACGGTAAGTCATCGAGTAAAACAGAAGTGATATCTGGCGTTCCACAGGGAAGCGTTATAGGTCCCCTACTCTTCCTCGTGTTTATAAACCATTTAGGAGACCATCTGAATAGCTCCCTTAGACTGTTCGCGGATGATGCTGTCGTTTATCGGTTAGTGAAGTCAACAGATGATCAAAAGCAACTCCAAAGCGATTTGGACAAAATTTCTACTTGGTGCGAAAATTGGCAATTGACACTAAATAATGAAAAGTGTGAAGTAATACACATGACCACTAAAAGAAATCCGCTGAACATCAATTACACGATAAATCAGTCAAACCTTAAAGTCGTAAATTCTACCAAATACCTAGGAGTTACAATTACGAACAACTTTGACTGGAGAGAACACACAGAAAATATTGTGGGGAAGGCGAATAAAAAGTTACGTTTCATTGGCAGAACGCTTCGAAGATGCACCAGCTCCACCAAAGAGACTGCCTACATCACACTTGTGCGTCCTCTCCTGGAGTACTGTTGCCCCTTGTGGGACCTTCACCAGGTGGGACTGACGGAAGATATTGAGAAGGTTCAGAGAAGGGCAGCTCGTTTTGTTTTATCACGTTACGGGGGGGAAGGCGTCACGGAAATGTTGCACGAATTGGGGTGGAAATCATTAAAAGAAAGACGTTATTCATTGCGGCGTGATCTGTTTGCGAAGTTTCAATCACCGACTTTTACTTCTGAATGTGAAAATATTTTGCTAGCACCCACCTACTTAGGGAGACATGACCATCCCAATAAAATAAGAGAAATCAGATCGAAAACGGAACGATTTAGGTGTTCTTTCTTCCCGCGTGGTATTAGAGAATGGAACGGTAGAGAAAAGTTATGAAAGTGGTTAATGAACCCTCTGCCAGGCACTTAAATGTGATGTGTGTGTGTGCCTTTTTCAGCAAGGAAATGCACATCTAAATGTTTCTGCACGAATACGTGTCTTCTTGGTCTCAAAGGATGTCAACCATTTACCCTGACCCGTCATTTCACGTGACGCGTTGCCACGCGGAAATTTCTAAGGCACTTTGCTGCGGAGTGTGCGGTTGTTCCCGTCGGAGATTCGATTCCTCATCGGGACTTGGTTTGTGGTTCTTATTAGAGTAAGTATTGTTGAAGTACTGTAAAGTCTAGGGACCGATGATCACTGCAGTTTGGTCCCATGGTTTTACAGACATTTGATTTGAACCAGGCTTCTCACCAAACGAAAATCGAAAATGACAGTATTGTGTGATGAATGGGTATGTCGTGGACTCATAGCACGATATATCGTTGGACAATGTACTTATGATACAAGAAAGCCACCTTATAAACGTGCACCATGAGTTCCTAATAATCAGGTCCGTCCACCTTGTTTCCTTGCATGAGACTGATGACCCCGTAGTTATGTCCCATAAGCTCTACAAACATTTGAACATTTCATTCCTTGCACGAAACAAAGAATGTACAACATTTGAAAAAACTGAACAGTACGTGTGAACGTGTAGGTACGTTATTTGTAAATAATCTACAAAAACGTGCTGCGAGATAAAGAGGTAGAAAGATTATTTTCATAATCCTTAAACCATCTTCTCCGAACCTAGATTCCCTACTCAAATTATCCTCGCACTAGCTAATTTGGCAGTGCTTGATGCGAAAACTACTTTCATCCTCAAGGGGTAACGTGTGCGAAACGCATACTCTCGTGTTATCAAATGGTGTGCCTAAAGTACTGAAGGTGAACAAGAAAAATTTAGTGTGCTCATTAGCAATAGTACAAGGTACGTTAAATTCAATTTTCAAAATTTTGACTCCGTGCATCTACAATTATTTGTTTCTTTTCCTCGTAACCTATTAAATCAATGACTGCCAAAATTCAAATGTGTTATGTTAATACCAAGTCATGTTTCACAAATATTTGTTGGAAAACGGTGTAATTTTTCCAATAAATTATCTATATATCTCAACTTAAACGAAACATTTCAATAGTTAGCCCTGTGTGTTTGTTTGTTATACTATGAGAAAGGTATGCACCAAATATGGAGGCATTATATCAAATATATACTGAAGAGAAGGAGTATAAGTGTCAGAATATTTAGTTTCCGGGAAAATGAATTTAAGGATTAAAGTCCAATTTCTTCAATTATACCTTCTCAGAATGTTGCAAAGCTGTACTCAGGAACGTGTCTGTTCTCAAGACTTGTCATGTAACTACTTTTCTTTTGCCTTGTTTCTTTTACAAGGTCATGCAGAGACGTATCATGCCTGACACACGATGACAGTCAAATTCCTTAAAATTGGATAGAGTGAATGCACCATCTCTGAACACCGAACGGCCGCGGCGGAGTGGCCGCACGCATTGAGGCGCTATGCTCCGATGCGCGATGCCGTTCACGGACGGGGGTTCGAATCCTCCGTCGGCCATGGATGTTTGTGTTGTCTTTAGTATAAGTTAAATTTAGAGCTTATGGGACTGAACTACGGGGTCATCAGTCCCTAAACTTACAAACTACTTATTAACTAGCTACAACTAAGAACGGCACAAATATCCATGCCCGAGGGGGGATTCGAACCCCCGACCGTAATGGCCGTGCAGACCGTGACTGAAGCGCCGCAGTCTCCTCGGCCATTGCGGCCGGCTTAATATGAGTTAGCTTACAAGTAGTTTCTAAGTCTTGGTTGATGACCCCGCAGTTAAGTACCATAAGCTCATCATCATCATCATCATCATCATCATTAGAGACTGATTATGCCTTTCAGCGTTCAGTCTGGAGCATAATACCTCTAATAAAATTCCTCCATTATCCCCTATTCAATGCTAACATTGATGCCTTGTCTGATGTTATGCCTTTTACTTCAAAATCATTATGCACCGAATCTAAATACTTTCTTCTTGGTCTACCTCGACTCCTCTTACCCTCCGCTGCCGAGCTCATGAGTCTCTTAGGTAACCTTGCTTCTCCCATGCGTTTAACATGGCCCCAACATCTCAGTCTGTTCGCTCTAACTGCTTTAACAAACATTTTTTATTCTTTAATTTTGAAGGGCGAACGCAGTAACCATTTCACTGTTCCTATGTTTTCATCATTAGACACAATCAAATTATCTTATACACAAAGTTTGACAACATTAGACGATGACAATACTGTCTCGGGCCGTCGCATACTGAGACGTATCCGGCTTGTGTTTTGCCATGGACACTACTTCCTTGGAAAGTAAAGAGTTGCTAGGAACCCAAACGTGGGCTTGACAACACCCATTATACATCTAGGAATGGATTTCTTGTAGGTAAGGAATTGTTATCCCACTGGTCCTGCCGCCAATAAGTCGTAATTCATCGTCGTGAACTTATGAGGTGGTGGAATATTCAGTATCCCACACAGCAAATTTCATCCTTCCATTCCCACACCAATATACGTTAGACTATATGACAGTCACAAATTTGATTCGTTGAGCCATTTATCGCTGTTAAATACAAATCAAAGCAAACAATTCCAAATGACACAGATATCGATAATAAGCTGTTCAATGTTCGCGAAAATGACCAGAGTATTACATCGTAGCCCTCTAATCGTTTGCTTCGAATGTTAGCTTGCCAGACCCAAAAAATTACTTACGAAGATCCAAATAGGAATTTTTATTATTTATTTATTTTGGTTGGGAGGGCCTCTTAGTCGGGAAACATCAAGCAATGTATTTTCTTTTTCTTTCGTCACTTCCGATACGATTTCCAAACTGAAATTTTTGGAAGTAATTGTTAATAGTTTTGACTATTACGTGAATCCAAAATAATAATGAACTTTTTTGTCAAATATGCAAACATCCCCCATCTAAAGTTTCGTACACCAGTGTAGTTCGTTGTTACGTATATTTGTAACGGTATCCTTCTGATTTAATGATGAATACTCGAAAGCTGATATCCATGTGTGATGTCATAGCTACTTCATCGGAAAAAATAACTTTCAACGATTTAATCGATTGTTCTTACAGAATTAAAATGCTGTACTTTCATTACTATTTTTCTAATGATAATGTAGTAGCTATTTATATTGAACCTAAGTAGACCTATTAATAATTACTAATTATCGCTTCCAAATACTCATACAAATACAAGATTGGAAGAATTTTTTGTCCTTTTAAAAATCGCTCTTTTGCCGATATTGTTCAAAAGTTATTTACAGAATTTTAACAAGTTTATATACTGTAAGCTTCAATTGTGCATGCTTATTGATTCTGCCTTATAGTATTCGTTGAGAGCTTCTTTGAGGTGACTTTTAAATGTATCGTGATTGTGGCGTAATGAAACCATTAAATAATTGAGTTACATCTTCAGTTATTAATTAATGTAATAGTCATGATTAACATTGTAAAAGACGTACCAAATTATTGTTTTCAGTATCATTTTCAATGATGCGGATGTCAAATTTAATGTAAGCAGGAATGAAATACTTTTATTGCATTTTATTTTATTATTTTTCAAGATATTACTAGCAGTTTCTTATGTGAAGGAGTATTCTAATTTTAGCTGCGTATACCTCTGATCACTAATTTGTAAATAAAAGTAATACGGCGCGCGTCTGAAGGCTTCTTTGTCTTCACGTACGTGAAAAAATATTTTCGTGACAATTTTGAAACATACAGGATGGGATGTAAATTATAGCTCTTAAAGGTGTAAGTCTACTTTTTATTTAGAATTCTTGGTCAAATATTAAGTGATGTGCATCCGATAAACACTTATTCAAGATAAATGCGTAATCTTGAAAGAGTGGTATATTGTTCCCATTTCGTAAACATTGTCAAAGTTTGATAAAAATTGCATAAAAGTTATCAGTTTTCTTGCCGCGTCAAATATAGGCACGAGCCCACGTTTAATAAAAGTTATATCTTCGTGTAGGCAACCATGGCTTCCATAAATTCAATTAAAGACTGTCCAACTTCGAAATTGCTTTATTTTGCGCTACTGATTGATTTCGGGATTCGGTTGTTGACACCAAGATGGAATACATTTTGTAATACTAGGCTTTTTCCAAGTTTGGATGAATCTTTATTGTTTGAACGTACAAAGAGACTTTATTTTTGAGGTGTACTTCTCATATGGATGTATCCACAGCCATTATGCTGTCAAAATAGTATTTCACACTAGGATGTTCTTGTTAATATTAAATAATCAGGGGTAATAAGTTGTACCTTTCATATGACAAAACTTTTTGCATCTAACTATACAACGTATGTAGCATGCTATTGGTAGAAAAGTAAATTCTCGGAGTTTTAACAGTACTGTTCATAATGACAGAAACTTCTAGTAGAAAATTTCTGTTCTTAAATGTTTCCTAGAAAACAGTTACTTATATCCCTCACGAATCAGATAGATCGACGGATAATAAATTAACAAATTGTTATTAGATTATTTCTGTCATTTGTGCATCCTTACACATATACCGTTCGATTCAGCAAAGCTGTTCATCTCAAACCTTTTCGGAACCGTTTAACATATCGTAATTCTATTTTCACTCAGATGAATTGTAAAAAATAAAATATTCTCTAAACGAGTGATAGTCTCTTGTGATAGCTATGTTAATTACGTAGATGATATCGATATGAACTTCGTTTTCTCTAATGTAACTACAGTAATTTATGCTGCTACTATAGTAAATCTCAAAGAGACCAATTCAACGGCGTTTCACAGATTGAAATGCGATTAGTAGTTTCGGAGAAGTAACAACATTTCGAGCCTATGATTTGTGTGTTTTGAATATCAAACTAGTCGCTTTCTTATGAAAACGTCCGTGGCTTCATACCCAAATAAGGAAATGCGTCGCGTCGGATAATGAGGAAACAGTGTTGAGCCGCATCTGTTGTTATAAAAGGGCTAGAGAAGATAAGGAACTCGTATTCTGTCTAGTTCAGTTATGACGAGTGCTGGGTATTTTGGAAAAAAGTCTTTTACAAACCAAGAGATGTGACTTATTCTACATATTAGATATTCAACTTCTAATTTCTCTTCGTTTGTGAAAGACATTTTTTTTACTACCGGCACACATGAAATAGAATATACCATGGTCCTCATTCTGACTGGCCCTTTTACGCTGGCATCGTGGCTGTGCGACACTGTTTTCTCTATATCCGATGTGACGCATTTCATTTGGGTATGCAATTAGTTTGTTGTTGAAACCAGATAAATCCTTCGTTCCAAATACTGTTATTTCTCCGAAACTACTTATCGGATTTCGATGTATGAAACGCTGATATATTAGGCTCTTTGAGATCTACGATACTAGCAGCATAAACGACTATAGTTACATTTGAAAAAATGAAGTTGATATCGATATCTAGTTAGTTAATATATGTTTGACAAGAGAGATACGTCTTTTAGTGAGGATTTTCTTGCATTTCATCTGGGTGAAAATAGAATTACGATATGACATGATGCGTGAACGGGTCTCCTGCCGAATTTTCGTGTCACTGGGTCACAAAATTTCGGCTGCGTACCTCGCTGCCTTCTTCAGGTGCGCAGGTACGCTGCCGAAATATTGTGCCACAGCGACACGAACATCCGGCAGAAGAACCGTTCTCGCATCATGTCAACAGATCCCCGGGAAAGCCTGAAGAGGTACAGCAGAATTACGATATGTTAAACGAATTCAGAAATATTTGAGGTGAACCGCTTAAGTGAATCACCCTGTATCTTATATAAAAAAGCCATGACGAATTGTGAAACTCTCTTAAATATAGAGAGATATATGTTTCTTTGTCCCGTAGCTGGTGCAGAATATGGATAGAAGCTTATAATACTACTGAGATACACGTCTAAGCTAGCTGAATTATCAGTTAAATCTCGTTTTGGAAATTATGGCTGAAGTAATGACGGAATAAATAACAAAATCCAATAACTAGAGCGTAGTCACATTAAAAATCAAAACATTTCCAAATGTTCTGAAAAATGATATTTACTCACTCGGTAACTAAATTTTTTTCGTCTTCTTACGCCATCTTCAGGTAACTGGTAACCTACGAAGCATAAAACCTGCATGTGACCGAATAAATAAATATTATTTTCAGAATATTTAGAACTGGTTTCCTTTCTTAATATTACCATCATGTTCTGTTAAGCACCGACTTAGAAGAAAAGGCTAGTTAGCATAATATGTATCAGATAAGTACGCTAGTCAGTTGGAAGTAATATTTTTATAAAATTTTGTCATGTTTCTGGGGCGATCTCCCCTCATTAATGTATTATAGACAACATCCAAGATTTTTATGTTTCTACATTAAGTTTTGCCACCACTATGACCGCCTTCTCCAGAAGTAAATACTTTTTTTTTTTTTACTGAATCAATTTTTTTTTAAATCTGTAGGACTTCTTTGGTTATTAGTCCCTAGGCTTACAAACTACTTAAACTAACCTAAGGATAACATACACACCAATGACCCAGGAAGAAATCTAACCTCGGACGGCAAGCAACTTCACGCTCCGCAGCGACGTGCCTTGGAACGTTCAGCTACTCCACCGCGGCTTACTGAATCACATCGCGCACACTGTGTCGTTGGCTATATTGCTGAAGTCGTGGAATAAAACGAATTTTTTGTCTGACTTTGATGCTATACCACTTTTTAAAATGTAAAATATGTTGTAAAATATTTTATTCCACCACTTGAGCGATGTACCTCTTGTTGGGGCTCGGTATAACTATATACAGTTCTGCAGTAGACACCCACAGTGTTGTCGGAACCTAGGTGACGGCCAAACAAAATACTACCTCCAACTGCTGGCTGTATACTAATTAATCTGAAGCTTTGTACGGCTTCTGACAACGGTACCCCTCAAGATTGTATCAACTGTATCTATACTTCTTTGATGATTTTTGATGAATATCTTAGAACATCTTCCGGAATGATGCATTGAATTACCTATCAGTGTAGTTTCTGAAATGCTCTGTATACATACTACTGACATGGACAATATAAAAGATGTGCAAGTTTTTTCTTAGAAGTAATTTTACTACTACGAAGAAGAAAAGCAGTGCAGAAATAAATTTGTGTTTAATTGGTGGTGGTTATCAAGACATATTTGGCATTAACCCTTTATTTGGCAATGTTTCTCTCAAGCAATATCAAAATTGCACGTGTATTTCTGAAACACGTGCATAGTCTCGTCCTCTGAGGGGCAATGGTGCTTGGGAGCAACATATAACTTGTCATACATACTGAAGACCTATTGAATTTTGCGGAAAGTTTCGCGATAGTCTCAATCTTAGTCAAACACCGTAAGCTTACGTTATCGTTACGGTAGTTTGTTTCGGTTTTATGGGATACTTTTTTTTCATATAAACGGAAACTTATAAACGGCAGGAAGAACCTTAAAAGGTAACTTATTAAGCAATTTTTTCTGCGAATTCTTATCTGGGACATTGCTCATGGATTAATGTACCAGGAGGCCTGGCATAAAAACTACAGAAATGACAGCGAATCCAAAAGGAGGAAACAATATTTCATGTACGATTGAATACAACATGACAGACTTGATCAGTTGGAAACGTATGGCCCAAAAGGAAAACATAGGCTTTGCTTCATGGTACTTGAATGTAAATTCTACGATTTTTGTTGACTCTGTACCGAAACGGACTTGTTTTCAGACATTTCACATAAAATAGAAAGCAATACATCAATTTTCACATCGGTGTGCAATTTCTATTGCAGCACCTATCCGCCTGTATTTGGTCAATGGTAGTTACAGACAAGTAAATATTTTTCGAAAAACAAAATAATGTAATTTTTTTCTAATTTAATTGAATTATTGCTTTTTACTTCACGAAATATTCGTGTATGCCAAATGAAGGGTTAAGTAAAAAAAATTAGAAACTTGAGTGTGATATTATTAAACTATTACTAGTGTCAAAAAGGTGCTTGCAGATGTAAAAGTGGAGAAAATGTAGAAAGAAATTGCGTGAGTATAGAATGATGGAAGATAGCAAAAAGGTATTTCAGTGTCTTGTGACCGTTAAGGTATTGTAAAGCATTAACTAAATGAAGGAGAAAAAATTAGGAAAATGAAGTATCTGTTTTGCTTGTGTTGCAACAGGGAGTGTCGTTGGCAGGGTGGGAGACAGAGTGCTGACAAGAACAGGCGTCATTACGTGCGGGCGGTCGGCGCGCGGTGTCCGCGCGGCGGCGTGTCGCTGCGGCGTCGCTGGGCGTCGGCGTCTAGGTGGGCGTCGGCGTCTAGGTGGCGTCTGCAGCGGTCGGCGCGTCGGGTGGCACTGAGCGCCAGGCGGCCGCGCGCCGCCCTCACCCGCCGCGCGGTTGCCGCGGCCGCCGCCAGGGGCGCGCGCGGCGCCGCCCTCGCTGACCCTTCGGCAGCTCCTCCGCCGCAGGACGGAGGCCGCCTACCCCCGGCGTCGGCGTCGGCTCGGAGACGCGCCTAAATGTTAAGCGCAGCCAAATGTCACCGGCAACTTACAGCTCGCCGCTTCGCCACGACTTCAGAGGAGTCGTGGCCGCAACGGGGCATCAGGGGCGGGCGGCCGTCTGTCCCAAAGCCAGGCTAATACGCCAGGCCTCACACAGAGGTTCCATAGGCTGCGGTCTGCAGTCTTAAGGTCGTCACTATAACTGCTACAAGTGTTTACAAGACTCAGCATTCTCTCGTTACTTTTTATGCACCCTCATAGTTTTTGGCCTGATTTTTTTTTTAAGTTTTATAGTTTCCAAATGATAAGCCAAGATCGCAAACTACCAATTTATTAAGTGACGACCGGTTTCGGTGCACTATGTCACCATCATCTGGTCATATATATATATATATAATCTGTTCATCTTGATAAAAAATTTAGATATAAAATAAGAAGTGCAACATTGCACTTAGTCACTATTAAAAAAATACTTAAGTTACAAACATGACAGTTTTTTTTTTTTTTTTTTTTTTTTTTTTTTTTTTTTTTTTTTTTTAAATAGTGGCTTAGTGCAATGTTGCACTTTTTATTTTATATCCAATTTTTTTAACAAGATGACCAGATTATTAGATGATGGTGACATACTGCACCGAAACCGATCGTCACTTAATAAATTGGTAGTTTGCGATCTTGACTTATCATTTGGAAACTATAAAACGAATTGATCGCCTCCACACCAGACGGTGTCAGATAATCTTAAAATTTTTTGAAGTTGTGTAAGAGTTTGAGAGGGGAAGAAATGTGAACAGCCAATACAAGGGTGAATTTCCCTATGAAGCGCTGTGCTACAGCATACGGCCTAATCAAATTTTATTTATTTCTGATAATATGAAAGAAGTCTGGGATAGCGGTGCCAGAGAGCAGCGGTGGTGTGGAGGAAGGTCGGAGGGTGTCAGGCGAGGCAGGAGGCCCATGGTCAGAACGTGGTCAGGCACAGCGGGGAGGCTGAGTGTAAACAGGCAGTGAATAGTTTCTCTGAAGGCAGAGTGAAGGAAGGCAGTGGTCAGTTAAAGGAAATGTAGAGTTGCCAGTTGGAGTTTGCTAGTTGCCAGCAGGGGCGTGAAACTCATATAGGGATTTCCGGTAACATCCTTTTGGATGATTTTGCTTTACAGTCCTCCATATTTGTCTTGATTCGTATGTGCTGTTATGTGCTTAGGTTCTATAGCAACGTCTTCCTAATTGCGATCTTCTGTGTACATTTTCTGCCGGCCGCGGTGGCCGAGGAGACTGAGGCGTTTCAGTCACGGTCTGCACGGCCACTACGGTCGGGGGTTCGAATCCCCCCTCGGGCATGGATATTTGTGCCGTCCTAGTTCGTAAGTAGTTCGTAAGTAGTTCATAAGTAGTTTGTAAGTTTAGGGACTGATAACCCCGTAGCTAAGTCCCATAAGCCTTACAAAGATTTGAACATTTTGTACATTTTCTTTTAATTCGCAGTGTCAATATAAAAAGATTACAGTTTGGCCGACTGTAAACAACAGCCACAAGAAATTAATGTTAGCTTTTTATTTATATTTCTCGTATATATTACTTTGCAAGGTCTCAAAAACCTTTCTACGGGGTCAACCCTCGAAGAATAAATAAAAAATATTGTCGTCTAACACCAATATAACATTTTCTCATTCGTGTATTTAGAAGTAAACATATGGATTTTCACGCCACATTTTTCGGATTGAAAGGTCACTGCCAGGCCACTAGTAGAGTTCCTGTCGTTCTGTGTTTCCGTGTGATAACATGGTCTTTCCACTTCTGTTATTTTTGGTGTTCTGTGGTTGCCAGTGGCGAGTGGCAGTAGCCGTTATGTATAGTGTCGTGGAGTAATACAGCCAGGTAACAGTCTGTGATGTTTACAACTGTACTGGCACGGCGTACTGAGCCGCTGTTGCAAATTTTCCTTTTGGAAGTGACGTCCCAGGAAGAGAGGTACTGAATACCTATTTTGAGACGGAACAGACTAACACCAGTGTTGATGAGAATTGTATGGCATATGTATTACAAAGAGAGCAAGGTAATTTTAAAATTAATGTTCAATAATAATTAGTCTTCTTGTTCGCAGGAAGTGTCTATTTGGTGGATTTGATTTTTTGCTTCTTATTTCCATGAGTAAAGCATAAAGCATTTCCGTTAATTCCCAATTTTATAAGTTTTAAGCTGCCAACCCTAGTTATGTCAAACTATTAGGATTTCACGAATTTCCCACCCGCAGAAGTTACGTGATCGACCCATCTAGAAATATTATGTCATCAGTAAACCGCAAAGTTATTATTCCCTCTCCCTGGACTTTAATTCCCTCTCCTAATTTCTCCTTGCATTACTTCACACCTTGCTTAATGTACAGATTGCAATGATATACATGCATGTCCAATCTGTGTACAATATGTTGAAACAAGTCCACTGGATGTGTGATAGTGTTCCATTTTGTGTCATTCATTACTCTAAAGTGTTTCTCCGCCATTAATGTTGTCTATTTGTATGTCAATTATTTTATTCCTTTATCAGTGATCAATGCCCCATGTTTATATATGTTTCCACCCGTGTGAATGAACTTGTATTTTCATGTGAATGTGAAAGGTTGCTGGAGCGGCCGAGCGCATTGAGGCGCTGTGCTACGATGCGTGAAGCCGTTCCCCGTCGGGATTCGAATCGCCCCTCCGGCAAGGATGTTTGTGCCGTCTTTAGAGTAAGGTAGTTCATAAGTCTTTCGTAAATTCAGGGACTGATGACTCCGTAGTTAAGTCCCATAATCTCTACAAACATTTGAACATTTTGTGGAAGGTTGCTTTTAATATTGACTGACTGCAGCGCAATGTCTTACAGTCGCCGACTTGGGCCTTAGGCCTCGTTTACTTAAGTTAAGAACGCATGACTTCTTTTGTCGTCTGCACTGCCGTCTGATGGGTGGCCAGAGACAAGCTTACTTGGCAAGATGGCGAGGTGGCATGTTCTTAGTGTAGTACCAACATAATCATGGACGAAGTAGGTGACAAAAGAGACTTCTCTGGAGCTCTAGGAGAGGCTGTTCTACATCTACATCTACATCTACATCGATACTCTGCAAATCACATTTAAGTGCCTGGCAGAGGGTTCATTAACCCCCTTCATAACTTTTCTCTACCGTTCCATTCTCTAATAGCGCGCGGGAAGAAAGAACACCTAAATCGTTCCGTTTTCGATCTGATTTCTCTTATTTTATTGGGATGGTCATGTCTCCCTAAGTAGGTGGGTGCTAGCAAAATATTTTCACATTCAGAAGTAAAAGTCGATGATTGAAACTTCGCAAACAGATCACGCCGCAATAAATAACGTCTTTCTTTTAATGATTTCCACCCCAATTCGTGCAACTTTTCCGTGACGCTTTCCTCCCCGTAACGTGATAAAACAAAACGAACTGCCCTTCTCTGAACCTTCTCAATATCTTCTGTCAGTCCCACCTGGTGAGGGTCCCACAAGGGGCAACAGTACTCCAAGAGAGGACGCACAAGTGTGATGTAGGCAGTCTCTTTGGTGGAGCTGGTGCATCGTCTAAGCGTTCTGCCAATGAAACGTAACCTTTGGTTCGCCTTCCCCACAATATTTTCTATGTGTTCTCTCCAGTCATGATGGCGAGGTGGCATGTTCTTAGTGTAGTACCAACAGAATCATGGACGAAGTAGGTGACAAAAGAGACTTCTCTGGAGCTCTAGGAGAGGCTGTTACCTCCTACAGGTAGCGAGGATTGGTAGACAGTAATCTTTGAACGCACTCTGGATCGCTTTTAGCGCGCCCTACATCCGGTGTGTGGAGGGGAAGGCTTTTCGCGTGGCCTCAGGCCTGACTCTTGCTGCGACCGCCAGAGTGAGTATGTCGTCGAATCATGCTGAGGGGGTGGCATGCTGTTAGAACTTTATTTTGTTCCTGATCAAGCAGTCTTGGTTTATCAGTAACAGTGTACTTGAGTAATTCTTTCGCTATGCGAGGCGAAGTGTTTCTTAATTTAGAGAACTCGAGTAATTCAGTATAAATTTAGTAATCGCATTTTCATTCCGGTGATGATTTTGTGTCTGGTTTTTTCAAGTTGGAATTCACGTGTATGGCCTACAGCTTTTGTGTAAAGTTAGTATGTTTGAATTTTCTTGCTGTTTTTAACTAACGTTTTCGCGTCGTGTCTGTATCCGCGAGTATGCTAAATTTTTCTCAGATTTTCTGGATTGATTCCATCTTTCCTGTCTTGGTATAACCGATTGCACCACTTTGGCGTTCAGTCATGCTTTTACAGATAGTAGCTCTCTTCTATATGAATTATCACATGTGCTTTACTTGCTTAAACTAAATTAATTTATTTTTGTAAATTCCATGTAATTCACTGTGGTCACACACCACGTGGTACTTAAGGATAGTATACCACTGCGTCCCCGCATACGAGTTGGTTTGTGCATAGTATGATTTGATTGTGATTGAAGACACCCGCCATCGCGTCAAAACGCCGACGACACTTCCTTTCGCCACTGCTATCAAGTGTTGCCGCATTAGTAATGTGTAGCAAGCATTATGTGCGAGTCTGTGAGTGAATGAATGTGCTTTCCTTCATCCACTGCGTAATTCCAAATTTCCTCCCACGTTACCTCCATATTCATAAATAGCAGAAACAATTTTACTATGGGCAGTAACTTTAAACTTTAATTCACTTTTGTACAAGGTGTGTGCTTTATTTTGCTTAATTTGGTCTCCCCACATTTATTTGCTTGTTCACTTTATTGAACAGACGATGATTAGCTTTATTATTTCATTCTCCCCCTACCATGTTTAATTATCTATTCCATTTTTAACATTAATTTTGTGTTTGTTAAAACGTTGGCTGCTCCCTAAAGGGGTGAGCAGTTAGATAAATTTCTGTTGCACAAGTACTGTGGTCACTCGCAAAGTAATTTAGAGCAGCAGTGAGCGTTTTAACTTGCATTTGCAGATCCATACTGCCCAAGATCTTCCAGGGAAAATTTAACAAGCTACTTTCAATGTTTGTATGTATATATTATATGTACATACATACAATATGTATGTATGTTCAATCTGTAATGATATAAAATATTGGAGAGATAAATTATTTCTAAAGTGAGTATTTAAAAAATAAGGCCAAAATATCTCATCGAGTGCAGTCATTCAGAAGGGTCTATTTCTGACAATGTAAAAATCTTACACAATGTACCCAACTTTCAACTACTTAATGCAGTAGAATAAATAGAAATCTACATACATCATAAGAATAAAACATTAGATTGCATAAATGAGCAGCTAGGTTTCAGAGATAGATATTTCTTTGAATTATTCGAGGATCTCCTGTAGAATGGCTACTCTTTTGTCCCATCCACCAATTTTATTTTTCAGTTTAAAACATATCGTTTAGTTCATTATTTCAGATGTCATTGTCATATATTTTAACCAAATAAGTTTATATTACTGATGTACCTTATCTGTCGTTGCTGTTCGTCATAATCATTTCTTTTTCAACCGCTGACAATCTTTGCGAAGTATGATTGATACGAAGTGACGTATTTCAGCTTTCGGTCGAACGGTGAAGCATGAAAAGAGAATGTCCGGTGGTGTGTGAGATCCTTCTAAGGCACCGCTACATTGCCTTGGGAAACACGGCGCTGCTGCCTTCCTTCTCGCAGAACTATTTGAGGTGACCTAATAATGTGGGCGCAAAGGTATTGTTCTGCTTGAACTTCACTGCTCCGTTTCCGTGAAACTGAAAGCTACAGTTTGCTACTGGATAAATATATCACATCGTTGCCGTGTCGGCACATGATGGAAGAATGGCCTCAAACTTGTCACATTGTTTGCTGCTAAATTATTTAATTGAGTCCATTTGATATTATCCTGCGCAGATAAAGAGGTCACAAAATAATTTATACGAAATATAAATTATAGTTATTAAAACTGAACAGTACTTATTTCTACTGGAGGGTAAAATGAGGGAGATTCTAATTTTAGTTGAGGGAAAAAAAAGGTTAATTCTGGAAAATTATTTGGAGGGGGAGAGGCAAAGAAAAAAGGAATTCAAACACTCTTCACGAGTAAGATACCACATGGCACATGTTGGGACGAATGTTAAACTACTGTAGAAACATACAAAATGTACTGAAATTTTAATGGCTGTTTTACAAGTATCGAAAGGTAGCAGAATTGTAGTAGGGCTACCATTTTACTCATATGTGACTTTATGGAGGATAATGACTCATTGGAGGAGAGAGAATACATATCTGTCTGCATCTACATCTACGTTTACATCCATACTGGTCGTTTCGAGAGATATAATTGGGAGGAAGCAAAATTTTGGTTGACTCTTCGAGAAACGTATGTTCTCGGAACCTTGGCAGAATCTAGTACAGGTTGTCTCCCTTGCAGCGTCTGCCTGTGGATTCTGGCGATTATCTCTGAGAAGCTTTCGCGCTCACTGAAAGAGCCTGCAACGAAGCGTGATGCTCACCTTCCGATCTTCTCCATCTATTCCGTTAACCCTCCCTGGTACGGATCCCACACTGAAGACCGAAACCCAAGTGGTGGCAAAAAGAGTTTTGTAACCTACTTCCATTGTTGACGGATTACACTTCCGGGATATTCCTCCAATGAATCTCAGTCTGGCATCAGCCTTACCCAAGATTTATTTTATAAGGTCGTTAAAATTAAGCTCGCCCTAATGTATACTGCCAGATATTTTGTGGAAGTAACTGCTTCCAGTGTTTATCCTGATACTATGTGAAACAACACTTTACTTCAATTTCCATTCCCTACTCCGATACGCTGTTCGTCCTGCACTTCGATACCCTCTTAAAATGTGGCAACTTCTCCATGTATCGGGATAAAGCCTAATGCCATTTACATACGCGGATAAGTCAAAAATTTCCCGCAATGTACCAGTAATTTTTCTTATATTGTCCACACTGAATTATGTAGTAGTTTATTTTGTTGTTATGATGTTGTGGTCATGCTATAAAAGTTTGATACTAATACCTCCATTTGTTCTCCTTTTGTTGCACATAATACGTGACCGCTCCATTAGATGTCTACACCAAAGGAGAACAACGAGCCGTGGTCGGAAGGTGTATCAGGGGCAAAATCCACCAGAGACTGTCGACAGAGTACGAGAAAAGTGTCTTACCACAGCGGAGTGTCTACTAATGGACAGAGAAATTGAGAAAACGGGCGCACAAGTGCCACGCACGGGGAAGCAGTCGGAAGACTGTCGACGGCCACCAATGATGACAACATTGATGCGGCACGTGACGTGGTTCTGTCAGACAGGCGAGAGACTGGTAAAGTGGTACATCCTATGAAAATTAGTCATGGTTGTGCGTATGAAATCATACACAATGTAAAGCCTACAACTCGAACAAACGCTGAGGGCTACTCTCGAAAGGTGTTCTTGCACGACAGTGTCCGTGCACGTACAGCTGCCCTCAATGCTGAAACGCTCTGACAGCTCGAGGTTGCAGTAGTCGCTCTTCGTCCATGTAGTCCTGATATGGTCGCTTCTCACTGGTGTAGTCCACTCAAAGGGGCATTAAGGGTCCCTCGAACTCGCTGCGGTAGGGAGTTCGAATCCCCCCTCTGGCATGGATATTTGTGCCATCTTTAGTATAAGCTTGTTTATAAGTAGCTTGTAAGTTTAGGGACTGATGACCCCGTAGTTAAGTCCCTTAAGCTCTACAATCATTTGGATATTTGAAACCAAGAACTGAAGGTCGCCGGACGAGCGTGGCTCGCTGCCCAGCGGAAACCTTCTTTTCTGAGGATATCAGGAAGCTTGTGCAAAGCTGGACTAAGTGCAGTGAAAACCAAGCAGACTATATTGAAGAATGATGTTAACGTAAGTGTGCTCTTTGTATTGCAAAAATGTTACGGCTACATTGCGGATAATTTTTGACTTACTCTCGTATATTATGAAAATCAATGGTCCTATTATACTCTCCTGGGGCGTATTTTGTGGTCATTTTTGATACTTCAGTAAAACTTACGCTTTGGTTACGACACGATCAGTAATAACAATTCAACATCAGTGCTTGGTGCATACAGACAATTGTGACAATGCTTCATTAATAATGAGTACTTGAGTACGAATGTTGTTCGAAACGGTGAGAAGGCAATTATCAGGACAACTCCACGAACAGAACTGAGGAGTTTCTGTGTAAGGGGTGTGGTCCTGTCCAGGATATCAGGAAGGATCGGATCTGGTTGCGGTCGCTGTTGGCGTCTTTGAAGCCATCATCGCTGAGGGGTGGCAAGACATTGCACTCTGGCGATGTGGAAACGCCGTTCTGCGCCAGAACGATGCGAGGATCCGTTGCCAATGTCCGCTTTTCTGGAGACAAACATGTAAGGTCTGTTGTGAGTAAGGCGGACAGCCGACTTCGGTTTATTGGGAGAATTTTGGGACGATGTACTTTATCTGTAAAGGAGACTGTGTATAAAACCCATGTACGACCGTTTCTTGTGGATTGCTCAAGTGTTTGGGATCCGCAGCAGATCCGTTTAAAGGAAAACATGGAAGCAGTTCAGAGGCGAGCAGCTAGGTTCGTTTCTGGAAGGTTCGACCAGTACGCGAGTGTCAAGGAGATTCTCCGGGAACTCAATTGGGGATCACTGGAGGAAAGACGACGTTCTTTCCGAGAAATTCTGTTGAGAAAATTTGAAGGGTCGGAATTTGATGCTGAGTGCAGAACGATCTTACTCCGCCTTCTTACATTGCGCGTAAAGATCTCAGAGACAAGAAAACCGAAATTAGGGATCGTACAGAAGCAAATAGACATTCTTTTTTTCTCTCGTTCGTAGTGGTACAATGTACCCCCTACCACGCAACTTACTGTGGATAGCGGAGTATCATAAATACGCTAACACGATAATTGTGGTACAGATTACTAATTTATTCGTACAAGAAGGTCAATGAAAGTTACATAATTCGAAATATTGTTTGTCGTAGATTTCACGAATATAAATATTATGTATGTATTTAGCCTTTAAAAGTGGTAAAGGGAAGTAGAAATTTTCCTATCTACAGCTTGGATCAAGTTCTACATTCTCCAACAATCAGCTCACTGATTGGCTATTAGCCTCGACCAAAGACGCTGTAATGCAGCGCATCCGCGGTATTAAAATAACGTATTAAAATAAGTGAATATCGAAGTATGGAGTGCACCCAACTCACTTTCTTGTGCAGTTCAAATGCTTCATTTTCGCAATGATTAAGAGTGGTTAAAAGAAATGGATGTTTTCATATGAATGGCGATATAAAGGATGATGCGCCGGGAGAGGCATCTAGCGGTGCTCGGATGGAACTACGAAGTCGACATGTTGTCAGCTCTGGAATTCTGAATATCGCAGTACCGAAATAACATTATTTCTTGGCGTTGTATAAATATACGAAAACCTAAATTGTAGTTCCATTTCAAATAGTAGGCTAATTATAGTTATATAATTCGAAAATGGCATGAGAAGTATATACTTCCGTTTTTATTTGTTGTTAATGTGTTAGGCATTTTCCTTAACACGTAAAAGATACCGTTTCATACCTCCCAGTGTCGGTTAAATTTTACCAAATATCGCAGCGGCCTCCTACGATAATGTCGGCAACAGATGCTGAATAGTGAGAATCCGGGGAGTCTTCATTTTAGCCAATCGCTTAACAATGCTAATGTTTTCTCATGGAATCTTCGCTTTACGAGGGCATTATTTTTACTGAGCAGACGAGGGTACATACAAGAACCTGTCAACCATAAAGCAGGAACAGCATTATTTGCTTACTTCATGGTCTGTACGATACACCAATCGAGTCATTTTATGTGGTTCGAACAAACGGGCAAAGATTTTCTATCGTGTTGATGTTGCCAACAAAATCACGCGAGGCCACCGACATGATACGTAAAATTTTACCCCCAGTGACCATTGTAAACACAATTAGTCGATTTTCGACCACAGGCAATACTAGTATATGTAAAGTGGTAAAGGGAAGAAGAAAATTTATCTACAGCTTGGATCAAGTTCTACATTCTCCAACAATCAGCTCACTGATTGGCTATTCGCCTCGACCAACTATTGTGTTTTGGAGACATGTGAATGGAGCCGCAGCGGCAGAGTGGTGCCTTTGCTCGCCAGTAATCAAAGGCGTTCATTG
Source organism: Locusta migratoria (assembly GCA_026315105.1). NCBI lineage: Eukaryota > Metazoa > Arthropoda > Insecta > Orthoptera > Acrididae > Locusta > Locusta migratoria. The sequence continues at coordinate 620,983,020 of CM048745.1, forward strand.
CCCTGTAAGCAGTAGAAAGACTCCTCAAACTATGACATTCTCTGGATGGGATAAAGTGACGTCAGCTCATGTGGCGGAGCTGGGGAAACTTTAAGCGCAAAGGCGCGTGATCGGTTCGAGGAAACTGCACATGTGCTGGGAGCGCTTTGCGTTATGCCAAGAATGAATGTGATTGGCCTTGCCTTTGTAAACAACACGCTTATTGGCCGTTAGAATAGTGATGCTGACTTCACGTGGAGTGCTTCACTGTCACGTGGAACGAGCGAAACTGGAACACACTTGAACGAATTGCATAGGGCGGTGCAAGTTAACGAACTGCGGACACCGAGAAAGGTGTACCTTGTTTCGCTTGAGGCGTATATTGTTGGACGCTCGGCTTCACTGCGAAGCCTTCGTCTGTACTTAACGTTCGGTGCACCAATTACGGTGTGCCTAATAGCCGCAAAACGCGTTAACTCATTTAGTTGGAGTACTTGCCACTACGCATTTGAAGTCATTAAACCGCTTTGAAAGCAGTATAGCGGAATCAATACTTCCGCGAACTGAGCCGATCACCGTTGCAGTGCGCAGGCAGAAGCACGTTGGAGAGAATGGATTGAGCCATACTTTTCATTCTGCTTTTTGAAGCGAGCATCGATTTTGGCATATGAAAATTAACTTCGTATGGTGCCTACGGAAGGTGCTTCACAATTATTTATTTCGTTTATTATGCCTTCACGCTGAAATGGCTAGACGCATATGAATGAAATTTGGAAGAGAGGTAGCTTATACCCTGATTAATACATGCGCTACTTTTCTTAAGCGTGGCAGAGGGTACCTTACAATGGGCTAATATGTTTGCTACGTCTTGATGCTTAAAGGGATGGGCAGATTGGAATAAAATTTGCAAAGGAGATGGCTTATAGCCTGCATTCATATATGGGCTACCTTTCGTAAACCACCGTACTGGGCGTGGCGGAGGTTACCTTACAATGGGTCAATAGGTTTGTTTCTCTTCACGCTGAAAGAGCTGAACCGATTTGAATGAAATCTGGAATGCAGATAGCTTTTACCCTTCATTAACGCATGAGCCACCTTTCGTAAGCCGCCGTACGGTGCATGGCGGAGGGTACCTTACAGTGGGTTCAGACGTTGATTACACTTCAAGTTGAAACGGCTGAACGAAAATCAATGAAATGTGGAATGAAGATAGCTTATAACCCCAATTAATACATGGGCGACCTTTCGTAAGCTTCCATAGGTGCATAGCGGAGGATAAGTTAAAACAATCATCCAAATTGTTTAAGGGGTGACCACGAAAGTTAGCAAATAAATGTATGTTTTCATGAAGGATATTTTTATAATCTGGTGGATGGTACTTTGCGACTATGAAACCATTTGACCAGTTACTATGACACTTGGTGATATATGTATGTTTTCATTTAGGGGCGGGAGAGGAATAGGCGGAGGAGCAGACGGACAGAGTGGGGGCATAGGAGGAGAATGGCAATTATGACCGATTTTGTCGGTACAAAAGGTAAACAGAGAATTGGCTAAGTGAGATATGGTGTTGTTGTGTTCTGCAGTTCAAAGAACTGTTAGATGCTGTTATCCACAGTAAACTGCGCAACCCTCTTCATCTCCCAGTAACAATGACAACACACATTCATGTGAATCTTTCTTGGTACTCATCTCGTAACCTCCCTCTGCGTTTTAACAAACTCCTCTTTCCCGCATCCACGCTAATCACCAATCTACGATTCCTTGCTTGTAATGGCGTACTTTGATATTCCCCTTATTACTAAGGGTTTCCAAAATATTTTTAATTACGTTATTGTCTAATGAATATCTCTGTAAGATCAACTATTGAGTTTTACCTGGATAAGAAAAAAACAATATTCCTTCTTTTCACACTGATTGTTTTTGGATAAGGTTGTATCATTCTGTGCGGTATTAATTCTTCCGAATAGTAATATAATGAATTATTAATGACCATTTTTTTCCAGCTAAGTCATGTTTTAACCTTGCTTTGTCAGTATGTTTCAGAGTGCTAGCTGATTAATTGTCATTGCAGTTCACTAGTTCGGTGACGTACTTTAAACGCGCCATCGATCCATTATCGGATTAACATTTATTTCAGAAAACAGAGCCTGCAGTAAAGATAATATATGACATGAAGTCGAATAATTCTTTTTTGTATGTTATAAGGTATAAAGAGCAAAGTAAATTGTAAAATGTCATTTCGACACTGCCGTGCGTCACAATTTTGTAAATTTCCAACATTTGCGATTGTAGTACATACATACTCTTGATCGCAAATTTCTTTTATGGTAACCAGCTTCGGGCACTTAAATAGCCAGCTCCAGACCACTACAACCATAATGTTGGTATCCGGTTGTGCTGAGTCGGAACTGTCTGGATGGTTGAATGCCTAGCAGTCAGTTGACTGAAGCGATAAGGTTAAAAAAATCCTTTCCGTTTCAGTTAATCGTTAAGAATATCGGTACGGTAACTTAACATACGTAATCACTTTTATTGATAGATCTGAAGCATTGAATTAAAATTTGTGGTATGGCCGGGAATCGAACCCGGACCTCCATGCTTAATAGGCAGACGTCTTAACCGTTAAACTACCACATCACTAAAGATTAAGGCGCCTTGGAATAGTTTATGTACGATTTCCCTCCACAACACAAACTTTAATTCAGCTTGTTTGTTCCAAAGATAATTGCCACTACTGCCAAGGGTATTCTAACGGTTAAGACGTCTGCCTAGTAAGCATGGAGGTCCGGGTTCGATTCCCGGCCGCACCACAAATTTTAATTCAATGCTTCAGATCTATCAATAATGTCTTTGACATATTTGAGACGGAAATCCGTCTCTGGGATTATTTCTAGTAATCACTTTTGTTTATAATGGCAATATGGCTATGTGTCTAATGCTTTTCCAGTATAGTAACTGTTGCATACTTTCGGGTTTTTTCTTTCCTTTTTTTCTCTTTTATGAGTCACTTTTTCTGGGAGAGAAAATTTAATTAATCTCTGAAGGAGGTCTTCACACGTGACATTTCTCAGAATGTCTTCTATTAACCGAACCCTCCTTTAAGTGAAGTTACTCCTCAACGATCTTTCTCCCAAAATTCTGTTCAGTACCTCCTCGTTAGTTGCGTGATTTATCCCAGTATACTGCATTCTTCTGGAGCACCATATTTCAAAAGCATATAATCTTAAAATTATAAATAAGAAAATCTAAAAAATTATTTAACAATGTGATATCAGAACTCTTCATTAAGAAAACACATGGAGAACCATTACTCTAGGTCGATCCACTGACCAACTCTAGGTAATTTTCTAGGAGCCACTTAGAAAAATCGACATATCTCAAACAATACTGGATATTTCAAATTTTGTCGAAGAACGTCTTTATTGACTTATTTCACGGCATACGTATGGTAAATAGTAAGTTTATAAACGTGGATGTTGCTCAGTTATAAGGAATCTAGTTTTTAATGAATTTTAAGTTCTTTTTCGATGTAACACGAAACGTATGAAATCAATCTATACATACAAAAAAGCACTAGATAGGTAATCTTAAGGGCAACAACTTTCTGATTTTACATTTTATCATAGGAGTTATCCTTTTTATTTATTTAATAAAGACCATTTTCTTGAACTTTGCGAATTTTTGGGCAAATTTCGCCATCTAGGCTCGAGTTTCACAAAATGGAAACTCTATTTGAAATTCAATTTCCTAAACACTCATATTTTTTGTCATCAGGTAATTTTTTTTTTCTAATTTAACATTACGCCGTGACAGAATGCTTGGACTAAGGTGGGAATAGGCCACTGCAGTTGAAACACCTGCTGTGTGAGTGACGAGTGAAGCCTCCGAAAAATCACAGCAGCTGCTCCGCCGCTGTCTATAAACGCAGCCTAAGACATCATACATCTCTGCCTTGCTTCGCGTGCCGGCCAATCAGAAGAATAGGGCTCGAATAGATAGGCCGGAGCACAAAATATTGCTGCAGAAGTTGGAACATTATGGAATACGAGGAGTAGCTCACAACTGGTTCACCTCTTACTTTAATAACAGACAATAGAAGGTAATTCTCCACTGTGTAGAAAATGGCTATTACGTACAATCGTAATGGGGCACAATAAGTGTGGGGTGCCCCAGGGGTCTGTTTTGGGACCGTTGCTATTTCTTATTTATATAAATGATATGACTTCGATTATAACAGGTGACTGTAAAATATTTTTGTTTTCTGATGATACCAGCTTCGTAGTGAAGGATGTTGCTCGTAATATTGACACAGTATCAAATAATGCAGTTGAAGAGATAATTTCATGGCTTCTAGAAAGCAAGTTGATAAATGACAGCAAAACTCAGTTTTTACAATTTCTAACACATAATTTGACGGGATCTGACATACTGATGACACGCAATAGGCATATGATAAGCGAGACTGAAAAGTTCAAATTTCTAGGTATTCAGACAGACAGTAAATAAGACAGTGGAAAGCCCATGTTCAGGATCTTATTCCAAAACTAAATTCTGCTATACGGTATTTACAATTAGAACAATATCTGAAATAAGTGATTTTTCAACATGAAAAGTAGTCTATTACGCTTACTTTCACTCACTTATGACTACAGACGACAGTACTGCTAAGACAGAATTACTAAACACAGCTTTCCGAAATTTTTTCACCAAATAAGACGACGTGAACACTCCAGAATTCAATCCAAGAACAGCTGCCAGCATGCGAAACTTAGAAGTAGGTGTTCCTGGAGTAGTAAAACAACTTAAGTCACTAAACAAAAATAAATCTTCCCGGCCAGACTGTATACCAACTAGATTCCTGTCAGAGAATGCAGATGCAATAGCTGCGTACTTAGCTATAATTTACAACCGATCACTCAGCGAAAGATCCGTACCCAAAGACTGGAAAATTGCCCAAGTTACTCCAATATTCAAGAAAGGCATAGGAGTGATCCTCAAAATTACAGTCCTATCTCATTGACGTCGATTTGCAGTAGGATTTTTGAACATATACTTTGTACGAATATTATGAACTACCTCGAAGAGAACGATATATTAACCAGTAGTCAACACGGATTCAGAAAGTATCAGTCTTGCGAAACACAGCTTGCCCTTTATTCACATGAAGTGTTAAGTGCCATCGACAAGGGATCCCAAATCGATTCCATATTTTTGGATTTTAGGAAGGCTTTTGACACTGTACCCCACAAGCGGCTTCTTATGAAATTGCGTGGTTATGGAATATCTCCCAAATTGTGCGACTGGATTCACAATTTTCTATCAGAAAGAACACAGTGCGTTGTAATTGACGGTAAGTCATCGAGTAAAACAGAAGTGATATCTGGCGTTCCACAGGGAAGCGTTATAGGTCCCCTACTCTTCCTCGTGTTTACGAGACAATCTGAATAGTCCCATAGACTGTTCGCGGTTGATGCTGTCGTTTATCGGTTAGTGAAGTCAACTGAGAATCAAAAGCAACTGCAAAGTGATTTAGACAAAATTTCTGCATGGTGCAAAAATTGGCAATTGACACAAATAAAGAAAAGTGTGAAGTAATACACATGACCTCTAAAAGACATCCGCTGAACTTTAATTACGCGATAAATCAGTCAAACCTTAAGGTCGTAGATTCTACCAAATACCTAGGAGTTACAATTACGAACAACTTTGACTGGAGAGAACACATAGAAAATATTGTGGGGAAGGCGAACCAAAGGCTACGTTTCATCGGCAGAACGCTTCGAAGATGCACCAGCTCCACCAAATAGACTGCCTACATCACACTTGTGCGTCCTCTCCTGGAGTACTGTTGCCCCTTGTGGGACCCTCACCAGGTGGGACTGACGGAAGACATTGAGAAGGTTCAGGGTTCAGAGAAGGGCAGCTCATTTTGTTTTATCACGTTACGGGGGGGGGGGGGGAAGCGTCACAAAAATGTTGCAAGAATTGGGGTGGAAATCATTAAAAGAAAGACGTTATTCACTGCGGCGTGATCTGTTTGCGAAGTTTCAATCACCGACTTTTAGTTCTGAATGTAAAAATATTTTGCTAGCACCCACCTACTTAGGGAGACATGACCATCCCAATAAAATAAGAGAAATAAGATCGAAAACTGAACGATGTAGGTGTTCTTTCTTCCCGCGCGCTATTGGAGAATGGAACGGTAGAGAAGAGTTATGAAAGTGGTTAATGAACCCTCTGCCAGGTACTTGAATGTGATTTGCAGAGTATCTATGTAGATGTAGATGACGTACGGTATTATTGTTTGGGGTAACTAGCCTGATGGAAAAAGGATATTTCTGGCTCAAAAACGGGCGGTTCGAACAATATGTGTTGTAAGTTCACAAACTTCATGTCGACCCCTTTTCAGTAGTATGGGATTTTTGACACTGGCGCCATAATACTTTTTTCCTTTAATGTCGTTTGTTGTTAATAATATCAACTTGTTCCCACGAATTAGTAGCTTTCACTCGGTAAATACTAGACAGAAGTGGAACCTACATTTGCATCACACCACCTTGACACTTGTGCAGAAAGGTGTACAGTATTCTGCAGCATCCATTTTTAATATGCTGCGACAAGAACTACATAATCTTAGCGCTAACTCAGACGCTTTCAAATCTAAACTGAAGAGTTACCTCATGCCGGCCGCGGTGGCCGCGGGGACTGAGGCGCTTCAGTCACGGTCTGCACGACCACTACGGTCGGGGGTTCGAATCCACCCTCGGGCATGGATATTTGTGCCGTCCTAGTTCGTAAGTAGTTCGTAAGTAGTTTGTAAGTTTAGGGACTGATGACCCCGTAGTTAAGTCCCATAGACTATACAAACAAACAAACAGTTGCCTCATGGCTTACTCCTTTTATTCCGTCGAGGAACTCTTAGAAAAGTTAAACACTTAAGCTAATTCATTTTTTTCTCTATTGATTCTTTCGCTTTGTCTTAAGATTGTCGTGTGCATAGGACTACTTAAAAATTATGTATTACCATTCTTGTGTAAAAGATTATGGATTGACTTGTTTTATGACCATGGAGTGCCACTCCTCAATTGGGTTCTATGGAACAGAAAACCATATTATTATTATTATTATTATTACCACAGTCACGACAAGGCGAATAGCGGAGGAAGACAGACCAGTCTACCGAGAGTATAGCCGTTACTGACGGAGCAGTCTACCAGCAACGAATCCGTCTACAGCGAGCCAGTTCATGCAAGAACCCTATTAGTGACTGATGTATCGACAGAACAGTAACACCACGAGCACGACATAAAAATTGAGTATTCTGTTCATTCGTAATAAAAGTATATGTGAACTAATGGCTTCTTTCAGTTTCAGACCTTGTCCACAATCCTAGCTAGCCACGGCCAACTTTCCTAACCTACCATTCACAGAAAAGCATCCCGAAGGAGTACACAAAAGTACCCGCCACCACTGACTCAACACCACCTAGAGACAAGGCCTTACAACAGGCCGTGCCTACGTCACACTTAGAGGCCGCGGCCGCCACGTCACTGGCTGTTGGCTGGGGCACGCCCACCGCCAGTCAGATGGCGGCCGCGGCCTCTAAGTGTGACGCAGGCAGGGGCGGCTCCTGTATCGGTTTGCAGGTTTGCGCTACCTCCAGGAATAAGAATATTGTTAAAATCCGTTTGCTGTTTAGAAATTCTATACAGGCGGAGAAGTAGCGCTCCATTTATCTCTTTTGAAACGCCCAGGCTGCTACGCACCGACCACTCCCGAGTGGACCGAACTTAGCCGACAGTGGCTGGGTTTGCAGCCGACCTGCAAACGCCGACTAGGGTGTCTCAGGGGGTGTGCGTTGTGCGGGGGCAACGCTTGGCAACAGTGTTCCCCTGTAGGCGCCTTGAGTGTATACACATCGCGGCCAGGCCACCCTGTCAGCCGCAGAAACAGAGTCCCAACTCTCCTGAAGACAGCCGGAGTCGTCCGCCCTTCGAACGAAACGGGCTTTTCGCGCCTTGTTATCAGTTCACGTCTAGCTGCAAGCAGAGTAACTGTGCGTTGTGTCCTTTGTTTAGCGTGTTTTATAGTGAGTTTTGAGGCTCAAGTGAACAGATGAAATAATGAATCAGGTAATTTCCTTGCTTTCTGAACGCTTTAACTTACGCAAGTTTGAATAGAAATTAGGAATCGAGAGGCTAGTTTGATAATTTCACAGACAGTTGAAACGAAAAGTCGTCAATTCAACAGGAAATTTAACTCCGAACTGTACAGTAAGTATGAATGTGTGGCTGCGACGTGAAAAACACCTTATTTTGTTTTCCTTGTTTCTTATCTGGAGGAGAATTTCCTGGACTGCACAAGGAATTATTGACATTCAACACCTTCACGATAAAATAAGGAAACACGAACTTTCTTCGGTCAGTGTCAATAATGTATTAATCTGGCAAGTCTAGGCAATGTAAATACAGCCACTCGATTAGTCAGGGATACAGAAAGTCCGTGCCATTACACAATCAAAAGGTTACAGATAATGGGTACACACTAAATCTAATAATTAACTGTATTCGTTCCTGTGGTTCTTTGGAACTTGCCATCAGAGGACACGATGAGACTGAATCATCTTCCAATCCTGGTGTTTTTCGCCTTGATTAATTTTAGTGCAGAATTAGATTCATTATTAAATCGCATCTGGAAAAGGCAACAGTTTTTAAAGGCAACTCAAAACGATCCAGAATGAACTCCTCCTATGCTTGCTAGAAGCCTGCCAAGAGGAAATCAGGAACGAAAAGGTGCCGAGTTTCTGGATGTAATAGCTAACAGCACCAACGATGAAGTCTGTGCGTTTTCCAGATGGTTATAGTATATAGGTATATTATTAATGGAAGACTAGTTGAAAGGTTTTGGGATTTTATAGCACAAGAAACGCATGACGTCCAGACTTTGGCAACGCATATCATAGAAAACGCATATCATTTTCTCCAAAATTTAGAGACTTTGCAGCTTTGCAGTTTTTTACTCATCTACATCTATAAAATCTTGGCTCAATAGCATTTTTTTTTCGGAATGCGTTGAGCTGCTATACTGTAGATTCAGCAGCTGGTGAAAAAAATGCACTACCATCTTTTCTGGTCACCAGCCGCCACTGGACGTAGGCACGGCCTGTTGTAAGGGCTTGTCTTCTAGGTGGTGTTGACTGACTACGAGATGGCTTGGGGAGTGTAAGATGTAATTATGTAGTCGTCCTACGTTACGGATGAGCACAATGGAACAGCTAACTAGGAGGACGAGTTGTGCGCCCTCGTAACTGAAACAGATTCCTAGTGTCACTGCAGACAAGGCAGCAAGCCGTCGGCGTGCTCGGGGGCGGCAACTTGTCGGCAGGCGTAAGCCGCCTCCTGCTGACTGGGGGGGCTGCGACCGCAGCGTTGTCGTCAGCCTGAGTCAGCGGCAGGGAGGGCGGCCGGGCTGCGGCGGCGTCAACTCACGGCTGCAAACTCCAGCGTGACAGCGGATGGCCCCAGGCCTCGCTGCGTCTGGCTGGCCTGGCGCTAGGCGCGCTACTGCGTCTTACCCCGCGTCCACACATTGGTACCAACGCTGGCGCCAACATTGGCCAATGTTTTTGAGACAGCGTCCACACATTGGAGCCAATATTCAGTTGAATTCGTCGAGAGCCAACGAAAACATATCTGACGTACAAATCGCGGCCAATGCATTAACGCTTTTGAGTGTGCATAATTACATTTCGGCATTGTAAATCAAAGTGGAAAACATACGTAAAAGATGATGGGATGTTGTATCACTTGCTACCGGACATTAATTACGGCAAGAAATAATTATTTTTTAAAATATGCTGCAAGTAAACGATACACATTATAAAAAAACGTAGACCTGCTACTATAAATGATTGGAAAAAAAATGGTTTGGAGGGATGCTATTCTTTTGGTATTATGCTTCGATTTCTTGCTAAACGAGACAATATTAGAAGCTTACACTTCCCTTTTTCAATAACCATGTAATTGATATCACTAGTAGTGCTTGAATTTTGCAAAACGATATTTAAAACTTGCCAGGAAATATTAAGTACCGTACTGTTAATTTTAAAAATTAAATTCAGTAATGGAGTGTGTCGAAAGTCTAGAAAGTTTTTAATTTCACAGTTCGCGCCTAAGTTTTGCTGTGGCATTTCGTTTTTTGAGGTTTCTTTCAAAAAATGAATCACTTTCTGATACAGTTCTAATATTTACAAAGATATTTCGAAACTTTAAAACGGCGACGAAAAACGAACGAAGAAAGAAACAGTTTCCAGATGAGCAGACGACAAAGACTGAATGATAGGTTGGCACCAATATGTGGACGACGTACACATATTTGCCCAACGTCCTTTGATGTTTGGTCGAAATACCGACAAGCAACGGAGCCGTACCAACGTTGCCGCCAACGTTGATTCCAACGCTATTTCACCGATCTACACATTGGACGAACACTGTTGGCACCAGCGTTGGGTCCAATGTGTGGATACGGCCTTACCACTGTGTAGGCCAAGGAGGTTAAAATAAAGGTAGATGCTAAGCACATACGTCAATTGAAGCCTGTCCGCCATCTTCGCGAGTTGTGGAATGTTATTTCTCCGTTAAAAGTCACCCCTATTACTGTTAATACATAGAATTGACTGACAATGTAAAGTATGTACTTTCAAACACGTACTTTGCAGAATAAATAGTAATAAATAGTCATCATAAGATATCTGAAAACTTAATTTTTAACGTTAATTTTCTATGATTTAACATGTTGTACATCATGACAAAGCCGCGGGACGTTTAATTCCTGTTTTATGTGACATAAAACAGCAGCTATACAATACGAAGACTTCTCCAAGACTCAGCAGTATGGCGGATGCAGCCTTCCATTTTCCAGCGTAACGGCGTCTCCCTATATTCTAACCTCCTCGGTGTAGGCCAACGAGCTATATAAACTACACAGAGAGGCTACCTCTGGGTTAACAGCGCTTCTTGTGGCAGCAGCCAGGAACTATAGCAGCCATTTTTTCTAACGTCTAGTGCGCCTAACACGAAAGTTAGGGCCGGCCGCGGTGGCCGAGGGGACTGAGGCGCTTCAGTCACGGTCTGCACGGCCACTATGGTCGGGGGTTCGAATCCCTCCTCGGGCATGGGTATTTGTGCCGTCCTAGTTCGTAAGTAGTTCACAAGTAGTTTGTAAGTTAAGGGACTGATGACCCGTAGTTAAGTCCCATAGACTATACAAACATTTGAACATTTTTTTCGAAAGTTAGGCCGACGCTATTTACGTGTTTTGGTTTCACATTTTACGTATCGTAGTAAGCTTGAAAGGTTATTTATTAATCTGAAATCATGCCGTGTGTATTCGCAGCATATAATTGTACGAATCGTGGTAATAAGACTGTTGGAATATAGTATTTTCAGTAAGTCACAAATGGTACAAAGCGGCTTCTGGCTAAAGCGATTCCGACATTTTCGTTCCCTGAACATCTTCAAACAACAAAAACGCCAGCAAGGAAATCTCCAAAAACAGGTCAGTTAGCTGAATCAGCTTCTTTTGAAGATATGTCATGTAGCCAAGCAGGAGGCATGGAAACTCCTTTCAAAAAATGTTCAAATGTTTGTAAAGCTTATGGGACTAAACTACGGGGTCATCAGTCCATAAACTTACAAACTACTTATGAACTACTTACGAACTAGGACGGGCACAAATATCCATGCCCGAGAGGGGATTCGAACCTCCGACCGTAGTGGCCGTGCAAACCGTGACTGAAGCGCCTCAGTCCCCTCGACCACCGCGGCCGGCGAAACTCCTTTGCCGCGTTGGAGTAGCTGAGTGGTCTAAAGCGCCTCGCTACGGAGCGCGCGGATGCTCGCCGTGGAGGTTCGAGTCCTCCCTGGGGCATGGGTGGGTGCGTTTGTCCGTAGGTTAGTTTACCTAGGCTTACGTAGTTTGTAAGCTACGAACTGAAGACCACGCAGTTTAGTCCGATAGATTTACAGACATTTAAACATGTTTGAAACTCTTTTATTACCGATTTCAAATCGTGTTTTAAGTCATTCAGAGAGCAGTAGACCTATTCAGTTTGACCATGACTATGTGCTAGAATACGAAATGTTGGCATTATATTATGAAAAAGTGGTTTAATATATTTCTGGAAGCATCATTAGGCAAGTTAAAAACTGTGGTATAGGAAAGAGACAGCGAGGCGAGTGGAGATTTGTGTGTGGCAGGAGATGTGCAGTGAAGAGTCCTCTGCAGTCGGGCTGGTCACTGTTTCCTCGGTGGCGGAGTGGTCAACGCGTCTGCCTAGTAAGCAGGAGATCCCGGATTCGAATCCAGGCCGGGCAGAAATTTTCATTCGCCACAGTTTGGTATTCCATCTAAATCTCATACAGTGAATCTATAACATCGCAAATTGATATTTATTTCATTCATTTGAACGCTGTAATTCGTCAAAAAAAGTATATAATTGAAGTGTTTAGATTACTTGTAAGTTCTCCTTGCTCCTAAAAATTAAAGCAAAAGGTATAAAAGACAATCTGTTGAATCCCTCTAATGATCTTATACAACTGTTCGAAGTGGCAGAAAGGGTTCTGAGGATAGATGATACTTTACTAGGGAAGAAATATTTTCTTTTGCGAATGTAAGTAGATGTATTTAGAATGTTGGGAAACAGAACTACTTTATTTATCAACTACGACCACTTAATGGTATCCTCGGAATTTTGGGAGGAATCTCATTACTCCAGCCTAATAAAGCTGTTATTAAAACATTACTTCAGTTGTACACTACATCATATATGTAAAGGCAAAGCTGCGGATGAAAGAGGAAAGCAACTTAGGCAAATGTACACGAAATTAATATTGTTTAAAGGACAGTGAAAAAGCATGTGTTTTGTATGAATAAGACGATGTTTAGCCGATCCAGTGTATGTGACATTTGTAGTGAAACTTTCCGATTTGTCTACCACACACGTGTTGTCTATCATTTATCCTTTATCCATATTATCTTGGGTATAAAAATAACAATAAGCAGATAGAGAATGGTTTGCTAAGTCGTTGGACAAAGTGAAAGTGCTATAGCAGACGACTGGTTACGGCTACATGATGTTGTAAAACATGGCAGCCGAACTTTCAATTTGCTTCAAGTATGGCAGCACCATAGCCAGTCTATGTTGTTTATATAGGTCATTGGTGTAGGCCAAGGCCATAGACTTAGTAAATAAACACTAGACCGCTCTCTGGCGCTAGTGTCGCGTCCCCACATTGAACGTGACAGAAGCCGTCATTTGCAGGGAACATTGCGTAAACATTGTTCGTCCGTGTGCTGCTTTTAATTGTAACAGTAAGAATGGTAGCAGAGTCGAAGTCGGAAACAGTGTTGCATTTAACAGATCACTCATAACTTGTTTACCGTATAGTACTTTCGTGGAGAAATAATAAATCACGAGCGTTTGTTTTTGTTTAGGTTTCCTCTTACAAATGATTATCTAGAACTGATAAAAGTACTGTGTTGCATGTCAAGTACTTATATTTTATTTTCATATAAATTACTAAAAATGCTAACACGATTTATGAACTAAGTTGAGCTGAATGAAGAACTAGGCGTATAAGAGGTGTTTACATTTTTAATCATGTATATAAGTATGATACAGAAATAGGTCGAATAATTGCTTTTTGATACTTAAGAAGTTGTGATTTTACTTCGTAAATGGCCAAATATATGATCGAATGTTGCATACTCAGCCACTGTGAGAGGTACTATCTCTGTTAAAAAGTAATGCGCGACTGAAATACCTATTTAAAGTTACATGGGTTATTACAAATATTCATACCTAAATTCTAGGAAGTTGAAAGAAAATTCTATGTAATATGGAAAGGAATGTAGACAAAACTATGCTGTGCAGTAATAAGCGTGCAAAACGTACGGAGCAGTCGGCAAAAAGTTAGCAGGACCTGACAGAAATTGACGTGGATTAAATAATAATCGCACTCTCGGCTACTTTACAAGTTTCATGCAATCATCTTATGCAAATATCTCGATGAAAAGTCGCTCCACCTTCTCAGCAAAGAGCCTTACATCTTTAAATTTCGTGTCTCTATGCAGACGTATTTCAGAAATTGGGAAACTTCATTCATTTACGAATACTTTTTAAACAAACTGCAGTACTCAGTAAATTTTTTTGAACAAACATGTGTTATTTTGTGCTTCATTCTGCTCCTGTTGCGTCCCATACAGTTGAAATCACAAGTCCAGTACTGGGATTCTTCCCTGCAAATGGCGGCGATCAGCCGCTTCAATTCGGGGACATTTGCCTCGCTTCTCCACTACGGCGTGCTAGGGGCTTGGTCAAGGCCCCACAATTTCGTAAGCGGCCGGCAGCGTGTGAGATTACCGCCCAATAGAAATACTGGTAAATTAATAGCATTTGATAATTAAACAGTATGAAGTTCACTGCAAACATTGACCATGCCAATGCACTAAATGTTACACAATTTTAATCTTATTAATTATGGTAGCAATGTATGTACGCAGTTGGGTGACAACATTTATAGTTAGGCCATAGGTAGAAATTCTCCACGTTGAGATTTGCTGTGTGCTTGTAGCTGACGAGAGGCCAGCGAGCAGGCCGACGTTGGTGGCTTGTCCCAGCTTAGGATTTTCCAGTTTTCGTTTCCGGTGAGGGGAGAGGGACAATGGCGAGTGCCACGTGGAGTGCAGTGCACAGCATGAAATAAAATATTCTAATACTACTTGCATTTGAAGTAATACGATGCAGTTAGGAACCTCTAAGGCCCTCATTACAAAATAGCCTGTTGATAAATAAACAATACATTAGCTGATATAGTCACACCTGACGTAATATGTTTAATTGAGAATGAATACAAGACAGTTACACAACTAGCATGGCAATGTTTGTTTATAAAAATAATATATTAACTATTTCTCATTTTATTTTCAATTAATCTTGTGTATTTTATCTTGAAGTATTCAGTTAAATCACTTATCTCTGACATAAGAAATTGCACGATTAAGATAAATAGTACAAAGGATGTTTATACCAATATAAAAACCTAAGAAGACATTTATTTGATGTGTAGTGTAATTATTTTGATTCTAAGTAAAGTTTTAGAAATGTATTGGCTGAGTGCTGTACGTTGGCAAATCGGTTAGAACAGCTCACATGGGGACGTTGATGATGTAAGGGAAAAAACCCTGGCAGTTGAGCTTTTTGGCACACGTGCGTGAGGGCAGGAAGTGACGAGTCGGGTGCACGTGGGGTAGCTGGCCGGGCGGCGTCGCTCTGCATCAGTCGGCATGTGTATCTCCAGGTGGAGACTTTAGATTTTTGCTGTAGCAATTGCCAAGTGTGGTTGCTCGTCGTAGACTGCACCAAGTTGTATCGAGTGCTACTGTGTGTTGTGAATATTTAGCCGGTGGATCAAGGTGTGCATCGCACAAAAAGTGAATTCGTTTTGTTAATGTAACACGTGTCGTCGCATAGGCATGAACATAAACGGTGTTTGGGACAGGCACATGGTGTAAAAACAATTTGTGACAAATTTTCATTTTGTCTGGGGGCTCACGAGCTATAACTTTATTTGATAAATGTGTCGACGTACAGACGTATCAGCCACAGGGTTCTAATATTGTGAAATAAACAACATAATGTGAACTTTCACGTGTTTTCAAAAATAGTTGTTAGTACACCCTTTCTCTCATGAACTTACTTTATTATGAATTTGTTTTGTTAATCATGTGCAGGGAAGGAAAGCTGCGAACGTGTGATATCATCCCCTAGAAAACGAGTCAAACAGTAGTAATCATAGTTCCAGTGTTTTTGCATGTTTAGGAATTTGGTTCGCAGTTGGTGGTTGTGAGTTTTAAAAATTAAACTTTCTCTATTTTAAACTCTCACCCCGACCTTCACTCTAGCAAGCGAACAGCGGGAAAATTGAAGACCGCCTCCGCGGCCATTATGGTGTCAAACTTCCGCACGATCTTTAATTGTGCGTAACACTCTTTTTGATTAGCATCTGTATTCAATCGAGATAAGTCGCGAAAACTATGTCTCATTTAAATATACAGAATGAAACACCGAACACTTGCACCGCAAATATTGCGGAAACGGAAAGTGCGATTGATGTGCGGTTTTCACAGAGTGGATTCGTAGTCAGAGGCTCGTATTTTTAGCCAACAAACAGATTGTAATATTACTCAGAAAGTGTATTTTTTATTCAGACATACAGTTTTTTTGATGGAACAATGGTTGTTTCTAACATGCACTGGAAGTTTTGACACCAGCTGCGTACAAAGAATTTTGAATGTCATTTTTCACGTTTAGTTTGGCAGCTACAATCGTTCAAAGTTTTGGGGTTGGAGGCTAGACAGCGTAGCTGGCTGGTGGTCACCAGACAGTGGACCGTGCCCCAGGGGATAGCCACTCGACCAGTAAGCTACGCCATCGCAGCCTCCGCTGCCGTAACTTTGAACGGTTGTAGCTGCCAAACAAAACGTGATAAAAATATCATTCAAAATTTTTTGTACGCAGCTGGTTTCAAAACTTCCAGTCCCCTCGGCCACCGCGGCCGGCCAGTAGTAATACCCCCTTTCAGTAGTAATACATATGTAATGCGGGTCGGTTGCACAGTGGTAGAATGCCACACTACAAATCCTGTCACTTTCCATTTCTTTCACCTCTGGCAGTAATGCTCATATGGAAAATACCGAATAGCACCGTGGTTCGGAATCCACGTTAAACTGTAGGTCCCTGCATAACTGGCTTGGGAAGTCAGTTCGAAGGTCGGAGGAAGGCAACGGCATACCACCTCCAAACAGGACCATGCCTATCTTCGGATTGTTGACTGCTTTACCTTTAACTATATGTAAAGTAGATTGCCTTTAAATTCTGTGTTACGAGTTGCTAATATTAATGTCATAAAAAACATCATAAAATGAAACTTTTTGAATTTCCCGTCCACCACTACTGCCTAAGTAGCTCGTTTTTAAATGTTACCAGTATTGTCAAACCATGTTATTCATTTAATTCAATCCTACATTGTCTTGACTGACAGCCTGTTTAACAAGAGTAACTACCTCTGAACAGAGCTACTAGGATTAGATTAGATTAGATTAGATTAGATTAGATTAATACTTGTTCCATAGATCATGAATACGACACTTCGTAATGATGTGGAATGTGTCAGTTAAATGAAGTGTGTCTATACATAATATTACATGACACTCAATATTTGCATATTTTTTTTATTTTTTTTATTTATTTTTTTTATTATTTTTATTTTTTTTAAGTTTTTCCTAAAGTACTAACTTTTATCTAGAAATTCATCTAATGTGTAGAAGGAATTGCCATTCAGAAATTCTCTTAATTCATTTTTAAATGCTAGTTGGCTATCTGTCAGAATTTTGATACTACTAGGTAAGTGACCAAAGACTTTTGTGGCAGAAAATTTAACCCCTTTTTGTGACAGAGCTAAATTTAACCTTGAATAGTGTATGTCACCCTTTCTCCTAGTGTTGTAGCTATGCACACTGCTGTTACATTTGAATTCAGTTGGATTGTTAATAACAAATTTCATAAGTGAATATATATATTGTGAAGCTACTGTGAAGATTCCTAGATCCTTAAACAAATGTCTGCAGGATGATCTTGGGTGGGCTCCAGCAATTATTCTGATGACCCGCTTTTGGGCAATGAATACTTTCTTACTAAATGATGAATTGCCCCAGAATATGATGCCATAAGAAAGCAGAGAATGAAAATAGGCATAGTATGCTAGTTTACTGAGTTGTATATCACCAAAGTTTGCAATCACCCTAATAGCATAAGTAGCTGAGCTCAAACGTTTCAGCAGATCTTCAATGTGTTTCTTCCAATTCAACCCCTCATCAATGCATAAACCTAAAAATTTTGAATATTCTACCTTAGCAATAGATTTCTGGTTGAAGTCAATATTAATTAATGGTGAGATGCCATTTATTGTGTGAAACTGAATATACTGTGTTTTTTCAAAATTTAAAGAGAGTCCATTTACAGAGAACCATCTAATAATTCTCTGAAATACTTCATTGACAATTTCATCAGTTAATTCCTGTGATTCGGGTGTGATAGCGATACTTGTATCATCAGCAAAGAGAACTAGCTTGGCATCTTTATGAAAATAGAAAGGCAAATCATTAATATATATTAAGAACAGCAAAGGTCCCAGTACCGAACCCTGTGGCACCCCATGCTTGATAGTTCCCCAGTTTGAGGACTTGGCAGTTTTTTGTATATTATGTGAATTACTTATATCAACTTTCTGAACTCTTCCAGTTAGGTATGATTTAAACCATTTGTGCACTTTTCCACCCATACCACAGTAGTTAAGCTTATCTAGAAGAATTCCATGGTTAACACAATCAAAGGCCTTTGATAGATCACAAAAAATCCCAACGGGTGATTTACGGTTATCCAAAGCATTTAATATTTCATTAGTGAAATTGTGTATTGCATTTTCTGTTGAAAAGCCTTTCTGGAAACCAAACTGACATTTAGTTAGAACTTTATTTTTATTAATATATGAAGTTACTCTGGAATACATTACTTTTTCAAGAATTTTTGATAGAGCAGTCAGAAGTGAGATTGGGCGGTAGTTGTTGACATCCAATGTATCACCTTTTTTATGAAGTGGTGAAGGGCTACTTGAATTCCTGAGAAATATAAATGGGAAGACAGTATTTGTTCCTTTCTTAAGCCGATTTGTGCAGTTAAACGCCGAGCAGCTCTTCACCATCATGCTTCATGTACACTACAATAGTCAAAAAGCACAGCCGGGACTATGAATTGGGTATACCGCAGTACCTATATAATACACGATTTATCTCCTAACAACACTCATATCTATGTGACGCTTGCCACTATCATGTCGGCCGGCCGAAGGTTCATATTATCCAGCGACATCAGCGCCGTTAGTGAGTCTAGTTACTTTTTATAAACTCTTTGGTGTAGGTAGAGGCTAAGGGTGGATTGTATAAAATCGGAAACTAGAGATCATATTTGACGTCAGTCAGAAATAAAACACCGTTTATGCCATCTCTTCATTACGTAACGCTAAAACTAGATCCGCCAAAACTAGTTAAGCGCTGATAAGAGTTGATGCTTGACAACACAACTAAAATCAGTTATCGACACGATTACTGCGCTTCGACGGAAGATATTAGGCGATATGCAACATTTGTTATCAAAGCTTTCATCCTATAAAGATGAAAGGAAACAAAGAGAAAAAATGATAACTTCTCCCAACAAGAAAGAGATTCAGTTAGAAACTGAACAGAGAGAGAAAGTGGTATAGGCACGAGTATGCGAACACAGAGATACGTAAATATCAATAATATACAGGGTGTTACAAAAACGTACGGCCAAACTTTGAGGAAACATTCCTCACACACAAAGAAAGAAAATATGTTATGTGGACATGTGTCCGGAAACGCTTAATTTCCACGTTAGAGCTCATTTTAGTATTTCTTCCACCTACGCTCACTGGAGTAAGTTATCATGAATTCATACGGGATTCTCTACTTGTGCTGCTAGAACATGTGCCTTTACAAGTACGACACAACATGTGGTTCATGCACGATGGAGCTCCTGCACATTTCAGAGACGCGTTCGTACGCTTCTGTACAACAGATTCGGTGACCGATGGATTGGTAGAGGCGGACCAATTCCATGGCGTCCACGCTCTCTTGACCTCAACCCTCTTAACTTTCATTTATGGGGGCATTTAAAAGCTCTTGTCTACACAACCCCGGTACCGAATGTACAGACTCTTCGTGCTCGTATTGTGGACGGCTGTGATACAATACGCCATTCTCCAGGGTTGCATCAGCGCATCAGGAATTCCATGCGATGGAGGGTGGATGCATGTATCCTCGCTAACGGAGGACCTTTTGAACATTTCCTGTAACAAAGTGTTTGAAATCACGCTGGTACGTTCTGTTGCTGTGTGTTTTCATTCCATGATTAATGTGATTTGAAGAGAAGTAATAAAATGAGCTCTAACATGGAAATTAAGCGTTTCCGGACACATGTCCACATAACATATTTTCTTTCTTTGTGTGTGAGGAATGTTTCCTGAAACCTTAGCCGTACCTTTTTGTAACACCCTGTATAAAAATCAAGAAACACTCAGAAGATGGCGCTGTACTCGGCAACGCCTATACAAGACAACATGTATGTGGCGCAGGCGTTAGATCGAATACTACAACTACAATGTGACGTTATCACAATTTAATTGACAAAGGGACAATCAGAAGTGTAAATAACAGATTTAGATGGAACTCGGATATAACGCAGAGGGACTTTCTCTGACTATGAAGTTATCTGCTTTTTTAGCGACGGGCCTTGGTTTTCGAGAAAATTGATGTTCAAGTTCACTGCGTGCTGTGAGACGCGTAACTTCAGCCCCGATCCGACGATGTGAGCGTCGCGCAGCGGTTAAGGCCTCAGCTACCACGCTGGAGGTTCCATGTTCGAGTCCTTTCAGTGTTTTTGCTATTGTCAACAGAATATTCCGGCATTTTTACATTTTGTTTTACACAATATCAATGAAAAGTGTACATTATGAAAATGTTAGTAAGGAATGTTAAATTTTGTCGTAGTAATTTGCACGTCATTACTATAAAATCTTGCTATCACCTGCATCGCTTGCTATGCCAAAACAGAAATTCGAATGATATCTGTAGTAACAGCAACCGAAACACAATAGTTCACAGCACGACCATATTTCATAAAAGCTACTGTCTTGCAGGTGCACCAAGTTTGTTAGACCAATACCGGGAAACATTATTGTTCATTTACATTCAAAAAGGGTATAGCAGATAATGCAGGCGATAGCGAGTAATAACCACGTGAAAATTAAATTACTACGGCAAAACTGAATATTTCTTA
Source organism: Locusta migratoria (assembly GCA_026315105.1). NCBI lineage: Eukaryota > Metazoa > Arthropoda > Insecta > Orthoptera > Acrididae > Locusta > Locusta migratoria. The sequence goes on from CM048745.1 coordinate 621,003,976, forward strand.
CGAATTTCACAAAGTGTACACTGTTTGCTGATATTCTGTAAAATAAAATAAAAAAAGTCAGACTATTCTGATTTTAAAAAATATCAAAAACACCGAGAGGACCCGAACACGGTACCTCCAGCGTGTTAACTGTAGATCGCAACCGCTTCGCACACGGTAACTTTGTCAGAACTTAGCTAACGTAACGCATCTATGCATCTTACAGTGCGTAGTGAAATTCAACATCAATTTCCTCGAGAAACAAAGTCTGTTGTTAAAAAATGGTTAGCCTCATACTCAGGGTATGTTCCTCTATAACATATCAGACACCTAGCTAAAAGTGGTGATATAGCCGGCGCATGAGAGATGGACTTAGCATCTCCAAGGCAGCGATAAGATGGGTATTATTCCCATACGATTTCATGGGTGCACGGTGAATGTCAGCAGTCCAGTAATACATCAAATCTCTGACATCGCTGCGGCCGGAAAATTCCAGCAAGAAGAGGACCAATAACGTCTGAAGCGAGTAGTTCAGTCTTCCTTGCGGCAGATTTCATTTCCTAAGCCATCAATAAGTCTCAGCGTGCGAATTGTGGTATGAGACGGACAGTACACAAATAGTTTAAATCATACTTAACTGGAAGAGTACAAAACGTATAAATAATCAGTTAACATGATATAGATGAAAAAATTAATTCCTCTACCTGGGGAGTTACCAAAAATGGGGTCCCACAAGCTTCGGTCTTAGGTCCTTTGCTGTTCTTAATACATATTAATGACTTGTCATTCTACATTCACGAAGATGCTAAGGTAGTTCTTTTTGCTATTAATACAAGTATAGCTATCACACCTGACAAACAGGAATTAACTGATGAAATTGTAAATAATATCTCACAGAAAGTTATTAAGTGGTTCTCTACAAATGGACTCTATTAAACGTTGATAAAACACAGTATATACAGTTTCATACAGAACAGAAATCTATAGCTAAGGTAGAATATTCAAAATTGTTATGTGTTTGCTTTGACGAGGGATTGAACTGGACATATTGAGATCTCTTGAAACGTCTGAGTTCAGCTACGTATGCTATCAGGGTCATCGAAAAATTTGGTGATAATCATCTCAGTAAATTAGCTTACTATGCCTATTTTCATTCACTTCTTACATATGGGATCATATTCTGGGGCAATTCAACATTGAGTAAAAAAGTATTCATTGCACAAAACCGTGTAATCAGAATAATTGCTGGAGCCCACCCAAGTTCATCCTGCAGACATTTATTTAGAGATCTAGGGATCTTCCCTGTGGCTTCAAAATATACTTAATCATGAAATTTGTTATTAACAATCCGACCCAATTCAAAAGCCTGCTACAACAATAGGAGAAAGGGTGATATTCACTATTCAAGGTTAAATCTAACTTTGGTCAGAAATGGGTGAATTATGCTGCCACAAAAGTCTTCAGTCACTTACCAAGTAGCATCGAAAGCCGGCCGCGGTGGCCAAGGGGACTAAGGCGCTCCAGTCACGCTCTGCACGGCCACTACGGTCGGGGGTTCGAATCTCCCCTCGGGCATGGATATTTGTGCCGTCCTAGTTCTTAAGTAGTTCATAAGTAGTTTGTAAGTTTAGGGACTGATGACCCCGTAGTTAAGTCCCATAGACTTTACAAACATTTGAACATTTTTTAGCATCGAAAGTCTGACAGATGGCCAACTAGTATTTAAAAAGAAATTAAAGGAATTTCTGAATGGCGACTCCTTCTACAATGTAGATGAAGTTTTAGATAAAACTTAGAAAAAGTAAAGAAAAAAAATGTCAATAAAAAAAATCTTTAACATATTGATTGTCATGTATAGACAACATTTACTAAACTGAGACGTTCCACATCATTACGAATTATCGTAAATATGATCTATGGAACAAGTATTAATCTAATATAATCTAATCTAATCATTCAACGAAACATCATCGAAATGGGCTTCCGAAGCCGAAGGTCAAACAGTCCACCCTTGCTAACTGCACAACACAAAGGTAGGCCTGTCAGCACTGACATTGGACTTGATGACTGGAAACATGTGACCTGAACTGACGAGTCTCGTCGTTTCCACTTGTTTCGAGCGATGGACAAAAATGGATGAACCACACATATGGAGAAAACCGCATGAATCCACGGAACCTGGATGTCAGCAGGGCACTGTCCAAGCTGGCGGAGGCTCTTTAATGATGTGTGGCGTGTGCAGTGGAATGATCTGGGACCGCTGATACGTGCAGAGAGGGCTCTGACAGGTGACACGAATGTACGGATCCTGGCTGATCACCCCATCAATTCATGTCCATTGTACACTCCGACGGACTTGGCCAATTCCGACGGGTCAGTGCGGCATCCCACACGTCCAGAACTGCTACGAGTTTCTCCAGAATCCCTCTTCTGAGTTGAAACACCTACGCTGGCTACCAGACTCCGCAGACATGAACATTATTGAGCATATCTTGCATCTCTTGCAATCTGCTGTTTAGAGGATATCTCCAGCCCTCTTACAAATTTATTGACAGGCCCGCATAATATAAGGTGTTAATTTCCAACATCATTGTTTCAGACATCAGACGTTTGCTGCGGCATGTCTGCATGATCGCGGGGTTGTAACGTCCTTCCAATTCTAACCGAAATCGACGATTTAAAAGTTTAATGGTACAACTAATATAGACGCATCATGTAGCAAAAGGTGTCTGTGTATACACTTGTAACAAAGAATAATCATTTTAATGTGTGTTATTATCTTTGTACAATTAAAATATATAAATATATGTAATATTAAGAAAGTAACCTTGTTGTATCTGGTTGTGTCTTGTCTTTTGTCTG